>JAPCYP010000003.1:1512500-2762500 GCA_035048595.1 Echinosophora koreensis
AGTGATTTATGTTTGTTTTTTTATTTTATTTTGAAAGTAAGTTTGATGTAAAGCTTAGTGTAAATTTTTCAACTCAACTCAAAAACTACTTTTGTACCTTTTAGTCAGAATCGCTTCTGGAGGCAAAATCAATTTTTAACTGTCAGTAACCAAACATCCCATTTTTATTAAAGTCACGTTTGACAGAGGACAGAATCAATTATAAAGGTTTCCAACGTGAAACCAAGCACACACTAAATGAGAAGCACTTAATTGCTTATGCAAAAATATAATTTTTTGAATTCCACAAAGTTAATTTAAGTTGGAAATCAGGTTAAAAGTTAAAACATAATTTTTTTTCCAGACGATAGTTATTTTGATTGGGAATTCTCTTTTTACATTAGAACAGATGACATTATTTTTGAAATATGTTTATATAAAAAAATATTAAAAACAAAGTAAAAGATAAAGATAAATACATATGATATCCGTTGCGATATTCAAAACTAATTCAGTTTCTCTTCATCACTCTTCTCTCCATCCCCTCTATATCTCTCCTCTGTCTTCTCTCTCTGTTTTTTTTTTCTTCGTCACCCCTCCCTTCTATTTTCTCTCTCCCCTCCCCTTTTGTTTTTATTGTTGCACGACTGGAGTGACGGGAGACAATCCAAGTCAATTCAAAACTTATGTTGAAATAATAGAACATTTTTTTAATTTTAATTGGTCCTTGCTGTTATACCACACTATTAGAATTATGGAACAGTAAAGTGGAAAGACTAAATTAAAATGAATGTCATATATATATATATATATATATGAACAAAAATATTAGCTTAATTTGGAGGAGGGGGTATTAACATAGAAATGACTCTGGGCTATGAAACACTTTCTTTGGGTAAGGTACAGTTGGGCTCTTTTGTTAGCCATTTATTAGCCCAATCCCAATGTTCTTTGGTCCTTTTAATTGCTCGTATTATGATCAAACAGTAATTTACATCAAAGAGTAGTATCCAAGATCTCAACATTTTTTGTTCATAGTTGAACTGTTTCTACTAAAATTCGATTGGCCAAATATCATACAAAGACAACACTTTATAATACAAAAGTCCCTATTCCAGTCATGATAGCCCACAAGACATAAGAACCACAAGCATTCGAGGTTGGCGAAAGGGCTATAAAATGACCCCCTCAAGCTCCAGAAAAAAGGAGGATTATTTACTCTTAACACACATCCACTATAGTTTTGGGTAGCCACACCTATATTCTAGGCCATATTAAACCATTGTATCCAACTATTGTGTTCACACATATATTGAATCAATATCACGTTCCGCCACGCTAGAATATGAACATATCATATGACCACATTTTTGGTCACCTGATCTCATCCCATACACACCAAGTTTTAATCAAACTCTCATACGAGGTTCCTTTGGGTTCATAGTCAGATGTATATTCAAAACATTTGGCGTGATCAACATTTAGGGCCGAGTAAGGACAAGTCTAATCCATATTACACACTCTCATTTTACTTAAAAATTACAATTTAAAAACACCTTGGAGAAGCTCTTGATAAACCAATCAAACATTTATAAAATTTGGCCATCAACTCTAGACAAACGAATTTTGCGTGTAAGCAACTGGTTGTGACTCAAACACCTTGGTCAATTGTTCTGTATGAGATGATACTTAGGAATTTTAGGGGGCAACTTCACCAAGAAGTGTGCACGCCTCTGTATCTCTTGCTCTATCAACGTCAACGAGGCAGACATGTATTTCAGTATTTGTATAAATAAATATATTCTTTTAGGCATCTAACCCGTTGTAATTAAAAACAAACAGAAATTTAAGCTTGTTCCATTGAACCCAAAACGCTATCGTTTTATTTGCATGCATTTGTGGTTGGTAGGTGAAAGAAGAACCAAGCAAATTCAGCTCTGAACCATCCCCACTTTATCGGGGTCTGAAACACGTGGACCACTCCACAACATAGCATAGCGCGCTCAACCTTCAAGCTTTATCCGAAAAACCCATCTTCATTTTCATTTTCCTCTGCCACCACCACCACCATGCCTCTTCTACTCGCAGCTACACAAACACAACCTCCGTTACTTCCTTCCATCACTCATCACCACTACAACAACAACAAACACCAACCTCTGATAATCAGAGCTTCTCAGAAGCGCTTAAGAATCCTTCACTCCATTCCCGCTTTCGCTTCTCGTTCCCGCCCCATTCTCTTCTTAACCCTCCACCCTCCAAAATCAGCTTCTTCCATCAACGGGGTCTCCGTTCAGAACAATCCAGAAGCTTCGAGTGAGTTTCTCGATAGAATCAGAAAATGGATTCAATTCATTCCTTCGATGCTGCCCGGTGGAACCTGGTGGGACTTCTCATACGACGACGTTCCGGTTCAGGTTCAGGCTCAACCCGTGACTGTGTGGCGCGCACTGGGGAAAATGTGGAACCTTGTTGCTTGTGACCGGTGGGTCATTTTTGCTGCATTCTCTGCTTTGATTCTCGCTGCGGTGTGTTGCGTTCTCTTCCTTTTTTGTTTTATTTTATTTTTACGATTCGGTTGGTGCCCGCTTGATGAATTTCCAGTATGTGATCGAAGTTGGGAACTTTTGTTAAATGGGTTTCAGGTTTCGGAGATTTCGATACCACATTTCTTGACGGCATCCATATTCTCAGCACAGGGTGCTGACATTGCAGTTTTCCACCAGAATGTGCGTTTGTTGGTTCTGTTGTGTATAATTTCGGGAATATGCAGGTCAAAATCTTGTATGGTCGAATCTCCCTTCTATTCTAACTGCCCACATTCATATAATTTTTCTGTTTTTTTCCCGATGATGTTACTAAAAGAACCTTTTAGACAAGAATGGATTGGAATTTGCTTTACCAGAAGGGGATCATTCTCTCCTTTTTTTTTTTTTATAATTTATTTAATGTTTTTAGTTCTGTTTCCTTTGAAACTTTTGATCTTGCACGCGGGATATGAGGATTTCTAACATGCTTTTTCCTGTTTTGCAGTGGGATACGAGGTTGCTGTTTTGGCATTGCAAACATGATTCTGGTGAGTTTCTCTGCAGGATATTAGTGGGCTACTTAGTCTGTAATAAGAGTCAGGATGATATTGAAGTGGATGCCAAAAAGTGCCATCGCTTCTTTTTCGTTATAGATGTTAAAAATAATTGACTTTGGGTTTCTTCACTTGTTATACATTGTTGTATGGTTCCACTGTTGTCTGGAGTTTAAACTTTAAAATATGTGCAGGTCAAGAGAATGAGAGAAACATTGTACTCTTCCATTCTTCGCCAGGTTCTGATGCACTTAATAATTGATCTCTAAGTCTTGCTCCATTTGTTTCTTTTTTTCTTTTCTTTTGGTGTATGGTTTAACTGATTCAGTAGTGTCCGTATTGTAGGATATATCATTTTTTGACACTGAAACAGTTGGTGACTTGACAAGTAGGCTTGGGGCAGATTGTCAACAAGTGTCACGGGTTATTGGAAATGATCTGAACTTGATATTGCGCAACTTTCTTCAGGTTGATTTTGTTATAAAAGATGCAATGCTCATAAAAGTCGTCCATGTGTGTTAGAAGCTTTAATTGCTTTTTCATCTTTTTAGGGGACAGGTTCATTAATCTATTTGTTGACTTTGTCTTGGCCACTTGGTTTATGTACATTGATTATATGCTCCATACTAGCAGCAGTCATGTTACACTATGGAAGGTAAGTTCTTGGTTGATTTTCTTCAAATTCATCCTTTAAAAACATGAGATTCCATTTCTAGTGACTTACAATGGACTGTTAGAAATTATTAAGGTAGACAAAATTCTAGGAATTTATTATTACAGTAAGTCATTCAAGGCTCACCTTGAAGTATGCATACACGAACCTAGGCATATATTAATGCAGACATTCATGAATTTAGGGATTAGATAAGTTATTAAATTAATCTTGTGATTTCTTATGCATCATAACTCATCTCTAATCCTCTTTAAATAGAGGTAGATGTATGGGGCCTTGTATGACCAAGAAAGACTAGATGTTTACAGTTAACTTAGTTAACTGTAATATGTTTAGACCATAATAAAAAAAAGGCAACCTGGTATCATGAAGCTTTCGCTATGCGAAGGGTCTAGGGCCAGCCTTGCATTTGCAAGAAGGTGATTCCACTACTCGAACTTGTGACCTCGTAACATGGCAACAACTTTAGCCGTTTCGTCAAGGCCCCCCATCTAAAGAGTAAAGACTAGACCATAATAAAATTAGAAATTCTTTCAAGACTCCCCCCATGCTCACCATACTTACATTATCTAACATGACTGCAAATTAAATGAGCACTGTTTGACACTGAATGTCTGAAGATGAATATATCGATCAGAATGTGCATCAAATGCTAATCATATTAAATCGTTCTTAATTAATTGATGTAGTAGACTCTAATTGATTCTTACTTTCAGAATTAATCTGTAAAGCTGAAGGACTCTCTGCTTTCTTTCCAAAACTTTGTCTCCTAAAATGGTCCCCCCCAATCTCTGCTGTAATTTAGCCCACGAATAAGAAAAACACTTTTTCTACCTTCTCCCCACATAACAAGAACACCTATAGGTCATATTTCTATAATATTGTTTTTGAGATGTTATATATTGCATGTAAAAGAAAAGTTGATGCTTTTAAGCTCCCTTCCAGGCTTCTAATAATGTCCTGTTTCTCTCCTTTAATTCACTGGTTTTAAGTTGGCTATATGTTTCTGCATAGGTACCAGAAGAAGGCGGCAAGGTTGATCCAAGAAGTCACTGCTTCTGCCAATGATGTAGAATAGATGCCTTATACTATAATTTGTTTTGTATTTCTTAAATGCCATTGCGATGACAATATTCTCACTATTTAATCATAGGTAGCACAGGAGACATTCTCTCTTATTAGAACTGTCCGTGTTTATGGAACTGAAGAAGAAGAACTTGGAAGGTATAATGTACTTATGTACTCATCCGTTCCTATTGTTTTGCTGTTTTCACATGTATCTTGTCCATCTCTATCTATAGGTATAAATGGTGGCTGGGGAAATTAGCTGACATAAGCTTACGCCAAAGTGCTGCATATGGATTTTGGAATTTTAGCTTCAACACTCTTTATCATTCAACTCAGGTATAGCTAAATGTTTCTAAAATCATGAAACTCATCTTCTTTTTTGTCTCTTTTCTCCCCTTTAAGCTTGCAATCTCACTGCTGGAATAAGGTTTGCTAGGATTAATAATAAATATTTTTTGTAATTATAGTCCAGCTGAACCTTTGTACTTGACTTCTGCTTTTATTTGAACATTTAATCCTATAGGTTATCGCTGTGCTATTTGGAGGAATGTCTATTCTTGCGGGTCATATAACAGCAGAGAAACTTACTAAATTTATACTATACAGTGAATGGCTAATTTTTGCAACCTGGTGGGTGGGAGACAATATCTCCAATCTGATGCAATCTGTTGGGGCTAGTGAAAAAGTATTCCATTTGATGGATCTCTCATCTAGTAGCCAATTCATAGCAAGAGGCAAGTGTTTTATGAGCTATGTTTCAATTATATTTCATATGAGTATTAATTTAGTAGATTTCATTCTTCCTTTGGTTTTTCTTAAGTTACCACTTTTTGGAGATTGCATGTCAGTGCATGTTCAATCTTCATTCTACTTATGGATCAAGCATGAATATTTTCCTTAGTTAAGAATTATGTGGGATAAGCTATAATTTTCTAAGTGGAAACATATTGAACTATGCATTAGCTATGTAGTTTTCTTGTAAATAGGGGTGGACCCACGTTATGTCTCCTGGTCATTTGCACCCGCACTGGCACTCTTTTGAGTTTAGGGGAAATTACACCGATCTCCTCTGAGGTTTGGCTTAATTACACTCGACACCCCTCTAATTTCAAAAGTTACACTCACCTCCCTTGAACTTTAGTCATCATTACACTTACCTCCCTCTAGGGGAGGTGGTTGCAATTAACTGATTATATTGACCTTCCCTAAAGGGAGGTAGATGTAGTTTTTGAAACAAGAGGAGTGTCAAGTGTAAATAACATAAGTCTCAGGGGATCAGTGTAATTTCCCCTTGAGTTTATATTACTTAGATTGCTTAATCCCCCGCCCCCTTATTTGCCTCTAGTTTTAGAAATTAAGGAACATGCAGTGGTACCTGACACTCTGATGGACATAAGCAATAAATTGGCTTTTAATTTTTTTTATTTTCCATTGTCACTTGTACTGTACATACTGGGTTGTCAGAGAAAGCTGACAATGATTTCTTAAGTACTTAAAACTGATTTGGACACATTATGGTTATGTATATTGCATAGCTCTCGATATATTATTATTGTGATAATAGTAATACATAATAAGTTCCCTATGGTTTGCAACTTCCTTGCATCCATTCTCACTTCTCTACCAATATATTATATAGTTGAGAGGTAAAAAAGCTCGTATGGTAGAAATGATGCATCCCTGAACTTTTCTTCATTGTTTTAATTCTAAGCTCGTATTGAAGATTGGGTGTAACTTTGTTACAGGTGTAAAGTTGCAGAATTTAACGGGGCATATTGAGTTTCTAAATGTATCTTTTCACTATCCTTCAAGGCCAACGGTAGATCTCCTATTGCTAACATCTTCATTTGGCTCCTTAGACTTTAAACTTGTATATTTGATACTCTTTTTGGTCCCCGGTTACTCAGTAAAGGATAAATGGTGCTACAATATAAATAAAAACTTCAATGCAGAACTTCATAAAACAATCCCCTCCTCCCAAAAAATGTAGGTGCATGCATTGTACCCTTTTTAGTAGTGTAAGTTGTATGATAGAGATAAGCAGTGGAAGTGATAGTATCTTATTATCCTCTTCCTAGTAAAATTGACGTTTGAGGAGAGGTGCAGAAAGTGGGGAGGAGGAGAGGTGTTTCTGGATCATGGTGTATCAGGGTTTATCTCATGCTTCCTCATTATACACGCTGTGCATGTATCTTCAATATAAATGCAATTTCTTAGGTAAATGGAATAGTTTATACTCTGGATATTATGTTTACTTCTTAACTCTTCTGGACCACTTCTCTCTCTTTCTCTCTTTGCATGGCTTTTTTAACCAGTTACATTCAGTTTTATTGTCCATCTACATGAGGTTAAGAATATGATTGTCAGTCACAGTCTCAATTAATGATAGCCATTGTAACAGGTACCGGTTGTGCAACTCGTAAACTTTGCTGTCCATCCCAGTGAGGTGGTTGCAATTGTAAGAAACTGCTGCTAGTCTCTTCAATTTCTTTCCTTCCCTGCACTGTGGCTAAGAGATTAATCTGCTGTTTCGTTTGATTTGGCATAGGTTGGTCTTAGTGGTAGTGGAAAAAGCACATTGGTAAACCTTTTACTCCATCTATATGAGCCTACAAATGGTCAGGTAGAGTTTGTTTTTCTCATTAGAACTGCAAGTGGACTTTGATGTTGACTAGATATTTAATATGCCATTAGTGGATTGACCTCTAGAATTGGAACAAGAAGTTCAATTTTTTTTGTTACCTGCTTTGTAAGAACAAGGGTATACAATATCATGGCTTCTGCCTGCTTTGTAAGACTAAGAACAAGGGTATAGAATATCATGGCTTCTGAATCCAGCTTCTAAGACCTTAAATTCTATATTTACTTGCTCTTGCTGTTAAGTTATTTCGTTTTCTTGATTTTTTTACATTCACTTGAGAAATACTTTGGTTGATTATATTATGAAAAAGATTATTTTCATAATTTGAACTTGTGTAGCTTAAGTCACCAGTTTTACGAATTGTAGATACTGGTTAGAGGCTTCTCTCACAGAATTAGATATGTAGCACCTGTAGTATATTTTTAGAGCAGATACTTTCTACATTAGTATTTCCCTAACACGAAGTCTTGTTGCAGATTTTGATAGATGGAATCCCTCTTAAAAACTTGGACATCGTGTGGTGGAGAGAGAGAGTTGGATATGTGGGACAGGTTCTTAAGTTGCCAACATAGCCAAAATTATGTGAGAACACACACACAGAAACACATGGTTATCTTCTCCTAACCTAAAAATTTCTTTGAACAGGAACCAAAGCTCTTCCGGATGGATATTAGTTCAAACATCAGATATGGATGTACTCGAGATGTAAAACAGGAGGATGTTGAATGGGCTGCAAAGCAGGCCTATGCCCATGACTTCATCTCTGCACTTCCCAATGGTTATAAAACACTTGTCGATAATGATCTGTTAAGTGGGGGACAAAAGCAGCGGATTGCTATTGCTAGGGCCATACTTAGGGACCCAAAAATATTGATCCTTGATGAAGCCACTAGTGCACTGGATGCTGAGAGTGAACATAATGTCAAGGTCTGCTTCTGGAAACTACTACAAGCCTGTTGGCTTCTTTTATTTTATTTTATTTTATTTTGGGGGGTTCTTTGCTAATTGCTCACGCAATTTTGAGCCGGGGGTAGCGATTAGGTAAAACCTTCTCTAAAGCGATAACTCTAAGATTTGAACCCTTGACATTGACGGCAAGGTTTTTGTAGGGTTGCATTCTACTTCCATTGCAACCAATTACTATTGAGTAACCAGTTGGCAGCTTGAGACAGTAAATGTTAAGATAGAGAACTGTTAAAAATGATATTGATTGGCTTCAGTTTACTTTATATATGTAGGGTGTTCTTCGATCTGTGAGAAGTGACTCCATGACGAGGAGAAGTGTCATAGTCATTGCACACAGGTGATACTTTGGTTGCCAGTGTCAATTAAATGGTATCCCAAGTTTTAGTTTTGAAGCTGAAGTGTATGAACTGATTTACAGGCTTTCTACCATACAAGCAGCTGACAGGATCGTGGTAATGAACGGTGGTCAAGTTGTTGAGGTTGGTAAATTGTTGATTCATTTTGAATGCCCTAAATTTTCTTATAGATGTTCCTTTTTGAAGCTTATTATCCTAGATATTGTCATCAGCTCTGTTTCTTTTTTTTAAAGTTGTTTGCTTCATTACCAATGTAGAGCTCACGCATATGAAAGGTTGGGTTAGAAGGTTACATGTTCTCTGCATGTCAAATTTTATTTTTTGTTTGAATTTGGCTGGATCATGATGATTGATGGATATAGCATATAAGATAGAATCATGAAGACAGTAATTGTTGCCATATTTTTATCTGATTATTCAATAATGTGGGAATATAATTGCCATTAATTTGTGAATATAATTGTCATTAATTTGTGTCCTCGCAGATTGGAAGTCACAGGGAACTTCTCTTAAAAGATGGTTTATATGCACGGTTGACTAGAAAACAGGCTGATGCCATGGCATGATCTTGGTTTACCATAGCAGATATTCTATTTTTCTTCTGGCTTCATTCTTTTTAAATGCAGATTAGTGGGGCAAGCAACATTTTTTTTCCTCTTGCTGACCCATGTGTCTATAGTATTATACAAGAAAAATTGGTGAAGTTTTTGCAAAGAATGAAGAAATGCGTATTGGTGCAGCGCGCCTTCGGAAAGATTTCACAGTATCAGTTTCCCAGGCATATGCAAAAAAGCATGAAACTAGGTCCATTGGGCTTATTGATAATGTAGCCTTTTCATTCGTTTGTAATTAGAGTATATAACTATAGGCATATAGTTTAAGTGCTGACTGAACTTTTAAAGAGTAATTTCAAAATTTAAGAGAAATTAAATCGCTGCATTACCTTCATTTTTAAATTTTGTTTTAGTAGTTATTAAGCAAATAAGAATTTCAAATTTCAATACAAAATTGAATAAACTACATCACTATACGAAATGGTCTTTCATTCCATTTTCTAGCTAATAACATCATCCATCTTGGTAATTTGACTAAGCTATTACCAGATTTCTCTGAAGAATTCGTTGGCACCAACACCATTCACGATGACGACCTGCTTGTCACGTAAGAGTCCACATAGGCATCTCATCCGGTGTGCTACATAAACTAAACTAATCCGAAAAAATCAACAATTGTGTAAAACACATTGAAGCATCTGTATAATTGGTACAAGGAGTGTATATGAGTACGTAACCATGCGCAGATAGTAGAAAACGTAAATAATGAATTTTATTGAAATAGATGTCAACTACTGGTAGCATAACCTATTGCATGGAAATCATAATCTACAACTTCAAACGTCATTTTTCCTCATATATATATGTTGTAAAAAGACGCTTCATAGTCTCGCAAGCTAAACCTATACCAACAGTAGTGCATTTTTTGCATGGTTATGCTACATGAGAAAACTAAACACCATTCAAACAAGTAACGGGGATCGGATTAACAGGTAAACCCAAAATTCAAGCAGGGACCAAGGCAAGTGGATACCATAGTTCAGACTTCCAATTCAGGAGTCATCCTTGGAGCTGTGCAAGAATGCAGCAGAGCATAGAACAGAAGCAATGAAAGCAAAAACCCACAAACCAATCATCATGGACACCCCAGCAGCCATCAAATCCAATACACCATGCAAGCTCAACCCCACCACCATCTTCCTCTTTTTCTCCTTCCCTTTCAGCTTAAATCACTTGATGGGTCAATAAAGATTTTTTGACAGATTGAAAGAGAAGATCAAGCAATCCCCAGTACATAGAATTATTGATTTGAACTTATATAGAACCAGAAGCAGAGGAGGGTGAGCACATAACAAATATGTCAGAACCGCCAAATGGATCATCGGATTTTCTGGATTGTCGGTGGCGGTGGGAAAGAAGAGAAGCAGGAAAACTACAACCAGGTTTTGGGATTCTGAAGTTGAGTGCAAGATGAAGCCATGCCCACGTGGCAAGGTCTCTAGCTCCTTCTTATACGCTTCACTCTCGGTGTTGTTTAATTTCTCCTCTCTATTTTCGTAACCTTTGATCCAATAGAAAATGGTAATAGAACCTTGGTGATTTGATAAATAGCTTTTTCTTAGAAAATGCTTGGTGCACAACACTTTTATGTACATCACTTCACACTAGATGAGATGGTAAGATTATTATAATATAAAGTGTAAGTGTGTAATAAGTTAGTGACTATGCAAATGTGATATGATGGACATATAAGTGATGTGTGTGTATATAGCATTATTCTATCTGAGTAGTAAAGTTCCGTGACATATATGCAGGGTATCCAACTAGGGTGGTGATAGGAAAATGCTTCATACTTCATATAGAATAATATCTCCTCACATCTATTCGAGGTATGGCAGATCAGAGTGTAATTGTTAATAGAAGTGTGCAACAACCTAACACAAAACTGGCATTATGTTTCTTGGACATACATAAATGGTGCTTATCTAGAGTATATGAGTAATAATCATTATAAAATAGACCATTTTCCCCATATGAGCTGGCTTTTTGAGTGGAGTTAGGCTCAATTATTCTAACACGATATCCCAGCTTATCATGATATTGGGCTACCTGCAGATGTCTAATTCTGTAAATTTCACACTTCAAATGTTCAGACCTTAGACATGAGGGAATGGGTCAAGTGTTAAAATCTCACACCGGTGAAGTATAAGTAACAGAATATTGTATAAAAACTTTTGCAATTCCCTCCTCATGAGTTAGCTTTTGAAATGGAGTTGTGAACAGTTATGCTAATATTATGACATCAAGAAAGGTCAAAGTAGCCTGTTTGAAGGAGAGTTGTTTCATTATCCAGAAGAATAGGATCAGTGGAAAGGTTTATTTATGGGAGTACTATTGTCCCGGCATGGAGCTGGCATACATGAAGTTAATTTTGAGGAAGGGCGCTTTCTTATTTTGAGAGGAAGTCCTTATTACCCAATGTTTACGAATGTTCGAACTTGGCAGCCTTGGATTCATCACTGTCTTACGGTGTGAAAATATTAAGTTATACACAGCCGGCCATAAGAAACAAGAATCATCTATAGTTTATAATGTTTAAATGGTATTGACTTTCCTCATTTTCATTCCTTATCCATCATCATTGTCTTCCAGATACGAAGAAAAGCTATGAAACATTTTGATTGCACAACTTTCAGTTGCAGCTATGCTGAAGCGTGTCGTTCGCTCGTTAGGCCTAGTAGAGAAGCACACTGATAAAGAAGATCCAAGAAGAAAGAGCAAAGTGAGAGGATCATCAAAGAAGGATTTTGTTGTGAGGATAGTTCATGAGGGTGGAGAAGTTGAGGTGTATCAACATGCAATCTCTGCATCTAAGTTGATGGCAAAGTATCCTGGGATGTGTGTTGCCAAGCCAGAAGTCTTCAAAGCTCCTCATCAGTCAGTGTTACGGCCACAAGACAATTTGCTCCTTGGTCACAAGTATATCATAATCTCAAATAGAAAAGTGGAGAAGCTGAAGCATAAACATGCACAGCAAGGCAAAACCAAAGAGCCTAGTGGAGTGGTGACACAAGAGACATTGGAAGCAAAGACCACCAAGTCTCCCAGGGAAGAAAAATCCAAAGAGAATTGCAAGATCAGTGTGAGAAACGAAGTAGCAAGCCAAGATATGATGGACACAAGGATAACTCTATCTCCCAATGGATGCAAAATCCAAGAGAACTGCAAAGTCAAAGAAGAGAAGATGAATGCAAAGATGAATCATGTACAGGAATATTTTAGCTCAGCAAAGGACTTTTATGCCCCCAAGGAGAAGATGACAAGATATTCAAGAAGGAAAGGAATAAAGGGTAAGAAGCCTTTTGTGCCCCCTCTTCCAAAGGCAAGATCATATCGGGGTTTGGGATGGCAACCCAGCCTTTCCACTGTGCAAGAGATCTCTGCATGATATTTGTTTTTTTTTTTTTTTTCCAACTCCTATATATTATGGTATGGTATTATGCAGGCTTACCTTTTTTTAGTTAATTAGGATCTATGGTATATTTGAGAAAGGATAATGCTAGAGAGAACTTTTTGCAAACAAAGAAAAAACAGATCATGTGGGTTGGTGTGATCTATATGGATACAATAGCACAGCAATGAGACATGATTATGAATTTTTTATTTTTATTTTTATTTTTATTTTTTAATTTTTTTAACTGTTGTATGTGTGCATGATATCCTAATATTAATGATTAACTTCTATCTTTTTCTTATATGGGACTTGTATGGCAGCAGAATTCGCCTCTGTGCAATAGCTCTCTCCCATGATTTTGTGCTGATAGTCGATTATGGTACTAAGATAAAATTAACTGCATGTATTTTGAAAAAGAAATTAGCACCTTACAATAAAATTGAAATTTCACATCCGTTGAGAAGTCATTACATTCTACAATTGTAAATTTCAGAAACCAAAGGAGTTTCCAATTGCCATCAAATAAATAATATCTTGAGACACATTTTCTGTCTTCCTGTCATCTAGTTCATTTCTATATTTATTACTTACAAGAACACACTCAAATGAAATCACATTTTCCACAAAGATCTGGTCTAGACTTCAAGAATGTTTCAACTTGTTCATGTACGCCTTGATTCATCTGCTCTATTACTCTATTACTGAAGAATGTAAGAGTGTGGATTGAGACATGAAAAAGAAAATGAGTGAACATGAAGTTAAGTACATAACATTTTTTGCTGAGTCTTTAATCTTTAAAGGTCTAAGGAAAACATATTAGCTCCAAAAATGCTCGAGCAGACAGTTATTCACTCTTGTTTCTTTAATTACTAAATTCCCCTCCGAGATGAAATAGGCTTAGTTACATATACTAAGAGGTTGAACTTAGGATCTAAACATAAAGGTTCATTATTTGCCAAAATCATGATTCGCCCAGGATACCTGTGCTGCAACACCAATCCTCTCCTCCAATGTGTACTACAAGAAAGAATGATGTGAAAGATCGATGCTAGTAACTTGAATCAGTCATATACATAAGCTGTTCTTCATACCTTGGAATGCACACTCATAAAATATAAGACAAAAGCTTAGTCATGATCCATGTGTAGAGTACTGATAGTGTAGCACCAACTGGAATAGTGACTGCCCATGAAGCCACAATCTCCCTCACAGTTTCTGATCTAACACTGTTAAGCCCTCTTGCAAATCCTACACCCATTACTGCACCTACTAGAGTATGAGTTGCTGAGATTGGAAGCCCCAGCTTTGAAGCAAACAGAACCACAGAGGCCGCTGCAAACTCGGCGGCAAATCCTCTGGTTGGTGTAAGTTCTGTTATTTTCTTTCCAATTGTAGCTATTACTCTATAACCCCAAACCATAAGTCCTGCAACAATTCCAAATCCTCCCCATGCAAGAACATCAATTGGAATAACAATCTCAGTTCCTCTGGCAGCACCTTGAAGAATAGCTAAGGCGCCAGCCAAAGGACCTATGGCATTAGAAACATCATTTCCACCATGAGCAAATGACATGAAGCATGCTGAGAGGACCTGCATGTATCCAAAGACCCCATAAACTATTTCCAGTTGAGTACCCTTTGGACCTGCAACATCAGAAAGGAATCCCATATTTTTGTGTGCAGTGTCCTCTTTTGACTCGGCTTGTGGAGTAGTAGGCTTGACAAGGAGATGACCAAGCTGTTTTCTGATGATTCTGTCAACTATAAAAGCACCAGCAGCTCCACAGGCTAAAGCCTTGGCCAGAGCCAAAGGAAAGCTCTTGCTAAGAGGGAAGGCAGCAAAAGAAATCCCACTTACACCAAGAAATACAGCAATTGGAGCAGCAGCAGCAGCTGCTTGTCCTGGATTTGGTGCACTGTACACAAACTGGATGGGAGAAAATATTAGTGGGGTTGTACCAGAAAGGATTTAACATATTACCCTGTCAACAATTTCAATTTTGAAAATGCTAAATAGCCAGACTTTCTTTGCCGCAATGATTTGGACTTATCTAACCACCATCTTTGAATCTTGGCAAATTCTGGCAACAATTCTGGTAAATAATTATGGTTGTGTTAGCATTAAGTTGGAGCCTTTTATTGCAAGCTTCTTTAATTTCGATTCAGGATTAAAGGGTTAGAAGCACAAGCCACAAACCTCCAAGATAAATAAATGTTTATAATTATGTTCTAATGTGCTATCAACTAGAACTAACACTTCTTAAAGAGCATCAATTGAATAGAAGAATTCTAACTCAAAGGTGTTGGGTTCAAATATCATTAAGATAGTGCAAGAATTTAGAGAACAGACATTGGTGACTACCCTGTTGTGCATTCCAGAATTTAAAGAATAAAAAGAAAGTGATTACTAATATTTCCAGGAGAGTAAAAAAAAATTTAAGCCAAAAATAAGTTTCGACTTTGAATAAGTGGACTATAGTGTCAAGGATGAATGTTGGATTCCAAATTCAACCTTCTATATTTCAAAATTTGAGCAGGAAAATGATAATCCGCTAGATTATTTAGTTTTATTCTAGACTTTCTAGTGGAATTTACCATTTTGATGAGTTGTTTTGTCAATTCTTACTTAACTTTGGCTTTGTTTTCTTCAAGTAATGTTTAGAGTCTTTTAGTGTATTTTTATCTTTTTAATTAGGGAATGGAGTCTTTTCTATAATTTCTTGGGTGAATTGATTTCAGGTGTATATTTGCACTAGGAAAGGAGAAAAGTGAAGGCTGGGAGCATTGGAAGCAAAAGAACAAGGACAAGCAGATGAAGAAATAGAGATTGGCCATTTTGTGTTTTTAGGCCCAGCGCAAGTTTTTTAGGCCTGGCCTAATTGGGCCTATTTTAATGTTGCGCCCGGCGCAACATACTTAGGCCGGGCGCATTCGCGCAGCAGAACCTATATATATAATTTCTCTGCATTGACCTAAGGATCGTTTTTGGTTGCTCTTTTGGCTGCGTCTCGTTGAGTATTAGGACGGAATTGTGCGAACTGATAGACTGTGTTTTCATCCATGGGTTTGATTCTTGTTGCTTTGTTTTTTATTCCTTTGATCATGAACTAATTCCTCCATTCTAGGGAGATGACGTAGCCGCGTTTGGACGGTTTGAATGTTTTTATGATATTCTCGTAGTTTCTTTTCTTCATCCCTTTTGTGTTTTACTTCTGCGCTTAATGCTTGCTTATAACTGGCCATTATTATGCATGATTTGCCAATCATAACGATACCGGGAGGTTAGTTATGTGTTTAGAGCATTGGGGTAAAACCATATAGTTTATGCGGATAGAGATATACCGTAGGGATTGTATGCAACCTTCATAGGGAGTCATAGAACTTAATGAATTTCTTAATAATTAACCATCATAGAGATATAGTTGGTTAAGGGTTAAGGGGTGTTTGCTAACCGTACTCGAGAGAGACGTTAGGATAATTTAGGACTCTTGATTGACAAAAGTAAAGGATTAGTAATTGCGAGGATTCATAATTGCATCAAACTTGATAAACGTAGGTGAAGTCAAATCCCTAGACCTTTCTCATAATTGTTATTCCTCATAATATTGCGACTGCCTTCTCATTGCTTGCGTTAGTTTACTTGAATTAATAGCTTAATTGCCTTTAATCATTGATTCCAATATTCTCATAATTGTTCGTTCAAATAGTTATTAAGTTTGCGAAGTGGTACTTGATTCATCAATCCCTGAGAACGATACTCGGTCTCACCGTTTTAATTATTACTTGCATCGACTCGGTACACTTGCCGGGATCCATCAAGTTTTTGGCGCCGTTGCCGGGGATTGGTATTATCAATATCATTAGTACCAAAGGCGATAGCTACTTTGAACAATTCTTTTTTTTTTTTCTTTCATTTACTTTTTACTTGGGTTTTCTCATCTCTACTTGATCTTGCTCCTAGTTTCAGTGTATGCGAGGTACAGTTCACCCTGATAATCTCTTATACGATCCTGAGATTCGGAAGACTGAGCGGGCTTTGAGGAAACATATTCTTGAACAGAAAAGGGCGTTACAGCAAACGCCTATTACCACTGCAGATATGGCGGAACAAGACCCTCCAGCATACAAGCCGATTATTCTCGTCTTAACTTAGACGACTGTGCATCTCCTATTGTTAATCCGCCCATTCAAGCTAATAATTTTGAGCTTAGAACAACGATACTGCACTTACTTGCACTTCATCAGTTTGATGGGCGGGATAATAAAGATCCCCACAGGCACATTACCAGGTTCTTGGAGATTTGCGAAACCAACAAGCAGAATGGTGTCTCTGATGAAGCTCTTAGATTGAGGGTATTCCCATTCTCATTGAGGGATAAGGCCCGTGATTGGTATGATTCTATGAACAGCAGGAGCATAACTACTTGGGTGGACGCTCAGAAGTTCTTGGCTCGATTCTTTCCACCGCAGAAAGCTATACAAGTGCAAGCCGCAATCACTGCTTTCAGGCAATATGATGGTGAATCCCTAAGTGAAGCATGGGAGCGGTATACTGGACTGTTGAGGAAGTGTCCACAATCTTTCTTCACCTTATGGATGCGTGTTCAGTATTTCTACAATGGTCTTCTACCTGCCACACGAGATTTATGTGATGCATCCGCCAATGGTTCTCTTGCCTATAAATCTGCCGAAGATGCTTGGGAATTATTGGAGAAAATGGCTCAAAATGATTATCTTAAAAGGAGTGAGCGAGGTGTGACCAAGCAAGGAGTGCATGAGGTTGAGACTTATAGTGCCATGTTATCTCATAATAAACTTTTGTCACAACAAATGGACCTTCTCACAAAGGAAGTACAGAGTTTAAAGATGAATGCGGGGAAGAATACTATGGCTACTTGCAATTTTTGCCAAGGGGAGCATGATGTTTCAAATTGTCCTGGAAATATGTTTGCTAATCAATCTTCTCATGAGCAAGTGGATGCAATGCACAATTTCTATGACTCTCATCCTAAAGGGGGGAATGGTTATCAGAAGACTCAGAATAACCCATACTCAAGAACTTATAATCCGGGGTGGAAGAAGCATCCGAACTTCTCTTGGACCTCTAATGGGAATCTTGGACAGCAAAAGCAAGGCTTTGGAAACGATAATTACTCTCAACAACCTCCTAACCACAATTCCTCAAATCAAATGCAAAACAAGGAGGGGAAACGTGATTGGGAGTTTGCTTTTGAGAAGATGGTCAATCAACAAACCGTCATGATAAATCAACAAACTTCATTCCAAGAAGAGACTAAAGAGAAATTTGGCAAAGTGGAATTGGGATTCAAGCATATCACTTCATCCATCACCAACCTAGAGAATCAAATAGGTCAAATCTCCAAGCAACTAAGTGAAAGGCTTCCGGGGTCTTTTCCGGGAAATACCGAGAATAATCCTAAGGGTCAATGCCATGCCATTTTAACTAGGAGTGGCAAGGTGATTGCTCCTAAGGGAGAGCTTTTGGGAAAAACCGAAGACATTCAAGCTAAGGATCTAGGAAAGAAAGAGGAGAAGCCAAAAAGCGTGGAAGAAGAGGTGATTGTAGAAGATGTTGAAAATGAAAGTGAGAATGATCAACCTTCTTTGGAGAAAGAAAAGGGCCCAAAACTGAAATTAGTCGATGAAGAGTTTGCTAGAAAGAAGTTCATTGAAGCTAAGGACATTCCACCATATGTGCGGGTTCCATATCCTCAAAAGTTGAAGAAGGCGGGAGATGAAAAGCAATTCTCCATGAAGGAGCTTTTGTCCAAGAAGAGGAAACTGAAGTATGATGAAACCGTAGCTTTGACCGAGGAGTGTAGCGCTATTTTGCAAAGGAAATTGCCGCCAAAGTTGAAGGATCCGGGGTCATTTAGCATTCCTTGCACCATTGGAGGAATCACTTGTGGTAAGGCTCTTTGTGATCTTGGGGCTAGCATCAATTTGATGCCCCTCTCTATGTTAAGGGAGCTTGGAATAAAGGAAGTTAAATCCACTATGATGTCTCTTCAACTAGCGGATCGCTCTATCA
This sequence comes from Echinosophora koreensis, assembly GCA_035048595.1. Lineage (NCBI taxonomy): Eukaryota > Viridiplantae > Streptophyta > Magnoliopsida > Fabales > Fabaceae > Echinosophora > Echinosophora koreensis. The sequence goes on from JAPCYP010000003.1 coordinate 1,531,326, forward strand.
AATATCCATATGGTGTGGTTGAGGACCTTCTAGTCAAAGTGGACAAGTTCATTTTTCCGGTAGACTTTGTTGTTCTTGACATGGACCATGATTCAGAAATACCCCTCATATTGGGTAGGCCATTTTTAGCAACTGGGAGAGCTCTCATAGATGTGCAACAAGGCAAACTAACATTGAGGGTGCAAGATGAGGATGTGGTCTTTAACGTCTTTGATGCAATGAAACATCCGGAGGAAAAGGCTCAATGTTGGAGTATTGATCTGGAGGACTCTTTAGTAGCATCATTTACTCATGATTCTCATTTTGGTTCACCACTTGAAAAAGTGTTGGTAAAATCCCAAGGTTTAGAAAAGGATGCGGAAATTGAAGATAATGAGTGTGTGGAATGGGTGAAGCATTTGGAAGCATTGCCCGCGTACTTGAAAGAGGAATCTAGCAAGGAAGAGCTCAAAAAGGATGAGAAACCGGAAGAAATTCAAAAACCGGAGCTCAAGCAACTCCCTTCCCACCTACGTTATGCATTTTTGGGTGAGGAAGGGCACTTTCCGGTCATCATCAACAATGCCTTGAAGAGTGAAGAGGAAGACAAGCTTCTTAGAGTGTTGCGAGCTTACAAATCGGCCATTGGTTGGAAGATTTCAGATTTGAAGGGTATAAGTCCCTCACTTTGCATACACAAGATTTTGCTAGAAGAGGATTATAAGCCGGTAGTGCAACCGCAAAGGAGGCTCAACCCTATCATGAAGGAGGCCGTGAAGAAGGAGATTATAAAGTTATTAGATGCGGGAATTATTTATCCGATCTCGGATAGTGCTTGGGTGAGTCCCGTTCATGTAGTGCCGAAGAAGGGAGGGACAACCGTGGTGGTGAACGAGAAGAATGAGATGATTCCTACAAGAACCGTCACGGGTTGGAGAGTTTGCATTGACTACCGGAAATTGAATGATGCAACTCGCAAGGATCACTTCCCTCTTCCATTCATTGATCAAATGTTGGAGCGTCTCTCGGGTCATGCCTATTATTGTTTCCTGGATGGCTATTCCGGGTATAATCAAATTGCCATGGATCCTCAAGACCAAGAGAAAACCGCTTTTACTTGCCCGTATGGAGTTTTTGCGTATAGAAGAATGCCCTTTGGGTTGTGCAATGCTCCGGCAACTTTCCAACGGTGCATGCTTGCTATATTCTCCGACATGGTTGAAAAGTTTATAGAGGTGTTCATGGACGACTTTTCGGTTTTTGGAGCTTCTTTTGATAATTGCTTGGAAAATCTAGCTTGTGTGCTAAAAAGGTGCCAAGAAACCAACCTGGTGCTAAATTGGGAAAAATGTCACTTTATGGTGAAGGAAGGAGTTGTACTTGGGCATAAGATCTCATCTAAGGGGATTGAAGTTGATAAAGCTAAAGTGGATGTCATTGAAAAACTTCCTCCCCCAACAAGTGTGAAAGGCATTCGGAGCTTTCTTGGTCATGCCGGTTTCTACCGACACTTCATAAAGGACTTTTCGAAGATTGCTAAACCTCTTAGTGATCTTCTAGTCCATGATGTATCCTTTGATTTTAATTCCGCATGTCTTGATGCATTTACATGTCTTAAGCATAAGTTAGTGACCGCACCCATAATCATCGCACCAAATTGGGAACTACCTTTTGAAATCATGTGTGATGCAAGTGATTATGCGGTGGGGGCTGTTTTAGGACAGCGAATAGAACAAAGAGTGCATGTCATATACTATGCTAGCAAGGTCTTAAATGATGCACAATTGAACTACTCTACAACTGAAAAGGAACTCCTAGCGGTAGTCTTTGCATTAGACAAGTTTAGGTCATATGTGATAGGGTCGAAAGTAACTATTTTCACTGACCATTCCGCATTGAAATATTTAATGTCTAAGCAAGATGCCAAACCTAGATTGCTTCGTTGGGTTTTGCTTTTGCAGGAGTTCGATGTGGAGATCAAGGCTCGGAAAGGAAGTGAGAATGGAGTGGCGGATCATCTATCAAGGTTGATTAATCCAGATGAGGAGGACAAGAAATTGCCAATTCATGATGAGTTTCCGGATGAAAAGCTGTTCGCCATTTCGACAACACCATGGTTTGCAGAGATTGCCAACTACAAGGTTGCAAAGGTTGTGCCTGAAGGGCTTACTTGGCAGCAGAAGAAGAAATTCTTCAATGACGTCAAGCACTATGTTTGGGAAGAACCCTACCTATTCAAGTATTGTGCCAATGGAATCCTTCGAAGGTGCATGCCTCAAGTTCAAGTAGAGAATATCTTATGGCATTGCCATGGATCGGATTATGGAGGACACTTTAGTGGAGATAGAACTGCGGAAAAAGTCTTGCAGTGTGGGTTTTATTGGCCAACCATCTTCAAGGATGCAAAGGACTTTGTTGCACGGTGTGATAGATGCCAACGAGTTGGAAACATCTCAAAAAGGCACGAAATGCCCTTAAATAGCATTTTGGAGGTGGAGATCTTCGACGTATGGGGTATTGACTTCATGGGGCCATTTCCACCCTCTCACTCTTACAAGTATATTCTAGTGGGGGTGGATTATGTGTCCAAGTGGGTGGAAGCAATTGCAACCTCTACGGATGACTCTCGTGTTGTTATTGAATTCATGCGGAAGAGCATTTTTGCAAGGTTTGGAGTACCCAGGGTCTTGATTAGCGATGGAGGAACCCACTTTTGCAACAAACAGCTTGACATGGTGCTTTCCAAGTATGGGGTGACTCATAAAGTTGCCACTCCGTACCATCCGCAGACAAGTGGTCAAGTAGAAGTGTCCAACCGCGAGTTGAAGCGGATCCTAGAGAAAACTGTGAACTCATCGCGGAAAGATTGGTCTAGGAAGTTGGATGATGCACTATTGGCGTACCGGACTGCTTTCAAGACTCCTATTGGTCGTTCTCCGTACCAATTGGTGTATGGAAAAGCGTGTCATTTACCGGTGGAGTTGGAGCATAGGTCATATTGGGCCATCAAAGCCTTGAATTTTGATTACAAGGATGCCGGTGAAAAACACCTCTTGGACATCCATGATCTGGATGAGGCTATCCGTTTTGTGCAAGCCTATGGAGAGTGCACGAATTTACAAGGAACGGACACACAGGTAAATAAAGGAGGGAGCATATGACAAGCACATAGTCCCAAGGAAGTTCAAACCAGGCCAAAAAGTGCTATTATACAACTCAAGGTTGAGGTTATTTTCCGGGTAAGCTGAAATCCCGGTGGTCCGGCCCTTATGTGGTGAAAGCTGTCCACCCGTATGGCACAGTTGAGTTAGAAGCCAAAGAACCAGGAGAATCTTTCAAAGTGAATGGCCAAAGGCTCAAAGTGTACTTGGGAGGAGATTTTGAAAGGCAAGAAATTGCCTTGGCATTGACGTAACCCCTATTAGGGCATGACCGTCAGGCTCGGGACGTTAAACAAGCGCTAACTGGGAGGCAACCCAGGGTTATATCCTTTTTCTGCATTTATTCACTGTATTTAGTTAGGGTCTAGAGCTGTAGTGTTTTGAGTCATGCCTCTTAGTTGCATAATTTTTGCATTTAGGTGTCTTTTTGCACAAGTGAGGATTTGATGCGAATTTGGTGAATTAATGGTAATTTTCTGTTTTAAACTGGTAAATAGAATAGGAATAAGCATCTAGGAACCATACATAGGTATAAAAGGCAGCTTTGAGTCTGAAAAGGCAAAATATGCAGGAATTTCTGTGCTGCAGAATCCGCCCGGCGCACATTACTTAAGCCCGGCGGATTTTACACACAGAGAGTATGCTCTCTGTCCTGATTACGCCCGGCGTATTCTTTCTAGGCCGGGCGCATTTGTTGATTAGGCCCGGCGTAACGCATTTGCGCCCATTGCATTTGACACAGAAGGGTCTCTCTCTGTCCTGATTATGCCCGGCGCACACTTCGTGAGCCCGGCGTAATTTGCGTTTTAAATCACATACCTGCGCCCAAACCCTCACAACTCACTCACTGTTCTGTCTTCCTCTAAGCGCGACCACAGTGCTTTGGGCGTCTTCTTCGTGTGTGCATCACTCATTGCTCTCAACTACTTGCTTGTTTCCCCCACATTTCATCTTCCCAATCACGGTATGACACTGTTTGTCCCTGTTTGAACTGAAATTTGTGCGAAAAATATGAATCACATATTTAACTCACTCACTGTTTTGTTTCAGGTTTGAGTAATTACTAGGTTCTAATATGCTTAACTGAGTATGTGCACATTTGAATCACATGTTTGGAAAATTTGTGTTGGGTTCTCGCTAGACACTGATGCGCACCAAGGGTTAAGGATTAAGGACAATGTGTTTGGGGAATTTAGGGATTTTGTTGTTATGAATCTCTTAAGACTTGGAGTTGAAATGCTGATTATGTGCCTAAGTATGTTTCATGTTGTGCTTTAGGATCGATTTCTATTTGGTTCTTGATGAGTAGTGATGATACTGTGCTAACTTGGGGTGAAATAGAGGAATGATTCATAATGCTCAGTACATGTTCGATAAAATGTTTCTTCCATTTTTAACATGATAATGTGCTGACTGAGTATGTGTGCATGATAGAGTCATGATTTGAGAACAATGTGTTTTTCTGATTTTGTGGGATTAATGTGAATCTAGGATTTCGAAGTTAAGAATGCATGTTTGGGGGATTTTGGAATGTTGTTTTATTTGAGATTTCAGCAACCATAATTTTTTTTTTTTACTACAATGTTGATACTAAGAGGTTCTGAGACATGCACAGAAAATAGAGCTGAATGTTTATGGTGGTTTAGGGAACTTATTCTTGATGACTGAGAAATAATTTGAATACTTGAAACTAATTTGCTATATACTTGGTATTGTATTGGGACTTTTTCTGAATTTCAGGGTATGGCTCCTCCTAAGAATGCTAAAAAAATCATTGTTAAGCGCAAGAAGCGCGGATCTAACGGAAGGAGAGGGTGAACCGTCTAATGCCAATGCCAATGCTGAACCTATCTACCGGAGCACCGAGCATAAGGAGCATTATGACCATAAATATAAAGGACCGTAAATTCATTGCAGAGAGGAAGGTGTCACTCAGTCCGATTGAGTACGTAGAGTTTTTCAAGCTGAGATAAGAAGGAGAGGATGGACTTTTATGGCAACATTCCCGGAGCGGAGTAATCAGGCTCTCATCAAAAGAATTCTATGCCAACGCCAAAAACGCTTTGCCTACGGATAGAAAATTTATTAGTGCAGTAAGGGGTCGGGAGATAATCTTTGATGATCAAGCTATCAACAGGTTCCTGCAGATTCAGCCCACCTGGGGCAATGCTTGTCAGTACTCTATCAGAAATAGGGAGCACATGGATGGACAGGCCATCTTAGAAAGGTGTTGTCTTCCAGGCAAGCAGTGGCAATTAGGCAGACAGGGAGCCTTGCAAAAGCTTATGAGGAGAGACCTAACTCCACTGGCTAGAGTGTGGCATGCATACATTCATGCAAACATCTCAGCAAACTCACACCAATCAGACATCACTGCCGCTCGGGCAAGGATACTTTATGCTATTATGGAGGGTCTCACTATTAATGTGGGGAGAATCATCGCCAGGGATATTCAAGAGGCAGCACATGCCGGTATCGGAACTCCATTGCCTCATCCCTTCCCGATTACTGAGTTATGTGCCCAGGCGGGCATTGATGTAGATGGTGGATTGCCTGTACCGGAAAAGGGACCGATTGATGAGGCGTATATACGCCAGTTCTGTTATAATGATGTAGATGAGAATGCTCAGGATGAGGGGCAGGATCAAGGCCAGCCTCCGGTGCCTCCTAGACCTCGCCGTAGCACTTATGAGTTTATTGAGCGAGTGGACCAGCGGATGAACCTCTATGAGAAGAACCTTACTGCTGTTTGGAGAGCTGGAGAGATCCAGAGAGACTTCTTCCGAGAGTGGGCCGCGTCCCAAGCAGATGGCCGCCCACCTGTATTCCCTACTGAGGAGGAGGTCCGGGCTCGTGTCGACTGGCACGATTTTCCTGGAGACCAGGAGGGTGCGCCAGTAGGAGGTGGTGAGCCCGCGGACGACCAGGAGGGTGATCCGGATATGCCCGTGAATGCTTTGGACCGATTGATGGAGGATTGAGAGGGTTTTGCTCAGAACCCTAGAGATTAGCTTTCGAAACTCCTTTCTTTCCTTTATGCTGATTTCTTTTTTTTCACCTTTGTTATTATGAATCTTGAGTCTTTGTTTGTCTTCTTGTCGTTTGTTTTGTGTAGTGAGTCAAAAAAAAAAATTTGTTATGAGTTGATAAGTGGATTAACCATGTGAATTCCCATTTGTGAATTGCCATGCTAATTTTGATTGATTAATGCATGTCACGCTTAAGTGAAAAGCATGATACTGTTGAGAGTGATTGAATAGTGATGCAATTGAGTGTGCCTTCACTTGAATGCATGAACCATGACTAGTTTGAGGTGTTAGAGGACTTAGCATGATTCATGATGTTTGAAATGAGTCTCTTTTTGTGTCCGGGTGAGGAGTTTGAGCCTTCAACATGATTTTTGTTTTGAGAGTAGCTATTGAGTTATGAACTCTTAGGTTTGCTTGAATCTCCTTTTAGTCTATATGATTACTTGATGCATGAGCATGATAAAGGCACTTTCTTTGAAATAGCTAGTTGGCCAAAAAGCTTACCTAAATGAATTTATCCCTTGTTAGCCCCATTGTGCTTTAAGCCTATTTTTGTTGTTTACCCAAATATAATTGCTAAATCCAGAAAAACCATGTTTACCTACCCAAAAGGATTAAGTAAGCATTGGAATTCAAGGTAGAATGGTAGCAAAGTGCTAAGTTTGAGGTGGGCATGAGAAATTCAGTTTTGCAAAAGCAAGGAAGGGTAAAAATGCCTTTGAAAAGAAAAGTTGTGTTTAAAAAAAAAAAAAATGGTGCGGTGAGCGTGGAAAAGAAAAAGAAAAAGAAAAATTAAGCGATGTTTCAAGTGAAGAAAGTAGAAAAGTGTGAAAAAAAAATAAAAATAAAAAAGCGCAATAAAGTGAAAAGAAAAAAAAAGGGAGAGAGAGAAACAAAGTAGTGTATTCTTAGGAAGTTGTGCTCCATTGCTCACTTGATCTTTAGGGTTTAAACTTGCATTCCGTTTCTTTTTCCCTACCTTCCACCTTGGCCCCATTTACAACCTTATAAAGACCTTTTGATTGTGCATCATGTAGTTGTGTGAATCAATGAGTGAGATGAAAATTAAACCCAAAGAGTGAGTTTCTCAATATGCAGATTTTTGAGGGAAACACAAGCCTAAACACTTGAGCGTTGAGTGAATTAATTATCCTTGGTGAGGAGTGAAACTCATTGATGATTAGTGAATTTGTGTTTAAGTTTTTGAAGCCACTACTTGATTGGTAAGTGTATTATGGTTGAGTTCACTCTTTTGGTTGATCTTGAAGGTTCTCTTGATAGTTGATTGTTTGATCTTAGGAAGGCATGCTTGATTTTGATAACGTGGTTGTGGTTGACATTATGTGGGAAATTATTGGTTATAGGTCCATTAATCTTATATCAACTCATTGTGTGTCTTTGAGTCCTTTGTGGTTTCTGCTTCGAGTCTTTTTGGGTGTGGTTTGCTTGAGGACAAGCACATGTTAAGTTTGAGGTGTTGATAATCCGCTAGATTATTTAGTTTTATTCTAGACTTTCTAGTGGAATTTACCATTTTGATGAGTTGTTTTGTCAATTCTTACTTAACTTTGGCTTTGTTTTCTTCAAGTAATGTTTAGAGTCTTTTAGTGTATTTTTATCTTTTTAATTAGGGAATGGAGTCTTTTCTATAATTTCTTGGGTGAATTGATTTCAGGTGTATATTTGCACTAGGAAAGGAGAAAAGTGAAGCCTGGGAGCATTGGAAGCAAAAGAACAAGGACAAGCAGATGAAGAAATAGAGATTGGCCATTTTGTGTTTTTAGGCCTGGCGCAAGTTTTTTAGGCCCGGCCTAATTGGGCCTATTTTAATGTTGCGCCCGGCGCAACATACTTAGGCCGGGCACATTCGCGCAGCAGAACCTATATATATAATTTCTCTGCATTGACCTAAGGATCGTTTTTGGTTGCTCTTTTGGCTGCGTCTCGTTGAGTATTAGGACGGAATTGTGCGAACTGATAGACTGTGTTTTCATCCATGGGTTTGATTCTTGTTGCTTTGTTTTTTATTCCTTTGATCATGAACTAATTCCTCCATTCTAGGGAGATGACGTAGCCGCGTTTGGACGGTTTGAATGTTTTTATGATATTCTCGTAGTTTCTTTTCTTCATCCCTTTTGTGTTTTACTTCTGCGCTTAATGCTTGCTTATAACTGGCCATTATTATGCATGATTTGCCAATCATAACGATACCGGGAGGTTAGTTATGTGTTTAGAGCATTGGGGTAAAACCATATAGTTTATGCGGATAGAGATATACCGTAGGGATTGTATGCAACCTTCATAGGGAGTCATAGAACTTAATGAATTTCTTAATAATTAACCATCATAGAGATATAGTTGGTTAAGGGTTAAGGGGTGTTTGCTAACCGTACTCGAGAGAGACGTTAGGATAATTTAGGACTCTTGATTGACAAAAGTAAAGGATTAGTAATTGCGAGGATTCATAATTGCATCAAACTTGATAAACGTAGGTGAAGTCAAATCCCTAGACCTTTCTCATAATTGTTATTCCTCATAATATTGCGACTGCCTTCTCATTGCTTGCGTTAGTTTACTTGAATTAATAGCTTAATTGCCTTTAATCATTGATTCCAATATTCTCATAATTGTTCGTTCAAATAGTTATTAAGTTTGCGAAGTGGTACTTGATTCATCAATCCCTGAGAACGATACTCGGTCTCACCGTTTTAATTATTACTTGCATCGACTCGGTACACTTGCCGGGATCCATCAAGTTTTTGGCGCCGTTGCCGGGGATTGGTATTATCAATATCATTAGTACCAAAGGCGATAGCTACTTTGAACAATTCTTTTTTTTTTCTTTCATTTACTTTTTACTTGGGTTTTCTCATCTCTACTTGATCTTGCTCCTAGTTTCAGTGTATGCGAGGTACAGTTCACCCTGATAATCTCTTATACGATCCTGAGATTCGGAAGACTGAGCGGGCTTTGAGGAAACATATTCTTGAACAGAAAAGGGCGTTACAGCAAACGCCTATTACCACTGCAGATATGGCGGAACAAGACCCTCCAGCATACAAGCCGATTATTCTCGTCTTAACTTAGACGACTGTGCATCTCCTATTGTTAATCCGCCCATTCAAGCTAATAATTTTGAGCTTAGAACAACGATACTGCACTTACTTGCACTTCATCAGTTTGATGGGCGGGATAATAAAGATCCCCACAGGCACATTACCAGGTTTCTTGGAGATTTGCGAAACCAACAAGCAGAATGGTGTCTCTGATGAAGCTCTTAGATTGAGGGTATTCCCATTCTCATTGAGGGATAAGGCCCGTGATTGGTATGATTCTATGAACAGCAGGAGCATAACTACTTGGGTGGACGCTCAGAAGTTCTTGGCTCGATTCTTTCCACCGCAGAAAAGCTATACAAGTGCAAGCCGCAATCACTGCTTTCAGGCAATATGATGGTGAATCCCTAAGTGAAGCATGGGAGCGGTATACTGGACTGTTGAGGAAGTGTCCACAATCTTTCTTCACCTTATGGATGCGTGTTCAGTATTTCTACAATGGTCTTCTACCTGCCACACGAGATTTATGTGATGCATCCGCCAATGGTTCTCTTGCCTATAAATCTGCCGAAGATGCTTGGGAATTATTGGAGAAAATGGCTCAAAATGATTATCTTAAAAGGAGTGAGCGAGGTGTGACCAAGCAAGGAGTGCATGAGGTTGAGACTTATAGTGCCATGTTATCTCATAATAAACTTTTGTCACAACAAATGGACCTTCTCACAAAGGAAGTACAGAGTTTAAAGATGAATGCGGGGAAGAATACTATGGCTACTTGCAATTTTTGCCAAGGGGAGCATGATGTTTCAAATTGTCCTGGAAATATGTTTGCTAATCAATCTTCTCATGAGCAAGTGGGATGCAATGCACAATTTCTATGACTCTCATCCTAAAGGGGGGAATGGTTATCAGAAGACTCAGAATAACCCATACTCAAGAACTTATAATCCGGGGTGGAAGAAGCATCCGAACTTCTCTTGGACCTCTAATGGGAATCTTGGACAGCAAAAGCAAGGCTTTGGAAACGATAATTACTCTCAACAACCTCCTAACCACAATTCCTCAAATCAAATGCAAAACAAGGAGGGGAAACGTGATTGGGAGTTTGCTTTTGAGAAGATGGTCAATCAACAAACCGTCATGATAAATCAACAAACTTCATTCCAAGAAGAGACTAAAGAGAAATTTGGCAAAGTGGAATTGGGATTCAAGCATATCACTTCATCCATCACCAACCTAGAGAATCAAATAGGTCAAATCTCCAAGCAACTAAGTGAAAGGCTTCCGGGGTCTTTTCCGGGAAATACCGAGAATAATCCTAAGGGTCAATGCCATGCCATTTTAACTAGGAGTGGCAAGGTGATTGCTCCTAAGGGAGAGCTTTTGGGAAAAACCGAAGACATTCAAGCTAAGGATCTAGGAAAGAAAGAGGAGAAGCCAAAAAGCGTGGAAGAAGAGGTGATTGTAGAAGATGTTGAAAATGAAAGTGAGAATGATCAACCTTCTTTGGAGAAAGAAAAGGGCCCAAAACTGAAATTAGTCGATGAAAGAGTTTGCTAGAAAGAAGTTCATTGAAGCTAAGGACATTCCACCATATGTGCGGGTTCCATATCCTCAAAAGTTGAAGAAGGCGGGAGATGAAAAGCAATTCTCCATGAAGGAGCTTTTGTCCAAGAAGAGGAAACTGAAGTATGATGAAACCGTAGCTTTGACCGAGGAGTGTAGCGCTATTTTGCAAAAGGAAATTGCCGCCAAAGTTGAAGGATCCGGGGTCATTTAGCATTCCTTGCACCATTGGAGGAATCACTTGTGGTAAGGCTCTTTGTGATCTTGGGGCTAGCATCAATTTGATGCCCCTCTCTATGTTAAGGGAGCTTGGAATAAAGGAAGTTAAATCCACTATGATGTCTCTTCAACTAGCGGATCGCTCTATCAAATATCCATATGGTGTGGTTGAGGACCTTCTAGTCAAAGTGGACAAGTTCATTTTTCCGGTAGACTTTGTTGTTCTTGACATGGACCATGATTCAGAAATACCCCTCATATTGGGTAGGCCATTTTTAGCAACTGGGAGAGCTCTCATAGATGTGCAACAAGGCAAACTAACATTGAGGGTGCAAGATGAGGATGTGGTCTTTAACGTCTTTGATGCAATGAAACATCCGGAGGAAAAGGCTCAATGTTGGAGTATTGATCTGGAGGACTCTTTAGTAGCATCATTTACTCATGATTCTCATTTTGGTTCACCACTTGAAAAAGTGTTGGTAAAATCCCAAGGTTTAGAAAAGGATGCGGAAATTGAAGATAATGAGTGTGTGGAATGGGTGAAGCATTTGGAAGCATTGCCCGCGTACTTGAAAGAGGAATCTAGCAAGGAAGAGCTCAAAAAAGGATGAGAAACCGGAAGAAATTCAAAAACCGGAGCTCAAGCAACTCCCTTCCCACCTACGTTATGCATTTTTGGGTGAGGAAGGGCACTTTCCGGTCATCATCAACAATGCCTTGAAGAGTGAAGAGGAAGACAAGCTTCTTAGAGTGTTGCGAGCTTACAAATCGGCCATTGGTTGGAAGATTTCAGATTTGAAGGGTATAAGTCCCTCACTTTGCATACACAAGATTTTGCTAGAAGAGGATTATAAGCCGGTAGTGCAACCGCAAAGGAGGCTCAACCCTATCATGAAGGAGGCCGTGAAGAAGGAGATTATAAAGTTATTAGATGCGGGAATTATTTATCCGATCTCGGATAGTGCTTGGGTGAGTCCCGTTCATGTAGTGCCGAAGAAGGGAGGGACAACCGTGGTGGTGAACGAGAAGAATGAGATGATTCCTACAAGAACCGTCACGGGTTGGAGAGTTTGCATTGACTACCGGAAATTGAATGATGCAACTCGCAAGGATCACTTCCCTCTTCCATTCATTGATCAAATGTTGGAGCGTCTCTCGGGTCATGCCTATTATTGTTTCCTGGATGGCTATTCCGGGTATAATCAAATTGCCATGGATCCTCAAGACCAAGAGAAAACCGCTTTTACTTGCCCGTATGGAGTTTTTGCGTATAGAAGAATGCCCTTTGGGTTATGCAATGCTCCGGCAACTTTCCAACGGTGCATGCTTGCTATATTCTCCGACATGGTTGAAAAGTTTATAGAGGTGTTCATGGACGACTTTTCGGTTTTTGGAGCTTCTTTTGATAATTGCTTGGAAAATCTAGCTTGTGTGCTAAAAAGGTGCCAAGAAACCAACCTGGTGCTAAATTGGGAAAAATGTCACTTTATGGTGAAGGAAGGAGTTGTACTTGGGCATAAGATCTCATCTAAGGGGATTGAAGTTGATAAAGCTAAAGTGGATGTCATTGAAAAACTTCCTCCCCCAACAAGTGTGAAAGGCATTCGGAGCTTTCTTGGTCATGCCGGTTTCTACCGACACTTCATAAAGGACTTTTCGAAGATTGCTAAACCTCTTAGTGATCTTCTAGTCCATGATGTATCCTTTGATTTTAATTCCGCATGTCTTGATGCATTTACATGTCTTAAGCATAAGTTAGTGACCGCACCCATAATCATCGCACCAAATTGGGAACTACCTTTTGAAATCATGTGTGATGCAAGTGATTATGCGGTGGGGGCTGTTTTAGGACAGCGAATAGAACAAAGAGTGCATGTCATATACTATGCTAGCAAGGTCTTAAATGATGCACAATTGAACTACTCTACAACTGAAAAGGAACTCCTAGCGGTAGTCTTTGCATTAGACAAGTTTAGGTCATATGTGATAGGGTCGAAAGTAACTATTTTCACTGACCATTCCGCATTGAAATATTTAATGTCTAAGCAAGATGCCAAACCTAGATTGCTTCGTTGGGTTTTGCTTTTGCAGGAGTTCGATGTGGAGATCAAGGATCGGAAAGGAAGTGAGAATGGAGTGGCGGATCATCTATCAAGGTTGATTAATCCAGATGAGGAGGACAAGAAATTGCCAATTCATGATGAGTTTCCGGATGAAAAGCTGTTCGCCATTTCGACAACACCATGGTTTGCAGAGATTGCCAACTACAAGGTTGCAAAGGTTGTGCCTGAAGGGCTTACTTGGCAGCAGAAGAAGAAATTCTTCAATGACGTCAAGCACTATGTTTGGGAAGAACCCTACCTATTCAAGTATTGTGCCAATGGAATCCTTCGAAGGTGCATGCCTCAAGTTCAAGTAGAGAATATCTTATGGCATTGCCATGGATCGGATTATGGAGGACACTTTAGTGGAGATAGAACTGCGGAAAAAGTCTTGCAGTGTGGGTTTTATTGGCCAACCATCTTCAAGGATGCAAAGGACTTTGTTGCACGGTGTGATAGATGCCAACGAGTTGGAAACATCTCAAAAAGGCACGAAATGCCCTTAAATAGCATTTTGGAGGTGGAGATCTTCGACGTATGGGGTATTGACTTCATGGGGCCATTTCCACCCTCTCACTCTTACAAGTATATTCTAGTGGGGGTGGATTATGTGTCCAAGTGGGTGGAAGCAATTGCAACCTCTACGGATGACTCTCGTGTTGTTATTGAATTCATGCGGAAGAGCATTTTTGCAAGGTTTGGAGTACCCAGGGTCTTGATTAGCGATGGAGGAACCCACTTTTGCAACAAACAGCTTGACATGGTGCTTTCCAAGTATGGGGTGACTCATAAAGTTGCCACTCCGTACCATCCGCAGACAAGTGGTCAAGTAGAAGTGTCCAACCGCGAGTTGAAGCGGATCCTAGAGAAAACTGTGAACTCATCGCGGAAAGATTGGTCTAGGAAGTTGGATGATGCACTATTGGCGTACCGGACTGCTTTCAAGACTCCTATTGGTCGTTCTCCGTACCAATTGGTGTATGGAAAAGCGTGTCATTTACCGGTGGAGTTGGAGCATAGGTCATATTGGGCCATCAAAGCCTTGAATTTTGATTACAAGGATGCCGGTGAAAAACACCTCTTGGACATCAATGAGCTGGATGAGATCCGTTTGCAAGCCTATGAGAGTGCACGAATTTACAAGGAACGGACCAAGGTATGGCATGACAAGCACATAGTCCCAAGGAAGTTCAAACCAGGCCAAAAAGTGCTATTATACAACTCAAGGTTGAGGTTATTTCCGGGTAAGCTGAAATCCCGGTGGTCCGGCCCTTATGTGGTGAAAGCTGTCCACCCGTATGGCACAGTTGAGTTAGAAGCCAAAGAACCAGGAGAATCTTTCAAAGTGAATGGCCAAAGGCTCAAAGTGTACTTGGGAGGAGATTTTGAAAGGCAAGAAATTGCCTTGGCATTGACGTAACCCCTAGGAGGGCATGACCGTCAGGCTCGGGACGTTAAACAAGCGCTAACTGGGAGGCAACCCAGGGTTATATCCTTTTTCTGCATTTATTCACTGTATTTAGTTAGGGTCTAGAGCTGTAGTGTTTTGAGTCATGCCTCTTAGTTGCATAATTTTTGCATTTAGGTGTCTTTTTGCACAAGTGAGGATTTGATGCGAATTTGGTGAATTAATGGTAATTTTCTGTTTTAAACTGGTAAATAGAATAGGAATAAGCATCTAGGAACCATACATAGGTATAAGAGGCAGCTTTGAGTCTGAAAAGCCAAAATATGCAGGAATTTCTGTGCTGCAGAATCCGCCCGGCGCACATTACTTAAGCCCGGCGGATTTTACACACAGAGAGTATGCTCTCTGTCCTGATTACGCCCGGCGTATTCTTTCTAGGCCGGGCGCATTTGTTGATTAGGCCCGGCGTAACGCATTTGCGCCCAGTGCATTTGACACAGAAGGGTCTCTCTCTGTCCTGATTATGCCCGGCGCACACTTCGTGAGCCCGGCGGAATTTGCGTTTTAAATCACATACCTGCGCCCAAACCCTCACAACTCACTCACTGTTCTGTCTTCTCTAAGCGCGACCACAGTGCTTTGCGTCTTCTTCGTGTGTGCATCACTCATTGCTCTCAACTACTTGCTTGTTTCCCCCACATTTCATCTTCCCAATCACGGTATGACACTGTTTGTCCCTGTTGAACTGAAATTTGTGCGAAAAATATGAATCACATATTTAACTCACTCACTGTTTTGTTCAGGTTTGAGTAATTACTAGGTTCTAATATGCTTAACTGAGTATGTGCACATTTGAATCACATGTTTGGAAAATTTGTGTTGGGTTCTCGCTAGACACTGATGCGCACCAAGGGTTAAGGATTAAGGACATGTGTTTGGGGAATTTAGGGATTTTGTTGTTATGAATCTCTTAAGACTTGGAGTTGAAATGCTGATTATGTGCCTAAGTATGTTCATGTTGTGCTTTAGGATCGATTTCTATTTGGTTCTTGATGAGTAGTGATGATACTGTGCTAACTTGGGGTGAAATAGAGGAATGATTCATAATGCTCAGTACATGTTCGATAAAATGTTTCTTCCATTTTTAACATGATAATGTGCTGACTGAGTATGTGTGCATGATAGAGTCATGATTTGAGAACAATGTGTTTTCTGATTTTGTGGGATTAATGTGAATCTAGGATTTCGAAGTTAAGAATGCATGTTTGGGGGATTTTGGAATGTTGTTTTATTTGAGATTTCAGCAACCATAATTTTTTTTTTTTACTACAATGTTGATACTAAGAGGTTCTGAGACATGCACAGAAAATAGAGCTGAATGTTTATGGTGGTTTAGGGAACTTATTCTTGATGACTGAGAAATAATTTGAATACTTGAAACTAATTTGCTATATACTTGGTATTGTATTGGGACTTTTCTGAATTTCAGGGTATGGCTCCTCCTAAGAATGCTGAAAAAATCATTGTTAAGCGCAAGAAGCGCGGATCTACGGAAGGAGAGGGTGAACCGTCTAATGCCAATGCCAATGCTGAACCTATCTACCGGAGCACCGAGCATAAGGAGCATTATGACCATAATATAAAGGACCGTAAATTCATTGCAGAGAGGAAGGTGTCACTCAGTCCGATTGAGTACGTAGAGTTTCAAGCTGAGATAAGAAGGAGAGGATGGACTTTTATGGCAACATTCCCGGAGCGGAGTAATCAGGCTCTCATCAAAGAATTCTATGCCAACGCCAAAAACGCTTTGCCTACGGATAGAAAATTTATTAGTGCAGTAAGGGGTCGGGAGATAATCTTTGATGATCAAGCTATCAACAGGTTCCTGCAGATTCAGCCCACCTGGGGCAATGCTTGTCAGTACTCTATCAGAAATAGGGAGCACATGGATGGACAGGCCATCTTAGAAAGGTGTTGTCTTCCAGGCAAGCAGTGGCAATTAGGCAGACAGGGAGCCTTGCAAAAGCTTATGAGGAGAGACCTAACTCCACTGGCTAGAGTGTGGCATGCATACATTCATGCAAACATCTCAGCAAACTCACACCAATCAGACATCACTGCCGCTCGGGCAAGGATACTTTATGCTATTATGGAGGGTCTCACTATTAATGTGGGGAGAATCATCGCCAGGGATATTCAAGAGGCAGCACATGCCGGTATCGGAACTCCATTGCCTCATCCCTTCCCGATTACTGAGTTATGTGCCCAGGCGGGCATTGATGTAGATGGTGGATTGCCTGTACCGGAAAAGGGACCGATTGATGAGGCGTATATACGCCAGTTCTGTTATAATGATGTAGATGAGAATGCTCAGGATGAGGGGCAGGATCAAGGCCAGCCTCCGGTGCCTCCTAGACCTCGCCGTAGCACTTATGAGTTTATTGAGCGAGTGGACCAGCGGATGAACCTCTATGAGAAGAACCTTACTGCTGTTTGGAGAGCTGGAGAGATCCAGAGAGACTTCTTCCGAGAGTGGGCCGCGTCCCAAGCAGATGGCCGCCCACCTGTATTCCCTACTGAGGAGGAGGTCCGGGCTCGTGTCGACTGGCACGATTTTCCTGGAGACCAGGAGGGTGCGCCAGTAGGAGGTGGTGAGCCCGCGGACGACCAGGAGGGTGATCCGGATATGCCCGTGAATGCTTTGGACCGATTGATGGAGGATTGAGAGGGTTTTGCTCAGAACCCTAGAGATTAGCTTTCGAAACTCCTTTCTTTCCTTTATGCTGATTTCTTTTTTTCACCTTTGTTATTATGAATCTTGAGTCTTTGTTTGTCTTCTTGTCGTTTGTTTTGTGTAGTGAGTCAAAAAAAAAAAATTTGTTATGAGTTGATAAGTGGATTAACCATGTGAATTCCCATTTGTGAATTGCCATGCTAATTTTGATTGATTAATGCATGTCACGCTTAAGTGAAAAGCATGATACTGTTGAGAGTGATTGAATAGTGATGCAATTGAGTGTGCCTTCACTTGAATGCATGAACCATGACTAGTTTGAGGTGTTAGAGGACTTAGCATGATTCATGATGTTTGAAATGAGTCTCTTTTTGTGTCCGGGTGAGGAGTTTGAGCCTTCAACATGATTTTTGTTTTGAGAGTAGCTATTGAGTTATGAACTCTTAGGTTTGCTTGAATCTCCTTTTAGTCTATATGATTACTTGATGCATGAGCATGATAAAGGCACTTTCTTTGAAATAGCTAGTTGGCCAAAAAGCTTACCTAAATGAATTATCCCTTGTTAGCCCCATTGTGCTTTAAGCCTATTTTTGTTGTTTACCCAAATATAATTGCTAAATCCAGAAAAACCATGTTTACCTACCCAAAAGGATTAAGTGAGCATTGGAATTCAAGGTAGAATGGTAGCAAAGTGCTAAGTTTGAGGTGGGCATGAGAAATTCAGTTTTGCAAAAGCAAGGAAGGGTAAAAATGCCTTTGAAAAGAAAAGTTGTGTTTTAAAAAAAAAAAAAATGGTGCGGTGAGCGTGGAAAAGAAAAAGAAAAAGAAAAATTAAGCGATGTTTCAAGTGAAGAAAGTAGAAAAGTGTGAAAAAAAATAAAAAATAAAAAAGCGCAATAAAGTGAAAAGAAAAAAAAGGGAGAGAGAGAAACAAAGTAGTGTATTCTTTGGAAGTTGTGCTCCATTGCTCACTTGATCTTTAGGGTTTAAACTTGCATTCCGTTTCTTTTTCCCTACCTTCCACCTTGGCCCCATTACAACCTTATAAAGACCTTTTGATTGTGCATCATGTAGTTGTGTGAATCAATGAGTGAGATGAAAATTAAACCCAAAGAGTGAGTTTCTCAATATGCAGATTTTTGAGGGAAACACAAGCCTAAACACTTGAGCGTTGAGTGAATTAATTATCCTTGGTGAGGAGTGAAACTCATTGATGATTAGTGAATTTGTGTTTAAGTTTTTGAAGCCACTACTTGATTGGTAAGTGTATTATGGTTGAGTTCACTCTTTTGGTTGATCTTGAAGGTTCTCTTGATAGTTGATTGTTTGATCTTAGGAAGGCATGCTTGATTTTGATAACGTGGTTGTGGTTGACATTATGTGGGAAATTATTGGTTATAGGTCCATTAATCTTATATCAACTCATTGTGTGTCTTTGAGTCCTTTGTGGTTTCTGCTTCGAGTCTTTTTGGGTGTGGTTTGCTTGAGGACAAGCACATGTTAAGTTTGAGGTGTTGATAATCCGCTAGATTATTTAGTTTTATTCTCGACTTTCTAGTGGAATTTACCATTTTGATGAGTTGTTTTGTCAATTCTTACTTAACTTTGGCTTTGTTTTCTTCAAGTAATGTTTAGAGTCTTTTAGTGTATTTTTATCTTTTTAATTAGGGAATGGAGTCTTTTCTATAATTTCTTGGGTGAATTGATTTCAGGTGTATATTTGCACTAGGAAAGGAGAAAAGTGAAGCCTGGGAGCATTGGAAGCAAAAGAACAAGGACAAGCAGATGAAGAAATAGAGATTGGCCATTTTGTGTTTTTAGGCCTGGCGCAAGTTTTTTAGGCCCGGCCTAATTGGGCCTATTTTAATGTTGCGCCCGGCGCAACATACTTAGGCCGGGCACATTCGCGCAGCAGAACCTATATATATAATTTCTCTGCATTGACCTAAGGATCGTTTTTGGTTGCTCTTTTGGCTGCGTCTCGTTGAGTATTAGGACGGAATTGTGCGAACTGATAGACTGTGTTTTCATCCATGGGTTTGATTCTTGTTGCTTTGTTTTTTATTCCTTTGATCATGAACTAATTCCTCCATTCTAGGGAGATGACGTAGCCGCGTTTGGACGGTTTGAATGTTTTTATGATATTCTCGTAGTTTCTTTTCTTCATCCCTTTTGTGTTTTACTTCTGCGCTTAATGCTTGCTTATAACTGGCCATTATTATGCATGATTTGCCAATCATAACGATACCGGGAGGTTAGTTATGTGTTTAGAGCATTGGGGTAAAACCATATAGTTTATGCGGATAGAGATATACCGTAGGGATTGTATGCAACCTTCATAGGGAGTCATAGAACTTAATGAATTTCTTAATAATTAACCATCATAGAGATATAGTTGGTTAAGGGTTAAGGGGTGTTTGCTAACCGTACTCGAGAGAGACGTTAGGATAATTTAGGACTCTTGATTGACAAAAGTAAAGGATTAGTAATTGCGAGGATTCATAATTGCATCAAACTTGATAAACGTAGGTGAAGTCAAATCCCTAGACCTTTCTCATAATTGTTATTCCTCATAATATTGCGACTGCCTTCTCATTGCTTGCGTTAGTTTACTTGAATTAATAGCTTAATTGCCTTTAATCATTAATTCCAATATTCTCATAATTGTTCGTTCAAATAGTTATTAAGTTTGCGAAGTGGTACTTGATTCATCAATCCCTGAGAACGATACTCGATCTCACCGTTTTAATTATTACTTGCATCGACTCGGTACACTTGCCGGGATCCATCAGAAAACTATTTTAGATTACAAGCTTTTCTTTTTGCATTTGAATTATTTTTCCCAGAATGCTGATGAAAGCAACTCAGCAAACGTAAAACTGTAGATATGTATGATGTATTTCAGTAATCATGTTGGATTAATTCTTAAATAAAATTGCGTACCCTCCTTATGCATTTATAGACAAGAAATGACACAGCTGCTCCTAGTAGTGGTGAGAAAACCCAAGAAGAAATCACCCTGGCCAGTGAACCCCAGAAAACAGCTCCAGCTCCTCCATAGACTAGACCAAATCCCACAATTGCTCCAACTATACAATGAGTGGTAGATACTGGCCAACCATAATATGAGGCAACCTGCATAGCATAAAAATTATGAATAGCATTTTCCTTGGATTGTTTGAATATATAACAAAAACTAATTCCTTTTTACTTTTTTGTTATCTTGGCTTCGTGCCTCACAAAGCTCAATGACCAGGTCCTGACTGAATAAAGGGGAGTTATATAGTAGTATACATGCTGCTTCGAAAATGCAATAAGCAGACACATAGATATAGCTTCAAAGTGTGATCTGTAAAGAGATGCATTTTGCCTTTACTGATACAAGTCTGAGTTCCATGTTTCCATTCACCTCAATCATTTAAAAGAGAAACATGAAGAAAATTTAGTTTTCAAAATCGTTAATCTTTCATTTTGGGATTTGGATGCTCCTTTCATATCCTTTTGCTTTCCACTTACAGGAACACAGCTGAGATAAGTCGAAAGGAAACAAAAGCCTCTAACAAGGAAAAACTTATCTAAAGTGAGTTTGTCTCCAAAATGAGCGAGTAAGGATCTATTCACCGTTGGATCATTAAGTGAGTTGAGATTTCTATACACTAAAACAAGAGGGCATACACTTTTACTTACTCACTTAGAGGAAATTTATCCCTCTAAGAAACTCGCGAATGGCATGACTGACATGCCAATAAAATAAAAAACAAGAAATAAATACGCACTTTGACTTCTTTCTTTTGTCCAGTTCTTAAATCATGCTACGCTGATCATTATTCTAAAACTATTCCCAAGTAGTCGCGCCGACTTAAAGTATTTCCAGCTTCATGCTAACAGACTGTACATTAAGGAATAGGTCAATGTCTTAAAATTCAAGATTATATGTTTCTAATGGCAAAAGGAGAAAAGGGAATAGTCTCATGGCCAGTTATGAATGTTATTTACTTATTTACGGTCAAATCATAATTCATAAGAAATAGTCTCATACCAAGAGTTTTTAAATACCGGTTATGTTGATATGCTCGTAAGAACCATTCCAATCTCACAAAGCCCTCTTGTTATTAGCTCCTCTTTCGTCTATTATATACAAGGGTGTTAATACTCAAGCAGCCAAGTAAAATAACGATAATTAAAAAATCAATACACTAACTTTGGAACGATTGACCAAGTCACAAACACCAAAACAAGCTTCTTAAAGTGAATACTATAAAACACCATTGCGTTATATCTTGCACACTGCTTACCTCCTCCCGTTCCACCTACTTTTCACCTTTACCAAGAAGTTTTTCAAGTGCTAACTAAATTTGGCATATTTAATTAGTAACCTCACTTGAAAACATTAGGCCTCTAGCAGAAGAACTCAGTAATAATAACTTTGCCAATTTCAATAACAACTTCTAAATCAGATGGAAACTAAAAAAAGTTCCATTTTTCATTGGATACAGAAGTACATCAATACATATGCATCCTAAAAAGGTATTTGGAACCGAAATTACCTGTAACCAAGTACCAGCAGCAGCAAGTGAAGAGAGCAACCCAGCAAACATCAGAGTATCCTTCCCCTGAAACGCATCAGCTACAAGAAGACCATTTTGCATTGTGCTGGTGACATGAGTCCCCATCAACAATGCCCCTGAAAACTCCAGCACTGCTGCTGTCAACACTGCCTGCCTCAGTGTCAAGGCACCAGAACCCACAGAAGTCCCCATGGCATTTGCAACATCATTGGCACCAATGTTCCAAGCCATGTAAAACCCAAATAACAAAGTAGCATAAGATAACAACTTGGTCTTCAAGGCCAAACCCTGCCCCAAAGAAGTCATGAAGAATGGAAAAGTCAGAACAACCAAAGCCATGCCAATTGATATGGCATAAGCAGTTCTTGGAGATATGTTGAAGGCTTGTGCAATCCCAGGCAAGTGATCATCATCTTCCTTAGTTTGTGCTCCATGTTGCTGCTGTTGGTGATGTACATTGAGTTGGATACCCTCTTTATGTTCTTCTCCACCTTCAGCTTCTGCAAAGGATGATAGAGAAGCAAAAGGGTGCCAGAGTTTGGAGTTTTTGATCCTGAGAATAGCAGAAGAAGGCTTTGGTAGTGGTGGTGAAAGAGAACAAGGTTTGACATGGAGAGACTCACTCCTGGGAATGTAAATCTCACTTAGAAGGAAAGGAGAGGTGTTTTTGGAGATGAATAGATGAGAATTTCTTCCAAGATGGAACCCTTTTGGAAGAGAAGTTGTGTGTTTGGTTGAAAAGAAGTGAGAAGAGGGATCCATGTCATGTAGAAGAAAGCAAAGGCAGAGAGGGGTGTGTATGTGATTATTATTCAGGAAGATTCTTGGCCATGGGGATGTAGAGGAAGAGAAGGTAGAAGAAGTAGAGAAAGTGGTAAGGGAATGTGGGAAAGTGCATATTGATGGGTTGTTTTTGTCAAGGGGAGTTGGGAAAGGGAGTGTGTGGATTTGGCTGCTTGCTTTGGTTGATGGGAATGAGTGGTGGTTGTAGCTTGTAAATTCTTCAGGAACTGCTGCTCCTCACCAGCCATATATCCATATATACCCACATAAAATTCAGATTTTTTTTTTTTGATGAAATAAAATTCAGATTTTTAGAGGTGGAATTTGGAAAAAGAAATTCAAGTAACGTTATCTAGAGCTCACAAAGTCTTATTATCATGGATCATGACATGTGTTGTCTCTCGGAGTCTACTTTGTCTTCTTGTTTTTTTGTTGTGTTTTATGGATAATGATTTCTTCTAGCTTCTTTTTATTTTCTTTTTACAGAAATGTTTCATTTACACTAAATTTTTTACATAATTTTTTTACTCAATTATTAACTAATAAAGTATATGAATTAATCCACGAAACTAATAATAAGTTGGTAAAATTTATATAACTTATGGTCACCAAAAAATATGTTAAGATTTTGTTGTCCAAATGATAGAATTGCCATTTTTATACAATAACTCCATTTGTAAACTCAATACGGGTACTCAATTTTTGTATAATATTAAATAAGTAATAATTCTTGTGTAAATAAATGGTGAGGAGAATTGTTTAGATGGTGAATTAGTATAAATTTAATTGTTATGAATTGTCGGTATAAATAATTTTTATATTGTTAATTAATTATAAATTATCATATCATTAGAACTGATTGATTATAACTACTTTAAAATTAACACATAAAATGATTTATTATTGATCGGCAGTGTACAAAGCTTTACACACAATATATCAAAATTAAACTCAATTATTTATCTATTTTCTAAAGTTCATATAAGTTTCATCAATCAAAGACATGTATTTAATTTGTCTAATCTAGATAGACACTTGATTTTCCTAGATTCTATACTTATAACACTTATATTGATATAATTCAAATAAACAGTATGGAATAAAATTATTTGAGTGGTAAATTAATTATCCGAACATGTATCCTTAATAAGAATCAAAATTTTGTGATAAAGAAAAAACATTTTCCTTTGTGCAATGCAATTCGACAAATTCGTGCGATGGGCTTGCTTTTCCCTCTCCGGGCTCGTTCTAAGCACCATATATTGGGCTCGACTGGTGTGCCCAGTCCAAATAACAATAAACTCGGATTGAACTCAATTAATCACAGGTGACACTCTAATTAAGCGATACTCGAGGTAACATTTTTTGGAAAATGGATTCCTTAAAGTTAATATAACACGCATCAATCACTGAAAATATGTTAAAAAAAAATGCTTGTAATTAATCCAACGATGCACGTTGAGTGAATGAGTAAATGCGAGTTATATTTTGACTCTAGGGGAATCTGGATCCCTTTTTTAGTAGCATTGTCCACGGTAGGTCTATTAAGGTTGACAAAGAAGCAAAGCATGCTCTATCAATTCTGGCCCTTCATGACAAATTGAGCACATAGGATTCTGAATCAACTTCCTTCTGAGCAATTTCTCTCTCGTAGGATGGCAATGTGGCAGGCCTTCCATAGAAACAACTTATTATATTCCATATAACATTCCATAGTCCAGAGGGTATATTCATAGAAGATAAAGTCTCCTGGGGTTGAACCCCTCTTTTTGTTGACAAATGTTAGAAAGAGAAGCCTAATATGTCGAGCATTGTCACGCTTTAAGGGGGTGTTTGGAAGAGCTTATAGAAAACTTATAAGAGTAGCTTATGATAATAAACCTTAGCAAATTGTTTATTAAAATATTTTATGATCTTTCCACAAGCTCTTTTTAGCTTATTTCCATAAGCTTGCCATAGAAGCTTATGAAAATAAGTTGTTTTAGCTTATTTGAAAAGAGCTTATTGCATAAATGCTTAAATAAGTGTATATCCAAACACACCCTAAATAGACGTCCACAACATACTAATTCCAGCCAGATTTGAACACATGTTTAAGGGAAATGCTGTGAAAATGGTCTCCTGATTTTTGTGATGGGCCAAATTACCCCTTTTGTGTGTTATTAACTTATTAAGTAATGATCCCTTTGTCAAAAACAAAAACAAAAAAAAACAAAAAACCTATTAATGATTCCAGAATGGGCTTTCTTTCTCCTTTAGCGGGCCAGTTAGAAGAACAACATCATGTTTGTTCAACTTGGCCCAAATTTTTGTTTTCTTTTCTCATGTATGTGGACTGGTTTTTTTAGTGGCTGGATAGATTTCCAACGATTCTCAAGTGGGCTCATGTCTATGTATGTTGATGAGTAAAGATTTATTTATTTATTTTTATTTATTTTTTTTGTATTATTACATCGACAGGAGAACCCTCAAAGGCTCAAACCTTTAACTTTAATGACTGTACCATAATTGGTTATATACACTATGATCAAGAAAAAGAGAGAGAAAATGAGCTTTGAGCCCAAGTCTTAAAAACTTGGGAGTAATATTGGGGAGCGATTGATATTTACAAATTTCTTTGTGTTTTCGGGAATTTCTTAGGAATATCAATCCCAAGAGTCATAATTATGATAATGTTAAAAATGCGTTTGATAGGCCTTAAACATTTTTAGAAGTATTATTGGAGAATCAATTTCCATGTTTGATACAATTTAAAAAAATTTAAAAAAAAATGATGCATACCAGTGTTTGTTCCTTCCTTGATTTTATACCGAGAATCATGCCTTGATTTTATACACACATTTTTTTTTCTCTCAATCAAAAATATATTTTAACATAATACTAATATTATCTATGAAAAACTAGAATATAATAATCAATAATATTCACTTTTCAAAACTTGTTGTAATTTCGAATTATTTTGATCATACTTGTATTTCAAATTATTTGTCATTTTCAGAAAAAAAAAAAATTTATTCCTTAATTTCAGTTTTGTCCTTATTTATTGTTCAATATTTTCTCTCTAATGTTACTTTTTACCATCTTAAGGGCAATTTTGTCGACATATCAGCATGACCCCCGAAAAATTAGGTCCATTAATTAGTTTCTTGAATAATGTAGCTAAACCTTAAACAACTATCGGGGGTCCAATTTCTGTCATGTATATAGAAAATACTTTATTGGAAGGGGCAAAACCCATTTTATTGATCTCTACGCTTCAAAAAGAATTAGTTTCCAGTTATCAATTGAGGATACCCTTGATGTATAAAAAAAAAAAAAAAGAGTGAAGTCTCATTCTAGTCCCTGAGAAAAAATGCGGACCTACTTTTAGTCTTTGAGAACAAAAAATTCATCTATTAGTTCCCCATATTTACAAATGTTGGACAAGTTAGTCCCTCCATTACAATAGAGAAGATCCTGTTACACATCGTTACAATCCATATATGCAAACTAACGAGCCATGTCAACATGTTAACAGAGACCCATTGACGAAGTGTAACTAGATCTTCTCTGTTTTATTTTTTCAATTTAAATTGATTTTATTTAAAACATAAAATATGGGCTATTAATGCAAACTCTGGGACACATGTCAATTGGAGAGTGCAAGAAATGGAGATTGCCATTTATCCCCTATTAGAATATTTTTTGAGTTTATTCCATGGATTTCCCATCTATATCGGAGGGTTTTTAATGTTAAAATTTGGTACTCTTCTTTTACACCTTAGACGTATCAACCATCCAATATCATTATGATGCGTGAGTTTGTAAATATAGTTCTTACAAATTTTCTTTGGTGTATATTATCACATTACAATATTATTTAAATGGATTAAAGTACTATGCATTGTCTGTGTTGATATTCACTAATATTTTGACCCGTTTTTATTTAATAACTAGGGGAGAGAAATAATAATAATGTTGATTTGTCAAGATATTATTGGATGTCTGTGTAAAAAAAATACTTACATTGACAGTGAATAGAAATTAAACTCTATTTAATTTACATTCTAAATCAATCTTAGATCCTAATATCTCATGCTAAAAATGTTCATGTATTCTTTACTAGATTCATCTTGGCAAGCTTACAAAATATAACTATAATTTGGGTTGGCTACTTCTTCAATCTGCAACTTGTTTGAAATTAATTCTCGTGATTTAATTTCACGCTTCAAATTGTCTTCCTTCTTTTCTTTTTTGGTGTAAGGAGGTCTTATTGAACATACTACTCCTAATATTTATAAGTAAAGATATTTGAACACATAATTTAGACAACTTATATAAACATTGTAGAGCTTATGAATGTCTTGATAGCGATGAAATATATGATGAAAAAGAAAAAAAAACAATAATTAAGTAGGGAGTAGTGCATTATTAGAATTTAGATCAATCATTAAAAATGTCTGTGAAGATTAACGATGAATCCAATAATTGCTAAAGAAAACGGATGAATCCAATAATACATCAATATCAATATGTGAAACATAAATGTGTCTGAGAATTGAATGCAGGAAATCCTAATATGATACTCTCTACGTTCTTTTTCTTTGGTAATTTTAGTTATTTATTTTTGTTTTAAAATAATGGATGTATTATAAATCCAAGATATATTTGACCTTTTTTTCATATATACCCTTATAATAGAATTAAATTGAAATGCCTTGAAAATACATAAAACCTTCCAAGTACATAAATGGTTGGTGGAGTATGGAGTAAATATAGTTGGAATTTGTAAATAATCAATGGTAGAAATAAGGGTATTTTAGTATAAATATAAATATATTAATAATTTTTCAAACTATATATAAAAATCTTAAATTACCAAAAAAAAAAAAATAAGGGTGGAAGGATCATCATTCATAGGTACGCTTTCCCAATTATTTGTTGTTTTTTCGTTGATGATGATGCATGATGATGTCCCACAATTATCTGATCCGAAATGGCTGTTATGTCCTCTCTCAACTCTCAACATAGCAAATGGGTCCTACTGATCTTACGTTAGCTCTCTGTCTCTCAATTTGTTCACTTATTATAATTTTTCAAGGATAATGCTATCGAGATAATATTAAAAGAATAAAAATATGCAAGGCTATTAGATTATATAAATTATATATAATACTATTTGTTGTTTGTGGCGTTTCCTTTTACCAAAGGCACCAAGCATGTCTTATCCTTGGTCTGACGCAATGCCAGAATCGTGCACATTGCTTGGTTCATTGGCCTTTTATAAGAGAAAGTTGGAAAGAAAAGATGTCTAATTCCAAGATTGAAATATTTACAAGCGTTGGTAAAAATTGTAATTGTATTTTATAGATAATATAACAATAAAAGGTAATTATACCTAAAAATACAAAATAAAAAAGTCATTCAAACTTAGGACATATTTGCCAATATTGTTTAAATTTACTAGTTGAGTTCTCCTATTCCACTTTCAGTTGTTGTTCCAATAAAGTCCACGGTATCTTCCCAGGTTTCTGCGTCATGCACCCGCATGGGACAAATAATGCTTCAATGTGGAGTATACTATTTTTGCACTCCTCTCTTTTTCTATATCTCATAAGATTATTTTATATATTTAGAATATATTATAAATGGAAGTGGTGGGTGTCCCAGCATGGATGCGTGATGCACAGCATGCACTTTTCTTTAGCCAAATTTCATATTATTCTCATTCTGAAATTAAAAAGAAAACTTTTTTTGTTAGACTTTCTTTTCATGAGATGGTTGAAACTTGAAATTGAGAAAATATACGGATGTGGGGAGTCACTAGTCACTGGTCACTTGTTGCGGTGCTGTGACAGAGAAAGGTGTTTGGGGAATATCACATTTCCTTTTGTAATCTTGCCTGTAAATTTCTTTCAGAGAATATTACATTTTTATCTTTAAAAAAATAGCATAAACAAAATATTTAACGTGATTCGGTTTAACATGTCCATATTATTTAGGAAAAAAAAAGTCTAATATATTATTAAATAAATTAATATGTTGGCTGTAACAAAAAAAAAATTAATATGTTGGCTTACAAACTTATTTAGAATTTCTCATGTATTTTGTAACACCCTGTTTTTCTTAAATGTTTTATTAAGTTAATTTTATTTATTTAAATTTGATGGTTAAGGGTTAAGTGGGATTTTAGCCTAAAAGTCCCTTTCTGGTACATGAGCACGCTCGTGCTCATCAGCCAGCAAGCCCGTGCTTAAAGTCAGAAGCGTTATTCTGATTTTAAGTTGAGCACGACCGTGCTCAATGCGTGGACCGCGTCTCGCTGACGTTAAGTGGAGCACGACCGTGCTGAATGGTAAGCACGACCGTGCTCAGGTCCGAACGTTAAATACGTAAACAGAGTCGAGGGTTGGCAGATAACCCTACTTTTGGTGTAGTGCAGCAGCCGTAGTGCGGCCAGAGTACGTTCCCACTCTGCTCCCTCTTCGTTCTTCATTGTTGAGAGTTACTGGAAGCCGTTTGGGAAGCCGGTTTGGTCTGTGGTAGTCTAGAGGTAACGTTCTCTCCCTTAGTGTTTTCCTTTCATAATGGTGTGAATAGGAAACTAATGGTTGTGTTCGGGTTGACTAAGGTTGTGTTGAATCGAGCCGCGTTGGGGAACCGTGACCGGTTGCGTTAGGAGCTAACGTTGGAGCGACCTTCAATCCAGGTATGGGGAGAAGTGGATTGTTTCCATTAGGCAATGGGTTAGTGTAAGGTAACGGGGTTACCCATGACCCCGGTATTGTATGTCTATGAATTATGATGACTTGGTTGATAAATGATCGTTCTGGTTACATGTTCATAATGTTTATTATATGTTCATATTGGTTGTTGAATGATAGAATGATATGATGATTATTGTTTTGGTCATTAACATGCTATATTGGTTGATTGTGATGTCATATGTATGTTATGAATATGTTGATTATTAATATGATAGGATGATTGATGTTATGATTTAACAGTGTTGTTGTTGTTTGGACTGTTGTGATGATGAATGGTTGATAAAAGATGTTAACTGATTATTTAGGTGTAAAAATGTGTTAAGTTAAGGGGATTAAACCCTACCATAATTGATTAGAATATGGTTTCTGTCCCTGCCCAGAACAGTGCAGTCGTGCATTGAGCACGACCGTGCTGAACAGGGAGCACGACCGTGCTCCCACTCAAATTCTGGAAAATGGCCGCGCTGCTCAGCACGGCCAAGCAGGTTGAACAACACGATCGTGCTGCTGAGCACGACCGTGCTGAGTGTGAAGCACGACCGTGCTTCACTTAAAAGGGCAGCACTCCCTCACGTGTCCAAGCACGACCGTGCTAGGGTCTAAGCACGACCGTGCTGACCCCCTGGACAGTGATACAATTAAAGGACTTAAGGGGTTTTAAAACCCCATTCCCCTATGATGATAAGTTGAGATAATTAATCAAAGATAAAAATTAGACAACTTGGTTATTAATTATAAGAGATAATTAGATAATCAAATGTTAAGTCGGTATCCATTGGGTTATCGCACGTTGATAAGCTGAAGTCTTGGGTGCTTATAGACCCAAGCACGTTGAGTTGAACCTTGGTGCTTATTGGCCAAGGGAGCCTTGATCCCACGGTTTGGGTCTAAGGTTACGTTGAGTTGATGTTGAAAGTCTTGGGAGCTTCATGACCCAAGCAAGGAGGTGGTTGAGATTGTTTGTTGTTGTGCCATTTGCATAAAGTATTGGAGTAGTTGATGGGGGAGGTTCGACAAAGGGGAGATTGCCCGAGAGTACGGTGATCTGGCCATCCACGGTAGGTCACCCAAGGTTTGGTGACCGAGGCCCCCCGTGATGAGGCATCCACGGTTTGATGCGTTGGCTATCCATGGGGTTCACCCAAGGTTTGCTGAACTGCCGGTGTTGGTGCTTTTATGGCCAATACGGATATGTAACTCCAAAGTCGTTCATCCTGAGTTAGTTTGGATCCACATGCATAGTTGGAGTAGCGGAGTAGTTGATGCATTGCATAGCATAGCATACTTGGTTGTTATGTTACTGATGGATGTTGATGTATGCTTATGTGTATGTTTACCTTGCGTACTATTCCCCTGCTGTTTAAATGATTACATGAATCTTACTCCCTGTATTGTTTGTGTTTGGCCTGATTGGCATTTGCAGAGGATGACGAGCAGCCCGGAGAGGAGTGACTCTGAGGAGCCGCCACTCATAGTAGGGTTGTTTTAGTTTAGATAGTTGTTTCCAGTTGTATTCCGAGGATTTATTTCCGGAACGGTTATACCAGCTCTGAATTGTGACATCGGGGTTGGGTTATTTATTTGATTATGTTTTCATTTGATTAAACTTATTCTGTTATTTTCCGCGTTGTAAACGAGTTCATGTGGGACTTTTCTACCCCTGGACAACTGTTTTAATTTAGTTCAGTTAATTGCATGTTTTCCTTTAATTGTTTTTTTTTTTAAATGCCTTGTAACATGCGGGGTAGAAGGGTGTCACATTTAGTGGTATCAGAGCAGTTCGACCTTGTTCGGACGTGGTATGAGTCTGTTGTGAGTCTGTTGTGTGACTCTTGTGTGAATTGTCTATACTTGTATAGATAATGATGTTTTAAGTTAGTTGCCTGTAGCTTTTACTCGCTTGAGTTTCTGTATTAAGAGTTGTGTTGGACTTGTACAGGAACTAATGGCCGGTAGAGGACGCAACGATCAGGCGATCGCGAACGCATTGGCACTTCTGGCCAATGCTATCGGGCAGGTTAACCCTAACAACGGTGGGCCAGCTGAGTTCCAGGGACTGGATAAGTTCCAGAGGAACAACCCTCCGTCGTTCAAGGGCGCATACGATCCGGAAGGAGCTTTGTTGTGGCTGAGGGAGACAGAGAAGATCTTCCGAGCCATGGATTGCAATGATCAGCAGAAGCTCATCTTTGCTACCTTCATGCTGACCGAGGAGGCAGAGCACTGGTGGGATAACTGCAGGCAGAGGATGCAGGCTGAGGGCACAGCGGTTACATGGGCTGTGTTCAGGCAGAGATTCCTGGAGAAGTACTTTCCGGCGGATATCAGAGACAAGAAGGAGATGGAATTCTTGTCTTTGAGGCAAGGGTCGCTATCAGTCGGTGACTATGCGGCCAAGTTTGAGGAGCTGGCTAGGTACTACACTCCCTACCAGCATGAGACGGATGGCCGTTTGAAGTGTGTGAAATTTGAGGCTGGACTCCGACCTGAGATCAAGCAGGACATCAGCTACCAGGAGATCAGAGTCTTCCCTATTCTGGTCAACAAGTGCAGGATCTATGAAGATGCCAGCCAGTTCAGAGTTGCCAGTTCCAGAGGGTCAGATAGTCAGAGTGGCAAGAGGACTGATCAGAGGGACAAGGGTAAGCAGAGGTATGCTCCGACCGGCAGAGATTTCAAGCAGAGTGGTAAGAAGCCACAGTTTCAACAGGATGGGTTTAGAGGCGGGTTCTCTAACTTCTCTAGGCCTATGAGGTGTGGCAAGTGTGGTGCTACGGATCACTACTCGTCTCAGTGCAAGGAGACGTAAGTGATCTGCTTCAGATGCGGCAAGCCAGGACACATCAGCCGAGAGTGTGAAGGAGCCAAGGTCGAGCCTCCCAGCGCCGGCAAGAATCAGAAGTCTCAAGCCAATCGACTGAAGACCACTGGAAGAGTCTTTACTCTTAGTGGAGCTGAAGCCTCCGAGTCTGATGACTTGATTCAAGGTACATGTTTTATAGATGGAACTCGATTAACTGTGTTGTATGATTCGGGTGCTACTCATTCATTCATATCGCATGATAGGGTCAAGAGTCTTGAATTGCCTGTTGCTTTCCTTGAGTATGATTTGTTGGTTTCTACACCTACAAATAAGCCTGTTTCTACTTCTTATGCATGCAAGAACTGTCATATAGTTATAAATGATAGGACATTCATTGCTGATCTTGTATGCTTGCCTTTGAAAGACCTAGATATTATTCTGGGTATGGACTGGTTATCTTCCAACCATGTCCTCCTGAACTGTTTCGATAAAACCCTGATTTTTGGAACTCCAGAGGAGTCTAAGAATCCGGACCTTCTCTCTGCCAGCCAAGTTCAAGCTTCGATGAAAGACGAAGCCCAAGTATACATGATGTTAGCTTCCCTGGAAGTAGAGAGCAGCCCTCCTGATGTCGCCAGCTTGCCTGTTGTGCGAGAATTTCCTGAAGTGTTTCCGGGGGACGTTTATAACTTACCCCCAGAGAGAGATGTTGAGTTTACCATAGACTTAGTGCCTGGCACCGGGCCAATCTCCATAGTACCCTATAGAATGTCTCCTCTAGAGCTAGCCAAGTTGAAAGAACAGTTGGAGGACCTGATGAAGAAGCAGTTCATTAGGCCGAGTGTGTCTCCGTGGGGAGCACCTGTGTTGTTGGTGAAGAAGAAGGATGGTAGTATGAGGTTGCGTGTCGACTTTCGACAGCTCAACAAGGTGACCATAAAGAATCGGTATCCCCTCCCTAGGATTGATGATCCTATGGACTAGTTGATGGGCGCTTGCGTCTTTTCAAAGATAGATTTGAGATCAGGGTACCATCAGATTCGGGTTAAGTCTGAGGACATCCCGAAGACAGCGTTTAGGACGCGATATGGTCACTATGAGTATTTGGTTATGCCCTTCGGTGTGACCAATGCTCCTGCGGTCTTCATGGACTACATGAA
Organism: Echinosophora koreensis; assembly: GCA_035048595.1. Taxonomy (NCBI): domain Eukaryota; kingdom Viridiplantae; phylum Streptophyta; class Magnoliopsida; order Fabales; family Fabaceae; genus Echinosophora; species Echinosophora koreensis. The sequence goes on from JAPCYP010000003.1 coordinate 1,564,640, forward strand.
CAAGACCTTTCACCCTTACTTGGATAAGTTTGTGGTAGTGTTCATAGATGACATCTTAGTGTACTCCAAGAGTAAGGAGGAACATGAGGAACACCTGAGGGTTGTCTTGCAGACCCTTAAGGAAAAGCAGTTGTATGCTAAGTTGTCTAAGTGTGAGTTCTGGTTAGAGGAAGTGAGCTTCTTAGGACATGTCATCTCTAAGGGTGGCATAGCAGTGGACCCAGCTAAGGTAGAGACGGTGCTCCAGTGGCAAGCGCCGAAGTCTGTAACCGAGATTAGGAGTTTCTTGGGGTTAGCCGGGTACTATAGGCGGTTCATAGAAGGTTTCTCTAAGATAGCTTTACCCTTAACCCGTCTCACCAAGAAGGGACAGTTGTTTGTGTGGGACTCTAAGTGTGAAGAGAGCTTCCAAACCCTTAAGAATAGGTTGACGTCAGCACCAGTGTTAGTTTTGCCAGATCCTAGTGAACCCTTCGTAGTTTACTGCGATGCTTCTAAGCAAGGGTTAGGTGGTGTGCTGATGCAGAATGGTAAGGTAGTTGCTTATGCTTCTAGGCAGTTGAAAACCCATGAGAAGAACTACCCCACCCATGACCTAGAGTTAGGAGCTGTGGTATTTGCCTTAAAGATCTGGAGGCATTACCTGTATGGAGCGAGGTTTGAGGTCTTTAGCGATCATAAGAGTTTGAAGTATATCTTTGATCAAAAGGAGTTGAATATGAGGCAGCGTAGGTGGATGGAGTTTTTAAAGGATTATGACTTCGAGCTGACCTATCACCCAGGAAAGGCCAATGTGGTGGCCGATGCCTTGAGTAGGAAAACCCTGCATGTCTCCGCTTTGATGGTTAGGGAGATGGATTTGATTGAGGAATTTAGAGACCTTAGTCTAGCTTGTGAGTTTACCCCTAAGAGTATTAGGCTTGGTACCTTGAAGGTTACCAACAGTTTGATGGATCAGATTAGAGAGGGTCAGAAGTTAGACAAGTTTCTCTTAGACCAGCGGGAGTTGCTCGCTCAGGGTAGAGACCTAAGTTTTAAGGATGGCAGTGATGGTATTTTGAGGTTCAAAGATAGAGTTTGTGTGCCAGATGTTCCTGAGCTTAGGAAGTTGATCTTAGAAGAAGGTCATAGGAGTGGATTGAGTGTGCACCCAGGTGCCACTAAGATGTATCAGGACCTTAAGAGGATGTTTTGGTGGCCTAGGATGAAAAAGGATGTAGCTGAGTTTGTGTATGCGTGCCTAGTTTGTCAAAAGGCTAAGATAGAGCATCAAAGGCCTTCAGGTAAGTTGCAACCTTTGAGTATCCCAGAGTGGAAATAGGATAGCATCTCCATGGATTTTGTGTCTGGACTCCCTAGGACTCCAGCTGGTTTTGAGGCTATATGGGTTGTTGTGGATAGACTGACTAAGTCTGCCCATTTCATTCCGATGAATATGGAGTATCCATTGGAGAAGTTAGCTAAGTTGTACATCAAGGAGATAGTTAGGCTTCATGGTGTACCCTCTAGCATAGTTTCAGATAGAGACCCGAGGATTACCTCTAGGTTTTGGAATAGTTTGCAAGAGGCTTTAGGGACAAAGCTTAGGCTTAGTTCAGCTTACCACCCACAGACTGATGGGCAGTCTGAGCGGACCATCCAGTCCTTAGAGGACTTGTTAAGGGCTTGTGTGTTAGAACAGTCTGGAAGTTGGGACAAGTTTTTGCCCCTAATAGAGTTCACCTACAACAACAGCTTCCATTCCAGCATTGGGATGGCACCTTACGAAGCTCTGTATGGGAGGAGATGTAGGACACCCTTGTGTTGGAGTGAACCTAGTGATAGTGTGGTGCTAGGGCCAGAGATAGTCCAAGAAACAACAGAAAAGATCAGGTTAGTTCAGGAAAAGATGAGAGTTGCACAGAGTAGGCAGAAGAGCTACCATGATAAAAGGAGGAAGGCGCTCGAATTCCAGGAAGGCGATCATGTATTCTTGAGAGTTACCCCGACAACTGGGGTTGGTAGAGTGATGAAGGCGAGGAAACTTACTCCGAGGTTCATTGGTCCTTACCAAATCCTTAAAAGAGTCGGCGAAGTCGCCTACCAAATAGCCTTATCCCCGTTCTTGTCAAATCTCCACAACGTTTTTCATGTGTCTCAACTCAGGAAGTACATTCATGACCCTAGTCACGTGATAGTTCCCGATACAATACAGTTAAAAGAGAACTTGACATTTGAGGTGTTACCCCTTCGAGTCGAAGATAGGAGGGTGAAGCAGCTAAGAGGCAAGGAGATTCCTTTGGTTAAAGTAGTTTGGAGCGGGGCAACTGAGGAAAGCGCTACCTGGGAGCTCGAGAGTCAGATGATGGAGGCGTATCCGCATCTTTTCGTTTGAGGTACGTGAAAATTTCGAGGACGAAATTTTTATAAGGGGGGTGGAATTGTAACACCCTGTTTTTCTTAAATGTTTTATTAAGTTAATTTTATTTATTTAAATTTGATGGTTAAGGGCTAAGTGGGATTTTAGCCTAAAAGTCCCTTTCTGGTACATGAGCACGCTCGTGCTCATCAGCCAGCAAGCCCGTGCTTAAAGTCAGAAGCGTGATTCTGATTTTAAGTTGAGCACGACCGTGCTCAATAGTGAGCACGCCCGTGCTCAATGCGTGGACCGCGTCTCGCTGACGTTAAGTGGAGCACGACCGTGCTGAATGGTAAGCACGACCGTGCTCAGGTCCGAACGTTAAATACGTAAACAGAGTCGAGGGTTGGCAGATAACCCTACTTTTGGTGTAGTGCAGCAGCCGTAGTGCGGCCATAGTACGTTCCCACTCTGCTCCCTCTTCGTTCTTCATTGTTGAGAGTTACTGGAAGCCGTTTGGGAAGCCGGTTTGGTCTGTGGTAGTCTAGAGGTAACGTTCTCTCCCTTAGTGTTTTCCTTTCATAATGGTGTGAATAGGAAACTAATGGTTGTGTTTGGGTTGGCTAAGGTTGTGTTGAATCGAGCCGCGTTGGGGAACCGTGACCGGTTGCGTTAGGAGCTAACGTTGGAGCGACCTTCAATCCAGGTATGGGGAGAAGTGGATTGTTTCCATTAGGCAATGGGTTAGTGTAAGGTAACGGGGTTACCCATGACTCCGGTATTGTATGTCTATGAATTATGATGACTTGGTTGATAAATGATCGTTCTGGTTACATGTTCATAATGTTTATTATATGTTCATATTGGTTGTTGAATGATAGAATGATATGATGATTATTGTTTTGGTCATTAACATGCTATATTGGTTGATTGTGATGTCATATGTATGTTATGAATATGTTGATTATTAATATGATAGGATGATTGATGTTATGATTTAACAGTGTTGTTGTTGTTTGGACTGTTGTGATGATGAATGGTTGATAAAAGATGTTAACTGATTATTTAGGTGTAAAAATGTGTTAAGTTAAGGGGATTAAACCCTACCATAATTGATTAGAATACGGTTTCTGTCCCTGCCCAGAACAGTGCAGTCGTGCATTGAGCACGACCGTGCTGAACAGGGAGCACGACCGTGCTCCCACTCAAATTCTGGAAAATGGCCGCGCTGCTCAGCACGGCCAAGCAGGTTGAACAACACGATCGTGCTGCTGAGCACGACCGTGCTGAGTGTGAAGCACGACCGTGCTTCACTTAAAAGGGCAGCACGCCCTCACGTGTCCAAGCACGACCGTGCTAGGGTCTAAGCACGACCGTGCTGACCCCCTGGACAGTGATACAATTAAAGGACTTAAGGGGTTTTAAAACCCCATTCCCCTATGATGATAAGTTGAGATAATTAATCAAAGATAAAAATTAGACAACTTGGTTATTAATTATAAGAGATAATTAGATAATCAAATGTTAAGTCGGTATCCGTTGGGTTACTGCACGTTGATAAGCTGAAGTCTTGGGTGCTTATAGACCCAAGCACGTTGAGTTGAACCTTGGTGCTTATTGGCCAAGGGAGCCTTGATCCCACGGTTTGGGTCTAAGGTTACGTTGAGTTGATGTTGAAAGTCTTGGGAGCTTCATGACCCAAGCAAGGAGGTGGTTGAGATTGTTTGTTGTTGTGCCATTTGCATAAAGCATTGGAGTAGTTGATGGGGGAGGTTCGACAAAGGGGAGATTGCCCGAGAGTACGGTGATCTGGCCATCCACGGTAGGTCACCCAAGGTTTGGTGACCGAGGCCCCCCGTGATGAGGCATCCACGGTTTGATGCGTTGGCTATCCATGGGGTTCACCCAAGGTTTGCTGAACTGCCGGTGTTGGTGCTTTTATGGCCAATACGGATATGTAACTCCAAAGTCGTTCATCCTGAGTTAGTTTGGATCCACATGCATAGTTGGAGTAGCGGAGTAGTTGATGCATTGCATAGCATAGCATACTTGGTTGTTATGTTACTGATGGATGTTGATGTATGCTTATGTGTATGTTTACCTTGCGTACTATTCCCCTGCTGTTTAAATGATTACATGAATCTTACTCCCTGTATTGTTTGTGTTTGGCCTGATTGGCATTTGCAGAGGATGACGAGCAGCCCGGAGAGGAGTGACTCTGAGGAGCCGCCACTCATAGTAGGGTTGTTTTAGTTTAGATAGTTGTTTCCAGTTGTATTCCGAGGATTTATTTCCGGAACGGTTATACCAGCTCTGAATTGTGACATCGGGGTTGGGTTATTTATTTGATTATGTTTTCATTTGATTAAACTTATTCTTTTATTTTCCGCTTTGTAAACGAGTTCATGTGGGACTTTTCTACCCCTGGACAACTGTTTTAATTTAGTTCAGTTAATTGCATGTTTTCCTTTAATTGTTTTTTTTTTAAATGTCTTGTAACATGCGGGGTAGAAGGGTGTCACATATTTAGAGAATGTAATAATCGCGCTGACAAGTTGGCTAGTTTTGGGGTTAATTCAAAGTGCTATACTTGGTGGAATCTAATTCATAGTTTTATTAGGCTAGATTTCTTCTGTAATAGGTGGGGTCCTAACTTTAGATTTAAATAGCTCTTTTCTCTCATGGGTTTGGTTTTTGTCCTCGTGCATGATTTTGTATTCTTTATTCTTTTATAATAAATAATTTTGGTATACTGCAGATGATTGACAGTGGTTTTGGTGTCAATATAGTTGGGATGATTTCCTCTGCAGTGATGCTTTTTGCATGCCAATTTGCTTTTAAAAAAAAAGGAATAAAAAAAATTTTAAAAAATAAATTTTTACTAAAAATTAATATATTTAATAGGTTCAAAAGTGTTGTATATACTTTTCCCATAATAGGTTTTGTTGGATCCTTTATTAATATCCTGGTTAGCAAAACCTACGGATCTATATATATCTCTCGCATTCTGATTTTTATTTCTATAATCCTTTTAACATATCTTTTAATAACCACATATCTTTCAAATCTTTCAGGTTTCTCACATACTTTAACAAATATATCATATATTCAATATAACTAAAAAAATATAGATAAAAATCTCCAATAAATTTAAATTCTACTATAAAGTATAAACATTCGTTGAGATCTATGATTTTTTCAGGTATTTCCCTAATTTAAACTTTACCCTTGTACACCAAAATAAATATATATAAAAAAATTTCAATAAAATTCCAATCAAACACAACATAATATACTGTGAAAACACGATCTAATTTTTCATCGTTTTGCTGTGAATTTCAACCCAGTGCACCCCATTCAGTTATTCCTTCGAATATGGATATATTGGAATGTTTCAGACTCAGACACAGTCACATAAATTAATTTGTAACTAAACTATTATGTGATTTCGGATACATATATATTCTTGGGAGCTGCCAGAATATGCCTTGGATCTTCCTTGTGTGATCAGATATGGGGAGCTGCGGTCCAAAAAGGAGTCAGCAGCGTAGGAGTGGGAAATGGATGTGGCTGTGAAATGGTGTAGGCTCGAGATGGTTCGGTTCCTTGAATGGTATGGATGAGGCCATGAGGGAATTCTTGGCTTGTTGAACAACAAATGAAGTGGTGACGAGGTGTGGGTCCCATTGGGATAGATTCCATTCATCTCATTAATATCCTCGCACTAATTAGTTAAGCAAAAATTAAAATTAAAAACAGATATTTTAATGTTATTTACCATTCTTTTTGCGACTTTGATTTAGTTTTTCCACAATAATAAAAAACAATGACAAAAATTACATTAAAAATAGAATAATTACTCTGCTATTGGTTGTTATTTGTCAAATTTCGCTTTTTGTAATCAAGATCGCTTGGATGAGATGATACGGGTCTCTTCCAGCTTAATAAGGGGTCTTGAGTTCGAATCTTGGTCCTGGGAATACAGCAGTGTAAAGAAACTCTTGAGAGAGAGAGCTTTGTTGCCCTTGTGATCTTACCCGATTCGAGGGATTAGTCTCTACAGTTACACGTGAAAAATTGCTTTTTGTATTTGGCCCTTGGTTTTATTCATCAAAGAAAAAGTAAGAGGTTGTACCAAAAAAAGAAAAAGAAAAAAGTTACAGGTGAATAATCAGTTTCCCAAACCAACGTGTCCAATTCAATTTGATTACAGCCCAAATTTATAGGTAGTTTAATTCTTTCACATTATTCATTTATTTTATTTATACATACTAGTGAGTTGATATGCTTTTTTATTTTATTTAGATAATAAGAGCCATGATATATTGTATACAATATATTACTATGGATATTGATACTTTTTATTATTATTATAATAATAATAATAATAATAATAATAATAGTAGTAGACGTCCAAAGATACTATGCCATCCATCTTAGAAGTACACCTCTATTAGGGTCCACGTGGAGCATCTCAGCCCCGGGTCTAAGTTCATCCTTGAAACCAACGGGATGTGGAACCCATACAAGTTCCATCCATATTGCCAAGTATGAATAGGACTACCTATATATAAGCACGACGTGGCCTTACAGTTACACCATATAAACTCTTGTGATAGGGTATTATTAACAGTTCAATTCCTATTTTTATGGATAAATTCCATATTTTGTTATCCTCAACTTACGAATCTGCAAATACTTGGCTTTCAGCCTATGCCGAATTCGTGTGGCCTTTAAATCTTCTCTGTTCTACCAAAATTTTGATTATTCCAACTTTTTAGGTCAAAATAAAATTGTTTTTCTCAGTTTATAAAATGTAATTAAAAGGAATTGGTTAAATGCTTGGGTAGTTAGGTTATAGCAGATAAAAAGGCTAGGTTAGGAAGGCAACGAAGGTACAATGTATTCGACACTTTTGTGTAAATTGGTTGTTAATATTGTTGCATTGCGTCTGTGGACGAAGATTGTTTACGTGTGTGTAAATCTTGAGGAAAGTACGTATTGTTTGCTTTGTTTTGAGCATTTAAGCCATCTTAAAATAAAAAATTCCTTGCACGTTAATTAATTTCATACTTTCATTCATCTGATTCGGAAATTCTTCTCTGATCAAGGAAGAGAACTACGTAATTTGCGAAACGCGCAACTCTAGAGACTGGATTTTGGCTGCCAGGGTTTGAAGTCAAAAAGTCTTCCCAATCAAATTCCAATGCTCTAAAATTGGGATCATATTGGAATGTTGATCTGATCATTGGAGCATTAATTAACTGGTTTTGTCTGTAGCTTTCTTTTTTGGTGGGTTGGGGTACGCCTTTCTAATATTAGTTTTTCTAACTTACCTAACTTTGCACGTACTCCCTCTGGTCTTATATATAAGAGGCAAAACCCTAAAATATACAGATCAAGGAAATGTATTGAAATAATTTATTTATAATTAATATTCATATAAATTTACAAATTTAACCCTTCAATAATTAATGAACAAACCTACTTGTATTAAAAGTTGTATTGTCTAGTAAATATAAACCCTATTATAAATAAGGGTAAAATTGGAAATGAGCATTTAATATTTGTCAAAATACATGCATGTCTCTTATATTTTGGACCAAAAAAAGTAGTCATTTGCCTCTTATAATAAGGACCGGAGGGAGTATTAAGGAACCAAAAGTAGAAATATTGTATTGGAAGTTGTGTATTCAATTCATTGAAAATTAAAAAGTCACTCTTTCCAATACAACATTTCTATTTTATGTTTCCTTAACATGTACAAAGTTGTACATGTTAGAAAAATCCTTGTAATATTAATGTTGTGGTTACATTGGTCCTTAACCTTTGTATTGCTCTTTTTCTTTTCTTATGCATAGGGGTTGGGATACCCCTTGTACCTTCTAATCTATATATTTTTTTGGCTTTCCACAAAAAAAAAAAAAAAAAAAGTGGTTCTGTCTGTAGTTTGAGCATTATGTGATTTATTTAAGTTAGTCGGTTAAGAAAATCAAACCATAATTCAAGAGTTTCGTCGCTTCGATATATCTTATTCTATTTTTAAAATAAGGTCTTGTTAACAAATATCCTTCATCGTAAAAATGTAATTTTTAAATGTTCAATAATTTTAATACACTACTTCCTAGAATAACTTTTTCTTTTTTTAATTCCTTAACTAGTGTCCTTGGAACAGTGAGACACGATGCTTAACACTATTTTCCTTGTTAGCCTTTTTTTCGACTTTGTTGGGTATAGTTAGTTGAAAACTTAACAGAAAATTGAAGAGTTGGCTGCTTAACTAAAGTTCGAACCTGTAAGTTGATATGCTCGCTAATTAAATTACAAGTATTGCAAGTAGTATTTGATAAAATTAATTTATTAACCAATTGATACGTGTAAAATAGAATTAAATGACATGCTTATGATTAAATATATATATATATATATTAAAAACATATAAATTTATAGTTGTTGAGAGAAATACAATGATTTCTTTGAGGATGATAGAAGGTTGTTATATTTGAAAATTGATAGGGGAAGCTGAAAAAAAAAAAATTCCTGAAACTCGATGCTTAACATTCTTTATTTTCCTTGTTAGCCTTTTTTTCGACTTTGTTGGGCATAGTTAGTTGAAAACTTAACAGAATATTGAAGAGTTGGCTGCTTAACTAAAGTTCGAACCTATAAGTTGATATGCTCGCTAATTAAATTACAAGTATTGCAAGTAGTATTTGATAAAATTAATTTATTAACCAATTGATACGTGTAAAACAGAATTAAATGACATGCTTATGATTATATATATATATATTAAAAACATATAAATTTATAGTTGTTGAGAGAAATACAATGATTTCTTTGAGGATGATAGAAGGTTGTTATATTTGAAAATTGATAGGGGAAGCTGAAAAAAAAAAAATATTCCTGAAACTCGTAAGTTATTATTTAATAAGCTGTCTTTACTAGCTTATTAAAAAAGCTTCTTTACTATACATATTTAATATATATAATTTTTGTCAAAAAAGCTAATTATCTAACTTATGAACTGCTTTGAGGCCTTGCAAATGACAACCTTCCTCTCTCTCCCTCCTCCTACTTTAAAACTTGTAAGCATAACATAAGAATAACTCTATACACTTCTATTCAATTTTCTTGTTATCTCCTACTTATTAACTAAAATAAAATATTGAATGCCTTTTATATTTTCAAAAAATGCAAGGACTATTTTTTTTTCATTTAGTACTTTATTTATTTAGAAGTAAAATGATAAGTAGGAGGATTTAAGGGTATTGATTTTTTTGGCGAGATTTTTTTTTTTTTTTTGGGTGAGAGTTTAAAGGGAGGATATTGCAAAACCCCAAAACGTAAAAAATAAAATAAAATTCTAACTAAAATAAAAGAAAGTGAATTTTATTTGTTATATTTTTTTTTACAACAAATATATATATCTAGTACTATGTAATATAAAAAGATTTTTCTTTTTGACTTAGTTTTTACCGTTCCAAATAAAGAATCGAAATAAAAAAACCTGCCCCGCATTAAGGCGAAAATCCCTATAAATAAGGGAGAGATGCTCCCACAAATAGGCTTGAAGGCACTACTCCAAGCCCCGAAGCATCTTCTCACGCACACTCCTTTCTTTACTTTCTCTCTATACCTCTTCCACCTCATTCAATAATCAATACTCAAAACTGGACCCTGTATCCATACCCGAACCCAGCATGCTCGGGCCATCACAACCCGCTCCCAAATCCACTATCAAATTCCTCTGCAGCTACGGCGGCAAGATCCTCCCCCGTTTCCCCGATGGTCAACTCCGCTACTTCGGCGGTCACACCCGCGTCCTCGCCGTTGACCGCACCATTCCATTTTCCGGTCAGTTCTCTCTCTCTCTCTCTATCATAACCCTAGATTTCTTCAGGTTTCACTCATCGATCCGTTTTTCCAACGAGATCGTGACTGAGATTGTGTTTGCGTTTGCAAATTGTGTTAACCCTAATCACGTTGTGTTGCAGAGCTGATGTTGAAGCTGGAAGAGTTGTGTGGCTCCTCCGTGAGGCACCTTCGCTGCCAGTTACCCGCCGAAGACCTCGATGCTTTGGTATCCATAACCTCCGACGAGGATCTCGCCAATCTCATCGAAGAATACGATCGCGCCGCCGTGTTGAAGATCAGAGCCTTCCTCCCGCCGCCGAGAACTCAGAACAAGGTTTCAATACCTCTGCCGTCGTCTCTATCAAAATCAACGTCCTCCACGTCCTCTTCCTCCTCCTCCTCCTCGTCGACTTCGTCTTCATCGTATCGCAGCCCTACCGGCGGCAGTTCTGGTTATAAGGCGGTTGCCCCGGTAGTCGACCGCTGCGTCCATCAGATGTCGCCGGTGCCACCGACGGCGTATCCAGTTGGAGTGAAGAAATCTGGTGTGAGGAATTTTCCTCTCCCTCGCTACGGTTACCATGGGAAGACTTGCCACGCTGGCCATATTTTTCTGATCCACAACGGCAGCCACTGGCAATAACAATAGCGCTATTGTGTCCATGGATGATGGAATTGAACTACTTAGATTATGAAACAGAGTTCTTATTAAAAAGAAAATAGCAGAAAGGAGTTGCAGTTCATGCTAATTATATGATAATTAAAATTGGCAAGAAAAGGAAAAAGAAAAGAAGTGGACATATGATATATTATGTGTGATGTAAATGGGACTGAAATCGTTGAGAAGGATTGCGATTTTAGCTTGTGATCCTTGCTTGCCCATTAATGAATTTCGCATCCAATTTCATTTTTGCCTCCATTTTTGTGATCATGGTGAGTTCGTTCGTCTTTTTCTTTACTGTGTCTTGTGTGTGTGTGTGTGTTTTTTTTTTTTTTTTTTTTTTTTAATTTCATAACCAATTGCTATGCTTCCATAATCTCATTAAGGTGCCATGCTTTTTCTGCGCCTTTTTTTTCTTTGCCGATGGGCTTTATCTTCTTCCCCTATCATCACTGTCCTTCCAATTTTTTCCCATAGTTTTTACAGATTTTTTTTTTTTTTTTTGGTTTTGTATGTGGATTGATTAAAAGTTTGACAATTGTTTGCAGGTTTAACCAGAAGACTAAAAATTCTTACACATACAAGATGTCATTTGGCACACTTCCCTTGTAAGTTTTCCTGTTCTGTCCGGCATTATTCTCTATCTATTTTTAGGAATGTTGCTATCATTACTTAGTATGCTATTGCTTAGCAATTTATTGAGTAATGATATTCTAACACCTGGTTTGGATACTTCCAACGATATCTTGGTTAATCACATGTAAATTTTTGGTTAATTCAGTTCATTATATGGTTAATGGGTCATCTGAAGCTCATTTTCCATAATCATGTAAATATTTAGTTAATCACATGTAAATATCTGGTTAATTCAGTTCTTTATATGATTAATGGGTCATCATGAATTAATCAAATATTTGCACGTGATTAACCATATAAAACTGAATTAACCAAATATTTGTATCGATTAATCAAGGTGTCAAAAGTTGGTGTCAACTTTTAGTGTTAGAATATCATTATTCCAATTTATCCTTTATTAATATTCCCTTTTTTTTTTTTGAGAAATCCTATTCCATTTAGCAGTTGTGCGTTTTTAACTAAAAATGCATTTTTTTTGAGATTAGATATAAGAGTCAATTGGTTTGTTCTCTCCCCATTGCGAAAAACTATAGAAAATTTATGTTATTTTAAAACTTACGTCTTTGTTCTTTTCAGTTCTGGATTTAAGCCAAATTCAAATGAAGTGCTGCTAGCTATGAAATATGAACAGTGGAACAACATGTTGTGGATTCGTCATTCATGTGAACACCCAAATAGGGATACCGATGCGATTGTGGAACTTGGAAACGCAGGGCATGGATTGGTGGGGTACCAGATGACACCATGGAATGAAAGAGATAAAATGAACTGATCCAAATGAAAACTAAAACTATCTCAGGGGACAGCTGGCACATGAAAGCTCACCAAAATAACTTGAACTTAAGCGATATAATATATATGGAACAAATTAATAGAACCAACATAAAAAAGAAAATTCTTTTAAGACAAGTAACACAAAAGAACATGGAAGAAAAAACTGAAAATAGGGTCGTCATCATTCCCCCAAAGAAAGCGTCAAAAATTAGGATTTGGTGTTGGAGATAGAAGGACCTCCACTCATGTAACATTCAAAGGGAAAATCCAGAAGATTCCCTACGCTGTCTTGAGTTTGGGAAGAGATAGGGAAGAAATTAATGCAGCCAATTTTTTTTTTGATAAACAAAAGGATTTTATTAAAAGGAGTACTTGAGGTACCCCAACCCATATACAAAATAGTCATTATCTAATGTAAATGAAATACTAGCCAAAAAGGAGGAAAGTATTATCTTTATAAAAGAATAAGCCCCAAACAAAACATATAAAACAGATAAACCACCCAACAACTCTAACAAATTTAAATGACAACACCAGACCCCAGCAGCCAAAAAGCCAAAAGGCAAAAGGCACCAAACTTCCACAAACAGAGACTAAAATCATCACTGAGAGAGCACCAATCCACTGAAGACAAAAAATCCAAAAGAGACCATAACAGGAGGAACTTAATTAATGCACCCAATTATACGGAATTAATTAGTGGAGTGTTCTTATGTCGTTAGGACATAGATAAACGAATAAGGCAAATGCTAATTGGTGTTCTTATTATACAAAATCATAAGTAGAAATATAGGTGCGAATAGCCGGTGCCTAACCCTAATTAAAGAGCAAGGGTGTGCCTTATAAACATTGATTAAGAAATCCAATAAAAGTAAATAATCATTGAAAAAGTAAGTATATAACTTTTTAATGTATTGATTATGACAATTCCCATAAAAACTTATTTTTTAGATTCATTAAACAACGCGGCACTCGTTAGCATTTGCCAAAGGACAAAATGATGAAGAAAAAAAATGTTTAAAGTTATAGTTTTCAATTTTTTAATATATTAAATATGACAAACGCTAACCAGTGCCCCGAAGACATTAGTTAAGAAAACAAAGATAAAAATTATATATTGGAAAGTGGTGAATTCAATTTTTCAAAGTTTAAAAGTTAAAATTATCAATGTAAAGTTTTTATCTTTTTATTCCTTAAGCAATATTCTTAGGGCACTGGTTAGCAAGACTCATTAAATATAATAATATCCGAAAATCTTTTTAATTATTTTTAAGGATTAAAGTAGTATGTATTATTAGTATATTACACCATACATTGACATCCACTAATATTTTGATATATGTACCTGTATTTTAAATTTTTAATAACTAAAAAGAGAAAAATAACAATAATACATAGAAATTAAACTCTATTTTTAATCTTTATCTTAAAGCACTAGTTATCGTCCTACAACCAAACAAAGTGTTATGTTATATGTGCGTTTAAGAAGATAAGAGAATAAAATATTTTGAAAAAATGCAACATTTGTTGCAATAAAATATTAAAAACGTAACCTAATTTATTTATATTTTAATTTAACATGATAAAAAAAAAAGGGCCTCTGCTTGGAGAAGTGGAAAACTCGTGGATCTCTCGGAGATAAGATTTGTCTCTGGGTTTAAGTGGAGAAATCCTGAAATTTCAAAGATATTGTTTGATGATGACAAAACAAACGTCAATTTGAGATAAGTAGGGGAAAGTGATGACGATTACAGTTCTATAAATACTAGCAGATAAATAAATAGCCAACAAGTACATGGATTTAATTGGTATTTAATATAAATTTAATTTACACTTTCAATCAATCAAAAACTGACATATGATTAAAAATAATTGACTCTTGTCCTAATATCTTAAAAGTCATTTATATCATATTTTTTATTAGTTAATATTATAAAAAAAATTATGGTGACAATATATAACAATTAAACTCATAGTACATATTATACTTACGTTTTATTTTTGTCATTTCATTACTCAAAAATCGAATAATCGAAATTCAACTCACACTAAATTCTGCCTTTATATTGAAGTCAATCCAATTTAATGGAACCTTGAAATTGATGAGTTTATTTCTACACCTAACATTATATTTTTATTTTTTTTTATAAGCAACAGTAGTATTAAAAGAATATAAAAGATACTCTAACCTATTTACAAATATTGCACTTACAATCCAAAAATAAGGAGGACCCGGAGCTAAATTTTCAACCTAAAGCCGTGTCCATCTACTTGGTTCAACTCTAACTCCAGCCCCAAAACCACCACTGCTCAATACAAAAGCAATTTGCCATGACCTATTCCTACATGCAGATTTCACACCCACTGTGCCAACAACGAAAATAGCAAAAAACAGCCAAAATACATCACATGAAACTCCCTGCAATACACTTAATAATTCCCTGCATCCAGGGGCGGAGGGAGGGGGGGACCAAGGGATGCCATGGCCCCCCCTCCCCATGTTGTCATCTTATATATATATATATATATATATATATATATATATATATATATATATATATATATTAAACAATTAACTCTTATAAAAAATGATTGGCTCAAATTTAATTAAAATAAGTACAATTTCAAACACTTAAATTACACTTTTTTAGAATTCTAAGATAGATATAATTGTTTATATTAAAAAAAGAAATTGATAAAAATAGACCACATATGATAATTGATGATTTTTTACTCTATGAAATGTCGTGTGTACAATTGAAGAAGTGAATGTTTTAGATATAAATCTATTTGAGTAATTTATATTATATTAAGTTATTATGAAATTTGTATCATATAATTTGTTTTTATATATTAGTTAATTTTTTCTGAATTAAAGTAGTATATACTGTCAGTGTAAAAAGATTTACACTGACATCCGCTAACATTTTGACATGTGTGCTTTTATTTTAATAACTATGAGAGAAATAACAATTACGCTGATTTGTCAAGATATCATTGGATATTTGCGTAAAAAAAATTACACTGACACTGTATAAAAATTAATTAAACTTATTTTTTATTACTATTTCATGTTATGTAAATTAGATTTTGGCCCCCCTCATCGAAATTTTCTGGCTCCGCCCCTGCCTGCATCGATTAGGATTTGAACTACCAACAAAGTACCAACTCAAACCGTGGAAGTGATACATATCAAAGGATTAATGCACCAATCCACAAAAGAAAAACCACCTTTGTTACCCCTAGCATTACTCCAAGACCAAACTCTTGTTTTGATCAAATCCATTACCTTATCAAAATCCAGCACCCCTTACTTAAAAATGATTTCATTTCGATGCAACCACAAAGTCCAAATAATTGCAAACCAAATCAATCTCCAAGCCTTATTTGTTTTTCTACCAATAATCAAGCCATCATATTGCAAGAGCAAATCCTTCAAGTAATTTACCGATTAGAGCAGTTTCTATACCTATCCAACAATATACATGCATCCAAACATTATATGAAAATGTGCAAAACAGAAATAAATGTGAAGAAGTTTCAGTCGTAGCATTGCAGAATTTACAGTTAGCAGTATCATTTTGCTGTCCAATACCCCTCCTTTGTTGATTTGCAGCGTTTGGGATTCTTTCCAAGATTGTTCTCCAACTAAAGGCACTCACCTTCAAAGGCGTCCTAACATTATATATAAAAGACATACAGTGAGTACTGAATTTGGTTAAAAAAAAAAAAAAAACTTATTTGAATGGTTAAGAGTATAACATACATGTATACGATTTTTTAATACTATGTGACTTTAAAATAAAATCTTATCTTGACAGGATTAATAAGATTCTAACTCCCGTATGATATTAACTAACATATACTAGCTTAATGTTACTATCGTTTTAGTTGTTAATACCAAGCTAAATATTTATGAAGGAGCTTACTTGCTCTCTCGACAGGAAAACTTGATCTATCCTTAAAATTTGAGAACATGCAAATGAATACGGAAACCTCTGTTATAACTCTTCAATTTTATTAACTGCAGGCTATTAACTTCGTCAATTTGCTGTTTTCTTCAGTTTCTCTTCAATCATACTGATACAATCATACAATGTCTCATCCTTATCCATATCCTTCGTCATGTTCTTGTACCTCAACCAAATTTTGTCCTCTTTCACCAAATTAAATGTCTGCCTCATCATTGATGAATGATGATCAGTTTTCTCAATTATATCAGGTGTATCTTAATGTTTGACGGGTATCTAACCAAACCTCGTGGGAAAGTTGGCTACTACCACCTCCTTTCTTTTTATATGATGTTTGAAAGTTTTTTTTTTTTTTTTAATGTTTTAAGATTTCTACACATAAGAAATCATTAATTTGTGTATATTTATACCAAAATATCCTTATTTCTATCATTAATTGTTTACAAGTTCTCATGACATTTACCAATCTAAATAAATACTTCATATTTCACTAGGTCTTTCATGGAAGGTTTTGTGTATTTTAAGGACAAATCAACTTAACTCTATATTAGGATATACATGGAAAAATTTAGTCAAGTATACCTTACGTTTATAAAACATCCATTATTTTGAAACAAAAATAAGTAGCTAAAAATATTAAAGAAAAATAACAGAGAGAGTAATAATTAATCAATGGCTATATTTTTAAGACTACTGTGAGACTGATATTCGAGAGTTTTTTTTTTTAAATAACCCTTTTTTAAAAATTATTTTTCATAATTCCCCACTTTCTTAATTATGTATCAAAATACCTCACTTTTTGGTACCAAGTGAGAAGTCGTTTTTTCAATCAACGACTTCTTAATGTAATTTTTTTTTATTTCTTAATTAAAACTTTAAAAATGGAAGAAAAAAAAAAGATAAGGTGAGAAGTCGTTTTTTCAAATAACGACTTCTCACATATGTTAAAAAAATGGTGAGAAGTCGTTACTTGAAAAAGCGATTTCTCACTAGTGTTTAAAAAAAAAAACACAAGTGAGAAGTCGTAGAATGAAAAAACGACTTCTCATTGTACCAAAAAATAGGATATTTTGGTCTATATTTGGGAAAAAGGGGTATTGTGAAAAATAATTTTAAAAAAGGGTTATTTTAAAAAAAAACTCGATATTCGAACACTTGTTTCTAGGCTACTTTTACATTATTTTTAACACTTCTGTAAGGTTCGTTACAGACTGACGTGGTAAGGAATGTCATTCTAGATAAAGTTACACAATGTCCAATTTATGTTAAAAAATTAACTAAAATAATGTTAATAAAGTTATTATCTTATACTAGTATGGCCGCGTCTATCATAGAGTACCAAAATAGGTGCTTCATGGTGAGTAGGGGTAAGCAAAACCCACTCCGGCCCTAAAACTTGTCCTAATATGTAGTGTTTGAGTCGGGTCATACCCTAACCGTAGAAGAGAAGGGACGAACTCGCGTCCAATTTAGCGACTCGACACCAGATTAAGGACGGATCCGGGTTGACATTCGGGTTACCTAACCCGTCCCAATATAATAAAAATCTTCTTTTATCTTTATCCCTCCTAGCTTATGTTTAACGCACAGTCACTAAAAAAGAACTAAACAAGTCTAAACCCTTCTTTTTACTTTTACTCTCTCATCTCATTGTATGAGAAACTTAAGGGGAAGGGAAAGATTGTTTTGTTTTTCACTATTCACTTACCCGTTGTTTCACTACACGATAACCCCTTCAATGTTCCAATGTTATTTATTTTTGGTTTCACTGCATGCAACAACTTTTTAGTTTCACTGTTTCTCTTTCTTTTTTTATATGTTCTTATATTTTATAGATTGCTTTACTGTGAACTATGAATATAATAGAATACGGTACATGTGAGGTTGAAAGATAGATCATTGAAAATAAAATATATTTGGAGAATAAATTGCTTTATTGTGAAATGTGATAAAAAAAAATTTCACCCACAAAAATTTAGTTTACAAATGATCTATTTAATTTCGGGTCAACCCAGTCCCGTCCCACTTCAGCTAAGTCTTAAACTAACCCGTATATGATCGGGTTCCTTCGTGTCTAGAGAGGGATTCGGGTTCAAAGAATTGACTCCATCAAAGTTTAGGACCGGGTAGGAGACAAGCATAATCCGTCCCAAGTCGTCCTACGCTAACACCTAATGGTGACTTACCAGTTTCCCCCCCTTTTTTTCTATTTAATATTGTGTAAATACCACTTATGCCCTTGTCGTCTTCTCCTCATTCCAACTCTCACCACTGACCCTCTACCCTTTTCCACCACCACCGACACCCGCTGCTTCTAGACCTGACCGCCGCCACCACTCACCACTCCTCTGTTGGTGCTCCTCAAACAGCCACGATATCACCCTTATTGCCGCCGTCGACCCCTCCACCAGAAAATCGCCAGCACTCACCACTCCTCTGGAGTTGCAGTTGCATAAAAATGGCCACCATTTTGAAATCTAATTCATCCCGTTCTTTGATACAATTGAGGCAAACCTTAGCATCAACTTATAGAGTTCTCACAACTTCACCTCCTTCGCTTCCCAACCACCCTCTCTCTCAGTTCTCCTCCTTCTGGGTTGTTCTAAAAACTCTGAAAGTTTGTTTTTTTTTTTACCAAGAATTACGAGGAGCCGGAAATGGAGGAGGGGTCGACAATGGCGATAAGGGTGATGCCAGTGTCGGAGAGCGGAGAGCAGCGAGAATAGAGGTGATGAGAGCATGGACAAGATATTAGAGAGGGATCTGGCAGATCTGGGTTGCGGCGGTAGAGAGTGAGGAGAGCGTGTTGTGAACCACCGCCGTCTGCACCATACTCCAGTACTTGATATGCTCTGAGACAGAGAAACCATTTGGTGGTTGATTCTGGCCAGATTCGTGTTGGGGGACTCCGTCAGTGGCGGGAGGATGGGGTGGGACTGGGATGGGAGGGCTGAGATGTTTTACCTGTGTTATCTTTAGCAGGTAACATTTTTTTTTTTGGTCCATGAAATCTGGATTATTCAATTTTAATAATAATATATCGGGTGGCTAAAACTTGTGCCTCATCCATGAGGCACCTAATTACATACTTCGTGCTGGACGCGGCCTACTAGTCTATATAGTAATAAAACTTGAAATTGATTTGTAGTCTTCTCTTATCATATAAAATCTATTCTAGAAAACATAGCATTATAATTTTTTTATTTATAATATGTAGCATTATATTTAAAATTTTTTTAAATCTATTCTTATTTAAATGATGAAAACTAATAATTAAGTTGTGTTGTTAGTGAAAATAAATTAAAAATAGATCCATTGATAGGACTGTAATTGGATAGTATTAGTTACTAACTAGTTGTTAGTGAGGGTTATAAGGTTGATTTGGTGATTGAGGTGGGTGAGTTAAGGAGGTTGAGGGTTCAAGCCACACACACAGACAAAATTTGGCTATATGATATCTAGTACTCAGGGGTACCAGTGTAATTTCTTGTTCCTGTTTGATTTGCTCCAAAATTTGGCTACAAAATAGAAGGAAATCATACATTAGGACCATAAGTTTCAAATTGACAAATCCTTTCATCAGGTAGTTTCCTGTCCCCATACGACTTGTTCTAAAAATTGACCGGAATTTTGGTTTTAGTCCCTATAAATTTTGTCTTAGGATTTCATCCTTGTATTTCCAAAATTTTTGGAAATGATCCCTGCTGACGTGGCAAACGTAACGCCACATCAGTGCCACGTGGATGACATGGCATGGCTGACATGGCGTTCCGTTTGCTACGTCAGTAATTAACGAAAAGAGATGACAGTAGGGACTATTTCCAAAATTTTTGAAAGTATAGGAACGAAATCCTAAAGAAAAATTTTACAGGGACTAAAATCCAAATTTGTGTATTTTGCATGGACCAAAAACTTATTTATTGGCTACTTGCTAGTGGTTATATTATTGGTTACTTAGCTAATACCAATTAAAAAAGTAAGTAAGGCATATAGTTTAGAAGTACAAAATAAGAAGATTGATTTGATGATTAAGATTAAGAATCTTTCTATCTTTATTTCAAGAAGAAGAAAAAAAGGGTAAGAGAAGATTCTTTCAACTAAGGACTCGGAGAACAAATAACTAATTTAAATGAAAATTGATATGAGATTACCGATCATCTATCAATATGGATTCTTAAATTTGAACCCAAATCATATATTTTTCATTAAAAAAATAATATGAAAATCATGAACATATATTTTTTCTAAAAAGTGGATAAAGACATTTAGGTTGCATCACGTAAAATTGGGTGTCACCAATATCTGGTTAAGATTACACATGCAGGGCAAGTTCTATCGTGGACTACCATGATAGGTGGTACCATGGTGCACAAGTAATTTTAATCAAAAGATTCATGTGGACTACAGTAATATGGTGGACCTTTCCGTGTTGAATTTTTTCCACTTCCTCATTCTTCCCTTCCCTCCACCTGATCTGCCACCCTCTGTTCATCGCTGCCCGGACATGAACGCGGCTCCACCAGCATTAAGGGAGAGGAAGGATAGGGCAACAACAGCGTGTCAGAAGCTTCTGCAATTGAGTACCAAGATCGTTGCTATTGGCAAAAACTACGCTGCTCACGCTAAAGAACTAGGCAACGTCGTTCCCAGAGGTTTAGGTTCTTCTCACTCCAATTCCATTCGTGACTCAATGAGCCATTAACTTGTTAGCTTTTAATAAGGTTTAGTTTTTTTTTTCTCTCAAGGTTTTAAAAAACGTCGTTTGAGTCAAAAAAGCAAAGACGGTTGTGATGGGTGGGGATTGGGGAATAGGTTAGGGGGTGTGTGAAGTGAAGTGAAGTGAAGTAGATCTCAAAGGTGAAGAAATTATGGTAGCTAGACTCCAAAGTTCTCAACTTTGACCTCAAAGGGGCATCAAATGCTCTGAAGCTTTGTTTTTTTGGCTTAAGAAACACCCAGAAAATGGCAGAGGAAGGGAAGGGGGAGAAGGGGAGAAAAAGGGAAAATATCATGTGTAGAAAGTCCACTGTTAGATGCTATAAACTTTGTGATCAAAAGGGTAAGATTAAAAATAAAACTTGTTCATGGTGCTACAACCTATTATGGTGGTCCACCATAGACACACATGGAGTACAACAATGGATCAATTCGAAAAGCTCTAAAAGAGATGTCAATCTAGTTATGAAAGCAAACTTGCCACATTTTATGTTATTGGAATAGTTTAACTTGATTAACTAAAGATTAAGTTAACCCAATAGCGGTTGGTTGCACTGAAGTGGAGGGAACTCAAATACTGGAGTTATCATTTTGGTGAGGACTTTGGCTAACCACCACTCCCGATATGAGGGTTACTCTCACAATTATGTCAGTAAGGATTATCCAATCATAGACTAAAAAAGAAAATAATATATTTTTTAAAATCATATAAACACCTGTACATTGAAGAATCGAATTTTTTTTAATAGCAACAATATCTATTAAATAATTTAAAAATTAAATATACTTTATTTAGTTATTACTTATTTATTTAAAAATATAAATAGAGAAGCCTTGTTCTTTCATTCCGATATATGAAATTATTAATAATGATCAGTGATTTGGACAAAGACGCCACCAGTCCAAACCCAACAACCTAGTCAGATTGCCACGGCAACGGGAATTCCCCCGTTTTCTTTCTCTAATCCATTACTATATAATTACCGAATCCTATCTCTACAGTGTTCCCGCCATATCTCCTCTGTATTTTATATATTCTATTTAATTCTATTTATTTATTTATTTATTTATTATCTATCTTCTATTATACAAATCTACATCATTTCCCATGCTCAAGACCGTGTCACCTCCTCAACAAAATCTTTCACGCTCAGACGGAAGAAGGTTCTGGAGTCTGGACATTGTCATTGCTGATGGTTCAAGAACACTGGTTCAGGACACCATTGGCTTCTGCTTGGGAGCTCTTTTATCGTCTGCTGTTCTCAAGCAGATTGAAGCATCACTGGGTTGGCAGAACCAAAAAGATAAGATCTGAAATTTCAAATTTGTTTGTTATCAATTTTTTTAATGAATGATACTTGTTTGTCCAATTGTAGGTTTTTATCTGCACCAAAAAAAAAAAAAAAGGTTGTTTATCTCCCATCAGATTTTTTCTGATGAACTAATGGCATGTTTATGATCCAAGACTAAGAATGGGAGATAGCGTTTCAAAAAATCTCTCCTTCCATTGCCCTGTTTCACATGAATAATCTTGCAGTATAATGTCACCATTTTTCTATTTGTTGGAGTTATATGCTTATTAGCATAGAGCACTTTAAATTGTAACCTTTGGTTAATATTTATTATATTTTTTTTTCCATCTGGTTACATGGCATCTATGTCATCTAATGATATGTTAATAAGTTCTTCATGTCCTTTTAAGATTATCGAGTGTTTATTGGTTTGTCATTCATAATTGCCCTTTCACAAAAACACACTCAAGTAGCAATGTGAATGTTATTACTGGAGTCGTATGCCTAACCTTTCTTTAGAGTGGTTTGGGGCCAACTATCACAGAGCTTGCAACACTCACATTGACAATGGCAACCTTGCTGATATAATGGGGCCAACTATCACAGAGCTTGCAATCAAGACATCAGAAATGATTTGGCCTGGCTAGATGAGAATCTGTGACTGAAATGTAGAAACTGGAACTTACCATTGGATGGCACCAGAGGTATGTTGCGCTATATGGGAACATGATTTTATTGGTGGACTGGCAACTAACCTTTAAAATCTGCACCAGATGGTTCAATAGAGCCTGCATTTATTTGGTGCTTATTATCTTAATTCATCATCATTATTAATTTAAAATGATAACTTATTTTACTGATATGATGTAAGATGGATGACTGGCAGGCTCCCTCTTGAAAAAATTAGCTTGCAAAGACCGGAAGTTATACACATCAGACTAGATAACAACAATGATATACACAGTTACACATGCTATATTTGAGTTATATGTGTTGGGATTTTCCATAAAGATGGTGAGTCTTGAGCTGATTTAGTTCACGTAGTTCTGCCTAGATTTTGTGTAATAATAAATACACATTGTTTGTGAGTGGATATTGGCAGTAACAAGTACATCGAGTAGTGTAATGATAGTCGTTCCATTTTTTCAGTTGTGTGAGTTTAATTCTTCTTCAAATTTCTTCTCAACAGGACTTGGTTCGAATGCCAAGTAAGTTCAATCATTCCCAAACCAAAAACAGATAATTTATCAATTTCCTACATAAAGCTCATGTGATTCCTGCTTACTCAATAAATTATTAAATCTCTCTCTATGTATCACCTTTTACTTTTATATTAAGGTACAAGATTTATGTAGAAGGGGCCACATGGTCTGTGAGGGAAAAGTGCATGTGACCATGTTCATAGTGAAAAAACAAGAACAATCTATCACTATTGTTTATTCATGTTCTAACTTTTTTATATGAATAATATTTATATGTAAAATGAGAGTATTAATTCTTGTTTTTTCCCCTCTCAAGAAGCAAACAGTTTTAAAAACTTATGGACTCTGTTATATTCTGTTCATATTGCGATAAATCATTATGAGAATATGATGTCTTTTATTGTCGAATTTATGTTTCTATTTTTTTCACGAGGGTAACGATTGCTTCATTCTTTGTAAAGAACTATAAGAACATTTTGAAATACAACATTGACATACCTAATTTGGTGATTACAATCTTTTTTTATTCTACAAATATGTTGTCTTCTTTCTTGTTTTTCTTCACATATGATATCCTGCTCAAATGACATATTTTCTAGACTTAAATTTTAAGTTATTTATATGTATTTTATACGAATGAAGGATATATTTAAAATTAGACTATTGAATCTTTTTTTTTAATTCTCAATTTGTAAACAATTTTTGAAATTCATATATTTTTGGCTAAATTACAATTTTAGTCCTCCTATTATTGGTCATGTGCGATTTTGGTTCCTAAAGTTTTTTTTCGTGCACATTTGGTTCCTCAGTTTTTTCAATGTTGCAAATTTAGTCCTTATTATGTCTAATGTCTGTCAATTTTTTCAATGATTAACATAGAGGAACCACTCCTCTAGGCACACACGACCTCTGGTTGAGGTTCTCCCTCCTTTGTGTCTCCGATTTAATATGATTCAGTGGTTCCTCTTTGCTATTTATTGGTTTTTGTTCCTCTTTTCTAAGACTTTTTTTTGTGCCACCACATTATCCTTTACGACAAAAGCTCAAAAGGTGGTTCAATATGCTTAAAGCAATGGTTATATGTGCTTAGAGGAGTGATTCCTCTATGTTGATCATTGAAAAATTGATAGAATGATCAAATTTGCAACATTGAAAAAACTGAGGGACCAAATATGCACGAAAAAGACTTTAGGGACCAAAATTGCACATAACCAATAGTAGAAGAACCAAAACTACAATTAAGCCTATATTTTTATTTTTATTTTTTACATTATTGTTGTTCCCGTACCCGTGCTTCGCACGGGCAACTTGCTAGTCTCTACACCAAAACAGCAGTCAGCGGCGGTAAAGACCACCCACTGGAACTCCCCTGTTTTCTCTACTTTCCTCATTTTTTCCATCTCAATCTTCTCACCTTTTACTTCACCAAGTTTCTTCCTCCTTGTTGCCCAAAATGGATCCCAACCCCAACGATTTCCCGATCCTCTGCTACCTTCTAAACCACCAAGACCCCCACACCTATTCACCTCTTCCCTCAAAACTTCACCACTCTCTGATGACCCAGTTTCCTTATTTGCACCACCCCAAAGTTCTACCCTCACTCATCTCCGACCTCGACGTCACTCACACCCTCTCCCTTCTTCGAACCCTCGGTCCTCGGCCAGACCCTTCTGCAGTTTCTGGGTCTAAAGCCAAGATAGCCGAAACCCATTTGGCAGAGGAGCTGAAAAACACGGCGGAGAAGGAGTTGCAGATGTACCGGGCGCTGGTAAGGTTGGATGAGATGCACGAGGAGTGTGTGAAGCGGTTGCGGGATGCTGAAGAGAGGTTGGTTGAGGCTTATGGGTGTGTGGTGCAATCGGTGAAAGGGGTTGGTGATGAAGAGTTGAATGAAGAAGTTGTTGCAATATTGAGAAAAGCAGAGGAAGTGGAGAGGGTTGATCTTTCTGGACGTCAGTTAAGGATTCTTCCTGATGATTTTGGCAAAATTCGTGGGATTGTCGTGCTTAATTTGTCTCGGAATCAATTAGAGGTATTGCATGATGGCTTAATGCATATGCTTTTCTATCTGTCTCTTTTGTGTGTGTGTGTTTACTCTTCAAAGCAAAACTTTATGGAGACTCCTATGGATGTGATAATATGATATGACAAATTTGTTACTTGATAAATGCCAAAAATAGAAGTAATTCTGTGTGGAATTGAAAGGGTAAAGAAGTTAAGATATAAGTAGGCTCCCAAATAATTTAATGAAATTGGCAATACAAAACACTGATATCTTATTTGCACACCAAAATTTCCATTCCATCGTTACACTGGTTAATGACGACTTAATTATTGGTTAAAAAGGTTTCCAAGATGTTATCAAGTTTTTGAGAACAGGTTATTAATGCATTAACTAACTGATGCATGTTGTTAACCTAGAATTCATAATCATTAGTTGTACAATGGTATAGTAATTTTGGTATGGAATAATCTTTTTCCTCAAACATGGATGGCATTTGTGATGAGTGATATGATATGCAACTGTTCAGTTATGTCTTTGCTTGTGGCATGCCTGTGGCTAAGTGCTTTTTGGACTAACCTCAAGTTTTCATGTTCTAGAGGATCAAGTCATAATGAAGAAGTTTATAGGTTAAGTTTCAGGATAATGTGGATTTACACCAGTTCTGTCACTTACGTGTGACCGGAGAACATGTATTTTTGTTTCTATCGAGGCGTATGTGTGAATTGAAGGAGTGTACACTTAAAATACTACTTGTGTAATATGAATTCGGATTCCTTCGAAGTGAAATAATGTATTGAAATGTGAATTTCCATATTCTCATTCAGGATGTATAACAACAAACTGAATTAGTCAATCATATATGATTACTTCGTACATGTCATTGATTACAAGCACTTGCCTGTGTTGATTGTATCTCACAAAGTTAGTTCTAAGATAATGAAGCATTCTGTTTTCGTATTTTTTTGGGTGGGATAAAATATGCTTGGTAGTGTTGGTTGAGACCTCAGTGCACGCTTCACTTATCTTTCTTTGAAACTATTCTATATATGAAACAAGAAGGAAGTACATTGGATCAATTATTCTTGGGCATTTGAAAACATATATCTTTATGAACCGTGGCTAATAATTTTTGGATGTTTCCATGCCTTCAAAACAGGCAATTCCTGATTCAATTGCAGGACTCCAAAAGCTGGAGGAGCTTGACGTTTCCTCTAATATTTTGGAGTCCCTACCAGACTCCATTGGAATGCTGGTTAATTTGAAGGTCTTTAATGTGTCTGGGAACAAGCTAAGTGCTCTTCCTGAATCCATTGCTCTTTGCAGGTGTGTTTCTTAATTGTCTGTATGATTGATATTGTCAGCACATCTGTTTCTGCTATTTTCTGCTCCTGTTAAGTCTGCTATTTTCTGATTCTGTTAAGTTCATCTTTCATGCAACTACAGGTCACTAGTCGAACTAGATGCAAGCTTTAACAACCTAATGTGTCTGCCAACAAACATGGGATATGGACTGGTTAACCTTGAGAAGCTTTTGATCCATTTGAATAAGATACGACTTCTTCCCTCATCCATTGGAGAAATGAGATCTCTCAGATATCTTGATGTGCATTTCAATGAGCTTCATGGCCTTCCTCAGACCATTGGGAAACTAACAAATCTCGAACATCTAAACATTAGCAGTAACTTCAGTGATATGACAGGGCTTCCTGAAACAGTTAGTGATCTGGTTAACTTAAGGGAGCTTGATCTCAGCAACAACCAGATTCGAGCTCTTCCTTACACGTTCGGTAGGCTTGAAAAACTAACAAAGCTAAACCTGGACCAGAATCCAATCATAGTTCCCCCATTAGAAGTTGTGAATCAAGGGGTTGAGGCTGTCAAGGAGTTCATGGTCAAGTGGTGGGTTGATCTCATTGAAGAACAGCAACAGAAAAACATGGTTGAAACTAGAAACCAGCAAGCAGAGTCTGGATGGCTAGCATGGGGAGCCTCATTGGTAAATAATGTTGTTAACAATGTTGCTGGGGTTTCTGAAAGTGTTGCACAGTATCTTGGTGCTGGAAAAGCTCCTAGAGACCCATGGTTGGATCAACAACTGTGATATATGTCCAGACTCCTGAGTATAATTCTCTATATGCATATTAGTGTTCTAATTTTGTGGGATGTATAGTTGGTGATATAGCTGTTGTATTCTTTACTTGTAGACATATTGTAATCAATACGCTTGTCTCAACACGCTGCATATGATACGAGGCTTGTTTTTCATTTTATCTACCTTAAGAGGAAGAGATTGTCTACTCAACTTTCTAAAATTAAATAAGTATCACGAATGGGGAAATTTTGAAAGTGTATATTTTATATGCACTTGAAATTCGACAAATTAGGTCTTAATGCTTCAATTCGTGATCATCATGTTTACATAAATGAAAGGACTGAAGTTGAATATTGCAGGACTTTTCAATTGGAATACATGGACCACTATCTGATTCATTGGCCCATTAGAGCAGAGCTAGGAAAATGTGTATTTCTCCATAAAAGAACAGAGCTTCTACCTAATGAATCTTTGGTCCAATATGGGCCGCAATGGAAATAGAATGCCAATGACTTGGGCTAAATATAGTCCATTGGAGACAGAAAGAAGCTTGAAGAGTAGCGGTTTGCTACCAATGCCAATCCCATTCTTTATCAGCATAATACCAGGGAAATCTTTCAAAGTTGATATTTGTTAGGTGGAGCTAAAGGCCTAAAGTCCAAAAGGAAATATAGCCAGCTCGGAGTGTACAAAACCTACGCACTTGTCTCTGCCTACTCTAATGAACTGTATCTTGATATTTAATGATGAGTGGAATGAAATGGAAAATCATGAATAGTGAAATAAAGTATATTTTAAAATTTTGGATTGTTTATCATTAATATTAATATTTGGTTTTGGTTTTTGGTATTGGATTTGTTAACATTTTTTTCTTTATTTTTCTCCTTCTATTCTTTGGTGAACCCTAATCAAATCACCTTGCTTTCGTTTAGAAAAAAAAAAATGAAAAATTAAACCAAAATTAACCCAATTAAGATTGATTGATTTTTTTTTTTCCTTTGAACCTGATAAAAATAATAATAATACTGAGATATTATTGGATGTCAGTGTAAAAATTATTTATATTAACAGTACATAGAAATTAAACTCAATAAACAATCCTATCCTTTAGTTTATATCAGTAAAGATACTTGTTAAAATTTCTCCTTATAAATTTTCTAAGATTCTATGCATGTTATTATTGAATAACATAAGGATGTCCATACTTTTTTTTTTCGTTTTGGATTATTATCGAGTCATTGTATCACTATAGTTTCGGGTACGGATTGTTAATAAATATATAACGATATGACCATACACTTACATTGTTAAATGATAATATAAATATGTTCATATTGTTATTAAATAAGACAAAAGTAAATGCTATATATAAAGAGAGTGAGCGCATGTACATTTGTACTCTCTTTTTTGGTTTCGTTCCCGTGGTATCCTCTGCGCCCAACTACGGAGACTAATCCCTCGAGTCAGATAGGATCATAAGGGCGACAAAACTCTCCCTCAAGAGTTTTAATGATGTTGCATGCTTAGGGCCAGGATTCGAACTCAAGACCTCTGGTTAAGCTGGAAGAGATCCGTGCCATCTCATTCAAGCGCTCTTGGATACATTTGCACTCTAATAATATGTGCAAAGTAATTTATTTTGGATTTCTAAATATACAAGTAAGAATATTTTAGTCAATTCATTTAAAATATTTAAAATTGTCTCACATTCCCTCCCTTCCAAATCCCCCGATATTGGAAGGGAGGCAAAATTGAGTGAGAATGTATTTTGTTCTCCTCCATTCCTCTCTTCTTCCTTCCAAAAAAAATTGAACTAAACATGAAAGATTTAAAAAAATCATTCTCATACCTTCATTCTTTTCCAATCAAGCCAAAGTATCAAACACTGTAAAGAAAGAACAGGTTCTAGCATGATACCATAGGTGGTCTGGTTCCCACGTAAGGACATAACTACATGCTACAGTATGCTTCGGCGTTATTAATAGTATATGCGAACACAAGTAGTAAATTGGGCACGGGAGCTATAAATGAAAGCAAGAGTAAAAGACAAATATAGAAAAGTTTTGTGGATGGGGCAACTTATTATATGAAGACTGGATAGGAATAAATGCAGATATGGAGGCCTGGAATGATGGATCCTGGTGATGGGATCTTTATTTTTCTCTTGCTCTCTCTGCC
Source organism: Echinosophora koreensis (assembly GCA_035048595.1). Classification (NCBI taxonomy): domain Eukaryota; kingdom Viridiplantae; phylum Streptophyta; class Magnoliopsida; order Fabales; family Fabaceae; genus Echinosophora; species Echinosophora koreensis. The sequence continues at coordinate 1,594,362 of JAPCYP010000003.1, forward strand.
TTTAATTCTACCCTCTCTATCCTCTTCTTGTTGTTTTCTTGCCGGGAGTAGAAGGAGCAAATTCTGGCCAACACTACCAATTGCAGAGGCAAATGCTTTAATGCTTTTATTGAAGCAGAGATTAATTAATTAAAATTTTCTTTTATGGGTACATCAAACAAAAAGGAAACAACACCTAACAGGCTCAATCCCCATGGAGTCTGCTAAGGGAATCCTGCCATCAATGCTGGTTGGTGATTACTGATTAGCTCTCCCCTGCAATCTATTTCTCTTTTTCGCTACAAATGAGGACATAGTTTGGTTGGGATACATACGCAACCAAGGTATATATGGCTGTACATTGTTCATGTACATAGGAAATATATGATTTTTTTGGCCCCTCATTTTTCAGCTACGACGGCAAATTGCAAAATACTAGTAGACTAAAAGTTATAGGACCTTGCCTCTCTTTTTCATTCCAAAAAAGTCCCTATGGAAGGAGAAAAAACAAAAACAAAATCAGTATACTAATTAACTTCTATTATTCATGAGGGGTACGTAAATGCTTTGTCGTTTTTTTTCAAAAAAACCTCTGATAAATATGTTAGTCATAATGTCCTCTTCAATCGGCTCAGTTGATTAAGTTACGGGACATGAATTATGAATACCCAGGTTCAAACCCTTGAAATGCGCTCCATTTCTTTCTTGTTACCTCTCCCCATCTCCTATGTAAAAACTAAAAAGTACTATAAGTCTCCCGACACACAAAATTTTTTACTCGTGATGAATACATTTGTGGCCAATGAATACATATGATAAACAAAAAAATGATACGCAGGTCTTACTAACCATAGAACACTTGTTAAGGATTCCAATAAAAACAAGTTTTTATTAAAAAACTAAAAATAAAACTTATCAAAATATTGAATACATCACTTTCTAACGAGAACTTTCTTTTATTGATTCCTTAATCAGTGCCCTTTAGAACATTCTTAACATTCTCCTTAACTAAATGTAAAAAGTAATAAAATAAAAAATAGTGTGAAATAATAATTTTCCTTAGCTTCAAAGATATTTGTTTTCTCATTTGCTAACTAATATTAAATGAACTTCCTCATGTCCCAGCATAGTATAATGGAATGCTAACGAGTGTCTTTAAGACATTTTTAAAGAAATCAAGAAAGGAAAATTTGTATAAAAACTTGTGTATTTAGAATTTTGAAAAGTGTTACATTCAGTTTTCTACAACAAACTTTTCTTTTATAGGTTCTTTAATCAATGCCCTTAGGGCACTCGTTAGCAAGACCCGTGTAGTTATTATCGATTTTGGATCTTCTCTTTTTCTTCTTTTATTTTTTCTCTCATGTTAGGATTGAGAAAAACACAAAAGCAAATTTTAATGAACCCAACTCATAAAAGCAAATTTGCTTTTGTATATTTCTCTCTCTAACATGAGAGAAAAAATGAGGGGAAAAAAAAAGAGAGAGGAGAGGATGCTAATTCATTCTTGCCTACTCCCTCCGGTCTCTATTGTAAGCAAAAATTAAATGGGACACACATATTAAGATAGTTAGTTGATCTCATTTAAAAGGGTTATTGGGAATAAAAAATTAAGTTTGTTACCTAAATTACCCTTCCTCTTATTTATTAAGCTTGTGTTATTGAGAATAAAAAGAGTCATTGGAAAACCAAATTTGTATTAAATGAAGGGTATTTTGAGAATAACTTCATTAAATGAGAAGAAAGTAGTTGAAATTTGCTTATATTTTGGACCAAAAAATTTGGAAATTTTTGCTTATATTGTGGACCGGAGGGAGTATCTTACATAGTTGTTGCCAACTCATTGATTGTTTCCATAAATCTCATGATGTCAACTTTATCATTATATGGGTTATGATAACTAGTATTCTTATGATATTATTTAAGGAATTAATATATAGAATATTTTTATTGGGAATTAAAACTTCAATTTTCAATGCATTTTATACATCATTTTTTTCAATATTTTTTTGATCTTTGATTTCTTAACCAATGTCCAAATGGTTAGCATTTGCCATATTATTTGTGATCCTAATTAATAATTCTACCTATTTAAAGGAGAATGATAATCAATGTCTTTTTGACAGTGGTTAAGGAATCGCAAAATAAGTTTTGTATGAAAAAATGGTGTTTAATATATTGATTTTTTGTTTTTTTACTTATCTTTCAAATACAAAGTTTCCTTTGTTAGGTTCCTTTCTTAGTCGGTGCTCTATGAGTACTCTAAGAACACCGGTTAACAAGACCTTTATTCAAAGTATGCCTGTTAAAAATTTTGTTTGAATGGACACAAATCAAATTAAAGATATATAATATAACAAAATTTTCAAACTTTTTGAAAGAATACATAAAGAAAATAACAAAGTTAAGGAGACCTATAACCCTATACATATAACCCTTGTTTATTAAGACAAACAAGTACAATAATGTGATTCACCCTAAATTTGTGTACTTTCTCGTTAATTAAAGAGATCCATCCATGAATCAGCTAGCTATAGTTAAATTTGGTCCCCCTTAATCGAAATTTGAGACAACTTGGTCCATATATGTGTAGGTAACAGCACCTAGCTACTTGGTATCAGGATTGAATCTGTGATTTCGAGTTCGAGACTTACACAACCACACATGATAGAAAACTTCATTAAAATGCAAGCAAAGTAGTATCAACCCTATTAAATACTTATTTATTTACATTCTTTATGTATCAATCACAGTTTATCAATGCCATTCATGAATGTTTAAACGAATGATATGGACCATTAAAAAGGTGCAAGCCATTTAATTTTACTTTTAGCTCTTACGAATTTTAATTCCTCCCATTTAGTAACTTCAATCATACTTTTACAAAAACAAAAATTAAATCATAATTAATTAATAATAAAAACTAAAAACTAAAAACTAAAAACAGATGATTTAAAACATGAATAACCTGTAACCTGACCCATGTATTTTTTTTTTTTTGGCCAAAAGTAGTGAGTCCATGTCCATGGGCCTTTGACAATCTACAACGTGTTTTGCCGTGTAACTGAAAATGCTCACCCTGGCAGCTGTTCCATAAATTAGCACCTTCACTGCTGCTTACACCTTTTCCCATAACACACTCTAATTCCGATTCTTCCTCCCTAGGGTTTCTCTGTATACCTTAATCACAATCCGCAACCAAACACCCAAGATGAAAACGACAGCACAACCGGCAATTACTCAAACCAAACTCCTCACAAAAAGAGGAATATGCAGCAGATCCATACAAAGCAGAAAAAAAGTGTGCAACAGACACAACCCTTGCTAGTTCCTAGGTCAACGCAGAAGCTATCATTATTTAGCAATTAACCACACACAACCAAGGAATTCACTTTACTCTGAGTATGTCCTTCTCATCAACCCACCTTTTCATCAACTTTCCGGTTGTCAGATCAGAAAAACCAAAGCAAACAAACACAAAGCATAAAGTAGTATGAAAAAGTGTAATTGGCGTGCTTAACCAAAGCATTAATTGATAACAGTTAATTTCAACATAATGCAATATTTGATATATAAATTCCATTACTTTCCAATCCACAGTAGCTGCTAGGAGCAGAGTACATAGTGATCAGTTAGGACAAACTAACCAAGTTAGTAAAATAAAACCTACAAACAACAAAACCCTAAAGTTCAGTTTCTGAGTGAAAGACAAAAATCAACTAACAACACACATGGGTACATATATAGAAAGATTTTACGGAACAAGAAGCAACAAACAAACACTAAAGTTGTTAAATTATCACCTAGATACCAAAACAGCAGACACATAAATAAATATAAAAACGTACTAGTACTAAGCATTTTGCATCCTAACTGCAAAAGCATTCAGAAGATCTGGGTACTGAAAAATATCTTCCATGATAGAGTTATACTCTGCATGATTCTTCATCATCACTTGTTCATTCCCCATGAGAGGAGGCACAGCTTCCACCGCATTAAAATTAAACCCATTATTGAAAGTATCAAATTGCTGCATGGGGAAACCTTGGTGATCATCTAAAGAGACATAACCAAAACCATTGTTCTCGGGAAACCCCCTTTTCTTCTCATCATAGCAACGAGCAGTGGAATGGAGCACGTGATGATCAGAGGAAGATACCGGCGGAGGAAATAACTCAGCGTTGGAGAAACTCTCTGTTTTCGGCGGAGTTATTTCACGTTTCTTGGACTTCGATTTCGGCAAGAAACTATGAACTATCTCCTCCAATAATCCAGAGTCTGAAGGCTTAAAGAATTCGAACTCTTCATTTTCGTCATCATCAGTTTCAGTGATTTTGTTACCATTGGTGTCTTCAACGACACCAACATAAGTGTCATGGTTGTTCATCTTCACAGAAGAAGAACTCAAGTTACCATCACCACCACCGCCATAAGAATTCAACAAAGGGATGGAAGTGAGCGAGTTGTTGTAGTCGTGCAACTGATGAGCTGAAGAAACCAATGAAGAAGAAGAAGAGTTGAGGAAGTCACGAAAGAGAAGCATGTTAAGGGAAGGGTTTCGGTTATGGGGTAACGTTGAAGCTGAACCATGTGAGATATGGTGATTATGATTAGGGTTATGGTTGACCTTGTTGAAGGGTTGTTGTTGTTGTTGTTGTTGTTGTTGTTGATGAGAGTGTTTTGTGAAATTGAAGGGAGGGAAATCGGAGGCAGAAGAAGGAGGGTATACGAAGTTGGTGCGAGCTTTAAGGCCGCGCATGGCACGGGCGGCGCAGTCGTAGGCACAGGCGGCTTCCTCCGCCGTGTCGAAGGTGCCAAGCCAGCGGCGCTCCTTCGACTGAGGGTCTCTTATCTCTGCCGCATAACGGCCCCACGGCCTACGCCGGACGCCACGGTACCTCAAGGCGCCGCCTGAGGCAGCAGCGGAGCCTCCTCCTCCGTTGTTGTTGTCTCGCAGCGCCCTCTGGTTGGCGGCGGAACACTTCTTGGGGAGGTCGGAGATTATGGTGGAGTCTTGCGGGTCGGGTTCGGGAATGGGGGCCATTCCGTTGAGACGCCTGAGTGCTTCTTCCATATGTGAAGTTGGTAAGAATGCAAACGATGAACGAAAAGAAAGAAAGGAGCGTTGAGAATAGGAATAATGAGTGAATCAGGATTTTAGGAAGCTGTGTTTTACTCGGTGTGCTTTGGTGATATTTATAGAGGTGACCATTGCCCTATAGCATCAGAGTTACTGCAGACACCAGCAAGGAAATCGATGCAGCCAGTTTTTTTATTTTATTTTCTTCCATGAGGGATGTTGGGAAAGTGATTGATTTTTACATGCATGTCCAACACATCACTCACAACATAACAGTAGCAAGATAATTTTTATCAATATTATATTATTTAAAAATCAAATTTTAAATACGGTATATAATATTATATATGTTTATTTTTATTTTTCACTTATTTTTTATTATTTTTATATACACACAAATTGTAAATATATAACAAATAACAAAGGAAACATCGTATGATGTCTCAATTCTGATGTAAAAAAACATTAGCTTTTTTTTAAGGTGAATTTTTTAAGAAAGGCCAAGGTTTTTTTTGTAATAAATTTAATTTTAAATGTGAATATATAATGATTTTATAGGTATTTTAAAAAAACAATGACAATTGACAAAGCTAAATAACAGACCCTAGGTTCTTAGTTATTATTATTATTATTATTATTATTATTATTATTATTATTTTTGATGAAAGGGAGTGGTAATTATTTTATTTATTTTGACGTGGACTATTGGTATAGTTTTTTTTTTTTTTTTTGACTAAAGACTATTGGTATATATATATATATATATTTTGATACAAATGGAGAAAAACAAAAAATAAAACCTAAAAGAAGAAGAGAAGCCTCCGCAGCCCCTCATGTCTTCGTTCAGCAGGGAGGAAAGCAAGGACCATGGTTCCTCCACCATTGTCAGGGAGAAAGGACCCGAGTGACCCCTTTGAGCTATGGAATCTGCACAACAATTCACAGATCTTTGAACATGGAGAAGAGAAACTTCCCAATCTCTACTGTGCAAGAGTTTCAGAATGTCTCCTAGGATGAACTGGAGAGAAGGACTTGGAGTCACACCCTTATGAATCATCGACTATTGGTATAGTTAATTATCAGTAAGTAGCGTTAACTTCATTTTTTACTATCCATAAAAAAAAAGTGTTCTAGAAAAATTATTGTAAAGTCCTAAATTTACTTTTATGAATCGTAGTGTGACAGCCTCACAAGGGTTAAGTTAGGTCCTAATAGACTTGAGATTGATTCGCGTTCCAATCTAAAAGCCTCTATTAATTAAATATAGGCCAATTTTTAATGCCTGAACCTGGCCTACTTCAAAGTTTGGTCTGATCTGAAAACCTACTTAAAAGCTTAATTATCAACAGGACTATTAAATATGTATTCATCTATAAATAGGTCACAGGTCTTCACTTGTAAATAGGCTCGTAAGCCTCCTCTAATAATAAAAAGGTCAATAGACTTATACTGATAAATAAGTCACTAGGCCTTCACAAATAAATAGACAAGTATGTCACTATATTTAAATGGGCCAACAGGCATTTACTTTCAAATATTATAAATAATATGTTATAATATTATAATATAGTATATTAAACATAAATATTTATATGTGTGTATGTCTTAAATATGTCGGCTTGAAAGGTCTAGTAGGTTTTTTTAAGGAGAATGCTAACAAGTGTCTTTAAGACATTGTTTAAGGAACCAAAAATGGAAAATTTGTATTGAAAAATGTGTATTTAGCATTTCGAAAAGTGTAACACTTAGTTTTTCAATACAAAATTTTCTTTCATAGGTTCATTAACCAATGCCCTTATAGCACTTTGTTAGCAAGACCCTTTTTTTAAACCTAGCCTCTTTAACTATATAGACTTTTTAAAAAGTTTTGATATGACCTTTTTATACTAGATAGGCTAGGTCCAACTAGACCTTAAATAAATTAGGCCATAGACTCTCAACGAGTGATCTGACCTATTCTCACCCGTAAGTGTGAGCAACTAGAAATGATATTTGTATATTTAAAAAATTACCCTATTTTTATGCTTCTCCTTTAGATGATAATAAAACCAACATTTCGACATACTTTTTTTAGTTTTATTTTTAAAATTAAAGTATACAAACGAGAACAATGATAATCACATATTTTTTATGCACTTCGTATCAGATATAATTAAAATATAAATAAACAAAAAAATAATTTAAAACTAATTATAGTTGAATAATAAAATTAGATAAATATAAATGTATATAAACTAGAGTAACTGACCCGTGTCATGCAAGGGGAATATGCTAATTTTTTAGGATTTTATCGAAAAATATGAAATTTTATTTGATTTATTTCTTCTCTTTCCCTGTGCAAGTTAATCATTTTTATAAAAATATATTTATCTATCTTATTATTATTTTTATTCTCTCTTTAAAATCTATTTGATTTATTTCTGCTCTTTTCCCGTGCAAGTCAACCATTTTTATAATATATACTCCCTCCGGTCTCTATTGTAAGCAAAAATTAAATGGGACACACATATTAAGATAGTTAGTTGATCTCATTTAAAAGAGTCATTAGGAATAAAAAATTAAGTTTGTTACCTAAATTATCCTTCCTCTTATTTATTAAGCATGTGTTATTGAGAATAAAAGGAGTCATTGGAAAACAAAATTCGTATTAAATGAAGGGTATTTTGAGAATAACTTCATTAAACTTCATTAAATGAGAAGAAAGTAGTTGAAATTTGCTTATATTTTGGACCAAAAAATTTGGAAATTTTTGCTTATATTGTGGATCGGAGGGAGTATTTATCTATCACATTGTTTTTAACATTTGACATTGCTCTCAATACGATGCTATTCTACTTATCTCAACATTCAATTTTACAATTGAATTTGAATACAAATTATTGAAGTTAATGCTAAAATCATTGACCCGTAGGGAATTGACATGATTGCGCTAATTAGAAGCTGGATATAAAAAACCTTCCATAATTATGCAAAAAAAATCCTCTGGTAAACAAATGCTTTCTACGAAATAATGTATTAAATGTGAAATGTACGTGGAGATGACATTTGGAAGTGCATTACATGAGTTTTATTTGTAAATGTATATAGTATAGATAACTGTTCTTGGAGAGAGATAAAGTTTTAAATATGCAAATATTATTCCCAGTAACTATTACTTAATGAGCTAATTTACAGTAAGTTATACTGTTATAGTGTGTTTGATTTTTGGGAACGTATAAACAAGCGTTTTAAAAAAAAGCTATTAAAGGAATTAAAAAAAATCTATATCGTTCTAAAAGTTAAAAGCAGTTATGTCTCATTGTCTTTTTTTTTTATTTGTTTAGAGGTAATCACTGGTTTAAAAAGTACAACAACTTAGTGCAAGTTTTATGAGCAACCCTGCACATTGTGCATGCATGGCATGATGTTAATTTCTTCTGTCTGTCCTTCATCCAAATTTTACAGCTATGAAGCAGGCATGGAGATAGGTTTCTTAGATATCTGCCTTCTCAAAAGAACGGTACTTAACCTTTATAATAACCAGTAAACTTTTTGCATTTTTGTTTAAACTCTATTATTTAGATTTGCAAAAAAAAATATATATATTTCAACATGTACTCACATTAGTATTAATCTACAATATTCATATTACATATCAAAAGTAATTATAAAAAAAAAAATCCCCATCTATTTTAACAAGGCTTATGCCTTATTATAGTGTTGCCAAACGGTTATGCTCCTTGCCTACTAGCCTGTTTTTCAAGTTGAATGAACTCAATCCTGAATGAAAAATAATTTTTAAAGTAAGTTTATTTATAAACTGGATATTTATTTTAAAATTATTTAATAAATTGATTTTTTTATTTAATTTAACAAGTTAAAAATAAATATATCTATACTAATTCAGTTTAAAGAAACATTATTTTATTTATCAAAATTTTCCATTTTGTGGAAGTGGTCATTGGATTTTTGTTGTGACTTGTGAGTTGTGACAGCTTGTGCACAATACAGATTACAGTAGTAGTAATTGCCTTCTGCTATTTCCAAGAGCACGCAAGGAAGGATACAAATGAGGCGAGAGAAGGGGCTAGGGAATGATCGAGATTGCCATTTTTGGGTCATGTAAAAGTTATGATTGAAGACCTTAATGAAACTGGAGTAAGCAATTATAGGTTTTAGGATCTTTACAAATTCTCCTTTCTCATTGATCTCCATGAAAAATTTCAAGCGTATGAACTGAAAAAAATAAAAATAAAAAATGCACCCTTATATTGTCAGGGTCACCATCTAACATGTAATAAAGAAAATAGTGATTTTCGTTCAGGAGGATGATAAAGCCACTTTTCGCTACCTGTGAGCTTTTTTAAAATGTATAATTTTATGGGAAGATGGAGAGGAAGTCTTTTTTTATGTTTTATTTTATGGAAAAGTTTAGATTAGGGAAATGAATGTTCCCTTATAAGGTTAGTGAATACAATCAATCTCAGAAAGGATTTAGGTGGCGTTTGAAAGAGCTTATTTAAGCTCTTTTAACTTATCTGATGACATAAGCTCTTATACAGTGTGTTTGGCAGAGCTTATAAAAGTAACTTTTGCCATCCCATAAGGAGTTTTTGACTTATTTTCATAAGTCACTGGAACAAGCTTATGGAATTTCAATAAGTGCTTATGACCCCTCCGTGTTTTCCCCCTTCGAATCCTCTTCTGCCCCTTTCTTCATAAGCTCTTATGGCATAAGCTCTCATGCGATAAGGTCTTATGTGATAAGCTCTTAATTAAGCTGTTTACCCAAATACGGCCTTAAAGTTGAATTTACATATTGTCTATCAATAAAGGAGATCTAGAAATCAAACCCAAGTCACAATTAATGTGAGCAGAAAGCTTATCAGAGATACAAAATCATGTTGGCGAGAGGAAGTCTTCTGATCCCTTGTGATTATCATTTTGAATGATTACACTGACGGCGCTCAGAAATTGTTTCTCCTACTTTGGTTTCTCCTACTTCTCACTCGTATTGCTTTTCAGTGAGTTTGATTTGTGCATTACTGATGTGGAACCCTAAACCAAGAATTTAAAGATCACATGGACTTGTCTGATGTATATATGCTTTATGCTTAAGAGGGTGAGAGTAAACTTTAGAATAACGATACTTACGTAAATTTATATATATGCATATTATTTTACTTTGCATAAATTTATATAAATATTATTCTATATTTAATTTGTATAAGTTTTATTATCTATTTATTATTTATAATTAGTCTTCTTTTACATTTTCTAAATCATACTATGATTTTATTTAAAAATGAAGAAGACGATCACTTGTTTAGGCTTAAAAAAGACTTTTGAAGATATTCTACAATTTCTTTTTTGGTACAAGAGGATTCTAAATAAATTTATTTTCTAAATAAATTTCTTTTAAACAATTATTAACAAGAATATTGAAACCAAAATGATTATTCTTATACTGTTCCATTCTATGCGCTAAATTAAAAGAGTCTAATTAAAACAATCCAGTTTTGTTTATAAGCAAAAATATGATAGGAAATGCTAACCTGGTTAAGGAATTAAATATAAAAAATTGTATTGGAATATATACTTTTTTTAACATAAAATATAATATTTTGCATAAAATAATTGTGATTTTGAATAAAATATTTTTATTTATTAATTCTTTTATCAAGTCGACTGATCTGCAAGACTCTCCCTGTTTGGATCAGCGGCCATTTGTAAAGATTCACGTCCAAAATGATTGGACGTGAAAGCAACTCTTTGGAGCTTTAGAATTTGTGTACAAATTTTTACAGAAATGCCATTTCTAACATGATTTTGCTCCAACGCAATTTTACAGACCTGCAACACGTAGAAAAATCTGGAATCAATTACAGCTTATAATACTTCTTGACAAACGCTGTCAATTCTAAAGGTGATTATACCAATCTGAGAACAAGTAAGAGACTCTCATTGTTCTTGAAAAACGGATTTTCAGCAAGTTAAATATTAGTTAAATCAACTATATATATTTAACATGGATTATAAGTAGAAGAAAGTAGAAGTCGTCGTTCCTATCTTCACAAACTAGAATAAAGATATTTGGATACTTTGTATAGACACGATAAAGTTTATGAGTATCTTGAGAGTGATGAAATACATGATGAGAGAGAAAAAAAATAATAAATAAAGAGGAATGAGTATTTTTATAAGATGTTGGACACTTTTTTTTTGTCCAAATATCCAGTTGAATGTACTAGCTATTAGCTATAAGGGCGTTGAATAATTGGAGTTTGGCACGTTTCGGAATGAGGTCTGCGGTAAAACACCATGCTGCTACCTTCAACCATTGGTCCTGTTAACTTTCTATCTTAGCTACACTTTTCACCCAAATTTTTCCTCCTCGATGACGGCGAGGTCGGGAACCTTCAACCACCGAAGAAGCCCTAGTTCAACTAAAATTTACTCCCTCTAATCTTAATTATAAACAAAAATTGAATAAAACACACATATTAAGATAGTTAGGTGATCTTATTTAAAAGCGTTATTAAGAATAAAAAATTAAGTTTGTTACCTAAATTACCCTTTCTCTTATTTATTAAGCTTGTGTTGTTGAAAATAAAAGGAGTCATTGGAAAATAAAATTTGTATTAAATGAAGGGTATTTTGAGAATAACTTCATTAAATAGAATAGAAGTAGTTGAAATTTGCTTATATTTTGGATCAAAAAATTTGGAAATTTTTGCTTATATTGTAAACCGGAGGAAGTACCATGTAAGGCTCTGATTATTTTGATTAATTACCAACTCATGGCGTTATTTTGGTTTCTACTTTGGTATTGGTATATTGATTAGATTAAATTTTTTAAATAACTAATTGTTAAAGAATTAAGCAAATACTTCAGATTGAAGAAAAGAATGAACTAATACTAACAATTTCAATGTGGGTGACTGACTCATACCAATTTTTATGATACTCATATCTTTTCAAGGTTCTATACTTATGTGAAACATTTCATCTGTGGTTGATTATTTTTGAATATTTATTATGCATTCAACATTAAATTATGCTGAAAATATGTCCATGGATACTATTGCATCCTAACTTGTTGAACCATTAGAACTACAACGAGTTCATTGTTTATTATAATCTCTTTGAGGTTTTGATGTGTTGGATGAAGGTTGGATATGTATAATCTTCCATGCTCAAGTAGAAGAATGTGCAAAATTAGTAAATGGGCTGGGAAAAATATCCTTACCCTAGCTATTTGTAGAAATTAAAAGTGAGTCTTCAAAGCTAAATGAAATTAATGAAAAACAATTTGGTCATCTAAACTCACACCTTTCTAAAATGTAATGTAGGCATTGATCATTGCACGTTTTCTTAGAATTTGGGTTTGGGTCTAACTCAACCCCAAAGCCTAGCTCATAAGGTGAGGGTTATCCCTTACTTATAAACACTCTTTTGGGTCATATCACTATCGAATGTGGGACTACAACACACCTCTTTCACGTCCAGGACTGGACATCTGGAGTGTAAAGTTTTCAAGACTGGACATCTGCGGTAGCCCAACGGATATAGGATATGCTCTGATACCATCTTAGAATTTGGGTTTGGGCCCAACTCAACCCCAAAAGCTAGCTCATAAGGTGAGAGTTGTTCCTTACTTATAAACATTCTTCAAATCATATCATTATCCAATATAGTACTCAAAACGTTTTATGAGAAAATTAAGTGAATTTTTTAAGAAAATATTAAACTTTGGATCAGAAAAGGAGACTAAAAACTCTCGATCTACTTTTTTATTTAACCTTTTCGCTGTCTTGCATCCTGCATCCTACATCCTAGCTACACATCCATGGAGGGGGGGAAATATACGAAGGGTAGAGAATGAGAAAATAAATAATTAATTAAAAAGCTATATAGAATTATAGATCCGAGTCATGCATCCGAGACTTTCAAATCAGATCCTGATGCTGATCTCAGTAAAAAGTGGAAAATGAAATATACTATGCATGATATCTCCCGATGTCACCTCAACCCCGTCCGTCCTAAGCATGGTTGCTGTGTCTGTCATCTGATCATATCATACGAAGAATTCAATGCGAAATTTATTAACATGTCATTCTAATGAAAACTTTAAGATTTGGTGACTCCCTCCTTTTATCCGGTTATTTCGGGTTAGTATGATAATAACCATTAACCACTATCAAGTATCCACTCGTTGATTATCATGACAATAGAAACCTTTTTGGCACCAAAAAATCAAACAAAATGGAATATGACAATAAAAACCGACCAAGGAAGGAATTAAAAATGACGGTTTTCTGGTGGAGAGCAGAGGGAGCAGCAGGTTCAGGAAGCATTCCAAAGAATTTACAGAATTAGACATGGGTTTCTCGCGACAAGCAGGAGAAGAAATCCATAGTCAGACAACAAAATCCATGAGAAATCAGCTTTTTCTTTGCTTGAATCAAGAGAAGGAGACATCAAGCCCGGGACACTTTGTAACCTTGATTTAAATAAAATCGAAATAGAGCTTCCCTCTTCCCCAAAATTACCTGAACCTTCATTCTCCGTAACCTTACCTAGTTAACAGAAGAGTAAAGATCCAAAGTGGTCCCTCAAATTTTTCAAATAGGACAGTTTGGTCCCTGAAAAAAATAAAAGATAATTTGATCCATCAAATTTCAAAACGGGGGACAATTTGGTCTTTACAGAGGGACCAGAACGTCCCCCGTTATGAAATTTGAGGGACCAAATTGTCCTCCGTTTTGAAATTTGGGGGACCTAATTGTCCTTTATTTTTTTTCGGGACCAAACTGTCCTACTTGAAAAATTTGAGGGATCACTTTGGGTCTTCACTCTTAACAAAATTAATATTAATAATAACTAGTCTAATAAAATGAAAAAAAAAGGAATATTCCGGGCGGGGGTGTGCAAAACCAGACTCGACCCTAGAATCTATCCCAACCCGTAGTATTTTGGTCGGGTCTAACATTAACCCACAAAAAAGAAGGGACGAACCGACGTCCGATTTAGTTATCCGGTACCGGGTCAGGGACGGGTCTGGGTTGACCTTCGGATTACCTGGACCGTCCCATATAATGAAAATCTATTTTTATTTTTATCCCTCCCTAGCTTACATTTCCCACACGAACACTAAGAAAGAAGTCTGAAGTAAATTACTAAACTTTTACTCTCACACTGGCCCAATTTGTGGCTTTTATGAAGCATTTTGTGGTTTTTGTAACATTGAAAGAATCATGTTTGATAAAAGTATCTTGTTTTTAACAATATGACTTTGGTAACACAAGCATCAAGGAAACATCCAGTAAAATGATCTATTTGTTGATATTTTGTAACATCCAATTTTGGATCTATTTGGTAATGTGAGATCAATTGGTGGCTTTTAGGTAACATCTTTTGATGATATTTTGACTTATAAAAAATAGCATTGATTTAACTCTGGGTCAACCCATTCCTGTCCCAATTAGACCCGGTATTAAACTAACTCATATATGATCGGGTTGTTTCGGGTCTAGGGCGGGTTTGGGTTCAAAGAATCGACTATATTAATGTTTAAGATCGGGTAAGGGACAACAATAACCCGTCTCAACCCGTCCTATGCTCACCCCTAATTTCGGGTGCATAACTTTAGATTTCCAGAATATATATTATGTATGGTTTATTGTCTGAAAGACATATTATTTTGATATTTTCCATAATGTTGATTTACTTAATTAAAGACATTCAATTATTGTATATGCTGTTTCTTTCACTAACATATTGTTAGAGGGTAAGTTTGAAACTGTTTATTTTTTATTATTTAATTGGTGTGTAAACCTAATGGAATGTATATCCAATGCAGAGATTAAATTTATCAAATTTGATTAAGAGTGAAATTTTAGAACCAAAGTGATTTTGGCTTAAATAATCTCTTAAATTTTGATGTTAACAAAAAGATTAAATTTGTATGGCAAAGTATTGTCAAAGATCTAACTTGTCTGAGTGAAGGCTTGCAGGATTTCTAAGTTGTGATAAGAAGAGGAAATATATATACAGTTATAGTATCGGGTCTATTTCTCAAGCTCTAGACGAGTCTTCAAACTTTGGTAAAACTGAGTCTATTAAGTTATCGCTAGACGAGGCCTTAAAAAATTGGCTAAGATAATATATGCTAGACGAGTATCTAAGTCTAAGAAAAGAGTAGTAGACGAACCAATAAATAACTTGTAAAAACACCAAAGACTTGATAATAGACGAGAAGTCATACTAGACGCCACGTCAGCAAACGAGCTATTGAGAATAGCAACTCCAAAGACTTGGAACTAGACAAGAGTCATATAGACGCGGTATCAGTAGACGAGCCTGCTTTATTGATAAGATAATTTTGCACGTCTGCTAGCTAGTAAAAATGAACCCGTCTAGTATAAGCGTATTTATTTCAAATTATTGTATATTTAATTCAAAGGAATATATGTTTCTTTCCCTTGCTGCTTCATTTGTTAGCTCTTTGTTTCTTGAGATTAGAAACATAGTACCATCGATAACATAAATCTTTGTACTCTGTCACCTATATTGTTGTAAAGTTTAAACCAAATACAAAGAAGGAAGGTCAGAAAGCAACCTTCGGTACAACAGGGAAATGACAGCTCTACTTTGAGCTTTCCTATGATAAACAAGAGCACTTCACCATGAAGCATATCAAGTTACCAGTCTCAACGGATCCTAGCATTTAATGTCAAGTCTAAACGGATACAATTTGAAGACCGTTGAAGAAGTTCAAGACAGCAAAGCACTCCATCTATAAATGCTGGATTAACCTCAGTGAAGTATAGAGAAGCTCTGAAATCAAAAGTGCAAAAATTCTGCTGAAATCTATTGAACAAGTTTACTTGTAATCCTAACTGCTCTTCAGCTTTCATACTCTCACACTTAGTGAGTTCTTAGATCAAATTTGTAAATCTCTTTGTTAAAGTTAGAGTCTGAGGAGGCTTGGTAGAGAAAGAATACTTGTAGCCTGAATAGGTGTCGAATACTTGTAATCTATTTGGAGAATAGTGGAGAAAACCTTCAGGTAGAAGGGACTGGATGTAGCTCTTGGTTGGAAAAGAGTGAACCAGGATAAATCACTTGTGTGAATCTTCTATCCCTTATCTTTTACAGTATTTGGTTATGCTAACTGTGGGGTTTTGGATATGAGTTTGTTAACCTTTTAAAAACTTTTATTGTTCGTGTGTACTTATCTTGTTTTACTTGCTAAAAGGTTTGAGAAAAGGCTTTTTCGAAAAACTGTTAAGAAACACAATTCAACCCCCCCTTCTTGTGTTTCCTTGTGTTAACTTCATGAAATCCTAATCCTAGACTTGAGCAACAACCTCCAAAAACCCTAGGTCGTCAATTTGAAAAGGAAGACTCAATGGAGAAAAAAAAACTTGTTTGGGGATGAAAACTTTTTGGGAAGAAGACTCAATTTGGTCATTTTATTTTATTTTTTTAAAATTTCAATTTGGTATTTTATCTTTTTTTTCCCTTCTATTTTCTCCTCCCACATGCCTTAAGCACAAACTACTACATGGATGGGTGACTGGCGTGTGAGTGACACCTTTATCGAATTTGGTGTCAGAGTGAAAACCCTAACCCTTGACTTGAGCAACAATATCCAAAAATCCTAGGTCGTCAATTTGGGAAAGAAGACTCAATAAATAAGAAGACTTGTCGGGGGAAGAAGACTCATTGGGAAGAAGACTCGATGTGACCCTTTCATCTTCTTTTTTTTTAAAAAAATTTTCAATTTGGTTTTTTTTTTCCCTTCGTTCTCTTGACTCTTGCGAGTAGTGCGTGAGTGACAGTTCACATTCTCTTTAGTGGCTAGTTTTTTATTCTTTATATTTTATAATAATTTTATATTATATTATATTATTATGTGTGTGTGTGTGTGTGTGTGTATATATATATAGGACATATTAGATGATAGGGCATTTTTTTATGTGAGAGTGAGAGGGATTAATTTTAGTCGTTCGATAAAAATTAAAGGTTGAGATTAAAACACCCATTTTAAAAACTGACGTGCTCTGCCTTTTCTTTTCAAATGAACATCTTCATTTCTCATGAGAAATAGAGAGGAACACATGCTTTTTGACAAAACTGGTGTAGTTTTAAAAAATAATTACTAGTTTATGGCTGTTTTGAAACTATTTACCAACCAACCAAGGGTTGGTCAAGTGGTAAGCATCTTGACCCCATAAGGAGGAGGACGCAAGTTCAAATCCTGGTGGAGACTCTCTAGTTGGGAGGTTGTGAAAACAAGGGTTGATTCCCTACTTTAAGCAACCGATCGAGGATTAGTGACATAACCGGTCCAAAGAGTCGAAGCTTGTGCTGATACCCTGGAGAGCCAAAGACCCTAATTACGGTGGTTGATAAAAAAAAAATTACTCCCTCCGGTCCTTATTATAAGAGACAAATGACTACTTTTATTTGGTTCAAAATATAAGAGACATGCATGTATTTTGACAAATATTAAATACCCATTTCCAATTTTACCCTTATTTATAATAGGGTTTATATTTACGAGACAGTATCAACTTTTCATACAAGTAGGTTTGTTCATTAATTATTGAAGGGTTAAATTTGTAAATTTATATGAATATTAATTATAAATAGCTTATTTCAATGTATTTCATTTGTCTGTGTATTTTAGGATTTTATCTCTTATATACAAGACCAGAGGGAGTATTTAGCAAGATTGGATTTTTTTTACATGCTGATTTTTAGTACTATTGATCTTCTGACACCAATGCGCTAGTCAAACTAGCTCCTTAATTGCTATACGCACCGTTTGGAACGAATGAAACAGATGGGAAAGAAAAGTTGGGAATGGAAAACACGGAAAACGAAGCTTTTCCATCGTTTGGAATAAGCATGAAAGAGAAGGGAAAAGAAAAAATGCACATGGGACCCACCAAGTTTTGTTTCCCTCCACCAGTGGCAAGAAAAGTCACTAAAAGACAAAAATTGCATGTCTTTTCCCATACTATCCCTATCTTTTTATCACATCTAATTTTTTACTCAAGGATATTTATGTCATTTTATATGTATATTTTTTCTTTCCTCTCACTTTCTACACAATCAAACAAGAGGAGAGAAAAATTTCAGTTTTCTTTCCTTTCATTTTCTCTCCTACCAAACAACTAAATAATCATCTCACTTTCTACTCTTTTTCACTCCTCTTACTTTCTTTCCTTTCACTTTCTTTCCTCTTATTTTCTTTCTCAAACCAAACGGAGCCATAGTGTTTATTTTGATGTATTGATTATACTCATTTATGATAATTTTTTTTGATACCGTAAATTATATTCATTTGTTCAATGAGCTATAGTCATTTGTGTGTGCATTTTTTTGATAATACTATTGATTATACTATTGATAATTTTTTTTGATACCGTAAATTATATTCATTTGTGTGTGCATTTTTTTTTTTAAAAAGAGAATGAGCTAGTCAAACTAACGCCTTTAAAGAAGCTAGGCCAACTAACGTCTTTGGTATCAGAAGATTAATAATAAAACATGCTAGTGCTAGCATGTAAAAAATAATCTTACATTGGCAAATAATTTCAAACAACCCTAAATTTATAATTAGTGTCTAAAACTACATCAGTTTGATAAAAAGTGGATCATGATCCCTGCCCGATGTCTAGACCCAAATCCAGTGTCAAAAGTTGTATTGTCTTGTACTTGTTCTAAGTCACAAGTATTTTAATTGCATATGAGTTTGAGTATATTATATTCTTTAAATAATTGTTTTTTGTTTATAATTTTTTTAAATATAGATATAGATAGATAGGGAGAAGATCTTTGGGAAAAGAAATAATAGACCATATAGAAGGGAAAATAAGTGGTTGGATGTGCACTATGGAATGTAATAGTGAATCTACAGTAAACTGCTCCAAAGTCATAACGGTTCTTCCTCCTTTCTGCTGTGATCACATGTTTTACACGGTAGGCAACTCTCAGTAACACGCGTCCGTGCATCTTTTCTTAATAAGGGACAAATGAAATTAAGGTGTTTGAACTTGGAACCATTTTATTTGCAATTGCGTGCTATGGCTCATCAATGCCTCTTAATTAATTTCTCTCGAACATCTACATCTATCTCTATCAGGCAGCTTTTCATTAAAATCCCTCTGCTTCTGATGCTTGCAGTCCTAACCAGATCGTTTCTGTGAGTGAAATTCTGCTCCTCATTTTTCCTTCTGGGTCCCATAGAAATAGAAGACTCAACACATACGGGACACGGTTATATGAAGCACAGTTGCAGCAAATCCCGGTGCAATTCTCTTTTGGCAGATTGATCAAGATACGCTCCCACCTTATAACCCAAATAAGGATAAAAGTTCTATATATATATATATATATATATATATATAATTTTACATAATTTAATAACATTTTTTATACATTTTATTTGTATTTTATATAATATCGTATATTTACATAAATAAAATTGATATTATCATTTATTCTATATTCAATATGTATATATATATATATATATATATATTATAGGTATAGATAAAATTGTATTTAAATATTATATTTTAAATATTTAAATAACAAAACTATACTCAATCTCAATTTGTCACACCTGCGCGCTGATTCCAAAGCCATTTTTTTACAATTTTTATGGAAAATTCCTATATGTGAAATTGATAAAAGGTGTGCACTATTATTTTATCGGATTTAATAAATATATCAATAATTTGTAGTACTTTACATTCTTTCTTATTATATGATGAAGAAAAATGTTTTGGTAAATCTTTCCAACAAATATTATTCGGTTAAAATTAATTAGTAACAAAGAACAGTCACTTCATGTAATAATAGAATGAAAAGGAAAGCAAGGACAGAAATAGTAGAAATAGAAACGTTGAGTAATTGGTGCATGCGTAATGGGATAGGGATTGGATCACAGGAACAGGAGTTGAGAGTATTTCCATTCATAATTGATAACTGCAGACGGGGACAAGATCATATGGTGGTGTGCTTTGACACACACATATATATATATATATTGGAAGCGACTCAAGTGAGAGGAGTATGTTATTATGAGAGTGAGATGAATAAATCTGGGTCATTAAATTATATATGGTCAATATGGATGATCAAGATTAGAAGTTAGTTGGTGATCATGTGATCACTTAAAAAAATCACATGACTTTATGTTGTAATCTTGATCATCCATATATGATTTAATGATTCAGATTTATTCTTCTCATTCTCACAAAAACACGCTCCTCTCAGTTGAGTCGTTCCATATATATATATATATATATATATATATATATGAACGAAAGTCCCCAAGGTCGAAGCTGTAGGCAGTGAGAAGAGCTTCAGAGGCCTAACCTCTGTCATGGGTCTTTGTGGGCCGTGATCTTCAACGTATGTATGAACATCTATATTTTTATTTTATGTTCATTTCTACAACTTCTATAGTAAGTTCTGCCTGTGACACGTTTGTATATCTCAGTTTCTATAGTTGGTTCTGTTGGGCTGAAGAGGGGTCTTCTCATGAATTAATTTTTTATTAAATAATGTAAAATACATTAAGTTTGTAATAAACATATTTACAACTTCCCCGTTCAATGAATCACTAAACCTGACAGTCATATACCCGATATTTCAACTACAAGTAGAGATCTGCATATACTATTGTTGTATTTAGGAAAGTCGTTTAACAATTTTTCTCTATACAAAAGGGAGTTTTGTTTTTATTTTGGTGGACAAAGGTGGGCAAAATAAAACGTGGAAAAGAAGCCCAGTTACATCATAAAGGGGTGAGATACCACGACCAACAGGAAGGGACTGACAACATAAATGCCAATAGGCAACTGTTGTAGACATAATTCGCTACTCAACATGCTATGCACCCCCCCCATTGCTTTCCCGAACATAGTTACATAAGACAAAAATGCGATTCATGCATCTACAATCTCTAAGCACTCTCTCAAAGGAATATCAATTGAACAGGACAATTAACTAAGTAATAAGGATTTAGACATATGTACCTAAGGAGTGAAAACCTTTTAAGTCACACCCTCATAACCCAACCCGTATTTACAACTGGAATATATATATAAATTATTTTATAGTTTAATCTAATTTGTTTGTCTGGCCGAATTAGTGAGGGATAAATGAGTAAAGATTCACTCCATTTAGAACTTGGATTTGCTCCTGCTGGAAGTCCATCCAGCGCCCCTCCAGCTTGCATCCAACGGCTGCTATGATGGAGATCAGGAGAATCCATCCAACCCCCCTCCATCCACCTGGATCCAATGGTGGAAGCCTGACACTGGATGGTCCAACGGCAGGAGCGAATCCAGTTCGCTCCATTTAGTTCTCTTCATTTATCTTTCATTTAGGAGAGAGATATTCATTTAGGAGAGAGATAGACAAAAAATGTTGTTAATTATTTAATTTTTCTTAAAGGATAAAGAAAGTTTGAAACACAAATCTCTCCATTGTATCTATTTCTCTCATAAATGAAAAGCAAATAGAGATAACTAAATGGAGAGGTTCTCTACTCGGGATAAAGATAAAATAGATCAAGTGACATAGTATTTGTAAAAATAAAAATTGAAGAGACTATAAACCGCCTCTGCTAAAGTGGTTGGTGATAATAGAAATAATTACTTTAAATAATTAGAAGTTGTCTTTCACAACGATCAATAACTTTTAAATAATTATTCAAATTATGCAACCAACAAATTAGATTATAGACTTTAAAATAATCAATATAATCACTTTTGAATAATTTTGAAGTCCATAATCTAATTGCAATTATAATGATTGTATATATCAAAATTAAAATATTATATGAGCAATTTTTAGTGTTTGAAGCATAAGCCAAATTATTATACACGTGTAAAATTAGAGATGGAACTGATTACAAGCTACGTAATTTAGTTTTAAAAAACTATAATATATAATTATTCTTACTGTTATAGAGAAAGATATAAAAATAATAATACAAATTATTTTACGTTATTTGTTAATGTGAGCGGATGATATTATGAAAAATATTTGTAGTAGAATTAATTATTATTTATAAGTTTAAATATGTCTTCGACCCTCAAAATATAGCAAGATCCTTATTAATTTTTTTGCATTTGATCGAATTTAAGTTTTACAAAAGTATTTAGTTTTGAGTCTATCGTCAATGAATATCTACCAGGTGTATGTAGGCATGGCAACGGGGCGGGGCGGGGGCGGTTTTTGCCTTCCCCATCCCCGCCCCCGCTTCAATACCCGAACCCCGACCCCGCCCCAAATCCCCGACGGGGGTGGAAAAATCGCCCCCAGCCCCGCCCCCGCTGGGGATCGGGTTTCCCAGCCCCGCCCCGCCCCCCGCCGTTCTGCTGCTACTACTGTCAGCACAAATATGAAGCAGATAAACCCAGATCTGAAATGAGCAGAGCAGTGGCGTTAAGACGACTGAACTCGACCGACGGAGGGCGCGCGAACGACGGAGACGAGGAGATGAGAGATGAGGGGGGAATCGAGTAGGGGAAATCGTGGTGGTGGAGCTTACGCGAGCCGCACGGCGGCAACGGCGGAGCTGCGCGACAGTGATGGAGAGTGTGGGAGATAAGAGCAGCTGTGTGGCGTGGGAACTTGGGGTCGATTAGTGTGCAGATGATAGCGAGTTGGAGGCGACGGGACGAGATGATAGCGAGTTGGTGGAGGTGGAGGTGGAGGCGCGGGCCGCGGCGGAGGTGGAGGCGGGGGGCCTCGCGCTGCAGACCCTGCGCTACGGACCTCGCGCTGCGGCGATGGAGAGCGAGGGAGATGGGACTATGGGAGATGAGTTGAGGGAGATCGAGCCCTGAGTTGCGCGGCCGTGACGGACCTGGCGCGGCGGTGGAGAGCGAGGGAGATGGAGAGCGATCGAGCCCTGACCCCGGAGTTCAATGAGTTGTGCGGCTGTGAACAGAGTGAATTAAGGGTAATATATGACCAAAACCCTAAGTCTATAAAATTAAGGGTAGTATAGTAATTTCACACGAGCGGGGCGGGTTCGGGGGCGGGTTCGGGGTGGGTATCAACATCCCCATCCCCGCCCCCGCCCCCGTCTATGTGAATCGGGTTTTCCCCGAACCCGAACCCAGTCAACTCGGGGTTTCCCCGTCAAAATCGGGGCGGGTTCGGGTGGGTACCCGCGGGTTCGGGTTCGCTTGCCATGCCTAGGTGTATGATTGAAAGTCTTGATTTTAGACCGGCACAAAACCGGTTAAATCAAAGTAAAAACAGCTTTAGAGGCCGCTTAGTTCATTATTATAATTTTTTTTTTAAAATGCAACATACTTTTAGACTTTCGTCCAATTTGTTTGGGGCTCAAAGATTTGAGTGATTAGATTTCACTCAATATGAATCTTTGTTTAATTAGTTTGGTCGATTACGTCATATTATCTTACTAAATTAACATTCATAATTTAAATGTGTTAAACTATAATGCATCTTTTTTTTTGAAGGAAAACTATAATGCATCTTAAAAGCTGTATATTGCAATCGTTTGAACCGCTTCCTTCTTTGATCGTGTACCGGTTTTTAAAACTTTGATCTAGATTTTATTTGAATCATGGCGTTAAAAAATGGTTTATTGCGAGTGCTATTCCATTCACTGTTTTGTCAAAAAGAAAGGAAGTAAAACAGTTGTTTAAATTTATTAATATTGTCTCTTATTTAATCACCAAACATATATGTAGTTAACAGATTTAATTCAGATAATAAATTATATAAATAATGTTGAAAAAAGTAATTGATATGTTCTTAATATGTAAAAACAATAACATGTAATTTGAAATAAAATAATTTTTTTAAAAAAACAGATTAAATATATATATGTCAGATTAGATAATTAACACACACACACCCCTATTCTAGATCCAAAAATGTCCCGGCAAACCCTACGAGACTATAAAATTCTATCTCTGTCATCCACCCTAACAAAACAAAAGCGAGCCATTCTGCCGCCATCACTGTTTTGGTCGTCGCTGCTTTGTGCAACGCGTGGTACCTATTTACAGAGCATTTTAATATCTTCATAGTAAATAAATGTTATTTACACAATACAAAATGATTTGAAGTCGAGCTGAATTTAAATATACTATTAATGTGAATCAATAATAAATTATTTTTCATGTAAATTTTAGGATAATTATAAAGAAAAAATAATTATGATAATGACATAACAATTTAGGTTTAAATAAGTTTTTTATTTCTACAAAGTTCATCAAATTTGATTTTGATCCCTGTGAATTTTTTTTCTTAGGTTTTCGTCCCTGTAATCTCACAAATTTTGCAAATAGTCCCTACCGTCATCTTTTTCTGTTATCTAGTACTCATGGGTATCGAGGAAATTTTATTTTACTGTCCGACTTGCTGTAAAATTTGGCCATAAAATAGAAACAAAATCATATATTAGGGACATAAGGTTAAAATTGATAAATTCCTTCATTTTGTATGATATCTAGTACTCAGGAGGTACCGAGGTAATTTTTCGTTCTTTTCCGACTTACCCCAAAATTTGGCTAGAAAGTAGAGATAAAATCATACATTAGGGCTATGGGGTTAAAATTGACAAAATTATTCATCTAGTATGATTTCTAGTACTCAGGGATAACAATTGGGAGTATTTACAAAATTTTAAAAAATACAGGGATGAAATCCTAAGATTGTTTATTAAAAGGACTAAAACCAAAATTGATGAACTTTCCAGGGACTAAAAGCTTATTTAAACCTAACAATTTATGACGATTGATAATATAAATTTTTTTGGTCTTGTTAACCAGTATCCTAAGACCATATTTATTGATCTCTTTATTGGGGTCCTTACAAGTTAAGCACCGATTCTTAAAATATGAGCACCGATGGGGACGCTACTTACAAAAGTGCTTAACAGGGGGGATCTTGCACAAGGTTTCGGTGCTTGAGCTTGGTCTTTGACCTTTTTTTTTTTAAACTAAAAGTAGGTGAAAAAGATGCGGGGTTCATTTAAAAAATAATATAATTGTAAGGACGTCAGATTACTGGCGGGGTCCATTTAATAACTTTTTAAGAGTTGCTAGGATGGAGAGATGAAGTGCTTAAGTTATTAAAAATAAAAATGAGTGACGTGTAATGGAGCAAATGGATGGATCGGATTGATTTTGATTCGGATTGCAATGGATCGGACCAAAATAATCCATCAATCCATTTCGATCCATTAAAAATATATTAAAAAAATCAAATCCATCCATGATCCGTTTAATAAAAAATAATCCAACCCATCAATTAGTCATTTTTATATGGATGTCCATCCATCCATTTAAAAATATTTTTTACACCAAAATTTTATTTTAACAATTTTTACATACTAAATATTTTATCTACTCTACTAAACAAATATTAATTTTTTTTTCTTTCTCTAGAATTTTTAGGACATTAATTAAATACATAAATTTTAGACTAAGCCACCTTAAGAAGAAATTAGCAAATTTTAGGCTCACTAACAACATAGTACGTCGACTAGTAGTAGTAATCTCTCATTCAAGCAAATATAAAAGGTAGACTTTAAAAAAAAAATGAATAGAAAAAAAAAGGAAAGAAATGGAGGAAATATTTGAAGTTACAGATCTAACGTGGTTGAGTTTGCTTTGTAAAATATGGGAAGTAATGAGAATGTGTTGACCATGACCGAAATCATTATTACATTCATAATAAATCAAAGAAACAAAAAAAACTTTATATATGAAGATCTTAGTTTGATCCATGGGTTAAATCTCCTATGCTCTTTGAACCGAAACTTTAGGGAACTAAACAAAACTGTTGGTAGGAATTGAACTAAGAAGAAAGAAGAAAAGAATACCTTGGGCTGTGATTCGTGAAAACCGTTTCAGTTTGGACAAATTTTTTTTTTTTGAATGGATCAAAAATGATCCATTTCCTTTTTTTTTTTGTTTGATCCAATGGATTAAAAAATATATCGGATGGATCATTAACCATCCATTAATAAAAACAATCCAACTCATCCAATCCATTTAGTATTTTTTATTATTATTGGATGAATTTTACTGTGGATGGACCGGATGGATAATTGGTCCGCGGATCCTTTTGCCAGGCCTAGTAATGGTGGAGCCTATTTAAGAACTCCAAAGTGGAGGGCTGGGATGTGGATGCTCTAAGGACATTGGTTAAGGATTCCATAAAAAGCAAATTTTTCATGGAACGCGGAGTATTTACCTTTCCAAAATATTGAATATATCACTTTCCAATGAAAATTTTCTTCTTTTGATTCCTTAACATTGGACATTAGTTTTTTTTTTAATATCAATAACGTATAATAATTAAATTGTTTCAAGTTATAATATATATTTACTATTTATTCAAATTAAAAAGTGAATTAATTAATTATTTGTCCAGTTGTCCTATATGTTAGGTGATTTTAGTGGATTTGAATGGCACCAAACATATAGGGTAAAGCTCCAGTTTGGCATACAACAGGACATACTCGGACCCCTTATAGATTTGGATAACGAACACAACCCTGACATGAGGGGACAACATTACACAAATGGCAGGAAAGGCACGAAGGGTATATGTCATACTGGAGGGATCGTAGAGAGCACCTGGTGCAAGGGCAACCTATTCAGGATCCACTGACGCACACAGCAGAGTATCTGACGTGGTTTAGGCAAAATTCCGTGCCTTACTTGTCAACTCACCAACAACTTCGAGACCCATGGTGAGGTGGACGGGGTGGATGTCGCCTTGACGTTGGTGAAACTTCAGCAACGGCCTACACAACGGCGTGTAAGGCAAACAACACCACTACAACCAAGTCCCTCGAATGCCAGCACAGTGCAGTTTGAAGCCCAACAACCTCCAACTGAAGCTTTTGCTAACACTATCCCAGACCAAGAGCCTCCTCCCCAATGGATTGAAAATCATCGACTCTCCTACGCCTCTAGTGACGACGAATTTGTCAGCAATCTATTCGGTGCAGACCTCAGTACACCAGTGTCGGGACAAAGATACATAAACATCATGTGCTCCTTTGGCGAGCCAGCATTCCCCCACATGAGTGGGTTTGGAAGTTCTTCGATGCCGTATACCGGCGAATAATTTTATAACTCGTCGCTGCCAGCATCAAACTTAAATCAAAATGACCCTGTGCAGCAAGACGAGCCAACCGCCGGCAACGATGATAAAGAAGATGTCTGGCAACGCAGACAACTTCCACCATGTATCAGACACCGACCACGTTGTGGAACTGGACACCACCTTGGGGGTAGTTTTCTGTATTTATGGCGTTAGTGTTAATTTATGGTTTTGAATAATGTTTTTAATTTATGCTTTATGTTTTTAATAATAATGATTATTGTGTTTAATTTTTAGTAATATGTTTTTAATTAGAGTTTAATTTCTATACACTGTCAGTGTAAAGATTTTTACACTGACAACCAATTAGAAATCATGGAATTGATGACTTTTAAGGTGGTTAGGATAAGAATCAAAGATTTATAATGATGTGTCAAATTCCGATTCGTTGACTGTGTAAAAAAAACTTTACACTGTCAGGGTATACAAATTAAATCCTTTTAATTATATATTTTTATTTCTAAACCTCATAATTAACACACTAATTAACTACACTAACCCAATTAATTAACAAAATACAACTAAATAATTAAAAAAATTAAAACTAAAAGATTAAGTAATGCTTAATTTTTAATTAATGTTTTTTATTCATAATTAAATTCTTTAGTAGTAAAATTAACTTCTTAATATCATAATTAACACAATAATTAACTAAACTAACCTAATTAATTAAACTAAAAAAATTAATTAATTTTTTTTATGATTTAAAAATTACAAACCAAAAAAAAAAAGCAAGAAGAGAAGTCTCATAACCAAAAAACGACTTCTTAATTAGAAAAAATAAAAAAATAAAAAAACCAAAATGAGAAGTCGTATAATGGAATAGTGACTTCTCACTTGTATCCAAAAGTGAGATATTTTAGTCCATAATTGAAAAAGAGGTAATTTGGAATTTATTTTTTAAATTAGGGTTATTTTAAAAAAAATCTTAATAATGCCTCAATCCATTTTTTTTTATCAGTCATTAATATATAATGGAAAACAAAGAAATTTGATGAGCCGGTACTACTAGTATACTGGATTGATGGAGTTGGATAAAAAATCTTTGGATGAGACTAGTATCACCATGCCTGTCGGTTTCAGAATTCAGAAAATGTGGAAAAGGAAATGCTTTCTCGAAAATATAACTGTGATGATGGCCTACTTCTATCTCCCTATGCTACTTCTCATAGCTTGCCATCTCCTCCCTCGTGGGTTTCAGATATATGATCGATCGAGTTCTATAACAGGATACTATACCAATTTTCATTTTATGGAATGGAACGAACAAAAAAAGCCACGTGCATAATTTAAGTTGTTTGATTTGAAAAAACAAAAGAGTATATGATAATACAGTGAAAATATAAGGAAATAAGTAACGTTACATTACAGTAGAGATTGATAAGTTTATATATACGCTACAAGTTTAACTTAAAATATTAAGAATTTGAAATTAGTAAATAATTACCTAAATGAAAATCAATTAACTTATATGTCAGGACTTCGCGTATGAAATAACGAGGGAAAGATACATAACGCAGAAGTAGTGTACGTGCGTGGCCTCCTAGTAAATATTATGTGATTTCAAATGTGTTACCATCGGCCTTCTCAAGCTTTATCAAAGAGAGTTGAAACTGGAATGCGATGGGAATGAAAGTGTAGAGTGATATATGCCTACAGAGTGAAATGGGTTGACGTTGCCTGTTGGCTATTCGTTAGCTTCAACAAGATTTCTGGACTCAGATTTTTTCTTAAAAAGAAAAAACTGTTGTAAAACGAACTTGACTTTAAAGTGACTATTTCTTGTTCTCAACAACAATCTTCTAGATTATGTGATTTGTGTGTACTTATCAGGTGGATTTTTGCTCCTAAATATGTTAATTGATTAAGTTTTGCTCCTAAGTTTAATAAATTGAGTTTTTACTAATGTTTTACATATTTTAGTTAAATTTGATGTTTTTAGAGTTAATCTAATAGTGCTTTCACTTATTGACATTTGTATGAAATAACAAAGGATCAATTTAAATAGAAAAGTGTTGAAAGCAAGCATTTTGAAAAACCAAGAGAACACAGGAAGGTCTCCACTTTTCGGGTATTTGTTCTTTCAATAGGAATTTAATTTGGATGTGGGCTCAATCCAAATTAAAGAAGAGATTGTGGGGCAACTAGGAAGCCCACATGAAACGAGGGAAGCATGCAACTGGACAAATGAAATGAAAAACCAATCCAAATTTGGATTGGTATTAAAAAAAAAAACAAAATAAAAAACACAACAAGCACCACGGGCCCATGCGAAGGAAGCTTTCAAACATTGGAAAAGGTGCGTGAGATGAGTTGTTGTGGCCAATGTTATTAAAATCGAACCGGTGATCGACTCGGTCAGGACACTGGGTTAATGGGTCACTGGTTCAACCGGGGGTCACTGGTTGACTCGGTTTAAACTGGTATACATTAAAAAATTCTAAATATTCATATATATGACAACATAGTTTAACATATCCATACTCCAAATTTAAAATCATTACCATAAAAAAGTATCTAATTAAACAAATACCAATCAAGGTCACTGGTTAAACCAGATGAACCGGTATATATTAAATATATAAATTCTTATGATTGACTTATGTATATATATAATATTTGGCAGGAGCTGACTTGATATACAATTTTTAAAAAAATATTCATACATAGGCTAAACATAATTTATCATGTTCAGTAGTTCAGATTGTGGTTCAGATTCAGTAGAAGACATATCTGACTAAAAAATAATTCAATATTATGTAGAGTAATATTGAGTATAGTATAGTATCAGTATTATGTCAGTTCAAATAATTATCAATATATTACTTGAATATTATCAGTATCATAAATCAATATATCATTGTATCATTATAATATAAATTCAATTCATAAAATAAAAAAAAATAAAAAAAATTGGGTCAACCGATTTTTCTGGGCTGGGTCAACCGAGTTTCACAAAAACCCGGTTGGTGTCAACCGGGTCAATCCGGGTCGATGTGCTAAACGATCCAACATCCTAACCGGACCGGCCTGGTGACCTGTTCCTGGGCTAACCGGTCGAACCGGCCGGTCCGATCCGAGTTTTATAACACTGGTTGTGGCATCTACTAATGTTGTGATCTGTGAATTAGTTAGGTAGTTAACGTGCCTCTCATCCCCCCAAACTCTATTAAGGGACTAACTCGATAAACGTTTTGTAATTTCAGGGATTAATTTAGAATATCGATAATATGAGGGACTAGATTGACACAGTCTTACAATTTCAAGGACGAAATTCGAATTTTACTCCCAGTATATTTGTGCTATTACTATTATGTTGGAGTAGGGAGGGGCATGCATAAGTGGGACGCAGGGAGCTTCTCATGCATCATCATAAATTGGCTCCAAGTTAACAAGTTACGGAAAACTTGATATAATTAATTATTATTATTTTTTTTTAAACTCCAATTTTGATTTTTTTAATTAATATTAATAATGACGTAATTATTGGAAGAGTCTTAAACACGATAGATTATATCCACAGGCGAACTTTATGTTAGACATTCGAATTTTGAAATCACCATTTTAGGAAGGCTTTTATCTAACTGTCATCTATAGCCTGAAAGTTAATCTCATAATTTTGTTGGTGTGAAAACACAAAAAATTCTTACATCATCATAGTAATTAAAGTCTTCACTATAATAAAAAAGTTCACCAGTTTTTCACGTAATAAAAACACATAGTAATCTCTAGCATCCGCACCCAGCCATGAGATAAAAGAGACTTCTTGTCTTGTACCAAAAATCTAAACAGGAGCTTATAGGAATTAGAAGGGTGAGATCAGACTTGGAGATCCACGTCCAGTTTGAGAGCCCAATTTCTTCACAGGAAACATTCATGTACAAGTTCACGGTTTTTGAAGTTTTTATTAAAAAAAGAGAAAGAAAATCGAATCAATCGGTCCTAGCAGGTCACCTAATTTTGACCAGAATGATAAATAAAAAAAAATGCTGATGAAGGACAAATTGGGCCAGGCCAGAGACCGGGTGGGTCTGGGTTATAGTCACATTTGGGCGATAGACCCTAGTTAAAATCTGCTTCAATTATTATGAATTTATGAATTTATCAATGTTATTATCTGTCGTCATCGCAAACACTCAACAAAAAGATGTGGAGTAAACACCCAATTTGGTTTCTAAAATTGTGAAGTAGTATCAACCTGGTCCCTGAAATTATCGAAATTCCAAATTAGTCCCTGAAATTGTAAAACGATGATCAACTTAGTCCCTCCGTTAAAAATCATTTGGACTAAGTTGATATTAAGTTTGCAGTGTTAGGGACTTAATTGATATTAAGTGAGTAAAATGAGGGACCAAATTGATACTAACTAATCATTCAGGGATGCTTTTGGAATTTCGATAATTTCAAGGATAAAGTTGATACTACTTCACAATTTCAGGAATCAAATTGGGTATTTACTCAAAAGATGTGCACATAATAATACTAAATTGCAAATTGAGACCCACATGAAAGAAAGGTAAGCTAATTGACACCCACCCCAATGTATGCCATCACAAGGGTGGCGAGTGGGGGACCCTCTGCATGGATTTCTATTGTTTTGAGGAGCTGATTTTGCATCATGATTCAATGAAACTCCACAATTAAAATAGAAAGATAATTGTATAGGGGAAAAAAAAGGTTGATGATATGATTCCATTTACCGGTAGTTGAAGAAGCATATATATTACAAAAATCTAAAAGTAATCAAATGTAGGTGGGGGCGTTAATGGAGTTAATTTTCACACCCGTGACATAAAAAGAAAGGAAACTTGTGTTGGATACTAATCCTGATCTTGAATCGCATTGCAACAATTATGCCAATCAACTTTTGCCTTATCTCTTACTAGCCCAATTCACCATCTTTGAGAAAGTTCCTGTTCCTGAAGCTTCAGGCCCTTTGAGACCATTCTTAAGGTAAGTTTGCCAACTATAGTTAATTTGTACAAGTTGAAAACTTGGTGAATTTCCAACAAATGGTGTCCCATTTATGTGTCTAGGAAGAACATGGAAAGTGACAAGATGGCAACCAAGGATATGAAAGTTCAGATTTCATCTGGAAATGATGTCATGTCAGGTACAGCAGTGGAGTTTCAAGGGGCACAGGGTGGACTTAATAGACAGCCAAGTATGACCAAGACCAATTGCCTTTGCTCTCCAACCACACATGCTGGTTCATTTAGGTGCAGGCTTCACCGAATCCCAAGCCTCCAGAGGACCAAAAGCATGGAGTCACCACCATCCCTGCCTGATCAGGCATCTATAGTTCATGCTACTGGTTATGCCAACAAGGATTAGATCCATTGATCTTATAGTGAATTGAATGTTAAATTGTTAAGCTGCTATAGTTGCTCCTGTCTAATGCTTATTAGTGTCAAATATTTAACTACTTTATGAACTATGTTCTCGTTTCTGCTGTCTTTATTGTATTGATGATTGAGAATTGAGAAACACTAGCATCATATGTAAAGCAATTATCAGTGGACTTGTAATGGCTTTGCAAATATGTGTTCTTAGGTAATAGATGGGGATTGTTCCAAAACTCATTAGGTGGCTCTGCATATGAACAAGAATCACTTCAGTGAGCTAGAAAGTGTTTTTTTTTTTTTTTTGTCATGTTCTGTTTGTTTGTTTGTTTTGAGGGATCCATGTACATTGTACCCTGATGACGAGAAATTGTAATCTGATTGTGATATGTGAGTTCTGACCACTGAGAAGATACAATGTTCTGGAGCATGGGAACAATTACTCACATCCAACATTTTAAGGATTTTACTCGGAGGAAAAGCATAAAAAAGAAGGATCTTGTTAACCAATGCCGAATATTGATTAGGAATTCCATGCATAGCAAGTTTTTATTGGAAAGTGTTGAGGACATTATTTCTCAATACAAAGTTTTTATCTTTGATCCTATAACCAATGTCGTTAGTGTTAAATATGTTTGGATATCACTCCCAAAAGCTAGCTCAAAGGATGAGGGTGCCCAAACATATATAAGCATTGTACAGCCTAAGAACCTTGGTAATGTGGGACACAAATGCAACTTCAATAGTTAGGATACTTGTTAGCATGTGTCATAAAAATGGTTTTACCAACATGGCCTTGCCAGGACCATTGAGAGTGCGACCCAAACAACTAATGAGTAAGGCTTCTCACACAACATACACCCTCACCAATGTCATCAAGTGGCTAAAAGCCTAAAACATGATGTTTTTATTTTTTAATATAAATTTTGGGTTATGACATACATGTTTAGAAACCAGCTTAGACGTAATTTTCTGTCATAATTTTATCTCTGGATCTTCAGTTTTGAAATAGCAGAAATGGAGCACTGAGCAATGGTAATTAGGAGATTGCATTATGGTGGTAGACGTGATGACTTTCTTGATTAATGATTTACTTTGCAATGAGAGCTATTGAAAAAGGGAACAAAATCAAACAGGAATCCATGGAGTAACTGACCAAACAAACTGTACACAATTTTCCGGTGATAATCATACTAAGTAACATCGATCGTTTCTATATGATAGCTGACATGCTTTCATAACAGTGGTGATAATCTCTTTGATTTCAAGTATTTTGGGTACAATTTGAGTAGATCTCACTCTTAAATTAACCCTATAATCTTGTTTTGCCCTAAAAGACTTAGTTTTTATTCCTGTTTCTATTTATGATCATCTTGTTTATTTTTATTGCATTTTACTTCACATTTCGGTCAATTAACCTTATATTTTTTCATGTTTTTATTTTAGGTAATGAATAAGGTGACTTCTAATATGAGGGAGTAACAAAGTTCCTCGTAGGTGTGGGAGCTAAAGTGATCATTAAATATAATAATAAAAAATTGGGTGACTGAGATTTGTTAATGACTATCTGAAGGACCAGTTGCTTCAATATTTTGTGGAACTGATCCACTGAGTGATTGAGATCCGATCAAAGGTAACGCACCTCTTTGTTCTCCCACTTTACTAATTTGACACGACATTCTCACTCTCTGAGGCATCCATGTCTTATTATTTTACTTCTTTCCATGGCAAAATCCCCAACCCAATGGTCTCCTCCAACAACATCCTTCTCACCTCTTCTCTTTCCATCACCACCACATTCACCCCACCTCCATTCCAGCCGCCATCTGCACCTTCGCCGGCGACCACCGCCGGAGCTGTCCAAGTCGTCTAGTTTCTCACCTAAATCTGGTTCCACTAAAACTCACCACCATGATAAGAAGAAAAGCTCACAGATTTCAGCTCTTAAGCTTTTAAAAATGTAAATCTATTCTCAAAATTCAACAAATGATGACATCTAAGAACTTCTATCTCAGGTCTTTCCTATGAATGTCTCGACATTTTTAACAGGTTTAGTGTTTCTAGATTGTATTGTTGGTAGATCTGCAACTGGAAACTCAAACCCAAACACACCTTTTTTTTTTAGAACGAAATATATAACATTTTCAAAGGGCAACCAGATTCAGTAGCATATCAGATGGTAGAAGGGGCGGCGTCTTTCACAATTGTTACGGGATAACTCGCATTTGTGGTGACATAACAGGTCACACTCCCCAGCAGTACCCTCTGTATGGCACCCATGCCTCTACTACCCATGACCAAAGAGTCAAGCTTTAAGTCCTTAACGGCTTCCAGAGCTCTCTCTCTTGCATCCCCCAGTATAGGTGGTTTGTACACTGTTTTGTTATGCAGACAACATGTGATATAGCAACCCAGGGACCATATTGCAAAAAGCATATTTACAAAATTTACTCACAACACTTTAAATGAAATAGAGAACCCATGTTTACCTATCGTTTCCGGTACCCACGAGGGATTTAGTTACTCCCTCATATTAGAAGTCACCTTTTGCAATATAGTCCCTGGGTTGCGATATCTTGTATGTCCCAAAAGTTTTATTGCTTTCATAGCTTCTTGTATGTTCTTAAGTTCCCATTCTTCCCATCGTTAAGTTACTACTTAAGTTTAAATAGTTGTTTACTTTGTAAAATGGTAATTGACCACTAATCCCCATAGACAATTCTTGACTGGTTACCATTTTATATTACTTGCAATGATCCTATATACTTACTGTGGTGAATTGTTAGTTGGTCATGGCCAAGGAAACTTTAATGAGTGATGACCATGATTGTAGCAATGATGATACAGACTACCAGTCTACCACTTCATGATTCTCTTTATGCTTTAGGAAAATGTAGAAACTTCAAAAGCATAATACACTGTTTCACAGCCTCCAAAACAGTGGAGGTCGGTTTCAGTCAGCGAGTTTGATCTAGGAAGATATATCATTCCAGCGATTGTGCAAAAACCAAATCGATGATAATAATTAGCTATCTGAGTATAGAGGATAATGAAAGTGACAATTGATCTACTCCAATTAAGAAGTCAACTGATCATCCTACATAATTCAGAGAAATTAAAGAGAGCCAGAGAACTATGACTTTCAAGGCCTCAATAACCCATGTTTGCTCTTTTGGTGCTTTTTTCTTAGGTTAGTCAATACAGATACGTAGTTGTTTATCAATGTGTTTATTTGATAGAACCATGCCGAGTCATGTAGATCACACATTACACATACCAAGTAGTTTTAAGTTGTCTTTGTTTTAATTATGCTGCTTAGAAGCAAACATATCTTATCAATGCCAGATCTTATTCTTTCTTGTATATTAGATCTACTTTTGGCTCAGCTTTGTATCACATCATTTTTGTTATCAATAATTACACTCGATCGTTTTAAGCATGACGATCAAAAGACAAATCTCTGGCAACAAATAAAAAAATAGAACAATAAATAAATGTTGATCTTAATTATCTGCCCCTGCCCTTCAAATCTTGTCCATAATGGAATAAGGCCGAGATTTTCTGTGTGGATACAAATAGATAAGACGAATATAATCAGATATTACAGTATTGCAATATGTCAGCAATATGAAAATACCAAAAAATAATATTGTCAACAATGTCAGGACCAAGGAGCTACAGCAGAAGACAAGAGACAGCAGACAGGTGTTCCAGATTTGTAGACAAACACAGCAACATTGGCCCCAAAATTTGTCACTAACACGTAAGATTCCTATTCTAGCTTTAGACACAAGATTTACCAAAGAGATTTCCCCTCATGTTGAGAAAATCTTTTTCTTATTATTATAGGTTACATCAACAATGCACATTTAGATTCTTGGATTTTCCTAGAAGTTACAAGGCGTTTTGCAGAAACAAAAATAGAGTATATGTTACCCTCTAAATTACCATTACCAACTGGAAAAGTAACAGAATTCACTCAATTCTTTTCATTGGCACTTCTATTGGTAGGCCACAACTTACTAAGCATTCTTTTGGGTTGGGTAGGAATAGCACAGATGTTCTTAAATCTAGAATTTCTTCCAATGCCATCTCGGGTCAAATCATGTTCATCTACTAAGTCATCTTCCTCAGCTAGCTTCATCCTCAGAGTTGAAGACCTTGACTTTGGTGACTTGAAGCCTGAAACACTCCAATTGTCCTCACCATGTATACTTGTAGTAGTGCTTAAAGTTGCTGTATGTTTTGATGGATCAATACCATGTGTGGTGAGTAATGCCTTGATATTGCTTGGCAAGTCAGTCACTTTGCCACCAGCTGCTGCTGCTCTAGCTTGCTCAAAGAAGAGAACTTGGACAACAACCCTTAGGGGTAGTAACTCATTCTGTGCTGCATGCATGCAGGCTTCAACAGACAGTTTTTTGCAGTCAAGAATTCGGCATAGTCTTTTCCTTTCACCCTTGTTGAGTTCTGGATGAGCCTGGATTTTACAAATCAACACATAAATTTTAGTAATAAAAATAAGCCATTTTTTTCCTTGGCCTAATGTTTATAACAACTACTATAGTTTGACTGAACCGACAGGCAGACATGTTACATCATTAGAGTTCTTTGAGGTGGAATTTAGCTAAATGGAGTGAACACATAAATGGTCAAAATCTGTCATGAAAAATGGGGTAGAGTAGACAAATAATCAATCATGTTAAGGAGTAAAGAACGTGTATCTCCTTTTCCCTTTCTCCCTATCTACTAGACATACTAGTAGAAATATGATGTAACTCTATGACAGCTTTGACAGGCAGTTTTTTCTTCATGTTTTAAGCCAATTGAAATCACAAACACCTGAATACATACTGCAACTATATCAGTTAGAACGTGGGCGCGTTCAGGCTAAATTTCTGGTGGGTCAGTCTAACATAACACCTAACCGCCAATAAATGTTCAATAAGACAAGATTTTAAGGTCAAGAGAGTTGGTTATCCACTAATTCTGTCCCACATCCTAAAATCTGACAGTGAAATATCAAGGATACAAATCACCTTGTTTCATTTTAGTATATCATACCATATCTCCACTAATAATATCTTGCCACATATTCTACATTTTTTAATATTACATAAATTTTAACTTATGTGACAAGATATTATTGGTGAGGACAGGGTGTGATACACCAAAATGAAACAGACGATCTCTATCCAAATATCAAATATGTACGGCCACTGTTTTTTTTCCTTCTTGTTTCTTTATTATCTATGCAAAGTATAAAATGCAGATAAATGTCATTTTGTTATAATAGTTACCTTCAGATAAATGTCAATAGCTCTGTAGAGATCATCATGATCATGTCTTGCAAAATCTGGTATAATTTCAGCAAGAGCAATGAATTTTGACAACTGAAAATTCACATCCCTGGCAACTTCTTGAAGGTACCTATCCACAAGCTTTGCCACCTTCAATTTTGAACTGTGAGATGCTGAGGAAGATCTCCTACTCTCCTGGAACTCAAAGTTGATATTCTCTGCTGAACGAGATCTCCTTCTTTCAAAGGCCAGCCTGGACCTTGGAGGGCTAGTTGGGGGACTCTGCCCTTGTGACATAAATTGTTCCAATATGGTCATCACCAACTCAACATCATACAGTGTATCACTTGTGTAAGATAGTGAGGGTATTAAAAGATCATTCACTGTAGCTTCCTCCAACTGAAGTCCTACTCTTGCAGCTAATTCCATCTTTGAAGATGAAGAAGCATTAAGTATATTGGATGCTTTCAAGAGTTTCAGAAGGAAGCTACAAGAAACAGCACCTTTTTCTGCTGGAAGCAAGCTTACTATTGATTCCAAAAGCAGACGATGTTTTGAAGTTATTTCACTTGCTGAGTCTGAGTCTGATGAGTCAGATGCAACTTGCTTCTTGACATGTCCATTCTTTGTAATGTTTGGTAGCCATCTAGATGCATAAATTTTTAATGCATCACCAATGATATTTGAGGGTATCTTGCCACTAGATTTGATTGCTATCATGGTTCGCCAATACAGGTCTATGCTCAATTCTGCTAAATCTTCAGCCCACCACCCCTTGCTTGCTGATTTATGTCTCAGGCTTTCGGTTCCATTGCAAGACACATCATCCCTGACCCTTCTGGAATGACTATGTGACAAACTCACCTTTGAGGGGTTGCTCAAGACTTTTGAGGCAACAGCGTCAATGCATCTGCTGGTAATTGCCAAGTCTTCTGACCACAAAGGTAGTGCTTTGGTGGTCTGAAGAGCCACAATAGAATCCTTCCACCCATGAAGAATGCAAGAATTGAAGAAAACTTCAAGCTTATAAATTAAGTTGCCCTTCTCAACATCCTCAGTCATCTGCAGGTATTCAGCAGCACACCTTGCAGCTACAATGTTGTAAGGACTGAGAGTGATGGTAATTCCATAGCAGAACTTAGCACACAGCTCAAATGCCTCCACCCCACCAGGGAAATCAGGGAGTTGGAGTATGTGGTGTTGAGGAGAATCAGAAGGTTCTGAGCACAACCTTTGCAGGCGCAAACATTTGGACAGCAGTGGAAACTGAAAAGGAACAACATGAACTTCAGATAATTTACATATAAGTAACACCAAAAATACAAATAGATATTATAACTTATATTGGTCAGAACATAAAAATAGTTTCTATTCAAAGAGTTTGTACTTTCCAGTATGGCATACCTTATGAAGAAGATATCTACTTCCTTTCACTTGAATTATGAGGTCACTGGAAACTTCAGAAGAGACTGACCTGCATACAAAGAAAGAAAATACTCTTATTACTTACTTGGAAGGAGACACATGATCTAAGAAGAAAGATTGAAAATTTCTTAGTTAATGTCTTGCCTTACTGCCTCTGTAGTGTAGAAGGTATCTGGACGAGATCCTAGTTTCATGAACTTCATGGCTGTTAGTTTCTTAGCCTCAAAATCATGTGCTAGCAACTTGCATAATTGAGTCAGCTGAAACTTTCCTTCAGTGTAGCAGAACACAGGAGAAGAAGTGCATCATCCAACAGCTAGTGAAAGAAGCTCTACACAAAGTACCAAGCTGTAGGTTACTTATTTGCCAGAATAGATTTTCCCGCTAAGAAAGCTCAAGTGGATACTGGATACTGAGACCTCACAGAGTGTCAGAGCCCTTAATAGAAAACTTCACAAACTCTCAGAAAATTAAAAAGAAAAAAATTAAGATAGAATTTTCTTGGAGGAGAGAAGATGTGAAAGTTCCAAGAGGAAAGGAAAACCAAGAGGTTTGTTGTGGGAGCAAAATAATATATAGTAGTTTAAATAGGTATAATTGATGACATAAATAGTCAATTGAAAGAAACCTTGAAGATCAAACACAGCTAATGACCTAAGTTAAGTCCTTTCAGTCAATATTTATACAACTTATACCCCATAAGATGATTTTGACATTTTAAATAAAAGGATCAAAGAGGAAAGAGTAATGCAATCTACCAAGTTCAGGCTCAGACATGCAGTAAAATAAAATAATATAAACTGCACACAGCTTTGCAACTCAACCACCAAATATTATGCATAATGGAAATTTTTTTATTGGATAAAAGTAATAAAAATAATAATAATAATCATACCACTATTGGAAATGCTCAAATAAAATATGGTATGGGTTCAGAATTCAGATTTCAGACATGAGATTTGTTTACAACCCAAGGTAAGAGCATCTGGATACTCTCCCAATACAGAAACTGCCAATCATTCATAGAAAAATTCGACCTGGGAAAACTCTGCAACTTTTTTTCCCCACTAGCTTTGTTATTACTTCGAAGAAGAATATGATTTAGATGCTTTTTATTTTTATTTTTCTTTTGCAACTATTGAGACATGACATTGGCAGCGTGCAATTCTAAAGGCAACTCCCACGTGCTTATCCTGCGCCCACTTGTGCCCCATATTCTCATCATTGCCACTGATAATTTTTCAATTCTCTTTTCTTTTGTTGTATTTTTAACTATGAGGAGGTACCCTCCAGATTAATTTAGTCAAACACTATTTTATTTTATACGCAACATCGTACATCTCTGATATCTCCCAATCGAATCGAATAGAGAATATTTGTGAGGGGATAATATACCTATATCAACATTAGAAAGAAAGAAAAATGACAAGAAAGTTCTAGGAAATGTTGAAAAGAGTAATCAGTAATGTTCTAAACATTACTTTTCCCTTGTACCACTAACTTGCCCTTTTTCTTTTTTCTTTTATATGTGACAATATTCAAGTGTGCGTATGAAAAAAATTTGATAGGGTTAATAATACCAGACATGTGGTGCGAATTATGGATGTGTAAAGAGATACAAGTAAAAGTATATATATCCAGCAATCGTTACTGATCAAAGAAAAATATGATATGGGTATTATCTTTTATTAGGGATGGCAATTTGTACCCTATCCATCGGGTGCCTACAAAAATTACCCACAATGGATAGGGTAATTACCCGTACAATGGGTAAGGGTCCGGGTACAGATAATTACCCGCAAAATTGAATGGGTATGGGTGCGGGTGCGGGTACGGGTACTATGGTACCCACCCCGCCCTATACCCGCACATATTTATATGTATATATAATTATTTATTTATATTACTAATATATATAATGTAAACTATAATACAAATTTTAAAATCAAAATTAATCAAAATATATAATGTCCTATCATAGACGTGCATGAGGGGTATGTTGAAATCTCACATCGACTATGAGATATACTCAAAGTAATTCTTATAAGACTTAAACAAATATAATCCTCACATTTTGAGCTAGTTTTTAAGGTTAAGTTGAGCCTAAGGTTCAAATTTCAAGACTTCGCATTAATAATGTAATTGCCATTCTATCTATTTTAAACTTTTGTCTTTGCATTTTAGATGAGCATTCATTTTCATTTATTGCAAATGGTCCTGGAGATTGAAAATTTGCCTATTATTGGAGTGAAAC
The DNA here is from genome assembly GCA_035048595.1 of Echinosophora koreensis. Taxonomy (NCBI): domain Eukaryota; kingdom Viridiplantae; phylum Streptophyta; class Magnoliopsida; order Fabales; family Fabaceae; genus Echinosophora; species Echinosophora koreensis. The sequence goes on from JAPCYP010000003.1 coordinate 1,635,912, forward strand.
CAAGAAATCCGAGGCAGTTTGTTCTTGAAATGTTGGTGTTTGATTAGGTAAAGTCAAGTTTTCTGGTGGAAATTCAAGCTTTTATGTTGCTCAAATATTGGAAATGGTTAAAATGTGTTAATCTGGCAGTTGAGGGTCGTCTTCAAACTTTCTTTGGCTTTGGATTCTCATGAGAGGCAGTGACTTGTGATATTTGTAGACTTCTCTCTCCTTCAGTTTGATGAACATATCAACTATTAGGGAACAATGAGACCGATGGGCGTGGGCCCTTTCATTGATAGAATAGAAAAGAAAAACAGTGAGTTATGGGCGCGATAATCGGTTTCATACGATCATCAACGAGTAATGTATGTGTAAATTGTACGATTTTTATACTCTCTCTCTCGCTCTCTCTCTCTCTATATATATATATATATATATATATATATATATATGAAATTTTATTTTAGTTGGCAGAATTATAAGAAAAGTAAGAACCCCACATTGTTATATTGGCTCCACTATAAAGCTTGAACTCAATTTAGTTTTATAGTAGTGCTAAAATAAGGTCATGATGGATCATCTCAAAATAATTAATCATACAAAAAAAGCATAATGGAAAATTTAGCACTACAAATCCTACTACTAATTAACAGATAGGGTGTCAACTAATCCTTGGTTCTCCTTCTTTGGTATTAGGCCTCATTTACAATGTGATGACATTCGGCTTTCCAAAAGTTGTTGTGACATCCAAAAATCTATTAAAACAGAAAAAAATGTAACAACAACTAAAAAATTGTCTCTTAGGGTCTGATTGGTTTGTTTCTTGTTTCTTGTTTTCATTTCCTATTTTTAGAAGTAATTACAACAAAAATATCATAAAACTATCAATTTATTTTCATTATGTTTCCTGTTTTCAAAAACCTGTGCAGGAAACAGTGAAAACAAAATGTACAAGTCTTTGGAAACATGAAACGTAATGAAAACAATTTTATTTTCTTTCAAATTCGATCCAGTCCAACTTGACCTTATTTAATAAGTCGGGTCAAAAAATTTCCTCCAAATCCAAGCTAACCCACCCTTGTGTAGCATTATCTGTTATAGTCTTCATTGCAATTTGAAAAATTAGACACATGCAAAATACACTCACAAACATAAATGTGAATATGTATGATTTCAAAAGAAAATTAGTTCCATTTAATTTTAAAAATAAATTGAAAAAGAATATGATAAATAAGGGATGTCTGAAAGTGATATTTTTTTTACCAACGTTACGATAGTCCGAGTGGAACTAGGTTCGGATCCCTTAAACAAGGTCTCGAGTTCGAGCCTTGTGGATGGAAAAAAATACGTGGTTGGGAGGGGAGACTTCACTAAAGATGGCCAGCCAGGTTCTTCAGCGAAGATTAGTTATTGGCAAGCCCGGTGGATACTTCGCACCTAGGTCATGGTAAAAAAAAAAAAAAAGAGGTGATTTTTTTTATTGAGCGTAAAACACTTTGATATTTTTAATTCTTTTCAAAAGAAATAAAGGATATTTTTGTTTCAATGAAAGGAACATCCGCCAAAGAGGAAGGAGGCCAGTCATCCAAATGAATCACTATCTTTATATAGGATCGAAGCTACAGCGCACCAAAATACAAGTAATGTGAGACTATTCAATATATAAGCTAAGAGGACATGCATTTGGCTAATAATAAGTAGAGTAATGACATTTGATCATAAAAATGATGTCTAACACTTCTCAGTATTTATTTATTGTTTTATTTTCTCATCGTATATTTTATTATTCCCAAAACACTCAATCAACTATATAATATCCATATACGATATTAAAATTTGTATCCAAATATCATTATTGTAATAAGTTAAGGATATTAACGCCCCCAGCCCCTATTGGCTTGGCTGCGTTGCACGTAAATTCCAATTCAGAGATCGAAGTACTTTATTCCTTCTATTAAATAAAGTATAAATTGCTGATTTAACAGTGCACGTGAATTTATACACACACCTTAAATTGAAATAAAGTTTTGACGCAGCCTAGTCATGGCCTATGTGTGTCACAAATGTAGGTAATAAAAAGGACAACTACTATGATAATGCCATTTCCTATAGGGCAAGGAATGGTTACTTATATTTAACTATAAATCCTTTTTAGCAGGGGCAAGAGGTAGCAGAAAATTAAGGAGAAGAAGATAGATATCATAGATAATGGTGGGCAGTTGGATTTATTGTCAGAAAAAGAGTTTGAGCTCAAACCCAGAAGCTGCCCACCAGTTGTATGTTTAGCCAAAACCGAAAAAGGGGACATAAACACTGCAAAAAGACGCGCTGGGAAGGTCTTGGCTCAATCAGTGTCTGGTGGATACCCAGACCAGAGGTCGTGTTGGCTCGATCAGTGATTCGTGTGGGTGAGATAAATGGTACCAAATTATCAATGGGATTTAATTAAGGAAAAGAAAAGGGCCTAAAATGGAATTGATAATGAGTGGGATATAGGGGGATACAATACAAGTAAAATAAAGATGGGTGTGGGATGAGAGAGGAGAGCCACAAACGCTGCTGTTAATGGGTCATTCTCAATGCCACCCAACGGGGTTGCCAACAGACAGCGTGGGACCTTGTATTCTTTCCCTTCCTCTTACTTTTAGGACCCTCTACTTCTACATCTCTATCTATGTGCCGTGATAAACTCCTAGAACCGAGCAGAAATAATTAGTTTTTAATTAAGTATAATATATTTTTTATTGATTAATAACTTATTAATTTAGTATACCTGACTGCACCATGCATGCAAATATTTTTCTTGCGAAAACAAATAACTCATCGATTCCTATGCAGTGATATTTTTTCGGGCTAAAGTACCAAAACTATGTAATGTATTTAGACATTAATTCGAGGTATAAATAAATAATTTTTTTGAATATATATATAGTATATATACAGAGTACTAGAAGTACTCAACCATGTACAAATAGTCCACTAAGTTACAACATAGCCCACTAAAACATTCACTCAGTCACCATTGAAAGTCCACAAATATTTCTTCATTTATGCTCGTGAGCAAGGTGTTTACTTGTACTCATGACGTACTTATCACTTTAATATCTTATGTCCCTCCCTTAAGTTACCTTTATCACCTTATAACTCTCTAAAAAAAAATTTACTTGAATTTGTTTAAACATTATAGAAAGAAGTGCGTAATGAAAATCGAGTTTTCACTACAACATAATGCACTTTTAACGGCAATTATTATGACCTTTAACGGCAATAATAATTGTCGCAAAAACCTTTACCGGCAATTATTAATTAGCCGGCGTATCCAGTGTCGCTAAAAGCTTTCCCGACAATTGTAGGAAATGCTGGTAAAAGCCCAAATTATTGCCGCTAAAAATCAAAAACTATAGCGGCAATTATCATGGCCTTTAGAGACGATTTTAATGGCCACTAAATATGATTTTAGAATTGTTTCCTAAGCTAATTTACCAGCTTTTTTTATTGCCGCTAAAATTCTAGATGAATTTTCCCAACAATTGCTATTGCCACAAAATATTGTTATTTGCCACTCAAAACGGATATGATTTGATTACCAAAATTTTTAATGACAATAATATTTGTCATACAAATCATTCGCTATACACTTAAATTATGACATACAAATGTTCCCAATAAATCATACTAAAATTCATTTTATCAAAACAAAATATATTCCATTAAATCTGCAACAAAAAATTACAACTATCATTAACTTCAAAAGTGTCATCCATAAAACATAAAAAACACATGAATCTAATAGCAAACACCAATTACTTTGCTGTTCAAATATCTGGCAGATGACTTCTAATAGACAAAGTATACTTAAGGTACATATTTATTACTTCTCTAAAACCAAAACAAGATGAGAATCTACACTGATTTCTCATATTGCACCAGTACAAAATGCCCCAAAATTCAACTACTGTATATGCTTCTTGATTTAGAGTATCTTTCTCTGTTTTCCAATTTCTCCTGTCTCATAAATCCCTTTCCTTCTATTGAGCAGCATATGGCCTTTGCCTAGTACAAACTGCAAACAAAATAAGAAAAGTTACTCAGGCAAGAAATGTTGAGTGTGAAATCTTTCACCAAAAAATAGTGTATGAAAAATCATTGCATTTGAGATGATTGTTGAAATTAAACACATCAACAGACATGAAGTGAACTTGCTACATGTAGGTTGAACTTGAAGCCATGTTTAGGAGTTCCACACAATGAGTATTTGAAAATAAAACTAGACTTTGGAAAAAAGGGTGCAGTTTCTCTTCTAGTTTTTAACAGACCTTGCTATATAGCAGAGTTGCAAACCAAATGAGGGAATGAGGGATATACGTACAGAATGAAAGAGGTTAATGGTCAAAGTGTCAAACGAATCTCTTTTCTCCAACAAAGCATATATGGCAGATATTATATATGCCAGAGAACATATTTTACTGGAAGTTCAAAAAAAAAAGAAATTACATGGTCCACGTAATATAAGACTCCTCAATATATATGAAGTGTATGTTTGCCTATAATGATGAATTTCCATAATGTGCATTTCATTGTACTTGAAAAAGAGTTTATTAACATGGACTATAGCTAAAAATGGTACTATATTGGATTGGATTCAGTCATCATGCGTGGATTGGATTCTATAGGCATTGTTAATCATATCAATATAGCAGTATAGCAGCACAGTATAGCATACCATCCAAGAAAATAACATAAAAGCAATATTTTAAACTGAACAGGCACTTCATCATGTAAAAGAAATATATCAAACACCTATGAAACTTGAAAACCACTAAGATACATTTACCAGTTACATTACATGTATCCATTTACCAGTTAGGCTTAGCTATAATATTTTACTTACTGGCATATTCCATAAAAGATCTGAGGTGCTTGTGGTTCTCATCCATGGCCACTATTAGCATCAGGGGCCTAGTAAAGATTAAAACTTATGATAATAAACATGTCTAATAACATCAAACTTTAAGAAAAGGGTTTAAAAGCTTTGAAAACCATACCTGTCCGAATGAGCTTCCATTAAAGTTTTGAGGCACAAATGACCCCTCAGGAATAAGTTTTTCCACAACTTGTCTCAAGAAAGATACCTCTGAAAGTAACTTGGCTTGATTTTGCTTCATCAAATTCATTTCTTCATCATGCTTCCCCTTTAACTCATTTATCTCTTTCTCTAACCTTTGGACTGACTCATTAGACATATTTGCATCAATATTTCCTTGGGAAGATTTATTACCCCACAATAGAGAAGGAGTTGGACCAAGTCCTAAACCACCGACATAGCCACTTTTATCAGTTCCCAAAACTTGGGAATACACATCTCCTTCCCAAGCAACACTACCATGAGGTCTTTGATTAGATGTCTCACCACTATTCAGCTTTTCTTGCATCATTTCCTAAGTGTAATCAACATTACAATTCAAAGCCACCCAAGCATCAAAGTCAGAGTAGCAATTGTTTTTAATTAATTCAATAATTCATGATCAACAAAATAACTAAAATAAATACACTAATTGACTAGATAATAGAAGTACCCAATACAATATAAAATTGCATTGGAAATATTACCACTGTTTTTGCAGATTCCTCATCCAAAGGTCTTCCATCTTTACGTTTTGTACGAGTTAATATGTAAATTTCTGCTCGTGTAGGCTCTATCCCATCTATGGCCTAACATAATTAAATTGATATCAAACAGATTTTTAAGTGTTACAGCACATGAAAAGTAAATAAAGAGGACAAGGATGCAAGAAAGATCATAAATACAGCACATTGCAGCCAGAAGTTTGCATGAAGATCTACATTTTCTAGCATTATTGAAGCAGAGTTATCATAAGATCTACATTTTCTTACCTTTTCGTCCATCCGGGTTGGAATGCTTTTGGATCCTCCTGTGTGAGGCATCTTTTGCTTCGCCCTATTGCTTCTATTTGCTTGGCTACGCCTCTGTTATCGAGCCACAAAATAGAATCATATAATTTAAAACTAAAAAGAAACAATGCAAACATTCTATAAAAGTTGTTACCTTTGCCTTATCGGAAACCCAATAAGAGATAAGACCAATCCATTGATCCCTTGGTATACGATTTGGTCTATTTTTCAGCAATGCATCTTTAGTCTTATATTTCGTCATATACATATTTTTCAAATCACATTTGTAATCTTTCCATTTCTTCCCAAGTGATTTCTTAACAAACTCTTCGCCACTTGTAGGGATTGAAAACTTTTGCTAAAAAAGTACAACGAGAAGTTATAAGCTCATATCATGCATGATAAAAACTACTCAAAATTAGAATAACACTTATTAAGAATAGTTATTCCATACCCTCACAAACTCCACCAACTTCTTCTTTTCATCTTTATCAAAACATCTCCAATCATTTATGTTTAATGGTGTTAGTTCTGGAGTTCTAGCTACAATGCCAAGAAAGCTAGAAAGCCTTCGACCCTCTTTCCCTATGGCTTGGTTGCGACTATTGAATTTTACAGCAACTGTCTTTCCTTTAGGCATATTCCAAATATCTTTTAACAAGGTAGGCCCACGAACCTTCCTCGTCTCCAGAGAACCTAACATGAAAGTATTTAAATGTCATGATCAAATACTTGCAAATTAAAACATATAAACAATTGTTATTACAATAATGTCACCTGATTCACCAGTGTGAACTGAATTACTTGATTCATTAGCATGACTATTAAGTGCTCGGGCTTCAAAGCAATTCTGGGCATTCATTAATTGCTCTATATAAGGACGTACTTCTTCATCATAGCGTTGATCATCAACAATATTGATTTTACTTTTTCTAGGCATTATGAAGAGTATGAGACCTTCCTGAAAAAATAAACAACAAAACAATTTTATTGGAAGAGAAGAGACATGGTAGGAGTAGGACTTTTTCTCAAGAAAGTTCACAAATAGTCATGTCTAAAAGTAATGCCTTAGATTAAATTTAAATCTAATTTGTAATGCCTTAGATTAAATTTTGACATCAGCCAGCCACATGCACAAAGCTCAAAGTAATCCTCCTCCTCCTCCTCTACTCAGGTAACAGTATGTGTAGCTTTTGTTTGGTTGGCATGAATAAGGGGAGAAAAAATTAGAGGAAAAAATAGAGATTAATTTTTATTTTCTCCAATTTGGTTGAGGAGAGAAAGATATAGGAGAGAGAAAAAAAGGTGATGGGACTACATCATTTTCTTTATCTCCATAGATGAAAAGAAAGTGAAAAAGAATTATTGAAATGTCAAATTTATTCTTCTATCGTAAACTCCTCACCTAACATGAACATTTATTGAAGAAAAATCTTTAATTTTCTCTTCACTTTCTCTCGTACGAAACAACCCTCCTTTCTCTTACCACTCTCTTTAGAATTTCTTTCTCAAACCAAACAAAATATAATGTGAATTATTGCGTGTGATGTGTTTCATTAAATATGTCAATTATTGATTGAAATATGTAGAATTTTCATTATCCGCTATCTCTTGGCAAGACATAGAAGTCAAATTTTCTCTATTTGTGTTGATTAAAAACTTAAACTAGGACATATTGCAAGTAAATCATCATTATAGATAAATAGAGCCTTTTTGTAAACAGATGCATAGAACCTTTTTTTTTTTTTGGTTATATATTAGATGGGCGGAGAAAGAATTATGACATATTATAACAAAGTAACTCCACTGCATAAAGTGGGGGCAGGGGGAATACAGATAGGTATATACTTGGCCAATACTGAAATCGACCTCCGTTTGTTTCGTTGGTATAATGATAGACAATTTTTAATATAATAATGTAAGGTTTATCAAAAAAATAATATAATAATGTACGTATGAATGCTGCCAAACATATATATTATCAACTTCGGGAAGAGTAAATAAAGATATCACAATTGCTATAAAGCGAAAAAAAAAAAGAAAGACAATTGCTGTGATAATATGCTAATCATATATAGGAGAAACTGAAAAATAACGAAGCACGATAAAGTTACTCAATCTGTTTGTTTGGAGGCTTCTTGTAAAAGAAAAGATATCATGTGAAGGATAAAAACAACCGGAAAATTGAGAGACCAACAAGCTAGGAAAAAGGGAATTTGAGGGATGAAAGAGACAGTGCGATCGTGCAAAATCCATTATTTAATAACCCAAAGATTTTGCAGCAATGCATTCAAAATCAACATTGTATATGAATATGACAGATCAGACTGAAATCAAGGTCTTGGATCCTTAGGCCATGCAACTGTTGCCAAGCTTGAAAACTTAATTTTACAACTTTTTTGTTGTTGAAAAGGGTACACCTTAATTTGATTAATTTCCCTTAATTATCAGTAGTTGAACAATTTGCTAGACACCGAAAACTGAAATGACTTGGGGTTTAATTATAGCTGGTCGGTCCACGAACGAGGTTACACCCGACATAAGCCTTCCTAGCTAATTGCCGTATCTTGCAGGTGATCAAAGGAATGATGCTAATTACACATCATAATGGTTTTTACATCTTTTCACATTAGTAAAAACTTGATAAAATCAAAATTAGAACATAGACAAGTAGAAAACGGGATGAGATTTAATATATAATATAATTAGATAATAACAAATGTATAAAGGCTAAACCCCTATTTTGGTCCCTTATATTTATTTTAGTTTTCATTTTGGTCCCTTATCTTTTTTTTTCGGTTTTGGTTCCTTATCTTTCTTTTAGTTTTCATTTTGGTCCCTTCCGTCAGTTTTGCACTGACAGTGTTAGGTATCCGCCGTGAGTCGCCGGAATGCGGCGGTTTTCGGCGACTTACGGTGGCGGACTGACGGAAGAGACCAAAATAGACTAACGGTTGAAAGATAATGGACCAAAAAAAAAAAGATAAGGGACCAAAATAGAGATTAAGCCAATATATAAATATTATACAAGTATCCATCCTTTTTTTATAGGCAAAATATAAGTGTTAATATTAATATTTTGTTAATGGGCTCTTCATCCTTCTCACTCCACTCCTTAGCTTCACTTATAGGTCCTTGTTAGACACATGGTGCCCAAAGCGTCTACTGTCACTGCTACCCCTTTGAGTTATCACTGTTGTTGCGCCTTGAAAAGCCCTTTTTGTGACAAATTTTGTACGCATTAGAGCATACGTACAAATCCCACAGAGCTAAAAGAGGCAGTCAATAGTGCATGGCATGGCTGGCTCGGTGCATATGGGTGTGGTGGCATCTCGTTTTGCTCATCAGCAAGTGCAATAGAACTTTATTGTATGACCTGTATCATTCCAGAGTCATACAGCGCTGGTCAAATGATATTGGCCATTGATATAGCTAAGGATTAGCAATTATATATCAGAGTCTCTTTCAACTTTTTTCAATGTGGCTGCCCTTTGCCAGCATATATCTCTATAGTGGGGCCTCCCTGTCTCTCATAGACACGTATGTACAAGAATTTGAAAAGGGAAAACACATCAGCCGCACCAAGTGGGAAAACCTTAGTTACTTTCATTGGCAATACAATAAGCGCTGCTGGCTTTGGCTATAGCCTTTTATAGACTACCCCTTAATTTGTTTTCTTCTATCTTTTCTCTCTCGTTTGTTACGTGATATAGTAATTTCAACTGAGAAATTTTACCTGTATAATTAATTTTGTATATATAAGTCCAATTAAAAATATACATATATAACTATTAATATAACTTTGCACATATTAAAAAGTGATTTATATATATGAGAAATGTTCATCCGTATATACAAAACCGTTTTCCTCAAATCCAATATACGAATGAGGTGATTGTTTTAGTTTTTTATTTTAATTCAAATTGTTATTTATTGATTGAAATGCAACTAATCGAAATCAGGTAAATTGAAACTAAGTCATGAATTCGTGTGATTTTGTACGTGCACATCCTTTTCAAACCAAATAGCAAAACTCTTTACATGTGTACTTAAAATAAGAAATTCTCACCCAAAACTTTTTGTCGTGATATAGGGATTTAGATATATACTATTCTTTTTAATTGTTTTATTTCTATGAGTATGGACATCAAGATCTCTTTTTTCTTTTAAGTGAATCGTGTGTCCAGTGTCCTATGTGTTTTTGTCTGCAATATTGATAATTTCACACATTGACACCTGGGTACTCTGTGCAAAGGCATCACATAAAAATTATACAATAATTATATCTGGCAATTTTCAGAAAACGAAATTTTGTCATTCTTTCTTAATTCAATGGTCTAATCACAGACACATAAATGATTGCGTCATGTCAGTACAACTAAATTAAGTGTATTACTATAGCTCCATAAAATTTAAGGATTCTTTGTAGTAGCAAATTCATGCATTAGTTGCGGTTGTACAATTTAATATCATTGGATTTTCTCCTAACCCTTGATTTGTTTTGTCAAAAAAATGCAAGTAGAGAGATAAAAATTGGCTACCGCGGAGAATCTGCATTCAAAAAATAATTAATTATCAAGTAATAAAGGTGGAGACAAGTAAGGTACTTAATCGTTAAATATTTATTAAATATTAATTCTATAATAATTTTATTAAATAAGATGTTTGACAGCTTAACGTGATTATCATGCTCAGGAAAAGACCGATGCTAAAGTAGGATATATGAGGATCTCTCTTCCCATTGTAGTGTACCACACCATGTCCCAATCAATAATATCTTAACAAGTAAGTTAAATTTTTATTTAATATTGAAAAGGTGGAACATATAACAAGATATTATTTGTTGGGATATGATGTGGTATAATAAAATGGAACATGAGATCCTTGTCCGCGGAAGCAATGCCCATGTATTACATTTTAATAGTCGTGGTATGTATATAATCAGTTAGCATTACTTATGTGAGAATGTAGTGCTAATTCCTACCCGACCAGTACCCAGCTACCCTACTTTGTCAATTTTTGGAATAAAATAAGAAATTTTTAACGGGTAAAAAGATTTGTGCTTCGCTTCCTAACAGCATTGAACTGGACTTTGTCAAAAAGAAGTTTCTGCTGGCCACTTTATATGCTGTAATGCATTCATGACTCTATCTAGTTAATTTGCACTATTTTGTGGTGAAAACAAAAGCCTATCGCAATATTTTAATCGCACTGTGTTGGGTTTCATTAGACAAAATATAAATGGGTCATACAAAAGCAGAAACTAAAACAAAACATATAATTTACTTAACTATATAGTTGATGATATCGTGGAAATAGTACAAGTAGTACGCAGCCCTGCGGCTAAATGATCAGCCTCACCTCCATTAGGTTTATTTAATATTGACATGTCCTCTTCATTAGGTTTAGGTATCCCAACCCCATGAGGTTATAGCCTTATAGGTTTAACTAATTCCTCGGCAATGGGCCCAATTGAGTCTGTAAAGGGATGGAGGGAGATTCAGAAAGCTGTTCTCTCACTTTGAAAACATGATGCCAATCATAACATTCAGAGTGTTGATTTTGTTGGGTAGGAGGAGAAGAAAATTAACACGGCTGGCTGATACAGTTAGTCAAAATTCTCAAGAAGCTTAAAATCACAAATAATTGTAGTGGGGGTAAAATGATGAGGAATATGTAAAACTCGGTTCCCCAAGTAATCAACCACCTTTGATGTGGTCGTTTGTCAAAGATTCGCGTGCAACGCATGGATCGGGCACTATGAATGTGACACGACAAAATATGCCTCAGCTTTAGCTCATTATTATTGATGACTCACAAAAACAAAAGGGGATATCAGGATTTCTTATGTCTTTGATTATATGATTAGTACACTAATCCAACTGATTATCATGTTCCCCCCCTTTTTCCAATAACAAAGATGTTGTTTGATGAAAATTTCTGTATACCTCAGCAGTGATCATATAACCTACCAACTGGTGGGCTTGAAATTCACACTTTCTTAATTCGATGGGCAGAAAGTTCATTTGGGCAGCAAAGGAGGAAATGACTTTGAAGTATGGGTTCGTCCAGCCGCACCCGATTATCTCTGAATGCTAGAAAGGAACTTGTTTTATTTATTTATTATTATACTGCATATTATTAGCAAAGCTGTGTAATATTTTCTTGTGATGAATATATCAATGATTGATAATTGTTTTTTGAAAAAAGTAAAGCTTATTTTTAACGAGAAGGTGTACACATACATAATGCGAGTATTTATATTTAAAAATATCTTGTTAAGATTGTAAAGTGTTGTAGGAGTAGAAATTAGACTAAGGACCGGGGAAAAAAAAAAAACAAGAATGACGATAAACTCAGAATAATATGGATATGAAGCAATGTGATGATTTAAAACAGAAACCTTAAGAGCCATATTTATGGTAATAACAATCCTAGTCCTCGACCAACATATGGTAAAGGACTTTGGCACCTTAAACAAGTGGTCGGGGGTTCGAATCCTGACTCTTGTATATGGAAAACCTGATTAGGAGGGGAGAACTTACCTTGTATGCTCAACAGGTTCCCTGACGGAGATTAGTCACTGTTAACGGTGGTAGATACTTCGTACTTATGTCATGATTACCAAAAAAAAAATCCTAGTCCTCAATTAATAAGAAAATAAATCAAGAAATTAATGTTAAATAAGAAGTAATTAAATCTTAAGAGATCTTATAAGATTTCTTATGTGACTAACATACGCCACCTGTCGTGACCTTTTCTTTAAGGGTCTTGCTAATAATAGTCCTTCGGGCATTGGTTGAGGAATACACAAAAGGAATATTTACATTGAAAAATTAAGTTTAACACTTTTTTTTTATAAACGGATATTAATTGAAATTAAACAACATTAGAGGAAGAAGATCCTCTTACATCATCATGAAGAAGGAAACTTAACCTAGGCCAAGGATTCTCCATTAAACATAAAGAGTAATCTCCTAAATGACCTTTATTTGCTAAATGGTCAGCACACAAATTTGCTGATCTAGGAACATTATGAAACTTAACATTCCAATCCCTTTACCTAGCAAGAGCTTAAATTTCTCCAATCAAGAATTGAAGAGCAGGGCTGGAAGAAAAGCCTTTGTTAATCAACTCTATAGCTGTTGATGAATCTGCTTCAACGATGATGTTATTGATCTTCATGGTTCTGGCAATTTACAAGCCTGAAAGCACACCCCATAGCTCTGCCCAGATCACATTGCTGGAAGTAATTTTACAATGAAAGCCTCTAATAAAATTGCCTGCTGCATCTCTAATCAAGCGTCCACTAGTTGAACTACCAACCCCAGAAAAATGGGAGCCATCCACATTAAGTTTAAACACTCCAAGAGGAGGCTTTATCCAAGTTCCCGAAGCTGAAATGATGGTGCTGTCTATTGACTTCAAAGGAGACCCGATTGAATTCTCAATGAAGTGAGATTGATTACACATTGAGTACCACAATTCATCTCCCATGGACGACTGATGAGCAAAACCCAGGGAGTTTCTATCTTTCCAAATTGCCCAAAGAGCCACACCAAACACTAGAGACCATTTCCAAGGTACCATGCCAATGGCAGAAGAAGACAGATTCCAGTCAATCCAGGCATACTGTCCTAAGCTAAAGAACTTGCTCCAGAATTCTTGCTTAATGTGTTTCTTCCAAAAATCTTGCACTTCATCACAATCCCTTAGAAGATGCATTATGCTTTATGATTGAGAATTACACCTTGGACAAATGTTATGATATGACATACCTCTCTTCAATCTCTCCTCATTTGTGAGTAGCTTGCCATGTGCTATCTTCCAAAGGACAGCTCTCATTCGGGCTGGACCACTCCATTTCCATACTTTTTGAAAAATAGGATTTGGAATAGAAGGATTCTTATCCGAAAGCAGGAAATATGCAGATTTCAAGGAAAACATACAATCTGTTGCAGCATTCCAGGAAGGGAAATCAGGAATGCTTGGAATAGGAGCCTTCACATTTGCTATCCTTTCACAGATATCATGAGGAACAAGATTCTCAATTCGGCTCCAGCTCCAACCTGATGTAGAAGCATAGAAGGACACAGAGAAGTTTAATTTAGCAACAGGCTGCCAACATTAGGAATCCACTTATCTCTCAAAAATCGGGTGTTATTCCTCATCTTTTCTAGTATAAAGGATACAGAATCTTTAGTGATCCTCTTATGCAAAAGAGGAACACCAAGATAACTTCCAAGATTGTTAGTACTCTCTATTCCCTTAATCAGCTGAGCAATGAATAAGTTTAACACTTTTCGATATAGTAAATATACAATTTTCCATACAAAATTTTCATTATTAATTCTTTAAACAATGCCCTAAAGGCACTTACTAGCATTATCCTTTCTTGAATTCATAGGCTTCTCTGTTTACATAAACTTAATTTACAACCGAAAAAAAAAAAGTCTTGGAGATAAACATAATAACAAAAAGCATACTCTGAATGTTCGGATAAACTCCACCCTAATTAGATCAAAATTGGCATAGGCGTGTTGTATATCCATTTCTGCCTTTGCCTTTAATTTCAAAATGTTTAATCATTATGTTCTTAGCGAATCTCAACTGCAAATGTGACACATAATCTCAAAAGACGGTGATCGAAGTTTTATGGAGGAGGGGGTCATCCTAAAGTAAGGCTGCACATTTTAGACAAATATATTAATTAATTGTCACTTACATTGTTATCTTAACAATCATCAATTATAAAGCATTTTATTAATATGCCAGGATGTGTGACCTGCATCCCAGCCTCAATTATGCAGATTTAATCATAAATTTGACAAAATTAGATTTTTAGATTGCGAAGAATAAATCAAGAAAAAAAATAAAAAATAAAAAGGGAATTATGAGTGTCCCCTCGGTCAAAAAAAGAGAGTACTCAACTCCAAACAGGAAGTGTTAGTTAATTTTATTTATTGGTAGAATTTTACATTTTTTTGGGTAGAAAGTGTTAGTTAATTGAGGAAACAAAGGAAGAAAGAAAGCGTTGAGATAGAAGTTCAATTAATTATTGATTTGTGCTTGTTATAATTACACAGAATTCTTTATTTTTTTCTATTCTCTAGAAATTAATTCTAATACCAGTAAAAAAAAAATTTATTATTTATCGGAAAAATATATCAGTTAAAAAAAAAAGAAATCAATTCTTATACAAAATTAATGTGCCTATGGATTTTTATGTAAGAAATGAACCAAACCCTATATTAATTAAAAATATAAAATTGATTTCTGAACATTAAATTTTTTTTAATAGTGTATTAGGATTCCAAAATCCAAATCCTAAATGGCCTTGGGGTTATGCCCAAGCCGAAGAACTACTTTATTCTTTCTTTCCTTTTTATTTTGCCCCACTTTGAGCTAGCTTTTTGAGCAACTTATCTTATCCCTATCCCGTTTTAGATAATCAACTTGCGGTCGAAACTCCACAATGAGTAGTAATCAGATCAGCCCAGGGTGATGCCATTGGACCACAATGTTGAAATGAGTAGGGCGATGCTAGTAATTAAAAGCTAGAGTGTTTAACGTTGAAGTCACTTACCTTGGCATCATCCAATTTGCAATAGCAAGACTGAAGAGGAAGGAATACTCATTTGGGTGGTGCTAAAGTAATCTCAACCGTACAAACACCAACTTTTTATTGGCTATTAATTGGTTTTAAAAATAATAAAGTACGAAGTTTCAAGATGAAAATGAAAGGCCCATATAAATTCTTGCTAAAATCAGTAGGTGACTTAGGGGTGTATTCAATTAGGATTTTAAAAGGCATTTCAACATAAATAGGAAGTCATACATGGGAAAGGGAAAGGGAAAGGGAAAGGGGACAAGGGATTTGGAAAGGATCGAAGCATATTGCAGGAATTTGAACTCATACACTCACAATTCATGTTTCACAACTTGATCAACTAATCTGATTACAAAGCTTTTACTAGCATCATCTTTGCTGTTTGCAGGGTAATGCAATATGGTAAGCCTGAGTTTATACTGCACTAGTCCTTTTAAACTAAATTAAGTATTTAACCTTGATGCATTGTACTTATAGAAGTTTTCTATATTGCTAGTGTAAAAGTTTGTTATACTGTGATGAGACTATATATTGATATATCATTGAAAATATTTTACTTTGATAAAAAAAAGGTTAAAGTAATATTTTGGTCCATATACTTGACACGAATTCTCGACTTGGTCTTTATACATAAAAATTATTAAAATGGTCCCTATACATACAAAAAGTACCCGTTTGGTCCCTATACGATACAAAAAATTATTAAATCAGTCCTTAACATGGTGTACGACAAGGACCAAACGAGTACTTTTTTGTTTGAATAGGACCATTTTAATAAATTTTTTTATGTATAGTGCCAAACTGAAAATTCATATCAAATATAGAGACCAAAATATTACTTTAACCAAAAAAAATTTGGTCCAGGATGGAACCTAGGGTATCTCCACAGCTGATAGCCGTAGGACTAATCCTAATTCGCATCATTAGGATAAAAAAGAAAATATTTTACTATTACAATAACTGTCTCAAAAGTATATATAATGTATAATTAATTGATATTGTAAAAGATTTTACATGTATATCAAAATTAAATTATTACAATTAATAATTAATAATTTACATATATGATATAATAATATTTCTTAATCCTAATTTTAATGATTAGTATTTAAGACTTAATGATACATAGTATTCAAATTTAAATATATTATCGAAATTTTGACCCAATCATATTGATTCTAGTCTATTCATTAGTCAGGGCATAATCAAATCAAAATATTAAATCATAATCATCAGCTCAAACTCAACTCAACTCATTACATAAACATTTCTGCTCGTTAATCAGGCTCGTGCTTATCCACATTTGTCTTATTTGTTAGTGTCAAAGAAGTTGTTAATTAATTCCTCTAGATAAAAGAAGTTGTTGGCAAGAAGAGATGAAGACGCATAAGAAGCAAAGGCCATTCTTAATTTCTTACTTCTAAGCATACTTTTACTCTTCTAGCTAGCGTTTGGGCTCCATGTGACAGTAGAGAGAGTATGTTGATGTATAGAGCCAAATTGGTTTGCATGTCTAGAAGATGGTTGATGTGTGTGAACAAGACTAGGAAAGAAAATGATCAGATTGGTGGTTCTCTCATTCAGCGCCCACATTACAAACACACATCAGACCATGTGAAGATTGTATTTGTCTCTCAGCGTTGTCAATATTAGCTTTCCTCACCCTTCATTCTACAATATATAGAACCCAAGGGCCAGTTGGTGAGGCAACAATGACAAAACATCCTACCAAGAAAATTTTATGGCACACGTGAGGTCTGCCAGGTGCATGCACGTACTGATTGTCAGTGGTTACTAATTAATTAACTAAGGGTCTTGCTAAATACATCACTTTTTAATGAAATTTTTCTTCTTTTAATTCTTTAACCAATATCTTTAGAGTAATGATTAGCATTCTCCATTAGCTAATTATCCTGATATAATTCTTTTTATAAGCAAAAGATATATTAAATAAAGGGTAAAAAAGATACGTTGACCCAAATACAATAACAAAAAAAAGGACTAAAGAATAGATTCAATGTAAATAAAATTCTGGACACACCAAAACCAGCCTATCCCAATGTATTGCTATTACAACAGCGTATCCCAAACCATCAAAGTAAGAGAGATAAAAGAGAGAGAGAAAAAACACTGCCTCCCCACTTGACAAAAGCTAGCCAAACGAAATGAAGCACCACCATCCACCAAAAGCAGAATCCAAGCAATTGTCCTGATATATAATAATATTGAAAAATCATTTTCTTTTCTTTTCCTTCCCTGATCAATTAATAAGGTAAAAGAACAAGCGATTTTCTTTTTTAATATATTGAACCCAATACAGAAGCAAATTTACGTAGACTACCAAACCGCATGTAAAAAGTAATAAACATCAGTTACCAATTAGAGTGGAGCAACAGATAGCGTTTTAATTGATATTTGTGATAGTAAATTTCTAGTAATGTTCATTGACACAGACTGATGAGTCCTTCTCTAATTGAATTCTCTTCGAATCAAATTCTTCTGCTAGAAGGATATTTCTGCCGCCCACCATGGTTTTGGAAAAGAGATTATATGGCTTAAAATGTTACACATTTTAAGGTTGCTAGTGTTTGTTTTCTTCTAGTTTCAGTCCCCGTTATTCTGGAAAAGAAATGGCATATGGAGAAATTCTTAAGAGTATGAGTATTACACATTTAAAGGTGGCTTAATTGGAAATTTACCAACCTTTTAGCTATGTTGGTATGCCCCACGAGAAATTCTTGTGTAATTGAAAGTATTATAATGTACCAGTAAAAATGTGGCACAAGTTATCACATAATCATTTAGACCGATGGATATTAAAAATAAATAATATTTAATTAAATTTGACCGGTATAAAATCAATAAAAATATTATACTTATTAGTGGATATAAGAGTTTTTTCTTGACGCAACACCTTCAAATCCCAATTATTACCATGAAGTTACTGTTTTGGGTCATATTCTTGAACCTATGGCCGGTCCAGTATGCATGTCATGGCCCAATCTGTGGCTAACCCAGGAACTTGGACCTTATAGAATTGTACTATATTGCATGGAGAAGGCTTTGGATACAGTCATTTGTTTTGAGAATATGACCGTAATGCTATCTCTAGAGTTCAATCACGTAAAAGGGAGGGAGACAAAAGAGAAAAAAAAACAGAGAATTAATGAGCCCCTGCATTCATTATTCTTCTGCTCACACCTGCTATTGCATGTGAAAGAAGCGTTACTTGTTCAGTTCTTGATTTGGAGCTTCCCATTTACTCAAAAGCAGCCTTGCTTTCTCCGCCTGCAATTGTTAACCAACAAAATGGACCAAATAAGCTGGCTATATATATGCAAAGGACTGCATTAATATACACAAGTGAATTTTGTCTTGGAGAAATTTTTATGTACCTCTTTTTCCCAGTCACATCGAATTGTAACCAAGGTCAGTATCAAAGTTTGTGTTGCTGTTCCACCTAAAATTAGCCCCGCCCAGATCCCCTGATTGTTCATTCCCATTAACATTTTAATGTAAGAACTATATCTTGAAGCAAATCAAATTGAAATGCTGAACTAATCATAATGAATGTTTCTTTTTAGTGGGTCTAGATCATCCCATTTTGGTCTGCACTTTCATATAAACATATACGGTGTCATATATGGTGTCTAAAATTTTGTGTTCAAATAATATTACTATTTCTGTTAATAATAGATATGAGCCTAATTCTCTTTATGTCACATCTTAATTGTAACTTTTGACTTAAAGGTAAGCAATCAATTAACAAATACTATAGAGTAGACAAGTTAACAACGTACCTCAACTCCAAAATTAAAGACGAAACCCATTAAATACCCAAGTGGCAGCCCAATACCATAGTAGCAACCCAAGTTTATGTATGCCACATATTTCTGCCACCCTGATCCCACAGCCACCCCTGTTGATAAATCATTCAAGGATAAAATTGAAGATGCATATAGTTTAGTTTAGCATTCGTTGTCAATCAAATAACTGAAAACTGGATGGTATAAGACCTGATAGGACCGGCTGAACACTGTTGAGAAGAATTGTGAAGCCTAAGAGGGGTGACAGCTTGTTTACCCCTTTAATCACAACTTCACTCGAAGAAAATATATAGCCAAATTTACTACGGAAGATCATAATCAACAGCCAGAAGAAAACGCTTATTATAATTGATGTCACCACTGATACTATAGTAGCAAACTTGGCTCCTTTTCCATTGCCAGCTCCAAGCTCGTTTGCAACCCTTACTCTGCAGCATCAACCATCACTCAAACATGCATAAATAAAATACTAATAATTGAGAAAAGCAGCATAAACAAATCACACAATAATTTAACATGTGTCCATATGTACAGATGAGAAGTATAACATACATTCTTACAAAACAATTTCTTCCACATAGGCCAGTTTAAGGATAAGGTCAGATAAGTCTTTGCTTTATATCTCAACTCACCCCACCCAGCACCATACATAATCCATTAACAAAAATTGCACACATTAAACTATTTTTTATGATTTGTCTACTATGAGACCTCACTGTACCTTTGGCCAGCCCTGCTCCAACACTTTCATTTTCATTCCCATAACGCAAATAATTCCCCAGTATAAGCATGTATGTATACCTCATCCTTACACAATTTTCTTAGTTTTCCATTATTAGCAAATCTCATATATTAATTTTGAATCTCCAGATATCTTTGTGTATCTATCATATCTTTTGGATCTCAGCGATGCTAAATGGTACGAAATTTACCCGTACAAACTCATGACGAAAATTGATATCAAACACTATGTTAAATTTTCAAATAACAAATATTATTTAAAATATTAAAATAATGTAAAACTATTGGTGGAAAATATCTCCACTTCTTTTTATTTTATTTTATATATAAACAAAAATATCTCCACTTCATTCCTTCACTTTTGTTTCGTATGAAGCACACATTTCTATTACAGCACTGCTATTGAGTGCGAAAACTCAATTACGAATCCTTTGCGAATAAGCCTGGACCAATCACAAATGAAGATAAAAAACAATTTTAAAGGTCAAATGATAAAACGCAGAAAATTTGACTTAGAAATAAGAATTCGCGTGTCGTTTCACGAATTTACTTTCGCACAAAGCAGCATTCTCCTTTCTATTAACATGGATAGAAATCATTTGTCTCATTTTGATGTACCACACTCTCTTTCCACCAATAATAACTTGCAAGTTAATATTATGGTGTACCACACTTTTGTGGCAAAATATATTGGTGGAGAAGACACCAAAATGAGAAGGCTGATATATCATAACAATATAATAGGAAACTATCAATAACAAAATTCAGTGTTTGTTGGCTAATTAATTAGCCAGAGCCAAGTGTGTAATAAGTCTAATGATTTGAGCTGATATATCTATCCATGAAAGGTATGGCTTCCATTCTTTTTCTTTGTACATGCAGAGAAAAATAGAAACAAAGAGGGAAAGTCAAGATGCATTACCCAATTGCAGCAAGGAATGCCAAAGGAAACATCATCTCCCAAATATTTATGTTCAAGCTGCCACATAAAACAAAGTAACAAACACCATCAATCCACAAACACAATAAGAAAATAAAATTTCAGTAGAAGCTTTTGAGAAAGAAAACTTATAGAGTGTGAGCTATATAAATTAAATTGTAAACAACTACACATATACTCCTAGCTACATGCTTGCCATATGGTTAAAGCCTCCACAGAAGTCTGTGCATCCTGTAGATTTCCGGTCATCAACATTAGTGCTTTATCATACCAAACCTCCAAGCTGCAACAGAAAAATCCAACAACTCATGATTAAAATGCAATAGAAGAAAAAGAGCATAGAATCAAAACTAATACTGTGCTTGTTTGAGAAGAGAAAAAAGAAGTACCAGAGCATGACCCCTGATGCAGCAGAGAGTTTAGCAAACTCCCAAAGACCAGAGAATGCTTCCATAGAGAAACCAGTCCATGTTGAAGGGCAATTACCCCAAACAATATAACCAAAATACCCAAACACCAAAAACCACCAAGACAAGTTTCCAACAGCAACAACACTAATCACTCCGAGCTGAAACTTGTACACAACCAACCAACTAAGAAACGCGTGCACCAGAAGAGCCACAAGTGACAACCAAGCAATGATCCTATTCTTGAGCTGGCTTTGCAAGAAAAAATGCAGAGGGAAAAAAAATGCATAAGCCAAGTGAGTTGGTATCAGCCACTTTGAAATCGCCCCAGCTAACTCAGCTATCTCTGGAGGCTGTCCAAAGAACTTCAAGAGAGGTGTGGCATAGAGAAACAAGGGCAACAGTACAACACCACTCATGAAAAGAACGATCCATGAACGCTGCATGTAAACACCTAACATGTAGTGCTTCTTGGCCCCAAAAGCTTGTCCACATAGCGTTTCTAAAGCGCTTGACATGCCCAACTGATGAAACAGAAACCATATTGCCATTAAAAGAAAAACTTTTACGCTATGAAATCATTTTATGCACTCCACTATCACACCGTGATTAGTGTGCAAATAACTTGTGAGCAGCGCATATAGTATGTGGTCACTGGTCACCATGGATGTTAATAAAAAAAAGGTGTTAGTGTTGCATTTTGAAACCAAATAAAATATTAAGTAATGATACCAACACACTTTTTTGTTATTGGATGAATTTTAACGGGATACATGAATTTTAGGTGAGGTTCACTCTATTTAGGTCATCTCCAACGGCAACATGAAGATGGGATATTACTTAATAGAGACCGGTGCTTAACTGCACCCCATTATTGGAGAAAATTTTTCAATGAGTGCTTAACAAGTTTCCAAATCTATTAGTAATTTTAAAATTAAAAGTTAAGTTTTTCTTATACCATGACATAGATTAGAAATAGTTTACAAGCCTATTAGTAATTTTAGAATTAAAAGTTATGTTTTTTTTTTTTTTTAATAATAAAAAGTTAGGGAGGCAAGGCCCCTCCCAAACTATAAGTAGATTTGTCCCTGCACTTAAGAACTCCTAAAAGTAAAAGTAAAAATGTAAGGTGTTAGGATGGAGATACTCTTAATAGGTCCCATATAAAATTCACTCAATCATCAATGATGTGTTACAGATAGTGTTAAAAAGAGTGTGTTGTTAACATTTCTCTAAAATATTTGAATTTGAAAGGTAAATGAATAATGAAAGTAATATACCATAAGGCCAAGGTCGAGCCCCATAATGACATTCATGGCAATAGAGGTAGCAGCCATCTCAAGGTCACCTAGGTGGCCAGCAAAGGCTTGGGTGATGACAATCATAGTATAATTGGCAACACGGTTCAAGATTGCAGGCCCTGCTATGTACCAGAGCTTCTTCGATTCCATCCATACCCTTCCCAATAGACCTTCATTTTCTTGTCCACCATCAATGTAATCTTCCAACAGTGGAGCCTTTGCTTCCCTTGATGCTAAAGCCTCGTCGCTTGGCATTTTGGACATGTCTAAGTGACCAATTTCTTGGGATCAATCACACAGTCAAGATATGAACATTATCAATATATGAACAATGTAGAGTTTAACTTTGGTTCAGTATAAAGAGATTAAGTATAGCAACTTTCTATATTATCATTTAACATATCATTATTAAAAAAAGAAAAAAGAAAAAGAATATCTTTAATTTAGAGGTTGATGTGAGAGTCACAATTTTTGATTGAAATACCAGATATATAACTGGCTGATAACTATAATTTAATCCAAATGGTAATGAATAAAGTTACATATAATAAGCAATTAGAGAAATTTTAAGATACTATATATGGTGCATATTCTTAATATTTGAGGTTTGAAAAATGAAAAATAAAAAGATATTCTATAGTATTTAAAACTCAATCTAATGATTATTATGGAACTCACGTGTGAAGGTACTAACTAGCTTAGCTACTTTTTTTTTTTTTTGACTGAAACTAGCTTAGCTACTAAAGTTTGTTGCAAGTGCATATACGAATTTGGAAGGTCAAATTGGCAAATTCTACCTCTATTGTTTTCTTTTCCTTCTTAAAAGGCAACTAATTATTAAAAAAAATATCCCGACTCAAGCCCAACGCCAAAAGGTCAAAAAAAAAAAAAAAATCCTCAATCGGATTTCACCTATGCTTCAAGTGACAAGCCTAGTATGGGACCACAGATCCCAACTCAAGCCCAACGACAAGGCAATTGTCATATACCTGAAGATCCTGGATCGTTCCACCACGAAACATTACCAAGAGGTCTATGGTCACGACCACGGCAAGTAATCTTGCAATTCGTGGTACATTGCTCGAACTCCTTGGTCCCCAATCAATAGAGCATGGCTCAAAAGGCCAAACCTCACAATAACAGCCCAAATCCTCAACGAAAACGGAGTTTAGTACTCTGATAACCATCCAAACACTGACTTAATTATGGGCTATGATCCAGAGTAGGTTTTGGTCCAGTAAGTGCAAACTCGATGCCCCTCAAGTAGCTTACTTGTTTCCCTTACAAAGGGAGTGTCCTATCTAGGGATGGCAACGAGGCGGGGCGGGCATGGGTCTCCCCCGGCCCCCTCCCCCCCCGCCCCTGTGGGGTGAAATCCGTGGCAGTCCCCACCTATTACTCGTGTGGGTATCCAGAGGGTGGGTATTTAAAGGGTTTCGTGGATATCCAAGGATAATATTTTTAAGCAAAAAAATAATAACATTCTATTTGCTTGAAAAATTGTTAAAATATACATAATTTCAATTAAAATAACCATGTAAACAATTGAGAAGATACATCACAAAAGTATATTCTTCATGTTTATCTCCCTCGATGGCATTGCATTAGTTGTCAAGATCAATGTCAAGACTCAAGACCTAAGAAGATACTACCAATCTCTCCACGCTTAACATAAGCTCGTTTGGTGGTCAGGATAAAAAAGACATGATAAGATAAGCTATCATATCATCTCTGAAACTATTGTTTGGTGAACCAAGAAGATAGGATAAATCAATCATGTCACTTATCCTATCATGTCCATCTAGTTAAATTTTTATCCTGAGGGAAGGGTTGTGTTAGAACTCAACATGGTAAGATATGGTGATTTAAAATATAATAAAATATAAAAATATTAATATATAAAATAATTAAAGCATAATAAAACATAACATGGTTACCAAAAGAGGTATAATAAAACATAAAATAATAAAAATATAATAATTAATTTTAAAATTATTTTTATTTTGTCACAAGGCTAATTTTGTTATTTTATATTATTTTAAAAAATTTAAAATTTAAAATTATTCTAATAATTTAAATATATGTAAAGTAAAAACTAAAAATGAATATTTAAAATTATAAAAAATAATTTAAATTAAAAAATATTTTAAAAATTTAAAATATTATATGTAATTTATCACAGGGATAATTTTGCCTTTTTTTATAATTCAAAAATAAATTATAACAAAATTATAATCTAATAAAATATGAAAACAGTTAAAAACAAAATTTTTAAATTCATACAAAAATTATATGTTATCCAGTTGGTTATCTAGTGGACATGAAAAGTCGGATAGGATAACAACTTATTCTGTTCATATCGTATCCTACTCCTATCATGCACTCTTATCATATCCGCCCCTATCCTATCATGACTACCAAAATACTACCAATCTCTCTATGTTTAAGCATGAGCGATTCTGAAAACGGAACATATAAAGGATATATAAACCCATTTGATTTTGTATATAGGATTTAAATTTCTACCATAGCATCTCTAATCACTTAATCTAGAGGAGTAATCAAATTATGTTTGATCTTATCATATCAAGAACACCTCCCTAATCTTGTTTGTTATTGTTACAGAGCTATTAACATATCTGATATCTTGGAGGGGGAAGGGGAGCATCAAAAGTAATGGAATGATACTTTACCTGTAACTCTACGGCGTTTCCCTTCAGTATACTTCATTCAATTCTGTCGAGAACTTCTGTCAAAAACAAAAAAAAAATTCTGTTGGGAACTTCTAACACAGTGCACTCTTCTTATAAAACTCAAAAACTACCAAAAACAAAAACCTTTTGCTCTTCTTGCTCGCTTATTACTCTTGCCAAGGGTTGAATATAAAGATAACTCATTTCCTATTGTCAACATGCAATTCAGATTCTGAGGAGATTTGAGCGTTATACTTACACTTTAGGTGCTTACATATACACAATTTTAAACAGAATTTTACAGAAACTTCAATTAGGTCCTTAATTTGTTTAATTGGATCTAAAATATCTTTAAAAAATAAGTTATTGAGTTTTTCTTGTGTGCAGTATTGGCCATTCTCCTTAAATGTTTGTTTATTACTACTTACCATATATTTGTATTTTACTACTTACTAGTACCATATACATTTGTATTTTACTAATTATATCCACTGCATCATTTCTACAACTAGATTTGACATCTAATTTACAGCCCAATTCACGTCTGTAAATAATATATCTATTCTATATTTCTATTACAAAATATGGTATATCTCATTACCTACTTACATTCACTGAATTCACATCAATGTAATATATATATATATATATATATATATATAGGAAGTATCAAAAGTAGATTTTCAGAAAATATTTTTCTAAATATATCTTTCTTAATAAATGGCAGTGGAATGTATTTTATAGATATTCTTTTATAATTTCTGAAAAATGAAAATTATGATAAGAAGGAAGGAAAAAATGTCCAGATCATATAATCAATGGAGTGGCTTTCACTCTAATAGAACCTGTCATGAATTTTTTTTTTTTTTTTTAAGCTTTTTACTAGCAATTGACAAGCAACAAAATTCATACTAGTATTATCTAACAAGGTTCAAAAATGAAGAATTAAAGCAGTTCCTCCCATCCATTTTTATTTTATCTTTTAAAAAGAATTAATAAAGTTACTAAAACAATTTTTTTTATAAATAATAATAAAAAAAAACCACACTTGATTAAATTAATTTTATTAACTTTAAATTTTATTACTAATTTATTAATTTCTACTTTTACCAATAAACATAAATGTAAAATTAGAAAAAATAAGTAATATCAGTAATTATAAAAAATGATAGATAAAAAAACAAAATAAACCTTTTGCAAAGCAATGCATAAAATATGACAAAAGTAATAAATATCTTGAAACACAAAAAGCAAACAGTTTTTAAAAAGAGTTATGATATTTTGACACCAAAATTTGACATCATGGGGGACACCTTAGTTTTGAGTAGGTTGTTTATTACTTTACTCTTTCTCTCTCTTTATTTCAATGGTTATCAACCTAATCAAAACTAGTTGTCCCCTTATGGTGTCAAATTTTGGTGTCAAAATATCATAACTCTTTTAAAAATAATTAATAATAAAATTATTAGACATAATCATCGGAAAGATTTTATTGAAAAACAATTACTAATGGCTTAAATAAGTAAATGATTCATATAAATATGGTCACTTTATGTTTTAGTTTCTCTAGAAACTTTTGTTTGGTTTGAAATCCCACAAAGTTTTTTTAAAAAAAATGATTAAGTCCCCAAGTGGGTTTTGGCAAACAGATAAACTGCCACATCATTATTTGTCACATGTAATCTAATAGATATCTAGGGATGGCAATGGATAGGATCTGGGTAGGGTATTATAATATATGTCTCCATATCTATGTTTGAAAAAATTATCGGTACCCGGACCTATACCCGCATGGGTAGCAACTTTAGTATCCTTACCCATACCTTTTGGGTACCTAAGTACCCATACCTGCACCTGTTACCCGCACTTTAACTAAGAAGACAAAATAGGTAGATTGAATCCTTTACGGTTTTTTTAATTTTCACATCAGTTCTATAAGTTTTTTTTTTTCAAATTGGTCATAACATAAAGAATATTATAACTCAATTAAAAATCATCCAAAGATCTTTCAAATATACACATAAAATATTTCAAACCAAAGTATTAAACTAAATAAAAACATCTAAAAACCCAAAACGAGTAAATATCATCATAAACATCCAAAACAATAAATTTATAAACTTGTAAGTCCGAAAAGTGAAAAAAGTAATGAGCACTGGATTTAAAACTTTTACATTTATTTTATTCTTAAAAATGGATATATAGTATATACTAATATAAATATAAATATATATATATATATATATATATATATATATATATATATATATATATATATATATATATATATATATATGTGGATGCAGGGTAGGGTGGATACTAGAATACTCATACTTGCATCCATACCCTTTCTTGTTTGTGGGTAATTATTCATACCCGAATTTATACCCAGAAAACGGATAATTATTCTATCTATTGTGGATATTTTTTATGGGTATCTATAGGATAAGGTGTAAATTGTAATTCCTAAGTTAATGTGACCTGCCGGCAATGAGGTGGGATTTAGGGGTGACATGTAAAGCACGTGACCCATCACCTGTCTGCATAATCCAATCACAGCGACCTCCCCAATATTTGCTACATCCTTCTTTGCAGATCCCTCGCCGAATTCCAGACCCGCCCAGGCTCGTGGAGAGGACAAGGCTAATAAGGCAGCAGCCTTGGGCCTCTGCTTACTCATTAGTGATTACTATGATACTATCCTATTATGGGAGAACAAGGTATGTTACAAATTTATAATTACTATAAAGTAATAAGACTAGCAACGGGCAGTGAACGTTACAACTCCAAATTTAAATGAAAATGTTAGCGATGAGATCACACGTTCAGTTGAAGAATATTTTCATATTTAATATTTTTTTATATATATTGGATCAATCTATTTATCTATTGAGACACGATTTGAACAATTTTTACAACATGAAACCATTTTTGGTATTTTATTTGAATCCAAAAAATTTAAAAACTTAGATGAAGATGAGTTGCGAAAATATTGTATTAATCTTAAAAAGTTTTTAAGATTTAGTGAACATTCTGATATTGATGATCTTGTTAAGTCTCTAAAATGTCTGTGTGCATTTCCTTAAGTTTTGATGAAAACTAAACATTGGTTAATGATTTAATTAACCTACTTTGTGGTTGCTAACCTGTCTACTTAGTGTACAGATCAGAAAATAGCAAAACTCACCTGTCTGTCTCCTTAAGTAACAACCTGTCTGGATAAGCAAAAAGTCAACCTGTCTGCTGATTAGGATTGTTGACTTTGTACACATTGGTTTCAACCTGTCTCTGCTTTGCTCTCATACTCGTCTAAGGTTCTTTGTTAAGAACTCGAAGTACACGAAGCTTTTGGAAGCTGTTCCCTCATGCAGAAGACTCTGAATCTCTCTTTCACGCTTATCAAGAAACTCAGAAGGTTATTCTCTCAAGCAACCTAGGAAGTCAGAGACAAACTTCCAGTTAAAGAATGTTTCCAACATGCTTTATTCCCTAGTACTTTCGATTATTACACAAGAAGGGAAATGTACTTTGCAAAAGTACAAAAGCATTCTGCACAACTCTGATTTGGCTACTACACGATGCATAAAGCCATGATCTTTCATGTTAGAGTACAACCAACGTTTTCATTGCATTAATGGCTGCCCAGAACGACTCTATTGCATTTAATGAAGCTCTGCCTGAAGCCATCGTTGCAAGGAATGTCTCTAACGGATATTAAATGTTTGAAGGCTATAAATACAGAAGTTATTGAAGATGAACATATCAGAGATTACAAAGCATTAAAGAGCCATTACTCTGTTCATTCATTCTATCTGTATTCTTCAATCATTTGAAGTTATTATGCAGACTTTCCTAAACTTTACATTTAAACCACTCTCTGAGTGTTAGTGAAAGATCTGTCTGTTTGTAATTGCATTTATTACAAACCAAATTTCTCAAACAAATCTGAGTGAGCCTGAAGAGGCTAGGTGTGCAAAGAATACTTGTCTTGGAGCCTGAAGAGGCCAGGTATGCAAACAATACTTGGAGTCTGTAACCTGATCAGTTATAGTGGATAAATCTTGGTGCTGCTAAGGACTGGACGTAGCTCTTTGTGTTAAAGAGTGAACCAGGATAAATCACTGTGTTAATCTCTCTTCCCTTAATCTCTTTAGTTGTTTTGATTATATATCATCTGCATTCTAACTAAGGGGTTAAAAGTGTTTCTATCAAACTTGTTTTTCATCTGTGCGCTTGTGTGGTTTTCTGTAAAGATACAACAGACAGGTCACCTGTCTGTGTAACCTTTTTACACCTGTCCGAACCTAGCTTCTGTGTGCAAAAAGTTTTCAACTTTATTTTAATTTCTGATAAACATAATTCAACCCCCCTTCTTGTGTTTATAGTTGTCTATTTCAGATCTTGATTTATTTTCAAAATTAAAAGTATCGATACAAGTGTTAAGAGATAAAATTAACACTCCAATAGAAGTATTAAACTATATCAAAGGATTATATTTTTTTTCCAAATGTATGCATTATTAATAGAATATTATTGATTATACTTGTAACGGTTGCAACCGTCGAAAGAATTTTTTTCAAATTTAAAATTGCTTAAATCCTATCTAAGATCAACAATGTTACAAGATAGATTGAATGGATTAGTTATCTTATCTATTGAGTAAAATATTAGAATCACTTGATTATAACACTTTGATAAATGTTTTCGCCGCTCAAAAAGGCTAAAAATAATAATATAAAGCTTGATAATTTATATTACATTAAGTTTCTTTAAATTTTTTGCTTTGGGCTCCGAAATGTCTTGACACGGTCCTGGACCCACCATAACCATAACCAAAACCAAAACCCTGTTCAATAAACTACTTCGGTCCTTTCTTTGTTATGTTGCATGTGATTTTCCATTCCGAAGTTACAAAACCCTTCTTCGAGTTTCTAAACACAGTGTTTTGGCATGCCACCTCTTCACTAGCTTCGCTCGCAACCCATTAGTCTCCCTAGCAACAACAATAACAACAATGGTACCTTACTCGTGGACTAATTTGATCCTCCCAAACCTAATTTTCCTATACATAAGCTCCAGTTTGGGTTAGGTACTCAGTAAAGATTAGAGTTCACCCAAAACATCATTAAAAAGTTATGTTGGACTCCGACTAATTCGAGTCAAGGTATATGCACCCATATTAGGGGGAAAGCTCTCTCGGCACCTATTTTTTCATTTACAATACTCGAACCCGAAACCTTACTTAAGGGGACCCAAGCTCCGGTCACTTTTACCAACACTGGTAACCCCTCCCTCCCAAGCAAAACTCATGTGAACCTAAAGTTTGCCGGAGAACACCCAATTTGTGTCTTTACCTCCTTACTACTTAGTTTGAGTACACTTTTCCAAATGGAACTAATATGCACTATTTTAATTATGGTGCCATTAAAGTTATGTGGTCCTAGAAGTTTTTATTTTTTTTAGTTTTTTAAGTTTTATACCTCATAAATAATTTTGTATTTCATTTTAGTCCCTCATTCCACCATATACCTTAGTCCACCACCATCATGGTCCTTTCTGCCAGTTTTTTTCGACCACACGATTTTGATCTTCATCGCCACACACACCTCTAACACCACCAAATCTCAACACAATAATAATTGATCCACCACTGGCACGCAGATCTTCCATTAGTTTTTTTGTAATAGATCATACATCTTAAGCAAGTTTTTGTCATTAGTTTTTTTTTCTTTTTTATCTTACTTTCTTTTTAGGTTACTTTTTAAATATTTTCCCTTAGTGCGAATGTGACTTTGGACCCAAAAGAAAGAAGAATTGAGTAATAACTAATCAATTTGCAAACACTGAGGCGAGCCTCTAGTCCCCGTTGATGCCCTTGACCCTAACTTCAATCGACGGTGCCATCGAAAAATCCTCCACAACACCACTTGTGGGTTTCTCTTCGCTTTAATATGGAACATTAAAAGGCAAAAAGCAATTTTCAGAACTAGCTTGAGTTCCAATTATGGTTCACATTTCTTTTTTCATTCACAACAAAAGAAAAAATTAACCTTTTTTACACCAGTTTATTTGCAAATAAGAGAACATTTTTTTAACATATAACCCCTGGTTAAACAAGTATTCCATCAAATCCTAGTTGTACAATTCATTGGTCCTTATAAGCGATGTATACATGCACCTTTTTTGGCAGGGTGCATATTAGATGACACCACAATTTCACCCTTGAAAACATAATTTTGGAAATATCAATCACTAGTATCTTCAAAGTTCAAACATACTTTTTTTTATATCAACGCTTGTTAGTTTAAGTGACAATGAGCTTGTTTGTCCTTAAGCAAGATTTCGAGTTCGAGTCTTGTGAATGGAAAAAAAAAAGTTTCGACCCCTACATAAGTCTTTTCTGCTCGACTCGGATTAGTTGGAGTATAATGCAATTTCTAGATACAAAGGGTTCTAGAACAAAACTCCATTTTTATTTATCTATTTTCAAAACAATGCAGTTATCTTTAAACATTATCTTTAGAAAACCACCAAAAGGGAAAGGTAATTTGCAAAATTAGTTTGTTAGGATGTGCTAGGAAGACTAGTTATTAACTTATTAATGTTTAAAAATATTGTACAAAATAATAAGGGTCTTGCTAACCGGTGCTCTAAGGGCATTGGTTAAGGAAGCAAAATATGGAAATTTTTTATTAAAACTAACAACTTTTAAACTTTTAAGATATTGAATACACAACTTTCAACATAAAATTTCTATCTCTGAAACCTTAACCAATGCCCTAATAGGCCCTAAGGGCACTTGTTAACATTTCCCAAATAATAAAACTCAAAATAGATTTCTCCAGAACCGCCAATGGTAAAGAGAATTTCATTTTCTATCATGATATAATTGAATTCTTCAAAGAATAATTATATCATTATTCTATAGCTTCCAGCAATACCATTGAAGCCTGATATAATTATGCCAATTCTTGGGCATTGAAGTTATGTAGAGACCAGTCCATCAAGGAAGTGACGAGCACATTCATTCTTCAACTTACGCCATTCTTTCACCTTAAAGAAGCACTAGTTCAGTTCTTGTTTTGGATCTGCCCATTTTCTTAAATGCAACTTTGCTTTCTCAGCCTGCAATTTTGACCCACAAAAAAAATCAAATAAGATTGAGCTATCCAAAATCTCTTCACTTGTGGGATTGGCTAAATAGATCAGACCAACTCATTATTATATCCAATCAAAACCAACAACACAACATGCATCCCAAAAAAAATAAAAAAATAACACGAGTAAATTAAAAGGAGAATGCTAACGAGTGTCCTTAGGACACTAGTTAAGGAACCCAAAAAAGAAGATATTATTGGAAAGTGATTTATTTAATATTTTGAGAAGATAAATACTTGATTTTCCAGTAAAATCTTGTTATTTTTGGATTCCTTAAATACTGTCCTAATGGCCGGACACTATTAGCAAGACCCAAATTAAAATAAGGGTTTTCATAAATGCCCTAAGGGCATTGGTTAATGAATCCATATATAGAAAGTCTGTATTAGAAATCACAAGTTCTCAAATTTAAATGTGTTAACTCATCATTTTCAATAAAAGACTTCTACATTTGATTTCTTAATCAATGTCCTTAGGACACTGGTTAGCATTCTCCTTAAAATAATGACGTTAGATGAATAGCTAGCTAGTTACCTCTCTTTCCCAGTCGCATCGAATGGTAATCAAGCCCAATATCAAAGTCTGTGTTGCTGTTCCACCAAAAATCATCCCCGCCCAGATTCCCTGATTGTTCAATTTCATTAACAATTAATGTAAGAATTATATCTTAATACATATGAAATTCGTATTCTAGGCAAAAACACAGCACAAATTTTTTGAAACAAAAAAAGAGAGAAAGAAAACATACCATGACTCCTTGATTAAAGAACCAGCCCATCAAAAATCCAAGAGGCACCCCAATAACATAGTAGCAACCCAAATTTATGTATGCAACATATGATTGCCACCCGGATCCCACAGCCACCCCTGTTCAAATTATCCAAAGTGGGGGAAGATATATTATATATGTAGCACATAGTTGAGTATATATGCTGCCATTTTAGATCAAATTATTTAAAAAATGAAAGGAGATAGATATCTACCTGAGAGAACTGGCTGAACACTGTTGAGTAGAATAGTGAAGGCTAACAGAAGAGAAAGCTTGTTTACTTCATCAAGGACAGCTTTGCTAGTAGAAAATATGTAGCCGAATTTATCGTGAAATATCATAATCAACATCCAGAAGAAGAGTCCTATTATAATAGATGTCAACACTGATACTATAGTAGCAAACTTTGCTCCTTTTCCATTCCCAGCTCCAAGCTCGTTTGCAACCCTCACTCTGCAGATTGCATAGTTACTTACAATGTTACTATTTAGTATTTGCATTTCAACCTTGAGTTCTTAAATACTTTAAGGAATTGAAGACAGTTTATTAGTTACGTGATAAGGGGCATCCCTTGCTTCTGTTTGGTAAAAATAATTGATAAGCTAGCTTACATTTCACACGGTTAATGACTTATAACCTCGTTTAAAACATTTATTAGAAACATGAAAAGTATGAATATGTAGCATAAAAGTATATGAAATGTACAGAAACAAGTATGGTACCAAAAGAATCTAATGTCGATGTTAAGGTTATGGATTATTAGCCCGTGTTAGGTGATAAAATTAAAGGTGTTGAAGTCACTCTATGACTGGCAAAGAAAATTTACACTGTGGTCCATGCACAGTGCAAAACTGCAAATTTCATCCGTGCATGGGATACACATGGGCCTCACTTTCTCAAATGAGATTCTGTCTGCAAAGCCCACCACGTACACTTTGAGCCAGGTCCACAAGGAACTTTCTCCATAAAATAATGTAGCCCCGCTTAGGCGGAAAAAAAGCAAGTGGGAGTTCCAACATTAAAGTTTGAAAGGTCATTTGAACTGATGCAATCATGCAACTTTTAAGCTTTGTTTGGATCAGGAAAAAAAGGGGAAAGAAGAGAAAACAAGTAAAAAATATAGTGTGTTTATGTCAAAAGAAGTAGTAGTAAAAGAGGAATGGGAGAGAAGTAAAATTTATTTTTCTTGTAAGATATATTTATCCCTAGTAGCATATTTGTATGATGCACAATAAAAGGGTAGAGTTGTAATATGATACAAACCATTGATTGCATCTCTCCTGCTTTTATTTCAACCGGAGAAGGAAAAAAAATGTAGGACCTACCCCCCATTTCCCACTCTCATCCAAACATGAAAAGGGTATCTTCTACCCATTCTCTTTCCTCTGCAGTTCTACTTGCTTGTTCTCTATTGAAACAAACGATGCCTTAATGAATAGGATTCATAGGACCCTTCTATATTTAATTAATTAATCTATGATAATGATGGTCATAACGTCATTTGGTTAAAAAAAAAAAAAAAGAGGAACAGCACCCTAATTATTGAATTGCTTTTTCTTTCAAGTTTTGGCACTATACTCTTTAGTACTTTGTGAAATTATTAACGTGAATTAAAATATTAATGGCCTAACGGAAACAAAGGCATGGCTAACAAGTAAGAGCTTTTGCTGACCAAACATTTATTCTTAGTATTCCTGTATCATAATATTAGATTCATTGAAAGCATGGAACCGCAACAGTTGGATTGTCAGTCTCCATCATGAATAGTGCTGATAACAAGCTGAGTAATTGAGATTGTTTCAACTCAAACTCAGCTCAATGAACAATTTGACTCAAGTTCAGCTCATAATTTCATGGATCCAATTTATTATTGAGCAATCAACACTCCATATAGAGAGGCTGTCCCTACCTCAGCTAGAAGAACCGTGTCAAATTATTATATTAATTAATTATTAAGAAGAGAAGGAAGCCTAATCCTAGAAGAACAGTCACAGAATTTTTGTTGGGATATACGTAATATGAGGCAAGCGTAATCCTTCACTACCAATCCAGAGTCTTCCTAGCAGTCACTTCATGTCTCCACCTATGAATATAATGCACAATTTGGGTTTGACTAGGTATCAATTGTTTTCTATTCCTAGTTTCCTACCATACGTATGTTATTTTGAGTTATTTATAATTTTATATTGATATGATTTTCGTGGTGAATGGTGATTACGTATAATAGACAATATCTCAGGACGTGTATCGTGCCTCTTCATAAATCATAATGTCGAAATGTCTCAATCACCACCGCAATTTAGTGTGTAGGCGATACATTTTGTTATGTAAATCCATCCAATGAATTGTGCACTAGTATATGCGGTTAAAGATCGGCCATTTGTTTTATGACACCCTTTTTTATTATCTGAGTTCACTGCCACCCACGTTAGGCTATGGCCTCCATTATTGACTTATGCAGAAAAATTGACAAATAAAAAGAAAGATACAAAAGAAGGATAAAAGAAAGATATATTACCCAGTTCCAGCAAAGAAAGCCAGTGGAATCATCATTTCCAATCCATTTAGGGTCATACTGCCAAACAAAATAGCACCAATCAGCCCAAAAAAGCAAAACCCACAAAAAAAAAAAAAAGAGCAGTCAATAAAAAAAAGTAGTTAAATATGTATATGATTAATTACCAGATGGATAAAGCATCCACGGCAATCTCTGCATTTGGTAGATTTCCGGTCATCAATATGAGAATTCTATAGTACCAATTCTCCAAGCTGTAGATGCAAAGATCACATATCCCATGAAGCAGATGCTAAGGAAGAGAAAACACAGCATACATAGAAAAAGAGAAAATATGCCATGACCAACTATTTCAAAAAAATTGGTAAGGTAAAAATGCGTTCAATAATTTTCTTTTACCTTTTAACACACATACTAACACAAATTAAAGCTTTTGGGTTAGAAGAAAGGACAACTTATATATTTTTAACAAGCACAAAAAATTAATATTTATTTAAAAGAATGGAGGCAGTATAGATTCAACTAATCATTTGGTCATAATAAAAACTTTGATATTGAAAGCACATCATATATAAATCAACTTTTCTAAAAATTTAAGTTTATCATAAATGATTGTTGGATATTATATAAAGCAATTAATTACCAGAGCATGACTCCAGAAGCAGCAGAGAGCTTGACAAACTCCCAAAGACCAGAGAATGCTTCAATAGAGAAACCAGACCATGTGTGAGGGCAACCACCCCAAGCCGTGTAAGCAAAAAGTCCCAAAGTCAAGACCCACCAAGAGAAGTTTGTGGTTGCAGCAGTGCCAATCACACCAAACTGAAGCTTGAACACAAACAACCAACTCACAAACACATGCACCAAGAATGCAATCAGAGACACCCAAGCAATTGCCGCAGTCTTGAGCTGGCTCTGCAAGAACCTCTGAAGTGGGAACTGGAATGCAAAAGAGAAGTGAAGAGGTATCAACCATATGGCTACTTCTCCAGATAGCTCTGCTACATCATCAGGTTGTCCCAGCAGCTTCAACACGGGTGAGGCAAAGAGGTAGATAGGCAAAAGAAGAACACAACAAAGGAAGAGAACGATCCATGAACGCTGCATGTAAACCCCTAACATGTAGTATTTCTTGGCACCAAAAGCTTGTCCACATAGAGTTTCTAAGGCACTTGCCATGCCTAACTGATGAAAACAAAAACCATAACACATTAGAGAAAAAAATCCCATCAAGCATTTCACTCTAAAAGTACCCAACAAAAACTATGTTTTTGGGCAATTTTTCTCTTTTGTTGGATTAAGATTAAGATATCACATCCGATAACCGAAGACTAATCCATTTCAGGTACAAAGATCATTGAAGTAAATTTTACTTCTACCAACAATTTTTTTTTCATATACACCATAGTAATCGCACAAATACTAAACAACATACTTAAGGAACCCAGTTATCTATCTACTGTGATACGATAATTTTATATTACCCACCAAGCATTTCATTGAGAGTTGATTATTTTTGATAATTCACTAAAGCTATCATACCCATTTGAGTATCATAGAAATTCTTGACGTTTTTGTTTTAGTTAACCAAAGAATGAAATATAAAGGAATATATATTACTACTAGACTATACTACAGTATACCAAGAGGCCAAAGTCGAAGCCGACGATAACGTTGTTGGCAATAGAGATAGCAGCGAGTTCAAGGTCACCAAGGTGACCAGCAAAGGCTTGTGTGATGACAAGCATGGAATAAGAAGCAATACGGCTGAAGATTGCAGGGCCAACTATGTGCCATAGCTTCTTTGATTCAACCCAAACCTTTTGTGTGAGAGTTTGATCCTCGGGTTCTTCATCTATTGAATGATGTTTTGGCAAAGTGTGATCTTCCAACAATGGAACGCTAGCTTCTACTAATGGCGAAGCCTCGTTGCTCGGCATTTCTGAATCACCAAATTATACTTTAGGATGTGACTAGAGTTTTCTATGGAGTTGGAAAACCCAAAGTTGAAAGAGAAAAGAAAAAGGGAAGAAGGTGAGGGACCAAGTGTTGAAAACTCGCTGGCTTTAAACAGGCCGGGTTCGTCCTCTGTTCTGAAAAAACTCAGTAGTTATCAATATCATATATTTAAGACACAGGGCATAGAGTATTCACTGATGGAACGTTTTAAAATCTTATTTGTCTACGTTTTTTTTTTTTTTTTAATCTTTATATATACACATATCTTAAAAATGATGAACAGAGTCAAAAGACATATTTATTGTTCCAATAATAACAAGACGTTGCCAAAAGAAGATTTTGCCTTTTAGACAGTACCATGAATCTTGACAATAGATTAGGTATATGGGTTTTTTTTTTTTTTTGACAAGGAGATTAGATATATGGTTAAGAGTATACAGACTGCATAATTAGATTAATTAATTTCGTATTTAAGATAGTTTATGATCGAATATTATAATAAATTCTAAAAAAGAATAATATTTCTTAAAATTTAAAGCTTGCCAAATATGTCACGTCACACTTACATAGAATGTATTAAATTATCATTAACTTGATAATAAATTCTGAATTAATAGTTATTAAATTAATATATTTATAATTTAATAAATTAGCACCTTTAATTCAGATTTAGTAAATAAAAAACGTTCATTAAAATAAAGACATCTTTAAAATAATTAAATAAAAGTAAGTTTAATTTAATTTGAGACATATTATAATTTTACTATATTAAAATGAATAATAAAATAATTTTTTTGCTCAAATTAAAAATAACTCCCTTTGAAAGGTACCTTTTTATAATAAAATTTCTTTAAGAATTACTTAGTGTGTGTTTGGAGAGATAAATTGTTGGTATTTCAGCTTTTTTATTTAAAAAAACTGTTTCATTTACAATCTAGTTTATTTGGCATTTAGATGAAATTTTAAAAAAAAACTTTTATTAGATAGAAAAGCTGTTTTTATACCATTTTTATCAAGGACTGTAAGATTTTTTCATCTTGATTATTTTCCAATCTCAAAATTTTATTTACCTTTTGCCCCCCAACACCATACTATTTTACCAACATGCTTTCTCTTCCCCTGGGATTTTTCCTCACTGGATGCCTTTTTTTCACACGACCAACTCTTTATATTGTTGGACTGTATGGGACTACCACGAGCTTGACTTTTCATAATAAAAAAATGTAACAAATTTTATTTAATTTTTTATAATAGAAATAAATTAATGACAAAATATAAAAAAATAAATATTTTAACAAGTTTTAATGTTAAAAAAAATCCAATATCATTAATATAAATAAATAATTTTATACCATTTTTCGTAATTTACTATGTAAAAGTGATTTTTTTTTGTATCACCCAAACAAAATAGATTATCTTAAAATTGTTTTTCATCAAATATACTCAAACAAAAACAAATTCTGATTATAATTAATTTTACAATAATTAATTATCAACATAATTTATTTTTTTCAGCTTTCTCAAACACACTTTTATGACTCATATTCGACAGAAATAGGTGGTTTGTTTTGTATGAGTTGCTTGTGTTGGATACAGAACATGCACATGTCCTTCCAAAAAGCACGAACATCCAAGAAGGTCAGGGCTGAGAAAAATAAATAATTTTCTATAATCTCATTATTTAAACACTTGAAATATAATATTTAACTAAAACTTCTTTTATATTAAATTATAAGTATGCAAGTTTAAACTCCTATAATACTCTTTAAAAAAAAATTCTTATAATGAATTATACCCATTTCTTATTTCCTTCTTCTCATTCCTCCATTTTCATGTAAGACTTCTTATAAATTTCTTTTAGATAAATAATATATAATATTCCTTCTAAATATCACATCTAACTATATATAAAAAAATTCCGTTTTGGTGTTCTGTTCATCTAGCTATCATTCAGAAAAGAAAAGAAAAAAAGACCAATTTTGGTAATGAGAAAAACACCCAGGGTCCATTTTAGTGCCTAAAAAAAAATTTAAAAGTACCAAATTAGTTCTTCGTAATTTTAAAATAGGGACATATTAGTCTCTCTGTTTGATTTCATTAGACACCATCTATTATCTCTTTAGATTAGGGTTTCATAATTGCTAATTTGGGACAGAAATTAGAGTGACGTCGATTAGGTCTTATTTTGGATATTTAAGTGTCATTTTTGGTTGCTTAAGGGATCAGTTTTTTTTTTTACCGTATGGGTTCAAAATGGTGTTGTTTTGTGATTTATAAACATTTAAGTAAATATTTAATAACCAATTTATATTATGGAATTTGTAAATATCATATAATAATACACCTAATCAAGAAAATAAAATACATTATTAACTTAATAAGCTCAAACAAATAAGATGGACTAATTTAACACTTTAATTTTGTTATTGACTAAATCGGATCAAAATATTTTTCTCGCCTTTATTCTTCAGAAAAAGAAAGCCTGGGACGTTTTCTGTCTCTCTCCGTCCACTGAACAATAGGATATGGAGTCACTGCTTACGTATCTTATTTTTGTCAGCATGTCTTCCCCCAAGGACAATCTCACCTTTTCTAGATCATATTCACCATTTTTCTATTACATTATTAAAAGATGTTATTATTAAAAATAGATTTAATAAACATTTTAATCCTGTGGGATGAATAAGTTTTGATGTTGATTCATATTTCTTTTCATTGATTTTGATGACTGCAAGTTCAAAATAACTGATTTTGATCCATGTTATTAGTTCTCATCCCTGAAGTGTTGTCACAGTGCATTGTTATATTTAATGCCACATAAAAATCATTAATTTTTTAGCCTAGAATTATTTATTATATTTAACCATTATAATATTCAAGTTTTATTATAATTTTTTTTTTATAAAATCTGACTTTTTAATAGGCTGATGTAGCATTAAAATAAAAATTTAATATTACAATGATTAAATAAAATAAATAAATAAAAATTATAAAAATAAAAATAATTGATTATTCCTATAAGTACCTAAACAAAATAAATAAATAAATAAATAAATAATCAAGTGTATTTAATTTTTGAGATTTATATATCTTACTTTTTTTTTTGGTCCTTGACCAAGAGTATATCCCGTCGAAAGTGGGGACTAATCTCCAGCGAGGGAATGAATGAAACCTGAAGGCGAGAAACCCCTCCCAGTAGAAATTCGCTCCATACGCAAGAGCTGGGATTCGAACCCCAGCTACTTGGTTAGGGGGCACAAGTCCACCACCACTTATGCCAACCTCTGTTGATATTTTTATTCTATTAAAATATATCTTAGTATTTTTATTCTATTTATTACATATTATTTAGGTTTTATCCCCAAATAGTTAGTAGTTTTTTTTTATAAGATTTTCACAATAGTTAATTTCATATCTAGAACGATAGTTACATAAAACTATCCTAAAACCATGATTGAAACATTTGAATCACTGATATTGCATTAATAAGTTGACTTAAAATTAAATCCACTTTCATTATGACCAACAACTCTTAAATTATATTACTTTAATATTTAATTTTGAATTTTGATAAGTTGTGACCTTTTTTTTATACAAAGGAATAAGCAAACTAACTAACAGATCATAAAAGAGTAACTCCTCTAGCATCCTCTACAAGCAGAGGATTAAGAACACTAGGAGTAGAATTTAAAATAGTACAAGAAAAGGACCAAAATGCCTAATATTAGCCAAGCAATCAGCGCATCTGTTTGCTTCATGATACGTATGGTTAATAGAGAATCTCCCATTGCTGGACGAAATTAAAGAAATAGCTTCATCAAGGAGGGGTTTGATATACAAACAATCAGAATTCCTCCTCTTGAAATCTTCACTCTTTTTTGTGACTTATGAGTGTACAAAAAAAAATCAATTTATAAGTAAATTGTGTGGTGTCATTTGTGTGTAAAAGAGTGAAGATTTTTTTTTTTTTTTATCAGAAAAAAAAAGTGAAGATTTATTATTTAAGTATGTATTTATTCATAATTTATTTAACAAGTTAAGATTACAATATTATTTTAATTAAATTAAGGTTTACACCATTAATTAATCACAAATTCCAAAATGGCAGAAGAGCCATTTCAAGAGAAAATCTCAAAAGAAAAAGAGAAGACAAAGGAATAAACAAGTTGCTAACAATGTTGTGTATAACACCCGAAGTAGGGAAGGTCCTCAAAACCTTGCCTAATGAAGATCCTATTTTGGAATGCTAGAGGGGTTGCCAACCACCTAACTAGGTTGGTTCTCAAGAGGCTTTGTGTCAATAATAAGCCTGATTTCCTTTTTATTGCTGAACCTTGGATGATGTTTAGTGACTTTCCCAGCAGTTTTTGGAATTCTCTTAACTTAAAGCTTTTTGCAGTAAATGATAGACAGTCTTTGACCCCTAATTTATGGTGTCTTTGCCTGAATCATCTGGGTCCTAATCTGTTAGCAATTTCTTCTCAACATATATCTTTTGCTGTCAATTGTGATAATCAGCAGGTCTTTATCTCTGCTGTGTATGCTAGTACTGTTCATTCTGATAGAAGAATTTTATGGTCCGAGCTTAATTCTCTGCAACAGAATCATGTAGGACTTTGGTGTTTCATAGGTGGTTTCAATGCCATCATTGGAGCTCATGAAAAAAGAGGCGGGAAAACTTACCTTTGCAGGTTTCTTGTGATGAGTTCAGGTGCTGGTCTGACAGCAATATGCTTACACATTTAATGACCAGAGGAGCTGAGTTTACCTGGGCTAATAATAGGAGAGTTGAATCCTTGGTAGAGAAGAGACTTGACAAAGCAATCTGCAATGATTTTTGGCTTCAGTTTTGGGACAGTTCAGTCTGCTGCACTCTTACAAGGAGCATGTTTGATCATTATCCCCTGCTACTGAGTTTGAATAGGGGTTTGCAAGGTCATCCATCTTACTTCAAATTTATGAACATGTGGGCGGAGCACCATGACTGTTTGAGGTTGGTTTCTGAGGTCTGGAAAAGGCAAGTTACTGGTTGTCCTATGCTGGTTTTGGCTCAGAAACTGAGAATGTTGAAGTCTGAACTGAAGACTTGGAATAAGGAGATTTTTGGAGATGTGCATCTTAATGTTAAGTATGCTCAAGAGGAGGTTGATCTTATACAAAACCTGATCCAGTCACAAGGCAACAATGATGAGCTTATTGCTAAGGAGAAGGATGCTCAAATGGGTTTTCAAAAGGCTTTATTCTTTCAAGATGAATTTTGAGGGAGAAGTCTAGAATCAACTGGCATAGTTATGGGGACAGGAACAGAGATATCTTTCACAAAGTAACTAGGATCAGAAACTCTTCAAAACATATGTCAATCCTCAAGTCAGGTGATGTTATTCTTGATAAGCAATATGAGATTGAACAACATGTTTTGAACTATTATGAAAATCTATTTGCTTCTGAGAACAACTGCTCTATTAATGACTTAATTGATTCTGTCATTCCCTCTTTAGTGTCTAATACTGATAACCTTATGCTAACAAGTATGCCATCCAAGGATAAGGTGAAAGAGGCAGTTTTTGGTATGAACAGTCATGGTGCTCCTAGACCAGATGGTTTTGGAGTCTGTTTCTATCAGAAATTCTGGCAGATAATTGAAGATGATGTGTTTAAGTCTATTTCACAATTTTTCTCCTAGGGTTGGTTACCTCCTAACCTGAGTTCCAATGTAATTGTCCTTATTCCAAAGTTCAATAGGGCAGATAAAAGAGAGAATTTCAGGCCTATAGCACTAACAAACTTCCAATTTAAGATCATCACTAAAGTGTTGGCTGATAGATTGTCTTCAATTGCTCCCAAGATCATTTCTGAGAATCAAAGAGGGTTTGTAAAGACCAGGCAGATTCAGGACTGTATTTGCATAGCCTCTGAGGATATGAACTTGATGGATAAAAAGGTTTTTGGAGGCAACTTGGCAATCAAGATTGACATAAAGAAGGCATTTGATACAATGGATTGGGGTTTCCTTCTCAAAGTCCTTCATTCTTTTGGGTTTGATGATAAATTCTGCTTGTGGATTAAGGTAATTCTGCAATCTGTCAAGCTATCTGTTTCAGTGAATGGTCATTCTTGTGGCTTTTTCCATTGTAAGAGGAGGGGGTGAGGCAGGGTGACCCTTTGTCCCCCTTTCTGTTCTGCATTGCAGAGGATGTGCTTAGTAGGGCTATCACCAAGCTAGTTGAATCAGGTTCTGCTCTTCCAATGGCTAGCCCTAAGGGATTCCAAACTCCAAGTCATGTGCTTTATGCAGATGTCATTATGATTTTCTACAGAGGAACTAAGAGGAACTTGCAAAACCTTATGAATCTGTTCAAGACATATGAGGAAGCTTCTGGCCAAATCATAAGCCCTTCCAAAAGTAAATTTTATACTGGAGCTATGCCTTCTTGGAGAATTAACAGTATTCCAGCTTT
Source organism: Echinosophora koreensis (assembly GCA_035048595.1). Lineage (NCBI taxonomy): Eukaryota > Viridiplantae > Streptophyta > Magnoliopsida > Fabales > Fabaceae > Echinosophora > Echinosophora koreensis. The sequence continues at coordinate 1,680,185 of JAPCYP010000003.1, forward strand.
GCTTGGGTTTTCTGTTGGTAGAATGCCATTCATGTACCTTGGTGTACCAATCTTTAAAGGAAAGCCTAAAAGGAGGCATCTTCAACCAATTGCTGACAAGATAAAGTCTAAATTGGCAACATGGAAAGGTTCTTTTCTTTCTATAATAGGAAGAGTTCAGTTAGTAAAATCTATAATTCATGGTATGATGGTTTACACTTTGCACTGTTATGCTTGGCCTAAAGTCATGCTTAAGACCATAGATGGATGGATCAAAAACTTCATTTGGTCTGGTGATGTGAATGTTAGGAAGATATTTACAGTAGCTTGGCACATTGTCTGTTCTCCTTTTGATGCAGGTGGTCTTGGATTAAGATCCATTAAAGGCATTAATGAGGCTGCATCTTTAAAGCTATGCTGGAACCTCATGTCTTCAAACTGCCAATGGTCTCAGTTCCTTAAAGCCAAATTCTTTAAGAATGGTATTCCTGTCTCTTATCACATTAGTTCTGCTATTTGGCCTTCAATTAAGCCTTATGTACAGACTGTCTCTGATAATGCTTCTTGGGTGCTTGGTGATGGCAAGAGCATCAACTTCTGGCTTGATAGTTGGCTTCCTGTTTCTGTCTTGGACATGATGCTAGTTCCAGCTGCTCTTCATGCTTCCTTCAAATCTTCAGTAAGCACTTTTATTAGAGGTAATTCTTGGATATTCCCTGCTGATCTTGTTGCTCACTGCCTTGCTCTAGTTAATGTTGTCAAGCAAGGAACTATTCCACTGAATCCTGGTCAGGATTATATTATTTGGTCTAAATCAGAATCTGGTTTCCTATCTTTTAAAGATACCTACATATTTCCGAATCCTACAAGCTCAAAAACTGGTGTAAGTTGATTTGGCAACCTTTTATTCCTCCATTAAAGTCCTTTCATCCTTGGAGATTGTAGCATAGGAAACTGCCTACTGATGACATGTTGCAGACTCGAGGCTGTACTGTTGTTTCCATGTACAGCTTGTGTGGCTGTAATTTAGAGACAGCAACTCATCTATTCCTTGATTGTTCTTTTGCCTCTGAAATCTGGAGCTGGTTAAAAAGGGTAATTGGATGTGATATTGATCTATCTTCTATCAAAGCAATTTTTTCTGTTTGTGATAAGGGTTGGAGCAGCCAAGTAAAAGACATCATCCTTGCTGCCATCATTAATTCCATTTGCATGATATGGTGCTGCAGAAATAAACTCAAGTTTGAAAATAAGCTAATTTCCCTCAGAACTTGCTTTAATAGCATTGTGGCAGCAGATCATCTCATAGGTAATCTATCTAAGGGCATTATGTCATATTCGATGAAGGAATTTACTATTTTAAAGGCTTTCAGCATCAATTGTCATGTATGTCATGCTCCAAATATTATTGAGGTTACTTGGATATATCCTCCTTGCAATTAGGTGAAGTGTAACTCAGAAGGTGCATCTAAGGGTAATCTTGGTTAGTTTGCTAGTGGAGGAATTTTTAGAGGTTTTAGAGGTGCTTCTCTCGGGTCTTTTGCTACTAATCTTGGTGTTGGTACTTCTTTTCATGTTGAATTGATGGGAGCTATTTTAGCTGTGGAGCAAGCCTCCATGAGGGGTTGGATGAACTTGTGGCTTCAGTGTGACTCTCAAATGGTTGTGGGAGCTGTTAAAGGAAAAATAGTAATTCCTTGGAAGTTAAGAAATAGATGGTCTAATTGTATGGCTTTAACTAGGAAGATGAATTTCATTGTCTCTCATATTTTTAGAGAGGACAATTCTTGTGTGGATAGATTGGCATCCTATGGGTTAAATGTTGGAAATTTTGTTTGGTGGGACAATATTCCTTCTTTCATTAAGGAAGACTTTTTTAGAAATAGATAAGTCTTCCTTTTTATAGATTTTGTTAGATGTTTCATGGGTAAGGGTCATGTCCCCCTACGGTCTTTTTGTATTCTTCATTATTTTTCCATTTATTAATAAATTTAGAAGTATGCGGCAAATGATTGATAGGGATTGAGGTGTCAACCTAGTTGGGATGTCCTTTCCTATAGTGATGACTTTGCAAACTTCATTCTTTACTTAAAAAAAAATCAATCACAAATTATTTTATATTTAACTTTTAATATAGTTATGAATATTTCTCTTAATGTGACAACTTATAATTTATTGACAACATAAATTGATTGTACATATCAATTAAATCAAAAGATAAATATGTTCTTACTTTAATTTCATTTCCTTTTCCTCTTTTTTAAACTATTTCATTTTCCTCTAGTTAAACCCCTAGCCTATCCTCACATATTACGGTTATGCAAGATTTTTCCAGCCAATTAAGCGTAAGTTGAGTTTCTTAGTTAAGCTTTGGAAACTAGATTAGTGGCGGATTCTATGGTGGACCAGTGGTATAGGTATACCCAGCATGCACAAGTCTCTTTAACAATTAGATTTACATAGACCACAATAATATGGTACACCTTCCCTCATTGAATTTTTTTGCTCTTCCTCCTTCTTCACTCTGCCTAATCTGCCTCTTCCGTTTTCCGCCATCCAGACATGAACGAGCCTCCACCGGACAGCTAGGAGACAGAAAGCGAATGGTTGAGCCTCCAAAGAACCTAGTCTTTTGCTCTTCCTCCTTCTTCACTATGCCTAATCTTTCCCTTCTTCATCACCACTCCATGGCATGGAGACAGAATACGACACCACCAATCACCTCCCAACCATCGCCACGCCGGAGCCTCACCGGCGATTCATCTTCTCCAACTGATGTCATCTGAATCCTGATCCTCGACCACCTCCACGAAGTCTGCCACAAGCTCTCCACCACTCCCATCCTCACCAAAACCTTCCGCCGTGCCACCACCATCTCCCCTTCTCCAGATTCGCGCCACCCAACCTCCATGAAAACCAGCTTCCATGCGGCCCGAACTAGACCCTCCTCAACCACCATACACCGCCACCGCCGTCAGCAACAACTGCAACTAGAGCAGCTAGGGTAAGGTTCGTACCTGACTTCATGAAATCCTTCATGAAATCTGAGTGTGTGACTTAACGGGGAGAGGGGTGGTGGCTGCCGGGGAGGGGGAGGGAGGCGGAGGAAGGGGAGAGGAAAGAGGGGGAGAAAAAGGAGAAAAATCATGTGTATAACATCTATTATTAGATTCTATGAGCTTTGCAATCTAACGGCTTAGATTAAAAAGAAAAGTTGTGCACGGTGGTACCACCTATCATGGTGGTCCACCGTAGAACTTGCCCTAGATTGGTTAGATCGGGGAGAATGGAAGATAGCTTTATATAATTGGAATTTTTTTTTTCATCTATCGTATTTTTTAAATTTTGATTGATACTCAAACTAGTAAAACTTACTTCAAATTACTACATGTATTATCATTCTACATAAATTTGTGACCTGTAGGCATTAAGGGGTGAGCGTGGGATGGGTTGGGACTGGTTTTGCTTGTCCCTCACCCGACCCTAAATATTGATAGGGCCAATTCTTTGAGCCCGAACTCGTTCTCAGACCCGAAGGAACCCGATCATATGTGGGCTGGTTTAAGATCAGTCTTAATGGGACGGGACTGGGTTGACCCGAAGTTAAATAGATTACTAAATTTCTGCGAGTGAGAAAAAATGTTATTTTTTTATAAGTCCAAATATCGGCAAAACATGTTACCTAAAAGTCACCAATTGATCTCGTGTCACCAAATAGATCCAAAACTGGATGTTACAAAATGTCAATAAATAGATCCTTTTGTTGGATGCTTCCTTAATGCTCGTGTTACCAAAGTCAAATTGTTAAAAATATAATACTTTCATCAAGCATAATTATTTCAATATAACAAAAGCCACAAAATATATCAAACGTGAAATGCAAGCTAACGAGAGATAAAAACAAAAGTAGATTTTATTATATGGGACGGGTTGGGTAACCCGAAGATCAATTCGGACCCGTCTCTGACCCGACATCGGGTCACTAAATAGGGCGCGAGTTCTTCCTTTCTCTTCTGTGGGCTAGGGTTAGACCCAGCCCAAATACTACTGGTTAGAACGGGTTCTAGGGTCGGGCCGGGTTTTGCACACCCCTATTAAGCATGAAGCTTGTCATAGATAGGGATAGCAATCCGGACCCTACCCACCGAGTACCCAAAAAAAATACCCGCCATGGGCAAGGTAAAAACCCGTTTTATGGGTATGGGCACGGGTAATTACCCGCAAATCTGAGAGGGTATGGGGGCGGGTACGGGTACCTTGGTACCCACCCCACCCCATACCCATAAAATTTGCTTACCGACGGCAAAAGCTATCTGAAAATAAAAATGTTCGTTGGAAATAATTTAATAACTGCGCTGGCCAAACCATTTCCCCCCACTTTCCCTTTCTTTTCTTCTCTCAAACTCACCTCTCCATACCCCCTATACCCAGCACCTCCTCACACCACAACGGCGACGAACGATCGTCCCCCCCCACTGCGATGGCCACCCCAGCCACCCACCGCACTTCTCCTCTCGGCCCCTCTCTCTCCCTCTCCTTCTCCCCCAATGTTCCACACATGGCCACATCCTCCTTTCAGTCTCTGCAGCGCATAGCACCGCCGGAGGAGCCCCCTACCGCCCCCACCTATCCCCTCTCTGTCTTCTCCTCGAGCAGCTCTGCCCACCACCACCTCCGCGAGCCACCACACAGCCACGACCACCGCAGCTTTTTGGTATGCTATTTTTGGTTTATTATTATTATTTTTATTCATTTGGTATTTGTTTATGCATTTTTTCACTGTTTTGTACATTTTTTGTTTGCACTAGTGTGCATCTATTTGAGAGTTGCCACCATCGCCACCGTCGTGAGCCACCCAGCTTGCTGTTTTCACCTCCTCTCGGCCTCAAGTAATCTTTTCAATTCTGTCTATTTTTTTTTATTTCTTTGCATTTCCTGTGATTAAGATAAATGTATTTGAATTTCAAGACTTGAATGTGTCTTGCTTGCTAGTGTGCAATTGTATTTTTGAATTTTTTCTGATTGTGATCACAAAAAATTAACCCATATCCTTACTTGTTAATTTATGATTAATTCTTGAGGATGAGGGTGAATTTTAGGGTAATATAATGTTTTTTTTTATTAATTTGATTATGCCAAGGATGCAATATTAATATAAAACCTTAAGCTTAGCTTAAGTATTGGATCTCAACGACTTTGGTATTATAAAATAATACAAAACTTTACCAAGCAAACATGATTAGCTGCTCATTAATTGTGCATCGGGAAAAGCTGCTCAGGGTGCACTGGGGATCGTGGACGACGAAATCGACTGTGATTAAAACAAATAGTGCAAAAAAAATTGGAAACCACTAGTTAAATTTGTAAATAAAATAAAATTAATTATATAAAACAATATTAAAAACAATATTATATCGAAAGCCAAACAACATTCTGATTATGCCGAAAAGGGGGGATTAGATGTCTGTGCATAAAGTGCAATTGTATCGATTTTCTTCCACCAGAGAGGTGCAGCACTCTGTAGGGGGTCCTCCATGCCGGCCAGCCCTCCACTACTTCTACCGATCCACCACCACAGCCTCATGATGCTGGAGTGTCTTCTGAGCCGCAGCCTGATGGTCAGCTAACGCCGGTGAACTCCGCCCGCCAGGACGACGATGGCAGTTATTATGGTGATTATTAGGATAGTTATAGATGTAGTTGTGTTTTATAGCTCGACGGATATTTTATGTTTGGATTATTTATGTTTTTTTTAAATTTAATTTAATTTAATTATCTTTTTAATTTTATTTGTAATTTCAATTTTGGTTTTAAATTAATAATATAATAAATTAATTATAATAAAATCAAATGATAATTAAATTTAAACTAAAAATAAAATAATAGTTAATATTAAAAATAAAAAATTAATAAAAAAAATTATATCCTCATTACTGACGGACATGGCCGTCGGTAACTGCATAATAGATTTTCCGACGGATTTGTCCGTCGGAAACTCCCAATAACATTTACCGACCGATAAATCTGTCGGTAATGAGGGGGCCCGTGTGAGGAGTTACCGATGGACGGACCAGATCCGTTGAAAACCCTTTCCTACGCGCCTAGTACCGATGGACGGAAGGCCGTCGAAAAGTCCGTCGGAAATGCTGATTTCCGATGGCTTTTGGCCTTTTCCGACGGGTTTTGGCCGTCGGAAATCACCTTTTTTTTGTAGTGATTGATCTTGTTGAGAGAACAGAAGAAGGTAGATGGGTCATCTACTTATTTGAGTAACTATCACTTGAATCCAGAGAAATCAAGAAAAGACCTTGCTTGTATGATAATAGTTCACGAGTATCCACTTTCAATGGTGGATCGTCTGGGGTTCACAGCATATTCTGAAGGTATTCAAACTTTGTTCAAGGTTCCTAGTCGAAACACGATAAAAAAATGATATTATCAAAATCTATGAAAATGAAAAGGTGAAGACTATGGGACTCTTGGACAAGATCGGGAGTAAGATTGCTTTAATAACAGACATGTGGACAACTAGTAACCAAAAAGGAAGGGTATATGACCATTACAACTCACTACATTAATGATGACTGGGATATACAAAGTCACATATTAAGGTATGATATTTGTTAACTTTATCATATACATATAGTACTTTGCATTGTATTAATATCTAATAAATTATTTTGCATAATAGGCTTGTGCATGTAGAGTGTCCACAAACAGCTGAAGCTCTTTCAAAGGTGTTTGTCACGACCGTCCCGTCCGGGCACCGCGAAAAAAGATTAAAAAAAAAAAACAGAGGAGTCGCCACCAATATTTTTATTTGGGAAAAACATTGGAAACACCAATTTTTTTAAGGAAATTGGTCTAAAAAATGGATAGAGATTTGAGTCCGGGAGTCGGTTACGAGTAGGGAAGGTGTTAGCACCCTACATTGCCCGTTTTAAAAACGGTACCTCGAGTTAATTGTGCAAAATAATTTAATAACTTTTTAAACATTTATTTTACCCCAAAAATTATTTACAAGAAAGAATAATTTTTATTTTATTTTTTTTATTTTTTATTTGTGATTTTGCATTTAAAAAATAATAATTATTGTTATTAAAACCTAAATGAGGTTGAAGATGGCACATAAGTCCACAGGGCAACCTCAAATCTCAGGGATTGAATATGGCATCCGAGTCCATGGGGCATCCCTAAATAACACAAGATCAATTGTTTTGATTAGCTATTTGAAAATAAAAAGAGATACTAAAATAAGAAAAATTTAGTTTTGGCTTGACAGAATGATTGATTCTACTTCTACGTATTCCCAGGTGCAATGGGAAACTCAAAGCCATGTAGTTCCTTAAAAAAAGATTTGGTTGATTGATTGATTTTAAATTTTTTAATTAATTTTTTTAAAAAAAAAAAAGAGATTTGATTTTGAAAAAACTTTTTCATTAAGAAACAAAGAGAAAAAGAATTTTTTTTCATTTTTGATTTTTTTGACACTTTTGAAAAAAGGGTTTTTTTTAGACACATATTACACTTTGTTATTATTATGTTTGGCCCAAGAAATAAACAAAGAGAAAAAAAAAAAACTCACCTATTGATTCTAAGCCCACAAGCTAAGACACATCAATATCTAAAAAATAAAAACACAAACATAACCCCTTATCAGAAGCCCAACCTAAATAAACTAAACAAATCACATAATAATGACAATAAGAAAAGAAACATAAAAAAGAAAGAGAAAGCAAAATCCAAGTTCAGCTTCTCTGGTTACCAACGATACAGAGGGGCAACGTTCTTGAAAGACGCACGGAGGAGCTAGCGGTGCGGCGGAGGCGAGCGCGGAGAATGACAACGTGATGCTAGAAGGCGGAGCTCGCAACGAGTCAAAGGCGGCGGAGTGCGGAGTTTGTGACTGAAACCGGAGTGGACGTCGGAGGTGGCGCGGCTAAGCAGGGGAGTTGACGATCTGTACAGATCCGCTCCAGGATGGCAGAGCGGGTGACGACGTGACTGCGTCTGGTGCGGCGGCCGGCTCTGCGTGCAGCGAAGCGTCTGGACGCGGTGGGGCAGGCGGAACAGTCGGTGTTTGGTGGGTGTAGGTAAGAGTCAAGTGTTGTTATGGTATGGGCATGGTTGCTGATGTTTATGTAATGGGGTAAGACAATAGTATGGTAATCTGATTTGGTTTCTCTCTATTATCACACAAAGATCTTCTCTTTTCCTTCACAATTTTTCCCCCCTTTACTGGTGTTTCTGATTTGGTATTTATAGAGAAGATGAACTCTCCACATTGACATTGGGACCATATGAGCTTTGAGTATTGCAGAGGTTATCATGCTCTAGTCCATTTCAACTTCCATTTATGTTTCTTCTTTCTCAGATCAAGGCATAAGCCCCTTCCCAACTCTGAAATTTAACTACAAATGGATTCTAATAACCTGAGCTTTGTGGGGAAGGGTGTTTTGACGGTTGAGTCCTCCTTGAGCAGCTCCCATATCAATATCTTTCTTGTTACTTTCAAAATTTGCTTGGTTGTATGTTGGTTAAAACTGAAAACTGAAGAAGAAGGACCATGGTAGAATAGGGGTCTATTACTGTACGTTGGGGAGGAAGAAAGATGATGCAAGATCTTTTTTATTTTACTTTTCATTTTTATTTTAAAAGAAATCAGATAATAACTTTTCATTTTTGTTGTTGTTTAAGTTAGCTATTGGGCTTACTAAAAAAAAAAAACTTAGCTGTTGGGCCAAGATGAAGTGGGCTTGATGATGGACTAAAAAGCAACCTTGTAACAAAACAAATTGGGCCAATTTTTTAATTTTCTGCATTTTTACATTTTTTCTTTTAAAAAATATTAACAAAAAGAGAAAACACCCGGACAAAATTAGGTGTTCACAGCTGCCCCTCTTTACTAGTTTCTTATATTAAATAATAGGTGCAACCGTAGTTAACCAATTATCGTTATAAGAAACTAGTAAAGACGAGAACTCCAATTTTGTCCGAGGTATACTGACAAGCAAAGGACCTGTGACTACAACGCGATTTCCTGTAAAGAACCCGCGGGTTGGATTGCTCACTGAGTTACACATAAAAAGCTTGCGCGGTGGATTTCCTGCTGAGCTTAAAAAACAAATACAAAGAGCTTACCGGGTGGATTGCCTGTTGAGCTTAAAAAACAAAGATAAAGAGCTTACGAGGTGGATTGCCCGTCAGAAGCTCGAACAGAAAGATAAAAGAGCTTACGGGGTGGATTTCCCGTCAGAAGCTCGAACAGAAAGGTAAAAAGAGCTTGCGAGGTGGATTGCCCGTCATAAGCTCAAACAGAAAGATAAAGAGCTTACGGGGTGGATTGCCCATCAGAAGCTTACGGGGTGGATTGCCCGTCAGAAGCTCGAACAGAAAGATAAAAGAGCTTACGGGGTGGGTTACCCGTCAGAAGCTCAAACTGAAAGATAAAAAAGCTCATTGATGGAATGACAATGCAAAAACTCGAATAACTAACTTTCAATTCACATAATGAATGCTGATGATGAAAAACCTTATTAATTTGGGCGTGATGCAAGAGATACTTTTGATGATAAATTATTTCTTTTTTGCTCCTTTTATTTTGTTGGAACCTTGACCCCTTACAAGCATCAATCACAGTCAGTCTTGAGGATGAACTAAAACAAGGCCCATCTTATCGGGGAAAGATATCTTGCACTTTTGTTTTCTGATGTAAGACGTCTTTGATGATAATTATCCCAGTCGTTGATTCTTAACATTCTTTCTTTTCTTTAGTGCCCTTTTTCAGGGAACCATCATGCCCCCCATGACCTTTTGAGCCTTTCCAGGAAATCTAACTGCTTTTGAAGGAACACCAATACTTGTTTCGCATTTCAGTATAGACTTATCATGATGAATGCACTCAGTTGACAAAAAGTAAAGTAGAAGGGTAAGGGTAAATAACAAAATTGGAAGTCAATGTCATTATATTTAGAATGAAAAGGTGTACAAAGCTGATATTATAATGGAATTGTAAAAAGGTTGTCGAATGGAAACACATCCCCTCAAGTGACATCTCTTTCAATGACTAGTGTTAGTATCCCTCATACGACCTCGACTACTCATCAACCGGCATCTGAGAATGTTATCTGCCCCAGTCTTTATGCATCTGACCCACTGATCGCCCCAGTTCATCGTTTTACGACACTTCCTTTGTTATCTTTCCTTTTAACCCTAACTTTTGCTTAGACCGCCTTTTCAGGTTTTCGGCCTAGCGGGTTGCTCTAACTTTTGCCTAGACTGTCTTTTCAAATTTTCATCCTAACGAGCTTTTCTTTTTCATTTTTTTTCTTTGGGAAGTGCGTTCAAGGATAGTACTTTTTTACTGCATCTAAGTTTACAGGGAGTGGTAGATCTTCCCCATCCATCCTGGTGAGAATTAAAGCTCCTCCAGAGAAGGCCTTTTTCACAACGTAAGGTCCTTCATAGTTCGGGGTCCGCTTCCCTCGGTGATCCTTTTGGATTGGTAAAATCTTTTTAAGCACCAGGTCACCCTCCCGAAACTGTTGCGGGCATACCTTCTTCTCATAAGCTCTCATCAACCTTTTCTGGTACAATTGACCATGACATAGTGCCGCTAATCTCTTCCCTTCAATGAGGTTCAATTGGTCGAGTCGATCCTGGACCCACTCAATTTCTTCCAATTCTGCCTCTCTCAGTACCCTTAATGAGGGGATTTCTACTTCAATCGGGAGTACTGCCTACATCCCATAAACTAAAGAATACGGAGTTGCCCCTGTCGAGGTGTGATAGCCGTGCAAAGCAAACAGTAACATCTCATGCCTGTCTTTATATGTCACAACCATCTTTTGAACAATCTTCTTGATATTCTTATTAGCTGCCTCGACTGCTCCATTCATCTTTGGGCGGTACGGGGAGGAATTGTGATGCTTTATCTTGAAGCTTTCGCACATCTCCTTCATCATCTTGTTGTTCAGGTTGGTCGCATTATCAGTGATAATTTCACTCCGCAACCTATAACGACAAATTAGCTCTCTTTTGACAAGCCTGATCACGACATTCCTGGTAACATTTGCATATGATGCAGTTTCTACCCATTTTGTGAAATAATCAATGGCAACAAGAATGAAGCGATGCCCATTTGAGGCTTTTGGTTCGATTGGTCCGATAACATCCATTCCCCACATTGAGAACGGCCAGGGTGCCGACATGACATTCAAGGGACCCGGCGGCGCATGAACCTTATCAGCATATATCAGGCACTTATGGCACCTCTTCGCATAATTAAAGCAATCAGCATCCATCGTCAACCATTCATAGCCAGCCCTTAAGATTTTTCTCGCCATTGCGTGACCGCTTGCGTGAGTCCCAAAAGATCCTTCATGTACATCCTCAATTATCTCTTTAGCCTCTTTCACATCAACGCATCTCAACAGCACCATGTCACGATTTCTTTTGTAGAGAATACCTTTATCAAAATAGAAACCCATTGCAAGTCTTCTTAGAGTTCTTTTATCATTTTCTGAAGTACCTGGAGGGTATTCCCTTCTATGCATGAAGCATTTGATGTCATGGTACCACGGCTCTTGATCAGGCTCTTCTTCTACCACTTGACAATATGCAGGATGATCACGACTTTCCATTTTGATGAGTGGCGGGTTTCTTTCATCATTTACTTTGAACATTGAGGACAAGGTAGACAGCGCATTAGCTAATTGGTTATCCTCTCGAGGACTATGATGAAATGTGACTTCGTCAAGCTGCTCGATCAAACCTTTGATGTAATCATGATACGGAATTAACTTGGCATCTCGGGTTTCACATTCCCCTTTTAAATGGTGGATGACTAATGCAGAGTCTCCATATACCTCCAATATCCTTGCCTTTGACTCTATTGCTACCAGGATCCCTAGTGCACAAGCTTCTTATTCAGCTATATTGTTTGTACAATCGAAGCAGAGCCTCACAGTGACATGGAAATAATCATTTTCCGGTGAGATTAAGATTACCCCGATTCCATGTCCCATTGCATTAGAAGCTCCATCAAATAACAAAGTCCACTTTTCTTTTTCTGGTGATTGCTCGCAATCAAACAAAGCCATTATATCTTCATCTGGGAAATCACATTGCATCGATCCATAATCTTCTACTGGCTGATTGGCCAGATATTCTGCAACAATGCTACCTTTTATTGCTTTTTGGGTGACATAGACGATGTCGTATTCTGATAGCAGGACTTGCCAGCGAGCAATTCTTCCAGTCAGAGCAGGCTTATCAAAGATATACTTGATTGGATCCATTTTGGACACCAACCAAGTAGTGTAACACAACCTGTAATGCCTCGAACGGTGAGCCGTCCATGCCAAGGCACAACAAGTGCGTTCTACCAGTGAGTAGTTGGCTTCACAACTGGTGAACTTCTTACTTAGATAATAGATGGCATGTTCCTTTCTTCCGGACTCATCGTGTTGCCCAAGTACACAACCCATAGATTCTTCTAACACAGTCAAATACATGATGAAAGGTCTTCCCGGCACCGGGGCAACCAAGACTGGAGGTTCTTGCAGGTATTGTTTAATATTCTCAAAGGCTTTTTGACAATCTTCATTCCATGTTACTGCCTGATTTTTGGGTAGCAATTTAAAGATTGGTTCACATGTCGCTGTTAATTGGGAGATGAACCTGGCAATGTAGTTCAATCTTCCTAAAAACCCACTAACTTCTTTCTCTGTTCGAGGTGCTGGCATATCGATGATTGCTCGAACTTTTTCGGGATCAACCTCTATTCCTCTTTGATTAACTATGAAGCCCAGAAGCTTGCCTGATTACACCCCAAAAGTGCATTTGGCTGGATTCAATCGGAGCTTAAACTTCCTTAACCGCTCAAAAAGTTTCTGCAGATTATCAACATGGTCGTCTTCGGATCTAGACTTGGCAATCATATCATCTACATAAACTTCTATCTCCTTATGCATCATGTCATGGAACAAAGCCATCATAGCCCGCTGATATGTTGCCCCAGCATTTTTCAAGCCAAAGGGCATAACCTTGTAGCAAAAGGCTCCCCATAAAGTGACAAATGTGGTCTTCTCCATATCTTCGGGAGCCATCTTGATCTGATTATATCCCGAGAATCCATCCATGAAAGAGAATAATGCATGTTGAGCAGTATTATCTACAAGAACATCAATGTGAGGCAGAGGAAAGTCATCTTTTGGGCTAGCTCTGTTCAGAACTCGATAGTCAACACACATTTGAACCTTTCCATCTTTCTTGGGAACAGGAACAATATTACAACCCATTGAGGGTACTTTACAACTTCTAGGAAACCTGCATCTAGTTGCTTCTTGACCTCCTCCTTGATCTTTAAGGACATTTCCGCTTTCATCCTTCGTAGCTTCTGCTTTACTGGAGGACACTCCGATTTTAATGACAGTTTGTGTTCTGCTACACTAGGGTTTAACCCTGGCATGTCTTGGTAAGACTATGCGAAAACATCTTTATAATCCAACAACAACTTGATCAACCTACTTCGTGCTTTTGCTTTCAGGGAAATGCCAATCTTGACCTCTTTTTTATCATCTTCGGTTCCCAAATTGATTAGTTCACTCGGCTCTTCATGAGGTCGAATTTCTCTGGCTTCTTGTTCTACCAATATCAATAGTTCAGGATGAACTTCCCCATCATCATCAACAATCTCATCAGTATGATCAATGGGATAGTCAAAATTGTATGATGAGTTACTAACACTGTCATTTTCAAGAGAGTCACTTTTAGATTTGGATTTTGGTAGTTATCAGGGAAAGCTGAATGAATAAGGGTCAAAGACGATAAACTGCATTTATTGGTGAGAAACAATGAATAAAAGCTAAAGTAAAAATAAGAGAGACAAGAACGCAAAGATGCATGCATTTATTGATAAGTCATACTGAAACAGAAACAAGTAAGCCCATTACAACAAAATTCCTAAAGCCTTGGGCAGAGCTAAAGGATAAGCATTACAGAATTACTTGGAAAAAGACTCTATGGTCCTGGGGAACTCAATGATCTCCCAATTGTTGAGCTCTGTATTTGGAGAGCATGGATACACCAGATTAACACCATGATCGGCGGGATAATCATCTTCAACAGCTGCTGCTTGGTCCAAGAATGCGAACCCTACGCTTCGGAAGTTCTGTCGAATGTCACAGATGGGAAACCTTTCAGCCTCGTATTCACGATTTTCCAGTCGAGCCAATCTCTTTCTTTTCTTCTCTTCTATAACCCTCATCTAGTCGGCCCTGGTTGGTTTATATCCCAACCCAAACCTGTCCTTGTTTTCAGTGAGCGTGAGGATGTCAGAGACACCTTGGCTATTCTTCCCCAAACCGCTTCCAGGTCGGTACCCTTCTTCGATCATAATCTTGGCCATCATAATGGATGTTTTAGATTACTGAGGTTTCAAGAGTGGAGCACCATCCCCAACATAAGTAGCATTGGCAATTTCAAGTGACTGGAATGTGGTCTCGAGAGCTTCTTCGGCAGCTTCAATGTAAGGGGTTGTTGATGGCTTACTCACTAGCATATCCTCCTCTCCAGAAACAATTATCAACTTACTATCAACAATGAACTTCACTTTCTGGTGCAATGTGGAGGGTACAACTCCGGAAGAATGGATCCATGGTCGTCCTAGGAGACAACTATAAGTTGGTGTGATGTCCATTACTTGGAAGAGTACCTCGAAGGTGCAAGGGCCAACCTGAATGGGTAGTTCAATTTCTCCCATGACTTCCCTTCGGGTGCCATTGATAAGCCTCTGGCTCATCTAGTTTTATAGCTAGTGAGGCCACGGTTATTATTCTAATTGTTCGAGTTTAATCTCGTTTTCGCCCAAATTTGGCTTTAATTGTCCTTAAGCAATGTTTTGAGTCTTTTAAATAGTTTTTAGGAATTTTTGGTTAATTTAGAGTTAAATAAAGCAATTGATGCTATTTATATTTTCAAGTTAAAAGTGAAGCTCGACGAAGCTAGGAAAAATGAAGAAAACAAGCAAAAAGGCAAAATTGGTCATTCGCCCCGCGAACTGACACTCGCCCCACGAGCCAGAAGAACAGATTAAGCAATGACAGCAGCTATTCAGCCTCGCCTCGCGAGGAAGTACTCGCCTCACGAGCCAGACTCAGAGAATTGAAGATCGTTCTGTCTCGCCTCGCGAGAATTGACTCGCCTCGCTAAAGATCCAAATTTGAACGCCTGCCAACTTAAGATTCGCCTCGCGAATCCATGTTCGCCCCGCGAGCGCGCGCAGATTCCAAACATTATAAATAGCTTGTTTTAGGTCAATTGAGGGCAGCTTTGAATAGAGATTGTAATCCCAGTTTTCTTAAGGGGTGTGTAGTGAGTTTTAGTTTAGTTTCATAGAGGATGAATGCTTTTTATACTTTGTTCGTTGTTATCGTCGCTATGAGGAACTAATCCTTATTTCTAAGGGAACGATGAAGCCACCATTGATGGCATAGTGAATCCAAGTAATATTTTCTTATACCCTTGTCTCTTTTCTTGTTTCTTAATTCTGATTTGTTTGTGTTAATCATATGCGTGCATGGTTAACTAGTCTAGTGCGTTGAGGCTGGCAGGCAATTCGTACTTAAGACTTGAATTAAGAACACCGTTTGAATATTTCTAGGCATAGAATAGGAAAGTGGTGCAATCACTATAGGAAACCAAGAACTTAATGAATCTAATCGTAGGTTGAATAGATTGGCAGATTGACAACTTGCAATTTGAGATAATTCCTCTTGAAAATCGGCAGTGACATTAGGATAATTGAGGGTTCCTGGTTGGCAAAGAAATTAAATTGAACATAGAGATAAGGAGATAAACACTTGGGTAACTTGCTTGATAGGGTATGTGGATTCGTGACCTTAGAAGCCTTAATCTAAATCAAATCTCATCATAATCTTTTAGGATTTTTAAATTACTTGTTTTGATTTAATTTTGATTTGATTTTCTCTCTCTTCATAAAGATTCCCCTTTGACTTGGTCAAACGATTTGAATTTCTTAAATTGGTTAAATTGGTCTTCCAATCCTTGTGTTCGACCTCGGTATTTACTTACCGTGTTCTTATTACTTGCAACGAAACGGTACACTTGCCGGATCGTCAACAAGTTTTTGGCGCCGTTGCCGGGGATTGGCACAACCAATTTTCGGGTGCCATCAAAAGCTCTTACAATCATTGTGCTTGGCTTCATATGGGTTCCATCGAAAGGCAACTTTGCCAGTGTTGACTTTGGCATTACATTCAAAGAAGAGCCATTATCAATGAGAACCCTAGCTATGACATGATCTTGACACTTCATAGAAATGTGCATCGCCTTATTGTGCCCTATTCCTTCAGCTGGAATTTCATCATCAGTGAAAATGACTTAATTATCAGCGACGATGTTACCCACAATGTTATCGAGCTTGTCAACTGTGATGTCATGAGAGACATGAGCTTGATTCAACACCTTCATCAGTACTCTCCTATGTGGCTCATAATTCATCAACAGAGACAAAAGAGATATCCGAGCCAGAGTTCGATTCAATTGATCCACAACCCTATATTCACTTTGGTTGATGAACTTCAAGAATTCGCCGACTTTTTCATTAGATACCTCCTTTTTATTCTCACCTCTTCTTGCATCATTTTCAGCCAGAGTTCCTTCCACCTTCCCTTTCCCCTTGTGATCTTTTTCTTCCTTTTCTGTTTCCTCTCTTTGCAATACCTCCGGAATATAAATGCGACCACTGCTAGTCATTCCACCAATTCCCGCAATGTTGGTAACCATAGTGGTCCCGTTGGAAGGATTTGGTTGAACCTGCATCTCATATTTCCATGGTACCGCTTTGGTATCCTTGTAAGGGAAAGGACCTGGAACTCGGATGATGATTGGTGTTGGCCCACTTGAAACCGGCAAAGGTTTCTTCTCAGTATAGTATATCACCACTGGTTTTGGAGCGACTTGCTCAGGAATTGGTTGAGGATTAACCACAACAGTAAAAGGAGTTATCTTAATTGGAGTTAGAGAAATTGTAGATTCGGCAACCATGTTAATGCCACACTCATCCGATTCACAACCAATTAGGATAATCTTCATGTCTATTAACTACTGAACAACCTGCCAAAATTCTGCATAGTCTTCAATTGAATGCCCCAAATCCCCGTCGAAGTCACATCATATTACTCCATCGAGAGCCATTTTTTCAATAATCGGGATTTGGATCAATCTGTATTTGCACATCTCTCTGAAAATAACTCTCATAGGAGTTCTAACTTCAGCCACTTGACTCTTAAGAGTATGTTCCAAGAAGCTTTCAATGGCATTGACTCCTGAACCCTCATGATTTGGCATAGGACCTTGTGCCACATTTGGAGCATCTTTCTGAAAGCTCAACCCTTTGGCATTAATCATATCTTGCATCTTAAACTTCAAAGCCTTACAATTCTCGATGGAATGACCTGTGGCCCCATCGTGATACTCACATTAAGCGTTTGTGTCATACCACTTCAGATAAGGAGGTCCATTGGTCTTGTCGGGATAGGAGTTAGCACGGATTTGCTCACAAGTTGGCGGACTAGCTCAGTGTAGGTCATGGGTATCGGGTCGAAATGCACTGGCTTTCTTTCTGAGTTATATGATGGTCTTGTTTGGCTTGTGTTTGGGATTGGGTTTAGGGGTTGGACAATTTAAGATGGCATGGTAGGGTGCATTTGAGGCTGAGAAGGGTATGATGGTCTATAGGGTGCCATCAGTTGGGGACTTGGAAATTGTGAGGTGGCGGCGATGTATGGCTGGTTGGCTTGGTGATATGAAGGTGGTTAGTAATTTGGGGTGTATTGGGCTTGGAAGGTGGGTGTTTGGTTTGGTCTAAATTGGTTTGGTTTCTTTTCTTCGAAGGTTACTGTATGTGCTTCTCCTTCCTTCATTTTCACAAATGGGGCTCTCTTTGGGCCGTTCGCTACTGAAGTCTCAGCAATCTTCCCATCCCTCATCCCACTTTCAATTCTCTCACCAATAATGATCATGTCAAAAAAGTTTGATGACATGCTCCCAATCATTCTATCATAGAAGGGCGATTGGAGTGTATCAATGAACATTGCGACAATTTCTTTCTCAACTAATGGAGGCTCCACCTAAGCAGCCAGTTCCCTCCATCGTTGTGCATACTCTTTGAAAGTCTTTGTGTCCCTTTTTGACATATTTTGGAGTTGCATCCTATCGGGAGCCATGTCAATATTGTACTTGTATTGCTTCAGGAATGCATCTGCTAGATCTTTGAATGATCGGATGTGGGTCCGCTCGAGATGCGTGTACCAATTTGAAGCTGTCCCAGTTAAATTGTCTTGGAAGAAGTGAATCAAGAGCTTATCATCTTGAGCATATGATGCCATCTTCCTTACATACATGGTCAAATGGTTTTTCGGACAAGTGGTTCCCCGATATTTGTCAAAATCTAGTGCCTTAAATTTCGGCGAAATTACAACATTTGGCACCAGACAAAGTTCCGAGGCATCCTGAAGACCATAACTATTTACCCCTTCAATGGCCCGTAGTCTTTCTTCTAGCACTTCCAACTTTTCTTTAGATTGGGAATTCCCTCCCGACTGATTCAATGGAGTTTCACCGTACATATTCTGAGAAAGGAGTATGGCATCTAGGAGGATCCGAAGTTTGGCATCATTTGAGCCCTATGGGGTCCATAATGCAGGGTGTATTGTGGGGGGTTTTGGATTGGCAGGAGGTGTCACTGTCTGGGTGTTACCATCTGTAGGGTTGACCGTTTGTGTTTGTGGCATTTCGACAGCATTGGTGGGGGTTTACGTGTGAGTGGTATGTTCAGAGTTTTGAATGCCATCTTGTGGGCTGGGGGTCGTTGGTGGCACAAATCCTCGAGGCAAGCCGTATGGGGGATTGTTCGGGTCAAATGAAAGATGAGTTTGGTTGCTTGGATAAACAATGAGAGGCATCATGGCCGCTGGTTGGTTGAAGCCTTGAATTGGAATCTGTGCAAAACCAGGCGGGACAAGAGGTGTGGCCGGATGTCCTTCATTTGAGGCTGAAGGGTTCTCCTCTGTGTTCTTTTCTTTCTGAATTGCCTGTAGGATCTCCATCATCGTAGTCATCCGATCCTTGATTTGACTGACTTCATCCCTGATCTCTTGGACTTCTTCTAGTTCATCCGCCATTGCTCTTGTTTGTGATCGAGTGCGATAAGGGTGTCTTGGAGCAATTGTTCAAAAAAGCCACACTGTTTTATTTAATAAAAGAATGAATAAAATCAAAAAATGAGCAGAAACAAATTAAACTCCCATTTTGACAGGAAGACCGTCGCATACACTTATAGCAAGAATACTTATCCCGCAATCAAATCTAGTGGTATAATCCCCTCTAGTTTGAGTGCAGTTGATGTCAAGTCCAAGGGAGAATTCACTCCTCAATAGACCACATCTGTACTAGCAATGTTGTTGTTTGATGACACCTATATTTTTACGCAGAAAACACATCGTATGAAGTATCTAAGGGAGAATTCACTCCTCGATAGATGTCATCTGGAAAAAAGAGCATTCCATAAAAATTGATGAAAACTTCAATTTCATTATGTGAATATTGCAATACAAACATGAGTCTTTGGTCAAATAGAAAAACAACACATCGAGAGTTTTCATCTTTCTAAATCTGTCTTCAGGGACTGCAAAATACTATATCAAGAGCTTCATCTTCTTTTTCCTGAACCCCTTTGCAAGCTTCCCAAAATGCTTGAAGAACTCAGCCATCTTCGGTGGTATCTAGAGAAAAGGGTTCTCGTGAACCTGGATGGATGCTTCTTCAAATCGTTCTACCAACCGGGAAATGTGATATTGAAGTTTACCAATCATGTCTTCATATTTTCTTCTCCATGCTTCCCTTTCATACATTACATCCCTCACAACCAATTTCCATCCATTTACCCATTCTGTGTGACGTTGAGCTTCTCTTCTTTCAGTTTCTTGTATTTTGGTCCTGAGCCAATTTTCCCTCGTGTTAGCTTCCGCTAATAATTCGCGATATTTGGCAGCTTCATTCCATCCTCGATCAGAGTAAAGTTCCGTTTGGGCCAAGGATTCTTGTAGAGATTCAACTCTCTCCTCTAGTATCTGTATTGTTTCGACATGAATCCCTACGTTCCTCTCAAGCTCTTCTTTCTTCTTCAGAAGTCTGACTAGCGTATTTTCTTGACGTTCCACCTTTGCTTGCAACCCTTGAATCTCTGCTTCTTTTTCCTTCCTTGCCCTTTTCATGCGACTTGGGGCTTTGTAAGAATCGGCACATTCATCTCTCAAATTCTCGATCTGTAAATTCAACTTTTGCACTTGGCTTTGGAGTTTGACAATAGTTACTTCTGCAACTTGGTTCTTTTCATCCAGAACCCCCATCTGAGCTTTTAGAACTTCAATTTTTTTTCAGCATTTGATCTTCTATAAGAGGATTGCTTTCAGTACTGGGAGGGGGTTCAGGTTTTGAAGGACAACCCCTTCTTGCTTCTCTCCATGCTTCATATCTTTTTGTTCGAGCTATGATCCGCCTTCCTAACTCATCACGTCCTTTTATATGAATATTGTCCTATGCTGACCTTATTGCCATTGTCTGGCTCTTGATGCTTTCACATTCTTGATATAGGAAAGATGCTCTGCCAAACAACTCTTCTGGGGTTCATCTTGTGTCCACCTGAGTTGGCAATTACTAGAGTTGGTGAATATGACACACATCCTCTGGGTCACATCAATGGGACATTCTGGAAACTTCCACAACTGAATATAACTAAATCTCCATTGTACCATGGGCACATCCATCTAAATGACCGTGAGTCGACCTAATCAAACTCTTGTTTCCATTCATATAGCTTGCGTGGCTTCAGTGGCATGCGAATGAATCCTTTTAATGGATCATCGGTTCTATCAATTTTGTTATGAGCATACAAGTGAGTCATGATCCAAACATATAACATTGGTGCACAACATCGCAACTTTCCTTATTGATTATGATGACTAACTTGTAGCGAGAGAAAAGTTTCAGCTAAGATAGCAGGGACTAAATTTACCCCATATTCCTTGACTCTGTAGAAGACATCCATAGCTGACCAATCGATCACATCTGGAATAAAGGGAAAAATCACCAGTCCATATATAAGGAGAGCCAATAATCTATTAAAAGTAACCCACCGTTGTTGTTGAGTCAACTCCCTAAGGTAATCTTCCAAGAATAGCCTCTTCAAGCCCGTAGTGTTTCTTTTTTCCACTTTATCCAATTGTTCCGGTTTAAGCTCCAATAGACTTGCTATCTTCCCATCTGCCACATATTGTCCATAATACAAATAGACACGCGATCCCTTTTGGATAGGCAATCTCAGCATGTAAGCATACTCCTCTATGGTTGGAGTTATATCTAGGTCGGGCAATTCAAAACATCTCAAAGTTGAGTTCCAATACTGAGCAAATGCACTCAGAGCGGAGGCATCCACCGGAATACGCAACAGATCCAGTATCCTCCCATACTTGTTGTTAAAGTTCGAACGTGTCTTTTCTGACATTTGTTGACTAATTTCCCAAAAGCTCTGAACATCATTGAATGTCACCTCAATCTTGATGCTCTTCTTGGAACTGCTTGCATTGCTAGTACTCTTTTCGACGCTAGGTCCTTCCATTCTTTACTATAAGATTAATACTAAGGTCTTCCTGCCAAGAAGCACAAATAAAGAAAGAGAAAAGAATATATATATATATATATATATATATATATTAGAAATGAAACAAAAAAATGCCCTATATGATTCATGTTGCATGAGCCCTAGTAGGGTTCAAAACCCTATGTCGGGTATGCTGTCAATGCACTAACTTTACTATGACATGCCGCTTATTAGAAGTGCAATCATATTCTAACATGTCATTCGGGCTTGGAGCGATGATGTGGCGGCCTTTTTTTTAAGAAAACTTCATAGTAAATATGTATGTGCATGGCAATTTATGCTTATGCTGCTAGATAAAAAAATGGAGAGAGAAAGAGTACACTCCCTCTGTCCTAAACTAGGTAAAACTTAGAGTTGGACACACCTGAGGTAATGACTCTAAACAGGTTGGCTACTAAGTTTGCTCTATCAGTGAAAATCGGGTAGGGTCTAGACTTCTAAAAGCCATGGTCCCCAGATTGCCCCTATCCCGAAAGATAAGGATCCGATTCATGAATCTAGCCACAAGTAGGGATAAACCCTCTCAATATGACCATCCCATGATATCGGGTACAACCTGAGTGGTGAATCAACAAATATCAGGGAGGTACAAGACCTCTTCAATGACAATGTCGAAACACCGCCTAATCATTGGGTTTTGAACAAGCTTTGGTATAGAGCCAAAAGTGTGTGCAATATGTGATAGTGATATGTGTGATGGGAGCATACAAACCTTCACAAAAAATTACTAAAACAAAACTACCCCAAACCTGCAAAAAGAACAAACAACGCCAACACAATAGTTCTCTACCCTAAGGTTGCAAGAATATACAAAGGTATTTATGTGAGCATTTAAAACTATTTACAAAAGAAATAAAACAAAGAGGGGTAAAACAAATATTTTCAACGCAGTTAAAAAAATTACACAACAAACTATGATAGGCCTGATTCTCAAAAATCCCCAGTGGAGTCGCCAGCTATCGCGACCGTCCCGTCCGAGCACCGCGAAAAAAGATTAAAAAAAAATAGAGGAGTTGCCACCAATACTTTTATTTGGGAAAAACATTGGAAAAATCAATTATTTTAAGGAAATTGGTCTAAAAAATGGATAGAGATTTGAGTCCGGGAGTCGGTTACGAGTAGGGAAGGTGTTAGCACCCTACATTGCCCGTTTTAAAAATGGTACCCCGAGTTAATTGTGCAAAATAGTTTAATAACTTTTCAAACATTTATTTTACCCCAAAAATTATTTACAAGAAAGAATAAGTTTTATTTTATTTATTTTTTATTTGTGATTTTGCATTTAAAAAATAATAATTATTGTTATTAAAACCTAAATGAGATTGAACATGGCACATAAGTCTACAGGGCAACCTCAAATCTAAGGGATTGAATATGGCACTCGAGTCCATAGGGCATCCCTAAATAACACAAGATCAATTGTTTTGATTAGCTATTTGAAAGTAAAAAGAGATACTAAAATAAGAAAAATTTAGTTTTGGCTTGACAGAATGATTGATTTTGCTCCTACGTACTCCCAGGTGCGATGGGAAACTCAAAGCCACGTAGTTCTTTAAAAAAAGATTTGGTTGATTGATTGATTTTAAATTTTTTAATTAAATTTTTTTTAAAAAAAAAAGGGATTTGATTTTGAAAAGACTTTTTTCATTAAGAAACAAAGAGAAAAAGATTTTTTTTCATTTTTGATTTTTTTGACACTTTTGAAAAAAGGGTTTTTTTAGACACATATTACTCTTTGTTATTTTTATGTTTGGTCCAAGAAACAAACAAAGAGAAAAAAAAACTCACCTATTGATTCTAAGCCCACAAGCTAAGACACATCAATATCTAAGAAATAAAAACACAAACATAACCCCTTATCAGAAGCCCAACCTAAATAAACTAAACAAATCACATAATAATGACAATAAAAAAAGAAACATAAAAAAGAAAGAGAAAGCAAAATCCAAGTTCAACTTCTCTGGTTACCAACGATACAGAGGGGCAACATCCTTGACAGACGAGCGGAGGAGCGAGCGGTACGGCCAAGGAGAGCGCGGAGGGTGACAGCATGATGCTAGAAGGCGGAGCTCGCAGCGGGTCCAAGGCGGCGGAGTGGACGTCGAAGGTGGCGCGGCTGAACAGGGGAGTTGATGATCTGTACAGATCCGCGTCAGGACGGCGGAGCGAGTGACGATGCGGCTGCGTCTGGTGAGGCGACGCGTCTAGATGCGGCGGGGCAGGCGGAACAGTGGGGTTCTGTTTGGCGGGTGTATGTAAGAGTCAAGTGTTGTTATGGTATGGGCATGGTTGCTGATGTTTATGTAATAGGGTAAGACTATAGTATGGTAATCTGATTTGGTTTCTCTCTATTATCACACAAAGATCTTCTCTTTTCCTTCACAAATTTTTTCCCCCTTTACTGGTGTTTCTGATTTGGTATTTATACAGAAGATGAATTCTCCACATTGACATTGGGACCATATGAGCTTTGAGTATTGCAGAGGTTATCATGCTCTAGTCCATTTCAACTTCCATTTATGTTTCTTCTTTCTCAGATCAAGGCATAAGCCCTCTTCCCAACTCTGAAATTTAACTACAAATGGATTCTGATAACCTGAGCTTTGTGGGGAAGGGCGTTTTGATGGTTGAGTCCTCCTTGAGCAGCTCCCATATCAATATCTTTCTTGTTACTTTCAAAATTTGCTTGGTTGTATGTTGGTTAAAACTGAAAACTGAAGAAGAAGGACCATGGTAGAATAGGGGTCTATTACTGTACGTTGGGGAGGAAGAAAGATGATGCAAGATCTTTTTTATTTTACTTTTCATTTTTGTTTTAAAAGAAATCAGATAATAACTTTTCATTTTTTGTTTGTTTAAGTTAGCTATTGGGCTTACTAAAAAAAAACTTAGTTGTTGAGCCAAAATGAAGTGGGCTTGATGATGGACTAAAAAGCAACCTTGTAACAAAACAAATTGGGCCAATTTTTAAATTTTCTGCATTTTTATATTTTTTCTTTTCAAAATATTAACAAAAAGAGAAAACACCCGGACAAAATTAGGTGTTCACAGTGTTGGTAGAATGCATCATAGATTGGAATATTGATAGAAAGTTATCAACCGTCACTTTGGATAACAGTAGCACAAATGACTCTCTTGTTGGTATGTTGTTAAACAAACTTGATTGTTCTACTCTTATGCTTGATGGCCAATTATTTCACATGAGATGTGGTGCACGTATTCTGAATTTAATTGCTCAAGATGGTTTGAGTGTTCTTGGAGATGGCATAGAGAAGGTTAGGAATGATGTTGCTTTTTGGACAGCCACGCCTAAGAGAGAACAAAGTTTTAGGGAAGCAGCACGTCAAATAAAAGTTTCAACCACCAAGAAACTCATTCTTGATTGCAAAACTATATGGAATTCTACTTTTCAAATTCTTGTTGTTGCATTGTCTTATAAAGATATTTTTACTCGTCTGAAAATAAGAGAGCATTTGTATACATGCTTGCCTACAGCAAGTGAGTGGGAAATTGCAAAAGAAATTTGTTGTAGGTTGGAAGTCTTTAATCGTGTAACTGAGATGTTTTCAGGTACACAATATCCCATAACAAACATATTCTTCCCTTTGGTTTGTGAAATAAAGCTCTCTTTGAAGCAATGGAGAGTTGCTCAATTGAGGCTATTAGAAATATGGCTTCAAAAATTAATGACAAGTTTGAGAAATATTGGTCTGTTATTCATGGAATTATGGGAATTGCCATTGTTTTGGATCCAAGATATAAATTGAAGTTGTCGGAGTACTTCTTTCCACAGCTTTATGGATATGCATCTTCAATTGAAATTAACAACATCAAGAAATTATGCTTCTCATTGTTTGAAGATTATCAAGCTAACACTAGTAGGATTGTTGAAGGTTCAACTGAAAAGTTAAATAACAAGGATTCAAATTCTGATAATCTTACTTGTAACAATTTTCTTAGTGGTTATGACTCCTTTGCCAATGATACCAATGACATACAATCAAAGTTTGAGTTGGATCAATACTCGGAAGAGAAGGTATTGCCTAGGAGTGCTACATTTGATATACTTGGATGGTGGAAATCAAATGGGATCAAGTTTCCAACATTGCAAAAAATTGCTACGGATATTTTGTCCATCCCAATTTCTTCTGTTGCTTCTGAATCTGCTTTTAGCACAGGAGGTAGATTGTTGACTCCTCATCGTTCTAGGCTTCATGAGAATACTTTGGAGGTGCTTATGTGTGCACAAAGCTGAACAAAGCATGAAAAGGAAGGTAATAAATGTTGCATTGATCTATTTGTTCAATGAAATTTGTGTTTAGTTTAACCATTAATTTTGTTTTTTGTTTTAGTTTCTATTGGTATAACTAGACTAAAGCAATATTTACACATGAAAGACAAACATTTGCAGTCTTTTCAAGACTCGAATTCAGATGATGACGTAAAAGATAATCTAACAATTTGTTATTAATTATTGCTTTACAAGTTTATAATGTATAACTAATATAATGTATCTTTTTTATTTTACAGGTTTTGGAGAACATTGGCAACATCTGCTCAGGAATTACAACTTGATGAATTTACTGTTTTAGAAGCTTATTTTATTTACTTGTTTTGAATATTTTACTTGTTTATATTTAGTAATTAATACGCTGATTTGTAATGTTTGATGAATACATTTGAAACATCGATGAATGATTTTTGAATTAAGTTATGATATTTTTGTTATTTATTTCTTTTTCTTTGTTAAATTGCAGGTAATAGATACGGGTATGGTACTTAGATACCCAGAGGATATGGGCAAGGGTACTGAGGTTGTTACCCACGAGGGTATGAGTCCGGGTAAGAGTATTTTTTTCAAACACGGATATGGGGACGAGTACTATAGTACCCTACCCAAACCCTACTCATTGCCAACCCTAGCTAGTCATAGATGTGAAAGTAACCATCTTTTATTATAGGAGAGTGCTAATCAATATCCTTAGGGCATTTGTTAAGTAACAAAAAAAATATTTAATTGAAAAGTGGTATATTTAACATTTTGATAAGATAAATACTTAATTTTTCAATGAATTTTTGCTATTTTTATATTTCTTAATTAGTGTAATAGGAGCACTCGTTAACTAGTTTTACCATATAGGGGTAATCTATTAGTATATACAAATCTCAATAAGAACTACTGTCAATGATACACGTGTCCTCATATAATATTTTACTGTATTATAAAAAATCCTCTTGGTATATTGTTTTTCCCCACGCAAGAAATAATAACAAGAGTACTCAGCCACTAGACCAGAATATTATATATATATATATATATATGCTGATTAATCCGGTTCAACCAGTGACTCATTGGTTCGACTAGTAATTCATTGACCCAGTACCTCAACCGAGTCAATGACCGGTCCGATTTTAATGACATTGTGTGTTGCTAGTATTTCTCTCTATATTTTTTATATATAAAAAACACAATAACTTCAAATGTTCAATACACACGTGTCAAATTTTTATCTTCCCGTTTTCCCAATTGCATGTGTCAACCTATGGGTCTCAAAGAAAACAACAAAAAGTCCTGGACACTGCATCTATTATGTGTTTACTATATTCTCTCACTATCCTATTCCTTTTATCGATAATAAATTGTATTGTATTGATTTTCCATTATAAATGAATTCACATTAATTATGCTTCACAAATTTTTACATTTGTTTTTTTATCAAATAGATATTAGTTAAATAAAACATTGAGCCTTGCTAACCAGTGTCATAAGTGTATTGGTTAAGGAATTCAAATATTAAAAAATTATTTTGGAAAGTGTGACTTTTGAATTTTCAAAGTATTGAATACACCACTTTCTAATACAGATTTTCTATTTCTAAATTTCTAAAACATTCTGTGATATGCTCAATTATCACTTTTTGTAACTCTATCCTCTTAAATGAAGTTAATTTTAGTATACCTTTTATATCATCATTTAATCCTATATTATTATGTTATTAAAAATATATAATTTTATAATAATTATTTAAAAACTACATATATATAATATAAAATTAATTAAATATATTATAAAATTTACAATAAAAATACAAAATTTCAGGTGAAATGTGCAGCTAGGGATGACAATGGGTAGAGTCTGGATAGGGTACTATAGTACCTGTTCCTATACCTGCGTTTAAAAAAATTATCCGTACTCATACCCGCGTGGGTAGCAATTTTAGTACCCTTACCCGTACCCTCCGGGTACCTAAGTACCCGTACCCACATCTGTTACCCGCATTTTAACTGTGAAAAAACAAGAAATAACAAAAGAAACGTAACATTTAAAAAATGATTTAAACGCCTTTTAAATCCACCCATAAAACATTACAAATCAAAATATTTAAACAAATAAAACATCCAAAAAGGAATTATAGATGCAACTAGGTTTAGAAAGTCAATAATATTTAGATTAATTTTGGTTTTAAAATTTGTATTATATTTAAAATTATATATATTAGCAATATAAATAAATAAATAAATAAACAAATAATATTATATATATACATACATACATACATACATACATACATACATACATACATACATACACACATACATACATACATACATGTTGGTGCGGGCGGGGTGGGTGCCATAATGCCCGCACTCATACCCATTCAAATTTGCTGGTAATTACCGTACTTGAATCCTTATCCATTGCGCGGGTAATTACCCTACCCAGCGTAGGTAATGTTTATAGGTAACCCAATAGGTAGGGTACAAATTGTCATCCTTATGTGCAACTAGCTGTGAGTGTGTATATGCATATCATGCTATGTCAGCCTATTAGTATATAAAAGTCATGAACCTCAATGATAAATATTACTCCCTCTGGTCCTATATATAAGAGGCAAAACCCTAAAACACACAGACCAAGGAAATGCATTGAAATAAGTTATTTGTAATTAATATTCATATAAATTTATAAATTTAACCTTCAATAATTAATGAACAAACCTACTTGTATTTAAAATTGCACTGTCTCGTAAATATAAACCCTATTATAAATAAGGGTAAAATTGGAAATGAGCATTTAATATTTATCAAAATACATGCATGTCTCTTATATTTTGGACCAAAAAAAATAGTCATTTGCCTCTTATAATAAGGACCGAAGGGAATATATATATTAACTTATTAGTATAATTAACAGTCATTTTGATTTATTGGTAAACAATCATCAATGCCCGTGGGACCATTCTAGTTAATTACAAACTAACATAGGAAACTACAGACTCCCTACTACTGTATGTCCTGCTGATTGGCGGTAACTTCGACAGATCTACTGAAAACGTAGGCGCCGCACCTCATCCATGCAAATTGATTTTAGGTGTTGGTACTGGTTATCCTCTTCAACTCCAATCGCATATTCTATTTCTGAAAATGATATTTTAGTATTTTACCACTTCAGCTGTTCAGCATGTTGCTTTGTTTCGTTGAAGAGTTATGATATTTTGATATTAAAATTTGAAACCATAAGGGGAACATCTTAGTTTTGAGTAGTTTAT
Organism: Echinosophora koreensis; assembly: GCA_035048595.1. Lineage (NCBI taxonomy): Eukaryota > Viridiplantae > Streptophyta > Magnoliopsida > Fabales > Fabaceae > Echinosophora > Echinosophora koreensis. The sequence goes on from JAPCYP010000003.1 coordinate 1,709,459, forward strand.
GAACCAATAAAATAAAGAGATAAAAAGAATAAAGTGATAAACAACCTATTCAAAACTAGGATGTCCCCATAATATCAAATTTTGGTATCAAAATATTATAACTCTTTGCTGATATTCCTCAAGGATTCGCCAGAAGTGACGAGTTTCAATTTATTGATTCTTGTTGTTTCTTTTTATTCTAGTTTAGTTATTAATTCTTGTTTCTATTGCATATATCTGTCAATGAGTATAGATTGTTTTATGTGCTTCTACTTATTATATAATTATTTATTACTTGTATATATATAAAAATAGATAAATATGAAAATTGTAAAATAAATTTTATAAACTTTGGTTGAATTCATTAATTAAATCTTTTTATGTTTATTTTGTTTATTTCATGACTGTATAATAAGAAAAAGTACATGACCAGTTAACTTTTTAGTTTGGTAATTTTGGATGATATGACAAGAAGCCTTAGCTGTGTGGTGCTTATACAGTTCATCTCTTTCCGTTAGTATGATCCAATAGATTTGTTTTTTTTACAATAATTTTGGATAATATGCAAATTAACAACTTTTAATTTATATGGCTGTAAAAATTACAAAAATATGACTTATTTTGAACTGAAATAAACTATAGATATTTATATATTGAAATATGTATATTATCAAAATATTATTTCATTTATATTTCACAAATAAAGGGACTAGATCTATTAGTGCGTGGAACAAGTCTCAGACAAACTGACAAAGTAGTACAAACAAACTGCACCAGAAAGGTGGAAATAATCAAGGCAAATAAAAACATTTTGCTTGGCTGTCTCAATCCAATTCGAAACGAGGAGAGTCTTGAATTTTTATGTTTTAATCAAAGTACATTTTAAAAATTTCTATATATTATGGACAGCTTATAAACAACTGTCTTTTCTAAAATTAAAACTTTTGTTTCTTGCATTCAACCTGGCCCTCGGACGAGTGGGAAGACTGTAGAAAAATTATTGTATAAACTTTTAGTATTCGAATTAGATGTATAATTAATTAAGTTAAGTATATTTTTAATTATTAAAGTTAATTATTAATTACCTATTTTAATTAATAAATATGTAACAATAGTTCATGTAATCCTGAAATAGAAATTATGAATAAATAAAGTGCTCTTCAAAATAAAGATTCCATGATTTAAATTAACCTCTAATATTATAAATAAGATTCACCTAGGATTGCAATTTAGAATCATAATTTCACTTTGATTGCGACTAGATCAATATTTTAAAAAGCGGTCCAACCTCAAAAAATTGAAAAGTAGAACAGTTTAAGATTTAACTAGTGGTCGAATTGGAAAAAATTGTTTGTGTGTGTGTGAGAGAGATTTAAGAAGAAATGTGAGATAGTTGAATTGGGTGAATTAGGTTTTGAATTATGGACATGTGAATTGGATTTGGACTAAATCCCCAAATAAATTGGACCAAAAGTAACTACATTTTAAAAAAAGAATTTAAAAAAATGAACTGACTTTTAAAAACATTGCACCAATAATGTTAACTAAGTGATAATGATTAATAATATATTGACCTATCATATTTACATTAGATACACCGAATTTATACGAAATTTTCATGGAAAGAACATGAGTGTACTATTTATTTATTATGTATGCTTGGGTAGAAAGTAGAAACATAGTGATGAGTGTATTTATTTATTATCGTCCCTGTACGATATTTGCTAGGTTCCTTTCCTCTGTTTAGGTTTGTATTAGTTAATATAAAGGCCAAGCCCAGTTTTGTATAATTTATATAAATAGGCCCACTGAAGCTCACGTTTGGCCCAACTAATCAACAGCGGACGGATTCTTCTGGAAATGTGTACAGAAACATTTCATCTTAATTATTGCATCGTTGGTATTTGAGTTCCTGAGCTCAAAACCGAAAATTCTCCGCTCTTTTGAGTCCGGATCCTATTTCATTGAAAGATAGTTTTCATTGATTTGAATGAGGTTACAAACTCAGATTTATAGTTATATAAATTATAAAATCACAAAAATAGGAACAAACTAACAAACTGGAAACTAGGATAACAAACCTATCCTATCGACACAAATTCAGAAGATAACAACTCTATCCACTCTATCTATTCTTATCATGTTATCACATATAACATATCCTTCTCTCCTAATACTCCCCCTCAAGTTGGAGTGTGAGGATTATGAGCACCCAACTTGATAATCAACTCTTGAAAGGATTTTGCGCCTAAGGCCTTTGTGAAAAATGTCAGCTTGCTGCTTCTTTGTTGAAATATACTCGATTGAAAACGTGCCTTTTTGTATGCGTGTACGAATAAAATGGCAATCCACTTCTATATGCTTTGTTCTTTCATGATAAACCGGATTAGTTGCTAGATGAATTGTCGCCTGATTGTCACAATGAATCACAGTAGGCACATTAAAATGGACTTGCAAACTTGAAAATAAGCTGCGTAACCAAAGAATCTCACTAACAACATGACCCATAGCTCTATACTCTGCTTCACTTGAAGACTTAGAAACTGTAGTTTGTTTCTTGGCCTTCCAAGAAATAGGAGCTGAACCTAGCTTCATTAGGTAACCAGAGATGGACCTCTATGTAAGTGGACATGTTGCCCAATGCGAATCACAATAAGCAACTAAACTTAGATCATTATCTTTTGGCAAAATAATTCCTTGACCCGTTGATGATTTCAAAAACCTTAATACACGCATTGCAGCATCCCAGTGAGCTTGTTGTGGAGCTTGCATAAATTGGCTTAAAACATGCACCGAATATGTTATCTCTGGACGAGTAATAGTGAGATATATTAAAAGCCCAACAAGTCTGCGATAACGAGGAGGATCCAGATATGAAGGTCCTGAATCCAATGCAAGCTTTTGATTCTGCTCCATTGGAAAAAAAGGAAGGCTTGCTATCAAGCATTTTGCACTCACTGATATTATCAAGTTTATATTTTCATTGACACATAAACAAACCGGTTGGTCCTTGTGCAAGCTCCAAACCTATAAAATATTTAAGAGCACCAAGGTCTTTCATGTGAAAACAGTTGCATAAGTACTACTTGAACCTGTTCCAAACGGATGTGTCATTGCCGGCTATCACAAGATCATCAACATAAATTAACACGGCCATGAATGTGCACTCCTCCGAGTATGTGAAAAGACTATGATCAACTGGAGATTCTTGGAAGCCATACTCGACAAGTGCTTGGGACAGCTTCGAATACCAGTTGCGAGAAGCTTGCCTTAACCCGTATAGTGACTTCTTCAAGCGACACACCATCCCTGCCTTAGGAACCTTGTACCCTTCTGGTGCTTGCATGTACACTTCTTCTTCTAGTTCTCCATGCAAGAACGTATTGCTCACGTCCATTTGATAGAGATCCCAGCCTTTTGCGACTGCAATTGAGATGTTGTCATCTTCGCCATAGTTGCGAATGTTTCATTAAAATCTTCTCCTTCCACTTGCGTGTACCTTTTTGCTACGAGTTGGGCTTTGTATTTTTCAACTTCACCCGTAGCTTTGTACTTCACTTTGTAGACCCACTTGCACCCCACAATCTTCTTTCCTTCGGGTGGCAAAGCTAAATCCCAAGTCCCATTTTCTTCTAGGGCATTGAGTTCTTGCGCCATGGCTTCTTGCCATTCACGTTCCTGCACGGACTGTAAATAAGTTCTAGGCTCCTCATGAGTAGCAACTGCTGCAAGGTAAGCTTTATATCTATTTGAAAAACAATTGTAACTTATATAGTTAGTGATAGGATAGACCTTACCTGAAGAGTTTGAATGGCTCGGGCTGATGCAGATAGGGTTTTCTGTGGCTGTGTTGCATTAGTAATCACGAAGATAGCTTGGTGGTTGTCGCGTGCATGGAGGAAGCTCTTCAACCCCAGTATTTTCGTGATTCTCCCCCTCAATCTGGACTTCCATCTCTGTATTTTCCTGCTCATGAATTTCTGTTCTCTCCTTCTATGTTTACTGATTCTCCTCCCCTTACGGCTCGGAGATATCATGAAATATATTTGATGGTGTACTAGTTGCTGCAGCTTCTTCTTGAAGGGCATAAAGTAGTGTGTGCTCATAAAATATTACATCTCGAGAAACAGAAAACTCACGAGTCTTAGGATTATATACCTTCCAGCATTTCTGTCCATGTGGATAACCAATGAAGATGCAACGATTAGCCTTTGCTTCAAATTTATCTCTTTGCTTCGAGCTTGTCCCCACATAACATAAACAACCAAATACCCTTAAATGGTCATAAGATGGTGGCTTCCCAAAGAGCATCTCATATAGCGTAATTCCTTGATTTGCAAATGTGGGAGTTCGGTTGATAATGTGTGTGGCAGCCAAGACACACTCTCCCTAGAAACGAATTGGAAGATTTGCTTGAAACCTTAGAGCTCTAGCAACATTTGAAATATGCATGTGCTTCCACTCCACACGTCAATTTTGCTGCGGTGTGGCTACACAAGATGATTTATGCAGTATTCCTGATTGTTGAAGAAACATTTGTACTGTGGAATTTGTGAATTCAGTACCATTTCACTCCGGATCTTCTTCACACAAGCATTGAATTGAGTCTTAACTATGTTGCAGAAATTTATTAAAAATTCAGTGGTTTGAGTTTTATGCTTCATTAAATATACCCAAGTTCATCTAGTGTAGTAATCAACAATAGTGAGAAAATATTGAGAACATCATGTGATGTTGTACTATATTTTCCCCACAAATCACAATGAATCAAATCAAAAGGCTCCTTAGCTTTATTAATACTTTGAGTAAAAGAAAGTCTACATTGCTTTGATCTGTGACATATGTCACAGCAATCAATTTTATTGAAATTGAAACTACACTTGAGTAACTTAGATAAATGCGGAAGGTCCTGTTTCGAGGGGTGTCCCATTCTGGAATGCCAAAGTTTGGTGTTGTCTCTTTGAGTGGTGGCAAAAGAAGCTCCTTGCATCACTCCTTTGAACACATAAACCCCATCATACATGCTACCCAATCCAATCGTCCTATTCGTGGCATGGTCCTGTATCACACAACAATCAGATTGATAAGTTACAATGCAGTTCAAATCTATTGTCAATTTATGTATGGAAATTAAATTGCAGCAAATTCAGGCACAAATAGCACATTATCTAGCTTGAGATATTTATCAAGAGTTATGTGATAATCCGCTGGCTTATCATATTTTAGCTAATATTTTAGAGTGGATTTCATCAATTAAATTTTGTTGGATGCTTGATTTAACCCAAATTAGACTTTGTTTTCCAATTTTAGTTATTTTAGAGTCAATGTGTGCATTTAATTGATTTTAATTAGAATTTAATTGATTTTCTCAAGATTTTCTTATTTTTATTTTTAGGAAAGGACAAAGAAGAAGGATTGCAATTAAATTGAAGATTGCCAAGTAAATTGCGAGGGCCCACACGATGGATTTGAATCCAAATCAATTTGGATTATTATGATTAAAAGATAATTCAATTGGCATTGAGATAAAAGATTGGATCCAAATCAAATTTGGATTTAGATAATAATTGCCTTTCACAACAATAAAGGATATGATAAGATTTGGCAATTGAATTGCTCCAGCAAATCACGTGAAGAAAATCTGCAAGGGCCCACACAATTGAAATTGAGATTGAAATTGCAATTTGAATGAAAAATAAAAGGAAAACATGAATTGCTTATCTATAAACATATCTGTTAAGATATTGTTGTTATCTTAATTTGTGGGTGTGATACTGTAACAAATATTTAGTAGAGATTTGATTTGGAAATTAAAAGAGGAAATTGTGATATATATAAAGAAGACCAGCGCAGTAGGAGAAGAGGAGGAGCGCAAGGTGTGCAGGCTGAACAGGAGCGCAAGTGCAGCGCCACAACGAGATAGCTACTGGGAATTTTCAATGGAGTTTTCTTTTCTTCTTCTTGTTATTTCTTTTATGACTGAGTAGTTGTTTTGTTTCTAGGATTGGGCAATGCCCTTTGACACTATTATGATGAATATTTGATTTTTCCCTTTTGTTAATATTTTACTCATTGATTTGATTCTTATTGTGCTTCATCCATATAAATTGATTGATCACCTTTTTGCATGTCTCATATATTCTAAGGATGAACTTAGCGGTGAACTTAGGTATCGGATCTATAGGAATTGAACTTAGGACTTAAATCACGAGAGTTAGAAGCGGTCCTTCGAGGGCTCATTGAATTGTCACAAAGCTTAAAGGGTTCAATTTAAATGCAATTACCACGAGAGTAGGGGTTGGTTTAATTGGGCACGGTTCTTGCATCTCGAGAGGGAACATTAACTTATTTAGGACAAATTCACCTTCAATTTAGTTAGATATTAACAAAGGTAAAGTCAGGTAGGATTCGTAATTGGTCGTTGTGGTAGTCCCGATCCTGGAAGCTCTCTTCTCATATTTAAAAACAAAAAAATATTTTATTTTGATTTCTTTTATTGTTTCTTTTATTTTCTTGAAATCTCTTCATACCTATTTCTCAGTTTAAAATAGTTGTTTTATTTGTGAAGTGGTACTTGATTTCCCAATCCCTAAGTTCGATACTCGGTTTCTCACCGTTTTATTATTACTTGTTTCGATCCGGTACACTTGCCGGAGCCTATCATTATGCTTCCCATCTTTTCTACCAACAGTGTTCCCAGTGGGTACTATAATGTAGAAAGGCTTTTCAAGCTTACGTATTCCCTTTAAAATGGAAAAATAAGGGAGTCATGTGGTGTGATGCACCACTATCCAAGATCCATTGGATTACTTCATTACCAGCCATGCCATCATGTGGTGACCGAGCATACTTCATGTGTATTCCATGCAGTGCATGCGCCTTCATTGTCATATCCTCTTCTTCTTTCTTTTGATCCTCATCAGCATTGATTACATGTGCAGCGGTATATCTTCCTTGTTGTTTCCTCACTAGGTCCTCCTTGTATCCCAGTTGGGTGGATACCCAACAATCTCAAAACACTTTGCTTTAACATGCCGAATCTTGCCACAATGATCACACTTGGGTCTAGGGCCATCTCGATTTTTCTGCTTGCTTCCCCAAGATGAGTGGAAAGTTGTTCCTAACTTAGTCCTAGTGTTACCTCTCTCCCTTTCTGCTGTTAGACGTGCTTCCTCTCTCAGAACATGATTGAATGCAGGTCTGAGTGAGGGTAAGGGATCAGCATTGAGGATGATTGTTTTCACATGGCCATATTGCTCATTGTCAAGGCTTCCAAGGAAAAGACGGAGTTTATGCTCCTGTCCCCTCTTCATCAACTCCTTTGACGCGCCACAAGTGCACTCGAGCAATGGTTGAAGTTCATTCAATTCATCCAGGAGGTCTTTGAATTTGGTGTAGAATTCTGTCACACTCAAATCCTCCTCATTTTGCATCAATTAGAGTATACGCCACAATTGGTGGATTCTAGGTGCATTTGTTTGAGCAAAACGTTCCTCGAGATCAAGCCACACATCTCTTGCATCGGTTGCATGAGATATGCTGCCATGCAATCTAGGATCAGTGCCATTTATGAACCATGCCATCACCATTGAATCTGCCTTCTCCCGGTTGAGATAATCTGCTGTCTTCTTTCCTGGTTTCTCAATTGTTCTATCAATGAAACCTAGTTTCATTTTTGCACGAAGTGCAGTTTTCATCGCACATGCTCATGTTCAGTAATTTTCTCCATTGAGAACAGCTGCAACAAGAGGTGTTCCCGGATTATCCGAAGAACCAAGGTAGTAGGGTGAATTTGGGGTAAGAGCAAGTGAACTTTTGCCATCATCAGGGGTATTTTTCTTCGTCTCCAACTTTGGCTCAGGAACATCGCGCTTTGATGCCATATTGAAATATGGTTTTCATTGATTTGAAGGAGGTTACAAACTCAGATTTATAGTTGTACTAAATCACAAAAATAGGAACAAACTAACAAACTGCAAACTAGGATAACAAACCTATCCTATCGATACAAATTCAAAAGATAACAACTCTATCATATTATCACTCTATCTATTCTTATCATGTTATCACATATCACATATCGTTATCTCCTAATAGATCCTCTCCATTTTGGGGGAAGATGGATATCTCCAGTGCTTTGTTTCTAGTGCTAGCATGTGGCATTAAAATTATTCAAGGGTCGAGATTTTGTATTTTAAATTAATTATGTTAATTAAATTTAAAAAAATGAGGCTTCTTCTTTCTTACGCGAACAAAGAATCAGAGGAGAAACGACCTCTTAGTCTCCTTAGTGTGTTTGTGAGTTGTTTTTTTTAGGGAAATGAAGGAAAGAGAAGGTTTATTGGAACACCCTTGTTTGTGAGTTCTGAGAGTAACATATGTTTAAGGGTTAACTTAGAGGATAAGATACATAGTAGAACTCATATGTGTTAACTTAGAGCATGGGAGTTGTTTAAGGGTTGCATAGAGTTAAGCAACTATTTCTTACACAGTTGCATCTTTGAAGTAAGCTTAGGTGGATATGAGTTGCTTGTAAGAGCTGCTTCTATAAACAATCAGTTTTTATATAAGAACACTCAACAAAAAAGGAGAGAGAAAAAAATATAGAATTGCATTGGTTACCTTCCTCCAAAAATTGAAATGTGAATAAAGATCTTTGTAATTTGTAGGACCCATTTAATAAACTTTTAAGAATTGCATCATTGGAGTAGAGAGTTGGTAGTCTAAAGTAAAAAGTGGTGATATGACATAGTAGGACCCATAGAAAAATGCGTTAAGCAACTCCAATCAATTACACCATTGAAGATGGTCTTAATTAGTGTTTGAATTCAAATAATCAAAAGAATAAGCACACCTGCTACTACCATACTAGGCCAATTATACCAATACCATTTTTCTTAGTTTAAAAGGGGTTTATGTGTTTTAACATAAAAAGACAATTTGTGTGGAACACATATTGAATTTGGGTATAGAAGGACAAGTTCTTGCTAAAGCAATGATTAAAGAATTAAGAAATGATAAGTTATTATGAGCAAATTAAATGTGTATCATTTCTCATGCATTATTTCTTAATGAAATTTTACTTGTTATATTATCTCCTAAGTCAATACTCGTACCATACCGATACTGATTAATATTTACTTAAGAATAATATTAATTAACCATTGAAATTTGGACGGACATGAGATGCGAGATAACTTAATCATTAACCTTTGAAAATTATATGCTAACCACATCGATCTAACCCTCTGGTAAAGTCAGGGGTTAGCAGCTAAACCAATCGCTCATTAATCAGATCCAACTTGCTAGCGACAAAACAATTTTTTGTTGGGGACATCTGTTTGGCTACAGGCAAGTACGTGTGTTCCACTTTCATTATATAAAATAATTATAATCTGTAAAATTGGTCTAAGCACGGCAATTTTCTATGGAATTGATTGGGTTAAAAAAATAAAATAATCCCAGTCGCATTGAGCGGAGAAGACGAGGAACCCACGTTCTCTTCTTAAGAAAAAACCGACCATTGTAGAAAATCAAGCCACATGTCATCATTAGTAACGTCACATGGAGAGGATGTTAGAAATTAATCCAACTTTAATTAAGAAATTAATCCAGCTTTATAGCTTAGTCAGCTATAGTTCACATGAGTCACATGACAAAGCTCATAATGTATAGGGGTCATTAAATGTGTTAAATCCTAGCAACCTCTTATTATAAAAAATAAAAAATAAAAATCCTAGCAACCTCTAAATTGTTCATGTTTTTATATACTCAATATGATTAATATAAAGTAATTTTCACCCTGCTTTGTGGCTTGATCAAATGTGAGAGAGAATGTCTCCTTTTCTATATGATGCCGGAAACAAAAGCCTTTTGAGTTTTCTCAAGATATATTAGTCAGGAAACATTGTAGAATTACAAGGATGAAAAAGTTATTTTCCATGTGAAGAATATCACGAGGAAATTTTGATTGTTAGTTTTGGACCATATTAAAAGATTAAGAATTACTCGTGAATTCAAATAATTACACATCAATTCCATAATAAGAGATCTCTGATCATAAGGTACGGTAATGTGTATAAGACATCCTGACGAAGGGAATAAGAGAATTTCCACACAAATTGAGCCAACATGACCAAAGGATATTCACAAGATCGTAAGTAAAAGAATGACAAACTATTTATTCTTTGAATTATTAGATGTACACAGAAATCATCAAAGTCATCTACATACACGTGTGAACACCAAAACAATGAATCACCAAATAATCATAATCATCATCAGAAGGCCACCCCCTCCAAAATATAGAATGAACAAACACATCAACGAAAAGTATAAATAGAGAGAACAAATCAAACGAAGTAAATTACAAAAAGAAAAAAAAAACGCTACTCAACAAGATCAGAGAATAAATTAAATAGATCCCGTCCGTCCATGAATAAGAACAAGAGCCACGTGGACGAATCCTAAAAATGATTCCTCTGTGTTGTTGACTTTCTAAGCCAACATGGCGAAGAAGGTTCCAGCAAGAGCAGTGCCAGCAATGAAGGCTTTGCTGAGTGAGAATGCAGCAGAGGGTGCCTCAGCTGCAGAGCCACCCTCTGATCCAGGTGCAGCGGCGGCGCCGGGGCCCGATGCAGGTGGTGGGGTGGAAGAAGGTGCCTCGGATGGGGTGGAAGCAGGAGCAGGTGATGGTGGTGAAGGAGTGGCGGGAGCAGGAGCAGGAGCTTGTGTTGGTGGTGATTTTGGGGTCGGTGCTGGTGCTGGAGGTGGTGGTGTTGCGGTGGGTGATGGGGTTGGTGATGATTTTGGTGGCTGCGTGGGTGCAGGTCCAGGTGCTTGTGCTATGCATGAGGTGGCTAAGAGCCCCAAGATCACAAACACTTGAAATGTTGCAGACCTCATCTTCTTCTAGCTTCTAGAGAGAGAACAGAGAGAAAGTGTTTTTGTTTTGTGTGAGAGAGAGAGAAGCTCAGAAGTAGAGTAGTGGAGGATGAAAAGTGGAGAGGAGAACGTGTATATATAAAAAGAAGCGCTTCGAAGGGGTGGAAGGACAGCGATTAATGTTTCAATAATGATTAAGATTCCTCCAACTCCAATTATGTCTTAAATTAATTACTCCTATTTGGACATATTCAAATGGATTTAATTGGATTATAGTACTTTAATGAATATAATCATAACCATGTGTCCATGCGGTTGATCCGAGTGGCAACGAACTCGAGCACCTTAAGTAATTGGTCAGGGGTTCTATCTCTAAATCTTGTATATTAAGAAAGCTTAATTGTGAGAGATCAATCTTTCAATACCGTTCAATACCTCAACCAATTAATTTCCCCAATTATATATAGGGATACCCTAAGAAAAAATAATTGAATATAATCTTCTATCATTTATCAAATATTTATTGAATATTAATCTTATTGTTAAAATTTTAAAATAATTAATAACTAATAAAATTGTTTTATATTTACGTGCAATACTTTAAAAAAAAATTTAATACCGTAGAATTCTACATTTATGTTGCCTATACATGTAACCTACCAGCCAATTCCCATATTTCTGTTATTTGTATTATTGAATTTGATATCTAGATAATGTCTCATTCACGTTTATACAAATAATATTAATTAAGAAATTCAATAAAAATAACTGTTTATTGAAAAACTAAATAGGATATTCTTTCAAATGTTGAAAGCATTACTTTCAATTGACTAATTTCTTTTTTTAGTCACTAATTAGTATTTTTCTTATTTTAATTCTATATATAATATTTAATAATATTCATTTTTTATCTAAAAATTAAAACATAAGTCTCTTAGGCCTTTATTTGCGAGTTTGGAAGGGAAGGAAAGGAAGGTGATCGAATGGGAAGGTGGGGGGGGGGGGGGGGGTTGGGAGAAGGAAAGTATATCACTCTCTTTGTTTGGGAGTGCAAAAGAAAAAAGCGAGGGTTGAGGAGGAGAATGAGAGAGTAATTAAAATGCTCCAAAACTTTTCCCTCCAATTAATAGAACTCATAAACAAGAGGGGATAAAATTAACATCTCCCTTTCTTCCATTCCCCTAAAAAAAACTCACAAACATAGCCTTAGGCTTTGTTTGAGAGTCAATAGAGAAAGGAAAGACAGGAGATCAAAGGGGAATGAAAAGGGAGGAAGGGGATGAGAAGGGGATGATTATCTCCTCCTTGTTTGGGAGTATGTTTTATGTGAGAGGAAGGTGACATACTTTTACAATTTACCCTTATTTGAAAAAAAATTAAAATAAGTAATATTCTTAAAATAATATTAATGCAAAAAAATAAAATAAAAAATAGTTCTCCAAAGATACACCAAATTAGTGATTTAGGTTAATTTCCTCCAAAATACCCCAAATTGTGGGAACAAAAAAAACTAAAAGCCAACGAAGGTTGGTCCAGTTAGTAAAGATAAGACTCATAATCAACAAAGTCGTGAGAGTCCTGGTGAGCCCCTAGGTCCCAACTCACTAAACTTTTATTTATTAAAAAAAAAAAAGTGGGAAGTTGGGGTTTGGGGAGTTTATTAAAATCTTGAAAATGTTCCCCTCAAATTTTATGTACTCACAAACGAGGATGTTGTTCTAACAAAAAGTGAGAGTCCTTGTATGTCTGAGAGGTTCTCAAGATTTGAGTATATGATTATTGTTTGCCTTGGAGAGAGAATCTCTCGTCCTCTATAATTGTTGATTATGACCATGAATACTCTCGACTGTTATGAGCTATTTTCAGTTTTTCACACCAACATCTCGGGGTGTAGGAATATATGTCTTTCTAATAAACCTTCTATTTTCGTTCCTTTAAAAAAAAAAAAAAAAAAAAACTCACAAAGAAACTCTTAATGGATAGTTACCAAATTAGGTAGTAAAAAAATTGGACGTTATTCAGGGCGGTGGGATGTGATTAACGAGTCAACACTCAATATCATTTTTTTCTTTTCTTGTAGGGCGAGGACAAATTGTTCTATTTTAGTGTGATTGTACCAATAATTAGCTGGCACATGTGGAAGCTGTGTCCAAATTGGGGACTTTGCATTCCGCACTTTGATTTTCGTGAATGTACTTGGTTTGTCTTTGTCATTTTTGGTTATCCAAAATTACCCGAAACACCCCTTTGGGTTAGAGAAACGTGTCGGTTTAGAGGGTCGGTGAGAAGTCGCTGTCTTGCGCCACCACGGTGATTTTCCAGCCACTTTCCTCATCTTACGGTTTCAACAACTATTGGCTTCGTCCTACGGTTTTACTGGAATACCCTCATGTTCTTGTAACTATAATCTCTCGTTTTTTTTTGACAGATTGTAACTATAATCTTGAGAGTTGAGACTTCATACGTGGTCTAAAACGCATTTATTTATATTTTAGCATATGTTCAAACTAGTGTAGGTGGCCATGTATAAATTGAAAATTTTATTTGTTAAAATACTAATACGAAAAATCCTTTTTTATATTTATTAGATTAAAAGGTAATTATTTCTTAATTATTTTTCAGTAAACAATATTTCTTAAAATTTAAGTATTTTCAAACATGCACTTGCTCCGTTGATATATTAGGTCACATATGACCATAGCCCAAGTCAAAACGCGGTGTCCTTCAAACGTGTTTAGTCTACTCTTGTATGATGTAATTTTGTTTTTCATTACATAATGAATTTAGATCAACAATAGAAATAAACCTGTCAAAAAAAAAAATAGAAATAAAGGTAACATCAAATGCAAACCTATCTATTATATAAACAATATTAGTAAATTATAGTTAGTCTTTTCGTTAATTACAAAGTCTCCAGCAGATTTTTTTTTTTACACAAAAAAAGTCTCCAGCAGATGATAAGTATTTTTTCATGTGAATATGAAAAAGTCCTGTCTTTTTTTTATTTTAACTCAATTCTCTCTAATTTTCTTTATTCTAACGTCGTTTTATTTGGTTCTCATTTTCAATTGCCACAAGCTGGAGCCTTTTAATACTACTAATATTTTTACATATTTTTTTATAATTGAGGAGAGAGAAACAAATAATCACATCAATCAACCGTTGCAAATGGAAAACAACTAACATGTTCATCATCCAACTCCTTCAAATAAAAAAATTCTAACGACTAGCCTTATGAGATAACATTGTTTAAGAAATTAATAAAAAAAAATTTGTATGAAAAATGATATATTTAATATTTTAAAAAATGTTATATTTAATTTTTCATTTATAAATTTCTTAATTAATACTACCTCCGATCCTTATTATAAGAGGCAAATGACTATTTTTTTTGGGTCCAAAATATAAGAGACATGCATGTATTTTGACAAATATTAAATGCTCATTTCCAATTTTACCCTTATTTATAATAGGGTTTATATTTACGAGACAGTGCAACTTTCAATACAAGTAGGTTTGTTCATTAATTATTGAAGGTTTAAATTTGTAAATTTATATTAATATTAATTATAAATAGTTTATTTTAATGCATTTCCTTGATCTGTGTGTTTTAGAGTTTTGCCTCTTATATACAGGATGGAGGCTCATAAAAATATATAGCTTTAAAGGAAGATTATTGTACGGTGCATGTTTTTTAATCGAGCTAATCTGCTCGTGACAGTGCTGGGAACATGATGATCGAGGAGTGATTTAGAGGACCTATGAGCAGCTGGAACCAGAAGAAACCGAATCCGGATCCTCTCCTCGGATTTTCTCTCCTGCCACTCTCCATCAATAATCTCAGCCATTAGATTAATTTAATGGCTGAGATTTTAAAAAAAAAAAAAGGCGCCTCCAAATCAGTTCCCGCCACAAAGCCGTTCCCGCCTTTCACGAATCCCGTAACGCGCCGATATGGCTCCACTAATTGCTAAAAAAAGATCGCATAAAGTTGTGATGCAAAATCACACTCCAGCATTTGACAAAAAACAAAAATCATCCTCCATATTGCTGCACTTGTACGTATTTGTGCTGTGTAAAGCATTGCTGCAGTACCTTGTGAAGACGTGATCATCCCTGCAGGTCAGGTAAAAGTCTTCTTCATTTATTTGTACCTCACACAGTGCAATTGACTTCTTTTTTTGTTTTTGATACAAGTGGTGCAATTGACTTCTAGTTTATAATTTATAATTATACTCAAATAACATATTTAAATATATTTTGGGGCATCAACACTAAATTTGAATTTTTGTTTAATAAGAAAATATTGATTCTTTGATATAGAATTTTGTGTTTTATTATTTTTCAATTTTTGTCTCCAATTGTCAGGTCTTTTTTTTATTAAAAAAATTGGGTTCACTTCATGAAAAAGTATATAAAAAATATTGTGTTAATATATATGTCTTTCTTTTGAGAAATGCAGGATTATTGATACAAGATGCAAGAAGATTGGAAGCCAAAGATTGGTATGGTTTTTGATAGCGTTGAGGATGCTTGGAAGTTCTGGGTTGATTATAGTGGAAGAGTCGGCTTTGGGGCGAGAAAACAATATACACACAAGAAAAAAGATGGCATAACTGATTCTTCTTACAGGTTTGTTTGCTGCAAACAAGGCTTGCGAAAGGCAGACAAACGTGATTATAAAACAACCAATCCAAGACCAGAGACCAGGACAAATTGTGAAGCAAGGTTAGGACTCAAGAATGTGAGTGGAAAGTTTGTGGTGCATGATTTTGTGGAGGAACATAACCACATTTTACATCTACCAGAAACAACTCATATGCTATCATCTCAACGAAAAGTTTCAGAAATTCAGTGCCATCAGATTGATCTAGCAGATGATGCTGGTCTACAACAAAGGAAGTCATTTGATTTGATGAGTAAAGAAGTGGGAGGTAGGACTAACTTGGGATATACTCGCCTTGATCAAAAGAATTATCTCAGGACAAGAAGGCAAAGGAGTTTGATAAATGGGGAAGCCGGTTATATATTGCAATACTTTCAGAGAAAGTTAGTTGAAGATCCAACATTCTACCATGCCTATCAAATAGATACTGAAGATCAAATCACAAATGTGTTCTGGACAGATGCAAGGATGCTCATTGATTACGGATATTTTGGTGATGTGGTTTCTCTTGATTCAACATATTGCACAAACAGTTCACATAGACCTCTGGCAGTGTTCTCAGGATTTAACCACCATCGAAAAGCAGTGATATTTGGGGCTGCATTATTATATGATGAAACAACAGAGTCATACAAGTGGCTCTTTGAGAAATTTCTAGAAGCACATAAGCAGAAAATTCCTAAAACGGTTTTTACTGATCAAGACCAAGCAATGATGAAAGCACTATCCGAGGTTATGCCTGAAACTTACCATGGGCTATGTACATGGCACTTGATGCAGAATGGCATCAAGCACTTTGGCAATTTAATGAAGGGTGAATCTCATTTTCTTGGTGACTTTAAGAAGTGCATGTATGGCTATGAAGATAAAGAACAATTTGAAGAAGGTTGGAGAACCCTCCTTGTGAAGTATGATGTTAAGGAAAACACTTGGTTGCAAAGAGTGTACACTATAAAGGAGAAATGGGCATCTTGTTACATGAAGAAGGCATTTACTTTAGGAATGCGAAGCACCCAACTTAGTGAAAGTGTGAATGCGGATATTAAAAGTTTTATGAATGTTGACTTGGATATTATCAAGTTTTTTAAGCGTTTTGAGGATGTTGTAGAAGAAAAGCGATATAACGAATTGAAGTGTGAATATGAGGCACGCCAAAAAATTCCCAGACTCAAGAACCCATATTCTGATATTTTGCAACAAGTGTCTAAGCTTTATACTCCCACTATTTTTGATCTATTCCAGCACGAATATGAGTTGTTTGAAGCATGTACTGTGAAGAGCATGAAAAGACAAACCTCATCGATTGATTATGTTATTGCCATGGTAAGGGATTTGGGAGAGTGGCTAGTGTCATTTGATTTAGATAAGAAGTCAATTTGTTGCTCTTGTCGTAAGTTTGAGAGCTTTGGCATACTTTGTTGTCATTGTCTAAGAGTCTTTATTCATATGGATGTCAAATCTGTGCCTGAACATTATATCTTGAAGAGGTGGACAAAGTTAGCAAGAAGTGGGGCTTTACCTAATGTTGATGTTAGTCATGCGGTAGAAGATGTGGATTGGTCTCCAACGCAATGCTATAAGGAGATTTGTCCGCGGCTTATTAGGATAGCCACTGAAGCATGCAGAAGTCAAGGAACATTTATCATCCTTAGCAAAGTTACTGATGAATTGGATAAGCAAATATTAGAGTTTCAAAATAATCAAGTAAGTAATGATCAAGTGAATAGGTTCCTTGGCAATGTTAAAGAGATTGCAAACAACAATGATGGTTCAACACAAGTAAAGGGGCTCAAGAAAAAAGAAGGCAGAAAAGGTTCAAAACGTTTTAAGGGATGGGTAGAGCACCATCTTACCAAAAGAACGAAGAACAGTGGCTCAAGTGCTTCACAAATTCAAGGACCTACTATGGTATGATTAAATTATGGAATTTTATTATTAGCCTTAGTTAACTACATAATTTGAAGTTTATATTCTTTTTTTCCATGTAGAATTATGAAGGTGAAAAAGGTTCAAAACGTACGAAAAGGCGAGTAGAGAACCAACTTGCAAAAACCGGAAAAAACAATGACCTAAGTTCTTCACAAAGTCAAGTGCAATATGAGGTGCCCATTACAAATGCACATACATGGCCCAATTATGCATACAATCAACCATCAATGGTAAGCGAATAGCAATTGGATTATGTGAATGAACTTAAAAAAGTTTAGTGATTAAATGATTTTGTCTCTTGTGTAGGAAAGCAATGACACTTTAAGTCAATATGGTGTCACTAGTTTTACTAGCTTATTGATGGTAAGTTTCAATAACTATGTAGGCATCTTTTCTTTTCCAATTGGGATGATTTCTTTTGTCATATCTTTAGTTAAGATATTAACTTGTATCTTTCAAATTATAGGCACAACTTGATGAAGATATCACAACATTGAACAACCCGTAAAGATGTGATGCAATTTTATTTATTTTTTTGAGGTTGTACGGCTTCTTTTAGATATAGTAGATATGACTTTTAGAAGGATGCAGTGAACATGGTTTTTAGGCTATAAAATGTTTGCCTATCATGTTATTTTGGACAAGTTTTCAAATTAAATTTCACATTTTCAAGAATAATTTTAGTATCTTTTTAGAATACTTAAGAGTGTTTGGATGTGATGATACGAGTATCTTCCAGCTTAATCGATGGTATTAAGTTTGAATCTTGATCCCAAGAATGCAGTAACGTTAAAACTCTTGAGGAAGGATTGTCGTCTTTGTGGTCTTACTCGATTCGAAATATTAGTCTTCACAGGTGCGTGCGGAGGATGCCCTAATGAACAAAAAAAGAATCAAAATAAGAAAGGTTAGGTTAAACTAATCATATGATCGCTATAATTATTTTTAATTTGGTCCATGTTGTTTATTAGTGTTATAAAGTCGTTTGTCACAGTTTAAGTATAGGGACCAAATTGAAAATAATTATCACGTGTAGGGACGAAATTCAAAAAAAAAAAAAAATTGAATTCGATCTCTGCACTTGACAGATATTTTCAATTTGGTCCCTATATATGACAATCATTTTTAATTTTGTCACTGACATGTGACACCATTATAACACTAATTAACGGCTAGGACCAAATTAAAAATAATTGTACATATAAAGATTGATTTGAATTTTTTTACATATATGGACTAAATTAAAACAGCACCGCATATAAAGATTAAAGTATTAGTTCAATAAAAAAAAAAATTTATATTCAATGTATTAAAATATATTATATTTAATTTTTCAATACTAAATTTTATTTTATTTTTTATCAAATGCTGGAGTATGATTTTGCATCACAACTTTATGTGATTTTTAGTTTCAAAAAAAAAAAAAGTTTATGTGATTTTTTTTAGCAATTAGTGGAGCCATATCGTGAGCAATGAGATCGCACGTTACGGATTCGTGAAAGGCGGGAACGGCTTTGTAGCAGGAATTGACTTGCAGGTGCTGTTTTCTTGTTTTTTTTTTTTAAAATCACAGCCATTAAATTAATCTAACGGCTGAGATTGTTGATGGAGAGTGGCAGGAGAGAAAAGCGCAGGAGAGGATCCGGATCCGAGGAAACCTGCTGTTATTACATGACACGTGGTGCAAAAGGTTAAAGACGGGCCATGTGGCAAAATGGGGAATTCGAACACACTCTATTGTCATTTTTTGGGTTGTAATGCTATCTGTCTTTACTGTTGTGTACTTTTTTAATGATATAATGATGAACTGGGAGCTGGGGTAAGCTGGCAATTATTGAAGATCTAAATAATTTAGGCAAAATTCTATGAATAACGATTAAAAAATTACATGAACAAACGTCCGGAAGAATTAATTTTCTGAATGCTTAAAGTAAAGGCCGACTTTGATGAGGACATTGAGTGATAAGGTCTTTGGAATTAAAAATTTATCATCTTTGAGAAAATGATTAAGAGACCTATAATCAATTACCAACCTCTTTTTTCCTCGTATCTTCTCGGATCTTTTTTCAACATAGAATGCTTGACAAGCCCACTCAGATTTCGTGGGTTGAGAGAAAATTATGTGCGATTTAATGTTTAAATTGTGTTTTGATAGTGTCAAAATATAATTAAACTATATTCTATATATATAAAAGTAAATTTATAAATATTATAGATTTATTTTTATACTTGTTCATATATGGGCCGAAGAATACTCGAGCCATATATTTCATACAATACCAGGTTATGCTTGGTCCATATTCCTAATCCAAAGTCGATGGTACTCGAAGATATAATCAAACACGTAACATAAAAGATTAAGCTAGAGGTGAACCTTCTTTGTCGCTGAGAGGAGCAACGACTCCCCAAAAAATTTTAAACCAAATTTTTTAACGTAATAATATTAGTACAACACCCTAAAAAATATCATATTGTAATTAATTTAAAAATTTAATTAGTATACACTATCATTATAAGGACTTTTTACAGTATCGACTAATAATAAATTATTACATCATTTAACATGTTTAACTTTTATCACAATTACCCTAAAATTCATACATATAATTATTTGTAATTGATTGATGGTATAAATGAAACTCTTAATTTATTTTCGATATGGTATTTTAAGAGTGTACGTTAATCTTAAAAAGATATAACGATTAAGCATAAAAAATTGATGCATTCTTCAAAAAGAAAAACTTTTTTTTTTTTTGATGTTCACAAGAAGTAAACTTTTGATATAGATAAAATTAGAATAACTACAGTGTCTTCAATTCAAAAGCATTAATTATGTATATTAATTTAAATCTTTGACAAAATTATATATGATTAATTATAAATTTTGAATAAATCATTTTAGCTAATGACTAGTGGCTCCCCAAAATTTTTTATTCAAGATCCGCCACTAGGTTAACCATTCAAAGAAGGAGACGTATCACAGATCCCCCGGAGACAATCAGTCCTGATAAGTATTCGGAGATATCTCCATTACATCGCCTCCATAACATCCGCCTAGAATCACGTCGTAGGAATAACTAGAACTTCATTAGGTCACATGTATCATCTTCTATAAAAGTTAGACCTTGAGCTATGCCTAGACAGTTCACTTTCTAGCCGCTCCGCCAAGAACATAATAGTCATGCTTGAAGCATTGTAGTTCGTGTACGAACAATACACTAATAGAAAACAATTTAATTATATATATATATATATATATAATTTTTTAATAGCACTCATTTTGGAGCCTCTAAACATTTCGGCTTTTCTTTTGGAGGGTAAACAAATAATAAACTTATGGAGATGAATATTTTGTTTTTTTTTTGGGAAGTGCATTGTAAACTCTTTTGTCTTCCTGGTGTGCCGCTCTTTGATGGAAAACTAGGTTTTCCATGTTTTTGCACCATGGCAATTTCCTTCAATTATCCATGGCATTTTCTCTTTCCTGATTCTATTGCTCCTCCACCCCCGCCTCCTTCTTCTTTCCTTCCGCCTCTTTCCTCTTCTTCATAGCCTCCTCTCCTTCACCTTCAAAATTTGCTCTAAAGAAATCGTTTGCACAAGTTCTGAATAACACATGCGATATTTCTCTTTCTCAACTTTCACGACCCTGCATCAAGTGCGATTCTGTGTCAATCAAGATTTTAGAAGATGAATATTGCAAAGGAATCGATTCATGTAAGATGAATCTGCATGGACGCCTTCTACTGTCTAAGGGTGACAAACCCTACAAATATCTTGATCTTCAAGAAGCATTGGGAAAACTGTGAAAACCGATTGGTCAGTGGAGCATGACTACACTTGGGAAAGGATACTACGAATTCAATTTTTCATCACAAGAAGATTTCAAAAAGGTTTGGTCTTCAGGAACATGTAATCTCAAACCTGGATTATTGCGTTTATCTCAATGGACACATGATTTTAATCCCAAAAATCAAAAGCAAACTCATATACTCAATGTTGGATGAGGATCTATGATTTATCTCAGGAATATTGGCGCCCTGGACTTCTTTTTGAAATAGCATATAGAATTGGAACTCCTATTTCCATTGATGAGATGACTCGAAAGCAGGTATATGGTAATTTTGTGAGAGTGTTAGTGGATATTGATTTATCTGTTAAATTGACTCATAAAATTTTAGTTGAAAGGGATGATTATGCTTTCCATGTTGGGATTGATTATGAAAAAATGCCTTCCTATTGTACTTATTGTCAAAATATTGGTCATTCATTTGATTATTGAAAGAAAAAGGAAGCGATGGCTATTTCTAAGAATCAACAGAGTTCTTTGCCTCATAAGGGCAGCACTGTATCTACTTATGTTCCTAAATCTGTTAAAATACTTGTTGTGGTTGATGAAAATATCCAGCAAGATGCAGACAAACAGAATAATGCAAATGAGAAGGATGCTTCTTATGAGGAACCTATTAGTGACCATGAGGATGCAAAGGTCACTAATAGTGTTTAGGAAAAAATTTCAGATCCTGTGGTTAAAGTTGTTAATGACTTTGAGGAGACTGCTATGATTTTTCAGAATGATCATGAGGATATTCAAAATGATGATACTGATACAATCTGTATATGATGAAACAACCGCTGACATGAATGATAAGGATGATGACTTTGTTGATCATGTTTCTCAAACTCCTGCCTCTCCAAGCGGCTCTAGTGCAAAGATTATTTCTCCAAAAACTGTGCCACCTCAAGTTCAAAAAAATCCAGTTTCTGTTGCTACATCTAGTCCCCTCAACATCAGCCCAGTTTATGCTCAAGATCTTAGCTCTTTTCCAGTTGTTGTTCAGAATGATTTTAATGTTTTATCTGCTTTGTGGGAAAAGCAAAATGATGCAAGTACTTCTAAGGAAGAAGAGCAGAATAATGATAATGTTGCTGAAGATGGTTTCACGGTAGTTATATCAAAATCTTAGAAGAAGTACAACCTGAGACTGAATAAAAAACCTAATTCTAGGTTTGCTTGATTCTCGTTTATTTTGCATAAGGTTTAGGGTTTAGGGCCTCCCATGCTTTTGTTTTCTTTTTTATTTTATTAATAAATTTATGGTGACTTGTCACCTTGCATAAAAAAAAATGACTTATTTCATATGTTGATTTCTATTTTTCAGATGAGTTGTATTATTTGAACACAAATTTTGACATCATATATGATATCGTATGTATTTCTTTCTATCTCTTACTTATTTTTTATCATTTTTGTATGCATGCATCTCAAAAATACATTAAAAAACAAATGGAACATCACAATTTTGTGTTCAAAAAACATTATTCTTTTCATATATGTATGGTACATGTACTGTATTTTATTTATTTATTTTTTACTTCCTGCATTGTACAACATTGGTTACAATCATCGTAGAATATTATTTCTTTCCAACGGATACAACTAATTAGACCCCACGCAACTGCTCCTGGTCAACAAAAAAATTTATGATTGTTTGTCAAAAAATTATGTTAATTTCATTCTGACGGAAGCAATTAACAATCTCTAAGATATACTAACTGGTGCGATAAAAGAAAAGTTTGTATTGGGAAGTTGAATATGATACTTTTTTATATATTGAATGAATACACCATTTTTTAAGTTAATGTTTCTTGTTTAGATTCCTGAACCTTATTAAAATTTAACTTTTTTTGGTTTGTTACAAGGTTGATTTTTTTGTTTTGACGGGATACAAAGTTGATATTTACTTTATTATCAAATAATAAATTTGTAAAAAAAAAAATGTTCTGTGAGAGAATTGCCAAGTTCTTTTTTATTAAATGTCAGGAGGCTGATAAAACTCATTTTCATTAGTGCACACAACGGAATTGATCTCATCCCATACGAAATGGAATGATAGTAGTTTGAAGTTTTCCAATATTTGGTCACCAAAGCAGAGTGGGGAACATGCTAACCGAGACATTTTCCCATTTGTTGTCACGACTCATTACAATTACATTACTCAAAGTGAAGTGATGACCAAGACCCACCAATTCCAATGCCCAGTTACGAACAAATCCTTTTGATTTTGAATAGTAGCATCAATAAAACTCCCACTGAGAATTTGGCCGTTATAGGGTCAATATATAATCAACATCTATATCCATTAACAAGTCTTAATATCATCATATAGTGGCAAATGCCGTCCAACAAACGGCATTCTGTGATACTTTATTTTAGACGGACTCAATTAAATGAGTGTCTTGTTTGCTTTCAAACATGGACTCCAGATTCTCTCGTTTTGCATCACAGACGAATGGATCCGGCCAATGCAACGAGAAAGTGTTAGACTAGAGGGACAAACTTTCTTCCAACACTCATTTAATTAAGAGCATAGAGAAAATGACAAATAGACATGGTAATTAAAGAGACCCTTACATGGCCGGTCAAAGGGTGAAGCTACTAAAGCCCTAATTTTAGGTCCACCAAAAAAAAATTATTTACTCTTATTTTTTGTAAAACAAAAAGGTCATACATGCTAACAAAAAAGGCCCAACTTAGAACATAACCTGATGCAAGTAGACTCTTTAACTTAAAATGAAAAGAACTTATTCAAAATTTGTTTTAGGCCTCACTTGCTCTTGGACTGGCCCTGGACCCTTATGCCTTATGTTACGTTTTGTTTTATACTTTCCATCATACGCCAATAGACTAGGTGGAAAGTTCTTATTATTTTATAAACGTTGTGTTACGTCTGCAAGACTGCAACCCGAGGGGGCATGGTGAGATCCAAATGAAAGTGTCTTCTGATTGAATAAATGGCCGTGTGATCGTTAATATTCATTGCTGCACTAACTTGATAAGCTAACTAATTTTCCCTCTAATTTAGACTAAACTGTAACTGCATAACTAACAACCTAACCAACTAACATAATAAACACAATGTGATGGTATTATGTTACACCTGATGAAGTATAGCATCTAATAGGAGATGTCTACCGAAAACGAGTGGTGGAGATGATATTGCAATTTGCAAATGTGCTATTTTATGACAACTGTTAAATATTTAATAGCATATTGACAATAGAAAAATGATATTTTCACATTTTTCATTTTTCACACCCTTTTTACACCTCTTTAATAACCAATGATTAAGAGACTTCTGATTTGGAAATCATGTTAGATAGTTGATCAATGATTCTAAACTAAATTAAAAAAAGAATTTTTCTAATCTATGCAACTTTACACATGTTAAGAAAGCATAAAATATACATGTTGTAAAGAGTAGCTTTTTACTTTTCAAGAAATTGAATATGTTTTTTAACATGTGCAAAGTTGCACGGGTTAGAAAAACCGATATAAAAATGATGTGAGAATAAAAGAGTACTATCTACAGTATTCATGCTGACACAAGTTATTGGCCAGGAACGATGCCTCATTGAATCCTCAACTGCTTCACTAATTACTAACACTTCTGTTAGGTAAGAATAGTCACTCAAACAATTGAAATCAGACACTTCTTTTTTGTTAAAAACAGAAACAAGGCACATTTGAGTCAAACCTTGAAATCTGATAGTTTCATCATATGGAAGATCAAAACCAGAAAAAACTCAGGATCCTCTGCCTCCACGGGTTCAGGACCAGTGGTGAAA
Organism: Echinosophora koreensis; assembly: GCA_035048595.1. Classification (NCBI taxonomy): domain Eukaryota; kingdom Viridiplantae; phylum Streptophyta; class Magnoliopsida; order Fabales; family Fabaceae; genus Echinosophora; species Echinosophora koreensis. Next base: position 1,734,546 of record JAPCYP010000003.1, read on the forward strand.
TCCTCAAGAAATTACTCTTACGGTGGCCAGAAACTGTGATACAAAAGCTGGACCTGGTCTTCCTCGACGGCCAGTTTCCTGCACAGGGAAAATCAGACGTTGAAGGCATTTTCGATCCTCCTTACTATGAATGGTTCCAAGCCAATGAGGTTATATAATATATAGAGACAACAAGACAAATGACTCTTAATCCCGATCTTTGATATAACTGTCAGAGATGCTGCTAATAGTTGTTGTCTATTTGTGTACAGGATTTCACTGAGTACAGCAACTTTGAAGAATGTTTAGCATACATTGAAGATTACATGGTGGAAAATGGTCCTTTTGATGGTTTACTAGGATTCTCTCGGAGCAATTTTAGCAGCTGCATTGCCAGGAATGCAAGCTCAGGTACTAAGAAAGAAACCCATCTTAGTCACTTTAGATCAGCAAGCTGACCCTTTTTTCACCTTATTATGATAAAATGATCTTTGGTAAGAGAACGGATGATTGAATGAAAGATGGCTTGATTTAGGGTGCAGCACTTGGGAAGGTAAACAAGATCAAGTTCCTGATTCTGATATCAGGAGCAAAGTTTGGTGAAAAGAAGTTTGGAATGCCTATACTGGCTTCCAATGCATTTTCAAAACCAATAGACTGTCCGTCTCTCCACTTCATAGGTAATTTCAATGAATAAATTTTGTATGCTGATTCCTTGTTTGAGTAATTTTTCTTTTACTCTTTGGCCTTAGAAAGTTGCATTGCATCTTTTACTAATTGTTATCATATTAATGAACTAATTCATATACTTGGTCTATGTTTTGTATTGAAAGGGGAGACGGATTACTTGAGGGTAGAGGGCATGGCTTTGTTGGGAGCATTTGTGCATCCCGTTGTCATTCATCACCCAAAAGGGCATACAGTCCCCAGGCTTGGTTAGTTAGTCACTAACTTCTCCTTCAATTGTTTATTTTATCAATACTATATACACATACTTGCATTCCACTCGTTTTATATTTATACAGTTTTCATCATTATAGGTGAGTGTCCACCTTATATTCTCACTTACATTAGTATTCTTTCAGCTAGGCAGATGCATTTTTCTAATAATTTTGATCACTATAACCACGAGTTTTGCTGGCAGGACGCATTGAATATGGTTTTATGCATAAAAAGTTTGATTCATGTTTTAAGGTTTAGTGGAATCTGAGATTTTTGTTTGGTGCTTCTTTGTTGCAGAAGATAATAGTCTGGAAACTATGCTCGGCTTCATTGAGAAGATTCAGACGATGCCGTCAGAGGGTCACCAAAAGACCTGAATCTGTATGGATATGGCGACCTTTCTGTGTACTGTGTTGCCTTGGTATAATTTTAATCAAACTTCAACGAAGCCCTACATATATTTGGATAAACAATAATAAAATTTTTCCTTTATATTAATATCATCCCAGGGTAGCATCAATCGAAAGTTAAATGTGCGTTCATTAACCTCATTTTTTTCCCCTTGTTGTTAAGCAATCTTTAATCTCATTGTAAAATTTATCAAGGTTTGTAGTTTGTTCTAACTATGAAATAAAGAGTCTCTCCTCATCGGATGCTTGGAATAATGTCAATAGAAGGAATGACAAGACAAAGAATGGAATGACAAAACTTTCAAATATGACCCGCACAAAGCACAGTTGTAATTTTATTTTAAATATTTTCAGTGTTTAATTCAGAATAAAATGATAGTAAATTAAATGGTAATAAAAGACAATATTTGGAAATAAGGAACTCATAGTGTGTTCCCCCCGGAATGATAAAATAAGGGGAAAATGTTATTTAAATATAGTTCTTCAATGTAAATTAGTAAATAATATGGAATATTCATGTACATAACATGTCCAAAATAAATAAGCGAAAATTGATCACAGATGAAGGTCACATTTTACTCACAAAGGGTAAATGATTCTAATTAATAGATAACATTCCATATATTCCAATTTTCAAATATCTAAACATTCACTGAAGTCAAATATGAAAATACATGCTATGAACACAAGAAGTCCTAATGTTCCTTAGATAAGTCTGTATCTTCAAGTGAAGGCCCTGCCAACGACTTGGGTTCAAATCTAGGGGTTTCATTTTCGTGGGTTGAGGCCTAACTTGACCTTGGATTGAAGCTACCATCTCCCTTCCCTAAATTTGTTGCAATAATAGAATTGGAACTTTGTTAAATAGAAAGAGCGAAATTGTGTTTTTTAACTTTGGTTCGCATCATAATATTCCTAGGGAGAATTACAATTCCAATGCACAAACTGAAGATTTACCTTATTCTTTGAGAATGTATGTTACCAAGTTATCCTGAACCTGAAGTATAATTCTACTTTATTCTTAGAGATCCATTTCCAGTGCAAAATGTGTGGAAATATTAATACACAAAACAGCAGCACAATCATAGGATATACAGAATATATCAATATTCTCTAATGCAAAGTCTGATGGATAAGCATTCAAATTATATCCTAATAGTTGCAGATCAGACTTCTGTTCAAACCTATCTAGTATTTTCTGTTTGTTGCATCATTGGCAGCTCATTAAGGTAAAACTAACAAAGGCGAATTTACCCAATTGCAGCTGTAAATTGTCAAGTTATCATATAGTATGCTTAAAGAAGATATACTACTAAAGGGATATGAGACGAACATGACAGTATAAGGGCTTCCTACCACCCAAAATATAGAACAGGCACAAGCAAGAGGGTCACTTGAACCCCAGGAAAGGACCAATATTGCAGAGGCCTTGATATTTCAGATAAATTAACCAGATTATTTAAATTATTAGCAGTTCATACCTGCAAATTCCACAATCACTGCAATGTTACTGTTTCTTATATCTGATAAATAAAAAAGGATAGTATCATCTATCATCATCTAACACATTCTATGTATCAACTATTTTTCTTCTTCTATCCTTATGAGTGCTTGTGCATTCTCACAAGCAGAGGACATTTCTCTCTTATTTGACAAATAATAAGGATTTGACTCATCTTAAGCTAGTATTTACATCTTCCCTTTAATTTAATTAACATAATATAGTGGAAGATTACAAACAAATATTACTAAAAATATAAAACACCTCTTGTTCAGTCCTACAAAGTGAGCATAGGTATACTTTTGGTCATTGAAAATAATAAATTAATCATTTAATCACTCAAATTTACAAGCACAGGACATGTTAGTCTCATTAGAGTAGTTCCAACACTCATTTACTTGCCTGTGTGTCCCGTTAACAATCTTACCTGGCTCATCGGTTATCCTGCATTGCCTACGATAAATTGTCACCCTAAAAAAACAAATAAAAAGCAGAAAACATACTCAAATTTTCATGTATCTAGGTTTTAAAATTGTGCACGTTTGTTCACTTTTCTTCATTTCCCATAGTGGAAGTTTGTCATAGGCCGCACAGGATCACCGACGGGCTAGATAGGATGGTTAATGGAATACATGGACAAGAAAACGGACACTGAAACTGGAAGGAGGGACTAATATGTCTCACGTTTGTAAATTTGAGGAACTAAATGATTAATTTATTTTTTTACAGGGATCAAAAGTGTACCCGTGAATCTTTTTAGAGACCAAGGTCTCTACTCTATAATTTATTCTTTCCTTTATCTTTCCATTCCATTAATTATAAGTTACTCTCTTCTCTCTGCTATAAAACTCCCAAACCTACCCTAAACTCCATTATGATTTTTTTTGTTTGTATACTTGTATGTCATAAAGCATGTTAGGAACAATATAAATGGATACTTACTTATTACTAATATTCTCAGTTCATTCCAAATTTCAAGTTTTTTTTCCTCTCATTTTCTTTCCTCCCATCATCCAAATAAAGACCTTAGATTTAAGAGAAATTCTAAGTTTGAAGAGAATTTTTTACTCTCCACATATCATTTTACAAAACCTCAATGTTGCTTAGCCTCGTAGTGGGTTTTGGATTCAAGGATAATCAAGGCCCAACTATCTAAATTGTCTTGGGTTTTAGATTTGGGCCCTTTTTATTCTGAAATGTTTGTCTAAGGCCCAAAAACTGTAAACGGTAAGACTGTAAGAAGTAATTGACTCGAAATTACAAATACACCCTCTACTGCAACGTGGATGGATGCTTCTCCATCGCGGTAAAAAAATCAATACGTTCATTTTTAGTCTAAAAAACTGAAATTACCTTCCTATCCTTTTCTCTTCCCAAATCTCAACTTCAATCTTTAGTTCTTTACCATGGTTCCAAAACACAAAGAAGCGTTCAAATCAAAACCGAGCAGGACCAACACACGCTGACCACCCAACTCTCACGCGCCACCCAACATGGAACAACCGACACCAGAACCCGACCGCAAACCCGATCCAAAGGTTTCATCTCATTCGCTAAACGGAGATTCGAACAAAGCCGAGGCCGTAGAGAATGCATCATCGGGATCGGAATCTCAGCGCTCGCCGGAGCAATCGCCGGAGCGAACCGCTTCACCGGGTAACACCAAGAAGTCCGTTCGTTGGAGCCCCGAATTGGTAACCGAATCAACGTTCGTGTCGAGTCCTAAAGAATCGCGTTCCAATCCCTATTTTTATTCTTCTTCTTCTTCTTCTTCCTCCCCCTCCTCCTCCTCTGTCATGGGTCAGTATGCTGCTCAATCTTTGCATTTCGCTGTTTGTGTGATGTGTCTGATAATGTGTTTGTGAAATTTTATTTATTTATGTTTTTTTTTTGTTTCAGAAAAGGTAGATGTTGTTCGGAATGTGCTTGGAAGATGGGGAAAGAAGGTTGGAGAAGCTACACGCAAAGCTGAGACTCTCGCTGGAAACACTTGGCAGCATTGTAAGTTTTTTTTTTTGCCCCGATTTGTTTTCTTATTGATGGAATTTGATTAACCTGTTATGCAAATTGTGAAGCATATAAGAAATTTATGTATTTGCAAGATGAACGATTTGCTAGGAAACTAATATTAGAATCCTTTGATTCTGTTATGAATATGTTAGAAATTATTACTTGGAGATCATGTGCCCCCTTTATTTCCCTAAGTCGTTTTAAGAAGTGTGTGCCACATTTATGGTCTTTGATATCTGGGTTATTTTAGCAATAGACGTGTTTAAGTCTTCAAGATTGTTTTCGAATTATTTTTTTAAATACTGTAGTTTTGTTATGACATTGACATTAACCTTAGATGTTGTTTTCTGCTGTTGTATGACTTCTCCAACATTTCCTCAGTGTATGTTTGGAGGGAAAGGGAATAGAGGCTTGGAGGGTTTATTTTTCATTTTGAGTAAACAATCTCCGTATTTGAGTTTGAGAGTGTTTTAAAAGCAAAAGGAATAAAATGAGAGATTATCATGTACCCTTCAATCATCTCTTATTCATTTTTATAAATATTTTATAACTCTCTCGGTTCAGAAATGAACAATTTACCTTTGTCTTCCTTTCTCTTCAAACCCCTCCATTTAAACATACCGTCAGTGTTGATATCATCATCATAACCAGTGGCTCTGTTGAGCATTCTCTATTCCCTCTTTCTATTTCAATGATCAATGTATGTAGTGAAATGGATCTTATGTCTATTATTTTCTTCCATCCCATCATTCTTGATGACATTCAATCTTTTGCATAATGTAACTCGGCTCTTTCAATTACGTTGTGTTAAGTGAAAACGAACCCTAGTTTTGCTGAAGCTGCTATGGGAAGAATTGCCCAGGGAACAAAGGTTCTTGCAGAAGGTGGTTATGAGAAAATTTTCCTGCGAACTTTTGAGATAATTCCGGGGGAACTGCTTCAAAATTCTTATGCATGTTATCTATCCACGTCAGCTGGTCCAGTAATGGGAGTTTTGTATATATCCACAGCAAAGCTTGCATATTGTAGTGACAATCCTCTCTCCTATAAATCTGAGAACCAAACAGAATGGAGCTATTATAAGGTACATACGAAATACCTTAAAAATCATGGGGTTCTGTTTTCAAAAGGTTTTAGATTTTGTCAATCTATCTGGCTGACTTATGTATTGATTTAAGGTGGTTATATATATATATATATATATATATATTATATATTTATCTAACTGGCATTAGCTAGGATGGATTCAAATTCAGTTTAGAGGTATACTTAGGAGGCCATTTGGAATTAATGCAGACTCATGCGTATAGGGGTGGCAGGTGGGGGGATTGACCCTCAAAAGGGTATATATCATTTGATTTTTCATTTGTGCCCATAATTTTATTGATTACAAAACGTTGAAAAAAGATTATATGTATCCACAAATTTAATATAAAATACATAGATAAAAGTAAATATAGTAAACATTCATCAAATATTCAAACTATATGATGTATCACACATGAACTCCAGAGAAACTGAAAGGTCCCTTTTGCACTCTACTTTTTAAGGATCTAGTGCCTCACGTAACTATTAAAACCTCAAATCTCCTTCCTAGAACTTACAGGCAGCAACCTAGTCCCTCCATAGATGCCTTGTAAGAATAACACGTCTTTCATTCATTACAACTGTAAAATTGGATAGGGCAAACCTTGACAGACCATACCAGATGAGGATAAATCAGTTTTACCTCCTAATTTTATTTTTCCATTCTCTTTTTATTTCACTTTAAAAGATAAAACATATATTTGCATGCAGTTTTCTTTTCTCTGCTTCTTGACATAATTTTTTAGTTCATCTTTGCATCATCATTAAGTTGTAAATCAGTGGCAAATTTAAAATGTGTGCGATTAAGGAAGCTATACAAGTGGAAGATTAGCTGGACTAACTCATTTGTCTTCATTTGATTTGAGGGTGGTAACTTCCATGTTTAAAAATCTACCTAGTACCTAATAGTCCTGAACATAAAATTATTGAATTTGATTTCAAGTCAAGACTTTAATGTTTGAGACTTAAGCCCAACTTTGACTCGATTAAAAATTTTCGAGCTTGAGACTCAACTTGGTTACAGTTGGAAATACTTTATATACCATAATATTATATAATATTAAATCTTTAAATTTTATTTAATTAATGTAATATAGCTAATAATAAATATTATATATAACTAATTAAGTAGCTTGCGAGCTCCAACTCCTAAGCTTAAGCCTCTGTTTGCAAGTTAAGAGGGAAAGGAAAGGTAGGGGATCAAAGGGGGAGGAAGGGGAGGAGAAGGAGAGCATTTTCCCTCTCCTTGTTTGGGAGTATGTATTATGTGAGGGGAAGGAAATAGAATATTTTCCTCCAAAAACCCCCAAATTGGGGGAATCATAAAAATGAGGCAAGTGAGGGGTTTGGAAGGTTTACGAAAGTCCTCAAAACCATCCCCTCCTTTTTTTGAAACTCCCAAACAAGAGCAACATTCCAATATATCTTCCCTTTCCCTCCAAAAACCAACTCACAAACATAGCCTAAGGGTATGTTTGGATGGAGGGTTTTGGAGGGAAAGAGAAGGGAAGACTTATTTTTTCATTTCTAAATTAAGGAAAGTATAAAATATTTTATAAAAATGAATAGATGATGATTGAAAGGTTATATGATTATCTATCATTTTATTCCTTTATTTTTTTAAAATCTCAAATATAGATCACATATAAATTAGAAAGAATAAACCTTCCCTTCCCCTCCAAAATCTAAGCTCAAACACACCCTAAAGTTAAATACCAAATCTAGGATTGTCGTGAATACAAATATCAATGAAGATAGAGGAGTCACCAGAGTTGACCAGACTTCATTTATTTCATAGTGAATGACCTCTAGCAAGATCATTTCTGCATTTTCTGATATTTGATGCAACGATCAACAAAAGGTATACCCTCAAGTATCTGAAATCACTACCTTCCTTCAAATTCAGTCATTTTCATGATTGAGCTAGAGCCTTCTTTTAGCACCTTTATTTTATCTTACTCTTACTGTTGCCATCTAACTATGACTAACAAAGTTTAAATGAATGATTCTGTTTTGACTTAGTAATGCTATGCTTATTTTTCTTTTTTCTTGTTCAATTTGACCAATCTAGAATAATATTTGATCTTCATTTTTCTGTCACTTTTTTTATTGACATTGTAATTCTGTAGGTAGTCATCCCATTACATCAGCTAAAAGCAGTTAATCCTTCATCAAGCAGAGTCAATCCTGCTGAAAAGTACATCCAGGTGATCTCTGCTGACAATCATGAATTTTGGTTTATGGGCTTCTTGAACTATGAAGGTGCTGTGGACTGCCTGCAAAAAGCTTTTGAAGCCAACAAATTACAATCTGAATAATAGCCTGTCTATTCGGTTCAGGTTTTCACCCTCAAATACATGTGCATCTTGTTACAAAAGTTGTAGATTTGATATTTCTTGTCCTGGAGCTGTCCGGCTCCATTCAAATTTTTGGCAATTTTTTGGATGTGAATTTACTATAGGGTTCATATATGGAAGACTGGATCATTTGAGGGGATCCATTAGAATAGTTTAGAAAACTATGTTAACATTCTTGTACCCTTGCATGGCATAGTTCACAATTGAACTTTTTGCTTACTAGGTACCAAATCAAAATGTTTCAATGTATTGTTTCCCTATTCTAAACCCGGCCTTATTATTTCAAGCTAGGTCTAGTTTTATGTATTAGCATCATAATAAAATTAATAGCATGAAGGCTTGTAACCGGACGATTTTATTTGTTCATTCCTCTGTTCATGTTTCCATAGGGTAGAGGCTAGTTGGATTCTCTGTTTGCTGCCAACTAGTTTAAAGGCTAAGCAACCATTTCTTCTAAGGCATCTTTTTTTTTTTTTTTTTTTTTCCTGCTAAACTTTTAGATGATTATATATAACATTTTTCATCTGATTTCGGTGATACCTAAGCCAACTAGTTTAGACTACTGTTGACTTTAGTCATGTCATAATTGGATGGGATTTTGGTTGGAACAGGTCCATAATTGTTTGCAGGATACAGTCTATGTTCTGTTTCCAAGAATTGTGAAGTATACAGTATATGTGGCTTTGAACAAAAAAAAAAAAAAAACATGTATGGGCTTCTCCTACTAAGAAAACTTATTTTCTATGAGAAAGATAAACCATTGCTGACCATTAGAATTTTATGAACGGCTGAGAGTAAAACATGTCATCTAACCTATTAGTTCAAGTCACCATATTTTAGAACGTCACATAAATAATTATACACCAAATGATTATTTCAAAAATGGCAACAACAATGTAACCAGACAAAAAGACCAGTCCTGGCACCTAATTATACACCAAATGATTATTTCAAAAATGGCAAAAAAATGGCAAATTGGCATCAATGATTATTCAAAGAAAGCTAGCTCACAATGAAAATTTTCCTGCTTTTCCTTTTGCTGCCCACATTCCCTATGTAGAAGACTTGTGTATTTGTATTACTTCTTCAAAAATTGAGAAGCTTTTGAGTTACTCATATGGCATAATATTTTCAATGGAGTTTCATTTCTTTGAAAAGGAATTGTGAGAAACTTGGTAATAAAGTTGTCGTCACACCATCTTCGATTAATACAGGGAAGAGAAGCTGCAGATTGAATGACCATGTCGGAGTGGGTGACAGCGGCTACAGGAGCGAGCCAGAGAGGAAAAGAGCGTTTCAGAGTCCAAAGGGCGAGGGTTTGAGACCCAATAATGAAAGAATAAAAAAAAAGTGTTAAGAGTCTGTAACTTGTAGACCCGATAACCAAGCAAGGAGTTTAAAAAATTGGGTGATGTGGCTTTACATATGGGAGAGTGTCGTGTTCAAGAGAGTGTCAGAGTGAGTGTTAGTAACATTCCTCTGGAGTAGATTTTATGTGTTGCTTGGTGTAAGAGAAATAGGAGAGAAATAGAGGAGAAAGATGTGTTTTCTCTCTCTTCCCTTTGTTTGGTTGGATAAAAAATAAGAAGAGAGAAAAGTATTTTTTTTAAAAAGACAAAAATATCCTTAACTAAAAAATCAATATAAAAATATTTAAATTTAATTGATTAAGTTATTTTAACTAGTCAAATAATTTAAATTAATTTAACCGATTTAAGTTATTTTAAATAAAATTTATTAGTTTAATATAATTATTTTATTTATTTATTTCAATTTAATTTAATTAATTAAATGATTAATTTAATTCAATTTATTTAAATTTATTAAATAATTGAATGAGAACCCAAAAAGAAGGGTACAAAAGTCATTTTATATGAAACACTCTCTCCCTCTTCCATTTTCTTCTCACTTGGGGAGAGAAAAAAATTTGAGGTGGGTCCCACCAATTTTCTTCTCTCTTCCATATTTCTCTCCTCCACCAAGCAAGAGAAAAGTATATTTTCTCCTCCTTTTCTCTGCTTGTTTTCTCTCTTGCCATTTTCTATTCAAACAAAAAAGCCTAAGAAATTACAAAAACAAAATCATGTTAGGGGAATCAAATTATTACAAATTTGTTTTCAGCAAAATCAACTTATTGTTGGGGCAATCAGGGGAGTCAATTAAGAGCTTGTTTGTTTTACACTTTATAAGGTGCAAAAGGCCTTAAAAAGAGTAAGAAAACATTCCTATTATTTATTATTTAAAAAAAAAAACATTCCTATTATGTATTAGGTTAAAATAATCTTTTGGTCCCTATACGTGATACTGATTTTCAATTTGGTTCCTATACGTAAAAAATTATTAATTTGGTCCCTATACATAATACTGGTTTTCAATTTGGTCTTCACCGCTAATTGGTCCCTATATAAGAGGACCAAATTGTAAATTATTGTCACATGTAGGGACCAATTCAACAAAAAAAAATTGAAATCGATCCCTACATATGACAATTATTTTCAATTTGTTCCCTACATGTGATAATAATTTGCAATTTGGTCCCTCTTATATAGGGACCAATTAGCGGTGAAGACCAAATTGAAAACCAGTGTCACGTATAGGGACCAAATTGATAACTTTTTACGTATTGGGACCAAATTGAAATCAGTGTCATATATAGGGACCAAAAGATTACTTTAACTTATATATTATCATGTGTTTTCTTATTTTTCTTCCGTTAAGTTGAAACCAACACATAATATGGAGGATACATACATTAACGTAGTTTGATAAGTCAGATGCCTACATTTATCTCAAATATAAAGTATCTTTGTTTATAAAAAAATAAAAATAAATACTAGAATTACTATCTATTTGAAAACCTAATAAAAAAAGGAATTTCTCCCTCTTTTATTTCACATTCTTTTTTACACTTAATTTATATCATTGATTTATCTAGCTTTTTGTTTTGAAAACAACAATCGTAAAATGATCAAGCAAATCTTACCACTCAGCTGTCACTTCATCACCTATCAACTGATCTTTGTTTTATCTAACCAGCGGGTGCCATAATCTTTATTCCACAAGTCATGCATTGACAATCTGACCCCGTGATCATCTTTACTATCAATATGTTTTCAAACTCGGTCTCAAAGATTCTGAGGATCGAAAACACCTTCTAATTATGATGCATGAAGATGAATAAAAGACCATTTTTTTTTATTTTTTTTTAGTGTACGAGTATTACCCCCCTCTTGTTATCAGTGACCAGATTCTCTACGTCAAACAAAGGTCTCATCAGATTGAATAAAAGCCTAATGAATAATGGAGAACAGAGTGGCATGTCTCAGTAAAACAAATATTTCTTAATTTTTCATGAACTTCCGTAAACTGAGTCCAACAACATTGAAAGTGCTCTTGTGGAACTGACTTTTAGGTGCACCATGCACCGTCAACTATCATTGATTTATATAATTAGTTCACAATGTCAAAAAGATGATTAATTAAGAGGGAGACATTCACTAAAAAGAATCTCTCATTTTCTCTTAGTGGGTCAGTGATGAATCATTACAAAGTGATACAAACTTCTACTAACCCAATTCTCTCTTTTTTCATTTATTTACCCTCCTACACGCTTGGCTGAAGCTTCTAAGTACAAACTTTTTTGCTTAAATGAAATAATGTTGGTGCCTTATGGCAAGACATCATTTGCTTTTCACTGAAGTCTTTCCAATTTTAAAGTTAAAGTGTGGAGAAAAGTTAAAAGTAAAAAAAACATATAGACTGATGTTTAGGGCTTGGCAGTGCCACTAAATAGCAATTTATGATCACTGCAAGTTGGGGCATGTTTGGGTCATGGCCTATAACAGAGGTGGACCATAATCTACTATGGCCTTATATAGATTAATTGACAGGCCCGCAATGCGTGGTTTGTAATGGTCACCTCATTTTGCTCTTTTAGCATCTAAGTAAGTGCTTTACACTAATCATCTTTAGATTGTTATGATTATTGAGCCTGTAATGTCTTAATCAAGGAATCCAGTTAACTGTGCATAAAGCAGGTTTAGATGACCCACTTATATCTTTCATTTGCACGCGGGAATGTCATTTCTTAAGATTACACTTTACAGTCCCATCTTTAAGTGAAATTAAAGCTGCAAGGAAAAAAAAAGTGTAACCAAAGCAAAGCAATTATTTTAGGGAAGCTAGCATGCAATGTTAACCAATAAGTTTATGCCCAACTGCCCCAAAACCATAAATAGAAAGAAATTTCATCTTCAGCTCCAAGTTACTATAGGGAATCAGCAGATAAAAAGTAAATTCATGAACAGGAAAACTCAGTTTATTACTGTATTTTAAACATTTCTTAACATGGATAGATGAATGCTTACCTTCTAACCATGTTGCTTTGGAATGGGATTTAAGTTAATAACCAGAAAATATTATTGCATTGGGTTTTTTAATTTTAATAATTAACTTTTATATTTATATAAACTATTATTTAACATTATATATATATGAGCATGTCAGATAAAAAAATAAGTAAGTAGATTTAAAATTGTATTTAAAATTTAATGAAGTTATAAACACTAAAAAAAGTGATTAATCTTCGATCATTCAGATGGAGTAAGGGAATATATGAGCATGTTTACCATGTATGTCTATTGTCTACTATGTTGGTTCAACCAAAACATATTAATCCAAAATTTTCGATCAATTTAATTTTAAGGTTAAATTAGTATGCACTATCAATGTAAAAAAAAGTTTTACACGGACATTCACTGACATTAGATGTCAGTGTAAAACTCCTTTATACTGTCAGTATATATAAATTAAACTTTACGTTTAAATATGACATATAATATCATAAATTGAATTATTAGATTATCTAAAAAAACAATCACAAAGTAGTCATAATCGAATTCTTGAAAGTCATGATGCCGAATAGTGCGAAGTAAAAAAAGTTATTTATGGATTTGAATTCTCTTTTTCTCTCTCTCAAGTTTCCTCTTATATTATGAGATAGAGAAATCAAACTTGTTTTTACTTGTGGTTGTGGGGTCAACTAAAATTTGATTTTGTCTCATTCTCTCTTTGATAAAACGAGAGAGAAAAATGAGAGCCTCAGGATCTCAAATCGTTATTTATATCTCATTGTGTGACATATAAGGTCGTATTTCCTAAGAACCATAAAGTAATTTATTAGTTAATTAGTCATAAGGAAAAATCTTATTTGATATGCTAATAAAGGTAGCTTATGAAGATATGAACTGCACGATTTTTACCGACTTTGTCTCTAACGATTTTAAAAAATGCCAACATTTTATCATTACCTAATTAATAACATTACTTTCAACCTTAATATCAAATAATCTTAAAGGAAATCCATCTCCACCTCTCTCAATGACGACAACAACAACAATAACAATACATGTACATACATATCAGTAACTTTTATGATATTTTAAATGTATCAACTAATTAAACAACTAATTTTATCTAACACTTCTAATTTAATTAGTTAGTGTATCATCTTTCGACTTTCAACTCCCAGCTTTTCATTTTTTAACTAGCTTTCATTTAATTGTGCCAAATAAAACCGTATATCATAATAGAAAGCACATACGCAATATAACTAAGGCTAACAACTAGTTTTTTTTTAAAAAAAACTAAGGCTAACAACAAATTCAACAACAATATTACTGATCATTATTTAAGGTAAAACAACATGCTATAGCTACGTTAAAAATTAATTAATTAAACTTTAATAAATATAATGTGACTAATTATGGCGGTTGGGGTAAAATTAATTTAACACACTATCTCATTTTAGGTGGTGTACAGTATCATAGTGTTTCCATCGTACAAAAACAGTGGCTACAACCATTTAAACCAGTTTATTAAGGTACCCAAAAGTATGCAATTCAACTGTTCCATTAAATCATTGCTCTTCTCAAAGTTCTCTCGTTAAATGATTCTCTAGTTTGCTTCCCTGTCAATCTAACAGGTTCATGGTAAGTGAATGTCGGTGCTCTCTATATTTGTAGGCCATTATAAGTCTTATGTTTTAGCCTCAGTTTGTGTCTAAACTTGCTATCATTTCTGGGCCCTTGAAATATTTTTTTTAATTTTTTATCAAGAGCACTTTTGAGTGTAACCTAGTATCAAGATGTTCTTATTGCCTCTTAATTCTTTATTGCATTTAATAAGGTAGAAAGCAACCTAGGGTCAGATGGTGGATGTGCTAAACTTTATTTTACTTATTATATTTTTATATATCAATTCGTTTTCAAAATATAACATCTCTGGGTGCCAAACTGCCCTTACCAACAATGGCTCCTTTTTAGTCCTTCCCCTTTTTTTCTCTCCATATGTTTTGTTTGGGGCAGCTAATCACATGATCCGATCTATGCATATATAAAATCATCTATGAACCTTCGTCTCAAAGTTTAAATTTCTAGGAAATTGATACTCCACCTATTCAAATATATAAAAATCGTTGATAAGTCTTTACTTAAAAATATAAGTTTTTAAAAGAGTTTCTTCTTACTGTGACTTCAAAATTTATATGATTAGATTATCCAAAACTCTAATCTAATTGTTTTCATTTTTGAAAGAATAAAGTTGAACTTTATGTGAGGTGTGTCTTTGATATAAAATTATTTACAAGCTTTTACCTAAATGTTTAAATTTTTGGAAAAGTTAACCCTTGATTATATATATGATAGCATGTTTGGAACGACGTCAAAATTTTCCAAAAGCACGTCCAACATGAAGCTACTGATTATAGCTTATGAGTTTCAAAAGCACTTCATAATAGTTGAATAGCTAAACTGAGTTTTGATGAACGAAGATTTTCATTTTTCCCCTCAATGGGCAATAAATCCAATTACAATTAATTGATAATGAATTTTATCAAACATGTTAAAAAATACTCCATCCGATCCTTAATATAAGAAACAAAACCCAAACACACAGACCAAGGAAATACATTGAAATGAGCTAATTATAATTAATATTCATATAAATTTCCAAAAACACCACTTCTAATCTTAATTAATATTCCGGGGGTCCATAATTAATGACAGTAATTAATAAGGGTAATATTGGAAGTTAGCATTTAATATATGTGAGAATTGATGTATGTTTCTTATATTTTGGACAAAAAAAAAAGTACTCATTTATTTCTTATAGTAAGGACCAAAGGGTTTATGTGAAACTTAGCTTTAACACTCCAAACCATATGATTTGAAGGTCCCAAACTGTAGGGCCGTCAAATAGAGTCGATCAGTCTGGCCCACTCGATTAGCATATTGTGAGCCAATATATATTTAGGTTTGATTACATTGGGCTAATTTAATTCTGAGCTAACACCACAACTAGAAATTCATGAATTTCTTATGGATTTTTCTGTTGATTTTTTATGCAGGATTTTTTTGCAAATTTTGCTGTAATTTTTTTCAGAAATAAGACTTTTTTTTTGTATATTTAATTTTGCAGGAAAATTTGTAGGAAATTTTGACATTTCCTGCGAATTTTCCTATGAATTTAAATGTTTCCCAAGAAAATCTACAGGAAAAAAATTGCAAAAGACTCGTTTCCTGCGAATTTTTAAGCAAAGTCCGCAAGAAAATCCACATATAATTAAAAGATTTTTAGTAGTGTACTTTGCTAGCTCAACCCATCCTTTATGGGTTGTGGGCCAAACGAGCAAACTCTTTGATCCACTTTATTCTTTTTTTTTTTTAAATATTTTATTTCAAAATCATGATAAATGAGACAAATAAAATAAGTAACATTAAAAAGAAAAAAAATAATAACTAAGAAGAAGGTGACCTACAAAAATCTTTTTAAAAAAATATCTAACATCATTTTATCTCAAAAAAATATCTTATATTATACATAGGTCATTCATTTAAATTTGTAAGACCATCTAATATAAAAAGAAATTGGCTAATTATGACTATATTCACATATTATCATTAGGAAATAACCTCGTGAAACATTAACGTATTACAATAAACATGTTAAGACAACGTTATATAATAAAAATAAATAAAAATTTTTATATAAAGATGGCCTAGCTAGCCTGCGAGCCAATGCGCATTGGGTCGGTTAATTTGAAGTGGTACCAAACACATCCATTATATATAGTGAGCAGTATTACATTACATTCTTCCTCCGTATATTCTGACTCGGGTTTCTACACCTGGTGCAAGAACTGCACAATGGACAGGAAATGTGAGGGAGAATAATTTTCTTTTATCTATGTATTTTAAGAGTAATATGTTAATCTAATCAAAGTATAGTAATATTATACCCAAAAAAGGTATAATATGTAGTACAAAAATTAAATATGCACCCGAAGATTAACTTTATAATAAAATTTAGACTGTTTGTTTGTGTATTATACTCCAAGTAGTTAAAAATTTATCAAGGGTGAGTGACTTCATTCACTCGGCGTGCATGTGTGGGAGAAATAATAAACAGAGAAAACTGTAAGCTGAATATACAGGCAAAACCCTTTAGGTCTCATATCTCTCTCTTATCTTCTTTTCTTCTCCCACTTTTGCCGATTCACTTAGTTTAACTCTTTGTAAGGCCTCCTTAATTCTTTGTTATCATTTGTTTCAATAGTTTCATCTTTCTTCTTTCACATGTGCATATTGGTGGATTAAGTTAGAAAAGGGCCATGATACCAAAGATCAAGACTCGATGCAATATTCTTGAGATAGTATTAGAGTAAGTATAATTGTGGTTCACATTAATGGCAAAAGCAAAATCATAAAATGTGTAAGGATTATGTCATGGGAGCTAGGAAAAAGAAAAGGAAACAAAAAAGAAAAGAAAAAATCAAGTTAGCCAGCTTATTAGCTACTGCTAGTAATATATAGGGATGGCAATAGGAAGGGTCTGGGTACTATAGTACCCGTCCTTATACCCGCGTTTGAAAAACTTTCTCGTACCCGGACCCATACCCGCATGGGTAGCAGTTTTAGTACCTTTTCTCGTACCCTCTGAGTACTTAAGTACCCAGATCCGCATCCGTTACCCGCACTTTAACTAACAAAAAACAATAAATATCATAAAAAAAATATTATAACTCAATTGAAAATCATCCAAAGATCTTTCAAATCCACCCATGAAACGTTACAAACCAAAGTATTAAACTAAATAAAAAAATCTAAAACATCTAAAATGAGTAAATATCACAATAAACATCCAAAACAATAAATTCATGAACTTGTAAGTTCGGAAAGGAAAAAAACACTAATGAGTCATAGGTTTAAAGCTTTTATATTAATTTTATTCTTAAAAATTGATATATAATTATAATTATATATACTAATATAAATAAATAAATATATAAAAATATATATGCGGGTGCGGGGTAGAGTGGGTACTAGAGTACCCGTACCTGTACCCGTACCCTCTCTTGTTTGTGGGTAATTACCCATACCCGAGCCCATACCCATAGAGCGGGTAATTACCCTACCCGTTGTGGGTATTTTTTGCGGGTACTCATAAGGTAGGGTCCAAATTGTCATCCCTAGTAATATATAGGTCGATGTATCAAATTATAAAAATGGAAAATTGGCAAAATAAATAAAAGGAAATGAAATCGAAAGAAGTAAATATTTAAGATTATAGGGACATGATGATGCAATTGTCATAAAACTTACACATGCATGATCATGATGCAGTGAGGGATGGGTAAGGCTATCGATTACACGCAAGAAGTGGTGAATAGTCACTGGGTGGAATATCTCCATTTAGGTGCAAGCTGGATGAAGTGGAGTAAGCATTTGACATTGTCAGCCCAAATATAGCAGCATATTGTTTTCTTTAGAGTTTAGACTTTAGCAACAGATCGAATTCCCTCTCAGAACAAAAGCAACAAACAAACAGAGAGGGCCACGTTTTCCCCGCTCTCTACACCTACCTAGATATCCCACTTAATACACCCTTGGTGTTTTCTGCATCACATGGTTAGACAAAATTTAGTATAAGAGAATATCCCCAGATTCAATAGGAAAAACCTTCGGACTCTATAAATACTTATAAAGGGATTTATATTTACTTCATCCCAAGGAAACTGGTGGAGACTCGAACCTGACGACCTGTCAGATACGAGATCCTGTCATGTTTCACTAAATCAACCTCTTAAGATTCATGTAGACAATATTCAAATATTGCATATTCGAACAGAAATTTGCAAACTATTTTGTAACCGTTACGTTTTTTTTTTTTTTTTTTACAAGGAGAAGTTTATAACACGTTTTATATAGTAAAGGGAAAGAGGAGAGAAAGGAATGAGAAAGGACAAATCACATTGAGAAGGTTTGAACTCGCACACTTACAAATCATATCTCGTAACTTAATCAATTGAAATGATTGAACGGGACTTTGTAATCGTTACTTTAATAACAGTGACCATTGTGTCTAATAAATTCTGATATTATATGGTTATTGAGATTGATCATCATGTAATACATATTATTCAATAATTATATTTGCATGTTAATTACTAAGACCATCTTCAAGGGTGGTTCTTCATAAGGTTCTTATAGCTAAGAACTGGTTCTTAAATTTTTTGTAGTTGGAGTTGGCTGATTTGGCAGCCAGGGTGGAGAACGGTTCTTGTAGAAGAACTGGTTCTTAATCATTAAAAAATAATTAAAAAAGGAAAAAAGGAAAGAGGAAAAAAGAAAATAGGAGAAAATGGACCCACTAAAAGTATGTTAAGAATCCAAGTTGAGTTCTACCATTAGAGTGAAAACTAATGAGTGTTCTTAAATCTTTTGTGACATTGTAGGGCCCACTAAAAGAGAGTTAAGAACCCAAATTGGATTCTATGGTTGGAGATGCTCTAAATGGTGTTTAAAAATTAGTGCGTGAATAGCAAAAGTGTTGCATATTTCATCTGCTGTGTCCCATTTGCTTGAAAAACTCATTTTATTGTTGTTGTCTTTTCCCCATCTCTCCCATTGTACCTCCGATTGTTATTTGTTAGTTGCAAGTGTTTTTGACTGAGAGGCTAGATTTATTTTCCAGTTCATTCTACGAGTTGCCAGAAGAATTGAGAAATTTCTCATAAAAAAAATAGAATTGAGAAATTATTACAGTTATTGAATTAAGTTACTACAGAAAAATAATAGTGATTAAAAATAAAAGAATAGTGAGTTTTTATTGAAAGTATAATTAACTTCCGACTTTCTAATATATTTAATATACTAACTTTCAAAAAAAAAAAAATCTTAGCTTTAATTTCTGAAAATACAAATTTGCAATAATTTTTTTTATAGACAAAATAGGCGTAAGATTCAAACCTTACATTACATCTTATAACTCCCAACTCTTTTATCTAACACTCCAAACAGCTTGACATCTTATAACTCCCACTAGTTAGCAATAATGAAAAGCAGTAGTAGTATAGCACGGGTTTGAACTTCGGACAATATAAGGGAACAGAATTTATCCTTCTATGCCTAATGACTAATGTCATGCCAAAATTAATGGTGATGGGTGATGGGAGAACGTTATGAAGTCCCGTTCTTTATGAGCAATTGTGCATTATCTGGCAAAGACACACACCACCCCCTTATCTCGTGCCACATAAAAAATGATCCTAGTTATGGTTGTGTGATGACAAAATCATAACAGAGTCATGTACATGATGATTCTGAACTTCTCAGTGTTTTTCTAGTTTTGCATCTCCACAGTCTACGGATATCTAGGATACAAAACCCAATTTTGTGAAAAAGGTGTAGAGAGGAAAAGAAAGGAACTAGACCGTATATATAAATGAATGTGTCCATGACTAAGCGTTCGAGTACTATGATCACTAAGCTGTGCAATGTGATATAAACATTGTAACACACAAGTTAATCAATGAGAAAGTTATTCATTGCTTTCTAATACAAGTCTCAACTATGCATCATATACTAGCTGCTTGTTGTTGTTGTTATGTGAATTTTGATTATCAAATCTTATTTGGATAATCGATATTGAAAATAAATGCATGCGATTTTTTAAGTAGTTATACATATGATTAGTAAATAATTTTTAATTCTATCAGCCTTAGTATGGTTGTACGGTCATATATTTTTCCCACCTTAAAATAAAAACTATTCTTAATATATTTATATTTGTTTACATCGGTGTAAGTTAAAGACCTGAATTTACAGTCATGAATAACTTTTTATTGGATAATGCTATTAAAAATTTATTATTGGATTGAAAACATTTATCATATAGATCATATATATAAATTTCATAATAATCCAAATATGTTTATTATTTCATTGATATATATCTAGATTAACGTAATATATACTTTTAAAAATATAAACATAATAGTTATTTGATTATATTTTGATTGATATTCAAGTTTTTTAAAAAATAAAATAATTGATCTTACAATTCAACGATTGAATAAAAATTATATACATGTATAAAATGTTGGTAGTATAAGTAATTTTTCTTTTCGTTAGGCTAAAGTTTAAATGGGGGAAGGCACACTACCCATGTAAGGTCAGGGAATATCATCGACCTCAGCGATGATTTATAGTAGAATTTACATATTAACTACTAACAGGGAAGAATTATGAATCAAACACAGGTCACAGCTAGCGTGAGTGGAAGACTTAGTATTAAATATTAGCTTAACATTGGCTGATTATTATATATATATATATATATATATACAGCAGAGACAGTTCCGGCAAAGCAAAGAAATGATAGTCATTTTGGTTGAATTGTTGGTGGGTGAATAGACATGAAGGTGGTGCGAGAAATAAGCTGAGATCTGGGGGCCACAGTTTTCAGTGTATACGTTATATATGTATGTGTGTGTGTGTTATTAGTACAACATGAGACTGTGTGAGAGAGAAAAGCTGCAAAAGAATATAGAAATGGAAATCACGGTCCTCCCATTCCTTTTCTTGTCTTGTCACCATCCACATCCCTTTTCCCCGCAATTCCCTCTCTCTCTCCCCCTCAGTTGCAACCTTAACCTCAACGGAGAGAACTTTTCCCTCCTTCATTTCCGTCCCGTAATTTGTTGTCATCGAGATTCTTCTTCATTCCCGTGTTAACGCTACGTATTTTCTTGTTCTGTGTCCCTGTGACCATTTTTTGAGAGAGAATAGAAGGGCGTTGTTGGTGGTGTCATGGGGGGTTTTTGGCGTGAGAGTAGAGAGGGGTTCATCGTCGGTTTCATTCATGCTTGCTTGGTGACACAGACACAGTCGTCATCAGTACATAAACAGAAGTTGCTTATTTCTCCTTCTGTCTTCTTGTAGCTGCGGTTTCCCGCCAACTGACACTATATATTGATAAAAGAACAACGAAAGAAAGGAATGGTAAAAAATTTAGGCTAAAAAACCATTTTGATTTCTTTAACTTATTCTTTAGATTCAGTTTGGTCCCTTGACTTTTAAAATATTTAGTTTGGTCCCTTAACTTATTTTTTAGATTCATTTTGGTCCCTTAACTTTTAAAAGGTTCAATTTGATCCCTTAATTTGTGTCTGTTGACCTAAGTTAGTCATTTCCGTCAATGAGTCAGTAACAACGTTAATTTTTTTAGGACCCGGTTGAAATCGCTAACAATTTAAAGGACCAGTTTGAATCTTGTTAACAATTTAAAGGATCAATTTGAAACAAGTTAACAATTTAAAGGACCAATTTGAAACTCATTTAAAACATAAGGGATCAAATTGAGACTCATTTAACATTGTTACTGACTTTATTGGAGGGATATGACTAACTTGGATCAAGAGAGACAAATTAAGGGATCAAATTGAACCTTTTAAAAGTTAAGGGACCAAACTAAATCTAAAAAATAAGTTAAGGGATCAAAATTGTATTTTAGCCAAAATTTTAAGAGAGAAAATGTTTACAATGTAAAAATAGGTGTTGTCTAACGTGTAAATTACGGCACAATCTAGACCAATCAGATTGTCACTTGGGATAGTTGACTTTTCAATCAGGTCATATGGTCAAAGCTCAGCTGACCCAAATGACAATTTGGATGGTCTGGATTGTGCCACCTGACGCACCACTGCACCATTTTAATAGGTGGTGCACCATACCTTTCACCTGTAAAAATAACAATTAATAATTACAGGTTGTAAAAGAAAGATCCAGCTTTGTATTTTTCCAATATATATTCAATTTTGAATTTTAATTCATATGTTTGACAAATTCAAAAGTAGGTTAATTATTTGATATGGTTTGCAATTTTTGGTTAAAAATTTCATTTATAGGACACAAACCTAAGATTACTTAAGGAAAATCAAGCTTATTATGACAATTATACCACTTATTAAAAAAATGGATGTTGTTATGATTCTCTATTGTTTGGTCTTTGTGATTGTATAAAAACGGAATAGATTTTGAACACGAACAAGTTGATTGTAGTGATTAACATGAAGGAATATGATGATGCCTACATTCTTCTATAAATACTAATTCAAATCACAAGGTAAAGGATGGTGTTGGGGGTGTTTGGAGGGGGAGGGGGAGGGGGAGGGGTCTTTTGAAACTATTTATGAAAATAACCTACTTTTGAAACAATTTACCATACTAACCTAGTTTTTGAAATGATGGATTAGAATATAATTTTTTTTTCGTCTGAATAATGGTGCCAATCAAACTGGCACCATTGACCTGCCACGTGGCGGGTCCTGATTGGTCATTTAATTTTGCTGGTAAAAAAAAACAAAATAACTCAAAAAAAAATATTTGGGGGGCGGCACCACGTGTCACCACCCGTTGAGTGAAGCCACCCACACATTCTACCCCCCCCCCCCAAAAAAAAACTGGCTCCCCCATCCCCAAGACTACTTCTCACCTTTTTCTAACTCCATATTCCCACTATTTTCCTAGATTCTACTACACTCTACTATAATAAATTTTAAGTTGAGGTAAATATTTAAATTTTTCTGATATGATATTTTTATTATTTTATTGATTACTGTATACTCATTCTCCAACATTCTACTACCTTTTTTTACATTGTATTTTATCACAATGATTTTTTTGAAGTTAATAATTTAATTTTTATAATACCATATTTTTATTACCACATTTTTATAATTTTGTGTATTCTTTATTTTTAAATTTTTTTTATATTATTTTTTTATTACTTTGTTATTATTAATGATATTAGTAGTTTGTTATTTTTTTTATTGTTATTATAATTATTAATATTCTTATTTCTATTATTATTATTAAATCTATTATTAATGTAGTTTATGATCATACAATAATATTATATTAATATTATTTATTATCTTGTTTTGGTATTTTTGAATTTTTTATTATTATTGTTGATATATATGATATTAGTAGTGGCCCATATTATCATTTTGTGTTTTTTCTTCTTCTTTTTTTTTATAATTTATGGTTATGTAAATGTTATTATTGTTTGCTATATATAGATCTGATTGTTATATTTGTTATTGTTACTGTTAATGTTATTATTGTTAGTGTTTTTATTAATTTTTCATTGTTATTATATTAATATTAATTTTTATCTTGTTTTGGTATTTGTGTATTTTTTTAATTTTTAATTATTATTATTGATATATATGATATTAGTAGTGACCCATATTATCATTTTGTGTGTTTTTTTTTTATTTTCATAATTTGTTATGGTTATGTTAATGTTATTATTATTTGTTATATATAGATCTTATTGTTATATTTGTTATTGTAATGTTATTATTGTTAGTGTTTTTATTATTTTGTTATTGTTAATGTTATTAATTTTATGATTATGTTAATATTCTTGTTATTATTGTTAATGTTGTTGTTATTATTTTGTTGTTGTTAATGTTATTAATTTTATGATTATGTTAATATTCTTGTTATTACTGTTAATGTTGTTATCATCATCATCATCATTATTATTATTATTATTATTATTATTATTATTATTATTATTATTATTATTATTATTATTATTATTATCTATACTCATGATTTACTTTGTCATGATTTTTTTCAAGGTAATATGGCACAATCGATTAATCCTGACCCTAGTTATCCTGAATTGTTAGGTATGCAAAAGACACATGTCTCTCAACATGTATGGAACAATGAGGAGGATCGGGTTCTTAGATGTAGAAAAGTACAACAATTTAAGGATGAAGGTGCCAACATTCCCCGCCATTAAAGGGATTATCGAGATGATATGCTTTTTGGGCACTGCTCAATTATCATTGTTCTAGGTGGACCACGCACTGATAAGTGCATTGGTTGAACGGTGGAGGCCCGAGACCCACACATTCCATATACCATTTGGAGAGTGCACCATCACATTACAAGATCTTGCAATTTTGACGTGTCTTTGCGTTGACGGCCAGCCTGTAATTGGTCGAACCTATGATAATTGGCCAGAGTCTGTTGGTCAAAAGCTAGGAATGATCCCAGGAGATGAGCAGTTTCATGGCAGTCATTTAAGATTGACATGGTAAAATGCACATTTTGGAAATCTCGAGCAACATGATTTGTCTGACCCGGTAGTGGCTACCCGTTGTGCCAGAACGTATATTCTGAGGTTACTTGGTGGAGTGTTGGTTACAGATCGTTCTGGTTCGTATGTTGCATTAAGATATCTAACATTGTTAGAAGATTTTAATGTAACTGCACAAGTTAGTTGGGGATCAGCAGTGTTAAATTATTTATACCGTGAACTATGTAAGGTCACCGACTATTCCTACAAAGAGATGATAGGTTTTGTTGCATTGGTACAGATGTGGTAGAATGTTGAAAAATAGGGAAAATAGAGTGTAGAAATATAAAAGAGTGTAGTCGAATGGTGGAGAATAGGGAAAATATTGAAGTAAGAAATGGTGTAGGGAATGGGGAGCTGGTTGGGGGGTTTATATAAGGGAGGGAGTGGGATGTGTGGGTGGAGGACGGCGCCACGTGTCACCACCGGGTGCTAGTTGCAGTGGCGCCACTCACCCGGTGGTGACGTGTGGCGCCGTCCATTAATTTCGTTTTTTTTTTTTTTTGCATAATTTTTTTTATTTTTTTATGGCAATTTTCTGGGCCGATCACAAGCTGTCACGTGGCAGTCAATGGCTCCAGTCAAAGCCAAAAAAATAATAATATTTTAATCTACCCTGGCAAAAAGTAGGTTAATTTGGTAAATTGTTTCAAAAGTAGGTTATTTTGGTAAATAGTTTCTAAAAGTGAGTTATTTTGGTCAAAAAGCCATTGTGGGCTTTTTGACTTTATTCCTGTACTCACTTGAGCTATAGAGTTTTTCTTACATACATTTATCTATTTGTTCCGATGTTGAAGTTGTCGCAACCAAAAAGAAAGTCATCATTCAAATTAAAAATTTTGTGTAAGGTAAATATATTAATGTAAAAATAAATGTCTGAGATTCTAATAGTAGACTAAAATGAATGCGTGAATGTAAGAAATTCTTGAATGCAAAGAATCTCGATCCCAAACTACCATCCAGACTAACTTTATAAGCCGACACACAAGACAATTATAATAAAATTATTCAACTAAGAAGTATGTAATACAAAGAGAAAATATATTTGGATACACAATTTGGACATCTTGTATAGACATCGTAGAACTTATGAGTGTCTTGAGAGTGATGGAATATATGATGAAAGGGAATAAAACAATAAATAAGTGATGATGAACACTTTTATACAGTGTTGGACACCATTTTATTGTCCAAATATCATTACTCTACAATATTAGATAGACAGTGTCATCTATTCCGTTTTTAACCTTGCATAAATTAATTGTTAGTTTAGTTCTGAATTTTTTAGTTTCTTTTAAGATTATACTAGTTCAACAAGTGAATTGAAGGTAATATCAAAATAATTTTATTTATACTTAGGTGGGCTATCTAATAGCTAGAGCTAGGAAGGCAAAAGGAAACTATAGACGAAACTATTAAGAAAGATTTAGTGGTCAATAGTTTAATTATAAACATGATTCATGATAAGACATTATGACGTCATTTAATCCATATAGTCGAGCCTACCAAGTGGGATAAGGCATATTTGTTGTTGTCTTAGATTTATGGCGTGGTTTATGTCATTTTAACTAGAGTAATGATATTTGCACACCTAAAGTTGACATCCAAAGTTGACATCTTGGTTAATCGGTATAAATATTTGGTTAATTCAGTTCATTACATGGTTAATCACATGTAAATATTTGGTTAATTCATGATGACCCATTAATCATATAAAAAACTGAATTAACTAGATATTTCCATGTGATTAACCAAATATTTACATAATTATGGAAAATAAGCTTCATATAACCCATTAACCATATAATGAACTGAATTAACCAACAATTTATACATGATTAACCACGGTGTCAACTTTGGATATCAAATCCAGGTGTTCAAA
Organism: Echinosophora koreensis; assembly: GCA_035048595.1. Taxonomy (NCBI): domain Eukaryota; kingdom Viridiplantae; phylum Streptophyta; class Magnoliopsida; order Fabales; family Fabaceae; genus Echinosophora; species Echinosophora koreensis. The sequence continues at coordinate 1,761,210 of JAPCYP010000003.1, forward strand.
TATCATTACTCTTTTAACTATGCCATTTTATTTTCTCAGCAAAAAAACGTGCATAGTTGATGCGTAAATAATAAAACTCTATTTGTAGTAATGTAATCATGTATGTGATGTTTACAGCATAAAAAACAGTTAAAAATCAACATCAAAATTACATAAATTTCTTTAAAATATATTTACTTCATTATTCAGTATATAAAAATATAAACTTAAAATCAAATCAATCTCAAGCACACATAAACGACAAACAGATTGAGTCCTCTCCCTGTGCGTGTGTCAGAACGTCCTATCAGACGTCCATCCATCCGTTTTGGCTGTTTTTGGAGCATCACATGATGAGCTCCATCTGCTTACTTCGCCGATGCCTGCAATTTCCAACCCTAACTTTTTCCTTCTTTTTCTTCTCCTTATTATTTATTTCCATTTCTTTCCAAGTTAATCTGAAGTTTTATTTTTTTTTTAAAAAAAGGGCCTGCTTTTATAATTTCTTGCCTAATATTAATATTATACTTGAGTTAATTATGAAAAGTTTATTTTAATAATTAATCATATTTACAATAAATTTATATATATATATATATATTTTGGTCCAGAGGGTCTTTGACTCCCGCCCCGGTATCCAAAGTCATTGACCCTAACTAATCCGGAGTACGGCTAGGAGGTAAGTAAAACCTGATAAAGAGTTATTGTTGCCTAGGATCGAATTCGTGCAAAGTACAAACCATCATCCTTAACAACAACATATTACCCACTTGTGCCCAGCTGCTTGGTTATCAATTTTTATATTTGATTATGATAAAATTAATTTAATGTTTGAATTAATTAACTAAAAGTAATTTTAAAATAATATGTTTTGGTTAAACTGTTAAAAAATAATCATTTTTATATAATAAATTATTGAATAAATATGATTTGTTTATTTCAATTAAATAATATTTATATTTATTTTAGTAAATATAAAATTTTCTTTATTTGTTAATTCAGTGTTTATTTTTGGGTGGGGGGGGGGGGGGCAATTATACCATCACACTATGGCCTCTTAGCCTTCTCACAATTTTGGCAGAACACCGTTCGGAAATTTATCATTGATAATCATCATAACATTCTTCTTACTTCTCAGGGATCGTGTTTTCCTCGGAATATATCTGTGAGTTGTTTTTTAAAATGAAAAAAAAACGATAGATTAATTTTCTCTTCCTCTTTTTTGTGAGTTTTATTATTAGATGAAAACATTTTTAGGTATTTTAATTAATCATTTATTTTTCTCCTCAACCTATTTTTTTTATTTCACTCCCAAACAAGGAGGAAGATATACTCTCTTTTCCCTTTCCCTCTCCCTCCCCCTCCTTATCCCCCTAACTTACAAAGAGGGTCAAACATCCGAAAAGGTACAAAGCAACTTCATTTTTTATTGAATTAGTAATTAGTAATATGAGTTTTGTAAAAGGATTAAGACGAAGTCACCTCCCTATGCAAAAACTTTTGTGAATAGTTAAGGAGTAATGATATTTAAATATAAAAAATAGTGTCTAATATTCTATAAAATTATTTTTCTCTATTTATTTATTATTTTCTTTTCTCTCATAATTTATTTTATCACTATGAAGATACTTATAAGCTCAATAATATGGTAGCTTCTATGGTGAGGGACCAACCAAGTCCCTCACTTGTGAGGGAGCCATATGAGCCATTGGATATAATATTTAAATAAATGAGTGGTTATGATTGATTATTGGTGACCAGTTCTACCGGTTTATGCGACTTTTACATATGTCTCCCTTTCCTCATTCACTTTCTCGGGACTTCTCTTTCTCTCTTGAATTACGTTCAGTCTTCTTTCATCCGGCATTCATTCTGTAGATTTCATCTCTTACCATTCTGATTTTGCTTCATCGATCTTGGTTCTATGTTTTTTTTTTGTTTATTGATTTGTTGAACATTGCTAGATTCCATTAAGAAACCATGAATTTGTTGTTTAAGAACCCAGATTTCGTTGCTGGGTCCCCACCAGTTTCCAGCGTTTAAACTGGTGTGGGTTTGGTGCCAGCGCACAAGAAGAAGGAACTTGAGCATTTGATATCTAACTTGAAACTTGAAAGTATAAATAAAGAAAGCCACATCCTTAGACATTATGACTCTGAATCTCCCCCATCCAAATTACTTGAACATGAGGATGCAACGCCTCCATTTTGCTGAAGATAACTATCCAAGCAAAAAATTAAGACTTTAAAAGCAGAATATATATTAAGTGCCCATGGTGGCAAAGGATTGGTACAAGGTTGTAGGAGTGCCTCCATGAGTTGAAATGGGTTACTCGCAAACTCAACATACTCCCCAGCAAAGAACCTTTGTTGGTAGTCGTGCCACATCTGAGGCAGTTCGGTGGTCAAGGTGCTATTGGTGGCGGTGGTATAGCTGGTGATGGTTTCTAAAAGGGCTTTCACGGAAATGGTGTTTGGTTGAATGAAAGGAAAAAAAAAATCATATCTTTTCGCTGGACTTACGGACCTTGTTTTACCTTCTATAACCGGTTTTTTGGGCTCCCTCACTGGTGAGGGATTTAGTTGATCCCTCACCTTAGATGTCACCCTATAATATTTATATAAGATATCTAAATTATGTGTGCGGATATCTTTACTCATAAGTGAATGCTTTATTCATTTTACTTATTTTGGCTAAAGTCCCTCTGACTCAACAATGACTTGATCCAAAGTTAAAGCGCTTGACTATTTTTATTAAGAAGCGACAACGGTTGCAGTTAAATGACATGAGCCCTGCTTACCAAAAAAAAATAAAAAATGACATGAGCCCTTGAGGTGATAATAATTACGGAAAAAATTACTTGTTTACGGACAAAGTTTATATAGAAGTTTCTACTTTATGTGAAAAAAACAAACATTAGTAGTGTTTAGGGATCGTTTGGTAGTCAGGATAAGAGAGATAGGATAGGATAAATTATCATATCCTATCTGAAATTGTTGTTTGGTGAGCCAGCAGGATAGGATAAGTCTATCCTGTCACCTATCCTGTCCTGTCCATCTAGGTAAAAATTTATCCTGAGGGGGAGTTGGGTTAGAACTTAACATGATAGGATAAGGTGATTTAAAATATAATAAAGTATGAAAATATTTTATATATAAAATAATGAAAGTATAATAAAATATAATATGATTACAAAAAAGGTATAATAAAACATAAAATAATAAAAATATTAATAATTAATTTTAAAAATTATTTTTATTTTGTCACAAGGCTAATTTTATTAATGTATATTATTGTAAAAAAACTAAAAAAACAAATAAAAAAATATTCTAATAATTAAATATATGTAAAGTAAAAACTAAAAATGAATATTTAAAATTATAAAAAAATTAATTTAAGTTAAACAATATTTTAAAATTTTATATATAATTTTATCACAAAGACAATTTTATCTTTTTATATAAACTTAAAAAATGAAAATTATAAAAAAAAACTTAAATCTAATAAAATATGAAAACATTCAGAACAAAAATGAAAATTTTACAATTCATACTAAAATTACAATGCTATCTAGTTGGTTATCTGGTGGACACCAAACGTCGGATAGGATAACAGCTTATCATGCTCATATCATATCCTACTCCTATCCTGCTCACTTATCCTATCCGCCCCTATTTTATCCTGACCATCAAATGAGCCCTTAAAGGGGTGATCATGGGTCAGATTAGGTTGTTTCGGATTTGATGGGTTTTATCCAACCCAGTAAAAAATGAGTGGGTTGGAATGAGATTGTAAAAAGAAAATTATGAAACCTGAACCAATACAGCCCGACTAAATATGGGTTGAGTTGAGTGGATAGTTGAGTCTATCAAGAAACACACGAATATTTATTTTTGAATCGGGATGGGTCGTAAAAAATGCCAAAAATCACAAATAAACTTATTTAAAACTTTAAATCTCAGTAACTAAAAATCTAAAGAGTTTAATTAGTATACACTCTCAGTGTAAAGGTTTTTTACACTGTCAACCAATAATAAATCGATATATCATTGAAAATCTTTGATTCTTATCCAAATCAACTTAAAAGTCATTCATTCCAAGATTTGTGATTGGTTGACAGTATAAAAAACTTTACACTGACAATATATATCAATTAAACTCAAATCTAAATTATTATAATAAATGAATAAAAGTCATCAATATTCAACAATCTTCAATACAAAAAATATTATGAGTCGGGTTGGGTCGAGTTCGCAGGATTGCCTTGACCTATTACCAGTCACAAATGATATGAGGACTGGCTTGTTTATGCGACTCGTTTTAACTATCGAGTTTAGTTTGGTGATAATTTGGGTAGATATTTTGATTGAGTTTTTTATTTTATTTTATTTTATTTTATTTTATTTTCAAATCTAAATACCATCTAGTTCTTGATCAAAAGAATATTATTCTAGGTAAAAAAAATTCCATCCAGATTATTTGTTTTTAAAGAAAGTTATCCATCTAGTTATAGTGTAATTATAATGAAACCGAATCGATTGTTTACATAATATATAAATTAATAGATAAATTTAATATTAAAAAAATATATGAAATTAACCCTTCCAAAAAGATGAAATTAAAATATATCGTAATATATATATATAAAGAAAATATAAATATATTATGATATTATTTTTTAAAAAAAGATGTTATCAATTATGTTAGATGTTATTAATTTAAAAAATTACTATTTATAATTAATTATAAAATATTTAATTCACATGCTCTGTCAGTAGTAAAAATAATTTATATTATCAAATAATCATATTATTAAAAATATTTAATTCTTAGTATAATTATTTTAAATATTATATTTAAGATTTTCTTTAATCAATTTACAATGTAAAGTACTATTCTAATCAAACTTAAAAATACATCTAGACTCTGTTTGATAAAAACTAGCGGATAGCGGATAAGCTAGCTGATATTGGATAGCGGATTTGATTTGAAGTGTTTGGTAAAACTAGCGATTGTTCTAGCTGATAATGTAAAATGACATAAAAGGATATGTTTGCATGTTTTTTTTATATAAATTGTATATATATATATATATATATATATATATATTATTTATTTTAAAATAATTATCACATTTAACACTTCAATTTATTTTAAATTATTTATCATTTGAAAAATTAAAATATTAATCATTTTAAATTTAGTTTTAATCATTTTTAATAAATAAAATAGAATAATACAAATAAAATTATATATTGATATGATTTTTATATAAATTTTATTTTTTACAGATAAAGATATATTTTCTATTTTTTTCTTTTAAATATAAATCTGAATAGTGTAATTAATTCTTATTTATATACTATGTTAAATGATTAGTGTTTACTTCAATTTATTTTAAATTATTTATCATTTAAAAAATTTAAATATTAATCATTTTTAATTTAGTTTTAATCATTTTTAATAAAGAAAATGGAATAATACAAATAAAATTATATATTTATATGATTTTTATATAAGTTTTATTTTTTAAAGATAAAGATATATTTTCTATTTTTTTATTTTACTAAATCTAAATAGTTAAATTAATGCTTATTTATATACAATGTTAAATGATTAGTGTTTTATTTTATTAGCTAAGGATAAGTGATGAATTTAATTAAGATAGTAGGGATAAAAATGAAAAAAAAAATTGATAAGCTATACTCCCTAAACCCTAAACGCTACTTCAAGTAGCGTTTAGAAAAAACGCTATACACCAGTGAAAAAAATACTATACGCTAATTTTAAAAATAGTTACCAAACAGGACTACCTTTCCATCCTCTATAAGCTATTCGCTATGTGCTAACGGATTTGGAAAATATAAATTAATATACAAGAAATTTTAAACGACAATTAGAATATGAATAAAATATTTTTCATAATTATATTATAAATATTTTTATACTAATATTATATATAAATTAAATCCAAAATTTACAATTCTCAAGGTAAAGTTTTTATATTTTGATTTCTTAATCAATATTCTTAAAGTACTGATTAGCAAGACTTTTTATATTTTTTTATATGCAAATATTAGTAATTAATTGTTATGTTAATTTTTTATCCTTTGTGAATATTTGAACCTTGGACCTTCTACTCCTCCAATTCTTTATATCCTTATCTCAAACCACTTGAACTATCGAACCCAACAAGAATCTTTAAATAAAATGTCTATCTAAGTAATTAATAGTAATAATTGATTTCATAGAAGAACTTTTTGACTGAATACTCCTTAATGTGTCCAAAACACACTATCAGTTCTGATTGATGGCCATTTGATCCAATGGCAGGGGTCATAAGTTGCTGTTCTAGTGTTAAGTGTTAACAGAGTAAGGATTCATGGAGCCCCTTTCGGGAACAATTATTGGGGGCCGTTTCCAAATTTTGATGTGATTAGACTGACCATTACTCCCATCTCCAAGACAGTTTTTTTTTTTAATTTAGAGATAATTTAAAATAAAAAAAATGAACAAATAAGAATTTAAATAAAAATTAGATATTGCGTAAAGATATTAAAATAATAGAAAAGAAAAAGACCGGTTTTTTTAAAGGATAGGTTTGTTTCACGGTGTAAAATTATATTGTCGAGAATGATTTTCCTGAGAATTTTATTCCTACTAACGTGTTTAGTGAGTATTTAATATTTGTAGGAATGTTTTTAAAATTTATTTAATTTAAATATGAAATTTTTTAGAAAATGCTAATAAATGTGGTAAAAAGAGGTGGGTGTGGGAAGCTAGAGTTGGTTGAGTTTTATTCCCATGAGAATGTTAGATTCCCGCCCTTTAACATGAGAATAAAAAGTAAGCAAATCATGTGTAAATATTATTCCTGGGAATAGAATTTGCCTGAGAATAATTTTTAAAAGCTTGAAACAAACATGGACAAACATGGGAATGCTGCATTCCTCACCTCACTTTCCCAGGAATGTATTTTCATACCCTGAAACAAACGTCCCTAAGAAAAGAAAAAGACCGGTTGAATATAGAAAAAGTAATTGACATATTTTTTTTTTTTACCTATATTATTCCAATCAGAAATTTCTCTAATGGTGTGTTTGATACAGGAGAAAATAAGAAGAGAAAGAAAGAAAATGGTAGGAGAGAAAAAGAAAAGAAAAAGATGATTTTCTCTTGTCTGGTAAGCAAGAGAAATAGATAAGAGAGAAGAAATTGGGTGGGACCCATCCAAAATTTTATTCTCTCTAAAGATGAGAAGAAAATGAAGAAGAAGAGAGATTGATAAGTTAAATTACTCATCTACCATTATTAAAAAATTAAATTAAATTATAAATTAAGATTATATGTCTCATTCAATTGTTTAATAAATTTAAATAAATTAATTAAATTAATCAATTATTTAATTGAATTAGATTAATAGTTTAATTAAATTGAAATTAATAAAGTAATTATATTAAACTGATAAATTTTATTAGTTAGAATAACTTATATCAATTAAATTAATTTAAATTATTTGATTTTTTTAATTAACTTAATTAATGAAATTAAAATATTTGTATATTTTTTTTTAGTTAAGAGTATTTTTGTCTTTTTAAAAACAATTACATTTCTCTCTTCTCACTTTTTATCCAACCAAACAAAGAGGAGGGAGAGAATACAATTCTTTCTTCTCTATTTCTCTCATATTTCTCTTATCCCAAATAACACATCAAATCTACTATATTTTTCACCTCTTTCTCTCTTCTCATAGTCTTTCTCACCTCTTTCGTTCTTCTCCCTTTCTTCTCACAACCAAACAAAGCAGTAAGGTCCATATTGTAAATTTGTAATTGCTAGATGAGTTTTGTTGAAATGAAGCTTGAAGTATATATGTAGGTAGTTTCATTATTGCTTTGTTTGCTGTAGGAGAAAAGAAGAAAAGAGAAAATGATAAAAGAGATTTAGAGGAGAAAATGTACTTTTCATCTGTTTGGTGGAGGAGAGAAACAGAGAGGAGAGGATAAAAATGGTGGGTCCCATCTCTCTGTTTTTTTTTACTTTGCTAATGTGAGAAGAAAAATGGGAGATAGAGGGTTGTTTCTTCTAAAATAACATTGTATACCCTTCTACAATACCATTGTGCGAAGAAAAGGAGTTAGGCCACACACTGACTTGAGCTTCAACAATCCTCTCTGTCAAAATGAGTAAATAGCCAATTTGGTATCTGAAACTATAAGGTCGTATCAATTTGGTCCCTGAAATTTACGAAATTTCAAAAAGGTCCCCGAAACTGTAAAATGTTAATCAGGTTGGTCCCTCCGTTAGTCAAGGTTGACTGATGCCGTTAACGGTGCTGAGGTGGCACGTTAAGTGCCCATGTGGCTGCCATGTCATCCTTCCACGTCAAAGGGTCACAGTACCCGCTAATTTCAGGGACCAAGTTGACACAGGGACCAAATTGACACTCATTTTTTTTTTGAAATACCTAACATCTCTCTTCTTCTTCCCCAACCTCTCTGCTTCGTCTCTCTCACTCTCTCTGCTCTTTGTATCTATCTCTCTCTCTCTCTCTGCTACTGCAACTCCACAAAAGTGATGTCGTTGTATGGTGGTTCTAGGGTTAATGAGGCAGAAATCCATAACCCCTTAGCTTTGTCTTGCAACTGTGAGTGGAGAGTTGTGTTACAAATATCTAGGACTCCAACTCAAGTGCAAGATCATCCACCATAGCTGCAAGCTCCATCACAGGAAAGAGTGCATAGGGTAAGTCACCAGTTGCAGGGACTGAGTTGATTTTATAATTAGATTGTCAGGGACGAATTTGATTTTAAGTGAAATAAATCAGGGACTTATTTGACACTAAAAGGTTCAACTCTTAATGTGCAACTCCTAATGTCCTTGACAAAGCTGAAACTGTACTTAAATTAAGCACCAAAAGGTGTCCAAGATCCAAAATTAACATCCCAAATATCCAAAACAAACCAAAGAAAACTTCCAAAATAAACATCCAAAATAACAAAGGATTCCTAAACATCCAATGCCACATCCATTGTATGAAATCATCCAAAATGGTTTCTTAAACAAAAAACAGAAGCACCTATAATGTGCAAGTATATCATTGTACTAAATTATCCAAAATGGTCTTGACTTCATGGTTTCCTTGGACGCATCTGTGGCAGCCCCGAAGTTGGAATGAAAGGCATAAACTGAGGTTGACCTCCCCTGGATCCAGTTGGTGGTGTTGGAAGTTGCACCATGATAGACCGTGCAGCTAGAATTGGTGGAGGTGGAAGTGTAGCTGGTGGAGCTGGTGCAGATAGAGATTATGCAGATGGAGATGGAGCTGGTGCTGGTGGAATTCGAAAACATAGTGTCAAATAAGTCCCTGATTTATTTCACTTAAAATCAAATTCGTCCCTTACAATGTAATTATAAAATCAACTTAGTCCCTGGAACTGGTAACTTACCCTCTGCACTCTTTCCTGTAGTGGAGCTTGCAGCTATGGTGGATGAGGTTGCACTTGAGTTGGAGTCCTAGAGATTCGTAACACGATTCTCCTCTCATAGTTGCAAAACAAAGCTAGCGGGTTTGTGGATTTCTGCCCTACTAACCCTAGAGCTACTCGACCAAGAGGGGCTTGTGGCTTTCTTGGTTTGTCTTAAGTATGGTAATGGTGAACCACCACCCATCGACATCACTTTTGTAGAGTTGTAGTAGCAGAGACAGATAGAGATAGAGAGAGAGAGAGAGAGAGAGAGAGAGAGACGAAGAGCAGAGAGAATGAGAGAGACGAAGCAGAGGGGTTGGGGAAGAAGAAGAGAGATGTTAGCAAAAGTTGAGTGTCAATTTGGTCCCTGTGTCAATTTGGTCCATGAAATTAGCGGGTATTGTGACCCTCTGACGTGGAAGGATGACATGCCAGTCACATGGGCACTTAACGTGCCACCTCAGCGTCGTTAACGGCGTCAGTCAACCCTACTAACGGAGGGACTAACCTGATTACCATTTTACAGTTTCGGGGACCTTTTTGGAATTTCATAAATTTCAGGGACCAAGTTGATACGACCTTACAGTTTCAGAGACCAAATTGACTATTTACTCCCATCAAAATCGTATAAGCTGGTTAGTGTTTTTTATTTTATTTTATTTTATATATTGATATCTAACCACTCCTTCACCTTTGAGCTTTGATAAATATTTCATAGAGATTTCAATTTAAATTTAAATCCAACTTCAATCTTCCTACCTTTAATTTCCCTCTTCAAATTCACCCTTCTAATTTTTTTTCCGTATCTATGAATATATTTTTATATAATCTCTATTTTGATCTTCTTCTTTTTTTAATTGTAGGATTATTATATAATTTAATTATTTCAGATTCTAATTTTTATATAATTTAATTTAATTTAAGTTGAAATTAATAAAGTAATTATATTAAACTAATAAATTTTATTATTTAAAATAACTTGAATAAAAAAAACTTAAATCAATTAAGTTTAAATTATTTGATTATTTAAATAAACTTTTTTTTAGAGTTTAGTTAAATTAACTCAATTAATGAAATTAAAATATTTGTATATTGATTTTTAGTTAAGGGTGTTTTTTTCTTTTTGAAAATAACAACATTTTTCTCTTCTCACTTTCTCTCCAACCAAACAAAGGGGGGAGAGAGAAAACACTCCTTTCGATCTCCTTTATTTCTCTCCTATTTCTCTTACACCAAACATGAAACAACACATCAATTCTACTCTATTTCTCACCTTTTTCTCTCTTCTCATACTCTTTCTCACCTCTTTCTCTCTTCTCATTTTCGTCTCACAACCAAACAAAGCATAAGTGAGTTTTAAGATAACTATCATAAAAGTAAAATATTTTCCATGATGTAGTAGTTTATGTTAGATTGATAGCATAATTTTCTTTACACTAAAAGTATATACCAATCGAATCATATTATTTTTTTATTACCATGTCATTGGTATAAAATATCTAATATTGTAAATTGTGACTAATTTTCATCTAGAGATGCAGACAACATTTATGGATTGCCCCTTTTCAAAGATTTTCTCTACAATAAGGTGGCGTTTGAAAGAGCTTATTTAAGCTCCTTTTGACTTATCTGATGACATAAGCTCTTATGCAGTGTGTTTGACAGAGCTTATAAAAGTAACTTATGCCATCCCATAAGGAGTTTTTGACTTATTTTCATAAGTCACTGGAACAAGCTTATGGAATTTTAACAAGTGCTTATGACCCCTCCGTGTTTTCCCCCTTCGAATCCTCTCCTGCCCCTTTCTTTATAAGCTCTTATGACATAAGCTCTTATGTGATAAGGTCTTATGTGATAAGCTCTTAATTAAGTTGTTTACCCAAACGCGGCCTAACTCCACTTGCTTATATGGGGCTGAATGCATTACCATTAGAACCAACTATATTGGTAATTAACTCCTATTATTTTATGTTTAAATGATTTTTCTTATTTAATTACAAATAATCTTATTAAATTTTCTGTACATCATTACTTTGAGACGAGAAATGTGACATTAAAAATAAAAAAGGTATTGTATAGCAAGCAAGTTTCAATCCACAATTTTAGGGTGAAATTCACATAGGCTCTGTTTGACAAAAACTAGCAGATAGGAAATAAGCTAACGGATAGCGGATAAGCTAGTTGATAGCGGATAACAAATTAGCTAGCGGATTGGATTTGAAGTGTTTGGTAAAACTAGCGGTTGGACTATCTAATAAATGTAAAATGACATAAAATGATATGTTTGCATTTTTTTTTATATAAATTATATATATTATTTATTTAAAATAATTATCACTTTTAACACTTTAGTTTATTTTAAATTATTTATTATTTAAAAAAATTATTTTTTTTTTTAAATTTTAGTATCAATTTAGTTTTATTTATTTTTAATAAATAAAATGGAATAATAAAAATAAAATTATATACTGGTATAATTTTTATATAATTTTTATTTTTTTATCTTAAATTATAATCTAAATAGTGAAATTAATTCTTATTTATATACTATGTTAAATGATTAGTGTTTTATTTTATTAGTTAAGGACAAGTGAGGAATTTAATTAAGATAATAGGGATAAAAATGGAAGAAAAAGTGATAAGCTGTATTCTATAAGCTCAAACGCAACTTGAAGTTGCGTTTGGAAAAAACGCTATACGCTAGTGAAAAAACGATATACGCTAATTTTAAAAATGGTTACCAAATGGGGCTACTTTTCCTTCCGCTATAAGTTATCCGCTATACGCTAGCAGATTTGGCAAACCAAACAGACTCATGGTTTCTTTGCAGTCTGATGTGTTATTATGTACACTTAGGTTGTTCTTTAACTTATAAGCTAATGATGCAATGTGGGCAATGAGGGAGTTAGCTACTGCCATGTTACAACAAACACGGCAAAATGCTCAATTCATGCAAATGCAAGAAAGGCAACAATAGTGACACTCTACTTTGATTGAGTTGGGTTAGGTGCTAAATCGCATTGAGGCCATGACTTTTGTGCTAAATGTTTGAGTTTAATCTCGTTTTCGTCCAAATTTGGCTTTATTTGTCCTTGAGCAGCATTTTGTGTTTTTAAGTAGTTTTTAGGATTTTTTGCTATTTTTGAATCAAATAAAGCACTAAGTGCTACTCTTTATTTTCAGGTTAAAAGTGAAGCTCAAGGAAACATGGAAAATTGAGGAAAACAAGCAAAAAGAAGAATTTCAAGGTCTCGTCCCGCGAGCCAAAACTGTTGCTAAGAAGAAATTGGAGGAATTCTGGTGCGCCTCGCGAAGACAGGCTCGCCTTGCGAGCCAAGGCCAGGAAAAGAACAATCGTTCTGTCTCGCCCCGAGAGAATTCAAAATAATAATGGAGCCAAAATTAAGTACTCCCCATGCGAGCGGGTGCAGATTCAGTTTCCTATATATAGCTTGTTTCAGTGCGAAATGGGGATACCTCCTCTTCTACTTCTTGTTTCTCTTGGAGCTGTGTCTCCCTTAGTATTTTAGGATTATTTTCTGTTTTCTTTTTTATTATCTTGTTGTTGATTATGAACTTGATGAGGAGCTAATCCTCTTTTCTGAGGGATCGATGAAGCCGCTCGTGACGGTATAGTTCAATGTGATGTTTTTTTTATTCCCTTCTCTCAATTCTTGCTTTCTAATTCTGATTTGATTGTGTTAGTCAAAAGCGAGCGTGGTTAACTAGTCAAGAGCGATGAGTCCGATGGGAGATTCACACTTTAGGACTCGAATTTGGAACACCGATTGAGTATTCCTAGAGATAGAGTAGGAGATTAATGCAATCGTTATAGGGAATCAAGGGCTTAATGAATCTAACTTGTGGGTCTTCGAATAGAGATATAGTTGATTGTCATGATTATGTGTTTTCTCTTGTGCTTGACAGAGACAATAGAATAATTTAGGATTCCTGGTCGGCATGTAATTGAACCTAGGGGTAGAAATAATCACTTAGATCTATTGTTTAAATGGGTAGGTAAATTCGTGAACTTAGATCTCACTATCATAGTTAACATCTTGATAATTGATGCTTAGTTTTAGATTTAGATAATTGAATTAGATAATATTTTTTTATCCCAATAAGTTTTATCCCATTGACTTGGTCAAAAACATTAGTTGTTATCTTCAAATCTAGACAAACTGGCCACCCAATCCTTGTGTTTGACCTCGGTATTTACTTACCGTGATTTTTATTACTTGCTTTGATTTGGTACACTTGCCGGAGCCCATCAATCACCCCTAGTCTGCGAGCTGCGACAGTTGAGGACTGAGTACGGAACTACAACGAACAACAGAATGCGAGCTACAAGGATTTGATATATCGTTAAAAAAATTTACACTCTCAACTAATTATACATTGTCTAATGTAGAGATGTATTCAGAAGATGTTGGATTTGAAATGAATTTAAAATTGTTTATTGAACGAACCAAGTGTAACATTGCTTCGGAATGACTCGTAAAAGGAGTTTATATATGGATCACTCACTCTTTAGTTTTGGCCCTAAGGGGTACCCCCATTGTTGTAGAGGACATAGAATGCATATCAGCATTCACACGCGAGTGTCGCAGCCCACCTGACCATGATGTGAAGAGTATTTTTGTTTTTTTAAAAAATAATGTAGTTGGTATTTAATTCAAAAAAACTTTTCCCAGATTTTTCAACAAGCCATTTTATGGCCATTGTGGGTCATTAATTTTTTCGAACGTTTTATATTAGTTGCTTTTAATTCGGTTATTTAATTCAAAGTCTTTTTTCCCAAATTTTTCAACAAGCCGTTTTATGGCCGGTATGGTTCATTAAATTTTCTGAACCTTTTTATTAAATACTTTTAATTCATTAAATGCTTTCAATTTGATTTTAATTTTTAATTTTTTCTTCTTTGAAAATCGAGTTTTGAAAGAAGAGGTTGATATGAGAAATACCGGAACTTTACGTCGCAAGTTTTCTTAATTTTACTGAGCCCTCCAAGCAGACCTGTACACGTAAATATGTAATGGGTGTTTGTTTGTAGGTAGAACCTTCACTATATTTTTTTGGGTTGTTTAATACTAAGAACATCGGGGTTGTACAATGTTGCATAATTTATAAGACAGCCTCGAAACCACTTAAAGAGAGCAACATAATCCATGACTATGCCTATTTTTGTTTGTGATTTTGCCTTTGCTACGACAGAAAATATCATAGGGATGGACTAAATATATAAAAATATGCATACTAACAAATATTTTTAAGGATGTGCATTTGTAAAAATTAATAAATATGTAATTAATTGTATGAAATATATCACCTAACGGTGCTTCGTCGCATTGGAATGGGTTGTGCCTCCAGGCAAACTTTACCTACAAGGTGAGGGTTCAAATCCACTTTGGTAAGAGCTTTACCTTATCACCTGTAACACCCTGTTTTTCAGAATATTTTGATCAAGCTGGTTGTATTAAGTTGGATTTATCGTTTAAGGGCTTAGTGGGATTTTTGGCTAAAAGTCCCTTTCTGGTACATGAGCACACCCGTGCTCATTAGCCAGCAAGCCCGTGCTTAAAGTCAGAAGCGAGTTTCTGATTTTAAGTTGAGCACGACTGTGCTCAACAGTGAGCACGCCCATGCTCAATGCGTGGACCGCGTCTCGTGACGCTAAGTGGAGCACGACCGTGCTCAAGGGTAAGCACGACCGTGCTCAGGTCCGGAAGTTATATACGTGAGCAGAATCGAGGGTTTAACGTTTTAACCCTATTTTGGTGAGTGCAACAGCCTTGAGTGCGGCCAGGGCAGAATTTCTTCCGTCTTTCTGTCCCTTGATCAGTTTAGAAGCGTTGGGAGATTGTTAGTGCAGCATTGGTAGTGGTTTAGGTAAGGTTCCCTTCCCTCTCTTGGTTTCCTTGTCCGTTATTGTGAATAGGGAACTAACCTGTGGTTTTCTGTTGATCCAAGGTTTGTTTCGGTGTAAGTCGCTGTAAAGGGAGGAGCCGGTTCGTTGTTTAGGACACCGACAGAGCTACCTTCAATCCAGGTATGGGGAGAAGGGTAGTATCTACATATTTTTGGGTTTAGGGTAAAGTAAAGGGGTTCCCATAACCCCGGTTGATGCATGTTATGTATGTATGATTGGTTGGTTATTATGATAACATGTTAGTGATTGTTAATATGTTACGTTTATGTTTATAAACTGTTGGTTTGAGTTACGTTGCTGTAATTGGTATGAACATGATGTTATCATTGTTGGTTGATGCTACTGTTGAATTGGTTGTTGTTATGATGATGAGTTTAATGCCTAAAAAGTCTGATAACTGGTTTAGGATGTTTAATGGATTAAATTATGAAATTTGGTTGAGTATCAGCCTCTGTTCCTGCCCAGAACAGCACTGTCGCGCGTTGAGCACGACCGTGCTGAACAGGGAGCACGACCGTGCTCCCAGTTGAATTCTGGGAAGATGGCCGCGCTTTGAGCACGGCCGTACATGATGAAGAGCACGATCGTGCTGCGGAGCACGACCGTGCTCATTAAGAAGCACGACCGTGCTTCACTTACAGGGGAGCACACCCCTCACGTGCTTAAGCACGACCGTGCTGGGTTACGAGCACGACCGTGCTCAACCCACTGTGACAGAACCAGATTAAAGGACTTAAGGGGTTTTAAACCCCACTTCCGTAATGATGATAACTAATTAGACAACTTGGTAAATGTTAATAAAGATAAATAAAGATGATGAGGTGGTGAGATGTTAAGTCGATACCCTTTGGGGTGCCGCAAGCTGATGAGTTGTGCCTTGGTGCTTTTTGGCCAAGGAGGCCTTGACCCCACGGTTTGGGTCTAAGGTGTTGTTGTTACGTACCTTGGTGGCCGAGAGTTTGCCCCAGGTACTGCGGTTGATTCCGCTTAAGTCCTCAGGTAGATTCCGCGAGGCAAGTTGGTGCGGTTGATCCCGCTGTTACCTTCGGTCGATTCCGTTGGAGTTATGGAGGTGGTGTTACCGTTGTTGTTGTGTTGCATACGCATTGCATCGGAGATGTTGTTTAGGGATGTTCGACATAGGGGAGATCGTCCTAGAGTACGGCGATCTGGCCATCCACGGTTGGAGTAGATTCTCCTAGCGCCCTCGTGATGAGGCATTCGTTGGTTTGATGCGTTGGCTATCCAAGGAGTAGATTCTCCGGCGTTGAGTAGATTCTCAATGTGGATATGTAACTCCGAAGTCGTTCATCCCAAGTTTAGTGGATTCACATGCATTGATGGTTTAGCGGAGTAGGACTGCATTGCACTGCATAGCATAATGATAATGTTGATGTTTGATGTGATGCTGCTATGCTTGCTGTTTACTTTACTGCCTATTCCCATGCTAATATGTTTATACGATTCTTACTCCCTATATATGTTTGTTGTTTGTGTTTGGCCTGATCGGCACATTGCAGAGGATGACGAGCAGCCCGGAGAGGAGTGACTCTGAGGAGCCGCCACTCATCGTAGGGCTAGTTTATGTTTCGTAGTCGTTAATTTCAGTTGTAATTCCGTGGATTTTATTCCGGAACGGTTATACCAGCTCTGTATGTGACATCGGGGTTGGGTTATGTTACTTTGGTTGGTTATGTTTTTATTGTTTAAAACTTATTTTATTTCCGCGTTGTAAACGGTTAATGTGAGACTTTTCTACCCATGGACAATTGTTTATTTTATCCAGTAATTGCATGTTTTCCTTTAAATGTTTTTAATTTAAATGACTTTTAACATGCGGGGTAGAAGGGTGTCACACCACCACCCCGTCCGGAGGGTTAGACTCATAATTATACTTATGAAAATACCCGATCAAATACCAAAAATTGCATAAAATATATTGGAGAGGGAGGGGTTAATGCTAATGTTCAACTCTCCCTATTCATGACCTTATATGTGACTTTAAATGTAGTCAAATTTTTTTTAATGATGTGTCAATGTATGATTATTTGATAGGATAAAAACATTTACACTATCATCACATTATAAATAAATCCATATATTAATACAAGAAAAATGTAATTGTATGTCTATCTCACTATTTAAATAAGAGAATTAAAAATTGGCTTCATTTTTAAATATTAATTTAAGTAATTTTAAGTGTTTAGAAATTTTCTGCTCCCTTTGTATGTTATATAATTATCTTATTTTTCCCTTTTTGTCATTGGTCTTTGTTGCTGCTACTATTGCAGAGCACTACAGTCCTCAAAAGTGAAAACATTTCAAGGTAAAATTTACGTATTCACCTGGCATTGGTGAATACTGAAAATTACAGAGTGACAGTGACCGGATATAGCCGGTGGAAGATTGAGATAGAGTTATAAGGTGATTGCTGCTGAGAAAACAAAACAGAGAAAGTGCAAAAAGTATATGAATGAATGAATCCCTTTTGGACAAAGAAAGCTCTACGACACAACAAAGAAACAAAGAGATAGAAAGAGAATGAGACTCCCTTGTTAGCTTCTTCATCTTAATTACCCTTAACACCATTTACATACAAACCCCGTCATAGTTTGTTCTTAAAAGTTTCAATTTTGCAATGGAATTCGAAGATCAAGAGGAGCAAGAGGAAGAGATGTGTTACGACCCACTTGGAAACCCGACCCGGGTCAAAATGCCCGGTTCCGCTGAACCCATGATGGTTCCTCAACCCGCGAGGAACAACACCACCACCAACAACAACAACAGCGCGAAGGCCAGGTACAGGGAGTGTCTCAAGAACCACGCCGTCGGCATCGGCGGCCACGCCCTCGACGGCTGCGGCGAGTTCATGCCCGCCGGAACAGAAGGAACCCTGGACGCCCTCAAATGCGCCGCCTGCAACTGCCACCGCAACTTCCACCGCAAGGAAACCGACATCATCACCGGAGTCGACCCTTATCTGATAGCTCACCACCCTCACCCTCACCATCTCCCTCCCCACCACAGCCAGCAGCCGCCGCAGTTCGCGGCCTACTATCGTTCCCCGGCGGGGTACCTCCAGGTGGCGGGAGGGCACCAGAGGGGTGGAGGGACGCTGGCGCTGCCGTCGACCTCCGGAGCAGGCGGAGGAGGAGGGTGTGGGACCCAGAGCACGAGGGAGGATGAAGAAGACATGTCGAACCCGAGTGGCGGTGGTGGAAGTGGAGGGTCTAAGAAGAGGTTCAGGACAAAGTTCACTGCGGAGCAGAAGGACAAGATGCTTGAGCTTGCGGAGAGGTTGGGTTGGAGGATTCAGAAGCATGATGAGAGTGTGGTCCAGGAGTTCTGTAACGAGACTGGGGTGAAGCGTCACGTTCTCAAGGTTTGGATGCATAACAACAAGCACACTCTTGGTAAGAAGCCCTAGACAGTGTTGTTTGTGGGGTTCAAAGTTGAAGCTGGAAAATTGCATCTGATCTGAACAATGAACATGTAGGCATGGTTTCACTTGAATTATTATTAGAGTATATTATATTATTGTTGATGAACTAATTTGATTTCTTTTCAGTGACAAAAACAGTCTATTATTATTATTGTTAGTTACTTTTTCTTTTGTATTATTATACAGTACATGTTCAGCTGGTATTTAGCATTTTGGTGTATGAGTTTCAGCGTAACGGTAGCGTTGGAAGGTGAGTGCATTTGGAATTGGAACCTTTTTTTGCGTAGATGATATCAGCTATTTAATTAGAGGAAAATGAGGATTTGGTTTTTAGCTAGCTCAAGTTCTTCGTTCATGCTGACGAAGGCTAGAGATAGATGAACTCTAGCTTGTTTGGCTATATGGATCAGGATACTCTCTCTATTCTATCCTAAGACAGTGTTTTGAGAAAGGAGAGCTTTCTCGGTAGCATCAATGCCTTCACAATCACCTGCATTTTCCGTTTTTCATGTCTTTGCTTCTCTCTGGGTCTTTACTTCTTTGGCTAACGCCAAACCTTTTTTGCTCCTCTCACTCACTCAAAAAAGTGATAAAAATCCTCCTCCTATTGCCTGCTTTGACCATCTCCATCTTGCATTTTTCAATTTTTTGGATTCCTAGTTTTTATCCCCTTCCTCATTCTCATTAGCTTTGTTAGTTTTTTTTTTCCCTCTATTATATTTAATTTAGATAAATAAATGAATTTATCAAATGTATATGATGGTGAAGTAGTTGCTAGGTGTTTGTGATTCCTTACATAGGACATTACATAGGACATTAATTATTTGATGGTGTAAAATTAATTTGATTTTCTTTACTCACTATTACATATATACATCTACACACACACACACACACACACACACACACATATATATATATATATGGGGAGCAACTCAAGTGAGAGGAGTGTGTTATTATGAGAGATGAGAGGAGTAAATCTGGACCATACATGAATGGTCAAGATTAGAACATAAAGTCATGTGACTTTTTTAAGTGATCACATGACCACCTACTAACTTCTAATCCTGACCATCCATATATGGTTTAATGGCCTAGATTTGCTCCTCTCACTTTCACGATAAAACATTACTCTTACTTGAGTCATCCCCTATATCTATATATATATATAAACACTTTCATAACTAATGTTCGAGGTGTGTTTGGATTTACGTCCGAAAGAAAAACACACTTTTCGGGATACAATACATTGCTTTCCCCACTTAAATACAGACATTTGAGTCCATTCCAACGTTAATCCAAATCACGGAGAAATTTGAGCAGGAAGTCCGGAACCAGTTACTATGTGTTTGTTTGTATGAGTTCCATTGTATGTCTTATTTTATGATTTTATTTAGAGAAATGCTTGTAATACACTCTCTAACATTCCCTTTTCAACATATTTCCTCCTATTGGTTGAAATTTATGTATTTGTTATCATTTTTAATACGATATACATTTATCTTTATCTTTTATTTACTCCCTATTATCGCCTTTTTATTTACATGTTTAAAAAAATACAAAAATATGTTATCTTTATTTTCATGTTCAGTTATTCACGAAAAAGTTTCCTTATTTTATTGCATGCGACTTAAATGAAATATAAGCTGTTTATGTTTTCTTGTGTTGGGGAAGAAAAATTGGCAAATCCAGAATTTGGGCTAAATTCATGTTGGGGAAATAATTCAAGTTGTATAAATTCGAAGCTTAGTTTGACGCTTGCATTTTTTTCCTTTATGTTTTCTCCTTCGATGATAATCTTTAAAAATAATCTCATTTTGATTCTATGTTAACAAGCGAGTCATATGCACAAATAATATGTTTTAGTACACTAGGGACACAATTCTTCTGCAACTTTCCAACTACTACCATCAATGGGGAGAATCTATTAGAATCCCTAGAATCTCTGTTGTGTCAGTTCCGTCCTGCAAAATCATGGTTGTACTGATTTCATTTAAACTCCAAGAAAGGTCGAATGCTAAATAAACTTGAGTAAAATATAAGGGTCTTATTAATCAGAGTTTAAGAATACTGCTTGAGAGATGAATAAGATATAAAGTTTTATTAAAAATTAAATTCATGATTTCTTAATCTATTAAATGCATCTCTTTCTTATAAAAACTTATCATTGGCCTAGTTAATGAATGTAAATGGTTTAGTTTGCTATTTATCTTGATGGGTCAGCTTTAATGTGCATGGTAAAGGGGGGACCTGGTTGATTACTTGGGGAAAGATGGTGACCCGTGCATAGTTTGGAACCTTTCCTAATTCCACTCTTAGGGGTTCTGATGTTTGAAAGTATAATAGCAGGATATGCTTTAATGCACGGACAGCTTGCTTCTTAAGGAGTCCAAACCTTGCCTATTACCAATACACGTTTAAGATGCTTTGCTTGTTTTGGTTGGCTCCAGCATCAATTAATTAAAGCTGCGTGCTTCAATGTAGCAGTCCACGATATAATAGAATCCTTGGTGCAAGTTAGGTAATAGGCAACATACAAACATGTTGATAAACTAACGGGTACTGTCTTTATATATATGTTCCCTGGACCATTCAATTACAAGAGAAGAACACATGATTTCTCACTCTTGATCTCTTCCAGAACCAGCAATAATTGGGTCAAATCAGCCCATTAATTCCTACTCTTGAACTCTCCGTAGAAACTTTGTTTCTTAATTGTTGAAGAGTGAAGACTTACTTGTGTCCTGTTGGACTAGTACACAGCCCCTTTCTTTTTGTCCTCAACCTGCATAGTTGGCCTGATAGCCTGAGCTTGCCGGAAGATTTTGCATCAGTCAGCAATGGTGGACCTAGTAGGGGGTGAAGGTGGGGTTAAAGAAAATCCGACCCTCAACTTCTCTTCATGGTTGTTGGCCAAGAGTTGTTCATTTTTTATTTTTATTTTGATGAATAAAATTTAGGGTGAGGGAATGGCGTCTCAGTCTAAGATAGGGAAAACCTTCGGGCTCTATGAGTACTTACAAATGGATTTACATTTATCTTACCTCAAGGAGACTAATGGGGACTCGAACCTGCAACCTGTCAGATACGAGACCCTATCAAGCCAAGAGTTCTTCGTTAAATTTCTTTTGGCATAGCTCGTTAAATTTATATTTGGCAATGGTCCGTCTACTTGTCCTATATAAACAAATAGCTAGCCGATAGAAGAATAGATGGAAGTAGTAGTACCATAAACAAAGCATATTTTTAATGCCGTCTAGGAGATTAGTTTACGCAGTTGCGCGCGAGATACCTTGAAAAACAATAAAAAAATAAACAAATTCTTCAAAACACATTATAAAATATAATAGAGAATGCTATCTTTTTGAGACTATAAGGCCTAAAAGAATGTGAATGCAAGTTTTCTCGTTTTGTATTTTTATATGATTTGTGAATATGATATAAGTGAACTCGTATTATTAATAAGAATTCTTTACTTCCTTAAATTATACAGTTCGCAAAAAATTACTCGTCCTATAATTTGTTGGTTCCTGAAGAGTGGAGACAAAATAACTCGAATATTGAGCTGACATAAGTTATAAACATAGAATATCATTTTTATTAAGCATAATTAAAACTCAGTTATTATATGTAATTAATCTGTAAGATTAGTGTCAAACCATAGTTGTAATGTACATTTAAGCTAGAAAATGTGTCCCTATTTTTTCACCCTTCTTGGTTGCTTTGTGTTCGTACAAATACAATACGAACCCGAATAAACAATTGTTTATGTGATCTTAATACTATTCTGTAATTCACTTGTCTTCATTTCTGGAACACTAACATAGGTCGTCCCTCGTAATAGTCTTCAATAGGTCCTTTACTGCTCCGGCTTGTAGGAACACTTTGGTTATATAAGTTTTAATTTATTAAAAAGAAAATGATGAAGGAAATAAAAGCTGTAAAACCTTGAGAATGTATGGTTATCCATGAAGTCAACTCAACAAAGTTGCGGAGAAGTAAGAAGAGGAGGGACCTCATATAGATTCGTTTGGATTACAAACTTTTTCCAAAGCAAAATTGATTATTCGAAAGCAAAGGAGAAAGTTTCCAAAGAACTTGGGCTTTGTCGCCTTACCATGTGTCCCTTTTGGAGAATGCCTGTTGTGCTGTGCTGCAGTGCTGGCTGGTTTGGTTACCATCTGGTCTGGAGGGAGCTTAGCTGACCTTCAAATTTGCCGTCCCTACTAGTTCCCAATATCCAAACAATGATATTGAGCTTTCACAATGATTCCAAAGAGCAATGTTTTGAGAGGCAATTGGCCCACAATGTCACAATTACGCAACTCAAATATTCTCTCTATTTTGAGAATTAAAAAAATAAATAAATCAGATCATGCACTTGCTGTTAAATGTTAATTAGAATCTCAGCTTCCAAACATTAATTATTGACTTTGTTTTTTCCTGATAAGCCGAAGTATAGTAATAAGGAGTAGTAGAGGTATTCCAACTCATTTACAAATAACAAAAGAAAAAAAAGACCAAAGAAATGAGATAACATGTAATTAACATACTGACCAACATCGGGAATTTAGTATGATCATTACACTAATCAATCTTTGTAAGGTTGGGCTTTCTTTGCATTATCATGGGCCACGAAAATGTATATTCTTGAATTTTGGCAGACAAGATCTTTCAAAGTGTGGCCCAGGCTCCTCCAGGTTGTTCCATGTCTCAGCCCATTTTATAATCGTAATAAGGACCCTTGCCCCTGCATTTTGTCCTGTAAACTATAAAGTTATATGCAAAATATCGCATTATTTCATATTTCTTAGGAGACAATAGCAATCTATTGTACGATATATCTCATTCATGTTCGGAGTATACTTTTTAAAGAGAATATAATTTTGTAATAAATTTATTTCGACGATTGAATGTAAAATTTTTTCATTTCACATATTTTAATCATATATAGCAAATAAATTTAAAATATTTTTTATTAAGTAAATATAAGTAAAAGTAAGCCATTAATCTATTTTGTTTTTTATTTCTCTTCTAGCTTTTCACCTACCTAATTTTCACCTCTTCTCAGTTAACACACACCAACATGTATCTCGTTTTTATCCACCTTATATTTATATTATATAACATTCTAGTTATTCTTGCCCAAAAACATAAAACCTTTAGGTTAGGTCAACATGTTTAGTCCTTTTTGTATTTGGGCCAAACTGGCCCGATTAGATACATTCATGTGATCATGTCAAAAGTTTTATTAAAATAGAAGAATTAAACTAAACCTGTTTAATTCTTATAAATTAAAATATGATAGTAGCATATTTTCATGATCAGTGATGTATTCCAGCTAATCAATGAGTAGTTTTGCAGTTTTTTTTTCCTTGGGCTTAGGCCCCTCCTTGTACCAAAAAAATAAACGATAGTAGCATATTACGATAGGTGATAGACAAAGACAACTTACTTTTTTAGCATGACTGGTGAATCTCTATCAAGTTTCTATAAGAAATTTGGGGTCACTAAATAGAATCATTGAACAAATTCTTTTTCATAATTAAAAAATCTCATAAAAATTTGATTTCACTTGAACTATCATTTTTATTCGAATCCTCACTTATACAAATTTGCTTCCACGAAATTGGGGGGAGGCTACTTCTTGAGTGAATCAACATAAGGGGCAAAAATCCAATTCAAATTTAGCGATTTCTCATTGACTTCTTCATACTTTATTTCTTTACAACAACCACGCCTCCAATCCACTCGCTGCACTAGCTACTCGTTATTAGGGAAAATCATTTCAACCCACATACTATCATTTATTTATTTATTTATTTATACTAACAAAGCCAAACAAAATTTATAAAACCAAATTGCAAAAGCTTTAAACCTTCCACCCCAATTGAAGTTGCTTGTTGTCCACACTTGCATTCCGTTTTCCTTGCTCGTATGAACCTGCATTCTTTCCCCTCGCACTATCAAATTTAGAGTTGGAGAAAACATTAGGGTCAATGCTTAGTATTCTAACCTTGTGCTTTAAGCTACCATTTGACCTATTCACAAAAACAGGTCTTGAACCACCTCTCAGGGTCTTCACCCAATCAAACTTGTTACCACTAAAAGCATTCACTTCTTTCACATTTTCTGGTCTAGAAGTACTTCGTGGATAACCCCTTTCAGCTACTTCTTTGTTAACCTCTTTGATTTCAATTTTAGTTCCACCTTCCATTCTTATGCTTATGTTCACCTCAGAAAGTGCTTTATTACCTTCAGATGCTTCTTTGGTCTTTCTCTCCTTCCGCTGCTGGTAAATCCGGTGCAATTTAAGAGCAAGATGGTATATACTTCCCTTGATCTCTTCTTCTAAATCCCTTTCAATCTCTATTTCAAGCTCACTTCTTATCTTCAACTCCTCTGTAGAAACATGAACTCCGAGAATATTATCATTGTTCTTCACCTTATGACGCTCCCTTGTGTTATTTTCTGTTGTTTTCACCTGCAGCTTAACAAGGGAAGATCAGAAAACCATACTAAAGCTATAATGCTCCAGTTAATTCAATCATGTAATATTAATATTAACACTAACATTTGTCAATAAAAAAGAAAATGTAACGTATGAAACTAGCTAGAATGATACCTTTTGTGAGTCCATCGTTGAACTAAGCCAATTAGTACTGTCATCACAGTCAAATTCTTGATTAATCTCTGATAAATCTGCAAAATCAAAATCCATTAAGAATTTTGTCAGCAATGCTTTGAGGAACGAAAACAAAGACTTGTGTTAATTGTAACAGAATCTAATCACTCAACCTATAAATTCTGCCTCGGTGTATTTTCCTTGCTGACCCATGTTATTGTTGGTGCATACACTTGGACTAGCAGCTTCAAATAATGTACATAATTTATATACCAGCAATATGATTTGGACCTGTTGATATGGGACCTGTTACAATTTGTAAGGAATAGGACACAACATGGGGTGCTTAGACAAAATATGACAGTTAAAGACGTTGTTTCGGTTTGCTCATACAAATTTAGGCGCCAAATAGCTCTAGCTAGTTTAGTATGTAATTTGGCTGTGCATGAAAAATAACGGGGACATAAGATTTTGCAAATTAAAAATTCTGCTTTACGTGGAAGGAATATAAGGCTAGTTGGGTTGCCCTTAAAGCACAATCAATAATAGGGTACAGTACTCACGTGCTTGATGTATCTCCATTGGATGTGTACCCTTCCCTGGGGTTATTAAGGTTAGGATCCCATTTAATTAGCTATTTCACCGTGCAACACTTTTAATACTAACCACCAGTTCCATGGAAACTAATTTTACAACGAATATATATATATATATATATATATATATATATATACACATCTGAGATAATAAAAAACAACCATCAAAATTTTACTGTGACGTATTGTTCTTTCATAGGCAAATGTTAGTAGTTAGTTATTATATTAATTTTTTTTCTCATTTGCCAGGGTTTGAATCATGGACCTCCTACTCCTTCAACCCTTAGCTCAAACTAATTGAGTTACCCAAACCCCATATGAGGTTGAAATGCATTAATGTCTAGAGTATTATAGATATCTCAAAAGGATTAGTTTGCCAGGTAATATGTCATTTATTTTATGATCTATAGGAACAAAATTGTATTTAGCAATTAGTCTCCCTGATTAATTTAATTTGGTTAATTTGCTGGACTTAATTAAATTTAAGATAGTAGCATTGAATAAAAAAAAGAAAAAAGACGGTAGTGTAGAATGGTACTTAGTAATGGAGTGGAATGAAAAGTAAAAAATATATCACTTTATTGTTTAGAAGTTTAATGAGGGAATGGAGGGAGATTCCAAACCCCCAAATTGGAGGGATTGGATGTGATAAAGTAGTTTGAGTTACTATCCTTAATCATCTCACTCTATCACTTAGTAAACTCCCATGGGTCAATGTCTTTTTATCAATTCACTCCATTACTAATCACTTCACTCTATTCATCCAAACATAGGTAGAGTTGGTCATATTTGATCATATTCAAATTAAATATGATGTTTTATGTCAGTTATTTTTAAAATATTAAAAATAAATAAAAATAATTATCAACATCAAATTTTATTCGGATTAAATAATTGTTTCTGAATTAATCAATGAAAAAAAAAATGAAAATACTAAAAGAAGAATTCAATTGAGCATAACCCATGTTCTTGTTTGGCCCAGGCCCTTTTTGCCTAGCTCACTTAAGCCCAAACTCTTTTTCATCTCAGAAAAAGAAAAGATAGTACATAAACTGATAAAAGTATAAAAGTTACAAAACAAACAAAATCCATTAAAATAATGGAAATAAGTAAGTGGCACAAAATGCATGATATGTATGTATCAGACAATAGTACAGTAGGCAACAAACAAATTTGCTCCCCGCGTAACAAACTTGTTGGCATTTTATCCCCTCATTCTTCATGCGTGATCCTCAATTCCTCATATATATATTCCCCTCATTCAGACTGAGTATGTGAGGATTATAAGCGATTAATATTAGGTGTATGTTGTTTATCATTGTTTGGATTTATTTCCATATGAAACATGGTTCCTTTATTTTGATTTTCTGATTAGCATTCTATTGTCACATATTTTGTTAATCTCAGTCACGCTACTGGTAAGGGAGATGCATATGCTTTCCCTATTGTTTAATCTGCATTTTTTGAAGAGTTTGTTCATATTTGCTATTGTTTATCAATGCATGCATCAATTACTTGATCTTCTTTGTTTGAAATCATTTTTTATTTTTTAAATAATATATTGAATGTTTATGTGGTTCCTGCAGGACTTCAATTTGAGAATTCTTGTGAAGTTGGAATGTTTTCTAAAGAGGATTTTTTTAGCAAGTGTCCCCTTATTGTTGAATGTATTTTCGAAATACGTGTATATAAAGATGATAAAAAATAAGTGAGAGATAGAAAGAAACACATATGATATCTAAAATTTGTGTTCAAATAACACAACTCTTTCCAAACTTACCAATGCCTATTGTTTGGTTGAGATTGGAGGTTCTGAGACCTTCTTTCATTCTTTTTGGATTAGTGAAAATATATGTCCGGATGGGTTTATGTTGTTATAAGTAACTTGTATTTCGTTTCAAATGGTTTGAAATTGTTATGATGGTTCGCCTTGATACAGTGTATTTGAAGCTGAGCCAGCAGTTGTTATTCCTGTGGTCAAAAATCCATTGGTGGCACTTGAATTACTGTTCCTCTTTGTGCTGGTAAAGTTTTTCGTTTACCTTTTTCATTCTCCTGGTTTCTCAAGGAATATTAGTTTATATCATGGCAGAGAGAGCTCCATTTTCTTTCCTTCCCTGTAACTAAAAATTTTTCTTTAGTTAACAAAGGAAGAGATGGATATATCAATTTCTTCTATTTATTCGTTATTGTTTTATTGGACCTAATTAACTTACCTTTCTATTGTTTTTCTTGGAGACAAGAATGGACTTCTCTGGCCACATACCACCACAGATCAAGGTGATTCCTATTTTTGTTATATGTTTGTTTTGATTCTCAGTACTTCATGAGAGAGATAGAGAGAGTAGAGAGAAATGAATATAGTGAAACCGGATTCAATATTCTATTTGATTGAGTTACATCCATGCTATATATAGTAGCATGTGAAGAGTACTCCATAAGCTAGGCCACACAATTTTGATCTGTTCCATGCATGTTACTTTGTTAGCTCATTGGCCTATTTAGTGGTAATCCTATTGGTCTATTTAATGGTAGACCTATTAGTAGGCTTACTGGCCTATTCAAAAGATTTAATATGAAATTGGTCTTTAAATAGATATTTAGGATAGATGATACTTTCAAAAAGGTTAGGCCATAAAAATAGCCTATGTTAGGTAATAGGCCAAGTTCATGCCTTAATTTTAAAACAGGCTAGACCCATTTAACTAAACTCCGACTTGGCCTGGCCTATTTCCAGCCCTATCAGAAACTTGGAGAACCCTAGAAATCTCTCTTTCACTTTTAGAAATCTCTCTCTCACGACTAGGGTTTTGAATCAGATTTTGTTCGTCCTTCTTCGAGTCCCTTGTTCTCACTAAAGGGTAATCCCTTGTTCGAATCTCTCTACCTATAAATCTCTCTCAGAAATTACTCGTTTGTTTTTGTTCGAACTGATCTTTTATTAAATTTTGCCTTTGCTATGAATTACTTAGGTAACCCCACATATATGTGATTGTTTAATTCATTATGTTTCTTATATTGAAACATCAAATCTGATTTCAGAAATTTGAATTAATCCCAACGAGGTAATGTGTTGAACAGTGCTTCTTGGATGGCTCTGCTAGGGTTTTGCACCACGTAGCCTCCTAGGGTTCTTGCATGGTTCACATGGCTGCTACAATTTGCCCTTGGGGCTTTCTTGCTACTCCTCCCTCTTCTCCCTCTCACTCTTCCTCGACTAGCAATCCTCTTTCTCAGCGAAGGACCTTTGCACAAGCTTTAAGCAACTCTATTGAAGTTTCTTTATCACAACTTCGTCACCCTCGCATCATAGGTGATGCCGTGTCAATCAAGATATCGAAGGAAGAATATCATAAAGGAATTGATGCCTGCAAGATGAATCTGTATGGTCGTTTGTTGCTATCAAAGGGTGATAAACCTATGAAATTCGTTGATTTGCGTGAAAAGTTGATTACCCTTTGGAAACCTATAGGGCAATGGCGCATGACTTCTCTTGGTAGAGGATATTTCGAATTTAGTTTCTCTATGCAAGAAGATCTGAGAAGTGTTTGGTCGGTTGGCACTTGGAACTTGAAACCTGGTTTACTGAGGTTGTCACAATGGTCTGCAGATTTTAATCCTAAAAACCAGAAACAAACACACTCACAATGTTGGATAAGAATCTATGATATGCCTCAAGAATACTGGCGTCCAAGAATCCTCTTTGAAATTGCTTTTGCAGTTGGAACCCAATCTCAATTGAGGACATGACTAGGAAAAGATTATATGGTCACTATGCCAGAATATTAGTTGATCTAGATCTAACTCGAACCCTTCCTTATCAGGTTATGGTGGAAAGAGAGAAATTTGAATTCTATGTGGGAATTGATTATGAAAAGCTTCCAAACTTTTGTGGATTCTGTCAAACTATCGGCCATCCCATTGATAAATGCAGCAAAAAAGGTGGAAAATTGGAATCCAAGAATCAGTTTTTGCCTAAAAAAGGGAATCCTACTGTTTCTCAGATTTATGTTCCTAAGGTTTCTAATCTTGTTGATAATAATAAGGAGGTGACTAATGGTCCAGACAACACTGAAAGCAATGAATACAGGGTCATTATTGATCCAGAAGATAAGAGCAATGATCAAGATAAATCCAATGATAGGGTCATCAATGACTATGGCAATCCTGTTCTTCATCAGGATGTTGACTCGGCTGATAAAGAGGTTCCATCCCACACTGAGAGTGAAAGGCAAGCTGATCCAGTTACTGGATGGAATTCTAAGGATACAGATAATTTGAATGAGGATCAAGAAGATGTTGATTTTGCATCTGTAGATGAGAAAGGTTATCAAGATAGGGACATTTCAGGTTCTGAATCAGATGAAACAATCTATGATAAGACCTTGGTTGACCTGCAAGATAGGGAGACGGTTGTTCCAGAATCCCTTTTGGATAGTGTTTATACTATACAGGAACCGGCTGAGAACAGCAGTGGAAAGGAAATGTCCAATGCCAGCAGTGAACAGTCTCCCTTTATGGGAAATCCTTACAATCCTCAAGTGGTTAAGGATCTGAGAATAGTCTCCAAATTTTGGAGTGACAGAGTAGAGGAGGATGAGTTTTCTGAGAATGAGCAGGAAATGGAGGACAATAGTCAGCATTTTAAAGTGGTAATGTCTAAGTCACAGAAAAATAAGATGAAGCAGAAACAAAAAAAGAATGGAAAGCAGATTGTGCATAATACCCGATATAGGGCAGCTGTTGCAAAAGAACCTTGCCTAATGAAGGTCCTTTTTTGGAATGCATGGGGTTTATCCAACCCCCCCACAAGGTTGGTACTGAAACATTTTTGTTTGACTGATAAGCCTGATTTTTTATTTATAGCAGAACCTTGGATGCTTATCCATGTTTTTCCTAACCAATTCTGGAGCTCTTTAAACATGAAAGCTTTTGCTGTAAATGATAGACAGCAGCAAAATCCAAACTTATGGTGCATTTGCAAAGAGAGTTTGGATCCCTCCTTGATCCAAGCTTCTAAGCAGCATGTCTCTTTCTCAGTTTTTTGGGAAAATCAGCAAGTGTTCATCTCTGCAATCTATGCTTGTACTACCTATGTTCAAAGAAGAACCCTTTGGGCTGAATTACTTACTCTTCAACAATCTCACCTAGGCCTTTGGTGCTACATTGGTGACTTTAATGCCATTTTAGGTGCTCATGAAAAACGGGGTGGCAATCTTCCTTTGCAAATTTCTTGTGATGAGTTTAGGAACTGGTTTGACTGTGGTAGCTTGACTCATATCTTAACTAGAGGTGCTGATTATACATGGGCCAATGGTAGAAGGGGAGCCTCCTTCTGCGAAAAAAGGTTGGATAGGGCAGTTTGCAATGATTCTTGGCTGGATTTCTGGGATAGCACCAGCTGCTATACTTTAACAAGGAGCAGGTCAGATCATCATCCTCTCCTGCTATCTATGAATAAGGGGCAGCATGCTTTCCCTTCTCAATTTAAGTTCATGGGTATGTGGAATGATCATCTGGATTGCACTAGAGTTATTTCTGATACTTGGAGTAAGCCTGTTGTGGGCTGTCCAATGTACATTCTATCTCAGAAGTTGAAAAACCTGAAGTGTCAGCTGAAATCTTGGAATAAAGAGGTCTTTGGTGATGTTCACAAAATGGTCAAACAGGCCCAGGCAGAGGTTGATTCTGTTCAGGGTCAAATTGCTATGAATGGTATGGATGAGGTGATTATGAACAAAGATAAAGAAGCTCAGCTGCAATTAGAGAATTCATTTTCAAGAAGAATTCTGGTGGGACAAATCCAAAATCAATTGGCATAAATTTGGTGACAGGAATACTGCTTTTTCCATAAAGTCTCCAAGATTAGAAATACTTCCCAAAGGATGACAATGCTAAAAGTTGGTGATCAGATATTGGACAAACAAGAGGACATTGAACATCATGTTCTAGATTTCTATATGTCTCTGTTTGCTACAGACAATAATTGCATTCCCAATGATCTTATTGATTCTTCCATTCCTTCTTTAGTCTCTCCAGAAGACAATGTCATGTTAACCAATTTGCCTACTAAGGAGGAAGTGAAGAATGCTATTTTTTCCATGAATGGTAATGGTGCCCCAGGTCCTGATGGGTTTGGTGGTAATTTCTATCAAAAGTATTGGCATATCATTGAGCAGGATGTCTATAACTCAGTGCTTCAATTCTTTCAGCAAAGCTGGCTGCTGCCTAACATGAACTCCAACCTGGTAGTCCTCATTCCCAAGCATCCTGGTGCTGATTCTATTGGTATGTACAAGCCCATTGCCTTGGCCAATTATCAATTTAAAATAATTACAAAGGTAATGGCAGACAGGTTAGCTAATGTGGCTCCTAAGATTCTCTCTGAAAACCAAAGAGGCTTTATCAAAGGTAGAAATATCAAAGATTGCATCTGTGTAACTTCTGAGGCAATTAACCTCTTGGACAAAAAAATGTTTGGTGGTAATTTGGCTCTAAAAGTTGATATCACTAAGGCATTTGACACTATGGATTGGCAATTCCTTCTTTCTGTCCTCAACTCCTTTGGTTTTGATCCTAAATTTTGTAATTGGGTGAAGATGGTGCTGGAATCTGCTAAGCTTTCTTTCTCAGTTAATGGCCACTCTGTTGGTTTTTTCAATTGCAAGAGGGGAGTTAGGCAGGGTGATCCCCTCTCTCCCCTCTTGTTCTGCATAACAGAGGATGTTCTAAGTAGAGCTTTGAGCAATCTTGTTACTTCTGGTGAGTTGTTGCCTATGGCAGGCCCAAGGGGCTTTCAAACTCCTAGCCACGTGTTCTATGCAGATGACATCATGATTTTTTGCAGAGGCACTAAAAGGAACATTCAATCTATCAACAAGCTTTTTAAAGCTTATGGAGAGGCTTCTGGTCAAATAATCAGTCCAAGCAAGTGCAAGTTCTTTTCTGGTTCAGCTTCAGCCAGGAGAGTTACTAGTATTGCAAATGATCTGGGTTTTTCTGCTGGGCAGCTCCCATTTGTGTACCTTGGTGTACCAATCTTTAAAGGTAAACCGAGAAGGATTTTCCTCCAACCAATTGCAGACAGGATTAAAAGCAAGTTGGCTACTTGGAAAGGGTCCTTACTGTCCATCATGGGGAGAATCCAGCTGGTAAGGTCTGTCCTCCATGGTATGGTCATTTATAGTTCTCATTGCTATGCCTGGCCTGTCTCCCTTTTAAAATTAATTGATCAATGGCTGAGGAACTTCATATGGTCAGGAGATATCAATGTCAGAAAAATTGTCACTGTCTCTTGGCAAACTGTTTGCTCAGAAAATTCTGCAGGAGGATTAAGCCTTAGATCAGTAAGAAAGATTAATGAATCAGCCTCTCTTAAGCTTTACTGGGAATTGCTTTCATCTAGTAGTCAATGGGCTAAGTTCCTAAGATCCAGATTCTTCAAAGGTAAACAGCCTGTTGCATACTACATTAAGTCTTCTCTATGGCCTGCAATCAGAAACAATTATCATCTGGTTAATGATAATTCTGTTTGGCAAATTGGAAATGGGGAATCAGTAAACTTTTGGCTTGATACTTGGCTATCTGGCTCAGTGGTGAGTCTCTTGTACTTACCTGTTCATTTACACCAGTTCCTGCACTACAAAGTTAGTGATTTTATAAGGAATTTCTCTTGGTCCATTCCTGATTTAATATCTGTTAGAAATCCTGCTCTGCTTTCTGCCATTCAGAATATAATCATTCCTGTAGTGCCCTGCAAAGATCAGCTTATATGGATCCCTGCAGAAGATGGTGTTCTGAGTTTCAAGGAAGCTTATGCCTTCCTTAATCCAAATCCTCAAGCTCAAACATGGTGCAAGCTGATCTGGAACCCCTTCATCCCTCCATCAAAGTCTTTTTTACTTTGGAGACTGATTCATAATAAGCTACCAACAGATGAGCACCTCATGGCTCGAGGCTGCATTTCTGTCTCAATGTGCAGCCTTTGTGGTAATGCTTTGGAAACTTCTGATCATTTATTTCTGTATTGTCCTTTTGCTTTAGATCTGTGGAACTGGCTAAAAGACATCTTAGGCAGTGATATTGACCTGTCATCTTTTAAGTCTATTCTGAATGTTTGTGATAAAAGCTGGAGCAAATAGGTTCTTCACATTATTATTGCGGCTATCCTTAATATTCTTGGGATGATCTGGCATTGTAGAAACAAGCTGAGATTTGAAAATAAGGAAATTTCCAAGAGATCTGTCATCAATTCAGTTTCAGCTGCTGTCTCCTTAACAGGAAATCTATCTTCTGGTTGTATGTCTTCATCTATTGCAGAATTTAGAATTTTGAAAGCTTTTGTGGTTGTTGGCCATCCAGTCAGGCCCCTCGGGTCAAGGAAGTGACTTGGAACCCTCCAATCTGTCATTGGTTCAAGTGTAATACTGATGGAGCTTGTAGAGGATCTCCCGGTTGGTCAGCCTGTGGGGGGATCTTTAGGGATTATAGGGCAATTACTCTTGGTTGCTTTGCTCTTAATCTTGGTGTTTCTACTTCTCTCCATGCTGAGCTTTGTAGTGCTATGACAGCTATTGAGATTGCTGCTCCCAAGGGTTGGAATAACTTGTGGCTTGAGTGTGACTCTCAATTGGTGGTCTCTGCTTTCATTTCAGGAAAATGCATACCTTGGAAGTTTAGAAATAGGTGGCTGAATTGTATACAGGTTACTAAGAGCATGAATTTTGTTGTTTCCCATATATTTAGAGAAGGAAATTCTTGTGCAGACAGGCTAGCTAATCATGGCCTTAGTATTCAAGGTTTTGTGTGGTGGAACACAATTCCCCCTTTTATTAAGGAAGACTTTTTTAGAAATAGATTAAGTATTCCTTTCTACAGATTTAGATAGCTTTTGTCTCTTTGCCTCATGGGTCTTGGTTTATGTCCCCCCATGGTTTTTGTATTGTTTTTTTTTTCCTTTTTTGAATGAATTTTTGGGTGTGCTGCAAGTGATTGGTGGCAGCAGGGGTGCTAACCTAGCTAGGATGCCTGTTGTCACAGTGATGCTCTTGCATGCCTATTTTGCTTTAAAAAAAAAATCTTTTTTTCCATTTTCATAAGGCAGAGTCTTATTGATAGGAATCTGCACTCAAAGGTTCCTGATCAACTCACGAGGCCTCTCAAGGTCCATACTAGAATGCCCAAATTTCCCAAGGTCGAACAACTGTAGGCAGGAATTTGTGAACTGGAGAGAGGGGTAAGTTAGTTATGGAGAGAGAAGGTGAGAGAGTGGTCGAGTCTGTTATAGGGAGAAGGGGAGTGAGGAATTGGGTATGCGGAGTATTGTTGTGATTTGGGAGTCTAGAGATTCTTCTCTGGCTTGGGCTTGGAGTCTTCCTCCTTGCT
Organism: Echinosophora koreensis; assembly: GCA_035048595.1. NCBI lineage: Eukaryota > Viridiplantae > Streptophyta > Magnoliopsida > Fabales > Fabaceae > Echinosophora > Echinosophora koreensis. The sequence goes on from JAPCYP010000003.1 coordinate 1,796,635, forward strand.
GGGAGCATTTTGCCCTTATTTTTCAGTATTCTCTCCTCATTTCTGTAATTCTCTTCCATTTTCAATTCAATAATACAAGCTTCCTTTCATTTCTGTGTTCTATTTCACTTTCTGCACTTAAGATAGGAATTAGTTCCTATCATTCTGGGAGCATTTTGCCCTTATTTTTCAGTCTTCACTCCTCATTTCTGTAATTATCTTCCATTTTCAAGACTGAAAAATAAGGGCAAAATGCTCCCATAATGATAATTACAGAAATGAGGAGTGAAGACTGAAAAATAAGGGCAAAATGCTCCCAGAATGATAGGAACTAATTCCTATCTTAAGTGCAGAAAGTGAAATAGAACACAGAAATGAAAGGAAGCTTGTATTATTGAATTGAAAATGGAAGAGAATTACAGAAATGAGGAGAGAATACTGAAAAATAAGGGCAAAATGCTCCCAGCAAGGAGGAAGACTCCAAGCCCAAGCCAGAGAAGAATCTCTAGACTCCCAAATCACAACAATACTCCGCATACCCAATTCCTCACTCCCCTTCTCCCTATAACAGACTCGACCACTCTCTCACCTTCTCTCTCCATAACTAACTTACCCTTCTCTCCAGTTCACAAATTCCTGCCTACAGTTTGTTAGGCCTTGGGAAATTTGGGCCTTCTAGTATGGACCTTGAGAGGCCTCTTGAGTTGATCAGGAACCTTGAGTGCAGGTTCCTATCACTTATCACTTTGTCCTCCATCACCCTCAGTATTTCCCTTCAGGCGCGTTTCATTTCCTCGATCTGTTTTAATTAGTTTTGCTTGGATCTCTTTGTCCTCCATCTCCTTCATTGTGGTAGTAACTGCTCAGCCTGGCTGCTCTGCAACACAAAATTGGCACAATCTAAATCTGAGTTTTCTACGAAATGATTCTATTGAGATCCCTGTTATTCCACTCGCATCAGTCCACGCTTCATATGTCCAATTCTGAGCGTGGGGGGGTTTGTTGAGAGTCCCACATCAACTAGAGATATGACCTAAGAAATGCTTATAAATCTTGGGCAATCCTCACCTTACAAGTCAGTTTTGTGGGGTTGAGTTAGTCTCGAAGCCCAAATTTTAAGATTGTATCAGAGCCTATCCTAGATCTATTATTGGGCCAAGATTTCTGTTATTCCACCTGTAGTTGTCCACGCTCTAGATGTCCAATCCTGAGCGTGAGGGGGTGTCACATCGATAAGAGATATGACTTAAGTATTGCTTATAAGGCTTGGACAATCCTCATCTTACAAGCTAGTTGTAAGGTTACTTGAGCTTCTGCTTATCTTTAAATGTTCCTTTTATGATAATAATTATGCAGTATTTGTTTCATGATCTAAAAGTATACTTGGTTGATTGTGATCTAAGAAAGCAATGGTTTAATGGAGTACTACAACATTTATGATTTTTTATTTTATTTTCATTTGGCTTCTCTCTTGGTTTTTCAAAATCCTTTGTTTTACACCATTAATCCAAGTATCTTTCATGTTTCAATCATTATTGGAAACCAATGGTCAATTTTCGTACTATCATGTGTTAAACTATTGTATTAATTTTTTTACCACTGGTTAATCATGTTTTTCATGATTTGTTCAGTTAGAATTATATTTTAGAGTTTCATAGTATATATTGACCATCATTTCTCTCAACTTCAAAATTTTCAGCAATATATATGTGTTCCTTTATAAGGAGTAGATAAAGATTGGAGAGAAATGGTGAGTCATGAGAATTCTTATGGGAAGCAGAATCCTTATGTAGCATGCAATGCTTCTAACTTACGGTCATTTTCTTTCTATCTCGTCTGACTCTCATGTTAATTTTCACTTAAGAAATTATCTCAAGTTTTTTTTTCTATTTCATTTTACTTTTATGTGAAGGTTGCATGAGTAATTTTTGTGAAAATAAAGCTAAAAAGATAATAAAAAAAAAATCTTAGTATAATATTCTTTTTTCTCTCCTTTTAATTTTATTACTGTTAAATTGTTCATTGTTTATGTCATTGTCAATTAAGTGGTTATTGTGTTGTTTTCTTTCTATTTTTATAAAAATAATAGAAAAAGCCAAAATTAATGAGGAAAGAGAAATAGCATATTCAAATTTTCTTTTTATTATTTCATTATTTTATTAGTTTCTAATCTCTATATTACATGGAGGAGTTTAGACAACAAAGTAAGGAGAAGCCACTTCAAGAAAAAAAATCCTAATATGGTAAGTAATAGTTTCAAACTGTACATAAGTTTTTTGATTTATTTAGTTAAGATTCACTAATTAGCATTCTTGTTAAAAAAGATTAGCTTCTTAATAAAGTGCCTGAGATGGAATTCCATGACTGATGCAATTAGTCCTAAGATTAAGATTAGTTAGTTAATCCCATCAGAAAAAAAAAATCAGTTAGTTAATTTTGTTGTTCTTTTTTTCTTTTTTTATTATAATATAATGTAATGTAATTTTGATCTAATTGTTATGACACTATTGCATCAGGCTAAACACGTTTATGTGGATTGACTTGCTCATGTTATAAAGAAGGTTATCCAAGAAGGGTCTGATGATAAGGCAATAGAAGTGGTGCCGCAATGATCTGATGACGATACTATTGTCTTATCTTCATCAGATCATAGTTGCACCACTTCTGTTGCTATATTATCATACCCTTTATGGGAAACCTTCTCTCTAGCATGAGCAAGTTGATCCACGTAAGGGTTTTTAGCTTGATCCAATGGTGTCATAACAAGCAACTTAAAATTATATTATATTATATAACCACTAGTGGAAAATATGCTTTATACATCAGCAATTTTACATCGGTTGTGTTACAACCGTTGTAGAAAGTAGCACGGTGGCATTTTTGTAATAAAATATACTTTACGAAATACTTTCTACATCGATTACATCATGAACTGTTGTAAAAAGTGGCACGATGGCAGTTTTGTAATATTTTAATGAACTCTGGAATTGACTTTGTACCTCGGTTACAAAAAGAACCAATGTAGAAGTCATGCGGTGGCTCATTTGTAATATTCTCAATGACTTTCTACAATGGTTACTTATGCTAGTGATGTAGAATTTGAAATACAAACCCTAAATCTTACACCGTCCCTCCCACGCAAATTTCCCTCGAACTCTAACCTCTCCCTCACTCATTCACGAACACCACAACATCTCCTTCAAGGGACGCGTCATCTCCCTCACTCACTGTCCTTCCTCAAAGTCGCCGCTCCATCTCGCCGCCGTGACTGACTGGTGAGTGCTTCCGCCTTTTTGATTTTTGAGATTTCCTTTATGCCGTAAACCAATTCTATGTCAGCTGCTGGGTTTTGAGATTTCCTTTATGCCTTAAACCATCTCATGACACCATATTCACGGTCACACACTCTGATATGGCACGCCGCGGGATGGGTTTTGAGAAATTTCACGTTCTTGACGGATGGGGGTGGGTCCAGCTGCTGGGTTTTGTACATATCGGTTTATTAAGTCTGCAATTAAATTAAACTATTATTTAAACTCAAGTTCTTGATAATCTATCCGTAGCTTGGCGTAATTTTCAGTTGCTACAAGTCATACTTTGAATATTTTGAGTATTCTGTGCAAATAAGCCATATTTTTATGGGATAATGTAAGACATATCTGAGTATTCTGTCCAAAGATAAAATCTGCAACTTTTGGTCTTCAAAACACCCATCTTATGTTGATAACTTACTCTGTTAGTTATAGGAAGTGGGTGGAATTTATAGGAAAATGGGGGCTAGAAAAGTGGGCCAGCTTGAGCTAAGAGTCACAGTGCAAGGGCTTACATGGGCAGAGAAGTTCAACAATTATTGGGAAGTGCTTCTTCTAATGTATGCATGTGGTGTATGTAAGATAATACATCTAGGGAAAGGCTACTTTTTATCATATGAGTGGTTATCCTTAGTCCATGCCATCCAGAGTGATTTTTGGTTATATATATGTATGTGGCTATGGGTAATACCGTATAATCTATTATCTATGGCTCTGTGTTTTCACATGACAATCCTAATAAGCTGTAATAGAAAACTTTTACCAACAGAAAATAAAAGAGGAAAGAGGATGATGCAGTGGGAGGATGGTGCTTAAATTCTAATTGTGATTTAAATAAAAAAAAATGGCAAAGATCAGTTAAAGAGGAACATGAGAAATGGTTGCGAAGTCAATATCGCAGGAGAGTTTATCTTGAGGTCCTACCCAATTTCAGAAGCAATTTTGAAAATTGGAAACTCTTAAAGCCAAAATTAATTCCTTATGATAGATGACGCAATGAAGACCAGTTTAAAAGGTGATAGAATTGATATTTGATTGTCATTATTATAATAATTTGATGACTCATACGCCACTTACATATATGGATTGGAAGGACCTATGTGGGAGCAATTTTGTTTAAGCAGTACCTAAATTCCAGCCATTTCATTATGTAAACTTTCTATTATTCAGAACAAGGCAACCCATTATGTAGACACTCAGTGTAAACATGATCATGTTCATTGCCTTTTTGTTTTACAGTTTAACTAGGTTCTTTGTTCTGCATAAACAAAGTACTAGCAGAGTAGCAGGAAAACTTGGGAGCTCTTAAATTATTATAGCAATTCTAATTAAAATGACAACTATACATGATTCATATGATATCTATTTTGAACCCATTACCCATATAATAATATGACATGCTTTCAGCATGCTTTTCCTTTCTCTGTCACTTCAAAACACCCATAATGTAAGACATGGAACAAGGTTTGAATTTGTTCACTTCCTCTGAACTGTTCTTTTTCTTTTAGCTTCTTTATGAACAAAGTGTGCTTCATTTTGATTTACAAACGAGGTGATTGATAATTGTAAATTGTTGTTCAATTTAGAGGAGTTGCAAGAGAATGTAGTTGCTATATAAGTTGATTGGTTTCTCCTGATTTGTAATTTGTTTTTCTTTGTTTCTAGAAGAAATTGTTTCAACAAAAGGAGGCAATGGACTTCTTTTTTAAGGGAATGAATGATCTCAGTGCCCCTTCTACATAAAAGAGCTCCAGAGTTGCCCCCTTTTTAGAAACATCAATATGGTTTAAGTAACTTCTCTCAATGAATTTGAATTGCCTTTGGTTTAAGTGTGCTCTTTCAATTATTTATATTTTAACTTGTATTTTTAATGAATTTCCTTTTGTTTTTTAATTATAGGGATTTATCAAGCAACTTATTGAAAGGTGCTATACCTTCCTCTATTGGCCGTCTCTCACATTTGCAAGTTATGTAAGTTAATTTGGTTTATAGCTGTGGTATAAATTGATAAGCTTAACTCTCTCTTAATGCCAATCATGCTTGTCTTAGGAACTTGTCGACCAATATCTTTAGAGCCTAGAAATAGTGCTATGTTTTATTATATTATTTGGTAATGAAGAAAGGATCCATGTATTTATGTGTTTAACCAAGATAGATGTGTCACACAAACCATATTTTGCAATTAATCTGATTGGAAATTTCATTTAATCTGTGTGAATTGTACATGTATCTTTTTGGTGGTTTTGTGAAGCATCTTGTATAGTGTTGCATACCATTACATGTGTTTGAGAGTATCCCAATTCTCTTTCAAAACAGAAGATGTTAATGTTTTTTAATCTGAAATCTAACTTTAAATTGATGGATGGACACCTCACATAGAACTAGAAGTTATGAATGTCTAGATTGTTATAGTTGTTCTAACTAGTTAAATTTTGAACCTTATATCCCTTGATTTTCTGCATTTGCTGCTGTAACAGAAAGCTAGAGACTATGTGAGTTGAGCTTGATTTGCACATTTGGTTGTGAATTCTGAACTAAATCCAGGACCACCTATTGTCAAAGACCTGTGTCCTGCAGAATGAACCTTGAATCGTGAAATGGCAATATTTATAGGTCTTGAGGGATGACATTTTCATTAATTGTCATTATTTCTCTTCACACATACATGTTTGATTTTTTCATGATGAAGCATTTGCTTGACACTGGAGATTTGAATTATTATAAGTGATATCTAATACTCATGTGAGTTGGTACATTTTTAGGCATTCTATAAGGCCTCAAAACAGAGATTCCACAGTGATCCTGAATTTAAGCAGAGGGCACAACAGGCTGTGGTCCGGCTGCAGGTAAATTATATGTTAAGAGTTAATATTTTCCACTTTTTTATTCTACATGTGAGATCTTGGTGAACTTGGTTTTGAGTTTTACGTATGGATTAATTTTGATTTCAGGGTGAAGAAATCAGGTATCGCAAGGCATGGTTATGTCAAACAAATAATGAGAGAAAAAACTCACCATTTGTATCTTAGATGTATTTAGTTTGACATTCATATAGTTTTAGTTTTTTTTGTTGATATAGCTAGATGCCTAGATTAGTACTGGTTAATTTAATGTATATTGAATTATATATATGGATGTTAATGTTAATTATTGAGGTTTTGTTAATTCTGTATTGTTGTTGATTCTGTTGTTGTGTATGAAAACAAGGAAAGGAAGGGAGGGAAGAAACAAATGCTGTTTTTTTTTTAATTTAAAAAAATCATTACTTTCTACATCGGTTGGGATCTTAACCGATGTAGAAAGCGCATTTTCTACATCGGTTGGTCAACAAAACCGATGTAGAAAGTCCACCAGAGTCCACAATTTGGATGTAGAAATCACACTTTCTACAACGGTTGTGTCTTCCAACCGATGTAGAAATGTACTTTCTACATCGAGCGTATCTACAATGGTTGGTCAACCGATGTAGAAACCTTTTTTCAACCGTTGTAGAAAGGTATTTTTGCACTAGTGAACAGTAGAAAGTATTTGCCTAATCTTAATCTTGGGACTCACTCATTAGTCATGGACTTCCATATCTCAGTCTCTTCTTTAAGAAGCTATATTTTTCCAATAAGAGTGCTAACCGATAATCCTAATTAAATAAAAAAAAAAAAAAAACTGATGTCCAATTAGAAACTTTCACTTATCATGTGAGATTTCTTCTTTAAAGAAAAATTCTCCATTTTTTATTGGCTAAATTCCCCCTTGTACATAGATTAGAAACTAATTAAACACTGAAATAACAAAGGAAAAAATTATGAGAATAGAGAATATATTTTTTATTAGGTTGTTTCTCTTTCCTCATTATCTTTGACATTTTCTATTCTGTTTAAGGTTTTAGAAAATTAGAAAGAAAACAACAAAATAATCATTTAATTGACAATGATATATATAATGAACAATTTAACAATAATAAAATTAAAAGAAGAGGAAAAATTGACATCATACCAAGATTCTTTATCATTTTGGCTTCACGTTCAATAAAATCCATCATGAAACCTTCATTACAAAGTACAAAATAGAGAAAAAATTTTTTGCAAACAATAAAACAAGAGAGAGAAAGAAAATAATCATATGTGAGAATAGCATGCAATGCTTCTCAGTGAGAAGCATTGCATGCTATATAAGGATTCTTCTTCTCATTAGGATTCTCCCGGCTCACCATCTCTCTTCAGTATTTATCAACTGCTTACAGAGGGGCGCACTATATTGCTAAAAAAATTGAAGTTAAGAGAATGGTGGGCAATATAAGATCTCCTACCATCCTTACAAGTTCATTTTTACAAGGGGAACAATTGCGAAAGAGGTCGATCTTCCAGAAATCCCTTAGTATTTGTATAATTTTTGTGAGTTTGAAGACATATTAAGTGGAGCTGCTTGTCCTATGTTTTAGGTGGATTCTAGTGTGAAGTACCAGTTTTACTGGTATACTGGTATACCCCAAACTTTTTTTATCAGGGATGATTTTCAACCATTAGATATATTAGTTAAATAATGAGTGGTTGAGATTGTTATGTCCAAAAAAAAAACGGGTAACCTCAAACTTGGTAAACCTGTTTGTTAACAATTTGCAATATAGTCCCCTATTTTTGCAGAAAGGGTCTTCGTTCCGTACTGTGTCGGTAAGGCCTGGGTGATAGTTGGAAGAAGACGCCGCCACCACAGTTTCGGATTTGTAATTGACGTTTTCCTCCGTGGATCCACCGTCGTCCACCACCAACTTCGTCCCTACCCCCACCCCTCTTCCACCTTCTTTCACAAAGCCCAGATATCTAACAAACCCACTCTATCAGAACCTTGATACACGAATCGGGGCAAACCCCTTGCACCTATCCATCCCTGTTTTTCACACACTCACTATACTAAGTAATTAAAAAATCCTCAACAAAGGGCAAAGTTTAGAACCAGAGGCTTTATGGTTTGGCCACCCAAAAGCCATGTAATTCAAGATCCCATTTTAGGTTCTTCTTCAACAAGGTCTGTGTCAATTTTGTTGGACTGCAACGGTTCTTCTGAAAGGTCGACTTTCCTTCTAGATTGCCATGAACGGTCCTTTTATTGTTGGAGATGAGGGAGGAAAATGGGGGTTGTTGAAGAGTTGGGGGCATTAGAAGCAGAAAGGGATAGTGAAATTGGGGTTTTGTAGCGAAGGAGAATGGAAGGTTTTGAAGGATGTGCCAGTATGGTGTGAATGGGGAGAGTGAAGGTGGTTGATGCAAGAACGAGAGGAGTGTGTGGCTTCCTCTTCCCCCTTCGCCTGACTGCTGTGTCACCGCCATGGCTGGAAGGATCTGAGAGAAGGGACCCCTATTTGGACGAACCCCTATTTGTAAATAAACAAATTTTAAGTTACCTGCAACTACCGCATAAATTGGCTATAGAGGGTCAATTAAATGCCTCACCGGTATACCAGTAAAACTGGTACTTCACACTAGAAGCCACCTATGTTTTAGTAGGTAAATTCAAATTCAATGTGGTGTATATTTTAACTTTTATAGTATATGTTCTTACATATTTTACTTTAACAATTGTTGTTGGTCAGTTTGTTGATATAGTCCAATACCAACCAGAAAGCAAGCCCAAAAAGGTGGTCTTCACTTTGAAGGGCAAAGGATAATGAATGAAAAAAACATATACGTACCATTCTTTTGTTACCTATTTATTTTTTATTTTAAATTTTTTTAGAATATTTGTTTGTCTTTTTTATATGTTAGGGACGATACATTTAGTTGTACCTTATGGGAGGAGTACATTACACAAGTATTTTTTTTTTTTAGAGACAGGGTCTGGTGCTATTGTTGTATTGTTAACACTTCGGAAAATAAATGATTCAAAAGGTTAGTAAAGCATTGTGACATTCTTTGCATTAGTCATATTTTGTGTAAATAGATAGAATTTTACTTTCATACTTCCATAGTAAGTATTTTACTTTTACATTGACAATATATTTAAATTTAACTAATTTTTAATATATATATATATATATACTAATAATAATTTATTATTATTATTATTATTATTATTATAATTAAAATATATAATATTCATAACTTGACATAACTTTTATGAACGGAAATCTTCTATACCAAAACTATTTTCTTAGTGTGCGTTACACCAATCAAATGTTCGAGATAAGTAGCGGTGTTGATGAGTTGTCATTTTTTTTTCTCCTTAAATTACAAATTATTATTGATGAGGGATGAAGAATGTGACAAAAAATAAGACAGAAGATATTCATTCTACTTTTACATAGTTCTTGGTTGGGTGGAAATGGACGGGAGTGATGGGATGGATTTTTGTAGAGAAGTCCTAGCAACATTCTTTTCAACACTCTTTTAAATTATGTTTGCCATAGCCTAAACAAATATACATTGATGATGATGAATCACATTTTTGTTGCACTTGGAGTATCCTTCATAACTCCAACCATTTCCAACAAAGAATTTCTCAATTCTTGCAAATATCACACAATGGCATATAGTTCTTGGTTATGTGTCCCTAGAGAAATAACCTCCAAAATCAAGTAATGACAATAGAGATAAGGCGGTAAGTAGTAAGCAATCCAATCTGCATGAATTGAAGGAAGGAAAAAAAGAATAATGGAAGGAAAGTTGTCGCGCACAGCAAATAAGCTTATACCCTCTCCCATTCAACAACTGTCCCAACTTGCTCAAACAAGATGCGACGCCATCAACCTCACCGAGGGCTTCCCCGACATCCCTGCTCCTCCCAACATTAAAAATGATGTCGTTTCCGCCATCATTTCCGACTTCAACCAAGATAGGTCAAACAATTTTCTAAACCTTACATTACAACTAGTGGCACTCACTTACTTTTTGTTTTCAACGATTGATTGATAGAATTTATGATTTGTATTTTGAGGCACGTGCAAGGTATATGTGATCAGCTGACCAATATGGTGAATGAAATGCATGGTTTACACATCGATCCTCTTACGGACGTTGCTATTTGTTGTGGCCAAACTGAAGCATTTGCAGCTGCAATCTTTGCAAGTATGCTCTGTTACCTACTGTTATCCTTGTTTTGTTAGATCATGAGGTTTTGTATATTATGGTGTGTGGTTCCTTTGACTTGTACACCATAAATAATCATGCTTTGTTCTATTTCAAACAACAATTGACCCTGGTGACCAAGTCATACTCTTTGATCCTTCCTATGAAACATATGAAGGATGCATTACCATGGCCGGGGGAGTCCCAGTAAGCTCACTGTTACCAACTATGTTTTCAATTATGTTTATCTTGTATAAACAACACTTTACAAGTTTACATATACTGATATGCAGTGTAATATTGAAACTTTTACGGACATAATAATCTATATACAGTCCAATGGTTTTGCACATTTGTTGACTCTTTTGAAGTGTTATCGATATAACTATATTTTGTCTAACGCCCCCTTGTTTTTGGGAACTCAATGAATATGATAGATACACGTGGCGCTTGACCCACCTCATTGGACCCTGGATCCAGGTAAATTGCTTAGATCACTTACTGACAGAACTAAAGCCATTATACTGAACATGTTAGAAATTACACAAATTCATAATTCACTAGAAAATATACTTCAACCTCATCTTGAAAAGGCCTCAGATTCATCCTGTTGATATCCTACAACCAATAGAATAACAATTGGGTGAATCATTTTATTTTTTCTACTTTAAAATAAGTGAATAAGAAACACCAATGCTATCAACTTATGGTTTAAGCTCTTAAGTCTTAACCATATGATTATGAAAGTTACAAGTGTTTCAGATTATCCATTCTGTGTATTCTGCTATCAAGTATTCCATATAAAGTTTGCAATCAAGGTTAAGCTTCTGATATGCCCAATATTTGTGATGGCAATTGCAATCCTTGAAGAAGATTGCTATGTTGTTTATGTTTCATTGTTCCCTCGTTCAAAGTTTTACTCTTTCACAGGGCTTATATGCCATAAAAAGGAAGTTTTGGACTCATAAAGTGACCAAGCTATAATAGTGACACCAACTTACTAGAAGTTTTTTTTTGTTATACATCGATATGTTTGAAAGAGACACTTAGTCTCACAATTTATGAATTACAAAATGCTGATGTAAAGTGTAAACAGTCCTCACAATCCTACTGGCAAAGTTTTCGCAAAAGATGAACTTGAGACTATTACTGGAGCATGCTGCAGCCGAAATTGCCTGCCTATTAGAGATGGAGTACAATACTCCCTTACTTTGGACTGATAGAACTTTAGGATTTAAATAAGACATTCATGAGATGAATTAAAATAGATACTCATGTTCCAAATGAATTTACTGCTGCTACTACTATTTAGTGTAATAACTACTATGAGGAAATATGGCCTTGTTGCTACAGCACATGTGTGTGGTTCGAGGGTACCAATTTTTTTGCATAAATCAGCTATGGTTATACCAATTTATGCCATGATCAATTTATACGTGTTAGCTATTTTTTGACAATGATTTCCTTTCGAATTAATTGATTTTGTAAACCAATGGACATCTCTGCTTCTAGCTCGCTTTTGATTTGGATATCATACTTCTTTGCATGAATTTCCATATGCACAAGAAAAATTAATCTAAATTTTAACTTTGCAAGAGTGGAATATTTGTCTAGCTTGTAATGTAAATAATGCAATGTTTTGCCTTCTTTTGGATTCTTCATGCAGGTATATGAGCATATAACATATGACAATGGAAAACATATATCCCTTGCCTCATTCTCAAGAATTCAAGAGCGGACTATTATAACATCTTCTTTGTCTAAAACATTTAGTGTCACGGGTATCAAAACTGCATTAAACCAAACTACACTCGAATGTTCTTTAAGTCCTCACAGCATTGCTAACAAGAATGGGATTAACTCATTTTATCAGGTTGGAGGGTTGGATGGGCAATTGCACCAGCTTTTTTTTGCATCTGCTATCAGAAATATTCATATCAGAGTTACAGATTGTGCTTCAACACCTTTTTAGGATGGGCTGGAGGGTTGGATGGGCTGCGTTGACTGCATTGAGAAGCCCCCCAAAATACTTTGAATCATCAAGAAGAGTAAGAAATCAAAAGTACATTTGGATTTTGAAGACACTTCGTACAGTGTTATTCTATATAACTAGGAAAAGCAGAAATTGATATCATACCCCCTCCCCCTACACAGGTAAAAAAAAAAACACAAGAAATTTGATGCAGAGTCAGTCATAAGTTTCTTATTCTTCTTTTTCCTGATAAGTTTCTTATTCTTCTTTTTCCTGATGTTTCTCTCTATACTCAGAATTATCAATTGAAGAGATACTGTAGTGTTTGGAAGAGCTTATTTAAGTTCCTTTTGACTTATCTGATGACATAAGCTCTTATGCAGCGTGTTTGGCAGAGCTTATAAAAGTAACTTATGTCATTTCATAAGGAGTTTTTGACTTATTTTCATAAGTCACTGGAACAAGCTTATGGAATTTTAATAAGTGCTTATGACCCCTTCGTGTTTTCCCCATTGGAATCATCTCCTGCTCCTTTCTTCATAAGCTCTTATGACATAAACTCTCATGCGATAAGGTCTTATGTGATAAGCTCTTAATTAAGTTATTTACCCAAACACGGCCTAATATCATCAAGATGCTTGATGGAGTAGGTTTTAAGATATAGTTTAATTTATACCCCAGAGTTCTTTCTTCTTATTTGTTAAGCTTCCTGATAATTACCCCCTATTTGTTGTATGTTCACTCTTTACCTTCTTAATTCTTACCGTAGATGTTCACGAATCATGTAGGATTTATTTCAATTGTCATAGTCTATTCCAGTTGTGATTTTTCATTTTTCTGCAATATGCTAGTCCATTATCTATGATTGCTTTCTAGCAAAAAGTGTTTTATGTTCACAGGTAGAATTCGTCAAGAAACTGATACTTGAAGTAGGGGTGGTGGCTGACCAGGACAAGGATTTTTCCATACTTGTCATTGAATGAAGTTTCTAATGTAAGTTGTTGCTACCAGGAGAGATACATTAGATTTGCATTCTGCAAGAGCGACGCAACTTTGGCTGCAGTTTCGAAAAGATTGGCTTAGGTTTTAGATGCTGGTGGACATCTAGAGCTACATTAAATTGACCAGAAAGAATAATAGATAATAGGAACAACGAAAGATACTGGAGAATTGACCAGAAAACCATTGAATTAGCCACCTTGTATTTGATTCATCACTATCTTATGCGAAGTTCTAGCTACTTGAGAATGTGTTTGGGAAAGCTGGAAAGAAAAAAGATTATGCTGATAATTTGTTTTCAAATAATCGATTATTGTGATAATCGATTATAATCAGAATATGTTTTTGTTTGAGTATGTTTATTGAAAAGCGATTTAAAGATAATCTATTTCGTTTGGGTGGTATAAAAATAATCATTTTTACATAATAAAATATTAAAAAGGGTGTAAAGTTATTTGTTTATATTAATGATATTGAATTTTTTTAACATTAAAACTGGTTAAAATGTTTATTTTTTTTCTATTTTGTCATCAATTTATTTCTATTATAAAAAAATAAATAAATTTTTTTACATTTTTTATTATGAAAATTCAAGCTCCCGATAGTCTCGTACAATCCATAATATAAAAGAATTGGCCGTGTGAAAAAAAAAAGCCATCCGGTGAGGGAAAAAACGCACGTCTGTAAAATAGTATGGTGTTGGGGGCAAAAGAGGAACAAAATTTTGAGATTGTAAAATAATCAAGATGCAAAAATCTTACCGTCCTTGATGGAAGTTGGTTGCGAAACAGTTTTTATTGGTTAAAAAAGCTTTTTTTAAAAATAAGCTCACTACCCAAACATAAAAAATTATTCACAAACAACTTATTAGAACAAAAACAGCTTAAAGGGAAATAATCAATCTTTTTCCCAAACACCCTCTCGGATCAAAAGTTGAAAGATATAACAAAGCATGCCCCTCCCTGTCCTTTTGTGTATCAGTTGTAAGTGAACTATATTCTAATGAGAGATCTAGGGTTCAAGTCCCCGAGATGCTACTTTGAAAAGGAGAACTTATACTATGACACAAAAGTTTTACATCATACGGTTTACACCGTATAGTGCCGCACTGAGCTGCACTGTGCGGCACTGTAGTGAATCTTTTTTTTTTTTTTTTTAAATTACTTTTTTTATAAAAATATTATTTATAAAAAAACACATTCATCAGATAATGAATTGAATTCACCAGATATTTGTACATAATTCACCAGATATTTGTACATGATTAACCAAAAAAATTATTTCTCAAAAAAATCCATTCACCAGATAATGAACTGAATTCACCAGATATTTATACATGATTCACCACTTAACGAAAAATTTTATTTCTAAAAAAAAACACATTCACCAGATAATGAATTGAATTCACCATATATTTGTACATGATTCACCAGATATTTGCACATACTTAACCAAAAAATTTATTTCTCAAAAAAATCCATTCACGAGATAATGAACTGAATTCACCAGATATTTGTACATGATTCACCACTTAACGAAAAATTTTATTTCTCAAAAAAACCCATTCACCAGATAATGAGATATTTGTACATGATTCACCAGATATTTGCACATATTTAACCAAAAAATTTATTTCTCAAAAAAATCCATTCACCAGATAATGAATTGAATTCACCAGATATTTGTACATGATTCACCACTTAACGAAAAAATTTATTTCTCAAAAAAACCCATTCACCAGATATTTATACATAATTCACCAGATAATTACACATACTTAACCAAAAAATTTATTTATCAAAAAATAATATTTAAAAAAAAATCAAAACTTAAAAGAAAAACAAAAAAACAAAACAAAAAACGCTACAGTGCTACACAGTGCAGCTACAGTGCCGCACAGTACGACACTATACGGTGTAAGGTGTAAAAAGTTGTGTCAAGATAGCATTTCTGGTTGAAAAAAGGTCTCGTCGTCTATCAATTATTGAAAATGTGAGTTGGCTTGGTTCAGTCACTGTGCCACTGAATGCTGTAAAACATATCATTTTTTTGGCTGAAGTTGTTATTTATGCTCTATTGTGCGCACATAATCTTACTTATGACTCATTCTTATAATCGATGAAGTCAACAGGTATTTTGATTTCTTATAGATCAGATTGCTTACAACTATTTTGTATTTTGTTTAAACTTACATATTTAGTCTTCTCTACTGTTTTATACCAAAGAAAAAAATGTCTTCTCTACTGTTTGTTAAATAATTTATTAGGTGAATCAATAGGACCATTTATGTGCACATTGACCATTTCTATATGTACAGAAGATAAACTATATGCATGATAAAACCTCATTGCAACAAAAATCTGGTTAGCCTTCCCTCGAAAAACAATGAGTTAAGTGAAGAGTATATAAGAGGGAAGATTCATATACTCATTGTTTTAAAGTTTGGGGACAAAATGTTGTGTCAAACTCATTATTATAACTTCTTGCTTAGCCTATTGATGAAAATTTCCCAAACTTTTGGGGCTCCCTTGTGGTAACAAATATGTGAAATTTAAGATGTTACAACCTGGCTTCCTTGTCCCTTGTAGAAAATATAATTTTCTTTTCCAATTTTAAAGTACTTTTGTAATGGAAAAGAAAATAAAATAGCAAGTAGAAAATATTTGTAGGTATCATATTAGGAATTTGATTTCGTTTTTATTTTATTTATTTTCTTGTTATCTTTTAAATATTTATTCTTTATAAGCCTTCTCCTACTAACAAATTAAGTTTGTAGGAGAATTGATCCTTGACAAAGTAGCAAAGTCCCTTTAATTAATTGATCCTTGACAAAGTAGCAAAGTCCCTTTAATTAATTGATCCTTGACAAAGTAGCAAAGTCCCTTTAATTAATTGATTAGTGGTTTCTTGACATCAATTGATTTTAAGATGAAATCTAACAACGTCTTAAAGATAAATATTAAAAGAGTTTGGTCCTTGATAATAACACAGCGACAAAATTCTATTATGCTTTATACACTAAAATAGAATATATAGCATTAAATAATAATTTTTCCACATAGTAGATATATGAAAAGGCTGTGGTTGAGTCTAATGAGTAATGACAATAACATTAACATACACCTCATATAACTGGTGTATGAAATTGTCCGCTATCGATATTAATAAATAAAAGAGATATCATAAAAATCATAAAAGAAAAATATATAATCTATTTGTACCAAAAAAAATATATATAAACTATATATGCTGTTGTAACACGGATTATGATTAAATATGTTTTTGTCCTTGTAAAATAGTAAAAATTCACTTTTAGTCCATCATTTTTAAAACATATGTTTTTTATACCTCAATTTTCAAAATAACTCGCTTTTGGTCCCTAACTTCATCTGAATCTGATATGTCAAACGGAGTTTCATGTCTCTATTCTTATGTAAAAGCATATCTAGTATTAATGAAGTGATGGACGAGAAAAATGGACATAGAACTCCATTTAACATATGAGAATCAGATGAAACGAAATTAACATTAAGGACCAAAGATTAGTTATTTTGAAAATTAAAGGACAAAAATCATATATTTTTAAAATAAGGGACTAAAAAAAATGAATTTTCACTATTTTACGGTGAAAAAAACATATTCAACCCTACGGATTAATATGCTAATAGTAATAAAAGTTAAATATAAGTTTATCTAACTAGTGTGTCTTTGGACAAACGACTATTTTGGACCTTCTTGACCAGAATCGAAACACATTTGAGTCTAATATATACAGAGACGTTTACTATACTGATCCCTAAGCTATGTCGCGTAACACAGCTTTGGGCATCCATCGTGGTGATGTTGACATGTTAAGACTTTTTGGTAAATGGGAAGTGAAGAATGAAGAATCTATCTAGTTGATGCAATTACACTAAATAAAGCCCATAACATAATAATAATGGATAGAAATTGACATGAACACTGATGTCTCATATCAGAGAACCAAGTGTCGGTGCCCCTGCCCCATGATGAGGGACTTGTAGATCTGGATAATCACCTTCTCATCGTATTCCTTAGGTGGTGGGGCCCTGCAGAAGCCAGGGTCGGCGGAGGCGCTCACCGTCATGACCCTTGAGTTCGCCAAACCCAGCATCATCCTCACGTACGCGTCCCTCAACCACACCAGCAATTTCTTCGGTGAAGGGATTTTTTGGATTCGGATCTTGGGTGTCATCTTGATCTTCCACCCCCGCAACCGACCCTTCCGGGTATGGGTTGCTCCCAACTCCACCCTGCTTCTTCGACCCGACGGCCCATTTAGCTTCCGGTAGCCCCTTCGAGCCCAGTACTCCTTCAAACCCTTGTACACGCTAGCTGAGATGCCTTCCATGTTCTGGTTCTGGAACGGAGGCTAGACTGCAACCGTGATGATGATGCGGAGAGGAGGAAGAATAGAACAATTGCGAAAGAAAAAGTAGGAATCCCCTTTTTAGTGAACTTTTGGGGTCTCTTTGTATTGACCTAGGGGCTAGATCTACTGATCTAGCTTCATTTCACTCTCTTTAAGGTACAAGAACCAAAAAGAAATCATGCTTTTCTCGGAAGAAAAAGAAACAAAGAAGTGAAGACCCTGTGAGTGCGAGCTGTGAATCCAGAATCGACTACCAGCTAGAGGTGGGGTAGCTGTAAAAGTTTGACTTCTTTTTTATGGATAAAATTTAGGATGATGAAATGATGTCCGAGCCAATATCGAGGGGTTTCGAAGGATATTAGTTAATAATGGAATGGAGTGGAGAGGTATGAAAGTTTCATAAGAGAATCTCAAAGCCCAATGTTGAGGGTATAAGATTTGGGGGTTTGAATGGGATGAAGTAGTTTAATTTACCATCCTAAACCTTATTACTATATTGCTTAACAAACTTCTAAATAATGAGTTAATAATTTTTTTAATCACTGCAATCCATTACTAAGCACCATGCTTCATCCTCCACATCCAATACTAATGGGAGCTCTGACCGGTGAGATACGAGACTTTCTTGTGTCCCACAAAACCAATCCCTTGGCTTATAAAAATTTGACTTTTGATAGGCTAATAGTTAAGAGATTATTGTCGCCCTGCAATATTAGATTTAGATCCTCGAGGAAATGCTGCACCCTCGATCACTTTCGGTTGGCAGCCCATGAATGTAAGTGATATGTTTTTTCTCAGTAGGATAAAAGGAAGGTCAGTAGGATAAAAGGAAGGTCAGTGACATTAGATAACGAAAACAACACAAACTTGACGAATTAAGGTTTTTATCTTGTTCAGCTGTTATTAATATTTGATAGGATTGTTGTTGCATCTTTTCCCGTTGATTGTGTTGAAGCGTAGGCATTGGTTCTTTTCAGGTAGCATAACATCAATTCAACCAATTAACACCTGTTCTCTTCACCATTGGGGATAAATTAGGTAGGTATTGGTACCGACAGATTAACAGCTATAAACAAGGTTGTTGTTTTTTTTTTTTTTTAATACATAAATTCTTTTTAGTTAATACTGTAGAACTTAAGAATCATAAATATTTTTATATTTGGTATATTTTTTTTAAATACATTTCAAAAAAACTAATATTCTAAAAAAAAATGGCTCTTATCCTAATTTCACATAACAATATTAATATTATGTTAAAATATATTTTTTCGGAAAAAAAATAAAATTAAGGTATGAACAAATATTGATTCGCGCTAATTTTATATTTAATTATTTTTTACTTTTTATTTTTTATTTTCAATAATGTATATCCATAGATATTTTAAAAAATAATAGTAACATATTTAGAAAAGATGTTCTTAAACAAAACATGTGAATTAGAGATTCCAAGTGACACTCTAAAAAATGTTTAACATCCAACAAGTGCAATTTTAGTATTACTAAAAATAATCATTCTCAGAACCATGAGAATCATGATTCCTGGGGAAAAAATTGGCCTACCAAACAACTCCTGTAAATTACATATAAACTCCTTACCCGAAATCCTTTTTTCAGTAAACGAAACACCATCAAATTATGACTGAGTAAGGGTTTGGAAAGCCAAGTTAGAATCCAATTATAGGTGAAGGGCAACAAGCCAACAATGGCGACAAGCCGACAAGATCTGAAAGCTAAAGAAGAGTCTGGGTTAGACGTCGCAGGTTTAAAGGAATGTTATGAAAGTCTACCAGCAACCTAGCTAACCATAGCAGAAGAGTGAATCGACTTGCAATGACGGAATGTTGATGTGCTCGATATATTTTTGCTTCCGTTGTATTGATCTGAATATGTAGCTTGAGTTATTTAACATGTTTAGATCGTTTTTTAGTATAAATATATGTATGATCTATATGACATGAGTTTTCAATTCACAATTACTTTTATAAAGAAATTATTATTCAATAAAATTAAAAAGTTATAGATGTAAGTAAACATTTGACTTACAGTGATATAAATTTCCCAATGTTAATTAAATAAAGGAGACCAAAATTGCGAGCTAAATTGATTTTTAAAATTAGTTATTTGCATGGATTGACTTGCAGATTTGTAAATTGAAAACAAAGGAGCTGGTTGATGACGATGAGTCATGAGTTACCCTCATTTTTCACATTTGTGTTATCGTGTGTGACCAGTTGACTAACTGGTTGGCTTACTTTACGAGTTTGTTCAACAACTTACCGTACGAGGTATTTCCAAATTAAAGTTCGACGAGTTCTACCGTAAGAGACTTTGTCATGTCTCTCACGGTGAGAGACCAACTATTACCGTAGATTAGATATTGTCACATGATATTACGGTACACCTGTCCACACCATATCATTTTTCATATAATTCTTCCCTCTCTCACTCTCAGTTCTTCGTTGATTGTCCCTCTCGGTCCATCTCGGTCATGGCGGCGGCGGGGCAACCAAGGTGTGCGGCCCATGACCCCGACGCCCCACCTCCCTTTCCCCACCCAGCCACCTCTGAAAAGTGAAGACCCAAAACACAATGAGCACCCACCGCCACCCTCAACGCACCTCAAATTGACGAGACGACGGTCTGGTTCACTCAAGCACAAGCACGTATGGAGGTGATACGACCGGCGCAGCTCCCACAGCGGTAACGAGAAGAATCCAGTACTAGCCGGCTCCTGATCGCCGAGGAACAAATCCTCAGAGCCAAGATCGGTAGTGATCTGACGCTAGTGAGGAAAATGATGAAGACGGTGACGACGAAAAGGATGCAGCCAGAGAAAACTCGCCTCCTGCCACCAGCGTCCCCCAACACCCTTTCCTCAGCAAGATCAGCCTAGCCCCCGCACCGACGAGGAGTCATACACGATTTGAATCCCTAGAAGGAGCCATACGCGATTTGAATCCCTAGAACCCAACAAACTGTTTCTCCGGTGAACCCATGGACGGCGGTGGCTACATGGTGGCTGCGTGGTGGCTGAGCGGAGAAGGAGAGAGTTTCTGGTGAGGGCCTTTGGATGGATGGGCAGAGAAGGAGATGAGAAAAAATTCGATGTAGGCGGTGCACCGTTAGGATTGTGGAGCTTTTTAATCTGACGGCTCTAACAAGTTGCTCACCGTGAGAGACATGACAAGGTCTCTCACGGTAGAACTCGCCTTAAAGTTCACTCTTCATAAGAGTTATGGTTGTTAGGAGAAGACTCATGCTATGTTCGGTTCCAAGTTTAAAATAGATGGAAGCACGTCTTTTTGTTTTTGTTTTTTTAAGAAAATACTAGCGAGTGTAATGGTTAAGGAATCAAAAGAAGTACATTTGTATGAGAAAATGATGTATTTATTACAAATAAAAATGTTAAACTTGTATTCTCGATACAAACTTTCCTTTTATTGATTCATTAATCAAAAGTCTTATGACACCCATTAGCAACACCTTTTTCTTGGTCATTTTGTTCTCTCTATTTCCCTTCCATTTAGGAGAGAGATAGATACAAAGAAATTTTAATGATTTAATTTTATTTAAATGATAAAAAATGAAACACAAATCTCTCATTTGTATCTATGTCTCTCCTAAATGGAAGGGAATTTGGGAGAATAAAATGGAGAGGATCTAGTTTGGGCTTAAGCCCCATTGTTATAAAAAAAATATGGAGAAGATCTCCACTCCTTTTTTTTTTTTTGGTGTGCTCCACTTCTTTTTTTTCTTTTTTCTTTTACAGGAAAATGTTAGTGTATAAGTTGTTATGTTAATTAGTTTTTCTTTTTTACCAAGGTTTGAACCCTAGACCTCCAACTCATTCAACATCTTATACCCTTATCTCAAACCAGTTGAGCTATCCTACCCCATAGATAGAAGAACGTCTGTACAAGCAAAAGCTACTCAGAGTGTCTTTAATCAAAAGCGCTTAAGCCACAACATAGAATTACCAAACATGAACTCAAACAATCAAACACTGGGCATGGCTGCTCTTGTCAAGTAATAAGCAAATAAACTATTGGGGGTATTTGGGAAGACAATCCAATGTTTAAGTCAGCAAGGGTGTTGTATATAATGTATGTATGTGGTGTTCAGATTACTTACATGAGCTTATAACTCCTTGACCTTTTACAGTGGTGTCCCTGGGCAGTGGCAGATCTAGGACCTAGACTCGGTGGGGGCGATTTATTTAAAAATTAAAAATATGTATCGTGGTTAAATATATTTTTGATCCCTATAAAATTGGTAAAAATTGATTTTAGTCCTTGTAATAATTTTATTAAATTTTAGTCTCCAAAAAATACAAAAAAATGGGTTTTTAATCTATAGTTAGAGACTAAAAACACACTACTTTTATTAAATGCGGGACTAAAAATGAATAAAATTTGTATAGGGACCAAAATCAAATTTTACCAATTTTATAGCGATCGAAAACATATTTAACCCTATATATTATTATCATACATATGAATATAAAGACAGAGAAGGCTGGTTGAGGGTGAAAGTTTGAGTTTGTTGTAGAAAATAGAGAAAATAAAGTCAATGGGTTCAAATATATAAAAATGGTGGAGGAAAAATACATACACCTAAGATATTTACTTGTAATTTTATTAAAGTCAGAGTGTGCAAGTGCATTAGTCCCTGTAATAATTTTATTAAATTTTAGTCCCAAAAAAATACAAAAAATTGGGTTTTTAATCTATAGTTAGGGACTAAAAACACACTACTTTTATTAAATGCGGGACTAAAAATGAATAAAATTTGTATAAGAACCAAAATCAATTTTTACCAATTTTTACCAATTTGTATAGTTACGGACCAAAGGCATATTCTTGGGTTTTTGGGTCTAGAGGGACATTCGGGCTCGGACTCCACGTAATGCTTAGGGCTTTGCAACCTCTTGTCGTGGAAATCGGCTACCCTGCACGAATGTACTCAATAGGGGACTATCAAATATTATATAGGTGATATGCGAAATCCTAGAACAATTGGGGAAAGGACCGATGGAGAGGCCACCCAACGCGAAATAATTGTGTTATGGGAATTATCACGGCCTATTATACTCGAGGAAGGGAAGTTAGGATCTCCGGATATTGTGTTAGAAAGTGGGTATTGAAGTGTTAACATAAAATTTACGAATAAAGTCTTATATCCGAACAATCTTATGATATGAATATTTTTATATTTATATGAGTTGTTACTTGGGTATTTTAATGCTGTTTATGATGTTAAATATATAACTGTTGTGTTTAAACTCATATGTTGGTAACTCACCTTTATATTATTTTTCTCTGTTGTGGAAAAATTTATATTATGTGCTTAGATGGACCCTCTTCACCACATGGCTCATACGGGCTTCCTAGCCACCTTTGAGTTCAGAGATGAAGCTGGCGCTTAGGTGATCCACCCCAGAGCCCGAAGCGCTACTTATACGGGACCATTATTATCTACTAAGAGAGTAGAGAATAGAATTAATTCATGCACTCATAGCGTGAAGACTGTGGAGGTACCCTTACCGCCCATCTGGAAATTGCTGCGACATCTGGTCGAGATAGGGAATACATATCACCAACCACCACCACTGTAGGTTATTCCTGGAGGAGCACCCGCATCACCACCACCTGTTCCTGTAGTTATCTATGGAGGAGAGGAGAACGATGAAGATATTATAGTTGCTGATCAACTTCCCGAGGCTGATCCCGTAGAGGAGGATCCCATTGAGGAGGATCCTACTGAGGCCGAGGGAGAGATGCCTGATTATCATCCTCTAGACGAGGAGATGGATCCAGTGGTGGTTGAGGTTGTAGGGATAGTGTCTCCTGACCCATCAGATCCTGGGGATGACCATGGAGGTCTCCTTAGTGGACATCTTTAGATGTTTAGCATAAGTCCGTTGATAGTTTTCTTTTTGGGTAGTGTTAACTTCACAGGGTTTGCATATTCGGCTGTTGAGAACCAAGTTTTTTTTTGTATTAGTAGTATTCTCTGTCAAACCCTTGTTTAGTATATCATATGTTTGTATGTGTGACTGATATCTGTATGTGTTCCTAACCTACTGTAGAACTTTGATACGGTGACTCCTGGTTATATGGGTCTAGATAGAAATGATGCATATATATATATATATATATATATATATATATATATATATGTATATATATATATGTATGTATATATATGTATGTATGTATGTTATGGCTCGGAGAGCCTTTCTTTCAAATGAAAAATATAAATGTCTAGTAGGTGTTATCGTTGGGAATATTGAAATTACAGAGGAGACTCTGTCAAATTTTTTTTATGCCCAGTGTTTTAAAGTAATTTCCGAAAGTAATCAGCAATAAAGAAAAATAAGAGAGAAAATCATGTAATGCCAAGGAAGGTGTTACAGTTATCAAACATTAAACTATAGATTAACTTGAAACTATTATCAAACATTAAACTACATAGTAAAGCAAATGTCACAGAAGCTGAACACAGTGACTGGTGTAGAGACTGGACGAAGAATGGACAAAGCCACATCATGCTAACTCATTCTTACAGAATAACTATATTAGTCGCTATTTTTCGGTCGCTGAACGACCTTTTTTTTGTAGTGATCGCCATACCCCATTGTTTACATACATTTACATGACAATAAAACAGTGGCGAACTTCCCAATATCAAACTCTACTTCAAGCCATGTTTTATATATATGTCAGACTCAAAGAAGAGAATAGGAACTCTTTGAGCAGTAAGTCACTTCAATGTGTAGCTAAGAGTGAAATTATATTATTAACAAAAACAAACTCTAGGTGTCAATCACTCGAAGTTTAACAAACATCAAATTTCAAAGGGGAGGGTTTACATAAATTCATGAAGCATAATACTGAGTGTTCACATAGATTATTAGGAAACAACATCAATCTTCATAGTTATTGAAATTTCTTAATACAAAAACAGACAAATATTTATAATTACTAAGGAGAGACTCCAAAAGAGTGACAACAATTTCCACTATCTGTTGATACTACGAGCCAAATTCAGAGTACTCCCTCCTTTGAATATAATGACCACAAACAGCAACACAAAAAAAAAAAAAAAAATTACAAAGTTCCTTCCTCTCTTGTTTCTGAATTTCAGAGAGAAAAAGATGAACCTCAGAAAATTTTCAGACCCTCTTAGACATACCACCAAAACAGAATTTTTGGACACTCTCACAGAGCAACCAAAACAGTAATCATCATTGTTGCAAAAAGAATTTTTTTCATTTCAGAGACTGTCAAATAACAATAAAACAGAGAAGGAAGGGGGCAAGGGGATACAGAGAAGGAAGGAGGGGGATACCTTTGCAGTGGTCCTTGCGGTTGTCCCTGTGGTGGCCGGAGCTCTACGGTGGTGGCACTGTTTCTGCGGAGGGAAAGACCAGAGATGAGAGGGAGGAATAGGAAGAGATGAGAGGAAGAGATGAGAGGGAAGAAGACTTATTGTGATGAGATGGTGGCCGAAGTGGTGCGGTGGTAGCTGGAGGGACGCGGTTGTGGCGATGGATAGGTGAGACGACAGACTGGCGCGGTGGTGGAGGCAGTGAGCGGAGCTGAGAGAAGAAAATTGAAGAAGTGAGGAAGGAAAGGGGAGATTTCGCGATTTAGGGTTTTTTAATTTTAGCAACCGAATTAATCGGTTGCTATATCGGTCGCCGTTCACTCAAATGAGATTTTGGTTGCTACATCGGTCACTGAATGGCTCAAATTTAAATTCATCACGCTATAGCGATCGATTTGAATTCGGTCTCTAACTAGGTCAAATATTACCGTTGAATGAAAACGGTAGCTAAATTCAGTCGCTAAGTGGTCAACGAAGTTTGACTTTCAAACTTATTGGTATTGCGACCGAATTAGCGACTGAGTTGTTTGCAACCACTAAAATCGGTCGCTAATTTGGTCGCTAAATGTATGAATGTAACCATACCTGGGATTTGTTATATCGGTAGCCATTTCGGTCGCTAGCAACAGTCTGATTCAGTCGCTAAATTTCGGTCATTATTTTGCCTTTTTTGTAGTGTTTATAGCGATCGAAAACATATTTAACCCTAATTATTATCATACATATGAATATAAAGACAGAGAAGGCTGGGTGAGGGTGAAAGTTTGAGTTTGTTGTAGAAAATAGAGAAAAAAAAAAGTCAATGGGGTCAAATATATAAAAATGGTGGGGGCAAAATACATACACCTAAGATATTTACTTGTAATTTTATTAAAGTCAGAGTGTGCAAGTACACAATCTCATTTGTATATAGGCCTGTCCGTGCCCCTGGATGGGGTAAGTAAGACTGCCATTACTGGTATGGCTCCCCTTATTGCATGATGTGTGGTATATGGGGAGTTAATGTGATCTTCACATTGCATGACGTTTAGAGTCGGCAATAATTCAGGATTATTATGACAACGATTAGAATGGTCGCGTGAGTAAAGGGTGGTCCTTACTAGTGGCACTGCCTGGTTGGTGTGGGGGGTCATTCCCTGTGTGAAGTGGGTCAACCCCTCTAACCACAGCCCTCTGACTCTAATCTTTCGGTCGGAAGATTTACTCAATCATGGGCAGATCATCTGGTCTTGGAGTTTCCTTGGTCCTTATTGGGCCAAGTTTCCATGCGGGCCAGATTTTAGCATATGGCCAGAACAATATTATATATCATCAACTTCTTCATATGAAAATAATACTGGAATACACGCACCTTATATTTAGGTTAAAGTAATACTTTGGTCCTTATACGTGACATAAATTCTCGATTTGATCCCCATACATAAAAAAAATATTAAAATGGTCCATATACGTACAAAAAGTCTCCATTTGGTCTCTATACATTACCCGTTTGGTCCCTATACGAGCAAAAAATTATTAAATCAGTCCCTAACATTTTGTACTGCAGGGACTAAATGGAGACTTTTTGTACGTATAAGGGCCATTTTAATAATTTTTTATGTATAGGGACCAAATCGAGAATTCGTGTCATGTATAGGGACCAAAGTATTACTTTAACCTTATACCCTAAAACACACAGACCAAGGAAATGCATTGAAATAAGCTATTTGTAATTAATATTCATATAAATTTACAAATTTAACCCTTCAATAATTAATGAACAAACCTTGTATGAAAAGTTGATACTGTCTCGTAAATATAAACTCTATTATAAATAAGGGTAAACTTGAAAATGAGCATTTAATATTTGTCAAAATACATGCATGTCTCTTATATTTTGGACCAAATAAAAGTAGTTATTTGCCTCTTATAATAAAGACCGGAGGGAGTATTTATTTAACCCGTATCATTTAATTATAGTTGAATTTATCATTTTATCCACATTTATAAATCAAATTATGTTACCTACTCTGATATAAAGAGACATATGAAAACATTATTTTCATTCTTATTCTTATGTACATTGGAAACATCTATCGGTTAAGCTATTTGAATAACGTTGGATGCATGCTTTATAAGGTGCTTTATAAGGTGCACACCGTAGAGTACTATAATGAGACGACAGAATTGAAGTATAATTTTGCAAAAAATAAAAGAAAATAATATATAATTAAATAATAATAATAATGTATATGTAAAGTGCATAGAATAGAAAGTGAAATATGTATGTGATAGGAAAACTGGACGAAAGACAAATAAGGAAAAACTGAATGAATGTGTTGAGGAAAAAAAATTATAAAGCAAGCGGATTGGAGCGTAGGGCCGCAAACGATCGTTGGGCTGGTGAGCGAACCTTGGATCCGTGAGCAGTGATCAACCACGAATTGTGAGCCCAGTAGCTGGTTCAACCGCGAGTCCATCTGGTCAAATATGCTGACCCGACTAGCCATGAGTCTAGTTCTCGGTCGAATCGGCCCGACAGGTCGGTCCGGTCCATTTTTAATAACATTGCTCCTAATTATTACCAAACCCTTTTTTTAATTCTTATTTTTTTATTTAATGGTTCTAGTTAGCTCACTTAGTGAAAAAATAATAAAAAATAATAAAAGTAACAATAAATATGAAAGAATCACAATAGTCACTCCCTTATTTTTCAAAATAAAAATTAGTCACTCCCTTATTATAATAGTTGAGATGGATGAGAATTTTAGCTAAGAAAATATAAATATTGATATTGTATTACTTCTAATTTTTTTGTCAAAAGATGTTTTTTGGAAAATTTGAAAAGGCTTTAATGTCTTGAAAACTTAAAAGATAACTAATTTTTTTAGAATTTAATTTTTATATAATATGTAAAATTTATATACTATTAACCAATTACAAATCATCTTATACATAATTTTAAAGGTAATTATAATAAAAACTAAACATTATTGATGATGTGACAATTTAGGATTGGTTAAAAATATAAAAAATATTTACATACCAATTAAATCCTATTTTTTTAAGTAAGTATGATTGTAATGAGACAAATATCATGTTTAATTCTTAATATGTCTTAAAGGCATCATACCATAGTTCATAAAAAAAAAAGGCATCATACCATAATAAAACTATTACTTTTTAAAGCATGAATGTTTTATTACTTTGTTTTTTCTAAAAGATTTTTTTTCTAAGAATGATTTAGTACTTTGTTAAATCTGTCTACTCAACTTAAAAACAGGAATTGTTCTCAAACACAAATCATGTATGGATTTATCTCGTTTAACAAATTTTTTTTTAAATATGGATTTATCTTGGAGGATTTCCCTAGACAAAAACGGACTATTAAGAACAAAATGGCATATTGGTATTAGGAAACGGAAACCCACCAGTTATTAGTAGAGGTGTAAATGAACTGAGATACTTGTGAACTATTTTGACTCGCTTTGTTGAATACTCGATCAAGTTCGTTTGCTTAATTAAATAAACAAACTTAAGTTTGAGATTGTACTCGAGTATATAAATGAATCAAGCACAAACCTTTTAGGCTCCACATTAATGACCCGTGAATATCTCGTTTATATATATATATATATAAAAACACTTTTATCAAAAAATTAAAATCATACATATCCCACTTTTTATATAAAAACACTTTTATATGTTTTTCTAATGTCAAGTTTTTATGAAAATTGTTTTTTATTTGCGAGTTAAAACATATGGTTATAATTTTTTTAAAAAATAAATGATAAAATATTAAAGAAAAAACTAGTTTTTGAATTTTTCATTTATTTTTCCCTTTCCTTTGCCTCGTAATTTATAAGGGTTATTTCATTCCCAACTCAAGTTTCCACCTCCAAAGTTATGAGAGTGTTAAAGTTTATTTTGAAGTTTCTCTTTTACGGTAGTCTAGAAGTTATGAAATTTTATTTACTTGATTATGAAAATGTAATAGTTTGGATTTTTTGCATTAAACATACTGTATTAAGTACATATTTCTAGTTGTAGATTATTATAGAATGTTTAAATATTTATTAAATACTAAATTAATAAACTTAAAAAAATAAAATATTTTATTTCATAAATGTTAAAATAATCAAGTTATAAATTAGTTAAACAAGCCAAGCTCAAACTTTACTCTTTTTTAATAAGTCAAGTTCAAGGCTTTTAGTAAGGCTTATTTAAATAAAGGAGTCAAGCTTAAGCAACTCATTTTTTTTCATAAGTCAAGCTCAAGCTTCAAGTACTTGGCTAGTTTACATCCCTAGTTATAAGAAATTTGGGACTCTCACGTGATTTTTAAGTTACGTGATTACTTGAAAACTGAAAAGAAGATAAATATAAAAAATATTAATAGACTTGCTTAAAATTTAGGCTGAATTGTAATTTTGGTCTCGGTAGTTTTACAAATGGGTTATTTTGGTCCATGTATTTTCGATTGTTCAAATTAAGTTTTTCTAATTTCAAAATTGAACAAATTTAGTCATACTATCAACTTATCAT
Source organism: Echinosophora koreensis (assembly GCA_035048595.1). NCBI lineage: Eukaryota > Viridiplantae > Streptophyta > Magnoliopsida > Fabales > Fabaceae > Echinosophora > Echinosophora koreensis. The sequence continues at coordinate 1,826,257 of JAPCYP010000003.1, forward strand.
CCAATACTTAATAGTTGTTCTTAACCTGACCAACCATTTGTAACCTAGCAGTAGTGTTTGATTTTAATTAGTTGGAAAAATAAGATAAAAAACGCATGAACATGCTATGCTCTGCACGTGCATTCCTTTATAACGTTTTTTAGGTTTTAGTTTTAGTTTATTTTTTACCTAATTAAATAAAACTAATCTTGCACTAACGCCACGTCATAAATGGTTAGTCAGATCAACAACTCCCGTTAAATATTGGATGATAAGTTGATGATAGGATCGGATTTGTTCGATTTTAAAATTAAAAAAACTTGATTTGAGCAATTAAAACTATAATGACCAAAGCTACCCAAAGCTGTAGTTAACCCTAAAATTTATAAAGGAAATTATAAGTTTTTATCTTTCTCTCTTTTTTACAAAAAATTGAGTGGATACATTTTTAATATATATATATATATATATATATATATATTACCTTTTGAATACAATTCCTAAAGAAAACAAAAAAAAAACCGCACCCAGTACACAACAATTTCCTATGGGTACACAAGAATTGTTTGGGGGCAAACGAAAGTAAAAACGAAGTAAAAAATAATCAATTTCCTAATTTGCTAGAGAATTGAAGATTCTACAGTACACAACAACAGGGGCCCTGGTTCGAAAAAAAAAAACAACAGGGGCCGGCTCCATAGTTCAAACACAGTTCGTACCAATTGCCAGTACCATTATATATAAAGGTTGTCTCTCTTGTTTCATGTGATATCATTAACGACACCCTATGCCGCAAACAACCAATAACCACTATTCTATTCTATAACTATTGAACCTCAAACTTGAAACCTCTTCACAAAGGTTGTTCTCTTCTCCTTCTTCTTCTCCTCGGTTCCATAAGCCACACATAAATTCCAAAACTAACAAAAAAAACTCCTCTTGTTCCCTCCGGTTCTGTTCCTGTATTCTCTCCACACCATTTGATCACTCTCTCATTCCCTCCGGTTCTGTTCTATTTTGATGGGCACCATCTCCCATGTTCTCACTCTTCATGGCCTAACAGCTTCTACCCGTTGTTCATATGGGTACTCTCACTCCAACCCTCGTTTTCAAACATTGAAATCCACCAGAGTCGCCAATAAAGTTGGCGTCTTTGCCCAGTTTAAGAGTCAAACCTCCACTCCAAAATCTCAAGCCATTGATTTCAGTGACCCTGATTGGAAAACCAAGTTCAAGGAGGACTTTGAGGCACGTTTCAGACTCCCCCATGTTACTGACACCTTCCCTGATGCTGCTCCTATGCCTTCTACCTTCTGTCTCAAAATGAGGTTGGTTGGTTTGACTTTGCTTGTGTTGCTGCATTAACACTGAATTCTGTGTTTTTTTTTTTGTTGATGTGTTTTGCATGTGACAGAACTCCTAGGACTAGAGATTTTCCTGGTAATTATCCTTCGTGTGAGGAATGGCATGGATACATTAATGATAATGATAGAGTGCTTCTAAAGGTATGTTTTATTCATCTTTCATGTTGTTTGAATTTAAATTTATCATGAAGAGGTTGCTTCATAGCTGTAATTACCGTAAATTTTGTTTTCTGTGGATCTTTATTGCATTCGTGTGTCATGGATTTTTGGCTTCCTCTGTTGTTATTATCTTGTATTTTCTTAAGCCATGATATTTGGGCCTCTTTTTGTTGCTTTCACTGATTTTGAATCAGATTAGTTCTCTATGGGAGCACATATTAAGTACTATCTGACTAGCATGAACTGACACCTTAAGGTGGATTGTTCTGCCTGGTTAGTTGGTTGAAAAGATGTCTTCCTCTGTCATCAACATACATGTTAATTCTTGTACTATGTCAAATACTTTTCCTGTTGGAGAAACCAGTTTTTGCATTTTAAACTTATCCTTGCATTGGTATGTCTTCTGTAAATACAATTGAGTTGCAGCAAAATTGAAGCATTGGATATTAATTGATGATCTTATTAACTTAAGGTTTAAAAAATGTGTTGACAGTGCTGAATTTTAATTTTCCGTTTGTTTTGATATTTCAGACAATATACTATTCGTCGCCTTCGTCTGCTGGTGCTGAGTGCATTGATCCTGCTTGTGATTGGGTGGAACAATGGTAAAGCATTTGATTTCCCAATTTTAAACTGGAATATAATGACTGAATATGCATACGCTAGTTAAAAGGATATAAATGGTACATATTATTTATTGGTACTTTGGAGGTTGATTTGAAATTATTGCTGGACAGGGGATGTGATTGTTTAACAGGTGTCACACTTCCTCAAACAAAAATGTTTCTTAACCAATCTCTTTCTTTTACTAAATTTATGAGGAAGTGTAGGCCTTTGATAATTCGATGCTCCTCCCTAGATCAGAACCATAATTTCAATGATTAAATTCTTATCTATATGTCTTCCATTTACCATTGAGTTTACTCATAACTGTGCATTTTATCATTTAACCTGCAATAAATTTTTGTAACTATGGCTAATATTGCATACATGATACAATTATTCTTAGTTGCCTGATTGATGGCATTGTTTACTATTACTACCACAAAGATATATCAGACAAAGATGATATTGGCAAGGTTTCCTGTTATTATGAATATATGAAACGAAGTGGCAATGTGGCAGACTGAAACAAAGATGCATTGCAAGTCTGACACACAGCTTGCTAAACAATCAGATAAGGAACACATTCAGAATCACCTTATTGCTTCTTGTTTCTTGGCAGGGAGAGAAAGTGAGATTGAGAGAGAGACAGATGTTCCGGGAAATTTATTATATGAACGACAGTTATTGTTTTTTTTTTTCCTTTTCCTTTTCTCTTTTGGGGTACTAAATCATTATTTTACTTGTAATAACTAGTTTTGACTTCCAATATCTTTTGTAAGCCTTCTTGATGTATATAATGTTGTTGCTAAGGTTAGTTTGGTAAAAGGTTCTGGAGAAAGTGAGATTGAGAGAGAGACAGATGTTCCTGGAAATTTATTATATGAACAACAGTTATTGTTTTTTTTTTTTTTTCTTTTCTCTTTTGGGGTACTAATTATTATTTTACTTGTAATAACTAGTTTTGACTTCCAATATCTTTTGTAAGCCTTCTTGATGTATATAATGTTGTTGCTAAGGTTAGTTTGGTAAACGGTTCTGGAATTTTTTTAGGGTTCATCGAGCTGGACCTCGGGAAAGGATATACTTTAAACCAGAAGAAGTAAAGGCAGCAATTGTGACTTGTGGAGGGCTCTGTCCTGGTCTTAATGATGTGATCAGACAGGTTAGTTTGTTATCACTTCGTTTTTGACATAGCTTTGACATTTTCTTAAGAAAGATTAAAGCTTTGCAGGTCTCTGGAAGTTAAGGAAGCAAAAAATTATTAGCAAAATGTAACATTTTAATTGCATTGACTGTGACATCATGATAATGAACTATACTATATTTTCTGGGTAGTGAAATGCTCTTGTGCCTAGGTTATTATTGTCAAACCTGAAATATATTCTTTGCTGTCATTCAATTGTCAAAGTATTCTTTAAGCATCCCCATCCTTTGCATTTATTTAGATTTAAAATTGTGAATTATTTCATATCTTGTAGTTTAAGATATTCCTACTTCCTAGTTTGGTTTCCTTTGTACACCAGTTCTAGTTATTATGGTCAATAATCTCTTTCTTGATGTTTGATTCAGTAATGAATGTGCTGCAGATTGTAATCACACTTGAAATATATGGTGTAACAAAGATTGTGGGTATTCCTTTTGGTTATCGTGGATTTTCTGACAATGAATTGACAGAAGTGCCGGTAATCTCATGCTTCTCTCCATGCTGGTTTTGGTCCATCTGTCTGATTTAACTGAAGATCTATTGTACATGAGTTCTTCTTATGACTCTTGCTATATTGGGCTTTCATTCGCAGCTGTCAAGGAAAGTGGTTCAGAATATTCATCTTTCTGGTGGAAGCCTGTTGGGAGTTTCACGCGGAGGACCTGGAGTCAGTGAAATCGTGGACAGTTTGGAGGTATTTGATCAATCCATTCTATTAACAAACTAATTGATGATTTAACGGGGAATTTTTTTTTTTTATACCGCTGGGCACTATATTTACTGTGTATATTGTTTGATATGCATATTATTAATTTCAGGAAAGAGGGATCAACATGCTCTTTGTGCTGGGTGGAAATGGCACACATGCTGGTGCAAATGCTATTCACAATGAGGTTACTAAACCTTTAACCTTATACTAATTGATTGTATTCAATTGGCATCATTTTGTGATCTATGATGACTTTTTTTATGTCATATCTTGGAAACAGATTCATTGAAATTCAACAGAAGTTGATTTTCAATTTGAGTGTTAGCATTAATATACATCTTCGAGACATGCATTGTGTGATGTTGAAGGATCTTCACCTATATTTTATATACTGTTATAGTATCTAAACTTTTCCTGAGCGTTTAATGAACTAAGATTTTTTTCCTTCAGTGCTGTAAAAGACAGCTTAAGGTATCTGTAATTGGAGTGCCTAAAACCATAGACAATGATATTTTATTGATGGATAAAACTTTTGGCTTTGATACCGCGGTTGAAGAAGCACAAAGAGCGATAAATTCTGCATACATTGAGGTAAATTATTTAATATGCAGTATCAATTTGACTAAATCCAGTAATGTTTTTTAGTTGGTAGATATTAAAATATTTACATCTCTTCCCTCACTTTATTAGGCACATAGTGCATATCATGGAATTGGGATTGTGAAATTAATGGGTCGTAGCAGCGGATTCATAGCAATGCATGCTTCCTTAGCTAGTGGACAGATTGACATTTGTCTAATTCCTGAGGTAAATATGATAAAATTAGCTCTCTTTCTTTGTCATATTGATAGACTGATACTAGTTTTTGCTGTGGTTCAAAGGTTCCTTTCAATTTACATGGACCTCATGGAGTTTTGAGTCATCTCAAATACATTATAGAAACAAAGGGATCAGCTGTAGTATGTGTGGCAGAGGGAGCTGGACAGGTGGTTTAGATTTTGTAATTATTTTCGCATATAATAATTCAACAACACTTGCATTAATAAATTTTCACTCTTATGTTTATGGTTTGGTAGACCAATACAAAAATAAGTATTACTGAAATTTCTTTTGAAGACTACATTTGGACATAGAAACTTAAACATGCTATGTGATAAATCTTCTTGATGCAGAATTTACTTGATAAGACTAATGCTACTGATGCTTCAGGGAATACTGTATTCGGAGACATTGGAGTATATACTCAACAAGAGGTTTGTTATAGCTTGTTTATGGTTCTTACAATAATCTAAATGGATTGATACTTGATGAAAAATGGGTATATATTGTTGGTTTTTTTCTTTTTTACATAGATTAAATGTCGAATCAAATATGAAGAAGATCTAAGCTGGCCAGAACTAATATAAAAAATGGGGATACTGGCTGTTTATATGTGGAATAACTTGTCTATTATTTCTCCACATACTTAACCAATAGGTATTTTAAATTATCAGTCTATGCCTGTCGTTTGGCAACTAACTCTGTCGATTTTACTTGTGGTTTTGATCTAACTGAATTAAAACTGAAAGTTTATTTTGTAAATATTCATATTGGATTTGAATCCCTTCTCCTTTCTTTAAGAAGTGAAATCCTTGAAATGAAGGCTTATGCTGGCTGTAAGAGGAGGGGGGTTTTAGTTGCCCAAGAAACACTGTATCAGCTTAATATCTTTCCACTTTCCTATAGCTATATAAATGTCCAGGGTATTAATGCCACATCGAATAATTATAGTGATAAGCTGATGGTAAGCTGGTACTAGAAATTATTTCAGAAAAGACAGCTATTTTGCTCTTCTAAGCATAATTTTTTGGCAAAAAAGGAAAAGGTTTCCCCAAAAATTCCTCACAAAGACATCTTGTCAAAGCTTTAGAAGATTACAATTTATAAAACAGCTTATGATAAAAAAAATTACTTTTCCTGCATACTGACAAGTATGATGATTTGGCCCAAAATGCATGGGACATGAAAGTAGTTCTTAGAATTTGGGTTTGAGCCTAACTCAACCCCAAAAGCTAGCTTGTAAGGTGAGGGTTGCCTCTTATTTATAGGCACTCTTCAGGCCATATCACTATCCAATGTGGGACTCCAACACACCCCCCTCACGCTCAGGACTGGACATCTGGAGCGTGAAATTTGCAGGACTGGTCATCTGAAGCATGAAATTTGCAGGACTGGACATCTGCGGGTGGCCTAACGGATCTAGGATAGGCTCTGATACCATCTTAGAATTTGGGTTTGAGCCTAACTCAACCCCAAAAAGCTAGCTTGTAAGGTGAGGGTTGCCTCTTACTTATAAGTACTCTTCAGGCTATATCACTATCCAATATGGAACTCCAACAGTAGTTTTGAACCTCAGTTATGATCTTGAGTCGCTTTCCTACTCTTATTTCTGTTAAACCTAGTAAAATTCAACTGCATTTTTCGAGTTCTAATGCCAAGCATTGTCTTTAAGTCTGGTTTCTGTTGCGCATTGCTGTATGCTTAACATCATGAATATTGAATGCAGCTGAGTTATTTTGTTATGTAGATTACTGACTTCATTGTAATTTTTTTAATTCTGAAGTATTTCATACGAACAACTGTTTCATTTCAGACGAAAAAATATTTCAAGGAGATTGGCGTTCATGTTGACGTGAAATATATTGATCCAACGTACATGATACGTGCATGTCGAGCAAATGCTTCAGATGGAATTTTATGCACTGTACTTGGACAAAATGCTGTCAGTCACTCTCCTTCTCTATCTTTGCCTGTTGATGCATATATGTGATTTCACTTTATATTATTGTCTCTCATAAAACAGTTTATTTGCCTCTTATTTTCATCAACAATAGTCTGCCACTACTTTCCAGGTCAAGCACTTCTAGATTCCCAACCATAAGCATGGAGAATTGAGTTCTCAATCCAAGTTACCAAGTTCCTATGGTTCTACTTTCAGATAAAGATATAAACTATGTAAATATTTGCGAAATGTCAGTGTATCTGGAGTTTCAGCTCCATAGAATGTGGAAAATTAGACACCAAAATAACAAAGTCTGTTTTTGAAATCATGGGGGTCAGGTCAACTACTTTATTAGTGCTTTCTCTAGTTTTTGATTATTGGTTGCATATATGACCTTCAATATAAATACAATTACAATTCCTCCAGCACAAAATGCATACATAGATCTCCAAAGATATGTCCATACCTAATACTGTATATTTTCTTATTTAATATTGATTCAGAGCTTTTGTATTGTAGGTTCATGGTGCATTTGCTGGATTTAGTGGTATTACAGTAGGCACATGTAACACACACTATGCTTACTTTCCCATCCCTCAAGTGATATCTCATCCCAGGTTGGTGGACCCTAACAGTCGAATGTGGCATCGTTGCTTAACTTCAACAGGCCAACCTGACTTCATTTAGTTTTTCCTTTATCATATATTTAAAGAGGCTTGTGAATTCAGGCTTCCATAGAGTATATCATAGGAAGATAGCTTCAAAATATTTTTGGTTAATACATAGAGTGGAAATAATACAAAGGATGACATTCCTCCTTATTTGAAAAAATTGGTTATTTGTATAGCATGGCAATTTCATAGTGCTGCCAATTGCATTCAAAATAAAATTTGAAAGGAATAACCAAGCATCTTTTTCTTGGTTTTGATCAGTTTATGACATTTGTTGTATATCATATATTAAGCGACTTTTTTTTTTGAATAATATTCCTGGTGGAAATTCGGGTGCAAATAATCAAATATAGTTGCATTCATTTTGTTTCTGTTTATCTATGGTGTTTCCATTTCTTCTGAATTACGATTGTAGTATAGTAACTTTATTTAAAAGCAGTCATGCGTATTAGAGTTTAGCAGTTGCATCTTTAATCTGATCTCTTTGCAACCTGCGATCAGTATAATATGTACTTTTATCCATTTTCCTTTTAGATCATATTTAGTGGGAGTTCTTTACGGGTTCCTTAAGAATAAAATATTGTTACAAAAAGCTAGATGTGATTTGGGTTCCTTAAATTTAAAATAAATTTCTTATCTAAGGAACCTTAAAAGAGAGTTTCATATTATTTAAATTTTTTATTTTTATTTTTATTTTTATTTGCATTTGATAGTGTAAAAGAGGGATAGAGAACATTGGATGTTAAAAAGAGAGAAGTTAAGGAACTTGGTATTAGAAACTTCCATTGAAGTTAAAATTGAGTGGGTGTTATAAATTCCCATGGACCCACTTAAAAACTTAAAATGGGTTCCTTAAAATTTATTCCTTAGAGATGCTCTTAGGTATTTGGATGAAGCATTTGTACTTTCAGCTTCCGTGGAAGTCACTATTATTTTTATTTGAAGCCATGCGACGTGACTCAAGGTTAAGTTTAAATATTAATTAATAATTTAAAATAATTTTATTTTCCTCGATAAAATGGATAAATTTTAAGAATATCAAACTATTTAATTATCCTTCCATTCATCTTAATTGGCTTTTTTAATTGTTTTTTTTTTCTTCATATTTTAAAACTAGTGAAATCTTTGCACAGAAATGCAAGCTAAGATTTTAAGATAAAAGGCAGTCTCACTTTTCTTTTTCAATCCAAGGCAGGCTCACCTAGTAGGGGACGGGAAAAGGGGTGGATTATTAGGGTTTGAATCCGTACACAATTGAAGTGTGTTTTTATCAATTAGGTGTTGATTGTGTGGAAGCAACTTGTCCTCATAAGAAGGAGAACCCGAGGAACCCGGATTCGAATCCTTATGAACCTCATTGGAAGGCTGAAAATCAAGAGATAAAAATGTGCTTAATTAGCCAAACTAGAGATTAGTCCCACAGTCGAAGTGTGGTTTACATCCGATTGTTCTACAATAGCTAGTTATGAATCCTTTATTTTCTCATTGGAATCGTTTTTTTTTTTAATAGAAAAGAAATATCCTTTATTAATTCAACCCAACTAATTTTTTTTAAGGGGTTTTTTTTTTTCATTCTCAATTTTTTTTTAAAGATCACAATTCACAAGGTATTCCCATATATATTTTTAATAACCACTCACGAGACTAATCCTTATTCAACTAGTCCTTTTTTAAAGAGTGCATCTGCAATGCTCTATTGCTTTTGTGCTCTTATCCTTACCGAACATTTCAAAATTAAAGCTCTAGTTTATATATATATATTTCAATTTGAAATAATGACATTTCTCAAATGGTGAAAATATAACCCATAATTTTAGTTATTTAAAAAAAGGAAATTGAAAGTTAAAGGACGGAGGATTAAAGCTATATAAATTACATAATCACATTATTACAGTTTTTATACAGATCGATTTACATACAACCCAATAAATTTTTAAACTATTTTCTTTTGTATACCAAAAATTGTCTATCTAATTTTTGTTTATATAAAAACATCTAATGCAGAAGTAAAACTAAGGGTTGTAAACATGAGTTAAACATTTTCATACACTACTAACTAAATCTTGTATCAAAAGCGAGCGAGACCACTGTCCTACTTGCCCTCAATTGGATCTGTCCCTGAAAGAAGCCCTCCCCATGAAACGTCCCTTCCTGTGATTGTGTTAAAAGCTGTGGTAATGTAGTGATTTTGAAGCCTTATTTGGAAGAACATTTCTGAATATATTGATACATAATATATGGAATACCCTCTCTGTTACTGCCTCGTATTTAGAATAAATTTGGCCAAAGAAAATAAGTAAAAGCACTTTTCTGGCTAGGGGAATCAACCCAGGTCAGCCCTAGTGATCTAATGTCTGTTCATCCATCTTTTTCCATTATTTTTTTTATTCCTCTCTCATGAGGAGCTAAGCCAAAAAATTGTTTCTTCTTTTATGCCTTTTGAAGAGTCAAAGCTATCAAAGTCTATGATTGACCAGTTTGAATGGTAAGCTCCAGCATGCCATAACCATTAACTAGTAGCCCTCTATGAACATATTTAGGAGAAGTCATTCAAATAAATGAGTTAAAAACTTCTAATGCTTCTGATTTAAATGTCGGAGCAACCCTTTTGGGCTAGCTTTTACCCATACCAGTTTTAAAAGTAAACAAAAGGAAATTTTTAATAAAAAAAAATTGTGTCTTGGGTCTCGCATTATTTTATGAATTCAATATACCTGAACATTAGTGAAAGCAAATTTTCATGAGTCAGAGATAACAGCTATACTAGCACCATGGTTAGATTACTTTTGCATATCTTAAAAAACTCATATATCTTCTACACCACTAGAAGTTTAGAACCGAAGAAATGGAAGGTAAATATTAGAATAGCTTAAGTAAATTGGTTGAACATGTGTATACGTGAGAGAGAGATAGAGAGGGTACTTAAAACCTTCGTCACTGCATTCACTCAAAGAAGTTAAATTACCACCAACCTTGGTCAGTATGGCAGTGGCATTGGCATTGACCATGTTTCAGGTCCCCACAGCCCAACAATGCACAGAAATACACATGCATGGAGTGAGTGAAACTCAGAAAGAAGTGAGACCAGATAACTGACATAAACAAAAAGGGAAGAGAATTATTCTCCTTGCGAATTTTGCACATCCCTGCCTTTCTTTCTTTCTTTCTATTTTTTCTTTGCTATTATATTTAAATTTAAATTACTAATATTTTATACCAATATATAAAAGCACCTTTAACTACTTTCCATACAATAACAAATATCACAATTTTCGTTCATAGCAAAATCTATTTATTGTATCAAATACTGGTTATCATAATAAAATCTTTATGTTTATTTTTATATACTTTTTAATCTATATTTCTATTCTCTTCCTCTCTTTATTTTCTTTTTATTTTCAACACTGTTATACTTTTTTCATTTTGATCTGAAGTATTATTTTAAATATTTGCTGACCGAGACTTATACTGCATCATGACATTAAAATAGAATAACCTCTCCTCTTTCATATCATCCGATGTAGCTAATGGAGTAACCCTTTTTCTTTTACTCTTCTAGTATTACGGCATCTAACTTCAGTAGTACTAAACAATGAAGGATTTAAGCTATTAGAGCAATTTCTATGGGAGTTGTTTAACATGTTCTTAACTTCATGAATAAATTTTCAGTAGGTTGTATATTATTGGAGCAATCCCATGTAAATGCTACAAATAAGAATGGTTGCTTCCATAAGTAATCTGTTCTTATATAAGGATCACACATAAAAACAAAAACAAAAACAAACAAACAAAGACTAGACTCAACAGCCCAATATCATTACTAAATTGATATTTTAATTAAATTGAAATAAAAAAATATATAAATAAAGATATGTGAGATAACTTATGGGAGTTACATCATTGGAGCTTAGGCTATTTAAAGTAGTATAAACTATAAAGTAAAAAATGGTGAGATAACATAAGACACATAAAAAGTGAAGTTAAGCAACTCAAATGAGTACTTGCACCGTTCGAAAAGTTATTAGGAGTGAATTGGTGGTGACAATTAAGTAATATTTATTAGGTTACAAATAAAAACTTAGTGCTAATTTATTGTTTGGAAAAATGAAAGATTTATTGGTTTTGGACTTCCTACTATATTCACTAACAGCTTAAAGATTCATTGCTGAAATTACATATGTTACAATTAAGCAAGCAAAATAAGCAGGGTTGAAATTTCTACTCTAAAATACCTTTTTCGGTCTTCGACCAACTTGGAGGCCCACCAACTGCCTTTTTTAGTTTTTAGGGATTTGAAATTTGGTTTAAGTATTTCATGTTAAGTATTTATTTTATTTCATAAAATAATCATTCTTATTGTAATTAACAAAATATTATAAAAAATAATAATCACCACTACAAAAGTAGTACATAACTACATTTATTATTATTATTATTATTATTATTATTATTTGTTTTCAAAATTTACGCATCCATCAAAATTCGAAGAAAAAATGCACAAAGAAAATCCAATATAAAAATAACTTAGAGAAGTAGTTTAAAAAGTAAAAGCAGTTTAAAAAAGTAATATAAAAGATATAATTTTCTTTGAATTTTCATATTCACAAAGTTTTTTTTTTGCTACAGTTTAAATAAAAAAAGGTGTAGTTAACAAACGATTACGGATTACCTCAATTGACTCGAGATCCTTTTTTTTTTTTTGTTACAATTTATCATGATTTGATTGCACTAATAAGCTCTGTTTTATCCCATCTTTGGTACCAATCTGCTCTGTGTGCTGTTTCTGATGGTTAAAAACATGGCTTAGCTTCCCAAAACAGGATGCTATTCTGCTTCAATTGGGTGTTTTTTCGAGGGTGAAAACTCTGGTTTACTAGTGTATGCACAAAGAGGTTTTATTATGCTGGTTTTTGTTGTGGGTGTGATTGGTCTACTTTTATGGTTGTTGGTGTTAATGTATACTTGTAAATGGGTTAGAGCACCCCGAGTACTCTCTCTAATACAATTTTTGGCTTATCAAAAAAAAAAAAAAACAATTTATCATGATTTCTTATTTGGTAAGAGCTTAGTCCAACTGTAAAATATAAAACATGAAAAGCCAAATTATCTAAAATAATGAAACGGAATAGACTTAGGATGCGTTTGGAAAAGCTTATTTAAGTTTATCTTATGACATAAACATTTTTACAAGTATTTGAAAAAGCTTATAAAAATAATTTATGATATGTGTATAAGTTGTATTCAGCTTATTTCATAAGCTCATCAGAATAGTTTATAAAAATAGCTTATACAAAACTTATTCATAATTTAAGTTCATAGGCTATTTGGTTGTAGAATCAGCTTATATATAAACTCTTATATGATAAATGCTTATCAAATATGTTTTTAGTTGAGGCATGTATCCAAGCACTCCATTGATGAAGGAATGTCGCGGTTGATAGAAAGGTGACACCGTGACAACAATCAGTGACGAACCTACGTTGAAGACATTGAGGCCAACTTCCCCCTGTAAGTGATTTTTTTAAATTAAATCCTAGACAAAAAAATTTGTTGCCTCCACTAAGAAATTTGTGTTGCCCCCATTGTTTTACAACCCTACTTTACGTAACACTAAAAATGTTGCCATCATTGTTCTACAACTCTACTTTACATAACACCTTTTATTTCTTCAATACAACTTGGTCACATATATAGAGAAATATTTTTTATAGCGTTGAAAATGAAAAAATATACAACAATCTCAAAGTATAAAAACACGTAGAGAGCCATTACAATTTATGAAAGTTGAGATGTCTTCAATTTTATGAGTATATAATAATATAGATTTTGTAATTTCCAATTTCTGGCTTAACGATAATGTTGTTATTATTTTTTCGCTTATGTATTTATATAATTATTTTATAAAAATATTTATAATATATAATCTTGCCACCATTAGAAAAATTTCTGGGTCTGTCCCTGACAGCAATGATGGGTAAGGCAACCACAAAATTAAGTGCATAAAAAAGATTGTAGGGTAAAATAACTGAATTTTTTATTGGACAAAACTTATATACAATTTTATATGTACAGTTCATCCTGTTCCTATGAAAAATGTATCAAAAACTGTCAAAAAGTGTATTATAAAACTGACTCCTTACACATTTTCAACGAAAATAATCATTTTTTGTTTAGTGGAACAGGAGGAATGATACCTTAGGTACTGTATCTAAGTTTTATCCTTTCTTATTTTCTTTTTTGTGTAAATCCGGATATCCTTCGGCCGGGAGTCAGAGACTAATCCCTCGAGATACCGATATCTATTTAAGGGGTTGACCTCTCCCAGCGAATGTTCTTCGGTATACATAAACCAGGAATCGAACATCTTACCACATGCTTAAAAGACCCGATTATCTACCAACAGTGCCACACCATGTTGATATTTCTTATTTTCTTTTAATTTGGCCAAAATCGTATACACATGAGCAGAGTTTTCATCGTTTTATATAATTTCAATTTCAAGCATTAAAATTTGAGTTTTTCAAGGAAGTTGTCAGTTCCAACTTCTTTTGTTCGTCTCATATGCGACGCATTTCTGGGCGTTCCCGGAGTTGAGATCCATTATATTATTTATTATTTATTATTTATAAGAATGTATACTTTGTGCGGGGTCAATTGTAAGTAATGGCTTAGTGCATCTTCAATGTTCAATATATAAGCAACTCACTTTATTTTTTTAAGTGGGTCACCTCAATTTTAAGCAACCCAAACAATTTTCACTCCAATGGGAGTTTTTACAACAAGTTGCTTAACTCACCTTCTCTCTTCAAAATTCCATATTCTCTCTCTTACATTTACACACAAAAAATTTAAGCAACCCATGAGGAATGGTTGCTTATATAAACAACTCTCTCCAATTTTAAGCAACCCAAAATCATATGTGACACATCAAAATAATATTTTATTGTTAAGTAACCCTTAAGCAACTCCCATTGGAGATGCTATTAGTAGATTAATTTTGTTTGACCCTGCTTTGGCTGCAGTGTTGTTTTTGGCTTTTTGCTATTTCTGTTTACATTTTGTTTGACCTGCTTTGGCTGTAGTGTTGTCTTTGCTATTTCTGGTTTTACTGTGTGATTGATCCGTTCCATTGTTCTTTATTTTTTTTCATTTGAAAAAACCTCTTAAATTAGGTTAGAATACGTTTACCCATATTTTATTTTATACACTTTTTTTTTTGTGCTCCTATACACTTCATTCATACACTTTATCAAATCAGATAAATACATGATTATTTATTCACTTTAATATAACCTCTTTTATCTAATAAATCCATTATTAAACCTTTTAATTGACCCAAATTTTCTTTCTTTCTTTTTTTCTTACTGCAATAAAATTATGTCATTTCAATAGCAATAGAAAGTTCAATACAAGGATGAACATAAACTCAAATGTTCTTAAAGGACGTTAAATTAGCCTTTTGATTTTAGTATCCACCAAAAAAAGTCTTTTGCTGTTTTTTTTTTTTTTTTTAGAGCAAAAGTCTTTTGATTTTAATTTGCCTTTTTAATGAACTTCAATCATAATAATCAATTTTTTTTATTCAAAATTGAATTATATAAAGAACAATTTATAAATTGAATTATAACACTCGAATAAAAACTCTGATTGTGTAGTATTTTCCTAACACAACAAATGTGAGATTTTTTTCATTGTTGAAATATCTAAACTGACATGATGATGAATATGAGTGAGAATTTTTTTTTTTAATCAATTGATAAAAAAAATGCAGTTTATTACAAGGTTTAAAAATATATATATATTATCAATTTACATCATATGTTGTTTCAGATTGTATTGTTGAGCAACTTGATTTGGATTATATGAGATGGTTTATTTCAAAAAAAAAAAAAAAAAAATGGAATGTGGTTTATGGCCAAAAAAATAATGAATGTAGTTTCCTCTTCCTAATGTGTAACGTGTGTCTACATATATGGAGCTAAGTGTGTGAATTAATTATCGATTAAAATTTATAAAATTTGTAATTATCATAAAAGGAAGGAAAAGGTAGTCTGTATAATTAAATGGAAGGAAATGATTATTTCATTCCTGAAATAATAAGTTTAACTTTTTTTTTTATGAACAAAAATTTAGATGAGTTGAGCCATGGGAGACTCATCAGGATTAAGACAGGGATCGCGACTCAAAAAGTGCTTATAAGGGTGCTTACAAATTACTTACCAACGAGGTCTTTACATTGACAGTGGAATTCAAACTCACGTCCTTGTGGGATTTGAGTTGTATCCTTATCAACTGGAACTAGGGGTGTTCATCAACTGATCCAAACTGCTAAAACAGAACCGAAAAACTAAAAACCGAACAAATCGAAAACCGAAATAACCGAAAACCGAAAAAGCCGCTTTTTTTATTAGATTGGATCAGATTTTAGATCCTGTAGTGAAATCCAATCCAATCCAATCCAGTCCAAACCGATCTATCATATATATATATACTATTATTTTTGGAATTATAATATTACCCATACTTAAATATTATTTTTCATACTTTTATATCCTTCATTCTCTTTAATATTTGTGTTGGAATGACATATATGACACTATTTAGAATAAATATTAATGCCTTGAAGTTATATTTTGCTAAAAGATTTAATGTGCATAATATATATATATATACATGATTGAGTAAACATAAGAATAAGAAATTATTTAAGTAAATTTGAAAAATAATTAGCTACAATTTATTTGTAACCGATTCAAGGAAAAAAAAATGATAAGTGAGAGTAAATATAGAAAATTAACATAAAAGAACGTATTAAAAATATCAATAATTTTTTTCCTCAAATTCCCAAATTAAAATGTCTTTTGTCAACTATTAAATAAGTAAAAATGACAATTGACATAAGGAAAAAAATAAAGTATGACAAAAACCGAATTATCCAATCCAATCCGCATTTGATTGGATCGGATCGGATCGGATTTTTGTAAGGAAGTAAACTAATCCAAGCCAATCCGCGAACACTCCTAACTGGAACATAATAAAATATCACTCGCCAGGAATCAAACACTAATAATATAATAAAATAAGCTTATTTCTTAACATAATAATTTTTATATTAAAAAAAAAAAAAAAAAAACAACAACAACAACAATAATAATAATAATAATAATAATAATAATAACAACAACAATAACATCAAAAGTTAACAAATCTCATATGCATTCGGACAACTCTTCAAGGCAAATACCTCGGCATAAAAAGCAAGGTTGGCTGCCATTAGAACTGTGAAAAAGAGTCTTGTTTCGTAATCTAACTTGGCTCACTGGTGTGTTGAGTTAAAAAAAAAAAGATACAATTTATTTTAAGTCAAAATATGTTCGAGCTGGATTGGGTCGGGTTGACCCACCTTTTTTTATTGCTTTTTGTACTATATTTGTTATTAAACTAAGATGGAATTTAAAGAGAAAATTGTGTATTTAGATTTGGGTTTGGACAATTGATAATTAGTGTAATGTCGTAATTGTTTTGTTTTCAATTTTTCATTTTATTTTGTTGTTACTTCTTAATTCGTTATTGCACTTGGTGAATGTTTCGTTTGACTTTGATGTCAGTAGTTATTTTTGTGACTCTTTTTGTGTTTTTTTTTCTTAATTTTTTGTTTTGTTTCCTGGTTTCTTGTTATTTTTTAAAAAAATTAAATGAGCCAACCCATTTAACTTACACACCCAGGTGGATTGGATTGGATCGGATTGGTTATTTCTTGACTTATAAAAAAAAAAGTGAGTCATAATGGCTTGGCTCACTGTTTGTGAACTTATGGTGGCTGATGAGTCAACCCAAGTGAGCTAGATTGACTCACTTTGATAACTCTATCTATCACTCATTAGATTTGGGGCAGTTTAGCCTCTAAACCACTTAATGTTGAGCAGATTGGTTTGATATTTTTTTTGAGAATTTTGGCTATGCAACCCAAACTGAGTCAATCATATTACATTTGTGTTGGATCGAACCAATTTATCTTGTCAACATATTTTCCAAATTATATTTGATTTTGATTTTCACACAAAGGTAGAAAAAATCAAGAAAAAAAATAAAGAAAGATGAATCGAAGGATAAGGGTGTTCACTGGTTTGGATAAATCCAACAAACTTGAGAAACTGAACCTAACCAATAAAACTGGTTCAGACTTTTCGCATGTTTGAGTTAAATCCGAACCAAATCGATTAATAATAAATCATTATTCTTTTATATATATATTTATTTATTTATTTTGGTTGACAATATTTTTTATTTATTTTATGAAAGTTTTATGCACTTTTTTTTTAAAATTAACAAGGTTTTTTCTGTAGAACTTGAATTGGGTTTTTAAATTTGGACACAAAAGAAGACAATCTGATGAACACAACAGGACAAGTTGGGCTAATTCGGCCCGGACTTTCTTATTAAGATTTTCAAAATCGAATCAAACCAGGTCAATCGATTTTGACTGATATGTATTTTTATTTGGAACAAAACAAAACCAACCCATCAAAATTCCTATTAGATGAGCAAGAGCATAATTCTCAACTAAAAGACAATAATTATATTTTAAATTTATTAAAAAATAACAAACTTTAGGGAAGATGAACTAGAGGAGCAAATCACAAAGCAAGGGATAGGGCTAATGGAGGAGACACGATGGTGCCCAACTCATTACATCTAAAAATGGCGGTTAGGAAGTAACATACGATGCGATTAGGGATGACAATTTCCACCCGAATGTGGGGATCTCCGCGAGGATTGCCCCGAATGGGGTCTCGAGGGTGACGATTTTTTCTATGCTGGTATGGGGACGAGGGAGAAAATCCCTCCGAAGGCATTTCAAGGACAGATATGGGGAGCATACTCCCCGTCACGCGGGGTCCTTGTCCTCGATAAGATTACAAAAAAATAGTTATAAATATTTGTGTATATATAGTATAAATATATTTTAGTAATTCCAAATATTTATTTTTAATTATTAATTTAATAAAATATTGAAAAAATCCAACCCTAAATTTCTTAATCCTATTCAATCTCTCATTTCCTCCTCTATAATTTTCACCTTCTAGTCCCAGACAACCAGACCTTTCACCCTCAGCTCTTCACTTGTTTGATCCCCTGTGCCATTTCAGTAAAAACTTTATTCCTCTACATCTAGTTGCAGTACCCCTTGTCCGTCATGTTGCCACTAAAATGTTATCAAAGACCTTAAATTTTTTACAAGATAAGAATAATTGAACTTGATACAGTCTTAGATCGCGTCATCATATTTGTTGAATCTCGTGTTGGTAATATTTGAGTTCGAACTTGTTGCAATGTCTTGGAGAGTGCTTTAACTTTAAATTTAAGATTTTTTTAGTTTATATATTTTATATTTTATATTTTATATTTTATATTTCATTCCCTTATTATTGGTCATGTGCGATTATCGCTTATAGTTTAGTTTGAGCACATTTGGTCCCCCTATTTTTTCAATGTTGCAAATTGGGCGCTTTCATCCAATTCTTGTCATTTTTTCTAATGATCAACAGAGAAGTACCATTGCTCTAGCCTTTAAGTGTATAAAACCTCTGGTTCAGCTTATCCCTCCTCTGCCACTCCATTTTAACATGATTCAATGGTTTTTCTTTCCATTTATCAGTTTCGTTCCTCCTTTATGGGACTGTTTTTCAGTTCACCATAATGTCTTTTACCACAAATCTCGACCAGAGGTTGTATACACTTAAATCAATGGTTCCTCTCTATTGATCATTAAAAATTCGTCGAACATTTGACAGAAGGACTAAATTTGAAATATTTTGTAAAATAAGGGGACCAAATGCGCTTAAAAAAAAAACTACAGGACCAAAATCACACAGGACCAATAGTAAGGGGGGCCAAAAATGTAATTAACCCTTTTGGTTTATTACCTCTCTTTTTTATGAATTTTCAGGGTCCCCGAACTCTTCGTGGGGATATGTAGGATCTGCGGGGAACATGGATGAGGGAGAAAACCTCCCCGTGGTGGAGAACGGGGGCAGGGATGGGGGGAATTGAGGGGCGGGGACGGGGAGCAGGGGATTACTCCCTACCCCATTGACCTCCACAGATGCGATTGTTTGTGGTAGCGTCATTGGCTTGGATGATGGCTGCTGGTGATGCACGGGAGAACGTGAACAAAACTTGCAACAACTAGGCGTCATTGGCAATGGTGATTGGGTGGTTGTCTCACCATCCTTACCCACAAACTCAAGATTGGGACAAAGAAATACATAAAGTTGAGCATAGGTGGGTGACATTCTTGTAGTGAAGACAGTGAGAGGCGTTCACGTTAGGAAGGAGGAAGATAATGGGTGGTCTGAGGGAAGGGAGGCGGTGAAGTGAGGGAGGGAGGTGGAGAAATGAAGTTAGGATTCACTCATAGAATATTTGAATCCAATCCAATCCAATCCAATGAAAGAGATTTGGTCGAAAGAGCCACCTTACTATAAAGTTAGACATGAGTAAAGTTTATGATAAAATGGAATTGGTCTGTCTATAGGATTATATATAGGAAGATTTATTTCAAGGAAAATGGACTGATTTGGTGATACAATATGTAGGAACTCTGACTTATTCAGTGCTCATAAATGGTATCTTGGCGATAAGTTTGTGCCCTATCATGGCCTAGGACAAGGTCACCATGCAGTGGCGGATCTAGGACCCGGGGGCAGTGGGAGCAACATATTTTTAAAATTAAAATAATTAATAATAAATATCGTCATATATATATATATAAAGCTGAAATTATGAATGTTAAAACCACAAAATTTAAATATATCTAATCAAATAAATTACATACCTCATAACTGCCCTCTACGTGACTTCATGTTTTGAAATCGTTGAATGATCAACTCATTGTCAACGTTGTTGAACACTTCTCGCTCAATATAAGTCACTAGACAATCATTCATCCATGCATCTCTCATTCGATTACGCAACCTATTTTTCACAATCTTCATCGCGGAAAAGACTCTTTCTGTGGCAACAGGCAAAATCATTGCTAACTTCAAAAGAAGATAAATTAATGGGTAAACAATGTGTCTTCCAGTTTCAACCATCTTCTCTGAAAGATTACTGATTCCTTTCAAAGATGCAAATTCAACACTGCTACGCATATCAATGATGAAGTCTCAAGTTGATTATCAAGCATCACCAAATCAGTTGAACAAAATTCACGTGGATAAAACTTTGCAAATTCAATCAGCCTTGCCTTATCAAAACTAGAGAACAAATTGGTCAGACTCAAACAAGACATACAAAGAAGCAACTGAGTATCTCAACATCCCCAATTTAAACCCTAACCTAGATTCACTATCATTCAGTCAAGTCAAACAAGTGGCATCAATGAGCAATTAAATGAGTTAACACTTTAATTGAGCAATCAAATGAGCAATTAGGTGGGCTAAAGAGAGTTAACCCACGAGACTGAAGCTGGAACAGGAGCAGCGGCAGGGAGTGGGACGACTTCACGTGACGGGACGACTTGGACGAGGGACAAAGCCACAAAGGAGGAGGCGCTATGCTCTGACTCACAGTTGAGAGGCGACACCGGCGGTGATCGAAGCGGCGGGAGGCTGTGTTCTGTTCGACGTTCGCACAATCGCACAGATCCGCCGGAGCTGGTGTGCTGTGTTGACCGAATGGGACCGCGCCACTGAGGGAAGCCTGGACGGAACTCGGAAGGCGGGGACTCGGCAGAGGAGGCTGGTGGAGTCGGCGGAGGAGGCTGGGTGAGGGGCCTCTGTCGTGATTCGTGAATGTCAAGTGGGTGGTAGGGTTAGTCGGAGACAAGTGTTGTGGTCCAAGTGATCCAAGTGAGAGCAAGATACCTAGGGGCATGGGTGTAATTATCTACAAGCTCTGGGGGCAAACAAAAATATATGGGGTTATATAAAAAAAATTGAGAAGGTGCATCTGAGCACCCTCACCTCTGAATAGATCCGCCACTGTCACCATGTATTATGATATTTATTTATTATTCGTGCTGAAGACTTTTCATGAATGTTCCAAAAAAGTAGCATAGAGGAATGAATTGAATGGTGTTAAAAAATGTCAAGTTGCATCATCATTATATATGTGTGTGAGAGAGAGAGTGATAGAGAGAGAATATCAAGTGAGAAAGGTATTGTTATATGGGTGAGACCGTGAGAGGGATTATTCCCAGTCTTTGGATCACTTATGAATAATTAAGAATAGAACATAAAATCATATGACTTTTTAAGTGATCATATGACCATTAATAACTTTTCATCTTGACAACCATGTATGATTTGCACGTACACACACATATATAAGGAGGGATCCGTTTAAATCGGTATAAGTCAAAAGCGTTCTTACATCTGTGAATATCTTTTTCTTGGATAAATTTTCTTCAAAATTAACCGATAGATTGAAACCTCTTGTTATATATATATATATATATATATATATATATATATATATATATATATATATATATATATATATATATATATATATATATTTCACATTAATCCAAAATCGCTACATCATTGATTTACATCAAAATTAACGTAGTATATAATTTTAAAATATATGAAGATTAATTTGATGACAATTTTATTGATGTTTGAATTTTTTAAAATTTAAGCCAAATGATCTATATCCTGTTTATTTGAGATTACCAAAATCACGTTGAATGTTCCGTTGAATAAAAACTTCAAATTTAAGCTTTGGATAAAATTGTCTCGGGACAACGAATTTGCCAGTTTGCCTCAAAAGTAATCTAAACCAAACACACAGCTAGATGACATATATTTATAATTCAACGATTCTATTGATAAAAATTATACAATAATGCTAATTGAACACACTTCCAGGACATCAATAAGGCGACATTTTATGTACTAGACTGTGCGGCACTGTAGCTGTACTGTAACGGTTTTTTATTTTTAAAAAAAATTAGTTTTTTTTATACATAAATTTTTTGGTTAAATATATATAAATATCTGGTGAATCAGGTACAAATATCTGGTGAATTCAGTTCATTATCTGGTGAATGAGTTTTTTTGAGAAATAAATTTTTTGGTTGAGTATGTGCAAATATCTGATGAATCAGGTACAAATATCTGGTGAATTCAGTTCATTATCTGGTGAATGAGTTTTTTTTAGAAATAAAATTTTTCGTTAAGTATGTGTAAATCTCTGATGAATCAGGTACAAATATCTGGTGAATTCAGTTCATTATCTGGTGAATGGGTTTTTTTGAGATAAAATTTTTGGTTAAGTATGTGTAAATATCTGGTAAATTAGGTACAAATATCTGGTGAATTCAATTCATTATCTGGTGAATGAATTTTTTTGAGAAATAAAATTTTATTTTTTTAAAAAAGTCAAAAAAAAAAGGAGAAAGTGATGCTACAATGTGCTACTGTAGCATGATATCTCATATTGATGTCGGAGCCGTGTGTTCAATTAACACGACTCAAAATTATATTGCATAAAGTAATTGGATGGTGAGTCTTGCATAGATGTCAGTTGATTTTATATATATAAATATAGCACGATAGTGTCCTCATACTCAAATGTGAATTTTCGTTTGTTTATTGCTTAGGGCTGAACAATATTTAAAAATTGTTGACGGGTCAATAACTCAAAACAAAAGGTCAAAAGCTAATGTGGGCCTTCCATCATAGCGGTTTCCAGTCCCAATATGCAGCGATGAGCCGATGACGAATTTCGGGTTTCCTGTGTCTGCGTGGATCTTGGCCACAAATACTGACAATGACCAAACATACTAGTGTTGACGTAATGACCAAACAAATTATTGACGTTGTTACGTTGAATTCTTGTACACACATGTACAAAAATACAAAATCAACCATATTGTGGCATGGGGCATGCAAGTCCCTTTCAAAACTTGGATTATCTTAGGCACAGGATACTTTTATTTAAATTGGAAGAGATTTATTTTTATGTTTTTCATTCAAAATTCAGAAACTCAGGAAATCAAAAAACAAAGAATTTTGCTCTCTCTCTCTCTCTCTCTATATAGTAATTCTCTTCCCCCTAAAATGAAAAGTTAAGCCTCTCTTTCCAAATATCATATTCATTCTTGTCACTTGACATGCTGTGCCTCAACAACATCCTTTTCATCAAAATTTTCTCTACCAACCGCATCTCCATAGTATTTGCAGCTTGTTTCTGTAATCTGACTATAAACAACTAGCAACTCCTCCTGTTCATGCTTCTAGCATGTGACCCCCTAAATTCCTATCTTATTCATCCAAAATAAGAGTGTCTCAAGGGCCACACTAAACTCCCATTCAACCAAACCAAATGAATGAACTTTGGTTAAGGAGAAAAATTCACATTTCATGACTTGGAAGCCCCATAAAAAGGTCCATCTGATTTGCTCCTCTTAGTGTTTGGACTATTATGTGAAGAATTTGGACATGACCCATCTGTTAATTCATCACTCTTAAAGCTTGAGCATCCATTATCAAGCACCCCAACAGGGCTTTGGGGCACAAATGGTGCAGAGTTACTGCCCAAATTAGCAGAAACATTGATCAACGACAAATCTCTTATCAATTCAACACACTTTAGAACTCTTTCCTGCAAAATGAACCATCCCATAACTCAAAAGTCAGAACAATTCACAAAGGGAAGATCATATCAAACATCAGTTATCAATTCTACAAGGAAAAAAGTAAAAGCAAATTTGTCTTGGCCAGCTGTTTTGTTGTGTGGGAACCACCACCTCACCTCTACAATGAAGAAACCAGTTATAGCCTTATCAATATCTTTTGCTTGCAATTCCCTTGAAACAGCAATTGCCACTGCTGCAGCAATTTCAGAAGGCCTGAATTCCAAGAAGTCAATACCTGCATTGATTTCCCATCAGGCACAGCTCAAACTCATAAATCCTCAAAGGCCAACACAGTACAAAAAGACCAAAATTCAAACAGAATAATGGCAATACCTCTGATTATGCTAAGGATGAGCTGTATTGATCTTGAAATGAATGGCTTTGCTAGATGCTGCTCACAAGTGATCTTACTGAGGAAGTAGTCTATGAAGGAACAAGGAGTTAAAGCTTGCATTTTCCAACTCAATGTGTGTAATACCACTAGTTCTTTTTTTTGAATTGTTTTAGCCTCAAATACAAACTTTGGTTCTCCAACCTGCCCGTTACCAATATCAATGAGAAAATTAGAGGCCATATATATAACAAAAGCATATTTAACAATTCAAGAAGATTGAATGAGTAATACCTGTAAATCTACAGTTTGAGGCACTTTAATCTCTTCCATTTTAGCTGCAATTGACAAGCACGCGACCGCTAACAGTTGCCCTGCCCAACATTTACCTCTCTAAACATACCAATAGAAGAGACCAAGAAACAACAATTAGGCTATCAAAACCAGATCATAGAGGGATAAATCTAGTAAAACACAAGCATGATTTTAGATATACGATCTTACAAATAATTCGTCGACTGATAGGAAGCGATCCAAGTAGTTCACAGATAGACAAAAGCTCAAGGGTCCAAAACCGTAATAAGCATGAGCCTGTTGATCACATCACATACCAAATTAAAAAAACAAGATTGATATTTTCATCACATAGTTTCAACTATAACCAAACAAAATTCAAATTAAAAGGAGAAAAACATAGAGGCAAAGTAAGAAGGAAAATTAAATTCAATTCAGAACATCAAAAAGTTGCCACAAAACCAATCCAGTAAGAATTGTTAATAGTACCCAGCTACTCCATTACCAACTTGAAAATTCAAAAAAATAACCCAGAAAAGCCAATTGAGACCCAATGAGAGAAAGCCAGACATTTCAAAGAAACTGATATTCGAAGAAACAAATCAGACAAGTTAAAAATGATTTTTTTTTCAATGACTAAGATGAAAATCCGATTAAAAGCACCTGTAAAACAAGGTAAGAATCCATAAAAATTAGCCCAAGAAAAAACTCTTAAAAGGGGATTTGATTTTCACTTCCATTGATTGAAAATGGGAACTTGGGGCAAAAAATCCAGAAAACAACAAACCCCATTTGAGAAAAGCAATCAAACCAACCTTAGAAATCCAATCAAGAGCCTCACTCCTAACAGTCAAATCCAAGTCCCCACTACGAAGCCTCTTCAGGTAATCATCCCTAGGCAAATGCCCCCTCTCCCTCTCAAACATAACCCTCAAAGTTTCATCACTCTGAAACATAAAACTGGGACATTCATGATCAGGGTTAAGGTTTATGTGGTCCCAGAAAGGTGAGATTCCAGACCCATCTGCAACAACATTACATTCAAAATCATCATCAAAACAGGTACTGTTGTCCTCGGAACAAAGAAGGTTTGAGGTAGCAGGGTCCAAACTCTCATCCATTGGAAGGAACACCTCAAAATGATGATAGAAAAATACCCAATTGAAAATGGAACCACATCAAAATTTTAGTCTTTGCAAAAGGGTGGATTAAAAGAACAAATCTTTATGTGAAAAAAATGAAGAACCCATATGGGACTGTTTAAGCATTGAAGTGTAGAATGGAGGACAGAGTGAAAGGGGTGAGCTTTATGTAGGAAGCGGATTTATGCTTTTAGGGTAAAAGGAGAGAGAGATGGGGCAACAAAGATGATGGGTGATATCCATGGATACCAACCAAACCCAAAAATAATGGGGAAAAAATCACCAAGACATTTTTAGGGTGGTTAAAAAAAAAATTGTAGTGTTTTTTTTTTTTTTTTTTTGGTTTGGAATTTGTAGGGTAATTTTGTTAAAATGGAAAATGCCAACCAAAAAAAGAATGTGGTGAAAAGAAAATATGAGGATTCCTTTTTTGTTAAACCTTTTTGGTTTTTGCAAATTTTTTAATTTTGGTAAATAATTTGTCTTGGATTGTGTGAAGGATGAATTAGTTGAAGAATAATTAACTTCCTTCAAATATATGAACAGTCGTAACTCTGTTTTATTTTTTTATTTTATTTTCCTTTTGCATTTTTATAGAAATATAATTGTCATTCCTTATTCTCATGCTTAGCTATTTTTTAGCTCTTAATTTTTATAAATAATAAATGAAAAATGCTAACGAATGTTCTTAGGTCGTTGTTTAAGTAATCAAGAAAATAAAATTTGTATGAGAAATGATGTATTTAACATTTTGAAAAATGTTAAATTTAATTTCCCAGCACAAACTTTCCTTTAGTGAATTCCTTAACTAATGATTTTCGGGCACTTGAAACTAATGTTTTTATACATGGGATAAATCTCCTTTAAAATAAGCAAAAGTGTAAAGTGAGAAAGTAAGAATATATCTATCCTTGATTACTTAGAATATGTTGAGATCATCATGTACCTTAGCTTATCAAGGGTGAATATACCTTTATTTTTTTATTTTATACTTTTGTTCATTTTAGAGGAGCCTAATCCTTATATATGATTCAAATAATGAGGAAAAAATAAAGTTATCATTAATAAAAGATAAATTAAAGATTTAGTTAGAGTTTTTAATTCACATTTGCATAAGATTCCATATCATAAAAGTTTCATGTCATATAAAGTTATTGTATAATAAGTACTTATTCTTCGATATAATATATAGAAATGAGTAGATTCAGCCAACTAAGGCTAAAATCTAACCCCCACCCCCCCTCCCCCTTTATTTTTTTGATAAAGAAAATCTAACCTTTTATTCATAGCAACTACATAACTTTGAATTTAATTAGAAAATTTTATTATTAAATAATTTATAATCATACTTTAATTTTTTTTGAAATTGCCGATTTGTTTTTATCTTGAAATTTGGAGAGCCTTCGTTCATGGCTATAAAAATATTAAGCTATAGCTATTTATCCCAAGTAATAATAATTAACTTAATTAGTAAAATATTAAATAAATAAATACTAAAGTATAAGCAATAATATCAAAAGGAAGTCACGGTCCATCAACTAGGTAGAGTGTTTCATGGTTTGTATAGCTTCACACTTGATTGTTTTTTGGGACAACTTATGTAATCTCTAATCAGCGTTCTTTGTTTCCATTCGTAATATATAACAATATTCTTGTGATAAACGCTTCCCTATGGTATTAAGAATTTATGTTAAATATGAAAAATTAAAGATAATCAATAATTCATCTTAAATATGATAATTGAGGAGGAGTTTTAATTTTTTTTTATCATTTTTCTTATTCTTTATTTTAAAAAATTGATAATTTTGACCAATTATTGTCATTCAATTGAACTCTACGGTTTCTTATATGGTCATTTCTTAATACAATATAAGTAATTTGTGATAATTGTCTATGGTTTCCGTTCATAGTACACAGCAGTATTCTTGTGAGAAACGCTTGTCTGAGTTGGTAAAGTTTTATGTTAAATACGACTATTAAAAGAGGATTTCAATTCTCTTAATAATAATAATAATAATAATAATAATAATAATAATAATAAACTTAAGCAGAGTCTTACAGTTAATCATTACTTAACACAGCCTGAGCTGTGAATAATTTCCATCAAACGTGCCAATTAAAGTGAATTTGAAATATGATTTAATGAATATTTTGGGCCTTGCAAATACGACGAGATTTGATTTTAGTCCATCCAAAAAACTCCTTAATTTCTGGTCCTTAAATGTTTTAAAAGTTTGAAATTGGTACCACTTATGAAATTTCTGATAAGGATTCATGGTTTCCATTCGTAGTATATAGCAATATTCTGAAATAACCAAAGTTAACACAAGAAGGAGGGTTGAATTGTGTTTACCAACTTTTTCGGTTACTTTAAAAAGATTTTTGCATGCACAACAAGCAAAGCTTAGATATAAGAAAATTAGACGAGTGAAACGTCTAATATTAAGACAGAACACACAAGTAATCAGAGAAGGGTAAAACAGAGTTTGATATTCGCAGTATTAACTCTCCAAGTTAAAAGCTTAAACAGAAACAATACTCAAGCAGATTAAAGAGATAAGGGGAAGAGAAATATCACTCAAGAGATTTATACTGGTTCACCCCAAAATCCACAGGGCTACGTCCAGTTTCTTGGCAGTACCAAGTTTCCACTATAACTAAGTAAATTACAATACAAGTATTCTTTGTACACCTAGCCTCTTCAGGCTCAACACTCAAGCAAGTATTCTTTTCTCATCTAGCCTCTTCAGGCTCAAAACAGTAAGGAATGAAAAGGTTTTTTTGTGTAATTAATACAACTTGCAAATCTTTTAGATTACAATCAATGAGTGGAATAAATATGAAGTATGAAAGACTGTGAATTAATATCAAATGATTGAAGGTGTATTCAATGAAAGAATGAAGAAGTTAATGAAGGGAGTAAATGCTTCTGTGCAGTGTTCTTAATAATATCCAACTTCTTATCTTCATCTTCATTGTTTGATCTATTTAAAGACTTCAATCAAAAGATCTGTTTAGTCACAGCTTTAGAAAGAGTGTTATTCTGACTTGAGCTTTCTAAGACATCATTAATGCCAAATAGTCGTTCTGTATATTCATTAAATGCTTGGGAACGTTGAGCTTTGACAAGGATGTCCAAGAGTACACTTTAAACTGAACAGCTGTTGTTTTAGAGTATGCAGCAGCAGTGTAACATCCCTGGCTGCTTTATGGATTGACGACTGTTCCCACAAACCAACACGGGTCTTTTCAGCATGCTTTGTCCTCACTCACACGCTTCCTGGGAAAACTTCCCAGGAGGTCACCCATCCCAGATTTGCTCCACGTCAAGCACGCTTAACTGTGGAGTTCTTAAGTGATGGGCTACCGAAAAGAAGATGCATCTTGTTAGTATAGGTAGTACCAATCAATTCATATAAGCCATCCTCAACTGTATAGTCCCATACCTACACAGTCTCAGGATCCCTCTCATTCCGGTGTGTAATCGGTTCACTCATGTGTCCCTCCGCCAAGAAGCCTGCCAGGAGCCGCTCCTTGATCGTGCCTCTTTGCACCGGCGACCACTCCCCGCCCTCATCGACCCCGGGTGTCACATGCCCACCAGCTTCCGCTTGGTTCGTCCCCGAACCACACCGTACTGGGAGAGGTGCCGCTCTGATACCATTTGTAACATCCCTGGCTGCTTTATGGATTGACGACTGTCCCCACAAACCAACACGGGTCTTTTCAGCATGCTTTGTCCTCACTCACACGCTTCTTGGGAAAACTTCCCAGGAGGTCACCCATCCCAAAATTGCTCCAAGTCAAGCACGCTTAACTGTGGAGTTCTTAAGTGATGGGCTACCGAAAAGAAGATGCATCTTGTTAGTATAGGTAGTACCAATCAATTCATATAAGCCATCCTCAACGTCTGTATAGTCCCATACCTACACAGTCTCAGGATCTCTCTTGTTCCGGTGTGTAATCGGTTCATTCATGTGTCCCTCCGCCTAGAAGCCTGCCAGGAGCCGCTCCTTGATCGTGCCTCTTTGCACCGGCGACCACTCCCCGCCCTCGTCGGCCCCGGGTGTCACAAGCAGGCTTCTTGTACTTGTAGCAAAGAGCTTTCATCTTTCAGTGCAACAATCAGTTCACTTTCCAGAAAGCACTTTTACTTTGTACTAAAACAGCTAAAAGGTTACCGCTGTGGTACAAAGATTACGTGTTTATTCCTTAAAACATTGAAACAACGTTCTTTATTCTTTGTCCTTTGAGCTATTGTCCAGAGGTCTTCGAGATCCTTAAGAGAAGCATCTAATTTGAATAAGGTGACTTGGACTTTACTTCTGATACATTGACTTGGTATCAGTAATGAAAATTTAGACGGGTGAAAGTCAATCCAAAATTTAGATTAGTGCTTATGCAGTACAAAACTTAGACGAGTGCTAGCGTATTCCAAAACTAGACGGGTGATCTACTGAGTCTTTTCTAGACAAATGCTTCTTGCCACATCATCAAGTAAACTCAGATTTTGACTGAGCGTTGACTTGATCTTTGACTGATTTTTAGACGAGTGGTTTTTAGACAAATCTAAAAACTGAGCTTCTACTAAAAAGTAGACGGGTCAAAAATAGATGAGTGACCTTAAGTCTATTTTCCTGCACACTTATCAGATATGTCAGTAATTTCATATGGTTCAATATTGAATGTGTTTTAGACTTATGAGGTCTCAACATATTCTTGTGATAAACGCTTCTCTGAGGTATTAAGAATTTAAGTTAAATATGAAAAATTAAAGATAATCAATAATTTATCTTAAACATGATAATCGAGGATGTGTTTCAAAATTTTTTGTCATTTTTGTATCCTTTATTTTAAAAATTATGATAATTTTGGCCAACTATTGTCGTTCAATTGAACTCTATGGTTTCTTATATGGTTATGCCTTAATACAACATAAGTAATCTGTGATAATTAAATTATTTCTGATTTTCATTCATAGTACACAACAGTGTTCTTGTGAGAAACGCTCTTCTGAGTTGGTAAAGCTTTACATTAAATACGATAATTAAAAGCGTATTCCATTTCTCTTAATAATAATAAGAAGAAACTTTTAACAGAGTCTTATAGTTAATCATTTCTTAACATAGCCTGGAAATAATTTCCATGAAACATGCCAATTAAATTGAAATTGAAATATGATTTAATGAATATTTTGACCCCCTACAAATAGGATGAGATTCTATTTTAGTCCCCAAAAAACAATTCTCAGGTTTTGATCCTTAAACGTTTCAAAAGTTTGGAATTGGTACAACCTATATAATTTCTGATAACAAATATAAAAAAAATTAAAGATATTTAATAATTTATCTTAAACATGATAGTTGAGGATGCGTTTCAATTTTTTTTTTTTGTCATTTTCTTATCCTTTATTTTTGAAAAATTGATAATTTTGACCAACGATTGTCATTCAATTGAACTCTATGGTTTCTTATATGGTCATGTCTCAATACAACATAAGTAATTTGTGATAATTGTTTATGGTTTCTATTCATAGTACATAGCAGTGTTCTTGTGAGAAACGCTCGTCTAAGCTGGTAAAAATTTACGTTAAATACGACAATTAAAAGTGGATTTCAATTCTCTTAATAATAATAAGAAGAAACTTTTAATAGAGTCTTACAGTTACTCATTTCTTAACACAACCCGCGCTGGAAATAATTTCCATCAAGCATGGCAATTAAATTGAATTTGAAATATGATTTAATGAATATTTTACCCCTTGCAAATAGGATGAGATTCTATTTTAGTCCCTCCAAAAAAAATTATTAGGTTCTAATCCTTAAACATTTTAAAAGTTTGGAATTGGTACAACTAGTGTAATTTCTAATAAGCATTCATGATTTCTCCATTCGTAGTATATAGCAATATTATTGTGATAAACGCTTCTCTAAGGTATTAAGAATATACATTAAATATGAAAAATTAAAGATAATTAATAATTTATCTTAAACATGATAGTTGAGGATGTGTTTCAAACATTTGTTGGTCATTTTCTTATCCTTTATTTTTGAAAAATTGATAATTTTGACCAACTATTGCCATTCAATTGAACTCTATGGTTTCTTATATGGTCATGTCTTAATACAACATAAGTAATCTGTGATAATTGTTTATGGTTTCCATTCATAATACACACTAGTGTTCTTGTGAGAAACGTTCGTCTAAGCTGGTAAAAATTTATGTTAAATACGACAATTAAAAGTGGATTTTAATTCTATTAATAATAATAAGAAACTTTTAACATAGTCTTACAGTTAATCATTTCTTAACACAACCCGAGCTAGAAATGATTTCCATCAAACTTG
Source organism: Echinosophora koreensis (assembly GCA_035048595.1). Lineage (NCBI taxonomy): Eukaryota > Viridiplantae > Streptophyta > Magnoliopsida > Fabales > Fabaceae > Echinosophora > Echinosophora koreensis. Next base: position 1,858,472 of record JAPCYP010000003.1, read on the forward strand.
CCAATTAAATTGAATTTGAAATGTGATTTAATGAATATTTTACCCCTTGCAAATAGGACGAGATTCTATTTTAGTTCTTCCAAAAAAAATTATTAGGTTCTAATCCTTAAACGTTTCAAAAGTTTGGAATTGGTATTTCTAATAAGCATTCATGATTTCCATTTGTATTATATAGCAATATTATTGCGATAAACGCTTCTTTTAAGGTATTAAGAATATACATTAAATATGAAAAATTAAAGATAATTAATAATTTATCTTAAGCATGATAATTGGACGGGTTTCAAATTTATTTTTGTCATTTTATATCCTATATTTAAAAAAAATTGATAATTTTGACCAATTATTGTCTTTCAATTCAACTCTATGGTTTCTTATATGGTCATTTCTTAATACTGCAGAAGTAATTCGTGATAATTGTTTATTGTTTCCATCCTTAGTACAAGGTAGTGTTCTTGTGAGAAACACTTGTCTAAGTTGATAAGAATTTACGTTAAATACGATAATTAAAAGTGAAATTCAATTCTATTAATTATAATAAGAGACTTTCTTCACAGTCTTATAGTTAACCATTTGTTTACACATCGTGAGCTGGAAATAATTTCCATCAAACATTGCAATTAAAGTGAATTTGAAATATAATTTAATGAATATTTTGGCCGCTGTAAATATGATGATATTTGATTTTTGTCCCTTCAATTTTTTTCTTAACTTCTGCTAAACGTTTTAAAAGTTTGGAATTAGTCAATGATGTTAACTTATGATGTGGCAAACGATGTGCCATGTCCCTACTAACACCTATATAAAAATAAATTTTTAATTCCACATTTTTAATTAAATATTTTTCTTAGTTTTTATTTTAGCATAGATTAGTAATAATTATTATTTAAATATTTTTAATACATTATGATTATTTTTGTTTAATTTTAAATTATTTAATCATATTAAAATAGTCAGAATTTTTTTGGTGTAATTACCGTGTGGAGTGAATTTTGAAAAACATTTGTTTTATTATTTTAATATGATTAAATAATTAAAATTAAATAATAGTAAAAATAATAATTAAATATCATATAGTAGTAATTTATTAAAAATATTTAAGTAATAATTATTATTATTCTACATGGATATACAAATTAATGAAAAAAAATATTTAATTAAACACGTGGAATTAAAAATTATTTTTTTGTATAAGTGACGGTGATGTTGTGGCACATTGTCTGCAGTGATCAGTTAATGACAGTCTCTAAACGAGAGGGACTAATTCCAAAATTTTAATATTTAAGGACCAATGCTTAAGAAAAAGTTTTGGAGGTATTAAAATCAAATTTTGCCCTACTTGCAACCTTGTAGTATTCTTAATTTCTATCTCCTTTTTTTCAACTGAAAAATTAAGAGTAATGATAGTTGCACACCCAAAGTTGACACCTTGATTAATCGGTACAAATATTTGGTTAATTCAGTTCAATATATAGTTAATCACGTGTAAATATTTGGTTAATTCGTGATCACCCATTAATCATATAAAAAACTGAATTAACTAGATATTTGCATGTGATTAACCAAATATTTACATGATTATGGAAAATAAGCTTCATATAACACATTAACTATATAATGAACTGAATTAACAAAAATTTATACATGATTAATCAATGTGTCAACTTTGAGTATCAAACTCAAGTATTCACCTATCATTACTCAAAATGAATTTCGAGAAAGCATCGAACCTAATCATTTCTTAGTACAATTTGACCAATCTATTACGATTGTGGTCAAGAATTTCTATTATACATGACAATTGAGGAAGAGTTTCGCATTTTGTTATTTTTTTTCTTCTATTTTAAAATATTTTAAAGAAAAAAAGTGATCATTTTGACCAACTTTTGTCACCTATTCTTGCTCGACATGGTTTCACACTTGATCTCTGAATACAATCTAGTTATTACCGTGGGTCGTGCTAGAGGTGATCGTCCTCCATGCCCTTATTGCAAGCGCGTGGTTATATACAAGACAAGAGAAAATAAGAAAGTAATGGGGCAATTAATTCAAAAAATCAAATTAGTATCACTTCATAATCAAGAGACTAAATTAATATCAACTTTTTTCAAAGGACCAATTTGATATATCTTTTATCTTTGAAAGACTAAAATGTAAAATGAGTATTTACAATTTGGTTTATATATAAGTAAAAAGGGTAAAATCTGTGGGGCAAAAATGTGAATAGGTGTAAATCATATGTCACCTGGAAATTAAAGTAGCTCGACCGTGTTATTGACTTCGACCCCCAAGCTCAACACATCTACTATATCTATATTAATTGTTTAGGCTGGTGAAATACCAACTTGCCCCATTCTAACATGTTGCCAAGTGTCCCTCTTTGAGGGTAATTTTGTCTGATTAAAATTTTCAACCCTTCTCAACTTTTGCCATGTGTCACATTGTCACATCCTAAAAAACAAAGAAAATTTTCGTTTAGATACCCTTTCCTTCATTCACTTCAACCATTACTAAATTATTATTATAATAGTATATATTATTATATTTTTATTTTTTTGAGATAATTATTATATTTTTATAATATTATTATTATTATATTATGAAGTATAGTGCGGTTAAGTCATAGCTGACAAGGTTTTAAAAAAATACAAAGCTTTCCTCAACATAAATTTAGGGATGGCAAATGGTAGGGTCTGGGTAGGGTACTATAGTATCCTTCTTTATACCTGTATTTGAAAAAAATTAACCGTACCCGGACCCATACCAGTGTAAGTAGCAACTTTAGTACCCTTACCACTTCTACTATATCTATATTAATTGTTTAGGTCGGTGAAATACCAACTTGCCCCATTCTAACATGTTGCCAAGTGTCCCTCTTTGAGGGTAATTTTGTCTGATTAAAACTTTAGTACCCTTACCCCTATCATCTGGATACCTAAGTACTCGTACCCGCACCCATTATATGCACTTTAAATGTGAAAAAGAAATAAATAATAAAAGAAACGTTATAACAATTAAAAAACAATTCAAAAGTCTTTTAAATCTACTCATAAAACATTACAAATCAAAATATTTAAATAAATAAAAATATCTAAAAAGGAATTATAGATGCAATTAGGTTTAGAAAGTTAAGAATCTTTAGATTAATTTTGGTTTTAAATTTTGCATTACAGTTAAAATTATAAATATTAGTAATATAAATAAATAATTATATATACATATACATATGTGCAGGTGCGGGACGGGGTGGGTACCATAGTAGCAGTATCCATTCAAATTTGCGGATAATTACCCGTACTCGGACCCTTACCCAATGTGCGTGTAATTACCCTACCCATCGTGGGTAATTTTTGCGGGTACCCAATGGGTAGGGTACAAATTGTCATCCCTAAACACAATGATGGACTTTTGCTCAAAAACATTGGTGAATTCTCTGATACCTCTCATAATTTTAGTGTAATTTTTACACTGCTCACTTGACCACTCACATGCTGATACCTCATTTAAAATAGACACATCAGTAACACCTCATTATCATTTTTTTATAAAAATATTTTAATCTTTTCATTTAATTTTAGACTCAAAAGATTCATTTGTCCCTTTCATCCCTTCCAAATCCAACCATCAGACCACTTTTATCACTGACCACCATAACAACCAACCAAGCCAAGTACACATATGCTAAAAACGACACTTCCATATCGATCTGCGCTGTGTTCGTTTTAATTAATATTTTAAAAAAATGTAACTTTGAAATCTATTTTCTTCCAAAAAGAAAAATCCACTGCCGATCGCATATTTTCCTAATAGCGGCACACAAAATGCAATTAACCCACTGATTCTAGGTTTTGGTAAAAATTACCAGCCACCGAATAGAAAAGGGGACTAAAAGTTCAGTGCTTGCGATTTCAAGTATCGTAAATGCGTAATATCTAATTAATCTCAATTAATCAGACTTCTGAGGGAGATTCTGATTGAGAGATCCTGATAAAAGAACACTAAATGGGATTGAGAGTAAATAAAAAAGAATAAAATACTACCTGCAGCTCCGACGAAGGTGCGGTGGTTGATGAAATTGGGGTTTGGATCAAAGTTTTGGCAAGGGAAAGATATACACGATTCAGAGATGCGGCTTTTGACGAGCTAGAGAAGCCATGTCTTTGAGGTTGGGCGAGACAGACAGAACGAACACAGTGGTTGCAGATCTGGCCTTGGCTTGGTTGGCTACCATGGTGGTCAGTGGATGAAAGTGATACAAGAAATGGAAGGGATGAAAAGGGCATACAGGTCTTTTGAGTCTAAAATTAAATGAAAAGGTTAAAAGATTTTTAAAAAAAATAATAATTAGGGTCGCTGATGTGTGCATTTTAAATGAGTTGTCAGCATGTGAGTGATCCAAGTGAGCTGTGTAAAAATTACACTAAAATTATGGGAGTTATAAGAGAATTCACCAAAAAAATTTCCCCCTTAAATGGAAGAAGGTTTTGGACAGTGGGCACTCTAAATAAACACGTTACTTTTCCTTTCTCCTCTCTAAACTAATCGGCTCTCCTCTCTATATTTTGCAGATCGTTGCTTTCTCCCTTGCTCTCCTCTCTTTTTTAAATAAAAAATTATTTTATTTTTTCCATATTATAAATACGATCTCCTGCTTTTCTAATGCCCATCTTTTGATTGTAGTAATAAATCCTTGCAGAAAACTCAACATGGAATGCTCAATGTATTTATTTATTTTTTTGGTAATATGGGATAATTTATTTTTGTGTTTAATCTTTAGGAAATGTAGTGCTCAAACAATGACTTACGTTATTTGCAGGACGGGGAACAAATGACCCGGGTCAGTTCTCTCCTTTTCTTAAATTTCTACTTCTTCAATCTCTCCACTTCCTTTCTCTCTGTTTTCATTGACTTCAAAATTCAAATCCTTTATTCTTCCACAGTTCTGACCCAGGTCAGTTCTCCCTTTCTTCCGCTTTCTCTGTGCTCATCTCATGACATGTCTCTGATAAGCTTTATTTGTGGTGTTTTTGTGCATCTTGAAGGAGCTCAATGGTTTGTAGAAGAACTCTCCTACATTGTCCAGTGCAGATGATATTTCTGTTTCCTTTGTCTTCTTTTTTGTAGTGTTTGAAAAAATTGAAAAGTTTTAATTTTTATCATTTTTTTTGTGCTACTAATTTCAATGCATTTTTTTTTTTTTTGCTTTTTAAGTTGTTTGTTCTTTCTCTTGGAAACGTTGGAGTAGCATTTATCAAATGCCCAATTGATGATTTCACAATAATGTCTATTTAATATTGACAACAAGGAAGGCTGATAAACCCACAGTTTCACATAAAAACAAATTGTTATTATGTGAAATTAAAATATAAATTATAATTTAAAATATTTGAATAATCATTTGTTTCTGTTGAACATTTTTGTAATAAGGATGATTCTTCTACAGTTCCAGTTTAATAGACTTTAAAATCAGATTTCATTGAAACAGAGGTGTACCAATTTTAACGATCATTCATATTATTGAACCTCTTTCATTTGTATCTTCAAATAGAGTAACATTTCTGGTAATTAGTTGTACTTTATGATTACTATCATTTTTGTACATTAAAAAACAACTTAAGGTTACCTTTTTTTTGGATTTAATTGATATATACTGACAGTGTAAAGTTTTTTTTACACTATCAGCAAATCAGAAATTGATATATCATTATAAATACTTGATTCATATTCTAACCACCTTAAAAGTCATCAATTCCATGATTTCTGATTGGTTGTTAGTGTAAAAATCTTTATACAGACAGTGCATACAAATTAAACTCTTTTTTCTTTTTTTTACAAGAACTTAAGGTTACTTTTGATGTATAATGAATTAAATCATTGTTTGTTTCTAGTATGAGTTTCAGTTCCACTGGTACTACTTTTATGATCTCATAGCATTGATAAATCACTAAGCATGCTCCAATAAGATCAGTTAGCATTCTTAAGATTTTATAGAGAAAGCTAAGAGGCCTTATCCTTAAAGTTAAGATTTCAGCTTGCATTCTCAATCCATATATATAGGTGACCGAGTACAAAGCTTATATTTTATTTTCTGCAATAAAAAATGTTGTTTTATAAGAATTTTAATTATATGTTTGTTATGTTTGTTCATGCTACTTTTGATTAATGGGATTTTGAAGCAAAATTTGCCATTATTTTGATATGAACTGATCTTTATATTTGGTATTTATTTATCATCAATAAAATAGGTAGCAACTACTGCTGTGACAGAACCACAATCTCAAGGGAACATCCCTAGACCAAAAAGTTCAGTAAGAAATTTTTGTGAAGTATTCTAATTTCTTTGTTAAAAAAATGGAATATAAGGCATGCAACTGATTGACATATTTTATCCAGCTTCTTCAAAAGATGGTAAAGAGACATCTAAGAGTGATGCTGCTAAGACTATACAACTGTTTATGTGGGTAACCTTGCTTCAGATGTAAGAAACAATCATTTTGTATTTTTCATTTTTTGGGATGGATCCCGGCAAGTGTACCGAGTCGATGCAAGTAGTAATTAAAACGGTGAGACCGAGTATCGTTCTCAGGGATTGATGAATCAAGTACCACTTCGCAAACTTAATAACTATTTGAATGAACAATTGTGAGAATATTGGAATCAATGATTAAAGGCAATTAAGCTATTAATTCAAGTAAACTAACGCAAGCAATGAGAAGACAGTCGCAATATTATGAGGAATAACAATTATGAGAAAGGTCTAGGGATTTGACTTCACCTACGTTTATCACGTTTGATGCAATTATGAATCCTCGCAATTACTAATCCTCTACTTTTGTCAACCAAGAGTCCTAAATTATCCTAACGTCTCTCTCGAGTATGGTTAGCAAACACCTCTTAACCCTTAACCAACTATATCTCTATGATGGTTAATTATCAAGAAATTCATTAAGTTCTATGACTCCCTATGAAGGTTGCATACAATCCCTACGGTATATCTCTATCCGCATAAACTATATGGTTTTACTCCAATGCTCTAAACCAAGGTGTTGAAAACCGGACCGGACATCGAACCGGTGAAGGTACTGGTTTACGGTTCATTGGTCTAACCGTGGTTAAACCGTGGTTGAACCGGTTGTAATTAAATATATAATTTTAATTTTATATAATAGATTCAATAATACAAAATACATTAATTTACTATAGAAATAAAAAAATAAGCTAGATTCAAAAGGCTCGGTGTGAGTAAATCAAATAATGGCATGAAATAAAACAACTCTGTTTCAAGAAATAAATAGAAGCACGTCAGAAGCATATCACAAGCACATAAGAAGCACTTGGTTGCGGTGAAGATGGTGTCTTCTCCGAAGCTTCTCTGTTTGGCGCACTGTGAGGAAGATGTCTATTTCATGTGCCCCTTTGTAGCTTCACTCGGGTTTGTGAAATAGTCATCATTGGTTTGGAGTCAATAATGGCAATGATGGCAAGGAAAATGACGAACCCAGCATATTACAAGTTCACTCGCATGCCAAGGGCAGAAAACATAAATATCAAGAGCATGGCAAAAGAACCAAATTCAGAACATGGTGATGCAAAGGGTTTTTATGCGCCTCTCCCTCTTGATTTTTTTCATTCTTGTCTGCAAGCCTCTCTCTTCTTATGCATGACCCCAAGTATAGAGTCTCACATCGTCAGCCAAGGTAGAGTGGTTGGAAAGGAGGCTTATAAAATATGAAGCGTGTGGATATAGCCCTTTGCCGACCATTTTTTTTGGTAAACCGCTTCAAGACCGGTTCAAAGCAATTGGACCACCGGTTTTGTCCGGTTATACCGGTTTTGTACCGGTTCCACGGTTCCCTGTTGCAAGGCGGTTTGGGGGCACATCCGGACCGGATAGCAGGCCGGTTCTCGGTTGAACCGGTCGAACCAGCCGGTCCGGTCCGGTTTTAACTACCTTGCTCTAAACACATAACTAACCTCCCGGTATCGTTATGATTGGCAAATCATGCATAATAATGGCCAGTTATAAGTAAGCATTAAGCGCAGAAGTAAAACACAAAAGGGATGAAGAAAAGAAACTACGAGAATATCATAAAAACATTCAAACCGTCCAAACGCGGCTACATCATCTCCCTAGAATGGAGAAATTAGTTCATGATCAAAGGAATAAAAAACAAAGCAACAAGAATCAAACCCATGGATGAAAACACAGTCTAACAGTCGCACAATTCCGTCCTAATACTCAAAGAGACGCAGCCAAAAGAGCAACCCAAAAGATCCCCTAGGTCAATGCAGAGAAATTCAATATATAGGTTCTGCTGCGCGAGTGCGCCCGGCCTAAGTATGTTGCGCCGGGCGCAACATTAAAATAGGCCCAAATCAGAAACGGGCATTAGGCCGGGCCTAAAAAACTTGCGCCGGGCCTAAAAACACAAAATTGCCAATCTCTAATTCTTCATCTGCTTGTCCTAGTTCTTTTGCTTCCAATGCTCCCAGGCTTCACTTTTCTCCTTTCCTAGTGCAAATATACACCTGAAATCAATTCAACCTAGAAGTTATAGAAAAGACTCCATTCCCTAATTAAAAAGATAAAAATACACTCAAAGACTCTAAACATTACTTAAAGAAAACAAAGCCAAAGCTAAGTAAGAATTGACAAAACAACTCATCAAAATGGTAAATTCCACTAGAAAGTCTAGAATAAAACTAAATAATCTAGCGGATTATCAGTAACCTTGCTTCAGATGTAAGAAACAATCATTTTGTATTTTTCATTTTTGGGGTTAAGAACAAAAGTAGTTCATCAACAAAAACAAAAAAAATGTTGAGAAGTTTTCAAACTTATTAATGTAATGCATCTAATATTTTAAGTTCAAAACCAATTGTTGGATTGTTGAAATCAGAAGATCATCTCTTTCACCTGGAATGCATCTAATGGGGTGAGTTGTTTCTTTCTTCACCTTAATGGTTTTCTTATTAAGTTTTGATTTATTTGTTTTTAATTGAAGTACATAGATAAGAGCACGTGTGCTTCTGGGAAGGAAGGCTAATTTATTTATTATCGAATTGAAGTACATAGATAAGAGCATGTGAGCTTCTGCGAAAGAAGGCTAATCACTTACAAGACCAGTGATATTCAGCTTTAGCTTATACTCAGTTATAGCTATCATTTTAAAGTTTGTTGTTTATTACCCAATGTATCTTAATGTTTGCCTTGAAGCCTCGGCCATTTAAGCTGAAATGGTGGGCTTTTGATGTTCAACCAAGCTTGAGAAATGGATATGCTATTGGTTCTATAGTTGTCACATAAATTGAAGTTTTAGTTTTAGTTTAGTTCAGAGGCTTAGGACTGAGAAAGGTCCACATAAAATTAGAGCATTTCGTTTTTGTTTTGTTGTGATGTGAAGATATTGATTCGAAATCATACTCTATTATTTAATGTTGATTTTATGAGAGTAGATACACAATATGTGCACTAAGAGATAATCTCGACAGTAACATTTGTCTATGATGTTTTTCTTTAAGTCATTGTGAATTAGGATGTTAGTAGAAAATTCAAATATTCAAATTCTTTAAGTCATTGTTGATTTGTCCGTTGTAGCCTCAAGTTTTGTTGGGTCGAGGAGAATATGAAAAATCAGTTTAGCTATAAAAAAACTTTATCTGGAATAACATTTAACTGTGAATGGAAGAATTAAGTACATATAATCTTATTGTGTAGTTAATCTTTGTAGTTATTAACTTATTATTGATTTGTTGCTGAATAATTGAAAGTTGTGTTTTATTTTATATAGCTTGCTCGGAGTTAATTTATGGACCTTGATGCATTATGTTATATGCATTCTATTATATACAGGCTGTTTACGATATGCGTAAAAACCGATGCGACCCCTGCGAATGCACGGGTATCGTACTAGTGATGTAGAAAATGATGAACATGAGGAATATTATTCGATGCATGTAAAATGCAGTGTACTGAGGATATTTACAATATATACCACCCCCCACCCCCACCCCACCCCCCACCCCACACCCCACACGGGGTTTCACACGTTTGTTTTATTGAGGCTAATTAATACATGTGAGATTAAGCTCAAGCTCGATTACTCCCATTTAAATACCTTAAGTCCAACATATTTTTAGACCTAAAGTGAAATTTAAGATAAGACATTTTTAAAGCCAAAAATATTTTATTGAAAAAATTATATTTTATTTAAAATTTATTTTTATTATAAATTTCTATAGTTTTAAAGTGTAATTATTATGGTTGGTATAAATTTTTATTTTGTGTACATATAATCATATTTATGATTTCCTATGATTTATGATTTAAGGTTTTAATTTTTTTTGTTAAGCTTAAATAACCAAAAAAATTAAAAAAATTAGAAGTCTTAATAGTCTAAAAAAATTTGGAGCCCTAAACCCAAAGCCTTAGTGGCTTTGGGCTAGGGCCGGCTCTGCATTTAAACCACCTTATTTATCATGATTATAAAGATAATTCATTCATTTAAGTCATTATTATTAATTAAACTTAAGTACAAAAATATTTTGCTAAAATGTTAAATACTTATGAACTCTTATTAATTAAAACCGAGTTCTCTCTTGAACGTAAGACACTCTTTTCGGTCATCCTCTCCTCAGTGAGTTATAACTTCATTTACATCAATATATCTTTTGTATACATAATTTTTTATGTATTTCCAGATCTGCTGATTAAATTTAATATCATTTCAATTTAACATGTTCCATGATCACGTCAATTAGTTGCATTATGTATTTATTTATTTTATATTATTTTAGTTTAGCATGTGTCGTTAATTGTTTTTCTCCTTCTTTATTGATTATGTTTCAATAAAACAAGTGAGGGATATTCTAAGTTTTTATTACTTCCAAAATAACAAAACCAAATATGGTAGGACTTCAACTTTTCTAGTACTTTCATTCAATGGATCTCATTCATCATCTTCCAATTTATTATTACTTCCTTTTTCACCTCTAATAGAGCAAATCGTAGTTTAGTTCTGAACTTTAATTCTTCCCATTTAACATATCCCAAATCATGTCTGGTAACTAATTAATTGCTTCAATATTAAAAGTTATCTGCCTATAATGCATCTCTAATTTCATCTTCATTCCATTAACATCTTAATTTAAAACTATTTAGAGAAAAATTTTGTTTCTAAATAATAAATATCATTGTTTTAAAATCGAAAAATATAATTGTTTTAATTAGAAACTAACCGGAAAAATCTGTCTCAAGAGGATAAATAATGAAGGGGAGGTCCTTCCACTATTGCTGGCTATCCAATGGGTTCAAGAAATGAATATTCTCCCTAATGGTTGTTCATAGTTGGAAAGGTTCTAAGAACGATTTTTATGAATATGGGATGCTTATCAATGAATGTAAAAGCATCCTTAGCTCTAATCAAAATTTTAAGGTTGATTTTGTTAAGAAACAAACAAATGTAGTTGCTCACATACTTTACAGGGTGGCTACATCTCTAGCCGGTCCCCGTATTTTTTTTTTTTTATGTTTCTCATTATATTTTAACGCTATTTTCTATTGAAATGAAATAAGTCTTTTTCAATAAAAAAAAATCAATAAAAATATATTATTATTATTATTATTATATTTTCATATTACGGTAAAGATTATTAATTTAAGTTATAAAAAAAAGTATAAGTTTAAAAAAAAAAATTCTGTAACGCTAAGTAGGTGTTTGGATGCACTTCCAAAATTCACTAGACCTGGATTTGTTGAAGCTATTATTATTACCTTTTGAACCTCAAAAGTACTTCTAACCCCTTTCAAGTTTCAACCACTGCTCCAAGCACAAACACACTGTAAGAGAGTTAAAACAATAAAAAACACAACTCAAACCCGACCTCTATACACTCAAGGTCCGATTGATAGAATTGGAATATGTCATAATTAATTTTAGAACATCAATGTACACCTCTAATAAATGTGAAAAAAATAGATGAGATGCACTGATAATTTATGTTGAAAATTACTTCTCTCGATCCTAATCTGATTTGTATTTGAATTACTAAAACTAAAGTGGAAAAAATAAAAGTAATTTGAAATTTGAATATTCACCTTCTTAATCATAGTTAGATTTTTTTTTTTTTTGGTAAACCCAGGCATCCTCCGGCCGGGAGCTAGAGACTAATCCCTCGAGGTACTGACATCCATTTAAGGAGTTGACCTCTCCCAACAGATGTTCTTCCATATGCATGAGTCAGTAATCGAACCCACGACCACATGCTTAAGAGACATGGTTATCTACCAACCGTGCCATATCATGTTGGTAATCATAGTTAGATTTGATTTGGCAAAATAAGAGATGCATAATTTTTATTTTTAATGAAAAAAGAGACGGAAAATCAAAATGCATCTTATATGCCAGTTGTTCTAGTACCATGACGGAATGTACCTTTCACCAAACCACAATGGCCCCATGAGATACGTAATTTGCAAATGTCACCTGCAAAGAAGCGTGGCCACTGAAAACGACAACAAGTAAGTTTGGATAATCATAATCTATAATCTATAATCTATAGTTGTAAACATTAGATCAGCCTATCAGGAATCGTCTTGGTCAGATGATTGTGCCATTAGTTTGATCGTTCGTATGAAGAAAAAAAAGAAAAAACCAATACTGGACAACAAATAGAAAAGCTACAAAGTGATTGATTAAATTTATAGCATTAATAAAAGAATTTAATTTTGGTATAATGTTAATGTAAAGTTTTTTAACACTATTAATCACAAATCATCATAGGTATGACTTTTAAAGTAGTTATAACAAGAGTCAAATATTTTAATGATATGACAAGTATTGATTGATGAATCATGAAAAAATTTGAACACTAATGGTAAATATCAAGTAAGGATTTAATCGGTATACATTGTCAGTGTAAATATCTTTTACACAGTCAACCAATCAGAAATTGACACATCATTAATTTTTTTTGAATCTCATCCGACAACCTTTTAAAGTCATTCATATCCCGATTTCTGATTGTTTGACAGTGTAAAAAAATTTACATTAATAGTACATATCAATTAAACTCATCAACTAAACCCTATAAGGCATAGTTAAAAGTTTAAATTTTATTTATTCAAATTTCTAGTATTAAGTCATTCTCTCTTGTATGTAAGTGGACTTTGATTGGAAAGATTTTTCAAATGGACTTCTAATTGAACCCTGGCAATTGGGAATTGCTACCGTGGAACTGATTCCTACTACTTAGGGTTATTTTCAAATGGAAATCTAAAAGATGCATGCTCCATCTTTTTCAAACTTTAGACACACAAATTCCTAACCCTTTTCTTCACCTAGAGATGCTCTCTCTTTTGCCCTCTCTCATAAGATACCCTACCTTTCCATCCACCTCTTCCATGGGGTTGTCTCCAAAAAATTCCCCATATGGCCATATATGGGACACTTTATAGCACATACCAAATCACGTGTATTATCAAATTTAATAGTAGCCATTTGTGGTTGTTAGAGATCTAGCATGCTCATATACATATATTTGGATTTGTATGGCATAAGCATGGTGGTCCAGAAGTAGTCTTTATAGTATTAATAATTTGCTTGGTCTTGTACATCTTGGGAGTGCTTCATCCTACAAACGCACAAATTAAAGCTTTGTTACTGAAAGTGCCAGAACATAAGCCATAGTTCCTGCAAATCCACAAGCACTGATTTGGAATAAAAAAACAGAATCCATGTCTTTGCAGATCAATGCCGCCTCATGTGTTGCCCTTGTGCCTTGCCACTTGTGAATTATTATAAAACTTCAAAATGCTTACACAACCATTTAGAATCTTGTATTAAAAAGTTTTGTAATTTGGCATCCCAGCCGAGGTAAGAGATATTTATCTTCTGCTACATATAACATAGTAGATAGTATATGGCAATGTGAAATTGTAATTAACCAACTGCAGATTCTCAATTAAGGGTATAAATTCATATCATCCTACCCAAGTACTTGGTGATATTTTCCTTAACATATCTAAACACTAAATAAAGAGATGCTCTCTCTTGCGAGCTCTTCTAGGCACTTTACGACCTGTTTGTTTTATGGAGAAACCACATTTAAAACCACGTTAATAGAAAGCTCACACTTTTAGCTTTCAATAAAAGTGTCTCGCGATAGACACTACGTTTTGCCATTTGCGTTGGAATTAATCCAAACCAAACATGCCATCGGTTGTTTGTTTGTTTAAACCATAGTTACTAGGTGTGCGATACGAATACGCGATACGCGGTTCATTATTGTTTATATTATTATTATTATTACAAGACGTTTTTTAAAAAGTAAATCTAGACAAGTTTGATATGCGATGTGTAGTGTTAAATGAGAGAAAGCGGTAACTATGGTTTCAACATTAAATTTCTTGATGCATTGCTTTCTTCTTGTGACGAGATTCCCCTTCTAACTGGCCTCAAGGGACCTGAAATCCACGGTCAAAGGCTCAAAGCATGATTGCTTTGAAGGGAATGATGATGAGTCATTTTCCTTTTGTAAGGGCCAACTTTTTCACCTTGTAACATCAATGTCTGATCATCAATATGGTTTTCAGAGACCACATAACATACATACACCACCTTCACAGTTGAACTTTGATTAGGAGATGTGTTAGAACTTCCCGCTCTACGAGTCTGATTGGTTTGAATAAAAAGAATATTTGCTCATGGTACATCAATGAGCCATGTGGGATTTAGTACCCTTCTTGAAATTTGAGTTGCTTAGAGTTCTTGGTGAAAATGATGAGGTTTCTGCCTTGGTGTTAGCGATTCTAAAGTGTCCCACCACCAGGAAACAAAGTTTTGGAGATAGTGGTAACAGTTGTAAGGAATGAGGAGGAGAGGGAAGACGCGGGAATTGAATTGAATTGACCATGACCGGTCTATTTTTATTGACTTATTGCTAGGAAACATGCATGATTGAAAAACAAAAGAAACAACATATCTCAAATATGTGTAATTGTGTATGTTTGAGCCTGAGAGAAAGAGAAAGCTTGAAGTCTGAAATGAGTTAATCAAATATCATCTAACAATACTAAACACAAGGTGTGCAGAACTGGTAAACTAAAGCTTTATCTGAGAGATCTTGGATTACAAACATTCTAAACACATTGAAAACACCTTGTTGCTAGGAGGAAATGGATCCTCTAACTTTGCATTTGGTGACTTTGGTGACTTTCTTTCTATCTCTCTTATCTTTTATTTTCTCTATCATCTCTTTCCTTTATTTATTCTTATCTCTCTCATCTTATTTTCAACTAAAGTCACCAAAGTTACCCAAACCCAAAGTTAGAGAACCCCTCCCCGTTGTTAGGATAAGTGTGCCAGTAGCATGTCTAGAAATTAAGGAAAATTAAGGAAATGAAAATGCAACAGACCCTAATTGCTTATTTTTCAACATTTCTGTCATGATATGCTTTTTATTATAACCTGTTTTGAATAAAATAAGTTAATTTAAACACACATTAAAATCAATCGTACAACTATAGACAAAAATAAAGTGCCAGAGCAACCCATGTATGTACCTCACTTTTAAGAATATAAATAGGCTTTTTTGCACCCAACCTATGTCATAGATCCGGGTCCTGGCTTGCTAGGCAGATGATGGAATTAAAGACTTGAAAGGAAAATCTTTTAAGTGTGTATTTGGTTTTACAGTGAGATGTTACAGAATTCATTTTGCATGCAAAAGATTTTGACTAGAAGAAGTGGTAGAAAGTAACTTTTGCGTTGGGTTAAAAAAATTACACTAAAATTTATATCAAATTTGCTTTTAAAAAAAAAATATTTAAACATACATCACTTTACTTCAAACTCAATTGTAATCAAATCAATTTTACAAAATCAATTTCATTCAAAACGACGTTTATCAAACATTTATCCAACACACACACACACTAAGTGGTTCCATGTTGCAAACCTCTAGAATTGATTCTGTCATCCATCAAACGTGATTTTAGTAAAAATGAGATGTTTGAATACTTTCAGGTAAGAATGATTCTGCCTTCAGAAGTCATTTTGAGTGAAAGCTACAAAAGTAGCTTTTGCGTTGAATTGAGAAATTTACACTAAGTTTTACATCAAACTTGTTTTAAAATAAAAAAATTCAACTATAAATCACTTCACTTCAAAATCAATTCTAACCAAATCAATTTTATAAAATCAATTCATTCAAAATCACAATTTTTAAAATACTTATCCAAACACACACTAAATGGTTAATATATGAAGTTTATAGACTACTTTTAGCGATCATGACAAATAACATAACTTTGTTTCGATTTATAGTTTTTCCTTTGATAGACAAATTGTTATCCCACGAGTCTCCCCTCGTTCTAAACTTTTGCCTCAACAAAAAAAATAAAAAACCACAAATGCTATTTTTATTACTTGTTAATTCATTTTTAGAAAGTTGTAGATTTTATGTTTTTGATGTTGTGGAATTTTTAAAACGTTTTAGGCGTATATATGAATTTTTTTGATTTGGTTAATTAGTACATTAAGTATAGAAAAGATATTTGTACAAACAAAGATTCCTTATAGGGAGGGAGATAGGAATCGCTGCATTTGATGGAAAGAAGGAGGATATAAGAAGAGGATTAAATCTAGATTGTGATGTTTCTATAACAAAAACTTCTATCATTCTATGCAAGTAACACACCTGCATAAAATATTACGTGAAAAACTTTTTTTCCTATTTTTGTGAGTTTTTCAAACTTTTGAAATCAAATGGGCAAACTATTTTAACCATTAACTATATTGGTCATAAACGGAAAAGAAAAATTTGGACATGGTTGTTAAACGAGCAAGCTCAATAGAGTCAATACACTGATACAGTCCCAGACACATGCGGAAAAAAACTAATTGAAATGAGGAGGAACGTAAATTACTAGGATTACATGAGTCCAAGCTTGAAATGAATCCACCATATATTCGCTCTAGTTATATTACAAGCAAACTAAATTTTTTTTTTCCCTTTTGGAAAAATGTTTCGTGATGATTGACTTGATTCTATATATCGTATTAAAGCTTTTTCACAAAATGATTAGGGCTCGTTTGGTGGTCAGGATAGGATAGGGACGGATAGAATAAGAGAACATGATAGGAGTATGATGAGATATGAGCAGGATAAACTCTTATCCTATCCGACGTTTGATGTCCACCAGATAACCAACTGGATAACATTATAATTTAAGTATGAATTTTAACATTTCCGTTTTTATTATAAATGTTTTCATCTTTTATTAGATTTTAGTTTTTTTTATTTTATAATTTTCATTATTTAAAATTATATAAAAAGACAAAATTATCCTTGTGATAAAATTACATATAATTTTTAAATTTTTTTTAAATATTGTCTAACTAAAATTAATTTTTATATTTTTAAATATTCATTTTTTGTTTTTACTTTGCATATAGTTAAATTATTAGAATAATTTTTTTATATTTTATAGTTTTTAATTAATATAAAATAACAAATTTAGCATTGTTATAAAATAAAAATTAATTTTAAAATTAATTATTAATATTTTTAATATTTTATATTTTATTATACCTTTTTTTTGTAACCATGTTAAATTTTATTATACTTTAATTATTTTATATATTATATATTATTATATTTTATTATACTTTAAATCACCCTATCCTACTTGTTACCAGAAAAAAAAAAATCACCTTATCCTATCCTGTTGAGTTTTAACCCAGCCCTCTCCTCAACAGAATATGATAAGTGGCAGGATTGACTTATCCTATCCTGCTGGCTCACCAAACAATAGATTCAGACAGGATATGATAGCTTATTCTATCATGTCTCTCTTATCCTAACTACCAAACGGGTCCTTAAGAACTTAATTCTTGTAATGAAAACGGTAAATAACTTGAACAAGGCCTATTTCCACAAGGGAAACAAAGCAAAATAATAATAATCAAAGCACAGTATTTAGCACTCATACTTCGACACTTAACCAGGATTCTTGTCAAAATATCAACCTGACATTTCTCTCAAGCATGAAATTACCCAACTACTCTTAACTCATTTGATAACCCAAGCCCCAATGTAACTTTGGACCCCAACCACAATTAATCCATCCAACTTTGATCTAGCAAAGGAACCAGCGGTTAACTTTGTTGTCTTAAAACCAGACGTCGGTTCCATACATGAAATGGGCCAAAAATAACTTCTTAATATCAATCTTGCATTTAGGCTGGGCTAGAGTCCAAAATTATAAACATGTGGGTCTTGACAATGGGCTGGCGCCGCAGTGCTACCCTGCTAGGTCTACTGTGGTCTGTTGCTACAGGTGTTACTGTCACGATGGGCCAGATTGGGCCGAGCTTTTAATTAGGTTTGCTCGCAACTCCGTATACCTTTTTTTTTTTTTTAACCATATATTGTTGTCCGACAGAGTCGTGATTGGATCAATCAGATATTTAGATTTAGATAAAATAAATTTAGACATATTAATAAGAGTTGAATTTTGACACATTGTTAATATAATTTTTTTTTACATCTTTGACCAACTGCAAATCATTTTATATGTGAATTTTAAGATAATCATATAAAAAAAAGGGTAATTTATTATGTGAGCCACACATTGTAATGATATATAATAAAGTAATGCCTTTTTATATATCAAGAAAAAGTATATAAAATTTACGAAATAAAATATGAAAAGGAGAAACAATATTAAAATTTAAAATAATGTAAAAAGTGGTGTTTGTGATGATAGAAATTAGAATATTTGACTTGATTCAGAAATTAATTATCATCTAAGAATACATTGTAGTACAAGTTATGATTAGAATTAATTTGTAAAAGAATTTTTTAATTGAGATGCCTTAAAGATGAATGAAATTTATTTTGTTACTCTAATTATAATCGGTATAAGTACAAAGGTAAATGAATAAGAAACAACTCAAATAATCAAAACAAAAATCAAATTAAATTCTTTCGAATTTAACATTTGAATGAATTTCATAATAAGCACAACTTAAATGAGAAGGAATTCAAAATCAAATCAATTATTAATTAAAAACATTCCAATAAATATTAATTTCTAACTAAATCAATCATTTCCCAAATTTAATAATACCAAACATACTTTAAATTTATATATTCATTGGACATGAAATAAGAGGACGAGGATCCTCTATAAGCGATCCCATCTCTTCAAAATATTTTATAACATAAAAAAATAACAATAAACATAGTTCTATAAATGTACTATTGGATAAGAATATGCACTCTATTGGATAAGAATCTGCACTCTGTTCAGTGATAAAAAGCAAAAACAAATTAAGTACAGAAGATACATCAACAGGAATAAAAATTATTTTCGTTTTTAACATCTTTCTTTATTTATTTAATTTTACGTTTTAATAATAGTAATAAAAATAACAATGATGATAATAAGGTGATGTTTGGGAGTTTATCAAGATGAAAAAAATCTATGTAGAAAGTTATGAAAATAATTTATGACAATTTTATAAGTTTTTTTAGTTTATTTCAACAATTTGTTTGAAAAATTTATCATAATAAATTGTTTTTAACTTATTTAAAAACATTTATTATATAAACTATGATTAAAATTCAATGTTATTAAAACCGAACTAGTGATCGACTCGGTCAGGGCACTGGATTAATGGGTCAATGGTTTAACCGGGGGTCACTGTTGACTCGATTTAAACCGGTATACATTAACAAACTCTAAACTAATAAAATATTCATATATATGACAACATAGTTCAACATGTCCATACTCCAAATTTAAAATCATTACTATAAAAAAGTATCTAATTAAACAAATATCAATCAAGGTCACTGGTTAAACCAGATGAACCAGTATATATTAAATATAAATTCTTATGATTGATTTATGTATATATATAATATTTGGCAGGAATTGACTCGATATACATTAATTTTTTTTAAATATTCATACATAGGCCAAACATAATTTAACATGTTCAGTAGTTCAGATTGTGGTTCAAATTCAGTAGAAGACATCTCTGACTAAAAAACAATTCAATATTATGGAAAGTAATATGGAGTATAGTATAGTGTTAGTATTATGTCAGTTCAAATAATTATCAATATATTACTTGAATATTATCAGTATCAAAAATCAATATATCATTGTATCATTATAATATAAATACAATTCATAAATAAAAAAAAACTCGCCGGGTCAACCGATTTTTTTCGGCCGGGTCAACCGAGTTTCACAAAAACCTGACCGAGTCAACCGGGTCGATGTGCTAAACGGTCCAACGTCCTAATCGGACCAGCTTGGTGACCGGTTCCTGGGCCAACCGGTCGAACCGGCCGGTCCGGTCCGAGATTTATAACACAGGATTAAATTATTCACTCAAACTTGTCTCAACATTCTCTGACGTCTGTAGGCTTAAGTGGCAAAGAACGTTGGTAGGTTTAGCCACTGTTTGGTTTGTCAAAAATACTAGCATTGAACGGATAGTGGATAAAAAATTAGCCTCATTTGGCAAGTGTTTTTAAAATTAGTGTATATCATTTTTTCTCTAGCGTATAGCATTTTTTCCAGACGCTACTTGAAGTAGCGTTTGAGCTTATAACGTATGACTTTTTCTTTCATTTTTATTCTTACCATCTTAATTAAATTCTTTACTTATCCTTCACTAACAAAATAAAATATTAATAGAAATTAATATTATTTTTATTATTCCATATTAATTTATAAAAAATAACTAAAACTAAATAAATATTAAAATTAAAATTTAATATTTTAATCTTTAAACTGATAAATAATTTAAAATAAATTAATGTGTTAAAATTGATAATTATTATAAAATAAATAAAATAAATAAAATATATAAATACATATATATAATTTATATATAAAAAATGCAAACATATCCTTTTATGTAATTTTACATTAATTAGCTAGTCCAATCACTAGTTTTACCAAACACTTCAAATCCAATCCGCTAGTTTATTCGCTATCCGCTAGCTTATCCATTATACGCAATCCGCGAGTTTTTACCAAACAGAGATAATAGATACGGAAAGAGTTATGCTCCATCAAATGAATTTTTATGATTCGAATTGTATTAATTGGAGTTAGGGGTGTTTGCGGATTGGATTGAATCAGTTTTGTGCTAAAAAATCATCTGATCCAATGATGAAAACAACGTGCGGTTTGAATTGGATCGGTTTGCTTCCTTAAAAAAATTCCGATCCAATCCAATCCAATCAAGTGCGGTTTGGATTGGATAATTCGGTTTTTATCATACTTTATTTATTTTTCTTATGTCAAGTGTCTTTTCTACTTGCTTATATAAAAAAAAAAGTATCTTTTCTACTTATAATTAATAGTGGACAAAAGATAATCTTCATTTTAATTTGGGATTTTGAGAAAAAATAAGTATTGATATTTTTTAACACGTTCTTTTATGTTACTTCTATGTATCTACTTTCACTTGACCTTTTTTTTCTTGAATTGGATATAAATAAATTGTAGCTAATTATTTTTCAAATTTACTTAATTGATTTCCTATTTTTCATGTTTACTCAATCAAGTATATATATGTTATGCCTCAAAACTTTTAGCAAAATATAACTTCAAGACATTAATATTTATTTTAAATAGTCTCATATATGTCATTCCAACAAAAATATTAAAGAGAACGAGGGACATAAAAGTATGAAAAACAATGTTTAAGTATGAGTAATATTATAATTTCAAAAATAATGGTATATGTATGTAATAGATTAGTTTGGATTTCATTAGAGGATCCAAAATCCGATCTAATACAATATAAAAATGTGATTTTTTCGGTTTTCGATTTTCGATTTTCGATTTTCTGATTTGTTTTTGCGGTTTTGATCGGTTGATAAACACTCCTAATTGGAGTCTAATGTATTTTCGGATATTGAGAATCTCATTCCAGAAAACTTGCATCAATATCCATAATAAAATAAAAATAAAAAAGCTTTAAAAGAGAATAGAGAATTTATCAAAAAAATAAAAAAATAAAATAGAGAAAACGAAAAAAGAAAAGAAAAGAAACACACAGAAAACCTGAAAAACCCTAGAGGCCATTTTGTATATAAATAGCACCAAATCCCCCACAGTCTCAAGTCTCAGCTCAGTCCCTCACAAAATCAGAAATGGGGCTCTGTACAGTTCAGCCTATCACTATCTCCAAAATCCCCATTGCCTCTTCTCTTCTTCCTAACCCTAACCCTAAGCCCTCTCTTCCCCTCAAACAAATCCCAACCATTCGCACCGCTGCACTCTTATCCCGTATGTTCTCTTAGCCTTTTCATTTCTCTCTACAACCCTAACCAAATCCTAGTATTTTTGCTTTTCTAATTATGATCTTTTCTGTCTTTATTTTGTTTAAATTTTCGTTCTTTTGGATGTTTAAGCTCACTGGTCTATTGGGTCTCTTTGATTTTCATTTTTCAATACAAATTTTTAATTTTATTGTTTTTCTTTTGCTTTTGTAGCTCAAATATGTTGTTCTAGTTTATAAGTTAACTGTGTATTTAAACTGCAGAATTATGATGAAGGGATGGGGTAAAGTTATTGACTTTGTTCTATTGTTTCATGCCAGGATCAATGTGCCTGAGAAATGTGTTTCCTAGGGCAACAACATCTGAGGAAACATCAAGTGGGGCAAGTCAAGTTTTTGATGAGAAACGTGATGGTGCCATAGTCCTGGATGATGTTGATAAGAAGGGGTTTAATGAAACAGTGGCGAATGAAAACCCAAAACAGGAGTTACCTGTGGAGGAACAAGATGGCCTGTCATTGGATTTTCTTGATAAGTTCAATGTAAGGTCGCTTTGATCTACTCATCTGTTTAGTTTTCTGTAATATGTGTAGTGTCTTTACACATTTGTGTGAGACTATGAGTTTGTTTTTTGGTGGGTCACTACAGATGTGTTCTCTTTACTGTTTTTGGGATTTGGATATCATTTTTTCAAATTGAGTTGCTATGATGATACTGCAGTTCATTGATGATTTGATGATACTTCGGCAGTCATGTCGAATCTGAGCGGTTACCTGAGCAACTCTACATGTTTTCAACTTTTTTTGTTCATTTGCTTAATGAAATTGTTTATAGTTTTGGGGTTTTTTTGGGCCTTTCCTGTACACAAATATTATTCTTTGAGGTGTTCTTCCTGTGTATGTTATACACTTATCTCAAAATTTATTGGAGTTCTCATGATATTTGGTTAAAGCTTTGGTAACTTTCCTATGATGTTCTTTATCTGTTTTCTTTTTCAATGTATAACTTTTAAATTTAACTTGCTATCAAAAGCATCACCATTGTCTTATCTAGATGATTTTAATGTGCAACTTCCCTTTGAATTGTTTTAATGTACTACCGCTCCTATTGTTGTTTGTTGTCATAACTAATTATTGAGAAAGGGTTAGCGTTGATTCTTTATACAAAAGTTTGCCATGATTAATAGGTCTTGTTTTCTGAAAGTGATTGAGGTTTCTATGGCATATTGGTGAGTTATTACCACGTCAACCAAATTCAGACCTAAAAATCTTTATGAATCCGTAATCCTTTTTATTCTCCAGATTGGGTATTTCATGAATCTTAGCTTAGGCCCCACTTTCTCTGTGTGTAACTATTTATTTCTTTTACTTGCTTTTCCACTCTTGTTTCTGTGACATTGAAATGCTAATCTGGAAATTTTGTATTTTTAGTTTGCTGTTCTGTTTTTTCCCTATCATTAAGATTCTTTTCGATTTATCTGTAATTATTCTATAAGTTTGTGATTTTTTTTGTCCGAATATATTATTATGCATTAAAATCACGTTTTCAAAGCCATTGTGAAAATTATTCCGCTGAACACATCAGTTAAAGCTTGGATGTTTTTATTTTCTTCACTTCAGGGGATAGGGTGTTACTTTTAAAATCAACATAGTAGCATCATTAAATTGTATCTTATTTGGATGCTGTGTGATGCATCATTACTGGCTGTCACTTCTGAAACCGACTGCGCTTCCCACTTAGGAATGAAGGTTGGTTGTATTTGCCGCATGTCATGTTAGCAATGTATTTCTGATTCACTATTACAAATTTAAATGACCTGTTTTTGCTGTTTCCCTAACTTGTCCCATCATTTTCTCTCCATTTTACAGTTGGACACAAATGACACTGGTTCTGTTGTCTTGTATGGTGCGGGTGCCTTAGCGGTCGTGTGGTTATCATCAGCTGTTATTGGTGCTATTGATTCTATCCCATTGGTGTGTATCAAACTTCAACTATTTCAATATTTCCAACCAAAAATCAACTTTGTAAATGCTAACAGGTTTTGGTTCATTTTTGTGGTACAGTTTCCCAAGTTGTTGGAAGTTGTAGGTCTGGGATATACAGTATGGTTCAGTACCCGTTATCTGCTATTCAAGGTACTTACATAATCTCAGTTTTGTTAGCTGCTATGTATAGATATATTAATATATCCTGGTTAACACGATTAATTGGATTTATCAACCTGCAGAAAAGTAGAGATGAGCTGTTTGCTAAAGTAGAGGAGCTCAAGGAACAAGTTCTTGGTTCTGAAGATAAGTAATCGTTCTGAAAAGATTAGGTTATATATGTGCTGTGCTTAAAATATGAATGTATAGTTACATTTCATCTAGTTGAGGGAATGGATTGTTTCTTCTCCATCCACCCATACAGGCCCTTTTCTTAACACGGGCAATTACTGTGTTTTTAGTTTTGGTTGAGAAGTAAAATATTATGATTGGGCAATTACTGTGTTTTTAGTTTTGGTTGAGAAGTATAAAATCTTATGATTCAGCACCCGCTTTCTGGTATTCTAGGTGCTTGTACTTTAGTGTTCGTTGGTGCATTGAAGTCGTCCGTTTGTTTCTCACTGGTTGCACATTCTGCACACTGCACAATATATCTTCAGTTTAAAAAGGACAAAATTTATATAGTGTTATGAAGGTGCTTGTGATGCTGATTCAAGAAGAAATGTGTAACAGCGTATCAGTAAAAATATCACATGTCCCGGTTGTTTTATGTGTCCTATTTTTATCGGAAAACAATAACGTATACATCTATAAAATAGTAGATAGGTTTTCTCCTTTAAAATAAGATAAATGTTCAGAGTTATCAAAAAGGAAAGGTTGTCATGGGCAGAATGTTAATAGAGTGAAGCCGTGGATGATCACGTTCACATCCTTTTCTTTTTGAATAAAAATAAAAATTGTAATAAAGATCAGGTGATGAGTTACTTTAACTATTTGATACGAGATCTCAAGTGCAGGTACAAGTATGACTAAGGTCTAAGGAATTGCCACTTCGGTATATGAGGGAAGTGGGTGTTACTGGTTACTGCCAAGGCCCAAGAAGGGATTCGAACCTGCAAACTTGAAAACTGTTCTTATTCAGAACTCTTAATTCAATTGAGCTACCAGCGCACTTACAAACTTGCTGTAGCATCTTTAACCTGTACCCGCCATTTCCACTTTCTCCGAGTACTCTTTCCACTTATTTAGTCTTTCACGTACGGCTATGCTCTCACTTATTTTGCGCACCTGTCTTTACACTTAATGCCACATCTAGTGTGTAGTGAACATTTGTTGGAAGGGATTCTTCTCACCTTTATAAGCATATAAGTGAGAATAATCAGAAGTTCGCAGCCACTACAACACTTGTTCCCCCTCCATTAACTTGTCCAAATTAATCTTAACAACAAATCCTGGCTTTCCAAATTCATATTTATCTAATACCATTAAAACTAAGCTTTGATATAGCTATATATTGGCATCAGAAAATAACTAGTTTGTTACCAAAATAGGGCAACAAAGATTGAACTCATTTCACATAAAGAGACATAATTCTACAATGATAACCAAGTCTTATCCTACATGTAATGATATGCAACGTCAAACGAACTATTTGTATCTTGGTCAGTGTCATATCCGTACATATCATATTCGATGTCTTGGTCTTCCAAATCCAAAGGATATGCAAAGTCATCCGAACTATTTGTATCTTGGTCAACAGCTTCATCAACATGTTCCTTGGGAGCACGTCCACGCATTTCAATCAGGAAATCGGAAATGGAACGAATATTCACAAGCAAATAACAAAAGAATGCAGCAAGTGGAGCCAACTTGAAGTTCATCTTCATCAAAGTTACTAAGAAACATCCAAGCAAGAAGTTAAATATACCCATCTCGAACCCGAGTTGGAGTTGTCTCGACAAACTCATAGCCATCAGTGCAAATGCCCCAGTTGAAGTGAGGTTCATCGCTTTTCCAAACCCCTTTTCCACCTTCCCTTCTTCACTTTTTTCCTCCCAATACGAGTACAGAGAGGTAAGTGTTAAGACCAGAAAGGCAACGTGTGCTTTCAATAAGAAACTCCTCACAATTCCCCAACTGCATCTTTTCACGAACAGCAACATTATGGATATAAGTGAACTTACCACACTGTAGATAACCATCTTGAGGGGGTTCCACTGTCCGAACAAGCCTTGAAACGAGGGACTCAGGGCATAACAGCTGAATCCAACTATGCTTGACACAAAGCCCGTCACTCTCCATAGCAATGGGTGGATCAGGAGCTCAGAAACAGCGATTGGCATTATTGAGTTTTTGAAGGCTTGAATATTGTAAGAGTACTATAGTTAGGTTCAAGTTCGAGAAAAGTTAGAAGCAAGAAGACACTAAGATGGATTTTTGATATTTCATTCGGCTAGAAAAAGATAAAGGGGTAGAGGAGGCACCTTCACCGAAAGACTTCCATTAATTAACAGTGTTAGAGAAGATGCATGGAAAGTGGCTGGAAGTTGTCTTTTTGACCAAAAATAAAAAGTGCATTCACTTGGTGACTCCATTGAGGAACTTGTTGTCTTAAATTAGGTGAAATTTCCGAATCAGAGAAAATTGGAGAGAAAAACATAAGTTCAACCCATCAGTATGATGATACAAAGTTTCTGTGAAAAGAATTGGTGTATACTTCATATCACGCTTATAAAATGTAACTAAGTAGAACTTATAAAGTAACGGTTATTTGCAGAATTGCAACTAATGACAAGGATGAGGTGGCAACTGCAGGAGCAGCATAGCTGTCATGAGATGATGTGGCAGCTGAGCTGACTTGGCCGGTGAGTTATTGGCATCCTTCTACAAACTTGGCTCATAGTTACCACGAACTTGCCTTTTTTTGTTTTTGTATTAGAAATATCTATTTTACTTCAAATTGACATTTTTTAGTAGTAATATACAATTTGTTATTTAATTCACATGTTTTTTCACAAATTTTGTGTGTTGAGAACTAATGAGAATCAAGTTCACTACATAATTCGATCTGAATTGATGCTATGGGAGTGACTTTCTAAAGGCACTAGGAAACCATAGGTTTTTCCGACAGGGGGATACCAAAGTTTTTCCCTTGTCCATATAGTTGTTGTAAAAGCATCCCTATTATTGTTGATCATTGACTTGCTATATATACCGTTTTATTAGCCTTGATTTTAATGCATCGAGGACATCATTTAGCAAGCATGGCTTCTTCTGTCTTTTCGTTCCTGTGTCTTGCCTTTCTTCTTTTCTCCATATGGGGTATGAAAGATTTATTTAGAGTGGCTTTTTCCAAAAGATTTATGTGATCCATTAAAATGAATGAGACAATTCCCTCTCACGCTAAACTATACACACACACACTTATTCATCTTTGCTACATTTTATGGGGATCCTAATTCCTAAGCTTTATTATTATTTTTCTTGTTATGCAGAGGTACATGTTGCAGAAGCAATCCTCTTTGAAAGGCCTAGCAAAACATGGGCAGGGCCATGTCAAGTGATGGTCACAAAAAAGTGCGACCAACAGTGCAGAGAACAGGAGCATGCTCTTCACGGAGCCTGTCACTATCGATTCCCTGGTTTTGCTTGTTTCTGCTACTTCAAAGGTTTTCCTTGTTTATATTAGACTTTATACTTTGTTAGTCTTTTGTTTTTTTAGTAAAGGCCCAAACTGATCCTTTAAAAAAACACAGAGACATATTTGGTTACTAAAGAATGAAAAATACTAATTTTGTCCTTAAAAATCTCAAACTGTAGTTAAAAGGACTAATTTGAGCTTTAAAATATTGATTTCCTGATACACAGTCGGAACTTATATTGGAATTATAGTTAAACTTCACAATGATATACAATTCTATACGATTAATCCTATTTCTGTGAATGGAACCCAGATGTATAAACCCAGAACCAATGTTCATAGAACCATAGAGAGGCAGTACCAAAGTTCTTCCATTGTCCATATTGTTGATGTCAAAAGCATCTCTATCCTTGTTGAGCATTGACTTGATATATATACCATTTTATTGGCCTTGATTTAGCAAACATGGCTTCCTTTATTAAATTCTCCTGTCTTTGCATTCCTCTGCCTTGCTTTTCTCCTTTCTCCATATTAAAAGATTAAATGTGTTCAATTAACTTCATTCATTTTCAGTGACCTTCCTTGTTTGTGACTTATCTGAAAGTATCATTATAAACCCTCGAATTGTGTCATGTTTCGAACCTGAAATGAGACAATTCCCCCTCCACCTAAACATTATATATAATATACATACATATACATACACATATGTGTGTACACATATATTCATCATTCTTTTTCTATTTTATGGGGATCCTAAGCTTTATGATTTCCTTTTTAAAAAAAGAAAAAGAAAAAGCTGAGGTACAAGTACAACTTGATGGAGCAAACATTTGCAGAAGGCGTAGCAAAACATGGACAGGGGCTTGTCCAATAATCACAAAGAATAAACCCTGCGATCAACAGTGCAGAGAATGGGAGTATGCAGTTAATGGTGGCTGTCACTTTCAGTTTCCTGGTTTTGCCTGTTTCTGCTACTTCAACTGTTGAGAAGTAGGAAAGAAATTCTGGTCAAACAAGATATATAATCTATTGTTTCTAGTACTACCACCGCTCCTGATTATTGGGATTGATCCAAATTCGTAATATGAAGATTGTTGTAGATAGTTTTTTTTACTTGTGAATTTATATCATTTTCACTCGCGCTGCCAAACTTAGCCTCATCTTTGTTTTAGTTCTTCACTGCAGAGTACAGAGTACAAAGCTAATTTTATAGTTGAAGATAGCTACTTGTACTAACTAGACTACTAACTTTATTTGCCTTCAATCATCCCATGGACTTTATTGTTTGCTATCATATTCTTCCTGTAAATGTTCTTTTTTTTCTTTCCATCTTTGATAATGTTACTGGTTCGATGTTGACTTCCTTGCTGTTTTATTGACCTTCCAAATCCTTGATCATCCGTTGGTGATTATGGCATGGTGCTTCTTTGTGCCTAGACAAGAGTACATAGTGCAAAACACGTAGTCAAGTGTAAATTTCAAACTACTATTGATTTGAGTAACCTAATGTGGTCAAAGTGGAATAACCTGCTGCAACAACACTTCCTTTCTAATCTTTTGGTGTTGAGTGGGGTTTTCAATAGTCAATGAACACGATTCAATAAACCACCATAAAAGGACCATATTGCCTATGGCTTTTTAGGTGAATATATGCTAGGTGAATGAATATATTCTGATTGGTTATTAGTGTACTCTCTGGTTTTTTATCCAATTGGCAGACCAAATTGGAATTTGGAAGTATTTGCAGTCCTAGCTCCAATTGTAGTGTTGATTTGTGGTCAAATATTGCCTTTAACCTGTAGTAGGTTGTAGCACTGGTACAAATCCCCTACCTGTATTTGGTATAATAATAGTAATGTGGAATCATTCTTCATTTTCCACCACCAGTGTGGTTTCCTTACGTATACTTGGTTAATTTCTAGTGGCTGAGTATTAGTGAGGTTAATCGCCAGCAATTTCTTTTATATCTCTCACATCTCCACAAGCTGGGCCGTAAACGTTGTGAAGACACATTTATGAGCTCGCCCAGTTTGCGAGTTTGGAGGGGAAGGAAATGGAAGGAGTCAAATGAGAAGGAAAGGGAGGGGAGGGGAGGGGAAGGAGAGTATATCACTCTCCTTGTTTGGGAGTGAAATAAAAAAAGTGGGTTGAGGAGGAGAATGTGGGATTAATTCCCAAAATCTTTTCCTCCAATTAATAGAACTCATAAATAAGGGGGAGAGAAAATTAACCTCTCCTTTCTTTTTATTTCCCTCTAAAAACAACTCACAGAGCTTTGTGCTTAAGGTAGAGACTATACTAGCATAACAGAGACATCCAAATTGACCAAAGAGCAAATCACGAGGAGTTCTACTTCTATGGGAGAGTAACGAAGCGCGGGTGTTCTATGGATATTGATGAGATGAATTGCATGAGTGATGGCATAAGGCCATAACTTTAGAGCTAAATTTGCATTTAAAAATTAAGGTCCTTGTCATGTTTAAAATGTATTGATGTTTTCGCTCAACCACCTTATTTTATTGTGGGGTGGAATCATGATGCATAATTCCTTTGGTTAGATAAGATTGGTGCATCATAAATTTCAAATCATTATCACTTCTTAAGAATTTTGATTTTAGTATTAAATTGGGTTTTTATTTGATTTATAATATTATGAAGCTGATTTCTTCTTTGCGGTGCATTAAACTAATCCGTGAAAATCATCTACTACCATCAAGAAGTTTGCACCCTTTAATAGAAGGTATATAAAAGTAACAGAGACCCAAATATCAATATGAATCAATTCAACAATACTAGCATTTGTTTTGGAATGAACAATTGCGAATCTTATGTTTGTTACAAAAATAAGATTCAAAGATAATTGGGAATGAACAATACATCAAATAGCATCAAAGAATCAGACAATTAAGGCTGATTGGTTTGTTTCTTGTTTCCTGTTTATTTCCTATTTTTAGAAGTAATTATAACAAAAATCATTATAAAACTATTACATTGTTTTTCATTATGTTTCTTATTTCCAAAGACTTGTACAAGAAACAGTGAAAACAACTTTTTGTTTGTTTTCACTGTTTTCCATACAAGTCTTTGGAAACAAACAGGAAACATAATGAAAACAATGTGATAGTTTTATAATGATTTTTGTTGTAAATAGATATCTACTAAATGAGGATGGGAATCATAGTATTCGCCCCGTGGATACCCGCATATTCATAATAAATATTTTTTATTAAATATATAATACTTTCTCTGGACTTAATTATAAGCAAAAAAACCTATATTTTTGGGACTCAAATATAAGCAAAATCCAATCAACTTAACTCTATTTAATGTAAGTGTTTCAAAAATCAAGAAAATTAATCAATCAAACCAATTCTCCTTTTACTTTTCCAAGAACATTGCATATTTCCGAGAAAATTAAAGGGTAGTTTAGTAATTATAACTCTTTTTTTTATACATAAATCAAGACAATTAAACTAAATTAACTAACTTCCTTAATAAGTGTGAAATTAGTTGTTTTTGCTTATAATTGAGTCCGGAGGTAGTATATATTATGACAATTTCTATCATTTTGAGATGAAATAAACTTTATTTTATTTCTTATTTGATACTTTTTAGTGCTTAAATCCTTAATAATATTTTATATTATATAATTTTATTTCCTTTCCTTTTATTTTAGACTCTTAAATACCTATGTATATCTATGGATATTCGCTACCCGCATAAATATCTATTGATATTTATGGGTATGGATGCGGGGGAAGCACTATCCGCACTCGTCCCGCCCCGTTGCCATCCCTAGTATAAACCAATCAGGCCCTAATATGTCCAGAATGGTGGGTTACTAACCTATGAATTCAGACAGGGTGATCTCAGCCTTACAGAATACTTCATTCGGTTGAAGACATTGTGGGATGAGATGAGTTGAAGTGTTCAAACCATTGCCTAGATTATATGCGATTCCTTGTGCATGTTGAGCTTTCACTACCATTACCAAAGCATCTTCACTTATACAACAAGAATGACAAGTTTTTCACTTGCAAGCTGCAACGCAACAAAAAATTATATTAAAGGATTAAATTAGTGTCTCTTTTAAATAGCAAAAAAAAAAAAAAAATTCTAAAATCGTTGAAAAATCTACCTGTTGTTATTGTATATTTAAAGAACCAATTTGAGTATTTATTAATATTTAAAACAATATTGTTGGCAAATTGAAGATAAGTCCTAGTGGTGCGTAATTGCTAGATGGAATTCAGGGAGTTTCCAGCTAAGCTTCAATGGATGTGTGCCACTAGTATTACCTAGAGAATTAAGATGGATGGACAAGGAAAGGTTTCGTTTGGTGGCTGAATTGGAAAGGGCCGCATTGGAGCATGGATTGTAATGTAAATAAGATAAGAAAAGAATAATGCTTTTATGCTTAGTACTTTGGTCACTCACACGTCATGAAGAGAAGATAGTTTACCCAAAAAATCTAGAGAGATGAGTGGTTGGGAGACCGGAGAACGGAACCATTCCGCCAAAAACGGAAAAAGTAAAGTGCTTTATTACTCTAAAATCCGATTGTTCAAGAAACATATTTTACTGATTCATCTGACCAAAAAACTTCAGTTCTTATCTTGTCAAAATAATCGGAATTTCGTAAACGTAAAGAACTTCTCTTATTCAACGACTTCAAAATTCAAATCAGTGCCAAAGTTCCAATTTGCCAGATACCATAAGGTTGCTATTCGTTGATTAATAATAATATAAAATTACGATTCGATCACAATCCCTTGATAACATAAAACAGTACGATAAATGACAGAAACCTAGAAATCTTGTATGAAAATGAAACATCTTCTTCGTCATCATCTTAGTAATCCTTGAACAACTTGCGAACTTGCTCCAGCGTCACGAACAGCACAACAGTGAAAGGTCCCTGCCTCGAAATCGTAGGCACAAAGCCCTTGTACAGTGCCATTGGACCCTCAGCACGCACAGTCTTCAAAGCACAATCCAAAGCCCCAGAATACGGCGGCTCCGCCCCCGGCTCCACCCTCATGTTCATCACCCTCGTCTTGATCACATCCACCGGATTCGACGCCACCGCCGCCACGAACCCCGCCGCGAAGCTCGCCGTCACGTGGGTCCCTAGCCCGTCGCGCATCACGCCCTTTTCCAATATCATCTCCTTAAACTGGTCGTACGACGCCAGCTGTGAGGCCGTCACAAGCATGGCACGGTTCACCGTGAGCGACGAACCGCGCCACAAGCTGGTGACGCCCTCGCGCTTCGCCATGGTGGTGATGGCGTCCACGACGGATTTGTAGTTTCGACGCTGCGCCGGAGGGAGTCTCCCGTCGGCCTGCATCCGGACCATGGCCACATCGGCAGGGTTTCCGACGGCGGCGCCGACACCGCCGGCGATCAGTCCAGCCTCGATCTTGCGCGACAGCGGCATGTTCCCGGCGTTGGGATCGGACCACTTCTTCTTGAGGACGTCGTAGAGGCCCATGCGGGTGGTGGAGTAGAGGGTCTGGCGGAGGACGGTGGCGGAGACGCCGGAGAAGAGGGCGGCGAGGCCTTCTTGTTGGACCAGGCGAATGCCGACGGCAATGGGGCCCACACGGGGTTGGATATGCGTGGTTTGCGGCGATGGTGCCACGTGGATGGCAGAGCCGGTTTGGAAAGCGAGTGCGGGGCGGAGGTTGTGAACCGGGATGGGTTTGTGTTCGCCCTGGAGTTGCATACGGACCTTGATGAGGTCGAGAGGGTGGGTTGAACATCCAGCAATGATGGAAGCTATGCCTCCCTCAGCAAAACCTTTGAGACCCATGTTGGATTTTGCAATAAAGTTAGTAGCTTTGAAAGAATGAATTAAATTGGAGGAGAAAAATTGTAGGGGAAAGTATGGAGAAGAAAGGGGAATAGAAGTTTAGAGTAATGGCTAATGAAAAAGGATGCAAGAGGACCAGTTGGAATTAGAGGACATCTCACTGGAGACCATGAGATGGGAATGGAGGCCACAGGCTATGGAAGAGGAGTGGGGAACAGAAGGCCTTTGAGACATATGCTAATGGCAGCTAGCTGAAACTATGATTGGGTATTTGGTGTGGAAAAAAGGTGATAGGGGAGGAGAATTTATAGGACTGTGTGTTTGGAAAGTGCTGCTTGGGTTCTTACTCAGGGCCAACGCGTTTACAGGTGGGACAAAACAGTGGAAAATTCATCATTCATTAATTCACACGGTTGCATTGCAATTTGCAAATGCCGATTTTGTTTTTTTTTATAAAATAATTATAGTGTTTACTGTTATTTAATACTCACTCTGGTCCTATATAAGAGGCAAAACCCTAAAACACACATACCAAGAAAATACATTTGAAATAAAATATTTGTAATTAATATTCATATAAATTTACAAAATTAACACTTATATAATTAATGAACAAAACTACTTGTATTGAAAGTTGTACTGTCTCGT
This sequence comes from Echinosophora koreensis, assembly GCA_035048595.1. Classification (NCBI taxonomy): domain Eukaryota; kingdom Viridiplantae; phylum Streptophyta; class Magnoliopsida; order Fabales; family Fabaceae; genus Echinosophora; species Echinosophora koreensis. The sequence goes on from JAPCYP010000003.1 coordinate 1,892,876, forward strand.
AAATATAAACCCTATTATAAATAAGGGTAAAATTGGAAATAAGCATTTAATATTTGTCAAAATATATGCATGTCTCTTATATTTTGGACAAAAAAAAAGCACTCATTTGTCTTTTATAATAAGGACCGGAGGGAGTAATTTACTTTAAAAAATTAATCAAATAAGAATAACAATAAACATAAACTAATGATAATAAACATTTTACTCTTAGAGATGGTTTAAATAAATCTAATACTACACTTTAATCTTAATTTAATTTTAAATCTTATAACTTATTTATTTATTTATTTAGATTTTAAGCTTTAAATTTTTTCTTCTTTGGATTTTGGTCTTGTTATAATATTTTTTTTTACCTTAAAAATAATATATGGAGTAATATGTGAATCATTGATAGAATAAAAAATTTACACTAACAATATTTTAAAATCAAACTCATCTATTTAAATCTTTTTAATTTTTTTTTTAGTTTGATTTTGATATGGTATAAAGTTTTTTACGCTGTTAATCCAATTATCAATCATTTTATATGTGACTTTAGATAATTATAATAATAATCAAATATTTTTAACATTATAATTGATTGATATTATAGAAAATCTTTACACTTAATATACATGTAAATTAAATCCATTTTTTTTTATGGAAGAAAATCATTAGTTTTACAATGCTCACGATAGCACGAATTTCTCCCTTTTATCTGATTGTTTGAATATATTCTTGCTTAACAGATCTTCTGAATCAGTGATCACGTTAGCCACATTTATTAATTGCTGCATAAACAAATTGCCAGTGTTGTCCAAAAATATCGGAATAAAATACGATATTTTTTTTTCTCTGTTGCTCTTGAGCTTGGGAAATGGGCACCGCGGTGGAGTTGACTAGAGTCAACATCGGTGACTAGGCGCTAAGCGTGAGCTTTCCTTGAGACATCTTTATTCGAATTTGACTTTCAACCTAACTCAATCTCAAAAAAAATAATCTATAAGATGAGAGCTACTCTTTACTTATAAACACATTTTAGATCATATTATTATTCAACATGGGACTCAAACACACCTCCTCATGTCCAGGACTGGATATCTGGAGCATAAAGTTTGCAGGACTGGACATCTGTGGATATCCTACAGATCTAGGATAGACTCTGATACCACCTTCGAATTTAGGTTTAGGCATAACTCAATCGCAAAAGCTACCTTATAGGATGATGGTTGTCCCTTACTTATAAGCACTCTTCAAGCTATATCACTATCCAATATAGGACTCTAAAAGCTCGTTTGATAGTCAGGATATGATAGTGACAAATAGCCAGATAAGATAAGAGAGCAAGATATTATAATAAAATATTGTTCTTATCCTATCTGACGTTTGAAATCTACCTAATAATCAATTGGATAGCATTATAATTTTAATATGAATTTTAAAATTTTTGTCTTATTTTAAATGTTTCATATTTTTTATAATTATTTATTTTTTTAAATTATAAAAAAGACAAATTCATTCTTATGATAAAATTACATATAATTTTTTAAATCTTAAAATATTGTTTAAACTTATTAATTTTTTTTATAATTTTAAATATTCATTTTTTGTTTTTAATTTAAATATAATTAAATTAACAAAATAAAATTTATATTTTTTGTTTTTAAAAAAATATAAAATAACAAAATTAGTCTTGTGACAAAATAAAATAAATTTTAAAGAAATTAATTTTTATTAATTTTATGTTTTTTATACATTAATATTTTGTTTTATTTTATATACTTTTATATTTTTAATCTATTGTTTTAAAAAATTAGTTTTATTTTTAATTTATTTTTATTATATAAAACGACAAATTTAGCCTTTTTTGAAAAAAGTAGGTATAATTTTTAAAAATTAAATTTTAATTTTTTATATATTTATGTTAATTTATTTTTTTTATTTTATAATTTTTTATTTTATTATATTTTAGATCACCATATCCTATCATTTTGATTTCTAACACAGCCCTCACCTAAGGATGAAATTTTAACCAGATGGACACATGATAGGATAGGTGACATAATTGATTTATCATATCCTTCATGTTCACAAAGCAATAGTTTAAGACAGGATATAATAGTTTATCCTATCATGTCTCTCTTATCCTGACCACAAAATGAGCCCTTAAACGCTTAGAGCTAGAAATGCATCAATAAGGTGTTAAATTATATTATGCAAATTAAGGGTGCTCATCAATCGATCCAAACCGCATAAAACCGAGCCAAAAAAATAAAAAACCGAAAAACCGCTTTTTTATTGGATTTGACCGGATTTTGGATCCCTAGTAGTAATTGATACACGAGGGTGGACTTTGGGAAATCACCTAAATCCAACTTGACCCAAAAGAGATGGGAAAAAAGAAAATAAAATCGAGAAATCAATCACTATCCTACATTATTGCCGCTTAATTGAATGGTAACCACTTGCACAAGGATAAGTAGTAAAGAAGAATTGAAAAAGAGAAGCACTCTGGCGAAGAGTCCAATGGTTAAGGTGTCCAATGGAGGGGATCAAATGCTATTCCAGATTCTTGTCTTTGGCAGTTTGCCCTTTTCAAATGTGAACCAAAAATTTTACTCCCGAAGCATGCCATGTGCCAAGGACACGTTCAGATGATGACCAAGTATTGTTGCACATAATTAGATTTTGTTCTTAGGATTTTTATTTGTAACTAAAAATATTTTGGATTTAATTTATTGAGTGGCTGTAAATGTTACTTTTTTCATAAAATCATTAAACTAAACATAAAACCTCTTAAACCAACTATTAACAAAATTATATATTAGATAAAATGAAATAAGCCTTGGTGCAGTGAATAATAATAGATAGGCTTTTAGGTTAGAGGTGTTGTCTGGGGGAGGCAAAAGACATTGACCGAAACTCAACCTTCCCCAGTTCGCTATCTTTCCGTCGAGGCCCTACTTTGGAATGTTCATTGCAAGTTGCAAAACCAAAAAGTGTGAAAAATCGTCGCCTGAGAGATTCGAACTCTCGCGGGGAAACCCCATGTACTTAGCAGGCACACGCCTTAACCACTCGGCCAAAGCGACACTTGTACGAGAGTAGTGATAGATGATAATTCCTATTTGTAAGCCTCAATGCTGTTGTTATTCAATTATTATACAATATCATATTATATTTGTTACTCATTATAATTACTTCTCAATCCATTCACGTAATAATATATTAGTGACTAATAAAGCAAAAAAATTATGCATATAATAACACATCAAAATTAAATTCATCTTTGATATATCTAGCATACTATTACATTTTATATATTCTTCTAGATGTTTTAGCATATGTCAATAAGACAATAATGATCATCTCAAATGTCGTCCCCACATGTCTTTTTTTTTTGTTCTTTGACCTAATATCCCATAGACAGAACTGTGAGATAAATCTCGGATTAGAGGTGGTGGTGGTGGTGGTTATGTAAAGCCCTTGCTAAAGTGGCGACTCCAAGAAAAAACTATTTCTTATATGTTGTCTATCCAAAAGCATGATGGAATGGCCAATTTTTAAGGAACCAACTTTGGGTTCCATAACCACTATTAAATGGTCCCTACTATGCCACATCATACTTAAGGAACCTATCTATATTTTGCTCCAATGATAAAATTTTTAAGCAACCCTTATACAATCCACACTTTTATAATTTTTTATTTGTACTCAATTTTATTTTATTTATTTATTTTTTGATAAAATTTCATTTATTTTAATTAATACATAAAAATATATTAAATTTTTTAAAAATATAATACATTTATTTTAACTAAATCTTATCATAATAAGCTAAAAAAACACAACGACTTATATAAGGTAAAAATCATTTTCTCTGACTCGTGGATAAAAAAATTAGAGACATAAATTGGTCTCCTTATTTTAGAATTTAAAAAAAAAAAGGGGGGAGGGGGGGGGGCAAAAATTGGTCAATTGTTCGCTAACCCATAAGGAGAAATCATTTTTTTTTATATACAAAGATCATTTTTTCATCTCTGGAAGCTTCTCTTTTCCCTTTACTCTCGTTCCCTACCAGTTTCTCACAAATCCCTCATCTCCATCAACTCTCCCCTTTCTTCATGTATCTGACTGATTTGGTCCCTTTTGGTTCTCCCTCAAATCTCCCTCACAAATCACTCATCTCCCTCAACTCTCCCTTTCTCTATGCGTCTTAACCATAACAGAAGCTGGGTATTGGATCTGCTGGGTCATGCACTTCTTCTTTTTTAAAAGTTCTTCTATTTTTTTGGATCTTCATTCTGTATCAAAGTTCTGCAATTTATTTTCTGAGAATATCTGTTGTTCTATTTTATACTGAATATTGGATATTGGTATTGTGATATTGTGTTCTTCTGATGTTTAATCCATTTTTTTGCTCTGTTTTGGGTGAGTGGGTGGCAATATTTTATCATTCTTTGTGGCTATGGAACGGTTCCTTATCTAAGGAACGTTCCTTAGATTTAAGGAACTTTACTTGCCACCTAGATGCACTCCAATGGAAAAAAGCAATAAGGAACGGTTTCATAACTTAAGGAACCTTGTAAGGAACCCTTGATGGAGTTGTTCTAAGGGCTAAATAAACACATTAGAGGAAATTTAAAAATTGCAATTTTCAACATCTTTTTGTGGTGCATTAAGATAAGCGTCCATTAACAACAACGAATGGACGTGAAAAACACTTGCAACCGTCCCTCAAATCTAAATGTATAGCCCACACGAACAAAGTGTAATGGAAGAGAAACAAAAATCTAATAAATAATAATAATGATAATATTAATAATTATATATACACATAATTTTTTATTTATTTTTAATACATTTTCAATTTTACTTTTTTATATTATTAAACAATCGTGTATTATCATATAGACGTTTTTGAAGTAATTATTGTAACGGTCAAATATTTTTAGCAATGTAATGTATACGATTAAATGAAATATAAAAGTTTTCATTATGACAGTACATTAAACTTAAATATGTATTTTATTCATGCAATTTTATATGGATAAATTACATGAAAATATAAATCAAGTGATGAACAAAATTAATAATTAATTATGGACTGATTATTTTTTTCGTTTACCATATAATAACGCACGTTAAAATTCTGTGGAAAACATTCATCTGTCATTTTCCTAGATACCGCACGTGGCGATCACAGATTTACATTTACAATATAATATTACAATTTTTCTAATCTGTATAATTTTACACATATTATATTGAAAGTTATGTATTCAATTTCTTAAAAATTAAAAAGTCATTCTTTCTAATACAACATTTATATTTTATGCTTCTTTGACCTATGTAAAGTTGCACAAGTTAGAAAATCGATAATATTATATAGCCCATCACCAACTTTCAAAACCCGACTCAATGAAATGATGTGTCCTCCAATCCTATTAGGTTATTATTATTAACTAGTATGTACCCGTGCAGTTGTACGGGACTGATTGATTTTTATGCATGTTTCAAAATAACTCATGTATTTGAACTCATTTGTACTGGAAAAAAAATTTAACTCATGTATTTACTAATAAGTTTATAAAAAAAACCATCAAGGAGCTTAAATATATATAGGGCTGGTAAAAGAATCCACAAGTCAATTATCCATTTGGTCCTCCCACCACAAAATCCATCTAACTTGTCTAATAATAATAATAAAAATACCAAATGGATTGGATGTGTTGGATTGTTTTTATTAATGGATGATTAATAATCCATCCAATATTTTTTTATCCATTAGATCAAACAAAAGAAAAAGGAACTGGATCATTTATGATCCATTTTTGTCCAAACTGAAACGATTCTGACGTCCAGTCATACGCCGACGTCATTCCTAATTTCCTCTTTCTTCCTACTAACAATTACCATTTTCTCTACGAATTTGAATCCTCTCATGTTAGGACTCAACATGAGGAGGTCATGGTTGTGATCTCACCATTAAATTTCATTGGTGAGTCACACTTAAAAAATATGCAAGTGAAATTTAATATTGGTGAGATCTCACAATATGACCCCTCATGTTGAGTCCTAACATGTAAGGACCCAACTCCTTTAACTACCTATTTCCTATTCAATTATTTTGGCTCCTGCCACCGTATATCATCATCGTCTTCTTCTTCTCGTTAAACACACGAATTTCCCTATCTTTCCTCTTTTTGTATTTGTACTCTCTGACTCTCGCTTCTCGATTTTCTTCTTCTTCTTTTTTTACTTCATATATTTCTTAGCTGGGTTTCTTTCTTTCTTTTTTTATTTTTCCTCCTTTTCTATTCATTTTTGTTTTTTTAAATTCCACCTTTTATATTTGCTTGAATGAAATTATTACTACTATACTGTTTGTGAGCCTAAAATTTGCTAACTCGATTTCTTTTAAGGTGGCTTAGTCTAAAATTCATGTAATTAATTAACGTAGAGAGAAAATATTTAGTATGTAAAAATTGTTAAAATAAATTTTGTATGTATAAAATTTTTAATGGATGGGTCGGATATCAATCCATATAAAAATGATTAATGGATGGTTGGATGGTGTTTTATCATATGGGTCATGGATGGATTGGATTTTTTAAACATATTTTTAATGGATTGAAATTGATTGGTGGATTGTTTTTTCCCTATCCGTTGTAATCCGAATCAAAATCCATCCGATTCATCCGTTTGCCACCCGTAGATATCTATATACAAAAGGATATTGCTAATGGCATTAGTTAAGGAACCCATAAGAGAAAAATTTGTATTGAAAAATTAAATTTTTATTTCTTGATTACTGAAACAATACCCTAAAGGCACTTGTTAGCATTCTCCTATACAAAATCCTGCATTATCTAAAATGAAAGTTGCTGATCATTTTTATATTTACTTCATTTGCTCTTTCCTATTGTACTGCCTATTCCTCTTTCAGCAATAATAGTGTTAATCTATAAAATTAATTTTCAAGATACTTCACTCATATCATCTATTAGTCATTATCATATGCAATACATATAAAATCATGAAGTACATGCATTAACACACACACACAGATATATATATATATATATATATATATATATATATATATATATATATATATAAATAAATAAAGAGGTTCCTAGTTAGAATTACCATTAACAATACCACATACTTTTATCACATAATAACCATTTCTGATCTTAATTTGTAAATGCCTTTTAGTTTTTCAGCAATTACCACATGAGCATTTCTTCTTATAATATGATGGCATCCAGAACCTTCTTCTAAATTCCAACTTGATTTGATATAAGGAATTTTTTTTCTTCCGGAGGTGGACACGTGTAAAGCCAAAAAACTTATATTGAATTGGGGAAGTCATTGAGTTTTGTATATAAATATAGATAGATATAGATAGATAGATTAATCATTGAGAATTTTTTTTTTTTTTTTACACTATCAGTGAGAAAGGTTAGTAATACAATTTTTTAATATTTTTTATTTAATGCAAATTATTAAGAAATTATTAAATAAATAATATTAAAAATCTGAATAAAAATATTTAGAAAAATATATTACTATTATTATTATTATTATTATTATTATTATTTTTGTTTTTATATAAGCAGTAACTCTTTGCATAGTACATTCATTCATTTCTCTTCTTGCTCATACTTGATGCCCAGCACTCCTCAATTGGGCAAAGGGGGGCGGGATGATGTCATAGCCCACTCATTCCAAGTACCTGTTGAAACAGAAACTTATCCAATATTTGGTGGAATGTCGATAGTAATAATACACCTCAATACCTCATACTATAATCAATTATATTACCTGAAATTTTATGTATGAAGTATAAACAGTACATTCCAAATTAAGGTCCAATATGGTGTTATAGCCAAAATTGTCCGTTTAGACTTTAGACTAAGATGTGATATATAGATCAAATATACGGTCGGGTACCTTAACTAGTTTGAGCTGAGTGTATAAGGAGAAGAGTAGGAGATCCATGGTTCAAACATTGCCAAAAGAGGAAAAAATTAACATAACAACTAATATACTAATATTTGTCTATAAAAAGAGGGGTTAAATATGTTTTTATTCCCTAGAAAATGAGTATATTTTGGTTTTTGTCCTCATAAAATTTTTTCTTTGATTTTCATCCTTTTAAAATATGAAATTACCAACTTTAGTCTTTATAAAATGAGCAAATTTTGGTTTTGATCCTTATAAATTTTTTTCTTTGGTTTTCATCCCTCTAAAGTTTGATATTACCATTTTTAGTCCCTAATATATTTGCTACAATTCACAGTAACACGTACACATAATCAATTCTAATATTTAAGTCCATATACCAAAAAGTAGCTAACCTACACTAGACAATAGCTATAGCTAAGTATAATTAAGACATACAATAATATAACTACACTAGATAATAATATCTCTTGAAGTGCAAAACTGCAATCATTCAGTAGAGAGTAAATCTATTCGAGTTTTAAGATGTAGCCTCCACCGACCAAGAACTCATGAGCTTCTGCATATACTTCAATTGAACTGCATCCTGGTTCTTTTTCTGCCAAGTGCCAACAAAACTTGTGCTCCATTGCCTTTTCAAATTGGTTGGATGCAGCCTGGTCATTAGACATATGTATAAATACCAAATAAGTACTATGATGATTAGAATTAAAATCACTTAAATCACAACTTATATCAGATAGAACTTAAAAACCAGTATTAAGGAGTATTCACTCAGACTTTAGAGGATAATCACTAAACAACAATCAAACAAATATTGATAAAAAAAAAGTTTGAAGCTTAGCATGCCACAAAAAACATGGTTTTGCTTTTCCAGACAAGAAATGGCTTGTCTAGTTGGAGACATGAGACAAATAAAATCAGTGATCAGTTAGTTAAAATAATCAGTTTTCAAATCTAGATTTATAATGATAACCAAATAATCAATATTAAGTCAACAAAGTTAATCATAAGCATATAATCATCTCCTACATCTGATGCTATACAATGAAGTAGACAGTGGGCTTCTTAAAAGATACTTTTGGTGCTGGACATTGTAGAATTAAAAATAAAATAAAATCAGTCAACACAAACAAAAACTACTGCACAGTAGTAGTCTTGACACCAGTCCAACACTAACAAAATCAATTTGAAAACGGGGCATCAAAACTTAGAAGCAACCTGAAACTTGAAAGTAGTATAGTCTTATGATTAAAAATAGAGGAACGATAGTATAAACTCAAAACTCATTTAAGAAGCTTGACTAAAAGGAAAGCCAGTTATCACCAAACATATCTTGATCAACTCAATGTAGATGATAACAAAACCCCATCAAATGCAAACAGAGCTTCTAAAATAAAGATAGTAACTGTGTAAAAGTTATAGGTATTTTAAGTTCATTAAATCAAATATAGGGATTCAGGTTCATTTAACATAATCTAGTAACTAGATGATTATAGGGCAAAGTTTTGTAAGATAGAATCTAAAGGCAAACATCAAAACCAAGGCCAAATGCCACTTTCAACAATTTAAGTTTGTGATTCATTCACTCCTAGAAAATCATGAACCTGATTTGAAATGTGAATAGTAATACATTTCATTTCCATGACTACTTCCATGAATCTAGATAATAAAACAGCAACAGTCAGTAGATACTTTATCTCAAAAGAAACTCAACATCATTAGATCCACACACACACACACACACACACACACACACACACATTACAAATTCTACTAAATAATATTAATATAGTTGAGGTTGTTTAACAAGTGCCATCAATGGTTGATCCATGCTTAGAACTTACAAGAATTCCTTCAAGATCCTTGGAAGAATGTTCAGAGACAAGCTTCCCTCTCTCTCTTTTCTTGTATCTAAAAATAAATCAAGAAAAAAAATAATATGATGGATAGTTAACAAAATAATGGGGAAAACCTAATAGAAAGTGGCAGACACGGACCTTCCTTGTGGTTTGGCAGATCTTGAGACAGAATCCTGATGATTATCAGGCACAACAACACAGTCTCGGTTTCCACCTTATTTGTGTTTTTCTCTATGATTCATAGTAGAAGAAAAAAACACTCCTGAATCACAATGACATAATGATACATTGAATGGATTGAGATTGGAAGAGAAGAGGAGTGTGATTATACCTGTGTCATTGGATTGTGGCACTTGCTACGCATCATTACATAGAAAGAATTAATTCAGTGAAGTAAACAAAACAAATGAGGGAAATGATTGAGTCTGTATCAGAAAAAGAGAGAAGAAAAATTAAATCAAAATGTATCAGAAAGAATATCCAATCAACAAAGAGGCGGAAGAATCACTCATTATCAATTATTCACTTAGACACATTTAGTAGAAACTAGAAAATTATATATGATATAGCAGAGCTAACAAAATTATATAAAACATTAAGTAGAATTTATGCACATAAACAATCCAATCCAATCAAAGTTCAACCATATCATCAAAGTTTCTTTGGCGTGACAAGTATGAAATAGAACAAATTTATGCACAAATTAAGAACAGAACTGTGTGCGCAGAAGTACCAAGAGAAAGTGCTATTGCACTTTTATTCATAGGATAATTCCTCTTTCTTGTGTAAAAAAATCAAGAGAAAGTTAATGATATTGCATCACCTCTGCTCCAAAGCCAAATGTGAACCCCAAGAGTATCCCTGTTGGTAATCCAACAACATAGTAGCAGGCAAGGTTGATGTATGCTACAAGTGATTGCCAGCCAGCTCCAATAGCAACACCTAAAATCAGGGAAATTACCAGCCCCAAGTTCATTTGATACTCTCACACTGTTCATAAATTAAAAGTACAAGATCCTCAGAATATTGATTAAGCACCCATATAAACTTTCTGAGAAGACATAGAAAATCAGACATTCAAAATGTCCTAACTGCATACATGTAAAATCCAAATTTCAAACTCAACTATTCATTTTCTAAATTAGCAGTGTTTGTAATTCATCCTCAAAATTAGCAGTGTTTGTAATTCATCCTCCAGCACTAGCCTCATGAAAATCATCTAATTTATCAAATCTTGATAGTCACACAAGTGCTTAGCAAGCAAACAAGCAGCAACTAATCTTCCCTCTCTGTATTTATGACTTAAAGCTAAAAGAGATGTGATGTTATTGGCAGGAAATTTAATAACTGTTTATAGTGTCTAATCGGGGCAGCTTCATGGGTTGAAGTTGGAACATGCCTCCTCCGCTGCACCATCAGATAGAGAGATATCCAGCGAGAAAATTATTAAAGACATAATAAAATCATTCATATGTTAATTTATAATTGCTAAAGTCTTTAAAGTAATAGTAACAGAATTATGTGATAATTAAGTGATCCAGAATTCATGTGAACGACCATTTAGATCTATAAAAACTTTACATGTACAACAATTGCAAAATGACAATCAACCACCATGATATGTTAAGAGTAATTAATGCTGCTCCTGTTAAGCCCCCATCCCAGCTCAATATTAGAAGCCAACTAAAAATTGTATGCAACACCAATACAACTACTGCTATCCATAGCATTACGTTGACTTTCCTCTGCACCTGTAAGAACTTTTGGATTGGAAAGTTCAAAGCGTAGGCAAACAACTGCGGTATCATCCACAGAGCAAATTTTCCTGCAACAAGAAATTAGTAGAAGGAATAAATATAAGATACTCCTACTGGTACTTGAAATTGATCTTAAACTACAAAATTTTGGTTGAGAGAAAGTTAGGGCTTGCGTGACTGCGTGAAGAGGACCGAGGGACGATGGCAGCGGGATGGTGGCGAGGGACTTACGAAGCAGAAACAACGGCACCGGAGGAGCAGAAACGGCGACGAGTGTGGAGACGACGGCGATGAGTTCTTCAAATCGTTGCTTGTGAGAAGTGTGGTGTGCAGCTGTGTATAAGGGCTTGAATAGTGACTGTGCAATGGTGGTGTGTGGTGGCCGTGCAAGGTTGGTGGTTCAACGGTGTCGTAGAAGAAGAATGAGTGAGGGTGCTAGGTTAAGAGTTGCAAAGGAGATGTAGGTCGCGCGAAATTTTTCAGAGTGAGGAAAAAGTGTGCGGAGAGCGAGAGGGAACAAATTTTATTTTATTTTCAGGAAAAGGAATAGATAGCGTTTTCTCGAGGAAGCGCTATCTTAGATAATGAATAGATAGCGTTTCCTTAAGCCAACGCTGTCTATTCCCTTACCAAAGATAGCGCTTCCTCAAGGAAGCACTATCTATTCCTACCCATCAATATTCAATAGCACTTCCTTAGGGAAGCGTTGTCTTAGGGTAAAGAATGGATAGCGCTTTCTGTAGAAAACGCTATTAAAAGTCTTCCGCCTCTTTTTAAGTAGCGTTTCTCATTAAAGCACTATTGAAGGTACGTTATTAAAGCCCATTTTTCTGTTGTAGTGAATAGGATGATGGTTCATAATTACACTCCATTGTTGCAGTAAATAATCTCAGAGTGGTAGAATGTCTAATATGTACACAACTATCTCACTTCACCACAACAAATGAGGTGCAACTATGAACCACTATCATGTTCAAGATAAGGAGTTCCTCTTTTGTATTGGTATATATAGAACAGAAATGTTGACTAGGTAATTAAGTTTCGTTGGCAAAATCTACCACAATACAAGCTATTAGAACACATAGTTTGTGTGTGACACAAAAAGTGAATATTCCCCAAGTTATAGAGTATTTGTATACAATATAGCTTATGCTACAAATAATCACTATAAGTTTTTGCAACTGACTTCTATAAGAGCATTCAACTAACTTGTCAACTAACTGTAGGCAACTATAATAAACGTGCATCACAAGACAAATGCTTCAAAAGAATATTTGTGTGAAAATACAAAAGTGAATTGTGACACCCTTCTACCCCGCATGTTAAAAGCCATTTAATAAAAAAAACATTTAAAGGAAAACATGCAATTATTGAATAAAATAAACTATTGTCCATGGGTAGAAAAGTCCCACATGAACCGTTTACAACGCGGAAATCAAATAAGTTTAAAATAACGAAATCATAAAAAACCAATAAAATAACCCAACCCCGATGTCACATACAGAGCTGGTATAACCGTTCCGGAATAAAATCCTCGGAATTACAACTGAACTAACAACTACGAAAACATAAACTAGCCCTACAATGAGTGGCGGCTCCTCAGAGTCACTCCTCTCCGGGCTGCTCGTCATCCTCTGCAAGGTGCCAATCAGGCCAAACACAAACAACAAACATATATAGGGAGTAAGAATCGTATAAACATATTAGCGTGGGAATAGGCAGTAAAGTAAGCAACAAGCATAGCAGCATCACATCAAACATCAACATTATCATTATGCTATGCAGTGCAATGCAGTCCTACTCCGCTAAACCATCAATGCATGTGGATCCACTAACTCGGGATGAACGACTTCGGAGTTACATATCCACATTGAGAATCTACTCAACGCCGGAGAATCTACTCCTTGGATAGCCAACGCATCAAACCAACGAATGCCTCGTCACAGGGGCGCTAGGAGAATCTACTCCAACCGTGGATGGCCGGATCGCCGTACTCTAGGACGATCTCCCCTATGTCGAACATCCCTAAACAACAACTCCGATGCAATGCGTATGCAACACAACAACAACGGCAACACCACCTCCATAACTCCAACGGGATCGACCGAAGATAACAGCGGGATCAACCGCACCAACTTGCCTCACGGAATCTACCTGAGGACTTAAGTGGAATCAACCGCAGTACCCGGGGCAAACTCTCGGCCACCAAGGTACGTAACAACAACACCTTAGACCCAAACCGTGGGGTCAAAGCCTCCTTGGCCAAAAGCACCAAGGCACAACTCATCAGCTTGCGGCACCCTAAAGGGTATCGACTTAACATCTCACCATCTCATCATCTTTGCTTATCTTTATTAACATTTACCAAATTGTCTAATCAGTTATCATCATGGGAAAGTGGGGTTTAAAAACCCCTTAAGTCCTTTAATTGTATTCTGTCTCAGTGGGTTGAGCACGGTCGTGCTCGTAACCCAGCACGGTCGTGCTTAAGCACGTGAGGGGCGTGCTCCCCTGTAAGTGAAGCACGGTCGTGCTTCTTAATGAGCACGGTCGTGCTCATCAGCAAGATCGTGCTCTTGTCCTGTACGGCCGTGCTCAACAGCGCGGCCATCTCCCCAGAATTCAACTGGGAGCACGGTCGTGCTCCCTGTTCAGCACGGTCGTGCTCAACGCGCGACAGTGCTGTTCTGGGCAGGAACAGAGGCTGAGTTGTTATCCAAATTATAGGTTTTCACACCTATCATTCCTAAGTCCATTAACAGTGCGTTTTAAGGATTAAAATCATACATCAACAACTCCCGAAATCATATCAACCAATCAGCATGTTAACATCCATCATCATTATCATATCAAACCCATAGGGCAAACATCATATTATTCATCGATGCATCACATATTCACATATATAACAGAAATCATCAGATTATCATACATCACATTCAGACACTAACACATACGAAACATGCATCAACCGGGGTTACGGGGACCCCTTTACTCTACCCTAAACCCAAACCTACGTAAATACTACCCTTCTCCCCATACCTGGATTGAAGGTAGCTCTTTCGGTGTCCTAAGCAACGAACCGGCTCTTCCCCTTCACAGCGACTTACACCGAACGAACCTTGGATCAACAGACAACCAAGGGTTAGTTCCCTATTTACAACAACGGAAAAGGAAACCAAGAGAGGGGAAAGGAACTTTACCTAAACCACTACCAATGATGCACTAGCAGTCTCCCAAGGCCTCTAAACTGCCCAAGACTGAAGAAAACGGAAAAAGGGTTCTCCCTTGTCACACTGCAGCTGCTGAGTTATCAAAAGTAGGGTTAAAACGTTAACCCTCGATTCTGCTCACGTATATAACTTCCGGACCTGAGCACGGTCGTGCTTACCCTTGAGCACGGTCGTGCTCCACTTAGCGTCATTGGACGCGGTCCACGCATTGAGCACGGGCGTGCTCCCTGTTGAGCACGGTCGTGCTCAGCTTAAAATCAGAAACACGCTTCTGACTTTAAGCACGGGCTTGCTGACTGATGAGCATGGGTGTGCTCATGTACCAGAAAGGGACTTTTAGCCAAAAATCCCACTAAGCCCTTAAACGATAAATCCATCTTAAAACAACCAGCTTAGTTAAAATAATTCTGAAAAACAGGGTGTTACAATTCCACCCCCCTTATAAAAATTTCGTCCTCGAAATTTACACGTACCTCAAGGGAAAAGATGCGGGTACGCTTCCATCATCTTGCTCTCTAGCTCCCAGGTAGCACTTTCCTCAGTTGCCCCACTCCAAACCACTTTAACCAAAGGAATTTCCTTGCCTCTTAGCTGCTTCACCCTCCTATCCTCGACTCGAAGAGGTAACACCTCAAACGTCAGGTTCTCTTTCAACTGTATAGCGTCGGGTACTATCACGTGACTAGGGTCATGAACATACTTCCTGAGTTGTGACACATGGAAAACGCTGTGGAGATTTGACAAAAACGTGGGTAAGGCTATTTGGTAGGCGACTTCGCCGACTCTTTTAAGGATTTGGTAAGGACCAATGAACCTCGGAGTAAGTTTCCTCGCCTTCATCACTCTACCAACCCCAGTCGTCGGGGTAACTCTCAAGAATACATGATCGCCTTCCTGGAATTCGAGCGCCTTCCTCCTTTTATCATGGTAGCTCTTCTGCCTACTCTGTGCAACTCTCATCTTTTCCTGAACCAACTTAATCTTTTCTGTTGTTTCCTGAACTATCTCTGGCCCTAGTACCACACTATCACTAGGTTCACTCCAACACAAAGGTGTCCTACATCTCCTCCCATACAGAGCTTCATAAGGTGCCATCCCAATGCTGGAATGGAAACTGTTGTTGTAGGTGAACTCAATCAGGGGCAAAAACTTGTCCCAACTTCCTGACTGTTCTAACACACAAGCCCTCAACAAGTCCTCTAGGGACTGGATGGTCCGCTCAGACTGCCCATCAGTCTGTGGGTGGTAAGCTGAACTAAGCCTAAGCTTTGTTCCTAGAGCCTCTTGCAAACTATTCCAAAACCTAGAGGTAAACCTCGGGTCTCTATCGGAAACTATGCTAGAGGGTACACCATGAAGCCTAACTATCTCCTTGATGTACAACTTAGCCAACTTCTCTAGAGGATACTCCATGTTCATCGGAATGAAATGGGCAGACTTAGTCAGTCTATCCACAACAACCCAAATTGCCTCAAAACCAGCTGGAGTCCTAGGGAGTCCAGATACAAAATCCATGGAGATACTATCCCATTTCCATTCTGGGATACTTAGGGGTTGCAACTTACCCGAAGGCCTCTGATGTTCAATCTTAGCCTTCTGACAAACTAGGCACGCATAAACAAACTCAGCTACGTCCTTTCTCATCCTAGGCCACCAAAACATTCTCTTAAGGTCCTGGTACATCTTAGTGGCACCTGGGTGCACACTCAATCCACTCCTATGACCTTCTTCTAAGATCAACTTCCTAAGCTCAGAAACATCCGGCACACAAACTCTATCCTTAAACCTCAAGATACCATCACCGCCATCCTTAAAATTTAGGTCTCTACTCTGAGCGAGCAACTCTCGCTGGTCTAAGAGATACTTATCTAACTTCTGACCCTCTCTAATCTGATCCATCAAACTGTTGGTAACCTTCAAGGTACCAAGCCTAATACTCTTAGGGGTAAACTCACAAGCTAGACTAAGGTCTCTAAACTCCTCAATCAGGTCCATCTCCCTAACCATCAAAGCGGAGACATGCAGGGTTTTCCTACTCAAGGCACCGGCCACCACATTGGCCTTTCCTGGGTGATAGGTCAGCTCGAAGTCATAGTCCTTTAAAAACTCCATCCACCTACGCTGCCTCATATTCAACTCTTTTTGATCAAAGAGGTACTTCAAACTCTTATGATCACTAAAGACCTCAAACCTCGCTCCATACAGGTAATGCCTCCAGATCTTCAAGGCAAATACCACAGCTCCTAACTCTAGGTCATGGGTAGGGTAGTTCTTCTCATGGGTTTTCAACTGTCTAGAAGCGTAAGCGACTACCTTACCATTCTGCATCAACACACCACCTAACCCTTGCTTAGAAGCATCGCAGTAAACTACGAAGGGTGCACTAGGATCTGGCAAAACTAACACTGGTGCTGATGTCAACCTATTCTTAAGGGTTTGGAAACTCTCTTCACACTTAGAGTCCCACACAAACAACTGTCCCTTCTTGGTGAGACGGGTTAAGAGTAAAGCTATCTTAGAGAAACCTTCTATAAACCGCCTATAGTACCCGGCTAACCCCAAGAAACTCCTAATCTCGGTTACAGACTTTGGCGCTTCCCACTGGAGCACCGTCTCTACCTTAGCTGGGTCCACTGCTATGCCACCCTTAGAGATGACATGTCCTAAGAAGCTCACTTCCTCTAACCAGAACTCACACTTAGACAACTTAGCATACAACTGCTTCTCCTTAAGGGTCTGCAAGACAACCCTCAGGTGTTCCTCATGTTCCTCCTTACTCTTGGAGTACACTAAGATGTCATCTATAAACACCACCACGAACTTATCCAAGTAAGGGTGAAAGGACTTGTTCATGTAGTCCATGAAGACCGCAGGAGCGTTGGTCACACCGAAAGGCATAACCAAATACTCATAGTGACCATATCGCGTTCTAAACGCTGTCTTCGGGATGTCCTCAGACTTAACCCGAATCTGATGGTACCCTGACCTCAAATCTATCTTTGAAAAGACGCAAGCGCCCATCAACTGGTCCATAAGATCATCAATCCTAGGGAGGGGATACCGATTCTTTATGGTCACCTTGTTGAGCTGTCGAAAGTCGACACACAACCTCATACTACCATCCTTCTTCTTTACCAACAACACAGGTGCTCCCCACGGAGACACACTCGGCCTAATGAACTGCTTCTCCATCAGGTCCTCCAACTGTTCTTTCAACTTAGCTAGCTCTAGAGGAGACATTCTATAGGGTGCTATGGAAATTGGCCCGGTGCCAGGCACTAAGTCTATGGTAAACTCAACATCTCTTTCTGGGGGTAAGTTATAAACATCCCCCGGAAATACTTCAGGAAATTCCGGCACAACAGGCAAGCTGGCGACATCAGGAGGGCTGCTCTCTACATCCAGGGAAGCTAACATCATGTATACTTGGGCTTCGTCTCTCATCGAAGCTCGTACTTGGCTGGCAGAGAGAAGGTCTGGATTCTTAGACTCCTTTGGAGTTCCAAAAACCAGGGTTTTATCGAAACAATTCAGAAGGACATGGTTGGAAGATAACCAGTCCATACCCAGAATAATGTCCAGGTCTTTCAAAGGTAAGCATACAAGATCAGCAAGGAAAGTTTTATCATTTATAACAATATGACAGTTCTTGCATGCATAAGAAGTAGAAACAGGTTTATTTGTGGGTGTAGAAACCAACAAATCAAACTCAAGGAAGGTAACAGGCAATTTTAGACTCTTGACCCTATCATGCGATATAAACGAGTGAGTAGCACCCGAATCATACAATACAGTTAATCGAGTTCCATCAATTAGACACGTACCTTGGATCAAGTCATCAGACTCGGAGGCTTCGGCTCCACTAAGAGTAAAGACTCTTCCAGTGGTCTTCAGTCTGTTGGCCTGAGGCTTCTGATTCTTGCTAGCGCTGGGAGGCTCGACCTTAGCTCCATCACACTCGCGGCTGATGTGGCCTGGCTTGCCACACTTGAAACAGATGACCTGTGTTTCCTTGCACTGGGACGAATAGTGGTCCTGTGCTCCACACTTTCCACACCTCATAGCTCTAGGGGCATCAGAGAACCCACCCCTGAAGCTGCTCTGCTGAAACTGGGGCTTCCTGCCACTCTGCTTGAAGTCCTTGCCCGAAGGGGCATACCGCTGCTTGCCCTTATCCCTCTGATCAACCCTCTTGCCACTCTGATTGTCCGATCCTCTGGAACTAGCAGCTCTGAACTGGCTGGCATCCTCATAGATCCTGCACTTGTTGACCAGAATAGGGAAGACTCTGATCTCCTGGTAGCTAATGGCCTGTTTGATCTCAGGCCGGAGTCCCGCTTCAAACTTCACACACTTGGAGCGATCGTCCGTCTTATGCTGGTAAGGAGTGTAGTACCTAGCCAGCTCCTCAAACTTAGCCGCATAGTCACCGACTGACAGCGACCCCTGTCTCAAAGACAAGAATTCCATCTCCTTCTTGTCCCTGATATCCGCTGGAAAGTACTTCTCCAGAAACCTCTGCCTGAACACAGCCCAAGTCACCGCTGTGCCCTCTGCCTGCATCCTCTGCCTGCAGTTATCCCACCAATGCTCCGCCTCTTCAGTCAACATGAAGGTGGCGAAGATGAGCTTCTGCTGATCGTTACAATCCATTGCACGGAAGATCTTCTCTGTCTCCCTCAGCCACAACAATGCTCCCTCTGGGTCATACGCTCCCTTGAACGACGGAGGGTTGTTCCTCTGGAACTTATCCAGTCCCTGGAACTCAGCTGGCCCACCGTTGTTAGGGTTGACCTGTCCGATAGCATTGGCCAGAAGTGCCAATGCGTCAGCAATCGCCTGATCGTTGCGTCCTCTACCGGCCATTAGTTCTTGTACATGCCCAAAACAGCCTTTAATACAGAAACTTAGCGAGTAAAAGCTACAGGCAACTAACTTAAAACATCATTATCTATAACAAGTATAGACAATTCATACAAGAGTCACACAACAGACTCACAACAGACTCATACCACGTCCGAACAAGGTCGAACTGCTCTGATACCACTAAATGTGACACCCTTCTACCCCGCATGTTAAAAGCCATTTAATAAAAAAAACATTTAAAGGAAAACATGCAATTATTGAATAAAATAAACTATTGTCCATGGGTAGAAAAGTCCCACATGAACCGTTTACAACGCGGAAATCAAATAAGTTTAAAATAACGAAAACATAACAAACCAATAAAATAACCCAACCCCGATGTCACATACAGAGCTGGTATAACCGTTCCGGAATAAAATCCTCGGAATTACAACTGAACTAACAACTACGAAAACATAAACTAGCCCTACAATGAGTGGCGGCTCCTCAGAGTCACTCCTCTCCGGGCTGCTCGTCATCCTCTGCAAGGTGCCAATCAGGCCAAACACAAACAACAAACATATATAGGGAGTAAGAATCGTATAAACATATTAGCGTGGGAATAGGCAGTAAAGTAAGCAACAAGCATAGCAGCATCACATCAAACATCAACATTATCATTATGCTATGCAGTGCAATGCAGTCCTACTCCGCTAAACCATCAATGCATGTGGATCCACTAACTCGGGATGAACGACTTCGGAGTTACATATCCACATTGAGAATCTACTCAACGTCGGAGAATCTACTCCTTGGATAGCCAACGCATCAAACCAACGAATGCCTCGTCACGGGGGCGCTAGGAGAATCTACTCCAACCGTGGATGGCCGGATCGCCGTACTCTAGGACGATCTCTCCTATGTCGAACATCCCTAAACAACAACTCCGATGCAATGCGTATGTAACACAACAACAACGGCAACACCACCTCCATAACTCCAACGGGATCGACCGAAGATAACAGCGAGATCAACCGCACCAACTTGCCTCGCGGAATCTACCTGAGGACTTAAGTGGAATCAACCGCAGTACCCGGGGCAAACTCTCGGCCACCAAGGTACGTAACAACAACACCTTAGACCCAAACCGTGGGGTCAAAGCCTCCTTGGCCAAAAGCACCAAGGCACAACTCATCAGCTTGCGGCACCCTAAAGGGTATCGACTTAACATCTCACCATCTCATCATCTTTGCTTATCTTTATTAACATTTACCAAATTGTCTAATCAGTTATCATCATGGGAAAGTGGGGTTTAAAAACCCCTTAAGTCCTTTAATTGTATTCTGTCTCAGTGGGTTGAGCACGGTCGTGCTCGTAACCCAGCACGGTCGTGCTTAAGCACGTGAGGGGCGTGCTCCCCTGTAAGTGAAGCACGGTCGTGCTTCTTAATGAGCACGGTCGTGCTCATCAGCAAGATCGTGCTCTTGTCCTGTACGGCCGTGCTCAACAGCGCGGCCATCTCCCCAGAATTCAACTGGGAGCACGGTCGTGCTCCCTGTTCAGCACGGTCGTGCTCAACGCGCGACAGTGCTGTTCTGGGCAGGAACAGAGGCTGAGTTGTTATCCAAATTATAGGTTTTCACACCTATCATTCCTAAGTCCATTAACAGTGCATTTTAAGGATTAAAATCATACATCAACAACTCCCGAAATCATATCAACCAATCAGCATGTTAACATCCATCATCATTATCATATCAAACCCATAGGGCAAACATCATATTATTCATCGATGCATCACATATTCACATATATAACAGAAATCATCAGATTATCATACATCACATTCAGACACTAACACGTACGAAACATGCATCAACCGGGGTTACGGGGACCCCTTTACTTTACCCTAAACCCAAACCTACGTAAATACTACCCTTCTCCCCATACCTGGATTGAAGGTAGCTCTTTCGGTGTCCTAAGCAACGAACCGGCTCTTCCCCTTCACAGCGACTTACACCGAACGAACCTTGGATCAACAGACAACCAAGGGTTAGTTCCCTATTTACAACAACGGAAAAGGAAACCAAGAGAGGGGAAAGGAACTTTACCTAAACCACTACCAATGATGCACTAGCAGTCTCCCAAGGCCTCTAAACTGCCCAAGACTGAAGAAAACGGAAAAAGGGTTCTCCATTGTCACACTGCAGCTGCTGAGTTATCAAAAGTAGGGTTAAAACGTTAACCCTCGATTCTGCTCACGTATATAACTTCCGGACCTGAGCACGGTCGTGCTTACCCTTGAGCACGGTCGTGCTCCACTTAGCGTCACTGGACGCGGTCCACGCATTGAGCACGGTCGTGCTCAGCTTAAAATCAGAAACACGCTTCTGACTTTAAGCACGGGCTTGCTGACTGATGAGCACGGGTGTGCTCATGTACCAGAAAGGGACTTTTAGCCAAAAATCCCACTAAGCCCTTAAACGATAAATCCATCTTAAAACAACCAGCTTAGTTAAAATAATTCTGAAAAACAGGGTGTTACATGAATCATCATTAAGTTATAGAGAATCCTTCTCAAAGTTTCCTGCAAAAAGGCGGGATTTTTTCCGTTGGTAATGCTACTTCTTTGATACTGACACCTTTTTTTTTTAGGGATTTTTCCATCATTTTTGCTTTCATTGGTAAGAAGCATATTTCTTGTAGTGTAATAATAACTATAATGGTTTACAATCCACATCTATAGAAATTAACTTGTCGGCTAACTATAAATGACTATATTAACTGTATCGACGGTAGGGTTTTCACGTTATGATTTATATGGATGTCAGCCTTAGATGTTTGGTCTTTTAGTGACAAAAACGGGGTTTTGACCAAACTAACCCACTTTTAGAAACTATTTACCAAAATAACCTAGTTTTGAAACTATTTACCAAAGTAACCTAGTTTTAATTAAAATAATATTTTTTTTAAAAAAAAAAAACCTGACAGGCGCCACGTGTCACCTCCCGGTGCAGTGGCACCACTGCCACATGCGCCACCAATGGCGGTGTTGGCAGCGGCGCCACTGCACCAGGCGGTGCCACGTGGCGCCCCCCCCCCCCCACAAAACAGCAAATTAAATCCCCCCCTCCCTCATTCCTTTGTCCCGTCCACCTTCCCCCTCCCTATAAATACCCCACCCCGGTTCCCCATTCCCACACACACACATTCACTTGTTATATTTTCTGTAACTTGTTTATTTTCTAACACTCTTTTAATTTTTTGCACACTCCATTGAAATTAAGTTTAGGTAAATGTTAACTTGTTTCTGATATCATTATTTTATTTTTTTAATTATATAATCATTTACCAATATTCTGTTACTTTTTGCTTTTTACACTCTTCTTTATCACTTATTATTCTGGAAGTGTTTATTTTTACGTTTATAATACCATATATTTGTATAATTTAATATGATATTTATTTGTGTTTTTTATTTCACCCCTTCTACCGTCTCCCCCTTCCACCAACACATATCTTTTAATTCCTTTTACACTCTATTATAGTAAATGTTAAATTTAATTAATTGGTTTATATTCATTTACTAACATTCTGCTACTTTTTTTTTCATTAATCATTGTCATTTATTTTTCTGATAATGTTGAAGTTAATTCTTATAATATATTTTTTGACAGATCTGGTAATTTGTTTATCTGTATTTTTTTATTATGTCCTTTTTTTTATTCAGAATGTACCATTTTTTGTTTATTATATTTATTTTGTTTTGTTTTCTTAGTTATTATTTAAGTTGTTGTTATTTAGTTTTTTTTTTATGTTATTGTTGTTATTATTGATCTTGTTTTTATTATTATTATTATTATTATTATTATTATTATTATTATTATTATTATTATTATTATTATTAATATTAATATTATTATTTCTATTATTAATGTGCCAATTGACAACACAGTAATATCCGATTGTTAATTTGTTACTATGTTTATTATTAGTGTGGTTATAGAAATATTTTATGTTGTTGTTGATATGAGGGAAGAACCAAATATACGCTAGATTTACTGCACACGTGAGAAGCGGGTAAGTGTCGGCATAATATTTTGACTCATTTACTAACCACATGAATGTCTTCATGTGCTTAGTAAAAGAATCTAAACATTCTAATAACGTACATCACAGCAGGTTGAGAATTGTGACCCCCATCTTCGCCTGAGAGTCAGCCGTAGTGCAAAATTGAATCATGTGTGGCATTAGGCCCTTGCCATCAGGCACCACGTCCTTCATTACCTGTAAACATATTTCACAGGTAATGAAGGACGTGGTGGCTGATGGTAAGGGGCTAATGCCACACAGGATCCAATTTTGCACTGCGGTTGGCTCCCAGGCGAAGATGGGGGTCACAATTCTCAACCTGCTGTGATGTACGTTATTAGGTTGTTTTGTGTAGTTGCTACTGGCCAGTAGCCGATCAAACAGATGTTTTGATGTATATAAAATATAAAATTTCTAATAAACCCGGTAATATACTGCCTTATTACCTTGTTGTATACACAATTCATTATTGTTAAATACCATCAGTAGTGGTAATTTATTCATTTATTATCATGTTAATTTATTTATTTATTATTATTGTTGTAGGCCTACAATATGAGTCAAGTTGTTATGGTTTTGCTTTACTGGAACAGGAGGGTATATGATGGAGATAATGACCTTACTTTTGAAGGAAATACCAAATTCATGAAAATAAAACAAGGAATCAAGTATGAAGCGTTGAGATCACGGATACATTCTAGGTTGCAACTTCAATGGAATCAGTGTATTTCAAAGATAACGGCCAAATATCTTGTACAAATAACACCTCCAATTTTCACTGGTTACCAATTAACTGATGATGCGGATGTGAGTTGCATATTGGACGTTTTTTTGCAAACGCCGGATCTGACAACACTTGAGATCTATGTGGACATTGATTTGGTTGGTAGCTCCATTATACCTGAGCAACCACTATACGGTAATCTTGAAGTATAACAATATGACTTGCCGGATCAATCAGTTAGCGATGATGAGGAATGGTACAGTGAAATGGAGTCCGTTTCAGATGCAGATGAAGACGGCGAGGAATTTACAAATTATGATTCATATGAATCAGCTGATTCCGAAGATGAATGTGAAGGTGGGTCCAATATAATAGTATCCGGGTTGGTTTCTCCGGTGTCATCGGTACCGCCCGGTGGTGGTGTTCCACAACAGTCAGGTATGTTTTTAATAACGTTATTCCATTCTAATATTATTATAATCAATAACGTACATATATAAAATAAGTTAATCTATTGCAGGTCAATCACATGGTCCATTCATCAATCCATCTTCACACTACAGTTATATTAATTGGAATCATCCAGACGAAGAAACGGATTTTGCAGGCCTGGACGTTCCTGGATCTTGGCAGATCGGCCAGGAGTTGTATGTGGGGTTGCGATTTGAGAGCAAACAGGCTGTTCAGGATGCGGTGAAGCAACATTCAATGAAAATTCACCAATCATTTGAAGTTGGAAAATCAACGAAGTCCCTATGGGATGTGCGTTGTCCAAATTGTGCAGATGGTTGTCGTTGGAGGTTAAGGGCCATTTTGTCGAAGAAGTCAGACATGTGGGAAGTGTCGAAGTACGGTGGTCCTCACAACTGTGTCAATGCAATGTTGTCACAAGATCACGCAAAGATGGACTCCAACTTTGTATGCTCATGCATTCTTCTAGGTATAACTGTTCATGAAGATTTTAAATGCGGTCATTACAATAAATCATATATGATATGATCTAAAATTTATTTTATATGGTGTGCCAGACATGGTCCGCGAACAACCTGCTGTTACCGTTGGGCTTATACGGGAAAGAATCCAAAGTATGTTTGGATACAAAATTTCTTACCGGAAAGCATGGAAGGCGAAACAAAAGGCGATAGTGCATGTCTTCGGAGATTGGGATGAATCGTACGCTCTGTTGCCGAAATGGTTTGAGCACTTACAGTTGTATGCCCCCGGAGCCTATTATAAGATCGAGACAAATCCTGTCGTTGTTGGTAATCGGGTTGATATTCACAGTCGTAAGTTTCTCCGTGTTTTTTGGACATTCAAGCAATGTGTTGATGCGTTCAATTACTGCAAGTCGATAATACAAGTTGATGGTACATTCTTGTATGGTAAATATCGTGGTACCCTGTTGATTGCAACTTCACAAGACGGGAATAGGAAACTCTTGCCGCTTGCATTCGCTATCGTTGAAGGAGAAACATTGGATGCCTGGTCCTGGTTTTTGGCACTTATTCGTGAAAAGGTTACCAATAGGACAGGTATATGTTTGATCTCTGACCGCCATCGAAGTATTATATCTGCTGTGGAAAATCCATACCTTGGTTGGCAACCACCGAATGCTTACCATGTATACTGCCTCAGACATATCGCCAGTAATTTCAATCTCAGATTTAAAAATGTCAAGTTGAAGAAATCTTTGATGACACTAGGTAATAATTTAATTTCAATTATCAAATGGATTCAGTGAATCATATTTATATATCAAACCTGCTATGTTATTTCAGGATATACACGGGCCAGCCCAAATTGTCTCATCGTTCGATCAGGTTGATGAAACTCTCCAATATTAAAGCATATCAAGGGCACAACGGCCAACCAGATATGCATGCCTTCAATGCATATATACGGCAAACTTGCCAACAGTAACTCGCTATATGGCTCCCACACAATCTACAAACAATCAACAACTATCATAAAAGAGAACTTGTTAAGAATTAATAAAATCGATGATGTATTACATCAGCACCCTTACATCGCATGGTTCCATTGTATCAAAAACATCTCGATAATGAGGCAGCTCGCGATAGTGTCTGGCAAAATTCCGCCCACGCTGCCACCTTATAGTCAAATTTAGGTTATAAGATAATAATACCAAAGCTAACGAAATGTCAGAAGTCAATTTAAAAATCAATCTTACCTGGTTCCATATGGTGTCCCTGGTGGTCTATTCTCGTTTCTCAGTATGGGTGCCACCTTTGGAAACCGCACCTATGCCCACATCTGAACCAATGCAGTAAACCCTCCAATCTCTTTATTGTAATAGTCAGTGGCATTACATAGCTCACGATACAAATAACCCAATACCGCTGCACCCCAACTAAGTTGTGCAGTAACATTAAAATCCTCTAACATCGTTAGATATCTTACTGAGACCAATGCACTAGAACGGTCTGGGACCAACACGCCACCGAGTAACCTCAAAATATACGCTCGTGTACAACGGGCAACCACTATTGGATCAGACAAATCGTGTTGGTTGAGATCTCCAAAATGTGCATTCAGCCATGACAGTCTCAAACGACTGCCATGAAAGGCTGCCGCATTTGGGACCAATCCAAGCATTTGACCAACATACTGTGGCCAATTATTACAGGTTCGACCAACTACAGGCTGTCCGTCGATGCGAAGACCCGAAAGAACAACAATATCCTGCAAAGTGATCGTGCATTCGCCAAATGCCATGTGGAATGTGTGGGTCTCCGGCCTCCAACGTTCAACCAATGCACTTACCAGTGCGTGGTCTAAGTGAAACAGTGATAACTGAGCAGGGCCGAGAAAGCCTGTCATGTCAAGAACATCTCTAATGCGTGGGGGAATGTTTTCACCTCCATCCCTAAATTGGAATGCCTTTCTAAGATTAAGAATTCTATCCTCCTCATTGTTCCACACGTGTTGAGACACATGTGTCTTTTGCATGTGTAACAACTCATCGTTAATGGGGCCAGGATTGATTGATTGTGCCATATCACCTTCAAAAAAAAAATCATACACACGTAAACCATGAGTACAACAACAACAACAACAACGCCAATAATAATAATAATAATAAGAACAAATAACAACAATAATATTAATAAAGTTACAACAATAATAACAATAATAACAAAAAAAATATATAATCACATTAATAATAACAACATCAACAACAAAATATATTTCAATAACCACACTAATAATTAACATAATAAAAAATTAACAAGTAATCCTAATAAATAACAAGAATAACAACTAAAAACAAACCAAATATATCACTAAGATCTATAAAAACAATACTAAAATTAACATAACCATAATACAATAAAAAATAATAAATAAAAAGATAAATAATATCAACACTGATATCCTATATGTCAACAAATAATTTTTATAAATTAAATAAAAATAACAACTACCCAACATCATTATAATATTAATCGGATACTGCTGTGTTATCTATTGCCACATTAATAATAATAATAATAATAACAATAATACTAATAACAACAACAACAATAATAATAAATAAATAAGTTAACATGATAATAAATGAATAAATTACCACTACTGATGGTATTTAACAATAATGAATTGTGTATACAACAAGGTAATAAGGCAGTATATTACCGGGTTTATTAGAAATTTTATATTTTATATACATCAAAACATCTGTTTGATCGGCTACTGGCCAGTAGCAACTGCACAAAACAACCTAATAACGTACATCACAACAGGTTGAGAATTGTGACCCCCATCTTCGCCTGAGAGTCAGCTGTAATGCAAAATTGAATCCTGTGTGGCATTAGGCCCTTGCCATCAGGCACCACGTCCTTCATTACCTGTGAAATATGTTTACAGGTAATGAAGGACGTGGTGCCTGATGGCAAGGGCCTAATGCCACACAGGATTCAATTTTGCACTACGGCTGACTCTCAGGCGAAGATGGGGGTCACAATTCTCAACCTGCTGTGATGTACGTTATTAGGATGTTTAGATTCTTTTACTAAGCACATGAAGACATTCATGTGGTTAGTAAAGGAGTCAAAATATTATGCCGACATTTACCCGCTTCTCACGTGTGCAATAAATCTAGCGTATATTTGGTTCTTCCCTCATATCAACAACAACATAAAATATTTCTATAACCACACTAATAATAAACATAATAACAAATTAACAATCGGATATTACTGTGTTGTCAATTGGCACATTAATAATAGAAATAATAATAATAATAATAATAATAATAATAATAAAAACAAGATCAATAATAACAACAATAACATAAATAAAAAAAACTAAATAACAACAACTTAAATAATAACTAAGAAAACAAAACAAAATAAATATAATAAACAAAAAATGGTACATTCTGAATAAAAAAAAGGACATAATAAAAAAATACAGATAAACAAATTACCAGATCTGTCAAAAAATATATTATAAGAATTAACTTCAACATTATCAGAAAAATAAATGACAATGATTAACGAAAAAAAAAGTAGCAGAATGTTAGTAAATGAATATAAACCAATTAATTAAATTTAACATTTATTATAATAGAGTGTAAAAGGAATTAAAAGATATGTGTTGGTGGAAGGGGGAGACGGTAGAAGGGGTGAAATAAAAAACACAAATAAATATCATATTAAATGATACAAATATATGGTATTGTAAACGTAAAAATAAACACTTACAGAATAATAAGTGATAAAGATGAGTGTAAAAAGCAAAAATTAACATAATATTGGTAAATGATTATATAATTAAAAAAATAAAATAATGATATCAGAAACAATTTAACATTTACCTAAACTTAATTTCAATGGAGTGTGCAAAAAATTAAAAGAGTGTTAGAAAATAAACAAGTTACAGAAAATATAACAAGTGAATGTGTGTGTGTGGGAATGAGGAACCGGGGTGGGTATTTATAGGGAGGGGGAAGGGGGACGGGACGAAGGAATGAGGGAGGGGGGGATTTAATTTGCTGTTTTTTTTTTGGGTGGGGGGGGGGGGGGGCACGTGGCACCTCCTGGTGCAGTGGCGCCGCTGCCAACAGCGCCATTGGTGGCGCATGTGGCAGTGGCGCCACTGCACCGGGAGGTGACACGTGGCGCCTGCCAGGTTTTTTTTTTAAATATTATTTTAATTAAAATTAGGTTATTTTGATAAATAGTTTCAAAACTAGGTTATTTTAGTAAATAGTTTCTAAAAGTTGGTTAGTTTGGTCAAAACCCCGACAAAAACACAGTACGTTGCTCAGTTCTATGCCAAAATAGGTTAACTTGAACGAACACGGCAATGAGAGTTGACCTAATTTAATTTGTTTTGATGAGATTAGCTTGACTCGCCAACTTTTTTTGAAAAATAGACAGAAATATTTTGACAAACACAATAATTCAACAAAGGAAACCTAAAAAAAAATATTAAAATGGTTCCATAGATCTCATCAACAATTCATGAATCTTTGAATAGGTAAGTCAACATTGTTAGCATATTCACCATATTTGAATGCAAGCTATTGGAACACATAGTATATGTGACAAAAGTGGATCTTTATTTAGTTATGAAGTATTTATATACGATCCAACTTTTCTTATAAATAACAATCATAACAATTTACGACTAACTTCTATAACAACTTTCAGCTAACTTGTTAAGTAACTGTAAGTAATTACTAACTAGCTATATATATACATGTGCAACACAAGCCAAATGCTTCAAGTGATCATTTATATATAATTTAGCTTATGCTACAAATAATAACTATAATAGTTTGCGATCAACTTCTAACTAACTTATCAGCTGGCGATAACTAAATATATTATTTAGCTATATACATGTGTAATATGCATGAGACGAATGCTTGAAACTTGAAAATAGTAGTTATTCATGTCATGTTTCAAAAACTTGCATTTTGCCTCAATTTCAAGGTTTTCAATTTTCATGTTATGGTTTCTATCTTATCGGATGTTTGAGTTTTTTAAGACAAAAATAGCTTGTGTGCACAAATCGTTCTATAATGCACCATTGTGCATCCATGCACCATAAAATGGTGACCAGCAACAGCCCCATCCTTGCATGGGTTTGAGGCGGGTACGAGTACAATATATTCATCCATCGGGGCGGGTAGCGGGGGACTATTATCTGTATCCGTCCCGTCCCATTTACATCCCTATCTATTGTATAGGAGTTCTAACTATTGCGTACAATTTTTTTTTATAGATAATCCTATATAACCGACAAAAATTCAGGGTACATGATACACCATAACTTAAGTGGGTACATTCTATAATAATCTTGTTTGCACATAATTTTATGCCAAAATGGGTTCACTAAAACTAACAATACGGGTTGATCTATTTTATTTTAATTTTTGGGTTTCACTGATTAGTGTCATAAGGGCATTAATTCTCTCTATGACGAGAATAGACTGATTCTAGAGGTTTCTTTATTATAAAAAAGCAGATATGTCTCAGCCAACATAATATTTCAAAAAAATAAAATAAAATCCAAGAATGTTACTAGTGTTGCATACAACATGTCACTAGTCACTCACTACACTACTGGGTTCAGGGACCATGGAAAATTAAATTAAAATACTAGAATTACAGGGGATGGTCTGAACAAGACCCCAGCAAGAGAGAAGAAAAATAAGGCCTTGGGCAGGATAGCATTGAAGTAAGGCGCCGGTTTAAATTGGGGGAAAAGAAAAAAAAAGAAAGAAAGAAGGAAAAACAAAAACATTAAACGTTGCAGGTTAGAAAAATATAGAATTGAATGATATGAAGTGAAAGAAGGAAGAAGACAGTGAAGTTGAAACAGCAAGACCGAAGTCTCGGAAGACAAGACAAAGGACAACCAACATCGCTATCTCCAATCTCTGAACCCAAAATCCAAACACACTCACTACTCACTACAATCTCAATCTCAATCCACTTACCTTTCCCATTCTACCCTTGATTCCCTCCACCAGTAACCGCAGCTGAAACAACCAATCCATCAATCTCTCCCTCTCTCTCTCTCTCTATATAAATATATATGTATGCATTGGAAAATTACCATAAATCTGGGTTCTGGTCTTGTCCTAGGTGTGGGATAAGAATAAGAAGATGGTATTGGGTGGGATTTTAGGGTTTCAGAGTGTGCTCTATGCGGTGTTGTTGTTTGCGTTCGTTGTGATTCGTTACGTGTGGAGGAATGCGGAGGCGAAGAAGGATGAGATTATAACGTTTGTAGAGAATGCTGCCATGGCTGAAATG
Organism: Echinosophora koreensis; assembly: GCA_035048595.1. Taxonomy (NCBI): domain Eukaryota; kingdom Viridiplantae; phylum Streptophyta; class Magnoliopsida; order Fabales; family Fabaceae; genus Echinosophora; species Echinosophora koreensis. The sequence continues at coordinate 1,924,631 of JAPCYP010000003.1, forward strand.
GAAGCTAATTCAGCTGATTACTCTTCGGTTTCGGTTTCTGAGTGGTTCCAATGTGCTGTGTGTTATTCCCCTACCACCATGCGTTGCTCTCGCTGCAAGGCCATTCGATACTGGTTCTGTTTTTTTTTTACTGTCTGTCTTTTCAAGTTTGAAGTTTCTGTTTTTTTTTTTTAAATTGAATTTGGAATGCAATGTTGAGGGAAAAGTTTCTTTTTTATTTTTTTAATTGAAATTTATCTGCAAGACTGCAACTTATTTAGAGCTTGTCTTCTAAATTTTATTGAAGCTTGTCGTTTCATGATGCTTTGACGTAGCTGCATTCCTGAACATCTATGTAGTTTCTTCCATGTTTGAACTTTCTGTCGTTTTTTTTTTAAAAACTATTGGTCTTTCCTTTTTGCATGTGAACATAGAAATGATGAATTTTTTAAAGGTTTTTTTTTTTTTTTTCACTTTTTGTGTTTGAAATGGAATTTTATCTGCTGCTTATTTAGACCTTGAATTGTCATCTATTTTTTTTTTGTAGCTTGTAATTTTACTGACGATTTTGACATAGCTGCATTCCTGAACATCTGTAGTTTCCACGAGCTGTGCTATTTAGTGCGAATAGATTTTCACGAATTCATTGCGAATCGATGCGGCACAAATTGGGCTAAAGTAATAAAAGGAAATCAGATGGAGAAAATAGTACAATAAGTAACTATTGCAAACACATTGCTCCCAATAAATGCTTTGTATGAATCCCAATTTGTGACACTTAGCATTTTGGGGTTTCATTTTATGTCTCTTCTCTGTTTATTGACACGTCTAAAAGTCATATTTCAACCTTCTTATCGTGTTACAAATGATTGTTATTCATTTTTACGTGCATGATTTCTTGTAGTTCGGGTAAGTGTCAAATTATTCACTGGAGACAAGGTCACAAGGATGAATGTTGTCCTCCAATTACCACCATGCGGCTCGAGGAAGAAAGTCTTTCTCATAGTCATAGGGTGGCAGTATCAGAAATGCAGTCTGGTTTTCATGGTAATGGAATGGTTTTGATTAGAAGTCACATATGGTATGTAATGCAGTTAAATATATGGTATATAATGCAGTTACACCTTCTGCAGAAATTAAAGGAACACATACTGGTTTTGCTGATTCCATTGACTCATGTTCCAGCACTAACCCTTCTATTTTTCATGGTAATGGAATGGTTTTGATTAGAAGTCACATTGTATTATTTCAGGCAACATATATGGTATATAATGCAGTGACACCTTCTGCAGATATTAAAGGAACACATGCTGGTATTGCAGATTCCAATGACTGGTGTTCCAGTGTTGACCCTTCTGTTTTTCATTGTAATGGAATGGTTTCGATTAGAAGTCACATTGTATTATTTCATGCAACGTATATGGTATATAATGCAGTTACGTCTCCTGCAGATATTAAAGGAACACATGCTGGTATTGCAAATTCCAATGAATCATGTTCCAGCGTTGACCCTTCTGTTTTACATGGTAATGGAATGGTTTTGATTAGAAGTGACATTGTATTATTTAAGGCATCATATATGGTATATAATGCTGTTGCACTTTCTGCAGATATTAAAGGAACTCATGCTGGTAAAGCAGATTCCAATAACTCATGTTCCAGCGTTAACCCTTCTGTTGCTGCAAGAAAATCATTTGATGATGGTCGTCACAGCAGATTGGCAAAACCTGTCTGCGATAACACTGCTGATGATACAGCTGTTGCTTCTGCTCATCCCAATGAGACAGTGTTGAGCCCCTCAGTCCCCTCAGTGTCTAAAAATTATGTGAATACTGATGTTAAGGATTCTAGTGCAAGTAAAAGAAGTAAGAGAAATTCTAGTAAAAATGCTGATGAGACTGGTTTGAAATCAAAATTTCCCAAAACTAAGTCCGACACATCTCATGGTGTGGCAGCTAATTTGGGTGGCCATGAACACAGAAGAAAAGTTTCTATGGTTGAAAAATCGGTAACAGATACCTATAAGTGCAGGCCTATAACTTCCTTGAATAGTTCAAGCACAGATTCTGTAGCTGATAATGTGGAAGCAGAATCACATTTGTCCAAGTACAAAGAAGGACCAAGATTCTCATCTAGTTCTGGTGATCGCCTATCCTCAACTACTAAGGGGGATTTGCTTTCACATTCCAAGATTTCCAAAACTGATAATTATCATGCATTGCCCGCAAAGTTTAGTGGTATTCCAAATCAGCCACAAAATGTCCGTAATGGTTTGAAAACATCAGTGCAGAAAGTCGTTCAGCAGTTTAGAAGCTCAAAAGAGTCAAGATTCAATGTCATATCTGTCGAAAATGAGGTTGGGGATATAACATTATTACTATTATTGTTATTATTGTTCATTTTGTCTCTGTTGATTTACAAATTGTACATTTTTGGCAGATGAGCTTTCCTTATGAACTCTTTATGGAACTTTATTGTTATGACAAAGTGAAGCTATTCCCTTTTGGTCTTACAAACTGTGGGAACAGGTATTGTAGAGTTCTTTTTGCTTCCACCTGATTGCTTATTATATTATATGCTATGTAGCTGCTCTGGTGAGAGAGGGAGGGAGGGGGGAGGAAGGAGAGAGTCGGGAGTCTGATCCGATACTCTGTTTTAGATCTTTATGCATCTATATTTTAATTTTTCCCTGATTGTTCTATTGTTGAGCACAGTCCCACTGTCCCAGAAGTATGAGTACAATACTAATAAGAGAACTTTAGAAAATGTAAGATTTTTTGCGAGTAGAGTAGGCCTTCACAAAACTAGTACAATACTTGTGCTGAAAGGATTTTTTTGCGAGTAGAGTAGGCCTTCACAAAATTATTTAGAGAACTTTAGAAAATGTTCTAGTTGCTGGCTGGATAAACTTTCTTACTGGGATTCAGTGCTGGTTAATATCTTGTGTCTTATGCAGTTAAAGGGAGACACATTCAGTGCTTGTTTGTGTAGGATTTTTTCTGCTCAAAAGTAATTACCTTCTTGCTAACTAAATACTTCTCCTGCAGCTGTTACGCTAATGCAGTACTCCAGTGTTTGGCATATACTCGGCCTTTAACTTCGTATCTTTTTCAAGGGTTCCATTCGAGACAATGCAAGTTCCTCTTAATAATATCTTCATGATTTAACTTGTTCAACTACGAGGACCTTTTAATTAATTGAATCTTCACAACATTTTCACTAGGTCAGAAGAAAGGATGGTGTTTTATCTGTGAGTTTGAATATCTAATTCAGAAGGCAAAAGAAGGGAATTCTCCACTTTCTCCAATTGGGATATTATCTAAAATACACAAGATTGCAAGCCATCTTGGACATGGGAGGGAGGAAGATGCCCATGAATTTTTGAGGTGAGCCAAATAATTGTTGAGCTGATTCTTTGCCAATGCTTCATTGCTTCCTCATCTCCTTCTCAAAACAATGTTACTTTTGTATGTCAAGTTGTCTACATGATAAATTGTTCAACTGACAGGTGTGCGGTTGATACTATGCAATCTATTTGCCTCAAGGAAACTGGCAGATCAAGTCCTCTGGCAGAAGAAACAACTCTAGTTGGGTACACTTTTGGAGGTTATCTACGTTCCAAGGTTGTTTTCTAACAGTTTACTAAAGGCTCATGCTTTCAACTTTTATTGAGGGGGGAAGGGATAGTTTCCCTATATATTGAAATTTATTTGCTGCAAATTGCAGATAAAGTGCTTAAGGTGCATGGGAAAATCTGAGAGGTATGAGAGAATGATGGATCTTTCCGTTGAGATAGATGGGGATATTGGAACTTTGGAGGAGGCTCTTGGACAATTTACAGCACCTGAAACCTTGGATAAAGACAATAAGTACAATTGCAGCAGGTTTGTTAATTTTCTATGGATTGTCGAATTTACTTCTTTCATATTATTTTTCAGTTGTAATGTTCCCATGTTTTTTTTACATAACAAGTATAACACATTGCTTTTATTGCAGCTATGTGATGTGGTACTTTCCTATGTGGGGACACCATCTTTATGAAATATTTTTTTTTTGTTTTTTGTTTTTTGTTGCTATCTAGATGTAAATCCTATGAGAAAGCCAGGAAGAAGTTGACAGTACTGGAGGCACCAAATATTCTTACAATTGTATTAAAACGATTTCAGGTACCTCTCCAACATTAATTTTGAAGTTTTACTTGTTATCTATTTACTCTGTTGGTTGTAATTTTGGTTTTGTAATATGTATTCTCATGCATATTTTATTGTTTTTTTGGCAGTCTGATAACTTTGAGAAGTTGAATAAGTCTGTTCAGTTCCCTGAGGTTCTGAATATGGCTCCATATATGAGTGGGACAAAAGATAAATCTCCATTGTACAGCCTTTATGCGGTGGTTGTCCATTTGGATATCATGAATACTGCATTTTCAGGTCATTATGTCTGCTATGTGAAGAACATTCAAGGAGAATGGTTCAGGACTGATGACAGCAGGGTGAAAATCTTATTCCTTGACCTTTTTTTCTGTGTCTGAATGTCTCCACTCTTCCCCGCCCCTCCCTCAAATAAGTTAGATTATATAAATGAATATAGCGTTAATGTATGTGAACTGATATAGCGTTTGTTCTTGTATATAGGTAGAACCTGTTGAATTGTCAAGAGTCTTATCAGAAAGGGCATACATGCTTCTTTATGCAAGGTAATTGGCCTGTGGAGGTTGATGGACAATTTCTGGTTGGATATGTTCTATATCAATGTTTATTACTTTTGTGGAATTTTTCTGAGCAGCAATAACTGCATTGTTTTATGCTTATATTAAAATCTTTAGGCACTGTCCAAAACCCCTGGGTTTAGTCAATAGCAATGCAATCTCTTCTGCTGGAAAGTTCAAGAGGAGGAACTTGGAAGCCATTCCTGCTACTTCAAAGACGAGATCGAATTCTGTGGCTACAATCGCCGATTCTCCCTCCTTACAGCAGAAGCAATACCCTTACTGGAATGCTGTTAATGATTCATTAAGCAATGAATTTGTATATCCAGAACTACGGAGATTCAACTATGGAGGAAGAAATACTATGGTGGATTCTTCAAGTGAAAGTTCTTCTCTCTTCAGCTCATCAGATGCAAGTTCTTGCAGTACTGCAAGTATCAAGGAGTCAGTTAGTTCTGCTGACTTCTCGGATTACATATTTGGTGAGGCGGGATCCAATTGGTTTAGTCACTATGGGTTTTCATCCAACTCAGTGCCATCTTCCTATGATAACTTAAGTACAGATATCTTAGTGGATTGTGATGATAATGGGAGGCAACGCCAGGACTCAGAAGATAAAGCAGTTTCATATGGTAACAAAAACAAAAATCATAGTGGTAGTAGGGGAATTGACCTTAGAAGATATGTGGCTGCTAACCATTATGACAAAAATTCTAGTGTACATGTCAGAAGAACAAGTAGGGATGCATCAGCTCAAACGTTTTGTTGAGTTTGAGTTGAGATAGAAGTAATTATATGGGATATTTATGGTATAGTGAAAATCATTATTTCATCTTCTGTGATTATTTTCCTTTTAAAACTCGAGTACATTATCGCATCACCAACTAGTGATTAGCATATGCGGCAGCTTACTAATTAGTAATTAGTTTCATGGACAACCTTACATGTTAACTTGTCACGTTTTTAAATGCTTACAAGGAGATGCTGTTGATGTTAGAAAGCCATGGGAAGCCTTTGGTAGAGCCTCAGTTCTACAAAGCCCCTAAAATCATTATTCTTTAATCCTCAAACCTAGGAAAACTTTGTTAAGTTGTTATTAGCCCCTACTCATTATAGGCTTATGGACCCTAACTGGCTCAACACTCCACCATTAGAAGTCAAAATCAAAGGAATGTTTTTCTTGATTAGTTAGTTTCCAAACCTAGGAATGTTTTTCTTGATTAGTTAGTTTTTATGAGAAGTCAAAGCGTGAGTACAGTTTGAAGGGTAAATTTTGAACATCATTTTAATTTTTACTATAAATGTTTTTCTTGATTAGTTAGTTTTTATGAGAAATCAATGCCAAATAATCAAATATTTATTGTTTGGGTGAGAGTATTGGTACTTTTAAATATTTATTTATTGTTTGTCCTTGCAAACCGCGAACTTTTAAATATTTATTTACACTTCTTACTTATTAATACAAATTTTAGTTTTATTAAAAAAAATTTATGAGAGGCTAACTTACTGAGATGTCTGGACTCTGGAGAGACAATTCATATTGATATTGCCAGTAAAAACACCTTTATTGCTTTCTTTAATTATTTTACTCTCTAATGTTAATGTCTTTCAAATTAAGGACGTACTTTTTGCATCTCTTGACTCAAGTCACCAGAACTCATTGACGCATATGTTCAACATAGCTAGAATGGCATGCAATCACACTTGAATTTAGGTTTATGGTATAGTATATAAAGCAAAGAAACTATAATCAAGTCTCGAGAAGGTTAGCAGAAGTACATTGGGATCATCATGGGGTAAATTTACCCTTCTAACTGTACTCACGCTTTGATCTTCAGAATTGTTGCAGGTTTTTTGAGATAGCTTAAGAGCATTCCTAAACATGAGATTTCGTATACCAAATCCTAAGAAATATATAAAGTGAGACATCATAATTAATTTCAAGACCAAAGTCCATGGTGATGTTGACAAAGAGAAGAGAGAAAGAGAGACATCATAACTGGTAAATTAAAGGTGTCGCATCAACTAAGTTGGCCGGGGTGGCGCATGAACCTTGTTAGCTCAGTGGGAGGGAGTTTGAGTGAATCCTAAAAGGTATAGAGTGGAAAAATACGTTGAAGAATTTTTCACCTCTATTACTTTTGTTACTGTAACAAGAAAAAATTTCCTTACTCCCAAAGCACCTAATAGCTTTTTCATGTAATAGACTATCTCTATATATTAGAGATGAGAATTAGGTAATGGAGAGCTCTCTAATTAAAAATAAAATAAAATAAATTCTAATACTAGGGTGACTTGATAAGGGGTGCCTTTCACCTCTTTGTTTTTTGGCTAACAGGGTGCCTCTCACGTTTAATTACCTTAGGCGATTCAATTTTCATAATTGCCGTACAAATTGAAACCAAACAGTATAAACTTGAGAACTTAAGAAAGCAAGACAATTATCATAAACATTTTCAGTGTTGGGGAATACTTTGGAAATAAAAAACTGCATATATTCTTTAAATTTTGAAACAATCTGAGGGGGTTGAAGCTTCCTATCACCATAACGAGGCACTGTCCTTGTTGGTTAATGGACTTTAGTTACAACTAAAGTTATTCTCGTTGCATTCATCTCATTCCATATATAGAATTATGAATAACAAATCTAACAAACTTAGTAGTAACTCATAATAAAAGAAATTATTATAGAACCTTCTTATCCTAACCGCATGCAACCTATTTAGGCTAAGTAGCATTTGGGCCCTTACAAAAGATTTTAGCATAGTAATAATTACTCAATCTAACAATAGAAAATGATATTTAGGAACCAACATGTGGTTGGTCCAAGTGGTAAAGACTTGGGCACCTTAAGCAAGTGGTCAGGGATTCGAATCCTGGCACTTGTGTATGGAGAAAACCTGGTTGGGAGGGGAGAACCCACCTTGTATGCTCAACAGGTTCCCGACTGAGATTAGTCACTGCTTATGGTGGTGGATACTTTGTATCTATGTCATGGTTACCAAAATAATAATAATTGATATTTAGAAAGAATTATGAAAAACTAAGATAATAAAATGTTTAATTATTGAGTTGGTCCCTGAACTATTTGGAAATTTTCAATTAGGTCTCTAAATTAAAAAAGTTTCATATTAGGTCCCTGAACTTATATAAAATTTTCAATTGGGTTCTTGAAATAAAATTTTTCTAATTGGGCCCCTGAACTTATATAATTTTTTCAATTAGGTCCCTAAAGTAAAAAGGTGAATATTTAAAATAAATAAAAATAAAAAAATGATAGATGATGAAATTTTAAAAAAATATATATTGTTTGACGTAATAATAAAATGACAAAAGATGAATATAAGAGAAAAAGCTCACTATTTAAAATAATAATAATAAAAAGTAAAACTTAGTGAGAAAAACTATTATTTAGCATAATAATTAAATAAAAATAAATAAATTTGAGAGACAAAATTTAGTTCTTAAAATGATAATAACAAAATAATGAAATATGAAATACGAAAAAATTGTGTTATTTAAACACAAACTTTAGACACCGTATATGTTTCTTTCTATCTCTCACTTACTTTTATCATCTTTGTATACACGTATATCGAAAATATATCCAAAAACAAAAGGAACACCATACAATGTTGTTATAACAGTAAGTTTTGATAATTTAAATATAAGTTTTAAATAACATTATGCTCAATAAATAAAAAGTTCTCTTCCTATAAATGTTTTACATAATTTTTTTTTTAACGAATATGATATATAAATATTTGCAGTTACCAAATTATGCTATATATATATATGCTTTTAGGCTTTGTTTGATAATTTGAATGAGGGTGTCAAGACCTGGATAAGATAGTAAATGACGTACCCTTAACAAGTTAATTAAAAATTAACTAGTAAAATAATGTTAATTTTTGTGTCTTACCCAAAATGCCCTTTTAGTGAAGGACATTATTTTCAAATGCCTTATGATTTTATTTTCTCTGGTTTAAAAGGGGGACGCACCCTTCCCCTTTCATTTCTTGCCAAATGTCAAAAAGAGGGTTGAGGATTAGAGCGTGATAGAGCTTGAAGGAGAAAGAAGCCATGAGAAGGAGCTCAGGTGTTGATTCATCCTCCTCTTTTCTTCCCATTTTCATTTTTTTGGCTTTGAAATCTCAAGAGCAACAATCAAGGTGAGGGATTGATGTATTTGTATTCAATCTTCTTCTTTTATTTTAGTCCCCTGATCTCTGTCTTTGAGTTCTTGTTTGTCTGTTTTGTTCAAAGCCATATTCCCTCTATTTCTCATATTTTCATCCATGCTATTGTAGTGAGAATTTTCGTTACTCTGCTCTGTGAGTGCGGTACTTTTAATAATTTTTTTTTTTTTTTTTTTGTGAATGCTGAAAGGAACTTCGATACTATGGGTTTGAATTATTTTAGTTTCGTTGTCTTTTGCCTTCATGTTTTGCGTTGGTTTATGTGCTTCTAGCCTTTTGTCTCTCATTTAATTTTGCTTGAGCTGTGGTCTGGATGCAAATCACAACAGCACACATTTTCTACCACTCATTTACAGTCAGATAGGCCACTACCACTTAAATTGTGCACTAGTGGTGAATGTATTAATTTGCTTGTTAGTTTGCACTATTAATTTATTAAACGATAGCCAAATAGTCATTTTACCTTGTTATCGTGAATGTACTATTTAAATGGTGCACTATCACTCTGTAATAATTTCAATTGATATCTTAACTTGCCATTTAGATTCTAGTGTATTCTACAAGCCTGTAGCCTTGCGTCATGTGATCCTATTTTTTATAAAGCATAAAGTTATTACTTTTACCTTGAAATAATTGTTATCACTTTCTCATGTTTCTGATATAAATAGTGTTTGATTTTTTTAATTAAAGTGAACTTAGGTGATGATATAATTAACGATAATTGGATATTATTATGAGATTTTGAATGAAAACTGTTATTTATATTTAATTGAGAGGATACTATTATGTGATGTTTGGGCTATCTATGTGTACAGTATTGAGGTGAATTCGATGAATAAATTGTTCTGTGTGTGTGTTTGTGATTGACTTGGTGGAATGAATTGACAAAGTAATGATATGAATCTTTGGGTATGCCAACCGGGGAGCCGGAGGCTCCTGTATATAAATATCACCGCCGAGGATGAGGGGACCTCATTAGATACCTCGGGCGTTAAGGAGGGATGTAGATGTTGGCCGGAGGTTGCCGTATCTCCGGGGTACGAAATTAAAATCTTCGGGGCGGGGGACCTCGAGTTAACAACCCCAAGTGGACCCAAAGACTCGATGTATATGATATGATATGTATCCCCTTATGAATGGAAACATGAGCTATGCGAATAAGAGCTTTGTACAAGCCATTCCACAAGTACCTAGTTTGAGGATAAGAAGTCCAATATTGCATATGTGTGATTATAGCTTGTTTGTGTTTGAGCTAATATGGTGTATTTGGGTATGTACAAGTGTATGTACGATTTTAATTCGCTCTTATTTATGTATGACTATATGTTTGGGGGACTCCCTCACTGAGTCGGTGGACTAACCCCACGATTAACATTTCAGCTGTAGGTCTCTGCGAAACCGCCTGAAGCCTCGGATGCCATGTGGACAGTTTGACAAGTGACACCCTTAGCTTTATTTATTTATTTATTATTTGGCAGGACTTTGCAATTTTCTTGGTGTTGTTCGTTGTTCTGATGTAATTATATTCATTATGTTGTTATAAATAATGAATGTAATATTTTACTTTGAATGAGATGAATTTATGTATGCTTGTGAGGCTGCGAAAGGGAAAGGGGCCAGTCATGGCTACAAAAATTTGGGTCAAGACAAGTATCCCCAATTTTGTGTTTAAAAAAAATTCCTCAATACGAAATTATGCTAGAAAATTCATGTTTTATAACAAAATGTTAAGATATTAAACTGAGTCAAATATTTAATATTTGAAATGACATTAAAATAATATAATAACAATAGACATAGCAAGCAAAAACATTATTTAATAAATATTAAAATAATTTAAGTAAAACCTCAATTAAAATATAAAATAACATAATAAATAATAAAAAATTAAATAACTCAAAATAAAATGGACAATCAAACTAAGATGTGATATTTACTTACCTAAATTCTTTATTTTATTTATTATTTCAAACAATAAATTTGTTGTTAAAATTATTTTTTTATTTTTTATTTTTAAAATATTGATTTTTCTTTTTACTCAGTTTCATCTCTTGTTATAATATTAGAATAAACATTATTTCAAATAATGACACTCTCTGTTAAGTTTCATCTTTTACTATTTTATTTTTATTTGAAATATTCTTTTTTTCAAAATCATCCTTTAATAATATATTACCATTTAAAAAAATTATATTTTTTTAAATTGAGGTTTATCAGTTTAATATCTTAAAAATTTGTATAAAACTTGGATTTTCTAGCACAATTTCATATTTCATTATTTTGGTATTATCATTTCAAGAACTAAATTTTGTCTCTCAAATTTATCTATTTTTATTTAATTATTATGCTAAACAATAAATTTTCTCATTAAGTTTTATTTTTCATTTTATTATTATTATTTTAAATAGTGAATTTTTCTCTAATATTCATCTTTTGTTATTTTATTATTATGTCAAACAATATTTTTGTCCCCTAAATTTCATAATCTATCATTTTATTATTTTTTATTTTATATAGTTACCTTTTTACTTTAGAGATTCAATTAAAAATTTTATATAAATTCAGGGACCCTGACCTACATTCGTAGTAGATGGTAAAGGCTCAGATAAGTTCACGGACCAACTCAATAATAATTAAACCATAATAAATGCATGAGAAATTCGTTAATCAGCTTGCTAGGACTAAATCAGTTGAAATATTACATGGTCAATTGGGAAAGAGCAATGACGTTTGCTCGTCATCTCCTTTACGTCATTCTTATGTCAATTTATGTTTAGGCAACAATAAAAAAATATATATTTGAACACACCTTTTCTGCCTTTGGTTTCCTTCCCAAACTAGTAAGGTTTAAGCTTGATGTAAACTTTTTGAAGTGTAAGTATCATTTCACACAAGAAAAAGATGTCTTAATTAGTAACAAGAATAATTAGTATTGTCCTAAAATCTAACCACTTTTTAAAAAAAAAAACTCAAGTCAAGAGAATAAGGCCAATCAGAGTATATTCAATAACCCAATAAAAGGAGGAATTGATCAATGGTTACGATTTGAGATGGGAGAAGTGAAACCTTCTCTAGTGTGCATTACCAACTAGTGATTAACATATGCGACAGCCTGCTAACTAGTCTAATGGACAAGATTACATATTAATCTGTCATACTTACAAGAGGAGACAAAGTAAATGTGAGAAAGGCATGGGAAAGCCCTTGTTAAAGCCTCAGTTCTACAAAGTCCCTAAAGTATTTATTCTCTAATCCTTAGACATAGAAGATTTTGTTATTAGTCCCTACTCTAGTACTCTTTACAACCTTACCCCTAATTGAGTCAATATTCCACCACCATTAGAAGTCAGAATAAAGAGAATCCTACAACATAAACAATTATTGAGTAAACCGCTGCATCTTAAAGACTGGTTTGTGCATGACAAACTTCAAAGTTCTCCTTAGCATCCTCACACCTTCTTTTCCAGCCCCCAAACCTTGAATCCACAACACAATTTTGGTTCTTCCACCCACAGTCACCATCTCAGCCTTTACCACCTTGGCTTTCACTGACCCCAGAGCCCTTGCTATGGTTGACATCAATCCTGGCCTATCCTCACAACTCAATGTGGCTTTCACTAGGCCCTGCTCGTGTTTACATTGTTCCGAAATCAACTCATCTTCCCAACTAGGAGCTTCCATTTTTGGTACACTTTTCTCCAGCTTCCTCACTTGCTTGATAGTCTCTGCCAGTATTGATGCCTTGTCCGTCTGTTAGTTGATAATCACAACATTAACAAAATACTATCATTTACACTAACATTTGCCTATAAAAAAAAAAGTTGACAATCACAACATCTAGATTTAGAAAGCTTGTCATGAAAAATCAAAATGAAGACAAAATTATACTTCTTGTTACTTAAAAATTATTAATAATAAATAGTGGGAATTTTCACCTTCACACGGCTGGATTCATTTCCAATGCATAACACACTGCTTGAATTCTGGCGCTGGTTGATCATGTTAGGGAGGATAGTACGGAGGATGTTATATTGACTGTTGATTCTCATTCTACGTCTCTTTTCTGCTTCACTGTGTTTCTTGGCAGCCACTAATTTGCTCTCTACCTTGGATCTTGGCTTTGAGAAAATGTAATTGTATGTCCCTGAGATGCATGCCCGAGGAAAGCTACGAACTTCTGAGTTATAGTAATTTTGAACTTGCTGCATCCCCTGCTCTAACTATTTTAGTAAAACGGAAGGAAACCAAGTTGTAATTTAACCATAAGCAGCAAAGGAACTTGTAATAATCTAACCTGTCTGAGTAAAACCATGGTGTTGAACTGATTTGCCTGTTGTAGAAGCTTGTATGCTAAAAGAGGTAAAATGCAATTACCAGAAATGGAAGATGTTGCTTGCCTTTGGTGGCAACTGTTCCACTACTTTATAAGGAATATTCCTTCCTTAATAAATATAAATAGAAAATTTATGGTAAATCCAAAACATATATTACAATTTAATAGGATTAGAATCTTTTTTCCTTTTAATTAATATCGTATCAGAAGATAATCACAACATTATTAATATTTAAATACACAAGATTTGAAAGAAACCAGCATGCATGCACACACATACACACGCGCATGCGCATAAACATAAATTATAATTGAAAAAGGATTTGGACCCTCTCATTATTTTAGTTCTTTCATTTTATGAGAGGAAGACACAAAATTAAATTTACTTTTGTTTGTGGGATCCATTCAAATTTAATTTTGTGTTCAGGGTTTAGGGTTTAATTTTGTCTTTCTCTCTCATAACATAAGAGAAAACATGAGATAACAAAAAGAGAGAATCCACATCCGTTGGAAAATGTTAAGCAATGTCCTGATTGAGGAATCCAATATAGGAATTTTGCATTAAAAAATGTTATATTCAATATATTAAAACTTTAAAAGTTGTGATTGCAATAAAAGTTTTTCACCATTTTGATTGCTTAAGAATACTGGTTAGGAAGAAAATTTTCCTTCTAATTAATAGTATATCAGAATATAATCATACTGTTAGCAACATTAAAAATAGACATGATTTCAAATTTAATTTTTAAATCGTTACCATAAAATATTTGATTTGCTCAATCATGTCATCTCCCGGTAGAGAATCTGCAATATCATTTTGTATTAAAACTTTAAATATTTTACCCCTTTAAGCTTTGCTGTTTTTCACTTAAATCCCTGAATTTTAGTTTTAAGCAAAAGCATTACTTTTCCAGTTAAACACAATGGAACGCAAGGCAAGCGCACGCGGCACGCCGAGTAACTTTGCTCGAGGGTTAACATTCATCTGTTATCTTTTGCCTCGGGGGGAAATGATTGAAAAAATGATAAAAGCAAGGTTGTATTTAAGGTTGAAAATAATAATTCGACTTTAGCTATTATCATTACTCTATTAGAACATCGTATAGAAGAAAATTTTGAAACGGGAAGGACTGCGTATGATAGTTATGAGTAAATGACTAAATGCTACACAGTATGATTTTTGTTTTAAAGAAAAAGATTTAAACAAGCATATAGTCTCATAAGAGAGTAAGCGCAAGCATGCACACACATACATTTACTGATACCTGCGTTCAAGACACCTCGAGTTTTGAAAGCAGCATGACATATGGGTCTTATATTCATGAAGAAAATCTATGGGATACAATGTTCATTAGTCTTGTGCACTACATATCCTACTTCATCTCATTTTATAGGGAGGTTCCAAGAAAAAGGGCAAATGGGATTTAGGGGGATACAAATCCCACCACAGCATACCCCCTAATCAAAAGACCTAGGGATGGATAACCGTGTTAGCTGAAGCATACCTGTATCCAGTATTCTAGTTGTCATCTTTCACTCATATGTACCAAAGCAAGAGCATACTGCATACACAATGTTTTTCACTTGTTTTGTGAAGAAAATCAACAATTTTTTCAGTCACATTCTTGCCCACTTACGATGGTATTTCTGGTGTTGTCTAACGTGCACCACCCACCAAAGTGGTGTAGTGGTGCACCACCCAAGTGGCAAAATGTGGTCCATTCATTTTGCCACTTGGGTTAGTCAAAAGGTAGGGTTGAAATATGGTTGGCTTCTATGGTAGAATAGCATATTAAGTGATCTACCAATAGATCATTTTTATAGTTATTAGATATATTAATAAAATAAATGGATGGTTGAGATTAAACTATTTATTTATTTTTTTCACTGAAGATTGAATGGAAATCAAAGAAAATGAAATTTTATCCTTCTTCTAAGTCTTATTTCCCAAACCACTGAAATTGTTTAGCAACCTCCCTTTAAGCTTTAAGCCTTGAATCTGGATTATTCAAGAAGCACCGAAAATGGGCATGCACGTTTTTTCTTTCAAAAAGAAATGGAAAGAAGTAGCAGAACAAACAGCTTGACATATAATCTAAATCAATATTTATCAAAATGTGCATTTCATTTCATACTATCATCATCAACATCATCAATAACAACTAAGAGAGCTAACCTTCCCAACAAACACAGGAACAAAGAACACACATACATGGAACAAAAAGACACATTCAAATCGAGAAAAAACACAGGAACAAAGAATACAGTCTCAAACCCAGTAACAAATACATGCTCATTTCCAAAATTATACAAAACAAAGCTTTCTTCCCTAAAATCCATGAACGTAAGCTAAAAAACTTTGAAAATAAAAATAAATAAATTTCCATGATGCGTGGTTGACAACATCGACACAGCCTTGAAACAACTCCATGTGGAGATGGTGCCCGTGGTGGTGGTGGCTAGCCAGCCAGTGAGTGCGGAGGCCTTGGTATCATCCTCCTGTTCCACCACCCCTCACCCCATCCCGCTGGAAACGCAGAAAACAACACCATCACGCAGAAACGGTACCATTCCCCTCGATCTGCACCAGATCTATGTCGAGGTGGCGATGACAGTGGGTAGGGGTGGCGAATGGAGCGGTGGAGTTGCAAGAGAAGACGAGGTTAAGAAATCGAGGGAGCGGTGGCCGAATCTGGAGGAGGAAGGTAGCGCGAAGGTGGGGCGGAGTGGGATAGGGTGGGGGTGGCGGCGGTGATAGATTGGGGGTGGCCGGAGTCTTGGCTGGGGATGGGAGGCGGCTAGGGGCGGCCGGTGTTTCTGCTCATTGCTAGCAACCCAGAGCCAGATAACAGAAATGCGCGTGAAGGAGAGAGGGCGCTCGAGAGACAGAGATCCATGAACGAGGGGGGGACTTCACAGGGAAGGCCGGGGCCGAGTCGGAGTGGCGGCGACGCTAGGGTCAGGCCATCAAAGATGATGGTGGCGGCGCTAAGTTATCAGTTCTCTCCACTTAAGTAGTAACGATGGATTTTGACATGAAGATAACCAGCTGACTTGTGGTTCATTGGTGGACCACTAAGTTGCTATTCCACCTTAAAAATCACCTAAAATATGAGTTGAAAAGTCAATTAAATTAGGTGGTAAAATGATTGGATAATGTTGAGCCACTTGGGTGGTGCACCACTGCACCACTTTGGTGAGTGGTGCACCATAGCCTTCACCGGTATTTCTAACCTGTACTCTGCTATTAGATAATCAAAAGGCTATCAGCAGAGAACCAATACTTGCTGAGTTATAAGGTGACGTTATATTTGCTAGCTATTTTATCTGTTTTGACTAAGCACCATAAGGGCCCCTTTGGCTAATCAGAATTCGTATCCTAAATCACTTAAATTTTCCAATATGCAGTTCAATCTAAATAACAATTGTCAGCAAGGGTATACGGCACATCAACACACAAGAAGTGAAAATGCAGAAGGAAGTGAATTGGCAATGACAGACACAAATCAATCACTAATCTCAGAAAAAAATACTGATATCCTAAGGGTATGTAATCTAAAACTACAAAGAAAGAAAGAATGATTAGAGCCAATTGTTGTAGAACTGAAATACGCATACAAGATGGTGAAATGTTCCTACATTTTTGTTATCTTTTCTTTCATGTGGAGTCTTAATGATGGGCTGTCATATGAGAACTGAAGCAGATAATTTTCCATTGAACTAAACCTGAAGAGTTTGGCTTAAAAAAATTTAGTCACTCATGTTGAAGAAAGAAATCCGTCATGCATTTCAGAGGCGAGTTCAACGTTGAACAGCACACATACATGTCCTTGTGATTCCTAAAACCTAGTAACCAAAATACCAAATTCAATTTTTGGGATGACCAGGGGATAAACAATGTTTGCAGAAAAAGTGAAGCAAATCTTAATGAAAATTGGTCTCTTAACTGTCTTCAAAAGAGAACACTTCTAGGACCAAAAAAATAAATAAACAAGTAGTCTTGCTTCCACAAAAACCATCACACACAGAAAAACAATTCATTCAGAATAAGGAAAGATAGATGATAATCAGTTGAATCACACCATCTTCAAGTAAGACCCAATATTTTCTTTTCAATTTCAAAAGGTCAAGACAAAAGGGGCATTACAAGAATTGTAAAATATAGACAAAGCAATGCCTCTTCCCAGATAGATGAAGCACAAAAGTCAACAACTACACTATCAAGTACCTCTTTTGATCTTAATTGTTTTTTCACATCTCAAAATCTGTGCAGAACCCTAAACAAAAACACTACATGCAACCTACATCTACCAGAGAAACCAGTAAAGTTGTCATCACCTTTCCATCAGTTGTCAAACCTTACACCAATAAAGACATCTCCATCTCCTTCTGTAAACTCCAATTCACCATCATCATCCCCATCCAAGTCCAAATCCAAGTCACCATCAACACCAAACCCTCCTTGCCTGCTCCTCATCCTGTTCCCAATAGCCCTCTTCGCCACAGTCTTCATCCTCATCCTCCTCTTCCCATTGCCTTGCAAATCCACTGCTTCATTCCCATGAACAACCCTCTCACACCCTTGATTCCTCACATCACCCCAAACCCCTTCCCCCACATTCTTCCCCAATCCTTCACCCCCAGCAACAGCAACACCACCATCATCATCATCATCAGAAATGTACACAAAAGGGGTTTGTTCAAATTGGGTTTGTGCAAATTGGGTTTGTTCACCCATCATCATGTTGTTATCTTCCTTCTCTCTATACCTCAAGGGGACACTGGCATGACACCAATAGTACTCCCTCTGCTGCTGCTCCTCCTTCACCGGAGGCTTCACCGCCACGCCGTGAAACGCTTTCCCGCAACTCTGGCACTGCAAGGGGAAATCCTCGTACCTTTCCTCGTACTCAAAGAGGTTCCAACAGTAAGGGCACGCGGTCCAGAACGCTCCATTGGGGTGCCGGTAACCAACCTCGCGGTCGTAAAGTTCGCGTTTTTGGGGGTCAGAGAGCACGTGCCAGGCCTCGCGAACGCACGTGAGGGCTTCATCGGAGAAGGGGAATTTGGTGGCGGCGGTGGGGTCCAGGAGGAGGGCGAGCTTCTTGAATTGGCCGACGATGAGGTCGCGGTCGCGGGCGGCGTCGTCGCGGCGGAGCTGGAGGATGGAGTAGTAGTCAGGGTGGTTGGTGGGGAGGCGGCGGTCGACGGCGGAGAGAACGTCGGCGATGGCGAGGATTCGGTCGAGGGAGGCGGAGGTGTCCGGGTCGGACCTTGGGATCCGGATGGCGAAGTCGCGGCAGGTGGCGAAGCGGCGGTAGGAGAGCATGGTGGCGCATGCAGCGATTAGGTTTTCGGGTTCGGACCCGGGCCCTTTGGGTGTGTCCATTTTGCAATGTTGTGACGGAAGAGGAGAGAGTGAAAAGGGTTAAGAAGAAGTTAGAGTCGAAAGGCAACAGCAATAGGAGAAGGGATAGGGAGTGAAGTGAAGGGTGTTTTGGTCATTTAGAGATTTACTTGGAGCGCAATGTGTTCTCTTTTAATTTTGATGATTGTTATTATTAAGCTTATCATAGTACAGGTAGTCAACAGCCAGTGGACTATTAAATATGTTCTGAATCTCACTCACAAGGAAATACCCCGTTATTTTAGGCCATTAGGATTTAGGATCTCACCTTACACTTTCCTTTTTTTGTTTTTCCACAATTTAAACTTGAGATGAGAGAGTTGAGAGTGGATTTATTTTCAAAGCCACTCACATCCTGTTGAGATTTTCTTAAGGAATTCTGAAAGAAAATATAATTATACTGCAACTTCAGCATAAACCGCATTCTCTAACAAGATCAATCTGCATCGACCAAAGATTTTGGATTTGATTCTTATTGGCAATCTTTAATTAGTAGCACATTTATAAGTATTATGTAAAAGCATTGTTGAGATGAGGCCATTATATAGTCTTGATTTTTTTGGCAGGACCATGACATAGGCTCAATTCCCATATAAAAAATTATTGTCTTATGCTTTTAAATAATTATAATTCTAATGCACTTGGAGAGTTTTACACTCAATGGCTTACTTCATGACTGCTTCTAAGGTGAGCCACCTTGACATGTCTCTCATGATGAGAGATTTCATAGAGCCCTTAATTGCAAAAAATAAATTATTTTGTTACCCCTTCTCCTTCTCTCACTTCCCCCTCTCTCCTCCGCCACCCACCCCAACCCACTCCCATCGCCTTGTCAGTAGAAGATCCAACGCCCCCACCCCCCACCGTCTCCATCATCGCCATTTCTATGGAAGACAAGTAGTATGGCAAGTTGGAGACAAAAACCGATAAGTTGCATTGTTGTTTGGCACCATTTCCCTTTAAATTCTTTTTCTTTCCCATCTATGATGACAATCAAAGGGACTCTCAAGCTAAAAAGTACTATGTTTGTGCAAATTTGTCAACCCGGTGCTCAGCCACAACTTCATCGAGTTATTGCCAAATAAACTTGAGTGGTTGAACAAAAGCACAAAAGCCACACCCAATTTGAGTTTGAAATTATGGGCATAATAGATATTTTGAGTTTTGGTACCCAAAGACGAAAGTTGGAAACTTTGTTCATACTAGTCTACTATTTTTGCAAGACAAAATCGACCCATTAAAGATCAGTTACATATAAACGATAAGCTATTACAACATGTGAATAAAGTGCAAATTATTACAGGTGATTCAAAGGAAGACCCATTGGAACCAACAAGGATGAGAGAGGAGGTGAGAGAGAGGGGGAGGGAGAGAGAAGAAGATGGGGTGGATTTTTTTAAATTTGGCAAAGTTTAAGGATTTTAAAATAATAAAAATTTTGCATTCAAGGGCTTGTTCATGGTGAGAGACATGACATGGTCTCTCACCCTAAAATTAGCCTTTAGTTCATATTTAAATTTTATTATATAATATTCAAAATTTAACCAAGTGACGTGCATTGTTATGACTCAATCTATTGGCAATGTACATGCTAAAAGACTAAGTACGTGTTTGGATGAACGTTTGACAAACATAATTTTGAAAAAATAATTTTGTAGAATTAATTTTGGTTAAAAAAAGTAAAGTGGTTTATATTTAGACATCTTCATAAAAAAAAGTGATTGGAAGTGCTTCTCCAAGAGTAGAAGCTATCAGAAACCGCTTACCCCTAGAATCGATTTCGGATGCAAAATTGAATCTCCTCCAAAGAGCCAAACACCTCCAAATCAGTCAAAGCCACGTCTGACCATTCTGAAAGCACTTTTGTTGGGTTCAAAAGTGGAACCAAACATAGACTAACCTAATAGGTGGAAAAACTTCATGATTTGAGCATTAGTATACTACACTAATCTTAGACGACATAAACACTAGCCCCTTCTAGTACCAAATAGTCTTTTCCCCGCTCACTTAGTTCCAACTTCCAAGTTGCCCCTTCTACGTGGTGGCGTCTAACCTGAGGTATGTCATTTACTGGTACACCCGTGAAGCATGGGTTTTAACTGTTAGATATATTATTTTTTTAATTAACAGTTGGATTTGGTTACCAGTTACCGTTTGGATCGATTAAAAGCTATAAAATCTGCATGAAAGTAAAACCCACCACAAACCAAGTTGAATGAATATCCTCAACCTGCTCATTCTCTTTTTCCCATTTCTTTATTTTTTTAGGCAGTATCATGTGATTTAGAGATATTGTTGTTGCTTGGATGCCAAATTGCTCCAATAAAGCCTTTAGCTTTCCAACAAGATTTGTGGGTATCCTAGAATTTTACTTGATAACTCTCACCTTGTATTTGGGTTCAACATATTTGGAACTGGTGAAGCTATGCCTCCCAATGCATATTCAAATGGTTTTCTCCAAATTGGAAACGATAGTTAAGAAAATAAGTTTGATGAGCTTCGTCAGTTTATGAGGAATAGTGAGTGTTGGAGTTGGTGGTCGAACTCGCCATCGCCAAGTTTTTCGACGAAGGCCGTTTTGCCTCCAAGGCGAGTTATTGGTGATAAGTCATTGGTTTGGGTTGGAACTTATCAACTTCTAACTCTGTTTTCTTTTCAGTTAAATAAAAACCAACTTCCAACATAAATCTTGATTTTAGCTTCTTTCATTTGGACAAAGAAGATGAAGAACAGTAACAATTTGTGTCTTAGCTACAGGCAAGGGAGGGAGGGAGGGAGGGAGGGGTAGGGGACAGAAGAAGACGAGGAAGAGGGAAATTATTACATCGAAATGTCGCAGCTTCTCTCTTTGTGCGGGTCACGTGGGTACACATTATTGTAATAAAAATATATTTCTTTCCGGTTGTAACCGTTTATGGCCAGACATTTTCCTCCTTCACGAGTGTACCAGTAAATGACATACCTCACGAATACTTCTATCACTTCTGCCAAAGTTCATTAACTAGTAGAATGCTTGCCTGAAAGAGGATTTAACCCGTTTCTTGTCATCATCTACTCATCTAGAACAAAACTGGGTCATTTTTTTATGTCAGATTATTTGCATAATGAAATTTCGAAAACGCACAAAACATTTAGGTCCTGTTTGCGAGTTTGGAGGAGAAGGAAAGGGAGGGGATCAAAGGAGAAGGAAGGGAGGAGGAGAATATACCTCTATCCTTGTTTGGGAGTCCACATTGGAATATGGGTTGAGGAGGAGAATGGGCAATTTACTAAAACACTTCAAAATCTTTCTCCAATTAATATAACTCACAAACAAGGGAGAAAAAAATTAATCTCTCATTTTCTTCTCTTTCCCTCCAAAAAATAACTCACAAACGAAGCCTCAAGGTCACAAAGAATAATTAGTCTCTGTTGACGTTAACAACATTATCAAAGCGGTTGACAGCTCTGCTCTGCGATAAATCTCACCCCTATCTCATAGGAGTTAGGAGTCAGGTTTAGGAATTCTATTTCCTTTTCTTCACTGATATGTTCCTTTTTATTTACTGATTATTAGCTTTTATATTTTTGTTTAATCTTACTATTATTAGGTCATGATTTTATGTGTTATTTTAGGAAATATATTCTCCATACATTTCGTACCGATTAATCTAATACAACCATCAGAGAATAGAATTTCTTCTCTGTTTAAAATATCAAATTCTCAAAATAAATAGGTTTCGTATGATACAATAACCGCATTGACATCTTCAGCAAAGCAACATATTTCGACATGCTTTAGACTTGCAACGGCAGCTGACACCACTTCTTTACCTAGAGCTACCTTATACACCTAGAATCATATCCGTTTTACTCTAGCTCAATCAAACCAGAATATGCTGATTAACGAGTCCAACAAGGCTTAACCGGCCTGATTTTCTATTTACTCTTTTCCAAACTAATACTTATATCCCCACTAAAAGAGCCATTCAAATTTCCATTTTGCTCCTAAAGCATCTTCAGATTTTATTTAACAAAGTAGATATGCATTATTGCATACCTCAATGAGAGTGTGCGCATGTCAAAAAGAGAATGAGAGATGATACCAATCAGTTAACCTACTTCATTAATGAATAAGAATTCAACAGTTAATAATGGTTAGAGAAAGAGATTGGGGGTCACGCGGCTATATTCCATCTCCCTTCATCCTCCCAAAAAAATATTAACAAAATCAATATTTACTTACTAATCAAGCCAGTTCAAAGAGTCGAAATTTCTTTTTGGAAGTTTAAGACTAGTTTGCTCTTGCCTTAAGATGACCACGTACCATTTTCCATGGCACTAATGGAGAGACTCTTTCTCAGCCAAAAAAGCACCATATACGTATGAATCACGGTAGCAAATACAATGAAGACCCCGAGATAGACACATGCAGTTGCAGCACAAGCATAAAGGTACCTACAGGACTAATTGTTAGTGAAAGTTTTGCAAGGTCAAATGACATATAATATCAGAAAATCATAAATCCCTATAACCTTCAAAATAAAATTCAAAAAATTACAAAGGAAAGTTTTATTTCATCAACTTCAAAACACTATGTTCAGGGAACTCACTTGGGAGAAAAGACACTCCAAATAAATAAATGGTTCCTCATCAAGAGCAAGACAATAGTGTATGCAGTCAAGAGAGCAGAATTTATGCTCAGAGGAACTAGGCAAGGAAATCCAAGAAGAGACTTGAGAATTTCTCCAGAACTTCCATCCTTGGTAACTAGTAGACAGTTTGTCGCCTTGACAGAGACGCACAACACCATACTAAGCAAGAATAACATTGGGGACGCATAAGTAATGATGAACATTAGAAGACCAGAAAGGAAGGTTGAGTGACTTGAAATTCCCTGCCAATGAATGATAATACATTACCGAGAAAATGGACAATTAGCATCTTAAATGCAGTGCAGAAAATAATATGCTCTATCAAAAATTACAAAAGGCAGAAGAAAACATTACAATAAAAGCTCCAGCCACATCAATGGTAGCTAGCGTATTGCTGTTCCCAAGAGCAAAATGCCCTGCCATTCCCAGATTGTACAGTACAGCAATCTAAGAAATGCAAAGTATCAGTACCTGATTTGCATTTGGAATTCATTCAAATACTCATTATGCATCAAATGATTTTGATCAAAAATAAAAATAAAAATGCATCAAATGAAAATGTAAGATGTGTAGAAACAAGTAAAGGTGACGTTATGACAGTGCAATTTGGTATAGTGACAACTAAAGCAAGTTTAAAATTTTACAAACATTTAATCTTGGTAGAAAGTAAAGTTAAGATATTAACATCAATAAATCAATACTATACTACCACAAATTTCACCTGGACCAGATTTTTGTAATGTGCATGCCCCCCATTTTAGCTGCAGGTAATGATGGACAAATGACTCAAGCATGTTCAGACGCAAAAGCTATTAGAACTCCCTTGCCTTAAGGCAAGATATGTAGCCAAAGTGAGATGTGCTTGCTGGCACAGAAGACTAAGCATTTAAACATAGAAACCTATGTATACCATTCTTATAAACAAAAGGCACATTCAATCAACTAATGATATATGTAATGCTGTAAAGATTCTAAGCAAAAAGAGGCTTGTACAAAGTCAGAAACATATGCAAGAGATTAGGAAACAGGAAGCCATAAATCCAAAAGCACAGGGAAAAACTACAATTTGAACTGAGGGATGTCTGGGTTGTAGGGTGTAAGGGGTGGGTTTGAAATGAATGCATAATAATAATTAGGTGCTAAGCTACAGATAGCTATTATCTATATGAATGGAGCTTGAAATTAAGAGTCTTTGTCGATGAGGTCAGGTGCCTGTGATTATCTGTATCTACATACATAATTTTCCCTTCCTTTTGGAAGGAAAAAACAAAGAGCCACAATTAAAGGAGTAGTACTCATTAGTCGAACTATAGGACTTGAATGATATAGATGAAAGATGCATAGCTTTACAACCATCCATTAAATGGATGGTTAATAGAGGTGTAAGCTTGTTCCACAAAATGAAACTTTCATATTAACATATGGCAGAATAATGCTAAAATGATGGAGGATCAAAGGTCTAGAGACATTTTAAACTCACAGAGTACATTATTTAATTAATTCTCATTGCTATCATTCCCATGTAAAGACCTACGGTTAGCTAAGCTAAGACACTTTATTTTAAAAACAACTTAGAGTAAAATATAAAATTTCTCTCTCTTCCTATTCATGCATAATATATAATTACCTGTGCAAATATCTGTAGCATATAACTTAAGTTGATTAGGCACAATAGTCTGTACCTTATAGATATCAGTTTCTTTTAGAATTTTCAAGATATAGGTGAGATTGCCCAGAATTTTACACTAAGTTAAAATTCCAATTCCAAAAAGAAATGACACTTGAAAATTACCATTCTAACTATGTGAACACTATACCATTATAATTAGTAATTATATACAGCAGAAGTCCATACATATAACTTAAATAACCCTCATCTATTTGTGAGTTGTGATTCCAGTGCAACCGCTTTCAGTTATAGTACCATGCTCTAGCCTCTAGAATCCAAAACCAATCTGCTACCAAAATATAAAAGAACATTCAATATTTATTCATAACATCTTGCAACTAACCTCAACCCACTGCTTATGACGTGTCCCACTAGAAGAAAAATTAAGCATGCTGGCCAAGACTTGAACAAAGAGCAACAACACAGGCATCGCATTAATGGGTTGTTGAAGCAACACTTGCAGAAGACACCAGAAAGTTATGTACACGCACCCCACCATGTATAAAGAACTTTTTAATACCAAAATTGGTGTCATGTTCACAATTTCAACAGGAACAGAAGCAGATATGTAGAAGTTCCGTCTTGAGCACATTTCAGGAGTTTGCATAGGCATAACCCATGGCAAAACCAATACAACTGTAGCAGTGGTGATTCCCAGAGTGGCATAGAATATTTGTATTGATGAGGTGGCATCCTTGTTGTATGAGGAGGACATGTCTTGATGTTTCATAAAATGATGCAATACCAACAAACCAGACATTAACAAGCTCAAACCAATCACCATTACAGCTTTTGTTTTGGACCCCATTAAGTATAATACAAACATGCCTAAAATGATTATCATGACACATGAGGCTATCTGTATCAAGTTTATATAATGACTGCCAGCCTGCTCAAGCCACTTAGAAATGTCAGGAAGGTTAGTCCAATTCACACCACCTTGATGCCATCCTCTCAAAATCCTTCCAGTAAAAAGAATAAGGAACAACGAACTCAAATGGCACCCTGATATATTGTATGTTTCCTTTATTGAACTGAGAGAATCATGTGTTTTATCAAGTTCAAAAGACTGCATTGCTTTCCGAAGAAATAACAAGTTAATTGTGGATGTTAGAAAATGCCAAATATAATGCTCTTCCTCAATCATGGAACTTGATCCCATACTAATGACAAGGATCACGATGCCAAACAAAATGAACACCTCATCCAACTTCCATGGCATCATATAATTGTCAATGTCCTGCGTTCCGCCAGCAGGAACTTCTTTGTGGATGACGAAAGCAAGTCTGAGCAGTATCAAGCATGAAGTGATCAAAGCAGCAACTCCACAAACAAGTAAATTAATCGGTTTCTGGAAGAAGAAGAAAGTTTGTCATGAGAAAGACATAGAGTGAGAAAATTAAAAGAGAAGCTTTAAAGACATAATTTAGTCAACAGAATGGCAATATTCCCTCAAATCTGGCTATAGATACTCTTAAACAATATTCCAGGCTAACAAGGTCAACAACTTTCAACTGAGATGATCATACATACATCAGTTGCTTTGTGAGATAGCCACTCACTTGATTTGCTCAGAAACTCATGATATGCTGCAACACTGTTATTGTAGCCTTCAGTACTATTAGGCCTAAAAAATAAATTGCAAATAAAAAAGAAAGTTCATAAATATTTCTTGTGAAATTTATTATGAACTTGGCAGAACAGAATTGTCACATACCTGGTGACTACTTCAGCCATCCAGGCATCATGAAGAGTAGCAGAATTTAAATACAAGCAACAAAACAACTTCTCAATGCTACCTTTGCATTCACTAATTGTGGATCCACTATCAGTAACGAAAGCATCACATGGAAAATTTCTACAAGACAAACCAGGCAACTGTGCTTGAAGTAATCTGAATAACTGCCATGAGTTTAACTGCAGTGCCCTCAACTTTTGGACATCTAAGTTCACCAAAATATGCACCAAAAAAACAAAAAAATCACATACACACACACCCCACATAATTTTGTTTTACGACACATAATTTGCTAAAAGAAACAATGAAAGCAGATGGCAAAAATTGTCATCACCTGTTCAGTTTGTCTGATAAATAGACAGGTATAGACAGACTGAGAAAGAAAGAGAACTAACCTGTCAGAGAGTCAACCATTTGAGAGATCAAAACACCAATATTGTTTTTTGGAATAGGCACACCAAAAAGTAAAGCTATTGTTGGTGCAATATCAACCTGGTATATGATATAAATTTCAGACATATTTAACGACCTACTACCCAAGATCTTTAAGATTGATAAACAACAACAACCCCCCTTATCCAAGTAGGTAGGGTCGGCTACATGGATCAAACGGTGCCATAATGTTCTATCATGAATCATGTTTATAGTTAAACCATTGGAGGTTTAAGATTGACAAACAAGCAAACAAAAGAATAGTTAGATAACAAAATCATTCTTAATGGGGAGGCCAACAAATTAATGGAAAAATAAAAGGTTTGCCACATAAAGAAAGATAAGAAAACTATCAATGTTGGTTAGTCTATGTGTGCTGTTAGTCTGCTATGCTACAGCCGACAAGCTTGAAGTATAGTTTCATTACCTGAAAAATTGTGTCATGATTGGGTAATGCATGGTCACAGGCATGGTTCTTCGGGCTAATAAATAAAGCTAGAGAGTCTGTTTCCTCATATGACGAACCCCCATGGTTACCATTCTCATTCATTCCATGGTCACTGACTATAACCTGTATGACCATTTGCCGTAAAAAGATTAATTGAGATTTTTTTTTTTCAAATGGACTCGGTCTTAACAATAATAATAAAAAATAGCCACATAAAGAAAAACGGAAAACATCAATTACACATACACTTCAAACTAAAAAAAAAACAGAGATATAAGGCTACAAATCAAGAACAGTAAGAATATACGATGGATGTACGGAAACAATGACTAACACTTGCAAATCTGTACTCACAAATATTCCAGATTCAATAAATAACTGTATGTATGGTGGTAAGTTCATTTGTGTCTTCCTGAAATCACTATAGAGTTGACAACTCTACAACAAAGCCAAGGGCCATTTCTCATTAACTTATTAACAGCAAGCTTTTAAGTGGAACTCAAGCAAGTGTCTTGTTTACTTATAGAAGCATGTTTGCAGGATCACAAGAGCAAATACATCCAGAATTAAAATTGTAGATAAAATCCAATAGGGAAAGTCTCATTCATATTAATGTTTATAAATGCTCACATCAGAATAAACAATTCATATGAATTCTTCATAAACAATTCAAAAAAACAGCAGAAACTCGAAGACAGTCACAAACCAGAAGTGTCTGCCCTTGATCATTTCCTACATTTTGCAAGGTATTCATATGTATCATCTTCACTATTTCATCCATTTCAGAAAGTTTTGAAGCCATTAACACACTGAAACAGTAAATGTTTAGGTTAAGCTTAAAGAACAAAATGAGATTACATGTATAGAGGAATGAGATAATGATGATACCTGTTGCGCCCACCAATATGTCCAACATGATCCAAGCCTAGATAATGAAGAATCTAAAATAAACTCAGGAAAACGTGTATAAATGAAATTAAATTTCATTCAAAAGCATCACTAAATTTCAACCAGAAAGACAAAGTTGTACAACTTTGCAAAAATGCAAATGAAAATGATCACAAATAGAAATTTGAATAACATTAGGCACGAGCCATATTATGAGGTAGTCACAATTGCTTACCAGAAAATTCCAATCATCTCTGCTAAGTTCATCACCAAGATGTCGAGACACATTTTGATCTACTTGTACAGTATCTTTAACCTATAGTGACAAGAAGCTTCAGAAAAACCATGTAAAATAATACAGCATCCATTATATATATATATATATATATATATATATATATATATATATATATATATATATATATATATATATACCTATGACCATTGAAAGAACATGCTATATAAAGAAACATTCTGCCTTCTTCCTGAGAAGTAAGAAATTATTAATGAAAAATGCAAATGAAGCCGAGAGGTCAAATACAACTATTCCATTTTATGCATAGAATTAAATTTAAGTGATTACTGATGACCACAGGAGTACTGGCCTATTGGGGGTACAAGACCATGTCTCTATGCTAACATGTACATTGAAGACTTACAAAAAAACTGCTAACTCCATCATGTCTTTCAAATAAACCGGGAAATAACTTGAGCCACGTATCATCACCATGCATAACCATTTTCCATCCAATCCTAAAGAACTGTGCTGCAACAAGCAAGTGGCAATGACATGAATACTAGTTCAAAGAAAAATCAATGGTATGGTCGATTTTCCAACATGGTTGACACAAACCAAGAAGATTGTCATCTAAATAAGCCTGGGTATTAAAGTTGAAAGCCACATCCAGGAAACCCCCAATTGCTCCAGAAACCATGGCCTGAAACGACATACAAAAAAATATAAAATAAGAAGAGGTTGGAAAAAGGAAAGCAAACCCATAGATCATATGCTTTCCTATCATACTTCCACGTTTGAAACAGGGAAGGACATAACCTTCAAACGAGGCATGGTAACAGTTGGAGCTGCAGCTATTGCATGATATCCAACAGCCATACCATTTGCCAACAATGACTGGGTATATGGCATAGCTTCCATAAAAGCCTTCCTTGGAGGCCGACCCTTCTTGCCAAGCACAAATTCTGCTGGAAGACCATCAATAACCTACAGTATAATGATTGTATGGGATAGAATGATATCTTTAACGATGCCTCACACCATGAACAACCAAAATATATAAATGACCAAATCATAGACCTCAACAAATATGGTTTTCTGGCTGTTGTACATACCATTAAGATGAGTCGATCATATGAAGGAGGGATCCCAGATACTTCCTACACAAAGATCATTTTCTAAATTTATCAGTAAAAACAAACCAGAAGCAGAAATAGGAATTGGAATTGGATTAGTTCAGCTATCCTTATGAGCAAAACAAATTACTGCACAACATATGATCCTACTGACATTCCAAAATTCACAAAAAGAACTAGTCATCATGGAATAGAATAAATAAGTGCCTTCCAATGTCAAATATGTCCCTATTCCAATGAACCTCTCCATTTTCCAGTCTCATCTATCTTTAACAATATATAAGCAATCAAAATTGAAAGAAAGAAACACAAAAAAAATGGAGTCGTTTTATTGTTCCATTACAGTTAGCAAACACTCAATCGTCAAATTTTGGGACTAGAAAGGACAACATTAAGGCACCATCACGAAACCTTCACCGACTGTTACTACACCTGAACTTAATCTTATGACCTTAAAAAGTAAAATTCCACAATTTAACAGTCATAACTCAACAGATTTCCAATTCACAACAAAAACGAATTTAGCCAACGGAATGAATATATCATATACTCAGATATCAAACTAATGATTTAGTGGAACCGATGCAAATGCGTGCCATGACAGAAACTTGAAAAATTCAGCATCAATTAAAATCTAAACCACAAAAATTGGAAAAAAAAACAAGTAACGAAGCAAATACCTGATACAAAAACCTAAGACGATCGGGAGGCAGAGACGCGTCGCTCTGATTTGCAATGCCATTGTTGTGACAGGTTGGCGGTCGGAAACTCTCCGAATCACTAACACGGAAAGGAAATCGATGAATCCGAATCATTTTGGTGGAAAGGTTTCAGAGATCTAAAAAGAAACGGAAACATGGTTGAAGAGTAAGATATATGTACCTGTGGCCAGAGAGAAGTGGTTTCACAGGGAAGAAGCCGAAGACGAAGATTGAGAGGCCGATGAACTGGATTATAATTGCTCCTATGGTGAATAGTGTCAGCTTAGTGCAAGAAATCGAAGACATTTCGTCAACGCAAGAGGAAGAAGAAGAAGAAGAAGCACCAGAGAAAAGGGGAGGGAGGGAAAAGAAAGCTTGCAAATTGCGATGTTGGTGGAAAACGAAAATACTTGCTGCTGTGATGGGTAATATTGTCACTCCGTGAAATTAGTGTGATAAAATTAGATGGGCTCGTAAAACCTTTTTTGTCAATAATAGAGCGAATTATAACGCAATTCCTTTCCTTTGTTTCGTTTTGGTCAAAAAGACATCTTCCAGCCACTCTCCATTCATCTCCTTTTACACTGTTACTTCATTGATCCAGTCCCACACGGAGGAAGCCTTGGTGAATGTGCCTTCCCTTCATCTTTTTCTAACTAAAAAATTATATAAAAAAAATCTATTAGTTGCTAGTCATCATATAATTAAACAAGTTCGTCATTGGAGTCATCAAGTCACTGCACTTTTTGTTTTTTTGGTCGAACAGACATCTTTCCAGCCTTTCGGTGAAGGTGCCTCCTCTCCGCCTTTATCTTTCTATAGCCAAATGAAATATCAAAATCCATCTCATTCTCTTCTTGCTTCTAGCTTGTCTTGAACTTGAACCTAGCTAGTACTCTTACAACCATCAATTTTCCAAAACTCAATCATGCCGATCACTGTTTCGAAGCTCCTGATCCACCCATTGCTATGGAGAGTGACTGGCTTTGTGTCAAGCATAGTTGGGTTCAGCTGTTATGCCCTGAGTCCACCGTTTCAAGACTTATTCGGACAGTGGAACCCACTAAAGATGGTTATCTACAGTGTGGTAAGTTCTCTTATATCCATATTGATGCTGTTCGTGAAAAGATGCAGTTGGGGAGTTGTGAGGAGTTTCTTAATGAAAGCACACGTTGGCTTTTTGGTCTTAACACTTACATCTATGTACTCGTTTTGGGAAGACAAAAGTGAACAAGGGAAGGTGGTGGAAAAGGGGTTTGGAAGAGTGATGAACCTGACTTCAACTGGGGCATTTGCATTGATGGCTATGAGCTTGTCGAGACAACTCCAACTTGGGTTCGAAGTTGGTATCTTCAACTTCTTGCTTGGATGTTTCTTGGTAACTTTGATGAAGATGAACTTCAAGTTAGCTCCACTTGCTGCATTCTTTTGTTATTTGCTTGTGAATATTCGTTCCTTTTCGGATTTCCTGCTTGAAAGGCGTGGACGTAGTCCCAAGGAACATGTTGATGAACCTGTTGACCAAGATACAAATAGTTCGGATGACTTTGACTTTGGATATCATTTGGAAGACTATGTTCAACCTATGGAAGACTTCGCATATGATCTTGAAGACTTAATGTAGAAGCGTTATTTATGTTCAATCCTATCACGTAGGATAAGATTTGTTCCCCTATGCTATTTTGGTTACAAGCTAGCTAGTTATCTATTTTAATTTATCTTTGGTTACAAGTAAATGCACATCGTACCATTTCATTTTAATTTCCATGTAATGAAAAAAATTATATTATTAATCAATATAACTGCTAGTATAATTATAAAAATCAAACATTTTTAATAGAGTAATAATAAATAAATTTAATTAGTAGTATAAAAAACCTTTGCACAAAGTGCATCACAATTAAACTCATAATTCAGAGACATTATAAAATATTCCGGCAGTAATGTCTGGTTTAATAATTTTTATATTTGATCCACGTGTGTTTTATGTCATTTCGTGTGAGAATTATTTCCAAATCAAGTATACGGATAATAGTGTCGTCAGTGGATGAATTGTTGATCTCATCCTTCAGACTACTTGCATTTAATCACCTAATGAACTTACACAAGCCTAAATCAAGTGGATTCGGGAGCTTTTTTGGATTCCCTACATCCCTAAGGTTTTTTTTTTTACTTTTCAAATTATATACCAAACTACCACACTTTACAAAAACAAGTGAAAAGTCTAGTTGGGAGGACTAGACTTCTCAACATCAATTTTTTTTTTTTTTAAATATGGTTGAGAAGTCTTGTTGTAGGGGCTAGACTTCTCAACGTCGTTTTCTTCTTCTTTTAATTTAATATTTATATTTAATTAATTAATAATAACTTAATTCAATTAATAACCTAATTAATTAATTAATTAAAGGATTACATTAAATTAATTAATAATAATTGCCTAATTATCATCAATATTAATTTACATAATTTTTTTATTTAAATAAGTTAATTAAAATAGTGTAATGATAAATTTAGTATTATTGTTAATTAATACTAATTAATTAAGTAATAATAAATTATGATGGATTAAAATTAAAACACACAAACTTAAACTACAATACGACATAACAAATACAGTAAAAATTAATGTCCTAAATGGCCTCCAGTCCCACACCGTGTAGGTCGCCCTCGAGAAAGAACAAGCGGCGTCCAACTCTCACAGCGTCAGTAGCTTCGACCGACGTCAGATGAAATTCATGGTGGAAGAAATGATGAACCCGCGAGAGGGACGACCAGCAGGAAAATTCATGGTAGACCTGACCAAGGAGTGGTGTGACTGTGGGAAGTTTCAGGCGATGCACCTCCCTTGTTCACATGTCATCGCCGCTTGTTCCAGTGTTCATTACAACTATAGAGAGTATGTGCCTGTCGTGTACAAATTGGAAACTATCTTCAAAGTTTACCAGGAAGAGTTCACCCTGGTGCCCAACGAGGCATATTGGCCACCATACACGGGAGTTGAGGTGTTCCATGTAACACCATTTTTTATTTAAAACGGATTAACTGTATAAAAATGAGGATTTTCAAAAAAAATTCGAAATAACCTCTTTAAAAATTGGAACTTTGCATGATGTCAAAATATTACCTGATAAACAATTGATAAATCCAAACTTCTTCAAATAAAAATTTGATCACTGGTCTTACATCAATTGCCAGGATAGAAAAATAAATATAAATCAATCATAAATTACAAACTTAAAATAATTAAATACAATATTCTCAAATAAATTTTCATAAGTATGCGAACTAATCCCATACATTGAGGTTTCGAATACTAAATAAGTTTATAAATTTTCTCACGATTACCGGAAAGTAAAATGACATTTCAAAAGTACTTTAACGCAACTAATTATAAACATATATCATCAAATTACATCTCTACATCGAAGCTCTGACATCTACATAATCATCTTCTGTCACCTTTTCGGCATCTTCTAGCCTTTTCTCATCTCGTCTTCGCTCTTCAAATGAAACTAAGTGTTGCCAGCTCTTAAATCTAAAAATAAAGAGTGACAAATATATAATTTCAAACTTTGAAATAGGGTCAAGATTGATGGTTGAATTTATCAACTAAGGAAATCAATGATACAAAATTAACATCCGGTTACTTTTAAACCACATATTTTCAACTCTAAAATTAAATAGAGGGAAATTTATAAATAAATTTCTTTCAATCATACAGTTTAAAATATTTTTCTAAATAAATAATAATAGTGACAATAGGGTAATATTATTGTCTAACAAATGTACATACACTGCAATAACGCAGTGTCAACGCACCAAACAAAAATAGTTTGATAAATAAATAAAATGAAATAAGTTGAAACACATAAAAATAGATATATAATTGATTAATAAAACTAGTTATCCAATAAACACATATAATTTTCTGGATGTTACATTCCACAATCCAAACATGCGTAGAAATCTAAAAGGCCGTCCTCAATCTACCCGCATTCGTACATAGATGGATATGAGGGAAACGAGTCATTGCAAGAGATGTGGATTGTGCCGGGCGGAGGGTCATAGCAAAAACAAATGTCCTCACCGTCCTGGGTCTTCTACGCAAGCGTAGCATGCTTGTATAATTACTAAATGAAAATTAATTTTAATGAGTGGATTATCAATTATTATTATTATTATTATGGTGTTAATTATTTAATTTATAATTACTTATTTAAATAAAAAAAATTATGTAAATTAATATTGATGATAATTAGGCAATTATTATTAATTAATTTAATGTAATCCTTTAATTAATTAATTAGGTTATTAATTGAATTAAGTTATTATTAATTAATTAAATATAAATATTAAATTAAAAGAAGAAGAAAACGACGTTGAGAAGTCTAGCCGCCACAACAAGACTTCACAACCAGATTTTTTTAAAAAAAAAATTTGATGTTGAGAAGTCTAGTCCTCCCAACTAGACTTCTCACTTGTTTTTGTAAAGTGTGGTAGTTTGGTATATAATTTGAAAAGTGTGATATTTTGGGAGATAAAAATTAAAATAGTGATATACAAAAAAAAAATCCACATTCCTAAAGCAAAAAAGCACTGAAATAAAAACTACTAAATATAATAAAGTACAACAATTGTACATACAGAGTTTCCCCCGAACATGCAACTACATTCAACCCAAGCCCCAAAAGTCGAAGCCATTTAACATAACCAACGTGGCATGTAATGCAAGTTCATAAATCATAACCATCTTGCCCTTTAAAGGTTATGTTCTCACATCTTTCAGTGCACCTCCCTTTTCAAGTTCACTTACCAGATCCCTAAGGGATGGAACCTTCAAAGCCAGAGTCCTGTACAATCTAGAATAACGTGCTCGAGTTCCATCTGCAGTCCTTGCTAAGGCAAGCAAGCTTAAAGCCTCAGGCAGTTCGGCAAATAATTGTTTCATTTCCTCCAAGCTCATATTCTCCAAAACAGACGGTCTAGGGGCAACCCTCACAATCTCATCTCCTTTAGGTTCCTGAACTCGAGCCTCAGCTTTAATGATTAGTTCTGAATTTGAGTTTGCTCCACATTTGATTATAAATGGTGAGGTGTTGCCGGTATTAAATTGGAGGACATTCCACTGTGCAACATCAGTTCCGGATCCAGAGCCTAGATCTGTTGATGGTTTACGAGCATGTGAAAGATCTGGAATGGGGTCATCTTCTTCAGGAATTGACTGCATCATGCATAACAGAAGGGGGGCTTAGGAATCACAGAACAAAGTCCAGACCCAACTGATGTCAGACAAAGAAATATCTAAGTTTAAAAAAAATGCTAGGAGGCGGAAAATCATTTCAAATTATCTGTTCATTCCTTAGCATTTAACTCAGTTATAATTCCAAACAGCTGAGCAAACAATTTTGTTCTATTTCAGTTAAATGATAAAACAAGTGACAGCCAATACTAAGAAAACCAGGTAAAAGGTGGATGAGCAGAGAGGATGATTACCATAAACAAGTAAACAACAGAGTAATTTGATAGGAACCAGAAATAAAACTGATACAAATGGATGAAATTTGCTATTTCCAGAACAGTGATTCTGGAATTATCTTGGAAAACAAGAACAGAAATGAAGAGTTATAAGAAAATGACTCAGCTAACAATCGAGTCCCCAGCCTTAAGAGAGGCCTACTCCAATTATTTCCCACACGGATTTACAACCTCCCTCTCTTTTGTCCCCCTCATAATATTCCCACTCCTCTAACCAAATACCCTACCTAGCTATGTTATGCTGCAGGCTAATGCCTATTTTGCATGAGAATTAGACTATGCACAACAGCTTCAACCCATCGACACCAACCTGGTGGTAACCTTTTTCCCTTTGATGGTTTCACTCATCTATCAATACACACTCTCACTACTACATTTTAATCCAGCCTAAAGTAGCCCTTTCTATAGCCCAACTCTCAATGAGAGCGCCAATTATTATGATGTAAGTATATGAGGACGCCCAATCCAAAAGACTAGTCCATTAGGTGAGAGAGCATCATGACTTTAAGTGTTACATTAAGCTTCCTTATTTACTCAATATATGACTCATAACATAGGTTCTGATACCAAATTAGAATAAGTAGTCCTAACTCCTCCCTTGAGCTAGCCTCTGAGGTGGAGTTAAGCTCAATTATTCTATTGTGGAGATTCCTATCATAAACAAATGATGACATTTAGAACAATAGAAGCACCTACATGCCCAGATAAGAAGGCACTAAACACCCTCATCTCTTTTAATGACACAAATCCTGCCCTTATGACTACGAGAGATGCTTTTTCTCAGAGCAGTTGTAGTGAATTTTAGTGAGTATGCCAACACAGCTCAAAGCACAACATTATTCTTTCAGTACT
Organism: Echinosophora koreensis; assembly: GCA_035048595.1. Lineage (NCBI taxonomy): Eukaryota > Viridiplantae > Streptophyta > Magnoliopsida > Fabales > Fabaceae > Echinosophora > Echinosophora koreensis. The sequence continues at coordinate 1,961,525 of JAPCYP010000003.1, forward strand.
GGAAGGAAAAAACATACAGGATACAATACAGCACTACAAAGCAACATTTTGCATACCTCAACCATGAGGCGAGCATCTGCAATGTGCCTCTGAGCACAAGGATGATCAATTTCAAGAAGTGAAGGCATCTGTTCTGTTAGTTCATCAAGAGAGAGAAGCACTGTTCTTTTCTTACTTTTTGTGATGGTGTCCACAGTAGAAAGTCTTATATCCTGTTCATATTACATATTGATAATTCCCTATTAGAACACTAAACTCAAGTTTCAAAATCAGTTTTGAAGAAACAAGAACCTTAATTTGCTTCAATATGCCATCAAGTGAAATGAGAGATGCTAATCGTGCATCTTCAGCTGCAGTGGAAGGATTTTGAATAGGTGAACCACCATTTTCCAATGTCAATAAAGCTACATCACTTCTCATTTGTTGCAAAATCTGAATACAATAAGTAGTGTTAGCACATGATAAGTAGACATTCATTCAGAAGAAAATAATGTATTAGCATCCTTCTTTAATTGCTGACTAAACATAATCTACCACTAACATTGTAATAGTACTAGTCTGACAATCAACAGAATAAAAGATAATGTCATCAGAAATTTTTTACCCTCCTGTAATAGCCTATTTTTGCTGCTCAGTAAATAATTGCTTTAATCAGTTTTACCAATATCGAAGCCCTGCACTGCATAAATTTTCTTTAATTCCAGCGAGTTCAATGGTCCTAACTGGTGGCCTATGTACAAGTAACAGGAAAAGGGGTACATGTTGCATTTATATGTTCCTCAACCACAAAACGATGGGCACTAGAAACATCGAATAAGACTGCAAACAGTATATAACCAACAAAATTACTAAATTAGTGGTTTCCCAGTTTTTGAACGGGACTCTCACTTCCTCTCATCAAAGCAATTTCCACGTATCAAAGCAAAAATATTTATTTAAAATGTTGTACTGCAGTCACAGGTTATATTAAAATTTCTTGTGTAACCTTAATCTATTAAACTGATGCAATGACAAAACCTTCAATTCCCGAATGAACTCTACACATATACAAATATAGTTTACACAATTACATGCATGCATACGATATAACAGTTAAATAAATAAAGTACCTTTCTTCTTTTGTGATCAACAGATTCAAGAGCTGAACGCAACTTTGACACTTGTGCTGCATTGTCAGCCTCTTCTGTTGCCAGGGTACCAGCAATATCCTGAAAGTCAAATGTCAGAAAACATAGGATCAACACATTTTCTAAGCAGAATAAAATAACAAAATAAGTTCAGATACAAGGAAAATTTTTCAAACAGGAAGATGTACTCAATTTTTTCCTGGGTTAGGATATGCATCTACAACACCCAATCCAATTAAGTAAATCGCATAAATGTAACTATCCAGGATGGCAATGAAGGACATCTCATATATCAATTAGGCAACTTGAATGGAAGATTTCAAAAGGGATGTAGAAAATTAGAGAGAATAACATTGCAAAATTCCAAACAGCAGTTATTTAGCTAACATGAGATTCAGGATCTAGAATTTAATCCAAGGTACAGTTAATAAGAAGATTAAGGTATATCTATATCGTTAGTAATACAGGAGCATATATTAAGGATCACATAGGCACAAAAAATATGGAGCGAAAAATACAACAGTGATATTAAGGGCTTTTACTGCTAACTAAAGAAAAGTATTTCGGGAGCTTGAGACTTTCATGATTCCCACTTTAAGACGTTACAGTATTGTAAGTTATGCATGCAGGTCAGATGGGGGTAAGTAAACGGTGGTTTTATTATTCCTCAAATGGAAAAGAGAAGTAAAATGAGGATAATGAGAATAATGATAACAAGATTAATATACTTTAAGGCCTTAACAAGCCAGAGCCTTTCGAATAATCTTGTATTCTCATAGGGTCTCCCAATTTATTTAATAAAAGACCACATGCTCCATAAGAAGCTCAAAGCAATATCCTTACACCAGGAAATTAGTAAAGAATTTCTGAAAAGTTAATTAACATGGGTCAACTTGTACAGTTGTACACTAAAGGTACACATGATAACAAACGAAAGAAAACAGACTCTAGAGCAAGTCAAATATCTTGGGCAACCAATTGTGTATACATAAATTATTTGGGTTGTGCCTGACTTAGACATGCCTTCCAAGAACTTCAAAAAAAAAAATGTAAAGGAAATAAGCAAAGTATCTTGTAAATAAACACATCTAATAGCAAATAACCGTTATTTAGTCTAGCTCTAGCAGACTTATCTAGAATGTTTTCATCATATAAAAGAAAAAACTTATGAGAGAGAGAGAGAGAGAGAGTGAGAGAGAGAGAACAGAGTACTTAATATATCTTCTTTAACGTAACATACTACAAAAGACCAGCCTAGAAGGCTAAAAGAAAATGCTCCATCTAAGTAAAGCTTGCTACTTGGCAATCTCTTGGCATACCCATCAAAGACACTCCTTTGAAGTAGCCATTGTTAACTAAATACCAAAAAGGAGCTAAGAAAACCACATTATCCCAGAAATGATGCCAATGCAACTAACTGGGCTAAGTCTAGCATGTTTGTGTCAAATGTAATAAATGTATCTTGTAAGTGTACCATCTCTCAACACACAGTCCCGAGGTGAACAAGGCATCTTCCAGCAGTCAAAAACATCATTTACTGTGTTCAGCGAAATAATAATTCCAGACAGATAGAAAATGAGGCATACCTTTAAGTGCTGCATTTGAGAAGTATAGACACGTTTTGAATATTCAAATAAAAGTTGGCCAAGCGCATCAGTGTGGGGAGGCCGAGCAGCACCAAGTCCAGCCATCCAACCATCCATAATTGCAGTTGAAATAAGCTCCAACTGACCAGTTGAACCCCCAGGTGTATCATTCCCAGTAACAGAGAGAAAATCAAAGTTCTCTGCAAGCCAGGATCTAATTTGACGCTGCAGCTCACCTGCTGGAGTATGAACGAAGAGTGCAGCAAGAGCCTTGTTTCCAATTGCAAAACTTTTGGCTTCCTCAGTAATTTCCCTAAGCTTTCCACCAGTTACCTGCTGTCTCCAAGAGTCCTGTGAAGTTTATTTCGAATTGTAAAGACAACAAGGTTAAATAATAATAAATATATAAATGGATAACTATATGTTGCTTAAGTTCAAAGAATGAGGGGGTTTTATCCAGTACAGTGCCAGAAAAGAAGAAAGACACAATCAAACAAAAACCTAAAGAATGAATAACATCTCCTCATGAAACTTGGTCTGCCTCCATTCCTTGGTCCGTTACGAAGACGATAATATAAGACAGGGACGACTAAGAAATAGTAAATAATAACTTTTTTAATGACATTCAAAGTGCGAGAGAAAGTCAAGTGAGAAACTACATCTTCCTCCTCAATAGTTTTATAAGCATCACAACAGATAGATTAGAGGATCATAGCCACTACCTCATCAATCCCACGTATCTTCAATACAACAGATGAAAACTTGGACTTCCTTTCAGGCTTTAGATTCACTTTAAATCCATGGATCTGCTCATCAACATATTGCATGGGAGACCTTCCAGGACTACTCCCTCGGCTAGAACTTCTACTACGCCCAGTATTAGCCTTTGCAAGAAAGCACTCAACAGGCAAGACCTTCCCATCCAATGTGCAAGATTTACAAAATTAACAAAAGGTATGCTAGATTCAATAAAACACCACCAATACACGGCAGAAACCTTATTACCTTAATGGATTGCAACTCAGGGGATCTAGCAAGCAAAGATCTTATATACAATATTCTAACACGGGAAACAAGCATAGTATCCATTACTCGCTTGGGTTCCAATTTTCGAATGAAAGAGAAAACAGAATCTCGAATTTCAGCAAGTATTTCATGTTCTCTGGATGCACCAGCTTTGATGACAGCAGCCAGAACCTGCAACGATTATGAACATGATAATAAAATTCTATCCTGAAAAGGAAATATTATCGTGCTGCATTTATTTGAGGTGGCACCTCATCACGATGCAGAGCAATCAATATCACAGCAAAGTTATTCAAGGAAGTCTCGGAGCTTTTACATTTGTTAATACAGGATAGAATTGTGTTTATAGACTATCTTTGATGGTGTGCCAAGGTTGTTTTGAGGGAATTTCTATTACTGATATGCAAAGAGATTGGACTAGTTTGTAGCATTATTTAGCAGCATTATCTCACTGTTTTCATTTTTATTTTTCTTTTCAGGAGGACTTTTTATTGTCCCACGAGATGCACTTTCTCTTCAGTAATATATTGTTGTGAATTGACTGGTAACCATCAGAACACTATAACCAATCAGGATTCCATACATTTTCAAACTGAATTAAAAGCATGGATTGTCTAAGGCCCAGATTATGGAAAGGAGCTCACAATCAGAACCTGAAAAAACTATAGTGCATCCAAGCCAATGTATCATCCAGCAAATAACTAGCAAGACACTAGAGCATACTGAAATATTTCAATTTAAGATTTAAATCAGGACTTTGACAGCAACTCTCCTCCCCAAAATGACTCAACATGAAAATGGAAAGGGCAACAAATCAGCATATAAATTAAAATTCAACTATTTCCAAAAAATTCTACAATAAACACATCAAGATGCATACCAGCATCAGAAGCTTGTTTGCACCATCAGAAATGGCAGCGAGGCCTTCATATTGATCAGGATTAAAGTCATTCAGGGCAGCAGTAAGATATTCACCCGCAGGGGTTGTCTTAACTTTCTCAGAACCAGATTTAACTAAAGCAACTGTGCCATCATTCTTATCTGTCATCAAAGGTGTAGGAAGAACATCCACAGGTCGGACTCTTCCATTGTTGCTGGGGTCATTCCTGTTCCAAGACAGCGAGACTAAAGCCAAAAACCATATGCTTAAAAAAATACAACTGTAAAACTTACAGGAAATAAATTATAATTATACCTCCCCATAATTTGAGGATGAACATTAATGGATCCTGTAGATAATGGACTTGAAAGCTGTAAATAAAGGGCAAAATTTTAAAAGCCAGAAACACATCATAAACAGCATGGAAGCATGCAGCACAAATAATGGTCTCTGCACTCTTTGTTCGGCTATTTGTTGTTTTTTGAAACATTTCTGCCTTTGCTATCTATCCCTTGTATATGTTACCATATATGTTGCCGATTGCCAGATTGATGAAAAGAAAGCAAACTATGATGAAACAAGAGTTAAAAAACTCTCTAGTTGGAGCCATGCAGACAGAAGCAAGTTTAGAAATCAGAAGTTCATTGCAATTAAAACACACAAACACATACATAATAAGATGAATGAGAACAGTTATTCTGGTATGAAATAGAATTTACCTACCTGAGGTGATCCAGCCTGAGGCGCTTTCTCAGTTAATCTATCAAATAATTTCTCATTTTCTTCATGCAACTTCTGCAAAACATTGAATTCAGCTCCTTACCAGAAAAAGTGAAACTAAAGTGAGCATATCAAAATTCAATACAGCTAAAGAATTAAACAAGGTAAATATTCAGAACTTATGCATGGCACACTTTTTCATGTGTTGAGCCCCTATTCAGGGGTGACTTAGATCTTCTACAATCTAGAATGTTCAGCAGAAGAGCAAACCAGAATTATAGCTGAGACTTCTTGGTTGCAGTTTTAGCATTTTCATCTTTTTCATTACAAATATTAAGATGGTTAGGAAGGATTTCAATTTCAACATAGGCAACCCAAGTTTAGGGAGAGTTGGTGCCACTAGACCAATGGGCCATTTGTTTGCTAAATCTACCCTCAGTTAAATAATGAATACAAAAAAATTTAAAAAAAATTGAAGGTTAAAGAAGTCAAAGGCAATAAACAAAACAATTGGAAACAACAATCGGAAGACTACTACAATCAGACAGGAAATTAACAAGCATAGTAGACCTCAATTAGAGCATCACGTTTCTTGAGTTCCTCTTCTAGTTTCTTGGTTACTTCAGAAGAATCCATGCCATCCCCAGTTGCCCTAGAGTTGGACAGAGATCCAGAGTCTGGCTCTGCGCCAAAATTTGACCTAGTGCTGCTGGATCCAAGGGCTTCATTGAGTTGTGTTTCAAGGGTTCCAATTTTAGCCTGTATCAGATAGGACAAATGGAGATTACATAAATTAGCTGACAATCATGAAAAAGCCAATGACATCATCTAAGATTGATGCTGCTGATAGCACACTATAAGTCTATAGCACAATGCTATAGCTAATAGCAGCATGCTGTGATCTGCAGTGGCATGCCAAGGTTTGCAGTGTCATGCCACAGCCAAGGCATGCAACTGTACAATGGCACACTTGCAGTGGCACCTATAGCAATATGGCAAACTTAGCACAAGTAAACAGCCTTAGGAGCTAACTGAAAACGTATAATCTGAATACTTAAGAGCCACAAAGCTCCAATGTCTTGGCACTGTCTGAGTGGATTAGATCCCTTAGAAGACACTGCCAGCCCGTAAATTCACCGCCAGACCCACATTCATACCCACAGTAATGGAAGACAAATGTTTTGCTTCACCTCAACCAAACTAGTAGTTCCGCCCCTGTTTTCTGGGATTCACATTCAAAAGGCTACTTTGAGAAAGATGTTCACCTTGGATGATTGGACAACAAGTAAATTGTTAAAAGAGGGGTAAGGCAAATGAGTAACTCAAAATTGTGTATGGTGATGGATTTTGGAATAAGGTTGCATACTCTTTAAAGATGGTTGGTCCTTTTAATGTGCTTCAGTTGGTTGGTGGTGAGAAGAAACCTCCAATGGGTTACATTTATGAGGATATGGATAGAGTTACCATTGCCAAAACCTCAAAAGAAGATGAAAGAAAATTTAAAGACATTTAAGATAGCTCCAGAATTCCTCTAGTCAAATTCCAACATTGACCAAGATGAATAAGTTAATAAAGGTTTGTTGAAATGCATACAAACGTTGATTCCGATATGTCGTTATATGAGAAGTTTGAACATTGCAAAGTATCATTTCCAAACATTTTTAACTTGCTATCAGGAAACAGTGCAACTATATATAAAATTACTAAGGAAATTGGACTAGATAAACCATTACGAAGTACCTGATATATATTTTAAGTAAAAGTATAATAAATATCAACCTGCAAATTTTGGATGGTTGAATCTCGTTGTTGTATCTGCAAGTTCTGCTCTTGCTCTAACTGTAACAGTTGAGTAACTTGATTGCTAAGCTGAGCATTTTGTTCTTTCTCTATCTTATGCTTTTCTGCCAGCAATAAATGCTCTGACTGCAGCAATTATAGAAATAAAGTAGCTCAATAGCAAGCCATCTGTCCAAAGCTAACAATCAAGTGTTGATAAGACAGTATGAATGTTTGCAAAGAGTAGGCAACAGAGCACATCTTGCGGTGCAAAATATCAATGATTCTCAACTAAACAAAGTACACAGCTTCAATTATTTCAAACAATAGTTAGAATGGAAAAAATGTGAAACAATAGGCATATAATTGGGATGATGACAATACAGCAATAACAACACAAAAGCCTTTTCCCATTAGGTAGAGTTGGCTACATGGAACAACCAACATCATTGTTTCTATCATAAACCATAAATTTTCCAAAAAGGCCATTTAGATCCAAATATCTTTTAATGATTTCACCTATAAATTTTCTTGCTCACCCTCTACCTCCAACTATTGAGCTATCTTACATCAGATCTGCTCTTCTTACTGGAGTTTCTAATTGTGGTCTTCTCACATGTCCAATCCAGCTAAGGCAATATTTACCATCTTTCTCTCAATAGCTGCTACCCCTCCTTTCTCTCTACTGAGTTGATACCATCCTATTATCATATGCAACATCCTCATCTCTGCAACACCGATCTTACGCATTTTTTGGCCCTTTACCATCTAACATTCCACAACGTAAAGCAAAGTGGATCTCATAATTGTACAGTAAATGTTTCCTTTAAGCTTGAGTGATACCTTTCGAATTTCGATCACAAATAACACCAGAAGCACTTCTCAAATTCATCCTCCCAGCTTAAATCATATGAATTAGGGATGCTTGGTAGAGGGATTCTTTTTAGTTTCCTAGGAATCCTAACTTGGGAAACCTAAATTCCCATGTTTGATATGCTTTTTAAAGAAACAATTTCCAGGAAGCTAGCATTCTCAGGAATTTTTTTTGGTTATGTTTCCCTCAAAAATATTACCATGGGAGGGAGCGGAAATCCTAGTTTCCCATGAACGTGAGAAAATTTTGGTTATTTGAAAAGACTATTATACCATAGTTTCCCATGGATAATATTAATATTATGTTAAATATATTTTTATTTAGTAAAAAAGAACTCATGTATCTGGTTTGCACTATTTTTTAAAATTATTTTAATTTTTAACATTTTTATGATTTTTTATTTTTATTTTTTCATTTTCAATTAATCTATATTCAAGGGTATTTTTGAAAATGACACTAACATTTATAGGAAAGATTCCCTTAAACCAAATATTAGGAATCAACGGTTCCCAAGTAATATTCTTAGGAATGTTTAAAGCCTACCGAAAACATTTTAAACATTCTCATGAATCATGATTTCCGGGAACCCAAAAAAAAAAAAAAAAAAAAAACTACCAACCGCCCCTTACATCTTCAGTTTCTCCTCACATCTCCCTCGGGCTGCTAGGGATAATGGGAATAAGTAGTCAAATATTATGTCTTTATAACTTATAGGAACATCACTTGACCCAAACTTTATTCTTCAAAATGTAGATAACAGAAATAGCAAGAGAATTTAGCAAAATTAGTATTCTGACATGCTAAAGAAAGTACAGCCATATAGCTGATTAGCTGCACTTAGGTTTCTATCTGATCCACATAAGTAAGGGAATCATTTGAATTTTGACAAAACAACCACCTCAAACCCAAGCCAAAAAATTATATCAGAAAATGCAAGGGACTTGGTAAAATCTTTTGTTGCCTACGTATTTAACTATTTAAGAAACTTATTTAAATGCTGTGCAGAAGCACTCCTAGTTCTACTTGCGCATGAAAAGAACATATAATTTCCTAATGGATCAACTAACATTATTAAAGCATGCCATGTGGAGAAAACAAAAGTACCAAACCACTTAGTAACCTGTCACTATATATGACTGTAAAACTATGCCCAACTCGTTGAATTACCAAACCTTTAAATCTGTCTGCAATGCAGAAGAAACTTTCCATGCCTTCTGTACTTCATTGAAGAGTAGAACACACTGATCATTTGCATCTTTAAGTTCTTGCTTGAGTCCCAGACCCTCTTGTTTCAAATCTTGGATTTCTTTTTCCTTCTCATATAACTCCTTACGAGCATCATTTGCCTATAAGAACCACGACAAATTAAATTTAGAAGATAAATAGCAAATTTGTAACCTTGAAGTCCTTGTAGTTTTTGCAATCACAACCATATGCATTTCTGAAAATAGCTTGCAAACTGAGAAAAAATTACACTTCCTATGCACAATCAGAAAGTTTGTATAAAGGAAAAAAAGTGAACTCCAAGCAGTTACTCATTTACACCACATATGAAAATAGCCTACGGTTACATTATTATGTACTCTTTCTTTTCAGCTGGCAAATCGCAGTTCAAATAAATAAGTGAAATGAGGGGATCGATGCCAAATGACCATTCTATCCACGTATCATTCATAATTCATAAGTAATATCTAAGAATAATGATTTTCAACTATTACCCACAAAAACACAAACCAGTGGAAAAGAAAAGATCAAAAGTAGAACACTGTCATTTGCAAAGAAGGAATGAGATTAAGGAGGAACTTACAACATCTCTCCACTTCTTAATTAAGTCTCGGTTTCCAAGGCTTAATACAGAATTCCGAGCTCTGGCAGAAAAATTGAGAGATAGTAATGTCTCAGATAAATTTGAAACATTTGGACACACATTCACAATCATCACAGTTTTTGAACTCCCACCTACAAACATAAAAGAAGATTTACAATAATGCGGTCATGACTCCGAAAACAAGCAGAGATAATTCAATTTCAAATCATTATGAAACAAAATACATAATTACAGTGTGAGTCAATTTCCTAGACAGAAAGGAAGAAAGAGCAACAATGGCCATAGTCATAGTGACAAATGAAGGTAAGTACTTCTCTTTTTTAATATATAAAAAAATGCATGTAAATATTCAGAGTGACACTTCACACGTGTACCTGAGTTTTTCAACCTCAAATACAATACCAAGATATCCTTTGGTGGAATAATAATTCAAAACAGAAAAACCTTCAAGAGGACTCACATTATTAGCATGGTGACACCAAAGTTGGGCCCAAGAAAAAGTGTATTCCACTTATGGTTTGGAGGCGACATGTTACCTTTTATTAGTACCTAAAACAAAATAGTCCTAGTCCTGAGTGTTTTAGAGGCTATATGTTACCTTTTATTGATACCTAAGAAAATTTACTTTTGCTAGCCATGCTGACTTAAAAAAACTAGTGTCTTAACAGAATCATCTAAGCAATGCCAAATTGATGAAATACTATTGCTTGGCAAAATTCACAAAGAAGAAGCCAACTGGCATTCTCAAAGGAAATTACTTAAGATTCTCTGGTATAAAAGAGAGGAGTCCCATGCCAGTTATCAACTTACAATTATCTTCTAAATCTGCTCATTGGTTTCCTTTTATGATTTTGTAGAAACCCATATATATTGTCCTATGCTTATGTATGATTTCCTCCAACCTTTAATAAAATATTTTCTTTTGTTTAGGTAGGAGAGAGGAAAAAAAAGGACTGTCTCTATTTATTTGATGGGAGCCAACGAAAAGAGCTCTCTCAAATACAAAGCAACTAAAAACTCTTCCGCACACAGAACTCATTAACATGAAACATGCTCAAGAAATATTTCCAGCAACAGAAGGTCCACATAAATTATAACGCTTATAATAAATTACTTCTATAATTATATAAAAAATACTAAGATAACCCCAAAAACAGCTATAGACATACAGCAAAGCAGAATATACAAGATGCAATGCATTTCCAAATTAGCTACAACACTGAGACAATGAAATGAAATCAGAATCAGACGGACGCCACTTCATGGAATTGGGAACCGCCCAATCTTGATTGATTTAACAACAATCCAATTAGAGAATGATAATTAATCATAGTAAAAATTAGACCGAGTACCAAAGTATTGACTAGACAGCATATTAGCATGCAAAAGGCACCACACCCAACTTGTAAGTTGTAACAGCTTATCAGCATCTTAAAAAGCACAGAAAATTTTATGCTGTCATTATTGCATCAAGAATCATTTGTCCGACAAAAAAGACCAAATAGATGCCACCATAAGATTATAGAATATAAATAAAAAGAGAGAAGGAAAAATAATACCAAGTGAATCTGCAAGCAGTTTCGTTAGCACTGAGTTTTCATAAGGAATAACATCCTTTTTTGATGTCAAAGAAGACAACACATCTCCCAATCTGTAAAGACATTTTAAAATGCAGCAAGAAGTTAGACAGAGATTTCTGACACATAAAAATCCCACAGTACTCAAGAAAATTTACTTTTACTAACAACACTGACTTAAAAAAATTAGCATCTTAACAGAATCCTCTAAGCAATACCAAATTAAGGAAATAATATTGCTTGGCAATAACCACAAAGAAGCCAACTGGTATTCCATATTCTCAGAGGAAATTACTTAAGATTTTCTGATTAAAAAGAGAGGAAAATCAGAATACATTCCAGTTTTGTGGAATGTGGTTAAAAACAGCATGCCAAACAGGTCCTAGTATGCACAGCTACAAAACTATAATTCACAAGACTCTAGTTAGTGTCAATCCTGTAAAGAACAACAGTCCAGACAATAACTTTAACCTTTGAGGGAGCTTTGGACTTCCAAATGAGGTTATCCAAAAGAAAACTATTTGTATTGTGAGAAAGTTAACTGAAAAAAGGATTTACATGAGAGACCCTAGCATCTTTGACTCAGGATCACCATTTTGAGCAATCTGGATTGTGTTTCATGAAACATTGCATTTGGGATCATGCAATACAGGTTGCCCTTCATAAGGAGGAACCAGCAAATCAGGCAACCCTCATATAAAGCTGAACTAGTCATGCCAACTATCTATAGATTTGTTCCCCAAGCAAAATAAAAGATAACCAGAGACCAATTTCCTAACATAGTACCATTTACACCAGTAATAAAACTGAAACCATAAAAAATCTAGCATAACAGAGAGAATACTCAAAGAGCATTGACATTAGACACCGAATCACATTGGCAGACAAAACACCAGATGATTTTTAAGCAAATAAAACATGTTGGTAGTGAAGAAAAACATAAAGAACTAAAATGACATACGCTGAAAGTGACTTCATAACATGCAGCAAATCTGTGACACGCTCACTACTGTCATCTTCTGTTATTAAACCTTCACTTCCAGCCAAGTCAACCAGAGAAAGTTTGTTATATGATTTTTCACCGGTGATCAAATTGTTATAAAAAATGTGTATTATGACAATCCTGGCAAGGCAAGACATGAAACCCACATATCTGGATTAGTGCACAGCACTAAGAAAACATTTACTTACATTGGATAGATGAAAACAAATATAAAACAGTAACAACCACAATAATATTTTACAAACTGTTTTTGAGAATATTATCATGGTGATAAACTTGAAGAAACACTTTCCTTAAAAAAAAAGGATAAATTTGAAAAAATATTAAGACAAACTAATGGATATGTTGCTTAATAAGTCCATTGATTTTTTAAGATTCTATCCTTAATATTTTCTGCTTCCTGTTGTTATTTTAATGAGTCACAAGAAGTATAGAATATTGACAAAAAAAAATCTTGGGCATAATATATTATATCCTATTCCTATAACGATCTCTGATTTGCACATTGACATCATCAGCTACATTGGTGAAAGTATGCTATCAATAGAAGTTTATCATGCAACAACATACAGCAAACATAAAGCCAATGTACAATACAACTATGCCTACTGTGGGCACTGGGCAGAGAATTTAGACCATACAAATGGGAAACATTAATCTTCTCATTTTCCCGGCTCTGAAATGCAGCTTTCAAAACCCTAGAGAAGTCCAGAGGGTTATCAACTTTCTCCTGCACTAGTTCTATGAAATATTCAGGTGATCCAAAACAGAGTTTAGGCATGCTTGTTCCAGACTCCAAGAGTAGATCCCTCGTCTGCAAGCACATAAAAAGAGATTATGAAAACCTTAATAATCCTAAGCCAGCCCAAAACCAGAAAGCAAACCACAGACACAGCAGAAAGGCTGTACATAGTAGATGAAAAAAAAGAGACCTGCTCATTATAGAGCTCAAAAACAGTAATGCAAAATTTATATTGAGAAGTGACAGTTGTATCTGAGTTGGCTAAATCAAACAACTCCTCAAAACAACGAGCGTATAAACCCCGATCATAGCTTGATCCTTCCTGAGAAAAATGATAGAAAATCAAAAATGCAAATTATCAGGCCCAGCTTTATTGACTTGAATTAAAAAGAACAGATAAAATAATTAAGTTCACCCATAGGACAGGCATTTCAATTGTTAAATTAACACTGAATCCAAGACAGTCAACAAACTATTTATTTCTTTTGAAAGAGAGGAGCAGTGATCTTAACAGATACACACACTCAAACAGAGTGAAAGACAGAAAGAACAACCATGGTGTGTGTCTTTCCAGAATGGGTTTGACCATATGCAAATAAGGAAACATTATATCCATCCAAAGCTGACTGTACCATCGGCTGAACATCACTGAACAACTCAGCTGCAAACAGAATATAAAAGGTGAGATAAGTAAGCAGCATATAGACCATTATCAGGGTTGGAAGTTTGAACACAAAAAAGACAGTAATATAAAGTATAGCCATTTTACCCTGTCCAACATGAGGTCCATAGACTCGGTCAAACTCAAAATCTTTCTTGGAGTTAGACAAGGATTCATCACCAGTATTTACACGGATGGTAGAGTCATCTGGAAATTCAATGACTGAGCGACCTTCATCTTCAAATAATGGCCTTGTACGGCAGAATACTCGTATGTTTCCTGTAAATAACAATACCTGCTTTAACAGCTAGACATGTGTTTTCAGCTCAATAAAGCATTGAATATGCTTAAAATTAGAGAGGTATGCAGTTAACTAGCTTAAGTTCCAGTTACAGTATATTACACTATGTATAAACAGTATCTTTGAGGGGGGAAAACGAAGTCAAGCCAAAGAAACAACCAATAGTAAAAGAAAAATTATCATAGCAATTACCTTTAGATGCCAATAACTCATTGAACAATCTCCTCTTCTCATTGATCACCGGAGATATTCTTACTTCAGTTTCAAGGGCAACTTGATCTGCCATTGAAAAGTGGGCCACAAAATTCAAAATTTAAACACAGAAAATCAACAGTGCAATAGCTTTACAAGAAAAGATATAGTAAGATTAGGGTTATTCCAGTTTCCAATAACTACAATACAAGTACTTCAAGAAATAAACCCATCTCAGAGATATATAACTGCTAGATAAAACAGCTACGCTTATTATGGTTGCACAGAACATTAGCACTTGCAACCAATTGAATACATGCTGTCACTGAATTTAAGGTGCTGCATGGATGAGATTATTTACAGGTTATTTGGGTTTCTTTAATATAATAAGTACTTGTGAAAAAATTTATGTTTTTTTTTGGATGAGCTTATTAAAGTACCTTTTTTTTAAAACCCTTAATAAGTACTTGTGAAAAAAAAAAAAATTTGTTTGGATGAGCTTATTGAAGTAGCTTTTGTTTTGAAACCCTTATAGGCCGTTTTGGGCTTATTTTCATAAGCTAAAATTCAGCTTATGGAAATAAGCCTTTATGATAGCTTAAAACAGCTTGACCAGTAGCTGTGTATATAATATTTTCCGACTATATTGACCTTAATGAATTACCAAAATTACTCATGTTCATATTTCCAGCATAAGCACTAATCGAAGTGCCTATCCAAAAGTTAGACAGCTTATTTTAGATCACACTTGAAACAGTCAAGCTTATTTAATAAACTCTAATTGAACAAGCAATTATTAAAGTTGTTTGTCCAAATAGGGCCCACGTGACCCAATCAAGCAAAACTAATTACAAGAAAAATTGGGCCCTCCTAAAACCTTCTGCATATCTAAAGAACCATAAAATCAAGACAAATTAATCTGTTACCTAACTTGCGGGTTTTCTCAGCAAGAACACCAAGATATCGTGTAACTCTATCAAGTTTTGCATTTGAATATTCTTGAAGTTCACTCGCTTCTTGTCTTAACTGCAAGTAGTCTTTTCTAGCAAGCTGTGCAAAATACCTGATGTGATTGTTAACACATGCCCAAAACAAAAATCACATGATCCACAAAGATCAGCTACGATACCACATATAAACAAAAATTCTAACCAGCAAGGCTGGCTTGTAAGAATGTAAAAGTATAAAGGCTCTGTTTGGCATGTCCAATAAGCTAGCTTATAGCTTATTTGACTAGTTTATAAGCTTATTTGACTGAAGTAGAGGTGTTTGGTAAACAAGCTTATCTCATTAGCTTATAGCGTTTCTTCGTAAGCTAATTTATTTAGCTTATGGCTAGTAGCTTATAGATTATTGTCTTTTCTCTCGTTTTTACCCACATTCATTTAATGAAATTCCCACTTTACCATGTCTATCATAAATATGTCTTTTTATGTCATTTTTTATTTATAAGTTAGTTCAACCGCTAATTTTACCAAACACTTCAAATTCAATCAGCTAGCTTTTCAGCTTCAAATTCAATCAGCTAGCTTTTCAGCTATCAGCTAAAAATTAGCTTATCAACTATCAGCTAGCTTATCAGCTATTTTTGCCAAACAGAGCCAAAAGCTATTCCAGAGAAGCCCATCTTCTAACCATCCTTTTATAGGTACACGGTGGCATGGAGATTTAACCCTAATGCCTACCACAAAATACTGATAGGAACCAGAATCACTCAACAGCAAATAACAGAGAAAACAGCTCAATAATGGAAAAAAGGAAGTGAATTACTTAGAGAAAGAAGATAATACAAAGGAATCAGAATTTCTTTGCCCAGAGCCTAGCTCCTACAGAGAAAAAGTTCTCTGCCCAATAACTAACACAATGATTCTTGATAACCTTTTCCCTCTCCCCTAATCTCCCTTATAACCGAAAGCCACTCACACACCCTGCTCTCATCACACTCTCTCTCTGTCACCTCAGCAACAACACTTGCACTCATTCCTTGCCTTTTCTTATTTTTCCTATTATAGACCCTCCAAGTTACAGGCATGGATGGCTGCTGAGCTATTGGCCCACTTGACCCCAAGTCCGCTTATGAGATCCTATCAAATACCCATACCCCCCTTTCACTCTAATACTTCTAAAACTACAAAAAAGAATATACTACAATTACGTGAATACATAAGAGTCATCTTTGCTTATATTTGTTAGCAACTTAGCCACCATTAAGATATTAGGATTATAAATTTATTAGTGTTATTATTAGTGGGTTTAGGCTTGTACTAGCAGTACTAGTACTTGACATACTAGTATAAATAGGAGTATGCTATTGGGTTAGGGTATTGTATCACATAACATCTATCGATCATATTTTCAATTTGTCACCATTATTAACCGTCTTTCTCTATTTTCCTTCTTCCCTAACATAAATGTTTAATTCCAACAATGTGCAAAAATCAAATTATGAAAATTACATACACACATACATATATGTATGTATGTATGTATAATACTCCCTCCGGTCCTTATTATAAGAGGCAAATGACTATTTTTTTTTTGTCCAAAATATAAGAGACATGCATACATTTTGACAAATATTAAATGCTCATTTTCAATTTTACCCTTATTTATAATAGGGTTTATATTTACGAGACAGTGCAACTTTCAATACAAGTAGGTTTGTTCATTAATTATATAAGGGATAATTTTGTAAATTTATATAAATATTAATTACAAATAGTTTATTTCAATGCATTTCCTTGGTATGTGTATTTTAGGGTTTTGCCTCTTATATATAGGACCAAAGGGAGTAGTAACAATAGGTAGCTGATGAGAGAAAAGTAAATCTACTTATTGGGAAAAACCCAAGTCTCACATTGACTAGAGATAGTCTCTAATAAGAGCTTATAAGTAGAGGGCAATCCTCATCCTATGAGCTAGTTTTTGGGATTGAGTTAGGCCCAAAATCTAATATGGTATCAGAGCTATCCTAGATCCATTGTTGGGCCACCTACCATAATATTCAAGCACCAAGCCCAATAGTGCCGAACGTGAGGGGGTGTATTGGGAAAAACCCAAGTCCCACATTGACTAGAGATAGTCTCTGATAAGAGCTTATAAGTAGAAGGCAATCCTCATCCTACGAGCTAGCTTTTGGGATTGAGTTAGGCCTAAAATCTAATACTACTCAGTCTTCCACAATTACTAAGAAAACTCTAACCATTTAGTTTTGTCTTTTGTGCACAGTAACAAATAAACAAATTGTGCATAATTCAAATAAAAGTGTTTATAGCATTGTTCTTAGGACTTTTATACCAAGTACGTAGATATAAATTACATGAACCATTTCAGAAAATTTTAAACAAGATACAGGGTGGGTTTCAAACTTTCATTGAAGTTCTAAGTAAATATAATGGGATTTAGATACTACTATATATTGAGTAGCAAAAAATCATGTATATTTACAAGTGGACACATAAAATATACTCTTTACTCTTAAAAATTCACCTCACTAGAAAATTTCATAATTTCTTATGAATATTAAGGACAAAAAAAATATTACTTTTATCTTTTTGCTATGAGAATGCACAAATCAGTTTAAAACTAATTTTACTCATATAAATTTTTATTGTCTATTATTTATTCATACAAGTTATTATTTTTTATAAAAACTTAAATACTTCATTTCCACCACTGGTTGAGAAGATACTTTAACACTTCAACTACTTAACTATGTAAGACCGATGTCCTAATCATATGCAATTTTTGAAGATACATAGGTACCTACAAAGCAAGGTTACATCATTTTGGTGCTTGTGTTACATGTCGGACACCAATGCTTGTACAACACACTACGACACACATCCAATTTAAAATTATTTTTTCAGCTCTGATACAGCTACAATACTATGAATTATGAATCTTTGTTTCTTAAATTTTCAATTTTATATGCATCTATATGTTGTGTTTGTGTTCTACAATTTTTAAAATTTGGTGTATCCTTGTATATCCATGTTAGTGTGATAGTGTCTGTGCTTCATAGGTAGACACTTAGAATTTTGACATGCACCTTAGAGTCAAAGCATTGCAATAAACCAAGCAAAAAAGGAAACAATTGTCATTTTAGAATCCAGAATCTTAATTAATGCTTAATGAACCCGATAAACTGCTGAAAGAAGTTACCACCAAAGATTATATTCTAAATACTCTGATATACTGGTTTTCATAAGAACAGTGAATCTCTTCTTTGCTTACAATCGTCACTGTATACTTTACCCTGTTGCCCTACACTAGTAGCTTACAACTGGATGTGGAAACCGTAAATGCAACAATCACACACGTGCCTAGCTGTCTTACTCCAAAGTATTGTGCACAATGAGGTAAAATTTGGAACATGGAATGTCATTATGCAGGTATCTTCTTTTTTTTTCCATTTTGTCAAAAAATAAATAAATCAAAACATATCTTCAAATACGTCAGTAAAACATAGAAGGAAGAGTGTTCAACAACAAATCCACTTTTCGCAGAACTTCATGCCATTTTAGGAAACAAAACAATTTCATCAATTGCAAGGAGAACTTCCATTCAAATTCCAAGACTAAATTTCACAGTCGAATCCATCACCATACCAGTCACTAAAATTCTCCAAAAACATACTCAAATTCAACATACATATAAAACCGATACTCTCCTAGAAGAAACACTAGCATTGAAGCAGTAACGAGTGAAACTCTAACAGAAACAGCTCAAAACCAAAATCAGAGTTTTCAGGTACGGGATTTGAAGGCACTAAGCGCGGAAACGAAAACGCATTACCTTAACTTTGTCCTTCAATCGCTGAAGCTTGGAAGCCAAGTAGTGCGGAGGAACCGAGGACGCCGAGGTGGAGTATCTCCTAGCCAACGGTGCGTTAGGTTTCTGATCGACTTGCTCCGATGACGGCGACGGCGACTTCCACGGTTCGAAGCCGGTAACGTCCCAGCTCCAACGCTTCCTCTGCTCCGCCATTGCTGCGGTTGCCGCAGAAGCAAACCAAGGGAAAGCACAAACCCTCTCTCTCTCTTCTTCGAAATGGAAACCCAACGTTGCAACGAAATAAATAAATAATATATAATAAAAGGAAAAGAAAAATACTCAATTGCAGAGCTTTTTGGGTTTTATCATCATCTCATTACAGTGACTGTAATAATTAGCGATTGTGGGGTGGGTTTGGTTTTTCCGTGAGCGAGACGGTGTCGTTTTGAGAAATGGTGGTGGTGACGCTATTGGTGTATTTTGTCCCACATAAATATAAATATCAATATTTTGCGCTTCTCGTTTCTTCGCTCTTCGCTCTCACTCATTCTTTGTGCTAACGATAACTTGACAAGGCAGCCTTGCAGTGAATTCTAGCATGAAGTAGATTATTTATGGGTATATTGTATATCCCAATTTTTTTTAGTATTGATGATTTTGAACTATTAGATATAATAATAAAATAATAAATGATCCAGATTTGGTGATGTAAAAAATTTTTGAAAACCAAAAAAAAAATTTGGAAAATTAAACCCTGCCCTTTCCCTCCCAACCTAATGCCTAAGTCCTAAAATCTATACCGCCGCTCCGCCACCGATAACCACAGCCAACCAGCCGCCACCACCATAAGGTCTACAAACATAATATGACATGACATAAGGTCTACAAAAATAATGAGGTTGTCAAATGTCAATTGCAATTTGCATGAATTCAAGCCAATGACCAGTATCAGTCCCCTTAAAATGAACCAGAAATTCTTGGAAAGTGACCATACAGAACAATGCTATTGCCCGGGCAATTACTCCCATGAGAATGAGGATGGATATGCACAAACTCCAATCATGAAGGTTATGAGATCTAGAGCAGAGATTGAGATCTGAAAGAGTGAGAGGGAAAAGCATTCAATAAGGACCAAATAGATGATATGAGAGAAGAAAACATTTGAAGAACAAAAATCTGAAACAATTGAAGAATAATAAATAACATGTACCTGAGTTGAGAGAGCGAAATCGAGAGTTGAGAGAGTATGAGATCGAAAAAACAGCTAATGAAAATTGATTTGAAGCTAGGGTTCTTGGAATTTTGGGTTCGGAGTTTGGATTTTTGTGAATCACGTCGTACACGATTTCGATTTGGGGGAAAAATGGCTAAAAAAATTTAGGGTTCATCAAGCTGGTACACGAAGGTAGAAGGGACGATGCAGAAGACGTAACCACTCAGCTCCACATCTTTGTTAGAAGGCAACCAGGGGCTGACCCGTAAACCCTTCAGCCCCAAGGATTTTAGCCCATTCAATTATGGGGTTGTGTTGGGTTAGGGTTAAGCAGGCCTTTTTTTAAGTGGGCTTAGTTTTAACAGGGCTCAATGCAGGGCTATAGGGGTCTTGGCCCACGAAATTCAGCCCCTTTGACAGCTCTAAAGAAAACTATTCCTTTCCATGCCACATGTCACCTCTATAAAAAAAAAAATTCCGCTCAAAACATCACACTTCCGTCTCTGGCCCTCCAAACTTCTTGATAAAATAAAAAGCTTTTTGTTCTTGCTTCTCACTCACCACCGTATTCATCAGCCGCCCTTCATTCCCACTAATTTTTTTACACCAACTTATCAATCTCAAAACATCAGTCTCAGAGTATGTTTGGGAAAGCTGAAAAAAAGGATTATGCTGATAATCAATTTTTATATAATCGATTATTGTGATAATCGATTATAACCAAATTCTATTTTTGTTTGGATCTGTTTGCTTAAAAGTAAGATATTCTATTTCGTTTGGGTGGTGCAAAAAAAAATCACTTTTATATAATATATTACGAAAATTGGTACGAAGTTATTTGTGTAATTTAATAATATTTGTGTAGAAGTTGGTTTTGTAGGGGTAAACAGGGAAGAGATTTTTGAGAATGAAAAATAATCAAATCACAATAATCTTAAGCTAGAAAAACTAGATGGAATAAAACAGTTTTTTTCCCTTAAAAAAATCTTTTATAAATTTAAGCAAAATATCAAACATGATAATCTTTCCCAAACACACTCTCATTCTCTCTTTTTTCTCTAATCCATTACTATATAATTTCATAATATACATACATAGTGTTCCCGCCCAAATGTTCTCTCCTATTGAATAGGCATGTCACGTTATAAAGTGCGTTTGTTATTGCTTATTTTGCTAAAAAATCATTTTTTTAACTGAATAATATTTTTTTTAAAAATTTAGTGTGTTTGTCTTTGCTTTTGAAAATAATGAAAAGCAGAAAAAAAAACATTTTCAGGGTTAAAATGAAAAACAATTTTCATTAGCTTTTGAAAAAAAATAGTTTCTATAACTAATTACTGCTTAAAAAAATTGATTTTTTTATTGTAATCAAACACAAATCTGCTTCTGCTTTTCTTTAAAATCTCTAAAAATAATTACTAAATTATTTTGTATCAAAATCATTTATTTTTTTAATGTTAAACAAACAGGCTCATAATCTCTGTAACTTAATAAAAAAATCCCGCTCAAGATTAGAAGATGCTCCTGGATTGCTATCATTTTCTCCTCTTGTTTTCCGTACTTTCCTCTTTCTTTTCCCCTTCAATCTCATCCCCTGCTTCACAGCGCCTACGCGTTCCTCGCTCTCTGTTTGTCTTAGACGCACACAAAGGGGGCAAAAAAAAAAAAAACAACAGACATGGCATTATATTCTGTTTCTTTTATCCAGAATGAATATTTTCTTTTCCTTTCATTTTTCCCACTTGAAAATTGCTTCCTCTTTGTCACTTTGATAAGTAGTAGTATATCTCCCACCTTGCTTCCTCTTCCTTTCCTTTGCAGACAAGGATAATTCACCCTGATAAAAATTCTGGAGATCCCAGAGCTATAGAAAATTTGAAGGTAAGAATTATCAGACTATCTATTACTTTTTTTTGCCAACCTTTTACCAATTTCTGCAACATGCTTTGCTTATCCTGGGAGTCAATTCGAGATAAATTCTTCATTGTCATCAAATTTTGACTTTTTATCCACTTCTTTCAACATGGTTTGCAACTATATTCATTGGAGGCCCTGACTTTTAGTTTTCAGTATAAAGCTTTGAACTTTTCGGCTTCCCTGTTGAAATTATGGATAATTTCAAATGTTTTTAAACCATGCACCGTGTCATGACCATTTTATGTTATAAACCATGATTTCCATTTTATTAAAGTGAACGACTCTACTGAAAATTTTGCACAGAAACGGTAAGGATTGTTTTAAAAAATTGTTTGTTTTTATTCCATCATTTTCTAATTGTATTAACATTGCATTGCTATCAATTAAAGAAGATTTATGTATTTGAAACCACAGATGAATTAGTATGATTTATTTGGTGTTTGATTTGGTTTTTCGGATGAATCGGTTTAAGAGATAAGGTCAATTGTCTTGGTGTTTATATTTTGCTGCACAATTTGTCGTTGTTTGACTATTATGATAATGGAGAGTGCAGAACCTTTACTACTTTTAACATTTTATGATGTAGGGAGCAAAGGAAAGTGGCATCTCATGGTCAAGATTATTTTATTGTCAGGACTCCTGGATGTGCTTCTGCTTCAATTGAAAGTTCAATGATAAGATTGAAAACTCCACCCTCTGCTGCATTTTATCCTCAGAAGAATGTGCCACACAACAAAGTTTCTCTTTTGTTACCATTTGTTCTCCAATACCCGTGAGTGAAATCAAGCTTAATAAAAATTGAATCAGGTGCTTAATGGAATCAATACTATTTGCTTGTGAATCCAGCTTTCTGCTTGCAGTTTTTACTTTTCTTTTTGTTATTCATTTGACTGAGATGAAACATCGTTTACTTCAAATTATGCTTATTAGAGATTTCTGATTTGTTGTAATAGAGCTTTCATGATGTGATTGCTTGGTAAATTCGTTAATCACTGGTAAAATTTTCAATGGGAAAAGAAGATCTTTGATAAATGACAAAATTTTCAATAGAAACCGTACGTTTGAGCACTTGGGAGATGCAAGTTCATATTACAACTTAAAAGTAAAAATACAGCATTACGTCTAATTATATATACTGATGAAAAATGAGTCATCAAAACCGCTTTGTTGAGAATCTACCGAGCATTTTCAATGATGTACATAATTAACACAAGTTTACATTAGATTAGGAATCTCTTCAATATAATATGTACTAGAGTCATCATTTTAAGAATCAATCAACCACACAAATAAGCAGTGTGAATTCGTAAGAGCATATAGAGCTTCTAGGTTCTTATCTTGGACATGCAGGAGAAGTGATAAATGCAGTAAGTTATATGGCTAATAAGCTTATTAAGTTATTTACTAAGTTGAGCTATTCTATAAAAACATTGTCTATCCCCAAGAAGATTTTGATGATGATCATAAAAATGATTAAGGCATGGCTATACATCAAACTCGGACACCTGAGTCATGCAGCATAGCAACAAAAAAGAGGAAGGGAAAGCATGAGATGTGAAATTTAATCTTTGTACAAATGTTTGATTTTGTCAACCTGTCTATAAATTAAAGAAGTCGTAAAAGAATGAAAGAGCTCACTTAGGTTCCTTGAAAATAAATTGTCTATCATTTTATTGCATTGGAAGAAGAAACTCTAGCTTTTACAACACTGAGCAATCTTTTAAGTCTTTTAGGATTTGTATAAAAAGGTTATGAAAAATGATATATGTAAAACAAATATAATTGTTTTTCATATCATCACTACTGTTTTTTCATGTTCTAACCTTTTATATAATGTTTTTTATATTTAAAATTATAGCAGTAATCCTTCTTTTTCCTATTATCCAAATGCCAAAAAATTTAAAAAATTATGGACATTTTTATATCCTAAATGAATTTTAAAATTAGACCACTGAGCTTTCCTTTTTTAATTCTCAAACTATAAACAATTTTTAAAATTTATGTATTTTTAACATTATCGTCAATCATTGTTATACCCTATACGCAGCACGAGTAACTTGCTAGTTATATATTATTATACCTCTGTCCGACTGTCCCAAACATGTTTCGCAAGCTAGCTAAATTTTCTTATTCTAAGGTAGCAATAACATGCATGTTAAAAGCCTCAAGAAAATTATCATATTATACCTCTTCCAAGCATATTTCGTATTCCGTCAAAACAAAATTTGAAGATGAGACTTTTTCTGACAGAATACGAAATATGATAAGTCCTAATATGGAAATATGGAAATTTTGAGAATATTAGGCTTTTCTAGAGCGTCGAGCAGATTGCACGACGACTATGGAACCAAACTAAGCTATTACTGACTTGCAGAAATAAGGATAAAAATAAAATGCACTAGGATAATGACACTATCAACAGGATTTTTTTTAGCGTTTTGATTCGGTGAACGTTTGAAGTATAAAATTAGGTCGAAGATCTACGATTGCCAGACCAAATAGGAAGAATTATCTGTTCTCCAAACTGATTAACCAGCTCAACAAATACAAGGCCGGCCCAACACTTATTGAGACCTAAAACAAACTTTGTATTAAGGCCTTTCAAAAAAAAAAAAAAAAACCAAATTAACCCAACAAATTTCTCATACAAAAATAATTATTTTATACAAAATGAGGAGTTGAACCCTAGACCCTGTTGCTAATGATAACCTTTCATACCAAATAGACTAGTTTATGTTTGTTCATGTATTAAAAGTATCTAAAAGATATAATATAAAATGATACAAATTGGGCTTTTTTTTTTTTAAGGAACAAATTATTTTTTTTGAGAGGCCTAAAGCAAGGGCTTCACTTGCTTTGGGCTTGGGCCGGCCCTGAACAAATAAACACCATCAAGCGAGTAAAAAAATCAGCAGCGGTCAAAAAGGCAGACATTGGAGATAAAATATCTCTTACATGCTTCAAAACCTCCATTATTTCTACAAGAAAGTTCAATCCAACAATCAAAAGTGCGAAATGAGCTCATTCTGAGTGCAAAAAACGAAACACAACATCCAATTAGAGTTTGTATTATAAAACCCCCGATATAAGGTATAAATTATTAGGCTTGACAGTGCATCTAATCACAAAATGGCTCAACAAAATTCAAACGGAGTTTAAATAACATGTTCATGGTCCAAATAAGGGATTGAAAAAGCAGATAGTTTGCCTAAGAGATAATTAGCTAACAATATTCACAAGTTTGATTTGGCTCGTCCAGCATTTAAGTCGACAGGTTAACTCCAAGCGCAAAGACCTCCACCACCTCGTAGAAAGACAACCTCAAACTTCCTTCTTGATGTTTGAGTCTGTCAATTCGAATGATGATTTGGATGGTATCTACAAGCAGCCAGTTAAACAGTTAGGAAGAATACCAGATAGCAGAAAACCATGCACAAGAATCCAACATTAAATCTAAAAAACATATGGAAATAATGGCCTAATATGCTTAAACAGCAAGTAATGTCTTTAGCAGTATACCACAGCAGAAGACCATGAACAATATTTCAAAGCCAAACAAAACATTTATGTACCTTGCATTGAAGATTTGTTATCGTAGCTCTCAAGAGTGTATCCCCAGCTATCAACCTCAACTTCTTCACGAAATCATCACGAGTTATCTTCTTTGACTGGCGATTACCAGAAAAAGGGAACATTAAATATTAGAGATATTTCATCAATCAAGACAGACAGAGTTATGCAGTGGAGCTACTTTACATACTCTGAATTGTTGATAATGCATACAGATATGATCCATATCCTTGGGAGGAACCTTGTTTGTGATAGCAGCAAAAAGCATAGGAAAAGGCATCCAAGGGGATTTTGGAGCTTTTGGCAAGCTATCAACCACACCAGTAACTTTGCCCTGAGGTATTTCGCAATCCGAAAGTGTTTGAAATTTAATAATTCTCTTTATAGACAATTAAGAAAAATACTAAAAGATTTAAAACTAGGTAGACCCAAAAAAAAAAAAAAATCAAAGGCTCAAAGACTACAGACTAACGGTTGTACATATTGACACGTGAAAAAAAA
Source organism: Echinosophora koreensis (assembly GCA_035048595.1). Lineage (NCBI taxonomy): Eukaryota > Viridiplantae > Streptophyta > Magnoliopsida > Fabales > Fabaceae > Echinosophora > Echinosophora koreensis. Next base: position 1,987,798 of record JAPCYP010000003.1, read on the forward strand.
ATTATATATATTTATCAAGTGATCAACCTCACATGCGATAAGCTAGAGAAAAACATGATACCATAGTGCAATAAACACAGAAAGAGCTACATTCCATAGGGAAAACAAAACTTATCACATGATCAAGGAATAATAGTAAAAAAATAAGATATATTATCCACCAAGTAAATAAGCAGTAAGCCATAAGCAGATAGCACAGATATAAATAGATGTCAGAAGCATTAACTAGATAAATAGATAAAAACAATAATAATATCACTATATCATCATATCACGACTTCAAAAGAGTCCAGAAGACAACTACAATAAAGTGAAAGCAGCAATCGCTGGAAACACTGTTTAGTTTTTTCTCAGGCAAAATTCTTCAATCTACTAAATCAACATCAAAAATTCCTTTCCAGGCACGAATTATCCTCTAGGTAATAAATTATCCGCAATAACAGGTATAATTTGATAAGTTCAAAATCCGGGTCAAAGGTCAAAAGAATGCAATTATTCCACATTTTGGTTATAGAGGTTAGAGCCATTTAGATATAGAGCGATAACAAAACCTCAAGAATAAAGAATCAAAATATTTAGGATTAGCCTCGATATGGAGACTAGTTACAACATTCCACAGAACAATAAATGATCCTAATCTATCATGAGGGTAATAAATCATCAACAATAAGCAGGAACAATTTTAATCAAGTTTAAAATTCTGGATCAAATGTCAATAGCATGCATTTATTCAAAATTCTGATGAGAGCCATTTAGATATAGAGCGATAAAAGACCTCAAGACTAAAGAATCAAAATATTTAGGATTAGCCTTGATATTGAGACTAGTTACAACATTCAATAGAACAAAACAAAGGCTCAAATGCTAAGCAAACTGCTTTGTTTCCACTAGAAGATATCAATCATATCATTTTCCTACTTATCAATAGATAAATTGAAGGGTTAAGTATGTTTTTGGTCCCTACAAAATGAGCGAATTTTGATTTTGGTCACTGTAAAAAAAAATCTTTGGTTTTGGTCCATGTAAAATCTAAAATACATATTTTTGGTCCCTACTATCATGTGACATCTATTAAATACTTATGTGTCTAACAGAAGGTCATAAGATCATTCCAAGTGACACACAATAACCTCTGTAGTGTTAAGTTAGCATATGATTCCCCTAAAATTTTCATTGAATCCTAACATGAATTATATTTATCTTTCTTAAAATGGATGTTAGGGACTACAAACAGGGATATCAAATTTTAGAGCGATTAAAACCAAAGAAAACAATTTATAGGGATCAAAACCAAAATTTGCTCATTTCATGGGGACTGAAATTAGTAGTTTCATATGCAAACCAAAGAAAATTTTTTACAGGGATCAAAACCAAAATTTGGTCATTTTCTAGGGACTTAAAACATATTTAATCCTAAATTAAAACATAACATATTTGAAAAATGTTAAATGGTGAACAGAGAAAGCACTCTGAGATTTTTAAACAGTTAAAGTAGGTTGTAGCAATGCCCTTGGACATAAAAAAGTTGGCAAAGCATCAAATGCAATACTCAAATACCAAGGAACTTACGGTATCTACAGTAGAAGACTCTGAGTGTAACAAGCCCATAGGACCTTGACCAGCCATATTAACACCAGAAACGTTATTTCTACGCTCACTTCCACAAAGATGGCCTGTAAAAACACATAACGTATTAATGATCAATAAGGAATTTTTTCCAAAAGGAATAGAACTTGTACAGCTTAGCAGCGGAAACAGATGGCTATCTCATTGAACCAGACTTTAAGTGATTAAACAACTGTTGAATGAGAGCCGAACCAGGAGGAAATATCAACAATCGATGGATGAAATCCAAACTCCTCCAAATGGAAAGATTCAAACCATAGATATCAACTAGTTTACCTCTGATAAACTCATTAAGTACTAATTATATAATACATAATTCATAAATGCACAAGTTCGATTTTTTGTTGGGAAAAAGCAACAGCAAACACAAAAGAAAACTAAAGGAATAATGTATTACCTTCAGCATCAGAAGAGATCTTGAAAGTAACAACAAATTCTGGATAGATGTGGGTGTTCATATTCATATTCCATACTACATAGTATCTCGGACTTTGAATGTCATCCACCCCACTATCATAGCCACTACTACTGGGACGAGACTGTCCAGTGCCAGGAGGGAGAAGCTCCATGTTCCCCATTATTACACGACAAAAGACCAAGTGTCGAACCCCATTTTCATCATCATCACAATAACTTGCACTGTAAATAAGCCAAACTTGAAACTTTCTCTAACCATTCCAACAGAATAATCTAGAGTATAAATCCAAATCCAAATAATAACATAAAGTGGACCATAAATAAAACATCATGATAAAAAAAAATGGAAAAAATGTTCTTTGTATTTAACAAATATCTTTAAAATATATTTATTATATTTATATTTATACTCGGAATTTATCAAAGAATAAACATATTGACACTACCATTAATAACGATAAAAAATATCAAGAAGAAAGATATTCTTAGAACTCCACCCTCAAACTAAGAGGGGCAGCAAAAGCCAATTAAAGATTATTCTGGCAATTAATCATATTCATAACAAACTATAACCAGTATTGGACAAGGAACTATTAAACCATAAAAGTGTCAAAGACAGAAATGGCAAAAGATTCAACTATAAAATGATTAAGTTTATAGAATCGATTAAGGCACAAAAAGGCAGAATACATTCATCTTACAATAGACTCGAGACAAGTACATTTCTTTCAATAAATTGCATAAATACTTCATCAGATCATGTATACTTGTATAGTATGAAGAGAGAACAATGCAGGATATGACATACACACAGTACGGAGTAAAAGTGAGATCAGGAGTGGGAGAAAATGCAAACAAGGAATTTACTAACATGTACTTTTACAAGTTAAGTGAAAGAGTGGAAGTGGAACCTTCCCATTATATTCAGGTACAGATTTTAGTGACTGATTTCATTACAACTTACAGGATCAACTTGCTCACACGCCATGCAGCTTAGTATAGAAATCAAAAGAAGAAAGCCAATATATTTCTATAAGTACGATTATGATTACCATTATCGATAGTAGTATTTCAAAGAAGTTGATGACAAGAAAACTCAACCTGGCATAAGGGCAGCTAGCAGCTGCAAGATGAACACCACTGCCATATGTGCATTTAGATGCAGATAGTTCACAATGACCAAGCCCATACGTCATCATTGTAGACAATTCTCCTTTAGAAGAAGCAAGCCAAGCATATCGAACATTAGCATCCCCACGCCAGTTTTTTGTAATTTCAGCTTGCTTCTCGAATAGCTCCAATCGCGCTTGCATCAACGGACTTGAGCAGCGGTAAATCTCAACTATGTCAGTACTACCAAAATCACTCATTCCCTTGAGAAACATATTCTGTACAGTATCCAAATCTAACTTTGCATGTACAAATTCAGTATAACCATTGATAACTATGTTTTGATTTTGCTCAATGGCTTCACCAACATTTCCATAGTCCATTTTATTATTGCTATCTTCAACTTCATCATATTGACTGCAGGTCTTATTAGCATCAACTTGAATATGCTTAACTAAAGCATTGGACTCCCCACTACACTCTCTTAACTTGGTTTCGCCTACTCCATTTATTTCAATTTCTAAGTGTAACTTTATTTCATTAGATTCATAAGGATCTTGAAACAATGAGTCGTGACTTTTACCCTCATCTTGTTTGCCGAAATCATAAGGCTCTTCATCAGAAGCAGCAATGATTTCAGGGAAAAAGCAGCACCCAGTCTCATCAATCCAAGCAATAGGTTGCTGCAAACCAGTTTTCAAGTCCATCTGATACATGTGCAAAAAATCTAGCACAAGATGATGACCATTTAACTCTACCTCCACAGCTGCCTTCTTTACATCAAGATCTTTTTTAACCAAGTCAACAACATCCTTAGGAAAGTCCATCCATTCACCATTCTGGTAGAACATCAAACGTTCCGGCCTCCCACTCTTCTTATAGTTGAAATAATACCTAACTAAGGATCGACCAATACGAGTCCCAGAGTTGGTCAGCTTGCTTTTATACCTACCCAATCTCATTCGTTTGGCAAACCTGTTTGTTGGTGACATAAATGATGACCATCGAGGTAACACTGATCGTGAAGCTCCATTTAGATAAGCAGCATATTGGATAGCCCGCTTCCGCTTCAAATTAGGCACAATCCTATCCAATGCCTTTCCGCTTTTTGCTTCCATTTCTATCTACTGGATCAATTAATATAAACACGTTCAAATATAAAAGCTCGGATATGGCAGTCAAATAGAACTGTAAACCTTGAGCAGTTTTAGATAAACTGCATCGGTGATGGTGAAGTCTGTGACATCAAGAATATTTTGCAGTCCCTGGATATTAAAAAATTTAAAATATTGAACTAATAATAGGATCATGTGCTGATCATTATAAAATTGAGATGATAAACAATATGGAATTAAACAATAAATGCATTCCCTGTATAATGAAAAAAGTAATCTATAATACTTTTGCAAGCAAAATATTGCAAAAGTACTATCTACAACAAGACAAAAAAAAAAAAAAATAGAGAAAAATAAAAAAGAAAAAAGAAGATCAAAGTATTAAATTTATAAAACATACCAACTGTGTGATCAATTACGTTCAAAATACAGCACATGAAAAGCTTTAAACATAAATCATATGAAGTGAACAAGGTTAGGTAATGCCAATTCACTCTACACCAAATTAATTCAATCATGCATCGAATAGTTCTCAACTGCTGAATGTCACTTAATCTTCAAGAAACAAAAGACTGCAAAACTTCAAGAAAATAATGGTGATTCGGAATCCTCTCCAGACAATTTCACAAAATTGATCGTGTTTCTTGACATCAGAAAACACAGTCAAGGGAGCTCAATTGATACATCACTTTGGCTTTCTAGATTCGTCCAAATGCCATTGTTTAATATTACTTATCAATTGCTATATTCTTATTTAAGAGGGAGAAAGAGATGCAACCAAGTCTTATTATACCTATACCTTCTCAAGTTTCAAGCACCATAGCAATGTGTGTGATGTGGTAGAAGATGATAACAGCAGCTTAAAGATGGCTTAATACAAAACCCTGGGCCAGTTTATATGAGGGTCACTAACATACTAAGCAACAACCCAGTCTCTCAATTCTCAAAGAAGAAATAAACTAAGGTTCAGACCTCAAAAAAAGGTCACATGCTAGTCATGCAGTTAAATACGTAAAAAAAAAAAAAACAATAATATCAAAACATAACAGACCTAAACAGACAACAAAAACAAGTTATGAATATATAACTTCTTGAAATTGACAAATCAGTGAAATTTAAGAAATACTGCAAAAAATTGAGAAAAGGCACATATATAAAACCAGTTATGCATACCCAGCACCGAAGATAGTGTTCATACAGTTCATGCTTTTCTCTGATACATCTCTGCTCCTGATCATGGAATTTAATAATAAAATTTCAAAGACAAATCATCCAAGGTACGATATTCCGAGGAAAACACCACAATAATTTTTTGTATAATTAAAACAACAAAACCAGTAGCTTTCAAAAGCCGCAGCCAAAGAGATCGTTAAATCAACAAATCAAAACACAGCCCCAACAAAATAAATAAAATAATAAATAAATAAATAAATAAATAAACTCTTTATGAAAATCACTTCCAAAAGCCCCAAAAATGATGAAAAGAATAGAAAAATTAGTTGAAAAACACAGAACAATCGAAACCGGTCCCGATCTAACAAAATCCAAGGTCCAAATGAGAAGTCAACAGAGAGGAAGTTAAAAAAAAAAAAAAACTTGGAATCGAAACAAATATTTAAAAAATCTAGAAGGATGAAATCAGATTGAGAAAATTAAAAGGAAATTGAAAATTAGCTGAGTATGAAAACATACAAAATAATAGATATATATATTATAGATATATACCTCTTCCTTTCTCCTAAGCTAATTACTTATGAGAAATTCAATTATTCATCGAAGGAAAGGGTTCTTCCATTGACATGGAATTTATGTGCGAGAACGAGAAACCCTAACTGGAGGAGGTGGCGGCGGAGGTATGGAGTGGTAAACGACGGCTAAGAAAAAGAGAATGAAGATTGTTAAGTCGGTGGCGACTTCCAAGCACACGCTATTTTCCTCCTTTCCAAGCAAACCGACCCAGGTTAGGATTTGATAACGTTACCCGCATTGGGCCTCGCTTTTTTCACGGCCTTTATCTCATCTCATTCCACGCTGACTTGTCACTTTTGTCTTTGGGTTTGGACTGTTATTGCTTCTTCTTCTTTTTAAAAAAAAAAAAAAAACTAAAAGACTCAAATTAGTCCCGAAAATCTTCGATTACCCATTTTCATTTTTTGAGAAAGATAAATTAAGTGATTAACCACTTAGTCCCTCAAATTTATAAATTTGGGATACATTAGTGGTGAATTCTCCCAAACCTTGCATAATTTTTGGGTAAAAATTACACTGCTTAGGTGGTCCAATCAAATGACACCATCTCATTTATATTGAGACACTTCAATTTTAACATTTACTACTCATTATTATTCATTTAAAAAATCATTAATTTTTTCTTATTAATTTTAGAGTCAAATGGACCTATTTGCCCTTTTCACTATTCCACCACTTTCATCCTCCTCTACCATGAGCCCACTCCATAACCATCAACACCACCCAACAAAGCTTCATCCAAGCCAACCACACTAGCCATCACACACCTTCCATCTTGCTGCTCCCGGTCATGAATCCGGCCACCATGTCAGGCGTGCTCCGGCCACACCATTTTTTGCGCGTCGTCGCGCCGATTCCTCTCACAAGCCACCACCACAGACAGACGCGAACCACCGTCGCAGAAGGACACGAACCACCATCGCAGAGACGGAGCCACCGCTCCCCACACCATCTCCGGCACTTCACCAAGTTACAGATAGTATGTGGTTTAGGTTTAGGGTTTGTGAGTGAAGGCCATTTGGTTTGGGCCATTTTTCTAAAAAAAAAAAAAAAAAAAACCACTTTGGGCCTAAAATTTTAGGGAGCTTTCAATGTTTTTTTTTCCCTATTTGACTTAAAATTATAAATAAAAAGATTCCCTCTTCTAAAAATAAATAAAACTTTTATTGAAAAAAAAAACTTATTCTCAAAACACATAATTTAAAAATCATAATATCTTGTAAAAATTATAAATAACATTTTTGTTTTTGGTGGATAATTATAAATAACATATATGTTTATGGATTTAAGTTGTTATAAGAATAGGCCCAATTTGTAAAAAAAAGAAAAAAGACTAGGCCCAAATATTTTTTCTTTCACAGACCTGGCCCAAACCAAATGGCCTTCCCTCTCCCACACCCTAAACGTATATCAGTAACAGTGCAAAGTTGAGGTGCTGCTCCCAATTGAGTGTGACGGCGGCTGACGGCGGACGGAGGAGTGCGTCATGACACGACTATGGGGTCATGCTGCAGTGGTTCGGCCGTTCTGGTCGCGGCGGTGGGGCCGCGCTGCTTTGGGGTCGCGACGCTGGGCTCGGTTGGGCTAGATCTCTGCTATGGTGGTTGGCCGCGGACGCGCGATGGATCACGGAGGACATGGTGCGGTGCGCGACTGACAGTGGGTGACCGGATTCATGATAGGAGCAATGATATTTGACTTAAATCTAATGGAGCTTGGTCATTCAGTTGTTCTTGGTTGTCCTTGGTTAGAATGGTGATGGTGGTTACTGTTTGAAAAGGTGCTGCAGATGAATGATATGGTTGGATGACAGGGGCAAATAGGTCCTTTTCACTATAAAATTAATAAGAAAAATTAATAAATTTTTAAATAAGTAATAATGATTTGTAATTGATAAAAATGAAATATCATTATATAAATGAGATGGTGTCATTTGATTGGACCACTTAGGCAGTGTAATTTTTACCCAAAAATTATTAAAGGTTTGGGAGAATTCAGCTACATTAGTCCTTCTTTTCACTTCCAAATACTGATTATTTGCTTATGTGTCATGTTAACCATTCTGTCTGACTTGTTAGTGATCCTGCGTGGCCTATAGCAAATTTTCACTGTGAAAATTTAACGGAAATGGAAAACATGCAAAAGTTTAATACCAATATACCTTAAAATTGTGTATGTTTTTCAATTTTTATTCGTTTTTCATGATGGAAATATGTCATTGCCTACGCAGGACCACTAACAAGTCGAGCAGGATGGTTAACAAGACACATATAGGCAAGTAAATGGACATTGAAAGTAGAATGAGAGACTAATGCATCCCGCGTTTGTAAATTTGAGGGACTAAATGGTTAATTTACTTTTTCGGGGCCAAAAGTGGGCCTCAAAATTTTTCAAGGGCTGGTTTGAGCCTTTATTCTAAAAAAATAATAATAAATCTAGTTCATAATCATCCACCTTTTACATATGTGCTTTAATAACCATTTGATAAGTATGATTTTGATTGAAATTGATTTTGTAAAATTAATTTGGTTACAAATGTGATTAAAGTGAAATAATTTATGTTTGTATATTTTTATTTTGAAACCAATTTGATGTAAAATTTAAGGTAAAGTTAACGGTAACTTCTAATCAAAATCATTTCTAAAGCAAAGTCAAATTTGTCTTGTGGTAACTTCTAATCAAAATCATTTCTAAAGCAAAGTCAAATTTGTCTTGTGGTAACCAAACACCTTATTTTTACTAAAATTGTGTTTGATAGAGGACAAAATCAATTTTACAGCTTTCTACCGTGGAGCCAAACATGCACGTACACCATTTGTTTTACAATCTATCCTTTTTGTAAAGGCAAGAGTGTTGTATAGCTTCTCATGTCATGTGTTCTAGTTTGTTTAAGTTTGCACGAGGCTTATGGAGTATCCAGACTAATCGACCGTTTTTAATTAGGAATAAATATCGTTAGGAGAAGTGATATCTACATGCTCACTGACACTTTCTTTCCAACACGCTCTTTACTATTTCTTAAAATTCATGTGGGTTCCACTGTTTTGGAATCGAGTCTTTCTAATTCAAGTGGGTCTCACTAAAATTTTGTAGGACCCACATCAATTTTTAATCAATAGGAGGGAGTATGTTGAAAAGAGAGTGTTAGATAGTGTATTGCCAGAATTCCTGTCACGGCTAATGCATATACCATCCTCTTTAGGGCTCGTTTGGTGATCAGGATAGGATAGGGGTGGATATGATAAGAGAGCAGGATAGGAACATGATAGGATATGAGTAGTGTAACATCCCTGACTGCTTTATGGATTGACGACTGTCCCCACAAACCAACACGAGTCTTTTCAGCGTGCTTTGTCCTCACTCACACGCTTCCTGGAAAACTTCCCAGGAGGTCACCCATCCCAGAATATCTCAAAGTCAAGCACGCTTAATTGTGAAGTTCTTAAGTGATGGGCTACAAAAAGAAGATACATCTTGTTGGTATAGATAGTACCAATCAATTCATATAAGTCATACTCAATTGTATAGTCCCACACCTACACAGTCTCAGGATCCCTCTCATTCCGATGTGTAATCGGTTCATTCATGTGCCCCTCCGCCTAGAAGCCTGCCAGGAGCCGCTCCTGTAACACCCCGCTTTTTGTTAAGTGCTTTCCTTAAGCTGATTTTGTTAAGTTAGAATTGTTGGTTAAGGGCTTAGTGGGATTTTTGGCTTAAAAGTCCCTTTCTGGTACATGAGCACGCCCGTGCTCAATAGTGAGCACGACCGTGATCAACGTGTGGACCACGTCAGCACGACCGTGCTCAAGGGGGAGCACGACCATGCTCAAGTTCAGACTATATATGTTTGCACAGGAACCGAGGGTTTACGTGAAAACCCTATTTTGGTGGCTGCCACCACCCTAGTGCGGCCGCTACTATTTCATTCCCTTTTTCCCTCATATTCAAGGCAATTCTTGAGTATTGGAGGCCTTTAGGAAGCGTTGTTTCGTCTGTGCTCATATATAGGTAATGTTCTTTGTCTCTTGTGGTTTCCTTTCATGGTTTCGAATTGGGAACTAATGAGTTTTGTATTTCTGTTTAACCAAGGCTTGATTGTGGATTGAGCCGCTTGAAGGGAAGGAACCGTTTTGCTGTTAGGAGCTCATGTTTGTTTTTAGAGCAACCTTCATCTAGGTATGGGGAGAGGGGTAGTGTACTCATTAGGCAGTGGGGGTAGTGTAAGGTAAGGGGGTTCCCATGATATGTGTTTATGTTCTTGATAGTTGTTTAATGAGTATGATGATATGTTAATTATTGTTATTAACATGATGTTGGTTGATTGATGTTGTGGCTGTGATGATCAGTATGTTGATAAGATATTAATTGGTTAATTAGGTTTAAGAAAAACATGTTAAGTTTAAACGATTAAAGACCCTAAAATTTGGCTAAGAAATTGGTATCAGTTTCTGCCCAGAACAGCATTGTCGTGCATTGAGCACGACCGTGCTCCCAGTTTGAATTCTGGAAAATGGCCGCGCTTTAAGCACGGCCGTACAGCAGAGGAGCACGACCGTGCTCCACTTAAGCAGCAGCATGCCCGTCAAGTGTTAAGCACGACCGTGCTCACCCCTCCTGGACAGAAACAGAATTAAAGGACTTTAAGGGGTTTCAAACCCCATTTCCCCAATGATGATTAGTTGACATAGCTAATCAAAGATGAAGATTAGACAACCTGGTTAATAATCGTCTAAGTTGATTAAGATAATAAGATGTTAAGTCGGTATCCGTTGGGTTACTGCACGTTGACAAGTTATACCTTGGTGCTTATGGCCAAGGGGGCCTTGACCCCATGGTTTGGGTCTAAGGCGTTGTTGATGTTGAAGTCTTGGATGCTTATTGGCCCAAGCATATTGAGTTGAACCTTGGTGCTTATTGGCTAAGGGAGCCTTGACCCTACGGTTTGGGTCTAAGGTTACACTGATGTTGAGGTTGAAGTCTTGGGAGCTTCATGGCTCAAGGAGGTGGTTGAGATTGTTTGTTATTGTGCCATTTGCATATAGCATTGGAGTTGTTGATGGGGGAGGTTCGACATAGGGGAGATCGCCCGAGAATACGGTGATCTGGCCATCCACGATAGGTCACTCGATGGTTTGGTGACCGCGGCCCCCTCGTGATGAGGCATCCATGGTTTGATGCGTTGGCTATCTATGGGGTTCATCCAATGTTTGGTGAACTGCCGGTATTGGTGCTTCTATGGCCAATACGGATATGTAACTCCAAAGTCGTTCATTCTGAGTTAGTTGGATCCACATGCATAATGGAGTAGCGGAGTAGTTGATGCATTGCACCGCATATCATACTTGGTTGGTATGATATTGTTGGATGTTGATGTATGCTAATGTATGTTGCTGATGTATGTTATGACGATGCCATGTTGTATGTTTACCTTGCTTCCTATCTCTATGCCGTTATTGTTTACATGATTCTTACTCCCCGTTGTTTGTTTGTTTGTTTGACCTGATTGGCAATTTGCAGAGGATGACGAGCAGCCCAAAGAGGAGTGGCTCTGAGGAGCCAGCACTCATAGTTAGAGCCTTTTCTTTCAGTTGTTAGTTTAGTTGTTTTTCCGAATTGTACGAAATGGTTATACCAGCTCTGAATTGTGACATCGGGGTTGGGTCGTTTATGTTTATCGTTGTGAACACCTAATTTTGTCCGTATGTTTCTAATTATTGTTTTGAAAAAAGAATAAACATTAAAAAAAAATTAAAATTTTTTTTTGGGCCCATTTTCATTTTATTGTTGTAAGTGTCTTGTTTGAAGCCCATCCAACCCAAAAAAAAAAAGGACTTTGACTTTTATTTTAAAAAATATAAAAATATTGGAATTTTTGTCTTTTGCTTCCCTTTCCACGTTGCTATATCCTCCCTCTCATTTCAGGTAAACCAGCTTTCTCTTTTATTTCCATTCCTTTGTTTTCTTTCACTTTTTTTCCCCCAAAACAGGGGGCACCATCCCTGCACCTACAGCAACCAAGCAGAGTAGTGGGAGCACCACACCATGGCACCACCATTTGTACAAGTTTTCGTCCTCACCTCTCAGAGAAAATAACGGATTTTGTTTTGTTTCTCATCCTATATATATATATATATGTTACAATTCACGATTTGGGGGGGGTTCAGAAAAATTTCTCAGATCACTCTTCATCACATGGTATCCCATTCTCTACTTCACTTTCCATCTTCCATCTTCTTCTTCATTAAAAAATGAAATAAATAAAACTCTCCCTGGACACCATAAAAACGACATTTCATCTTCAACACCATCCCCTCCATACCAATAACAGCTCCCCCTCAATCTACCACAACCTTTCACTACCATTCCAAATAAAACAGAAAAAAGAAAAAAGAAGAAGAAGCAGAAACACAAAACACAGAGTGCTCCGCCACCGCCATCTCTGTTACTTCCTTGTTCTTCGTCACCTCCGCCACGACAACACCACCGAACCGTCGCCATCTCTGCCGCTGACTCCGCCTCGGACCGCTGGCCTTCTTTTTCTCAGTCACTGCAGCGCCGCCACGCACAGCCAAAAGCAGATCCGCCCAGCGCCGCAAGCTGCCGCCGATCGCGTCCTCCACCAGATCCAAGCCACCCGTCACGTCTCCACCTCAGATCAGCCACCCTTCTCCACCACGTCGTCCCACGCCGTCCCACCGTGACAGACGCCCGCCGCCACTCGACATCACCCGCGCGTCCAGTCGTGCTGTGTCTCCGCCCCACACGATTCCCTTTTTTGCTCTCCTCTGTTGGTAACTGAGGAAGATGGAAAACTTCCTTCACTTTTTGTTTTGTGTTTTTTATCTTTTATTATCATTATCATGTGATTGTTATTAGGTGGGCTTCTGATTGGGGTTTCTGGGCTTGTTTTCTTTCTTCTTCTTTTTTAAGTTCCTGGTAAATTTTTAGTTTGTGGGCTTGTCTGTTGGCCCAACTACAATTTTTAATAAGAGAAAAGAAAAGAAAATCAATAAAAACAAAACAAAACAAAATATTTTATAAAAAAAAGCTTTCTGATCATGGGCCTTCCAGAATTGGGTCCAATTTTGTTGTTATCTCATAAAAATGTGTCTTTTCAAATAATATAATTTTTTGTAAGTGAATAAAAAAATAAAAAATCTTAAAGTGTCGTATGAATTGTAAGGGTTTATCGTATAGCATTGCTATCTTGGACCCTGTGCAAGAGTGAATTTATTTTTAAAATAAGACCCCTTTTAAAAATTACATAAAAAAATCATTTCTTTTTTTCCAAAAAAATTAAAATCAACTAACCAATCAAACATTTTCTATAAGAACTACGTGACTTTGAGTTTCCCATCGCACCTGGAAATACGTAGGAGCAGAATCAATCATTTTGTCAAGCCAAAATTTAATTTTCTCTTTTGTTATGTTTATTTTTTATTTAATTTAAAAAGTGGGGTAAAATAAATATTTTCAAAAGTTATTATAATTCGTTTGCACAATTAACTTGAGGTACCGTTTTTAAAACGGGCGATGTAGGGTGCTAACACCTTCCTAACTCGTAACCGACTCCTGAACTCAAATCTCTCTCTCTTTTTTTAAGACCAGTTTCCTTAAAATAAATGGTTTTTCCAATGTTTTTCCCAAATAAAATATCGGTGACGACTTCTCTGTTTTTACCTTCTTTTCGTGGCTCCCGGACGGGACGGTCACGACAGTGTGTATTGCTGATGAGAGTGTGCCATGAATGATGTGGGTTTGAATAATGAATGTCCTATTTCCAAATTGATTAATTCTCCTAATAAATTCATTTTACCCTCTGCTTTTAACTTTTCATGTTCCAGATGATATTTTCCGTGTATGTAGTTTATGTGTATTCTATTGATTAGATCGGAACAATTGAATGTATACTCTGACTATGATTTCTAGAAGATATGTAGAAAATGAGTTTTATTATGATTTATGATGCAATCATATTGAGCTTTAAACAATGTTCTTTTACTAATTTATACATTGAACTTAATATGCATTTGTTTTTCCTATATCATTCACGATGAGATTCAGTTTGGATGTTCAAAGCTTATGTGGCATCTACATTTGTATCTTTGATTTGGACTGTAGTTTTATATTGATTTTATAATATATAAAAAAATGCAACCGTAAATATTTAAGGAGTGTTTTTCTTTTAAAAAATGTTGATGCATGTTTCTGGTTTCATGTTGGCCTATTTGTATGCCTGGTTCTGTTTACAAATATGAACTTGCTCATCAATTTTTATTTTTTTTTAATTCTGTTCACCAGCATCATAGAAATGTGTACAAATGAAGCTTTAGGGGAACTTGTTTGCAATTGATTAGTTACACTAAGCTATTCTTAGCTGGCATATCAATGCTTTTATTAGTGTTTTTATGTAAAAGGATAAAATATTACATAAATGGTCCATATGGATGGCATATATAATCTCTTCATTATTTTCCTTCAAGTGTGCATATAGTCTTCAGTTGAAATTTATCTGTGTTAGGTTTTGTTGTATATAATGTCTAACATCTCTTGTTGATTTTCTTTTCATTGAGGCCTTTTTTCGAAGTTAGTTGGTTGAAGTAAATGTAATTTTGCTCATTGAATCTATTAAGAGCTTGTTTAGTAGAGCTTTCTCTTTATAATTTTATGGGTGGAACCTTTAGGGAGAAATAGAATGCATGTAAGAAGACCATCTTAGTAGGAAATACCAGAAGTTATGTTTATACAGTGGTAATAACTACAAAAAAAAACATTTAAAAAAATCATGAATCATTTTGACTTTAATATAGTAGTTCTATGTTTTCTGAATAGGTTTGAGAATTTAGAAGAATTGCATACTTGAATGTGGTATATATTTTGGAAGTCATGTTGACATTAGTTTAGAACTAAAAATAATAATATATATATATATATATATGATTTTTAGTTTAAATGGATTGTATATGTGAGTATATGTTAAAATTGTGTTTTCTAGTATGAACTCCTGGAATTCGAGGACGAATTCCTTTGAAAGGGGGTAGAATGTAATACTTGACAATTTTTATAATTTAAAATTTAAAAGTTTAAATGACAATAAGATCAATAATTTAAAAATTTACTCTTTGTATGAAGGTTCCACATGATAAATTTTTATTTTTTGGTTATAAATACATTTGTAATTATTAAATTGCGCTATAAATTTTTTTTTTTTTAAAAAAAAAAGCTTTCGAGCAATCTTTAGAAATTAATTTATGATTTTAGGGCCTAGACATGGTGGTGCATATCTGACAAACTCTTAGTAAACAAATTAATAAAATTTAATTAATAACACTAGTTATTTAATGGGAATATGAGCTTTTACTAACTCTCGGGCCCAAGTTTATGTTAAGAAGGGGTGACACCCCTTCCTCCGACATTCATCTATTTTTGAAACCCTAGAGAGAAACTAGAGGGAGAAAGTGTGAAAGAGCTTGAGAAAGAGGAAAGGCATGGAAGGGATAGCTTAGGGTGTCTCTTCTCCATTTTCATCTTCTTGCAAATTTCATATTCATGGAACCCTAGAATGGTATCTACCAAAGAGGTGAGGGATTGTATTTCTTTTTACGATGAATGATTGCTATGAATGGTGAGGGTATGCTCTTTGTTCATTCTTTTATGCTATGAATTATTATTTATTTATTTTTCTTTATCTTGTTCCCTTTGCGATACACACGCAGCACTAGCTGCAAGGTTTCTTTCAAAAAAAATTTAGAAGCCGTGAACTATAAGAGAAAAAGCTATAGCTTATCTTCAATTAAAAAAAAGTATGGGTTTTTGTTAGTTTGACTTAAAAATGATTAGGCTTGCACCATGAAATCTCTGGAAAGAAAAAGCCAAACCTAAGGGACTAGTTATATAGTATTGAGGAAATGAAAGATTTCTTTTTATACATGTTGAACTGCACCTGTGAATGAAAGTTTATTATGCATACATGTATATTGCCTAGAACTCGGCGTTGAATATGTATATTATTCAAATGGAACTTGATATGGATTTGTATACTGCAATATGCAATAGAAATGGGGTGTGCTCTGTTTTTATGAGAAAGCAAAGTGTGTAAGTATGATGATGTAATATATGTAGCTTATATATTGATGTATTAGGATGAAAATTTTATTCAAGAATTGGAATTTGATTGAGACGATTATGATATTGGACAATATGAGATTGACCTTGATTATGTTAACTTGATAATGAAGTAATAAGATGTGATGAAATGTACACTATGGATTTGACTTTGTTTACATGAATTGAGTTGTGAATGCTTTGAAGTGATTATGAAACTTTATATGTGTATATCTTTGGTGTGATGTTTGTAAGGGGTACTTAGTGGAATGGATTGACAAGTTATGTTCCGAATCTTTCGGTAGGCGACCCGGGGAGCGGGAGGTTCTGGTATATAAATGTCACCGCCGGGGATGAGGGGACCCCATTAGATACCCCGGGCGTTGAGGAGGGATGTTGATATTTGTCGGAGGGTGCGGTATCTCCGAGGTACGAAATTAAAACCGTCGGGTGGGGGATCTTGAGAGAACAACCCCAAGTGGACCCAAAGATTTGATGTATATGATATGATGTGTATCCCCTTATGAGCGGACATGAGTTTGAGAATTAAATAAAGTGCAAGTCATTCCACAAATACTATTCTGAGAGGCAAGATGTCCACCTAGTATTTCCTTTCTGTCTGCTTATGACTATATGGTTGAGAAGTATAAACTTGAAATGATTATCTATTTGTTGGATCCAAAGGTTGCGTGTGACTGTGTGATTTCTTTTCGCATTTGACTTTGTGTGACTGCATGTGGTTAGGGGAAACTCCCTCACCGAGTTAGTAGACTCACCCCATATTTAACATTTCAGTTTCAGGTTGAGAACCTTCAGGGTCCTCTCTATTGTTTGGAACCGCTAGGAGCCTTGGATGTCATGTGGATAATGGTTTTCAATGGGGTTGTACCCTTATGTTTTAAAAGTTGTATTAGTTCAAGACAGGACTTTGTAATTTTTGTTTGTCTTTAGTTACTCTGATGAATTATGTTTATTATGTTTTGGATGAATGTAATTCCTTTACTTTGAATGAGACGAATTTTTGTATGCTTGTGAGGCTGCGAAAGAGAAATGAGAGAATTTCCCTTTCGGCCGGTCATGCCTACGAAATTCGGGTCATGACACCTTGTTCGTGCCTTCTTGCACTGGCGACCACTCCCCATCCTCGTCAACACAGGGCGTCACAAGTAGGATAAGCTGTTATCCTATCCAATGTTTGGTGTCCACCAGATAACTAACTAGATAGCAATATAATTTTTGTATGAATTTTAAAAATTTTCATTTTTATTCTAAATATTTTCATATTTTATTAGATTTTAATTTTTTTTATTTTAATTTTTTAAATCATATAAAAAAATAAAGTTATCCTGTGATAAAATTACCTATAACTTTTTAAATTTTTAAAATATTGTTTAACTTTAATTAATTTTTTAATAATTTTAAATATTCATTTTTAGTTTTTTACTTTACATATAGGTAAATTATTAGATTAATATTTTATATTTTTCAGTTTCTTAAAATAATATAAAATGACAAAATTAGCCTTGTGATAAAATAAAAATAATTTTTAAAAATAATTTTTAATTTTTAATTATTTTAATTATTTATATTTTATTATACATTTTTTTGGTAACCATATTATATTTTATTGTACTTTAATTATTTATATATAAAATATTTTTATATTTTAGGCTTAATTACACTTTTGGTCCCCCAAGTATTGGTAATGTGCGATTTTGGTCCCCCACATTTTTTTCGAGCGCATTTGGTCCCCTTAGTTTTCTAATTGTGCAATTGTAGTCCTTCTATCCATCTACTGTCAAATTAATAATAGAGTTTGCTGACGTGGCATGCCAATTGGATTAAAATATATTAATTTATTATTAATTTTTATTTTTAGATTAATTTTTTAAAAAAGATAAAAAATTAAATATGATTTCGTGCCCCTTTTTACAGATTGAACCCTAATGAATTTTGTTACCAAATCCCTACCCATCTCTGCGCCGCCAGCTCAAAATCCCCCTCTTTCTCTGCCCCAACCTGTGCTTCCCTTATTATTGCTCTGAATCTGAAAGCTTTCATTTGGATTCATGAAGACACCGCGTTGTTCATCGTCCCACCAACCTTCTCCCTTGTGATTGATGGAATACAACTAGAGCTCCTAGCAATCCCAGCCTTGCTATGGCCACCATCCTTAGTACTCTTACGATCTCTATGACACGTAGACATGGTGCTCTTGCTTCTTGAAGTTTTCTTCAATATCTCTTTGATTGCTTCAGCATGGCATAACACAGGATACAACCTACCAAGCCTATTGAACCTGACACAAGCGCTCACGTGCTCTTCCACAGCTTCCTCTCTCTTCCCACCATTTTTTCCATCTCTTCATTCACTGCTGCAGCACATAACCCGCACAATAACCTCTGGAGAACATGTCATGCACGCTTTTGATGTACTCTTTGAGATGGGTAGGGATTTGGGAACAAAATTCATTTAGGGTTCAATCTGTAACAAAAAGTCACGAATTTGGGAGCTCATTTGAAACATATCAAGGGTCCACTAAAAAATTATATTTATTTTTTTTAAAATTTTAAATCTAAAAATAAAAATTAATATATTTTAATCCAACTGGTATGCCACGTCAGCAAACTCTGTTATTAATTTGACAGTAGATGGATGGAAGGACTACAATTGCACAATTAGAAAACTAAGGGGACCAAATGCGCTCAAAAAAAATGTGGGGGACCAAAATCGCACATTACCAATACTTGGGGGACCAAAAGTGCAATTAAGCCTATATTTTATTATACATGAAATCACCCTATCCTATCCTGTTGAGTTCTAACACAGCCCTCCCTTCAGGATATAATTTTAACTAGATGGACAGGATATGATAGGTGGTATGATTGATTTACCCTATCTTATTGGCTCATCAAACAATATTTTCAGACGGGATATAATAACTTATCATATCATATCTCTCTTATCCCGGCCATCAAAGCCCTCGGCTTCCCATTCCAAAAGACATTAATGATGTCTAATTAGTTAGCTATATAACGAGATCTAGTAAAAAAAACCTTCGGAGAGAGTATTTGGGCTCTCAAGTCTCCACCCCGGTATCTGGATCTAGTCCAGTTACTGATATGGGACCGCACGGGTCAAACAGAGAGATTACATGCTTTTGGCCCAATAAGAGGAAACAGTTCTGTTATTTGCAATCTTTTTCCCCGATTTTAAACACTAGCAATTTTTATCGTATACTCTTATTTTCGTACCTCTCTTTCACAATTTTTTCCTCTCCATAATAATAATATCTTCCTCTTCTGCGAGGCTGTGAAGCAGAAACCTACACACAAGTAATTTTTCGGAAAAAGTGAAAGTGTTCATCATTCATAACTGCATTTACTATAATTTTGTAACTGAGGCTAAACACATGTTCCACTCGTGTCCTCCTCTGTGTGATCTAGACTCCATTTGTTAGAGATGGAAAATTTAATTCCGTCTCTGCTTAAAAATGAATGGGAACAGGCGAAGGGGTTGTGAGGTAATAGTGGAAAAATAGAGGGGCAGATTATCAATTTTTATAACAGAGTATGGGGAATGCTAATTTCGGGGCAATGATTAAAAAATAAAAATAACAAATATTTATGAAAACATGTTGTATTTATTATTTTATAAAGTGATATATTTAATTTGCCATAAAATCTTGCTCTTTATATATTTCTTAATTAGTATGTATTTTTAAGACACTTAGTTAAGAAGACTCGTACAGTATTTATGAACCAGATTATATGGGATACAATGGAATTTAGTCAATTTACCCTATTTTTGAACATTAAAAGTAAAAATAATAAAGTGTGTGGATCCATTTTTGAAATCATTTATGTTATTTGAACAATAAAATTTAGACAATATATATGATATCGTACATATTTATTTTTATTTCTCTATCTTTCTCTTATATTTTAGTTTTTATATACATAATCCAGAATATCCAAGAATAGATTAAAAAAACATAAAAAGACATGTCTTATGTTTTTTTTTTTTTTTTTAAATTCAAAACTCACACTAATTAGTCACCGAGTGGCATACGATCACGATGTCCTGTTTTGTGTTAAAAAACTTATGATTCTGAAGTCCATGGTAAGAGTAGCCCATTATTCACAGGTGCATAATGCATGTGCAACTGGATGGTAACAAATCAAACAGCAAAGTTAGGGACATGCTACATGCTTGGTCAGGTCTGGTCAAGTAATTGCTCCGACACCCTCACTCTGCGGAAGCAACCAAATCAAGAGAGAATCCAGTAGAACTTGAAGCCCTACTGTGCGGTGGGTTCTAACATGAAGTACCTTGAAATGTGGTACACTCATGTACCATTAAGATGACTGATAATAGTAGGTCCAGCCAGTTTTTTGGTGACTTCTAGTGTGAAGTACCACTTTTAGTGGTATACTCATATACCACTAATTTTTTCATCAGGGACAATTTTGAACCCTTAGATATAATCATAAAATATTTAAGGGTCCAGATTAGTTGGTTAAAAAAAAACAAAAAAAAAAAGGAAATTGGCCCTTTTGCCCCCATCCCTATCGTCGCCGCAGGTCAATCTCGTTCATTCAGGTCATCCCCATGTACAGGCTTCAATAAGCCCCACGTTTTTCTTTGATCTGTGACTTGAGTGTCTTCATCATCAAGAGAATAGAACCCAATGTCTTCTGGATCCAAAACCAAGAACAAGGAGAATTGCGGCGACCCTTCAAGGATGACAGCGGGTTCCTACCCATCGCGAAGAGAAGGGACCATTCTGCCAAAAAGGATGGTTCGCGTCTATGAAGAGACTTGTGCTAAGTTATGTGTGTTGGGAGGAGGTTTTGCACCAAAAGGGTTTTGGGCATTATGGCCAACGATCACTCATATACTCATATTAATTGATTTTGCTGAGTCGGAGCCAAAAATCGTTTGTTAAGCTAAGTTTAAGGTCATACTTTGGGGGGAGATCTTCGTGGGATTTTGAGAAGGGTGCTGTTAAGGTGGTCGGTGGGTACGTGGTATTGGGGTGGTGGTGAAGGTAGGGAAGGAATGGGTGAAGAGGTTGATGACAAGGGTAGAAATGGGTTTTCCCAAAAAAATAATAGGAAAAAAATTGGGTTTTTAATGGTATATGAGTATACCACTAAAAGTGGTACTTCACACTAGAATTCGCCCAGTTTTTTTGGTTATTTTATTTTTGTGAAAACCCACTCCTACCCTTTATCTTTTCTGTTTCGCCTACGCTTCGTCTTCTCCGTTTCCTCATCATCATCCTTTTGTTTAGTCCTTCATCTTATGGTGTTTTTCACATTGCTTTATTTGCAGAAGAATGGATTTCTAGAATCTGAGCATTAATTCTATCAGTTTTTTTTTTGTCTCCCATGCCTCACAAACCTTTACATCTCTCCTGCCGCCCCCTTTTCATTGGTCATCTCCGTTTTACCGTCGACAAGATGGGTGGTCATGGCGGAGGAGCAAAGCTTGAGGATTTAGAAACCCATAGGATCAGTAAAAAGTCATCCACAAGAGCAAAAATTAAAACAACATATCCATAGGATGTTGAAAGTCATGAAACAGACCTTACCCAAACCTTCATATGCAAGCTCGATACATCAACATGGAAAAACAAAATTCCAAAAAAAAACAATAACCAAATATTCAAAGCTCCAAATCTGATTTTGAGGGAAAAAATAATCAAATAATATCAGCAATTTAACAAACAAGGTTCTAACATTTCTAACATCATCACAGTTCATAAGTTCAGAATATAACCTCCCTCTCTTCGTATTTGATGATGAATTTCCCTTATTCTTATGATAAACCCTTGTATAGTCTTATCTTACTATTAATTTCAGAAATTTTTCTATTAAATTAATTAATTGATGAAATCCCAAGAGGTATAGGGTCCAGTTGTGAGCTCTGGTCTTTCCACGAATGAGCTCTAGTCTAGTCTTCCACTAAATGATTTTATGTAGATGTAATTAAGGCATCTAAAAGAAGTTAACCTCTTTTCCAAAACCCATAGTTACCTCAACCTGGAGAACTTTCGGGTATGTTATCAGTGGGTTTCTTAAAATTTGTTCGTGGAGTTTGATAACCAAACCAGAGAGAACAGATTAGGAGGAAACGACGAGGGTGAGAAGAAGAGTTTCCGTACGGCGAGAGAGGAGAGAATTGGAGGAAGGAGAAGGACAAGATTGTCATGCTCAATTATTTTTGCTACCTCTATTACCAAGTCAAAGTTAAATTTATTTTTTTTTACCACCAAATCTGGACCATTGATTACTTTATTATTATATCCAATGGTTGAAAATCCTCTGTGATGAACAAAATTTGGGGTATACTGATATACCCATAAAAACCCTACTTCATGCTAGAATCCACCCTACTGTATAGTGCACAATGAGTCACACCTCACATCTCATGTTCCAATCACGATAAAGTAATATTATTTTTACATCAAAATTTGATATTATGGTCCATGGAGATATCCAAAGCATCTTCAACGAGAATTATCTGAGAGTTGCTTAACAATAAATAATATTTTAATGTGTCATATGATTTTAGATTGCTTAAAATTGGAGAGAGTTGCTTATATAAACAATCGTTCATTATGCGTTGCTTAACATTTATGTGTGTAGATGTATTAGAGAGAATATGAAATATTGAAGAGAGGTGAAGAATATTTGTGAGTTAAGCTGCTTGTCCGTAGAAATTCCCATTGGAGTGAAAATTGATAGGGTTGCTTAAAATTGAGGTGACCCATTTAAAAGGATAAAGTGAGTTGCTTATATGAAGAACATTGACGATATTCTTAGTTTTGAATAAGGTATTTATTACTTTACTCTTTCACTTTCTTTATTTCATTGGTTCACAACCTACTCAAAATTAGAATATTTTTTTATGATATCAAATTTTGGTATCAAAATATCATAACTCTTTGTTATAATAACAAAACAAGCATAGTCTCCCTAGCACGTGCTTTGCACTCTGTCTACACTGCATCGATGTCAATGTAACCTAGCTACACCTAATTCGCCTCTATTCCATAGCTTTTAGCTAGAGGTCAGACACAGTATTTTTCTGGCATTGGAGTCTGAGAAATTCTTATTGGAAGAAGTTTTCTATTCTATAGTTTTAAATATATAATAACTTAAACACATAATTAAAATGTAATAAAAAAATATTTGTTCGTAAATGATCATTTTTAATTTTAGATAAAAATAATTCGAGAATTTAAATTAAAATAAAAATAATACACTCCCATTAATGTAAAATGAAAAAAATTCTTATTCTAAAATGTCCTCTACTGTACATATTAGGCACATAAAAAACACTACATCTATAAAGATGCCCCTCTAGTGATGGTACTTTCTTCGTATATCACATCCTATATCTTATGCAGTTGTAGGACACTATTGTTAAAATAATAGTACTTGTATTTGTCGGAAATTAATATAGTCCGTTAAGTGCTTGATAACCGTTTGAGAAACGAGATTTTGAAAGGATCCGGAAGTGCTTGATAACCGTTTGAGAAACGAGATTTTGAAAGAAATTAATTTTAATGAATTGATTTTAATATAATTGAGTTTTAAATTAAGTGATTTATTTTTGAATTTTTTATTTTAAAAAACAAGTCTGATATAAAATTTAGTGTAATTTTTTAATCCAAAAACAGAAGCTACTCCAATATGCTTTCGATAGAATCAATTCTGGATGCAAAATTGTTTTCGTGTGTGTTTGGTTTCAGGTTAGAAACCTCAAGAGTTGATTCTGCCATCTGTCAAATATGATTTTAGTAAAAATGAGATATTTGATTACTGTCAGGAAAATTGATTTTGCCTCCAGAAGTGTTCTGACTAGAAGCTACAAAAAGTAGCTTTTGAGTTGAGTTGAGAAATTTACACTAAGTTTTACATCAAACTTGCTTTCAAAATAAAAACATCCAAACATAAATCACTTCGCTTCAAACTCAATTCTAACCAAATTAATTTTACAAAATTAATTACATTGAAAATCACTTTTATCAAATACTAATCCAAACACACACTCTCCAAATATGTAACCAAACACCTCTTTTCTTACCAGAATCACGTTTTGTTTATGCTAAAACAATAAATGATAATAGATGAAGTAGGTGTTGTATTAATGGAGATTAAGTACAGAAAAAGCAGGACTAGTACGTCTAGGTTTCCTAGCTCTGCTAAAAGTGAAGGCAGTATGAAATAGTACCAAAGTTGCCCTAGAAGGTGTAACGGCTGATTATATAGATGTTAAAGTGGGTGTGGACCACGCGGGACGGTTATGCCAGGTAGGCCCTCCTTCAGCGGTTAGCACGATTTTCGGATGCATGTGTAGATTCTCTTTCTCTCTCTAATCATCATGGGATTCTTCTAAAACCGCTATGTGTCCTTGTGACGTGTCCTCAAGCATTCTCCTCTTTCGACTCGTCCGAGCTAACTACCTGTCCCAATGCCTTGCCAGCTCTTTGAGACACCCCGCTGTGCCCCGGTGTTTTATTAGATTAATTCTTTCTTAAATCATTTCTTAATCGTGCGCTTAGCGTGAAAAATACGTAAAAATTAAAACTTATTTAAATATCATATAACTTCTGCAAATTAAACACATCAACATTTTAATATATAAATACACACCTGGTTAGTTATTACATTACCAAAACACTGTTGAGGGTATCCTTTCCATAGGATCCCTCACAGGCATATACTTAAACAAGAATTATACTTAGCGGAAAAAAAAAGTCTCACGAGACGCACTGGCCATGACTGACTAGACCCTAATCGCCATGGATCACAACTCGTCCTCCGACCTCCGGTTCGTAAGGAGTTCCATCCAACTCCTCCTCATTCAGCTCAGCTACAGGGTCTTCTTGTACAATCCCATAAAAAGACAGAATACAACACACCGAAAGATATAGGGGATAAGAAACATATCTATCATCATAAAAGCGGAAAGGATTCATAGTATATAACATAATAAAAGTCACAGACAATCAACATATATAACTAGCAAATCATCCTCGAAATTAAGATATCATCCTCTACCCTCAACCTCACGCAACTAAACCTTCATGATGACGTGGCCACTAATTCCCTATATCCGTTAGGGATGTTAGTCAGTCGTCCAAGTGACGCATCCCCAAAACCGGTGCACACCCTTATTCATGGTGAGAATGCTCATGCAAAGCAATGACACTATAGCTGCACAGCACAGTCGGTGCACACCCTGGATCAAGGGTGCTCATGCATAGCAATGACACTATAGCTGCACGGTACAGTCGGTGCACAACCTCCTCCATGGTAAGAATGCTCATGTATAACAATGACACTATAGCTGCACGGTACAGTCGGTGCACACCCTGGTTCTCTCTCTCTCTCTCGAGGGTGCTCAAGCAAAGCATTGACACTATAGTTGCACTAATTAAATCTATCATTGGACGGTCCCACAAGGACTTCGGACCTCGTATGTATCAAACATACGGTTATAAACACAATACAACTTGTGAACCTCACTGAATTTCATCAATAACAACCTAGTGCCTCATGCTTCCATCCTAGCCTTGACTCACATTCTATGACACTTTTCATCTTTAAAATAATCAATTTAAGCTAGGCACTTCTAATTCACCGATACTTTCTCACCCAACCAAATCTTCCGAACAACATATATCTTCACTTAAATCCACTAAGCACAAATATTAAAACCAGGCAGATCATGTATAACACAGACAATCATAAATATTCAAATACCACAAAATATAACATAAGCAATTCAATAATAACAATAAATTCAATCAACCTCAGATAAGATAAAATCATCCTAACGTCGATAAACCTACAATCCCCAAATCACCATTGGTTTTACAGAAAAGGTTTCCAATGTGATTTTGGTCTTGTCGATTACTCAACTACTAGTAGGGTTTAGGTTGCCCTACACAATTATTATAGAATATACTACTTATCGTTTCCGACGGTAGATTGGTTCTTTCCCCCACCTGATTGACATGCACGCTTTCCCGTACAAGCTCCTAATGGGTCCACGTTACTGCCACGAACCTCATCACGCTGTCCAACAACATCCACAAATCTGCCACCATCCATCCTTACACATCCACCGTTCCGCTTTCCGTCCCGATTACACGTATGAGTAACACAATTCGTCGGAAACACCAAATACCAACCAAATCAACAATAGGGTTTCAAATAAATAAATCTATTTGAATCAAGAGAAAAAAATCGATGGAAAAACTTACGAGAACAACGGCTGGACTTAGGAGAAATCGGATTCAAAATAAGCTCATGAATCCTAGTAAAAAGCTACCAAAACAGGGCTACTGTTCGAGATTCATTCCTCTGGACACAGATCTTTATTTATAAAACTGAACGGTGAGACTGAAGAAATATCCTTCAAAAACAATCTCACAAAGTTTCAGCTCGATCCAACGGTTAACGAATCTCAGATCGCAATTATATTGTGACAGGTTTGGTGGTACCCGGGTTGAGTTTCTCACCTCCTAGGCCTACTGTCCGAGCTTCATATCTCACACTCTGGAGGTTTGTTCCAAATTCTGCCCGTTGGATATGAAGAACCACAAGTATTGAACCTTATTCTAAAATTTGGGAATGATCCAACGGTTGAAGAGTGTTTTAAGACTCCCTCACTGAAACTGCTCCAACTTGGTTTCAAAGCTTCCATAAAAGGCTTCTTGCAACTATTGAGATTTCTCTCTCAATTCTTATCCTCTAATCCGAAGTAGTGGTTGATAAATAGAGTTAAGGAGATGAGGAAGATAACTAAGATCATAGTAGTGAGGGTTTACCTCTAAGAAAGTGAAAGAATGATCAAGTTGTGCAAGAACAACAATGGAGTTTTTGAAGAAAAAGTGAAGAAGAAATGGAAGAGATGAAGAAGTGAGTGAAGGGGGAGGGAGGCCACGGTTTTGGGGGTATTTATAGGGTAGATCTTAGGCTTTGTTTGGTTTGTTAGCTTTTAGATTAATGGGTTTTGTGATTATTTAATTAATATATGATTAACCATAGTTAATAGTTAACTTAACTAAGGTTATTTTGGCTAATCATGGTTAATAATATGTGGATCACAATTAAGGTAGATGTGGCTGATTTTGGGCCACACATAATGACTCACCAATGAGTCATTGATCCTATCCGTTAGCGGTTCCCAGAAATTCTGTACGCAGCTCCGTCAGTTACTCGATTTCGGTTTTTGAGAGAAAAATGATGAAACGAAAGCAAAATGAAATAGGTATGGTTTAGTATATATGGCTGCACGAAATTGAGGAGATGTGGGAGGTTTACAACCATGTAAAATGAGTGGTTAAGAGTGCGTAGATGTGTCTTGTTAATACCAGCGAAAGCTTGGGGGTACTTTGGTCATTTTACCCAAAAAGTCATGATTACTAGCATTTAATGCTCATAAATGCTTGGTGACTCATCCTCCATGAGTCATCATGTATGACTCGTTGTCCCGATCTCTTGACGGGCCTCTGCAGTTCCGTTTTCGACTCCGTCGGTTTCCCGATTAGGGTTTCTGTCTGTTTTTCGATCGAAAATTTTCAAACTAACCAAACTCGTTGGAAATATGATTTAATTATAAACCATTTCGTTCACGAGTCAAAATTAGGTTTTCTGATCATTAAAATCTTACTGTCAGTTAAAACACCGACTGTTTTTCGTTCGAACTTTCGCCAAAATTCGTCCGAATACACCTAATTTTTTATTTCTGATCAGAAATTTGGAAAGTAGACTTCCTCACGAACAAAATATAAAAAATCTACAAATTTCAGTTTTTGGGTCAAATTAGGGTTTTCTGTCAGTATAAAATTATACTGTCAGTTAAAAAAAACGCAGACTGGCTTCCGTCTGAGTTTTAAACCCAAATTTTAACCATAGCTTCCTACCATAGAGTATGTTCTAGATATGGTTTTGTTTTCTCCAAAATCATTTCCTAAGTCTCAAATAAAAATAAAAATAAAAATATATTTACTGTTAATACAACTTATCCGAAAATCGGGCTGTTACACTCTTCTCAGGGTAACTCGATCTCGGGCACATACTTACATTACTCGGGCTTTGTGGTGTCATGCAGTCCGACCTATAGCTCGGTTTCGACTGACCATCCCGAGATGTTCCCGTGAAGGTACGTCTCGGTTTTATTGGCTGATACCTAGTGGGCCTTTCCTCCGGTCACTCATACTTATGGCCCTCAAGGTATTGGACCCCGGACCAAATCTTGGGGGAACATATTTGACAGATGCAGAAGCACTTCTAGTGTCTCCGGAAATGGAACCAAACACACATTGAGAATAACAACACAACGCGGAAGTGAGAACAACGAAAGAAACATTAAAAATAAAGTTGAAGAGAAATTATATTTAATTAAAAAAATTATATTATCAATTAATAAAAAATAATATATTATTAAAAATGTTTGACTCATTTCTGATTGATAAATATTATAAACATATATCATTGATAAATATTATAAAAATTTATCATTAATAATATAACTAACAAATATTACTCTTTTTTTGTGTGTTATAGGAGGAAAAAGTTGAAAAAAAAAAAGGTTTTACTTTCCTTATTCAATTTTATTAAAGACGTAAAATTAAGTTCATGTCCATTTTTTTCTTTGGTTTCTGTCCCTAATCCATTACAAGGTGAATTTCTTCCTCATCCTCGTTTCCTGCCTTCCCACACGAACCTTAAAGAACAATTGGTGCAACTCAAATTTTATTTTTGTTCTCGTCAACTCATATTTCACATATTTTTCTCTCAATGCAATCATCCTTCAAATTGCATTAAATCCACTCGGTCTCACGTTCTTGAATGGGACAGTCCTAGAAGGAATTCCATTTATAGGTAAAATTTATCATCCCTCGTGCTTTATTTGTTAGAGTAAAAAATGAGAAGAGAAAAAATAAGAAGAGAGAAAATATATTTTTCTCTTATTTGATGGAGGAAATAAATATGGAATAGGGAAGAGAGAACAAAATTGATGGGACCCACCTCAAATTTTTCTCTCTCCCCAAACGAGAAGAAAATGGAAGAGGGAGAGAGTGTTTCATCTAAAATGACTTTTGTACCCTTCTTTTTGGGTTCTCATTCAATTATTTAATAAATTTAAATAAATGGAATTAAACTAATCATTTATTTAATTAAATTAAAATGAAATTTATAAAATAATTATATTAAACTAAGAAATTTTATTAGTTAAAATAACTTAAATAAATTAAATTAAATTATTTGATTATTTAAATTAACTTAATTAATGGAATTATAATATTTGTATATTGATTTTTTTAGTTAAGGGCATTTTTGTCTTTTTCAAAAAACAATTACATTTCTCTCTTCTCGTTTTTCATCCAACCAAACAAAGGGAAGAGATAACACACTTCTTTCTCATCTATTTCTCTAATATTTCTCTTATATCAACAACACGTCAAATATATTCTATTTCTCATCATTTTCTCTCTTCTCATACTCTTTCTCACTTATTTCTCTCTTCTTTTTTTTCCT
The DNA here is from genome assembly GCA_035048595.1 of Echinosophora koreensis. Lineage (NCBI taxonomy): Eukaryota > Viridiplantae > Streptophyta > Magnoliopsida > Fabales > Fabaceae > Echinosophora > Echinosophora koreensis. Next base: position 2,017,484 of record JAPCYP010000003.1, read on the forward strand.
CAACCAAACAAAGCATAAATGAAACAAATTATTTTGAAATCACCTTTTTGTAAATATATTTAAACATTTAACTAATTGTATCATATCATATTGAATTAAAATTTAAAACTATAATCAATCATATATACTATTAATTATTGAAATAATATATTTTAATAATTAATTAATTCAAATGTACTCATTAAATTAATTACTTATCCTTCTCTCCCAAATCCTCCAACAGATGATAAATACAAATTCACCTGTTCCTCCTTATCTTTTATTTTCTTGTTCATAGATGATATAATATAGAAATAAAATAGTAATTAGTCTTCTACTATATCTTTCCTTTCTGATATGTGATATTTCTCTCTTTTTATTTCTCCCATGAGTATTTTACTAATTTTTATGGGTTGGCATGTCGTTGTGAGGTGAGTGAGTACAGTGAGGCAGTGACAATGGCAAGTCGCTTTTGTACGGAAAGCCATTTTTCCCGATGATTAGTGATTTCACCGTTTTGTTTTGTCTATAAAAGTTATAACGGTTAACTAAAATCTCATTTTTCATATTATTAATTTTATCCGTATCAAAAAATATTATTATTTTTATCATATGAATTTTACTATATTCATTTCACTAAAAATATATATATTTAAAAATTCTCTTTTCAACTTCCTTTTTTCTGTTTAACGATTTCCATCTCTTTGTTGCCCTGGATCCTAAATCAAAATTAAAAATACTTAGCGCTTGTTTGTTTTAGATACTGATGGATGCAATTTGGCAAAAATTTCCGTTCAATCCTCCGTTTGCAGAAAGCTCCAAATTTGAGCTTTGGTCAAAAGCTGGTTCAAGTACCTCGGGACGGTACAAAATGCAATTGGCGTTGGCTCAAAGTTAAAACAAACAGACGTTAAAACATAATAAAACTTTGATTAAAAAATAAATAAATAAATAAAAACCAAAGTCAATCAACTTCCCAACTAAAAATAATTCCAACACATAGAACTTGGCTTTCACAAGTTGGTATTCCCTTCTTGACGAAAAACATTAATGTTTGTCAAAAGGGATCATAACATCTAATCAAGCCTTTCACTTATACTTCGTGTGATTTGGCTTTAATTCTTGAAAATTTCTGATCTGTGGATGATATGTAAATTTTACTATAAATTCTTATTGAAGTTGATGGATGATGGTCTTTCGTGACCTTATAAGAGGACATGCTTTCCTTAATCTAAATTTCTTTGTATCACAGATACATTAGTGTTTTAATACATAATTGGGATGTTGATCTCTTAATAAAAATTTAAAAATTAATGCAAGAAAGGAAGTCGGTAACTAAGATGTTGACTTCCCAACAGAAAAAACAAAGAAAAAAAATAATATCAGGAAAGTGGGCTTCTCAAATATCGAATTTTCATGGGATGACACTACCAAAAAAAGTCATATTGGGGGATTTTTTAAGTCAATTTGCGGATGTTTTTAACCTTCACAAATTAATTTTGGTGGTTTTTTAAAAACGCCACAATTACGTTCGTCACAAGCAATTTGCAACAATTTTTGGTAACCACTGGTATCTTATTTATATTGTGGCAATTATTTTGCGGAGGTTTTTAACCTCCCCCTATGAGCGGCGGTTGTGTATTTTGTAAGGGTTTCTAACCTCCTCTATGAATGATCATTAAATTGTTTACTGTGTGGGAGTTTAAAACCTCCTATATGAATGATCGTTATACAGTTGCCAACACCACCCACCACAACAATTTATATCTCACCATTTGATGGGATTTTGTTTACTTACTCAAAAGCAAGCATTCACTAATTGGAAGGAACAATGATACTTACTGCAACCATGTGAGTAGAGGATCATCACCTTTGTATTTATCAATTGTTTCAACCAATTTCATGAGAAAGAATTGGAGGAAACTGTTTTAATAGTTTTGACAGATTCAACTGTCTCCTTCGCTTTGTCAGGAAACAAAAAAATGATACCTACAAGCCTATATATGTTTATATTAGAAACAAATCATTCCTTTCTTCTGTACAAAAATAAAGAACCCCGAAGAGAGAAGATAAGCCCTAAATTGAAGTCAAATAGCATAATAATATACAAAAAAAAATGAAGAGATAATTAACAATCCTACTAAGGTTATTTGTCAAATCAAAATGGAAATAATTAACAATGTAAAGCGAATCAAATAAATAAAAAATACCAAAAAGGCTTGAGATCAAAAACAACTTTCAAGTTTCAATTAGGAGGAAATTTTTTTTCTAAAGACTCGTACTAACTGATCACATTTTATAAATTTGAAAGTTCTTGATTAGCAAAAAATAAAATAAATACAAAGAGATTATCATCAAATTCCTATTTGTTTCTCAAGAAAATAGGGACAAAATGCAACATAAAAAACGAAGAGAAACTCGTTCTAGTAATAATGAAATGAAACAAGTAAAGTACGACGATAAAGAAGTTTGGGATATGGAGTAATAGCGAGCAATGTGGACACGGTGGTTTCGTAGCGAGGCCCACCACCAAAACCTGAAAGGGATTCGAAGCCTTAGTAGCGAGAGAAAGACCTTGGTGCAGAGAACTAGCCAGGCCTCGCAGCAACAGGGTGTGAAAGACCGAAGTTTGGGTTCACGCGGTTTATGAACCTAGGGATTTGGGTTCCAAGTCCGAAAGAACGGGTATTTTAATTTTTAATTTGAGGAGGTTAAAAACCACCACAAATTAAAGCTAAAATCGCCACTATTTACCTGATGAAAAATGCTAGCAACATGCTCTCTAATACACTCTTTCCAACACACCCCCTCCGATTGAATGAGATTCATGTGGGTCCTACAAAATTCAAGTGGGATCCACATGAATTAATGAGACCCATTTCCAAAATAGTGGGACACACATAAATTTCAACAAATAGGATGGAGTATGTTGGAGAGTATGTTACTAACACTCCTCTTGATTATGGGTGATATATAGAAACCCAATATTCATTTAAATTTATACTAATTTGTGGCGGTTTAAAAAAAAAACCCTAAAAAAACTCGGCAAAATAATTATTTTTGTAGGGTAAGAATTAATGGATAGGTATTTTTTGAAATTAATTAAGAAAGATGTTTAGTTTTGGAATTATTATTATTTATTTATTTTAATATTTAGCAACGTGAGTTTTTTTTTTTCTTTTTCTCCATAATATTTGAACCTTTGGGATGAAGAGATGCACATTGCACAATACATAGCTTCCAGAGTTGAGTCTAAGCCCACCATCCGTCTCTCTCCCCCTTTTATTGGTGGCTTTTTCATGTTAAAAGCTGAGTACATCCATCTTCACACGCCAAACCAAACAGGCACATTGACCAACACTCCCAGTATCAACAACACCTTCGCTCCAATAAGGAAAGAAAAATCCAAAGTACAATCGATCGACACACCAAATTCCTTTACTTAGCTAAAACTCTCACCAACCCCAACTTCATCTCTCTGTCATCCCCTTCCAATATTTCTAACCTTTCTGTTCCCTGGATCTGATAACTGGACAGGATTTCCACCTTGATCACTTGAAACTCTCAAAGCTAAATTTAGCCAAATGCCTGCATATTTATTTATGCCATCATATGTCTCCCTCATAACATACTAAAGCGCCCTTTGCCTTTCCTTTACATAAAACACACCATAAATAGTCAACGGTTCAGTTTTTCTTTGCTTTGTTGGCTTTTGTCTCGTCTTTTTTTGGGTGGGTTTCTTTGATTATATGCTGGTTCATTCTGTGTATCATAATAACATAAATATAACTCACCAGGAAAATAGAAAGAGAGGCTAAAGCTGTTTACTTTCTTTTTTTGTTTTTGTTTGTTTTCCAAATGAGGATAAAGGTGAAGGCGGGGAAGAAGATTTGATTAATTATGGCGAGGGAGAAGATTCAGATTAAGAAGATCGATAACGCCACGGCGAGGCAGGTGACGTTCTCGAAGAGACGCAGAGGGCTGTTCAAAAAAGCTGAGGAGCTTTCAGTTTTGTGTGATGCAGATGTTGCTCTCATAATCTTCTCTTCTACTGGGAAGCTCTTTGAGTACTCCAACTCAAGGTCTTTCTTTTCTATACCTCTCTCTCTCTCTCTGACTAAAAAGGGTTGATGGGTTAAGCTTGATGGGGTCTCAGTGCTAGACCGTTTGTGTTTTAGAAAGTTTACTTTTTGTTTTTGGTTTTGTTTTTACCTCTTTGTTAGGATCTATCTATTTGTAAAAAACAATTTTACATGAATATAATAAGCAGGTTAGCCATTATATACTAAGCAAGATGGTATACAATTAAGTTGGTTCTGTTAAGGAATGATATTGATATTAGTAATCAGTAATCACTAATGTGAAGTGAAGTTCAGTTTTTTCATTTACTTGTTAGCAAAAAGAAAATAAAAAGAAGACAGAAAGGAATATATAACACAGCACTTTATGGAGGCTACACAGTTTTGAGGTAGTTCATAATTGTAATGCGGTTATATAATTCATTGTAAAAACATTTTTTTTCCTTTGCTTAACACAGCACTTACCTTGTTAGCTTTTTATGCTTGTTTACTTTTTAGATTTCCTCCTTTCATTTGCTTCTTTGTTTTTGTTTTATAGCTTGATTTGGTCCCTCTTTACCCGTGTGTTTTTTTTTTTTTGGTACATCTTTACCCGTGTTTTTTGAGGTAGATGAAGAATCAAATGATGATATTGATAATGTCTAAAGATGCATTTCATTATTATATATATGCTCTATGGCAATATATCGAACAGATATAGCTTGTAGGCTTTATAACTTTTTGAGCAAATAAAGGATAGTATAAATGGGATGCATATTTGATATTTCTTACTAATTCTTAAAGCATATTAATTAATATTAGTCAGAAATCCAACGTAACTATATATTATGAGAGTTGAGAGACCAAAAAACATATATAAAGAAGGATTAAACTGCCCTATCTCCGATCAAATAGCCTAAAATCTGTTTTATCACCCTACATAAATCATTAAATCCAATGTACAGAACAAATCTGAATCATTAAGTTCACATGTATTGTTCTATGCATAATTTTCTCCAAATATACAGCAACCTATATAAATATAATGGCACATAGAGCCATTTCTTTTCTTTGGTTTGTTTTACACTTTCGAAAGGGAAAAGGAGCTATACAGCTAAGACAGATTCCTAACTTTGTTCCTTTCGTCATATTTGTGGTCCTAATAGGGATTAAAGCATGATCAATTGGCCAGAATCCTTTAAGCCGTGGTGAATGCAAAGTTTTCAGCTTGTGTACCACGAATTATGAATCTATAAATGCCAGGGAAACTTGATGAAGTAGTACATATATCAATCCTTGTGCATATCATGGGTATACTATTTTATAAGAACATTTCGTTTCACCACCTTAACCCATAAATAATCTTCATTTATGATTAAAAGTTTTCATGCTTTTAAAAGGTAAAGATTTAGGGTTCATTTGGACTTGTGTATATTTTAACATTCTCAAGAAAAACATAGAGGATAATCTTATTATGTTGCTCAAATTTGACAGCAGGGAAGCCTATAATTAAAATTGTAAGAATGCAGTAACTTAATGTGAAATTGCTTGAAAGGTGCATGGGATTAGACTATTTGGATTTTTACCTGGTGGCTTTTCTTAATATGCCTTTGATGATTGTCTTGTGAAGCATGAAAGAAATACTTGAAAGGCATCATTTGCACTCCAAGAACCTGCCAAAGCTGGAACAACCGTCTCTCGAGTTGCAGGTCAGTTTTGTGAGCAAAATTTGGGTTGGTGCATAATAGTGGTTCTTACGTCTTCCATCAACTTCCCCTTCTCATTTTTCATCTTAATTTTGACAATATTCTGCACCGGCTAGATAGATTTTGCAATCTCTGGGTTGTTCGTAACACATTCCCATGTTCAGCTTCTTTCTTATGCTTTTAATAAAAAACTTTCTAAGTGGTTTTAGATACATCACATATGATAATATATGTACATAAAGTGGTAAATTGATTAACTACTGGATGCAAATGATTGTTTTTAAAAAACATAACCTTCAAATACTCACTTGTGTATAGAAGTTTTGGAGACTGATGAACAACGATAGATGAATTATATAGAAAAATATTTAAACAAAATAGAAAGGGAATGGTTGGAAGATATAAAAGAAAGAAAATTTAAGTAAAAAGATTTTTGAAATAAAAGTGAAGGTTTTTTGGGTTATAACGGAGGTCTGAATTTCTGATATTTGGTGTTGTGGGGGAGGAGGGGAATTCAAGGAGTTCCGACTTGGTGTAACTTGAGCTAAATAAAAATGAAATTATTCCTCCTTAACTCCAATTTAGAAAGGAATAGAAATGGAAATTTAGGTGACAATGATTATATTCCTCCCTCTTCATACATCTTTTAATTACTAGCTCAAATCTCAATTGCAGCTAGTTGAAAGCAGCAACTACTCTAGATTGAGCAAGGAAGTTGCTGAGAAGAGCCATCAATTAAGGTACAAGTTTCACAATCTCGCAACTGATTAATCTTGTAGTGTTTATTGAAATGTGAAGACATAACAATGTGCAAAAAGTACAGGCAACTGAGAGGAGAGGATCTTCATGGTTTAGATATCGAAGAATTACAGCAATTGGAGAGGTCTCTCGAAGCTGGGCTGGGGCGTGTAATAGAAAAGAAGGTCTGCAATTTTATTTTATTTTATTTTCTTTGTTTAGTTCCCACCAGCATAAATTTTACCTATGATTTTATAACACTGAATCTTTATGCTTTTCAGGGAGAGAAGATTATGAATGAGATAACTGAACTCCAAAGAAAGGTGAGAAACTGGAGATTTCTTCGTACCACTTATTAGCTTTTTCCTACATATATTGATGATATGCATGGTTACTCATATACCTGTATGACTTAATTAAATCTCTCATCTCATATCTAAGAAAAATTATGTTCTTTTTGCATGCTTGTAAGTTCACATACCATTATATGCCTAGATTGTGGCAATGAGTTGGGCCATTTAGGCTTTGATTATTATATATTTTCCTTCTATTTTACGTAAAAAACTTTAGTAAATTCCTTTAAGTATTTTTATGTTGTTTTTCAATATTAGCAACGTCATTCTTATATTTAATTATGGTTTTCATTAATGAACCGTAAAAAATAGTAAATACATAGTAGCTATATTTATATTGAAAAACAGTACAAACACAGAATTCACCTAGCTTTGTTATTATTATATTGTTGGTAAGAGTAATTCTTGAAACTGTTAGATTGTGAATTCTGATCATCATTCGTCAGTGATCTCTACTTTGTTTAATCAAATTTAATTTTCCTTCCTGTCAACTAACAAGTCTAAATGAACCTGCAGGGAATGCAATTGGTTGAAGAGAACGAGCGACTAAAGCGTCATGTATGAAGAGAACAAGTCTAAATGTTTTTTGTTTCTTCATGTCTCTGAAAAATATAACTTCTGCGATGAATTGCTAATAAAAAAACCTTATACATATGTATGTATATGTTGTGCACTAGGTGGCGGACATAACTAATGGCAAAAGGCATGGTGGTGCGGAGTCTGAGAACTTAGTTGCGGAGGAAGGCCAATCATCAGAGTCAGTCACTAACGTTTACAACTCCACTGGACCTCCCCAGGACTATGATAGCTCAGACACATCGCTTAAGTTGGGGTGAGTCACTTCACTTCACCACAAATTAAAACTCGTTCAATTTATTATACATTCTGGTAAACATTTATGCTGGAATTATTTGTAACGTTCATTGCTTTATTTCTTAACGCTTACATGAATATTTGCAGGCTGCCATACTCCGGTTGAAGGGAAGTGTGTAATTAAGGAGTTAAACTTGTATGCATAGATGACCAAAGATTATGGTCTAAATTTCGTAAATGATTGTGGCTCTGATCTGGGACCGTGGAGTGGCAGTAGTGTTTGTTAGTAACGACTAATGTTATGGGTACTCTAGATGATGGCATTCAGAAAGTCCATTAGAAAAAAAAAAAATGTAATTCCAATGTTTAATTTGCATTAATATGGTATCCTTCTTTTATTTTTTAATTTTTTTTTGGTTCTCTGTTTTCGGGCTTGGATTGAGTAGATGATCTGTTAAAGCTCGTTTTGACTAATGAGTAAAAGCTTCCCAATTCACCAAATTGGTTGTTTGAGTAATAAAATTTAGGTTAAACCAATCATTTGATCCATGAGACATTAATTTTTAATTTATTTCCTAAGCATAAAAAATTCAAAACAGCTTCTATATATATATCACTATTTTTAATTTATTGTTATTTATTGGTGTTATAACATTATTGGTTGGAGGCAAATTATAGAGATTAAATTGAAAACGATTGTCATCTTTATAGATTGATTTTGGCGGAAAAATAATTTGGTTTCTACATGTGACAATAATTTGATTACTGTAAATCATTTTGAATTTGAATTTGGTTTTTGTACGTGGGAGTGTTGAGGTTAAGTTTAAGTGGGAATTGGTTAAATTTTTAAACTTTGTGAAAAGAACTCTTAATCTTGGGATAATTCTAAAAATGATTAATTATTGAATTGATTCCTGAACTATTTAGGAATTTTAAATAGGTCCCTATAATAAAAAAATTGTAATTGGGTCTCCGAACTTTTATAAAATTTTCAATTGATTCTCAGAACTACAAAAATTTCTAATTGGGTTCCTGAACTTAAATAAAATTTTCAATGAAGTCTTCGAGGTAGGGTTGCATGAAGAGGTCGTTAGGTTTGCTAATGTGAAACGTGACCCGTAACCTCCTCCCCACACAAATTTGTATTTAAGGTTGCAAAAGACCAAAATGTTGAGCCAGAAAACCAAAACGTGACCTGCGACCACTTCTCCTCCATCTTAATAAATAGTTCATTCATTCCCTAATTTATGTATCACGGTTGCATATTCCTCCTTGAAATAATTTCGTCCAAAATAGTCCCTACTTACAACTTACTACATCTCACTTTATATTACTACATCATTATTACGTCCAAAATAATTTCGAAGCATCATTTGGACCAAAAAAAAAATTGGAGTTTACTCTTTTTAAAAGGCTTTTTATATTTCCAAACAGATGTAAAAAAACATGATTTGATTTAGTGTTATGTGTTGGGCACGTGTGAAAGGTGGTTGAAAACACGAATATTAGCGGTTAATCGGATCGTCCCGGGAAAGTGGCGGACTCAGTCACTCACTCTTGCTTTGTAATTCATTCTCTGCCTTTCAATATCCATTTCTGAATCACATTTTCTCTTTCTTTCTTTCTTTCTTTCTTTCTTTGTGTGTGAAATTGCATTGCGATGGACGAAGAATACGATGTGATAGTGCTGGGGACCGGACTGAAGGAATGCATCCTCAGTGGCCTTCTCTCCGTCGATGGCCTCAAAGTCTCTACTCATTTTCCAACAATTAATTTCCCCTTTTATCATATGCGGAATAATGGTAATTGAATATTATATAATTGGATGGATCACAGGTGTTGCATATGGATCGAAATGATTATTATGGAGGAGAGTCAACATCCCTTAATCTCAATCAGGTAAAATTCTCTCTCTCATTTAGGATCTCATCTCCATATATATACTATCACCATATAATTATCACTAATTTGATGAGTGCAGCTGTGGAAGCGATTCAGGGGCACCGACAATCCTCCTAATCAGCTTGGCTCCTCCAAAGAATACAATGTTGATATGATCCCAAAGGTTGTACATTCTTCATATTTTACACTTTCCTTTTTTTGATCACCACATTGTTACTTTTAACTGTTTCACTCAGTTTAGGTTGTCAAAAAAACAAAAAACAAAAAAAACTTAGTTATGCAAATAATTGAACGTTGTTATAAGGAAATTCAATTTCAGTCGGGTTTTGGAATCACAAAACCATAAACTTGATTGCCACTATGTTGTGAAACCTAGAAGAATATGGAGACAGCTGAGCTTGAAATCTGAAAAGCATCTGCCTCTTTACCTTCTACTTATTTCAAAATTGGTACTTGACCTACCAATAAAATTTGAACCATAGTAACTGATACGGGTATGCAGGTCATTTGATATGCAGGTCGTAACTTTTTATATTACTATTATAAGGCTTTTTTTTTTTTTTTTTAAGTGAACTCAGTATCCAATAAGCGGTATGACGAATTTCGTACACGATACCTAAGATTAACCAGAGAATTTGATAACTATGATCTGAATCATGTAACCCCCAAAAAAAAAGTAATCTTACCAGCAGAGGACTTCACTAATTTTTAATGGTAGTTAAGATTTAAGAACTTATTTAAGATAGAAAAAGAAGCATGGGATTGGGATTGTTTTGTGCTGCTTGCCATTACTCACCTTTTCCTAACTTTCTGTTCTATTTATGCTTCAACAGTTCATGATGGCAAATGGTACTCTGGTCCGCGTTCTCATCCACACAAATGTTACCAAATATCTGAGTTTCAAGGCCGTCGATGGCAGCTTTGTGTACAACAAAGGAAAGGTCTGAAGCAACCAAATCATCTTCAATCTAAAATGTCATTCTTAAGGTCTTCACTCTTCTCTATCAAGCTGATGAATTTGAATGCTTTCTTCAGATTCATAAAGTACCAGCAAATGACGTGGAAGCTTTAAAATCTCCCCTTATGGGGCTGTTTGAGAAGCGGCGTCTAAGGAAGTTTTTCATTTATGTACAAGACTATGACGAAAGTGATCCAAAATCTCATGAAGGGATGGACCTTAACCAAGTTACAGCAAAAGAACTCATCTCGTACTATCTCGTTGCCATTTCCTCTGAGTGTCTTTTGTGTTTGTGTATGTGTATGAATAATTTCAACAATAATGTAATCTATGGATGAAAAATAACTTAAGTGTTTTTTTATAAGGAAATACGGCCTGGATGACAACACAATTGACTTCATTGGCCATGCATTGGCTCTACATTTGGATGATGAATACTTAAATCAGCCTGCAATGGATTTTGTGAAAAGAGTTAAGGTATCTAGTTTTTCCATTATAAAGTTACTGGTTCCAATTTCATATTGAGTATTGCTTAAAATTTGTAATGCTGGTCCTTGCAACGTCTGTTCCTAGTTCTTACTGTTTCCTTCAACATGCATTGCCTCAACTTCCAGTTCATATGTATTCTGATGGCATATAGAACATTCTTGTATTGTTTAGATGCGGTTTTTAATTTATACTTGCGTCTTAACGATTTATTTAGGATTAATTTTCCTTGTGAGTTTATATATGAGGCCTAAGAAGCAAGTTTGCACCAGTGTGTTACAACACTGTAATAGTAGTCTATAACTGCATGCATCCTGCAGTGGGGGGTTGAATCCCACCACAGAACCACAGTGCAAGATAATGACCAGGTTAGATACCAGTTTGAGCTAAGCTCCACTGGTGTAACTTTCATCTTTAACTACTGGGAATATGGCTGGTATTTTAAATAGCATTTATGTCAAACATTTTGTATGAAGCCTTCTACTTTGGGGAAAAGAAGTGAAAACCAGAATCAGGGGCATAATTTTATCTTGAACTTCATTCTATTGTGGGAAGATGTGATAGGTGTCTTGCATAATTGATTTTATTGCATCCCCTTGATTTTTCTATTTAGTAAAATGGGCTAAATCAAGAAAGCAAGGGAGTGGTTGAAGTTGTAAAGCTATTCAGAAAGCTTTTGTATTTTGTTTTAAATTTCAAATCCAGATTTTTACATTGAATCAGATAAGTTTACATCTTTTCATCTCTGAACTTATCCAAGATTTTTACATTGAATCATGCCTTGCGTAGATTAATCTAAAGCATAACCCATCATAAATTTTTTTTTTTGAGAGTAGTGAATTGCCCAAATTGTAAACATGCGTGCAAAGTAACAAATGCAACGGTCTAATTTATTTTAACTGTGGTTTTAATAAAGCTATATGCAGAATCCTTAGCACGATTTCAGGGTGGATCTCCTTATATTTATCCACTCTATGGGCTGGGAGAACTTCCTCAGGTTTGAAATACACATCTCAAGCAGCAAAAGAGTGTGCCTTGAGAATCTTCTATTTACTTTGACCATATCGATGCAAAATTGGCAGGGATTTGCTCGTTTGAGTGCTGTTTATGGTGGCACCTACATGCTGAACAAGCCAGAATGCAAGGTAATATATGCTTGAGAGTATAAAACAGTGCCTTATGTATGGTGATCTTCGTGACTTTATAAATAGCTCGCATGATGAAACTTGAATTTATTTATGATGATTTGCTCCCCTGTGCTTCAAATCATCAAATGATTTTGCACTAGTCCAATGAAATATGGAAATTATGGTACGGGGGATATTTCGTATCTTCATATTTGCTGTCTGCATAATTGAGAACTCGATTCTTATTCATGGTAATTGAACATAAAGACTTTATGTCATCACTCTATCCTTTGTTTACCCGACTAGATCCCAACCTGGTCATGTGGCACCACAACAGATAACAGCTTAAGTTGTTTATCAATTCACTTTAGGATGTACTTGTGTCTATATGTAGCTTGACCAGTAGAATATTTATTGAGGTAGCGAGGCATGATACTGGATGCTACTAATGGCAGGTTGAATTTGATGAGAATGGAAAGGTCATAGGTGTGACCTCCGAAGGAGAAACAGCAAAATGCAAAAAAGTTGTTTGTGATCCTTCATACTTACCAGACAAGGTACGTAACTTATAAATCATCCCATAGGAAGATTACACGAGTTTTATTCCTTTTAAATGAAACTGTCTATCTATTAACAGGTGAAGAAGGTTGGGAAAGTGAACCGTGCTATTTGTATTATGAGCCATCCTATCCCAAACACCCAAGACTCTCCATCAGTTCAGGTTATTCTGCCTCAGAAACAACTTGGGCGTAAATCAGATATGTATGTTTGCCAAGTTTTTATGCGTTAGTAATTTTGCTTTTCCTTTTTCGCCAAGCCTCTTACATTTATCAATTGAACCTGTTTCCAATGGGTACATTAATGTATTACATAAAAGTCAGGGGCTTAAGTATTGAATCTATTGATAGGACAAATGCGAGTGAAGTATACAATTGCATTAACTGTTCAGCATCAAACACCCTGTGCTTTTTGAATGCCTCTATTGCAAGATTTGGTGGACTAGGTTCAGACAATTTTTTTTCAGCAAATGGCCTTTCATAAACGCTACATATTCTTTTAAAAAACACTTGTCATGTCTAATAAAATTCTTGCCACACATGCGGCAATATATCAGCCCCAAATAATTTGTTCATGGTGTCATGTCATTGGGGCTGGCAGCTACATGAACTTAATGTCACAGTACCTTGCCTGAACTTCAGGTACCTTTTCTGCTGCTCCTACTCTCATAATGTAGCTCCAAACGGAAAATATATTGCTTTTGTGACAACAGAAGCAGAGACCGACAATCCTGAGGAGGAATTGAAGCCTGGCATAGATCTCCTTGGAGCTGTGGATGAAATCTTTTTTGACACTTACGATAGATATGAACCTACTAACCAGCATGATGTTGACAGCTGCTTCATATCCACAGTGAGTATAATTTAAAGGGAAATGTAATTTTTGGATGAGTTGCTTCACAATATAGATAGAGCTCTGTAAGTCCTTGTGTAAATAGGTTCCTTTTTATTTCTCCAAATACTTTATGCATGAGAGCCTGGTTCAGTATTCCATCTTCATCTAGTCTCCTTGCAAGAATGTTAGGGCATTGCTAACTCTATTACTCTACTTGGCCGTTTTAATTTTCTTTCAATTAATATGCTTATATATTAACTTTTCTGGAAGACTGCGCTTGAGCTGCTATTTTGTTTCATGGGGTTTTGAGTTGTAGTTGAGGGGGAAAAGTTTGTACTGCATATATTTAGCTGCATTTCTTGTAACCATTTATCAAATTCTGAGAGATAAATTTTGCAGAGCTATGATGCAACAACACATTTTGAAACCACGGTGAGAGACGTGATTGCCATGTACGGCAAGATAACTGGAAAGGTAGATACTAAATAGTATTGCTTATTTCTTTCTTTGATTTATATTTGACTTCTGTTGACATCCAAGAACTGCAAAATTCCTTTGAGTATGCTGTTATAGCCTTATGATTTTAAAGTATGCCATGGCTTGGATTATGTTAGTGATTGGAGTGTTTTTTTCAGGGTTCTGGGATATGAGAAGTTTCCATTCTAGTTTGATTTTAGCTGTTGAAACAAGGTTATGACATACTACAATATCATTTCAACTAATTCATTTTTTGATTGCTTCTTATCATAGGAATTGGACCTGTCTGTCGATCTGAGTGCTGCCAGTGCTGCTGAAGAATGAAATTTGAGTTTTCAGCAGTTAACACTGCATCAGCGCCATTGGGCTAACTCTTTGATATTGTACTTTCCTAGTACTTCTCTCTGAAGGCTGAAATTGATTTTGACGTAGTTTCTTTGCCCTCTTCTCTCCAAGTAGCAAAGAGAATTCTCTTCATTCAATTTGTTTGTTCTTATTACTAATTCTTAAGGCATTCATTAGCCTCTTGAACATTAGGAAAACAAAAAGTCTGTGAAGTTCATTCCCAAGTTCCAACAAATATATAAAGAAATATTGTTCCTCTTTCTCCTTGACCAACAGCTTAAACATGGTAGTGTCATCACCCCAATTTTATTGCTAGATCCTTGCTTAGCAGGACCAATACCTTCTTGAGATATTGCTATACGGCCTCCAAACAAATGAAACAATATTACCCTCCTTTGCTAAATAATAATACTATGCCCTTTTTTGCACCAAAAAACAGCATACATGAATTTATATACTTGGCTGGAGCATTTTCAGTGTTCATATTTAAGACAGTCCAGTTGAACTTGCCAGTGCCATGCAATGAATATGCCTTAGAATACAGAAATCAAATCAGCTCACTCTACTTGTGAATTACGTAAAAGCACAACGCAGACTTTCAAGTTTTGCGGCCACCCAAGAATCCCTCATTCCAGTGGAGGGAGGGTGAGTGAATTCAGTCTGACACTTGATCGGTCTCGCTGTACTTCCTAACTAGACTTGCGGCTACTCGTTTCACAGAACTTCGATAGAGAGTGGAAATGGCTGTGGGGCAAATGTTTGCAGGTATCGGAGGAGAGAAACACTGCATCCTTTCACATGTCTTACAAATCCTTCTATTCATTTAAAAAAAAAGTTAAGAAGTTAATATTAACATTTTACAAGTACACATATGTCAACTTTAAACAACATATGACATTCATCTATAAATAACAGACTTTTGAAAGAAAAATTGTAGGATCATTTCTTTGGAAAGTAATTAGCTTTGATCCTTTTTATTTCCGAGACATTTGGAAGAGCTTATTTGAATTTATAAAAAAAAAATATGAAAATAATTTATAAAATTAGCTTATAGTCATCCTATGAATTCTTTTTAGCTTATTACAATAAGTTCATTAATATTTTTTTTATAATCAAAATAAGTTCTTTTTAACTTATTTCAGAAAAACTTATTCAATAAGCATTTAATTAAATGATTTATCCAGATATTTCTCTTCTTTTTCCTTTGTGTATCAGTGGGGGTGAGTGTCCACCACCTAGCTTTTCATCTCCACTCAATCCCCCAATCCCCATTGGCATGGTTAGCATTCCCAGCACAATCATTACATATCCTCATGAAATGCATAGCCATGTACTGATATCCATACTCTTATCTGCCAAAGCTGTATCTATGCAGCTAGCAGGTAAGTTCACTTGCTGAACGAATCACACAGACTCAGAGACAGGCCACGTTTTATTGAGCTTATGCATTTTATGAGGCCCAGGTAGTTTGATGGGCATTTTTTGGAAAGGAGAAGGGGAGACGGTTGACAGAAGTTTCCTTCATGTACATGGGTTGTTACTTGTTAATGCTCAGTCATTTCTCAACTTACCTGTAGTGTTTCATGTTGAAGGCCTATAGAAAGCTGGTTTAGAAACAACAGTCTCAGCAAGAGCAATTTGCATAAAGTGATAAAACCACCAAAGAATAAAAATAATTTAATTTCTTTTTTCTCACTGTTTTCTTTTAAGGATACATTGGCAAGAAAAGCAAGAATTTCCAGGATACAAATGTGAATCCCAACCAAGACATGTCTATCTATGTTTGGCCAAAACAACAATGTAAAGTGAAAACTACAGATGTTACTCTACTCTCTCTTTGATTTCGAGAGAGCTTTCTTCCTCTGTGCAAGCATGTATGTATACATGTGAGGGCTACCTGCATAAAATGATGCCATCCAAACAGTTATAAGGTCAGCAAAAGGAATATTAGCCAAAGGTCATTTGTGATAAGAAAGATGTGGAGTTCATGCCTGGAACATAGATTCCTAATGCAAGAATAGCGGCATAGAAGTAATCAAATGAGAAGTTCCATTTGTTGGGCATCCTTATGCAATACTTCTCGGATGCCTGAAAAATACCATACCTCATTAACTTGAAATATGAAAAACCACCATATCAAATAGATTCAGAATTCAGAATCAATTACGAGTAACAAACTATCAACTCTCTCTCTATTTCTCCTTTGTCACTTCAGGAATCCCATGACAATCCAGGTGGTCAAGGTTTTGAAAGACAATTTCATGGAGACCGCTTTTTCCCTCTTGACTAGACCAAATCATGTAAGCCTCTCTTTGTATTACAGGACTTACCCTCAGTATGATGAAGGCAAAAGGACATGATATATATATGAATCGCGGCAAACAAACAAAACACAACCAGGGGGCCTAGATCTCCTACAGGTTTCTAAAAGCATTGTGGACACTTGCTGTTATAATTCTTTACCTTTATGAATGGCAAGGCAATGTATATTAGACCAACTTCACTGCTGATGCCTGTTGGATAAAGCAATAAGAAAGTGCTATATCTGCAAGGAAAACATTGTAGTCAATATAACAGCAACGTAAGATTTACCTACTATTGTACTCCACACTAAACGCTCAACATTCAAACTACATACCTGAGCCACAAAAGCCACGATGGGGCAAATCCAAAAGCCTCTTTCACGCCAAAGAAAGCATAGCGAATGATCTGCAATTGCAACAGCAAAGATTGATCTTTGTTAATAGTTCCCTTTCCTTTTCAATCAATTGCTTTTCCATGGAAAACAAAGGGATATGGTTACCATAAGCAAAAGAAGAATAGCAGGGGGAGATGGGGCACCAAGCCTAAAGGATTGCATCGCAGTCACCCAACACACTACTTTAAATTGCAAGCAAAAGGTTCTTATAACCATTAAATATATAAACTAACATTTTATCTAAATCAGACATACCCAACAAAATATCTAATCAATGCTAACATAAATCTCTACTTTCACTAGTTTCACATAAATCACATATTAAGTCTGCCTTTATATGTTTGGCACAAGAACCAGACATTTAGAAATTCTACAATATGAATACCAAGTTCATTAAAAAGAGAGAATTGAACAAATGTAACAATAGGATATGCGAGAATAATCAGTTCAAAATCCATGGTGAAAATTTACAAGGAGATAATTCCAAAAATATGTCGGACCAATAAATTGGAGTAGGTGGCAGTGTTTCTCTTTTCTGGCCTGCTTGATGACTTGAACTCAAGATCAAATGTTTTCCACCACATGCTACACCCTATACTTTCCTTGAATTTAACAGCCACCACTTATAAAGAGATGAGAAATGATATTTGCACACCAAAAGTTGACACCTTAGTTAATCGGTACAAATATTTGGTTAATTCAGTTCATTATATGGTTAATCACGTGTAAATATTTGGTTAATTCATAATGACCCATTAATCATATAAAGAAATGAATTAACCAAATATTTGCATGTGATTAACTAAATATTTACAAGGTTATGGAAAATAAGCTTCATATAATCCATTAACCATATAATGAACTGAATTAACCAAAAATTTACACTTGATTAACCAAGGTGTCCACCTGGGTTTCCAGGTGTGCAAATATCATAACCTCACCCATTAATAGATGTACTTTAGGTTATGCACTTTCGTTTTCCACCTAGGATTATAGTTGAATTTTCAAAATACAAACAGACAGAAAATGGGGGGAAAAGATGTAATTAAGTACAAATATAACAACAACCAAGCAAGCAATTATGAAAGACTTGCCTCAGTGATAGACCAGCTGATTAACAAGGAGCTGACGAGCACATGACTCTGAGTCTGTCATTCACAGATGTATGGTAACTTTGTCAAAAGAAGAATATGGATGAAAATTTAATCAGTTAATTAAATGATTAGCAAGAGAAAATAAAAAAAAATGTTCAAATTTGTCTTAACCTCAGGGAAACTCCATAAGATGCCCCAAGTCAGGTACAACCTTGAACTTATCTGTGGCAAGGTTGCTGTTACTGGAGACCGCACCAACCCTTCACCATTGAAAGAGAAAAGAAGAAGAAGAGAAGATCCATAAACAAACAAACAACCACACAAACAATAACAACAATTCCCATTTTTATTAACCCCAATGATGACAATGAGTAACAGATTACTCACCCACCAAACCATGAAGAATCTAGCACACCATGCAATCCAACACCGCACCAAAAAAACCAAAAACACAAAAGTAAAAACTTCAGATAAGTCCCACTATAAATTTGAGATTTTTTTTATCAAACAAACAAAAGGGTACCTCCATAGTTAATCAAAATCAGTTCTTTTAAGACCAAAATTGTAATACCTCTAGCACAGCAGCGGTTTGAGCAAAAAGCAGAGGCTTTTCGGCTGCATTGTAGACATTTTCATGGCCCGATTCCTTCAACGTCTTCAAAACAATATATAGAACCTGAAGCCTGAGCAAATTGAGAGACTTCAGAAACGACGCCGTAATGAAAAAGGAAGAAGATATGAAATAAATTGATAAGAGAAAAAGAGTGTGAATAGTGAAATACCATCCAATGAATACGGTCCAGTTGTAGGCTGTGAGGTAGAGGCGCCTGAGAAGGGAGAAGAAACCAGCCATTGAGATCTGTCAGTGAAAGAAGAGTGTGGAATTCAAATGGTGGAAGAGGAATCGTTAAATAGTGAAAAAAAAGGGGGTATGATTTATTAAGGGGAGAAGAAATTAATGGTGTTTGTGTGTCTGGTTTGGTTTGGTTGTTACTGAACTAAAATGGTAATGGTTCAGTTGCCAGTTGGGTAGTTCAATTCCTCAACTACTTTGAAGGTTTTACCAGTAAAATAGGAGCACTTGTTAATTAGACAGCCTGAAGATGCAACAACAAAATTAATGCTTTCTTCTTCTCTTCTAATTCTAATTTTTTTTAAAAAGTAGGGCCGTTGACTTAGTTTTCTTTTTCTGTTTTCATTTTTTTTTCCATTAATAATTATAAAATTGTTATTTTATTTTTATGGTTGAAGTAATCTTTTGATCCCTATACGTGACACTGATTTTCAATTTGGTCCCTATACGTAAAAAGTTATTAATTTGGTCCTTATACGTGACACTAGTTTTCAATTGGGTCTTCACCGTTAATTGGTCCCTATATAAGAGGACCAAATTATAAATTATTGTCACATGTAGGGACCAATTCAAAAAAAAAAATTGAAATCAGTCCCTACATGTGACAATTATTTTTAATTTGGTCCCTACATGTGATAATAAATTGTAATTTGGTCCCTTTTATATAGGGACCAATTAGCGGTGAGGACCAAATTGAAAATCAGTGCCACGTATAGGGACCAAATTGATTACTTTTTACCTATAGGGACCAAATTGAAAATCAGTGTCACATATAGGGACCAAAAGATTACTTTAACCCTATTTTTATTCTGTTTCATGTTTTCAAAAATTTGTACAGGAAAAACAACAAATAACTTTTTATAGGTATTTTCACTATTTCTTGTACAAATATTTTAAATAGGAAACAAAATGAAAATAAGATGACAATGTCATTGCTGGTTAAGGAGAATGCATGGTTCTTTTTCCTTAAACATGCCTTATAGTACCCCTTCTTCAAATTATGAGCATTTATAATTGATACGGTTGATTTATGATCCGTTTGTTTTAGATTTTGATAAAATTGATTTTTTTAAAAATTGATTCTAAAATATTGATTATTTTATATTTTATAGTCATTGAAAAGAAGCATAGTAAAAATGTAAGATACACATATTTTACATATAGTGTATGACTATATTCATCATGTATTAAAGGTGATAAATGACTATTAGTATGCTTTGTATTTATTATCTTACAATTTTTAATAAGAAAAAAGTTGTTTGGTATGAAACAAAAAGTTACGAATGAAGTGTGTTCTCATCTATTTCACCACCTGTATCTTGTATTTGTGCCATTTCTTCGTTGTCATTCTCGTTTTTTACTCATCAACCTTTGCTTCGTCTCCTTCTTGCTTGGCATCTATCTCCTCTATTTTCTATATCTCTCAGTGTTGTCCTTCTTTTTAGGTGCTACGCCCTTTCTTCCAGGGTCACTTTGAATGGTAGTGTTGTTTTCACTCTTTCGGGTTTCCCAACTTATCCTCTCCTTGTTGCTTTTTTATAAAAGCTTTTATCTCTTTGACATGCAACAATAAAAAAACAAAGAAGACGTTAGGAAAGAGCTTTCATACAATTCGTGCATAGGAGCTTTCGTACCATAGAGCAAACCTCTTCTAATAATGACATAGTAATTCATATCCGTGATGAAGAAGTATCTCCTTCTTTATGTTTGAAATACTGTATAAAAACATATTTTCTCACAAAAAAATAAATAAGAATAGATAATTTGTGAATTACTAAACCTTTCATGTTTTCTTTGTCTTAACTCTTCTTATCTTCTCTTTTATTATATTTACAACAGTTAGTAATATCACTGTTATTATTGATTTTATTTCATGCTAACTGGGACAAAAGTTTGTACCAAAAAACAAAAACCGAGTAGAAATTTTGAAGGATGCATGCAATAAACTGATTTTGCCTATTCAGGCAATTTCCATCATCCCATGCTTCTTGGGCTTGGGCGGGCCTTTCACCTTTGCCTCCTGAGTGGGCCAGATATCATTCCCTATTGGACTTTTCAGCCTTTTGCATTGCTTAATTTGTAGAAGTTTGGACAGGAACTTCTTTGATGCACGGTTCAAATTTCTTTTTGTCCACTTCGCCCTCATGCACCTTAATGAATCCTATCCATGGATTCCTAGTTTGCTGTTTGCAGCTTTAATTTGTTGAGAAAAATATGGTATCATTAGCATATTTTGAGCATTTCTAGTTATGAATTTACGAATAACTTATAGTCAACTCTGTTTTTTTGACTATATATTAATTTTCCAAAGCTATAGGAAAGTATTACTATAAACTTTACTAGTGTTCTTGACCCGTGCCATGCACGGGTATATATGACTTATGAAAAATTGACTATAAATCTCTCAATTTTAATATATTTTATTTTTAAATATAGACAATAAAATAAAATAAAAATTAATTTATTCAAATGTGAATGATAAAGTACAACACTTACTAAGTTACTGATAGTTGATCAATTATTTCTCGATCTACTTCGAGGAGTATCCCACCGCCAACCTGAGACGGGGACTAATCTCCCGCGGGAGTTTGTTCGGCACCTTGATGGGTGACATCCCTCCCAGCTGAGGTTTTTTTCATACCCAAGGCTCGAACCCGAGACCTTGGTTAAGGGGCAAGAGGCCTTTAACCACTCACGCCAACCTCAGTTGGTTGATAGTTGATCAATTATGAGATTATTTGTCATCTCCATTAATGTAGAATACTTGATAAAATACAAAATAAATTATAGTCAAGGGCATAAAATAATTGATAAATTAAAGTTGAAGACTGAAGGCATAAAATAGTAGTGACCCGTGCCATGCATGACTGTATATATTGCTTATGAAAAATTGTATGGATTAATTATATTTAATATTATTTTTTAAAATATATTTATATCAGATCTTTTAATGATCGATCTCTTGAATATTATGTATTAAAAACATAATATATGATTGATTATTATTTTAGAATATATTTAATCAGTTCTTTTAATGATCGATCTCATTGTTAATCATTTTTATGATATTTTCAACATATTTTCGAAATCCAAATATTTAATCAATTATTTTAATGATTGTTCTCTTAAATCTTTTTTAACCAAACATTTAATGATTGATGATTTATTTCAGAACACATTTAATCCTTTTAATGATTGATACAAACCGCAAACATTTTTGTTCAAAATATTTTTATGCAATACTTTTAATGTTTGATTTCCTATTTTGACTCAATTTTAATGCTTTGTATACTGAGTATTCCCTTAATTTTGCTTTCAATATCAAACGACATTGAGTCATTTTCTTTCATATCTTATTGTGAGGTTTCAATTTAATTTCACTGTAATTGTAAAATATCAAAATGAATAATAATGACTAATTAGTATAGTTTAGATGTGAAAAAATATTAGCATCAATGATTTTATTCTCATTCATTATTTTTTTTTATAGAGGATTAGACTATCATTAAAAAACATGTACCCAATTAGTATTAAGTTTGAATATTTGTACAATCGATCATTGGTGATTTTCAAATTAATTTTGATACTCCGATTATACTTGATTATATTATTGTTCCCTGTAGCTAAAAATGGCAAACTCGGTATTAAGTTTGATAATTCGAAATCACACTAATTGGCTTTCGATTTTTCTTTATTAAGTATAATGTACTGAAAACATAATATATGAATGATTATTGATTCTAGAATATATTTAATCAATTTTTTTAATGATTGATCTCATTGTCAAATATATTCAAATTCAATATATTTTTTTATGATTGATCTCTTCAAAAAATTCAATCAATTTAAACTGTTTTTAAGCAAACAGTTAATGATTGATAATTGATTTCAGAATATATTTAATCAATTATTTTAATGAATGATCTAAATGTCAAACATTTTCAAATTCAAAATATTTTTAAGCAACGCTTTAAATGCTTGATTCCCATTTTGGTTCAATTTTAATGCCCTATCATTGAGTATTCACCCAACTTTGTTTTCAATCGATTTAGATTAAACGACATCTAATTTTTTCCCCAAATTTTATTGTGAGGTTCCAATTTGATTTCATTGAAATTATAACATATTAAAATGAATATTAATGACTAATCAGCATATCATGCAATAATGTATAAGATAATCCGAGTTAATAAATGCCTGATTATCAATAAAAATTTGATTTATATTAGAGCCTAGGCTGCCAAAGAAGGGTCCTAATGTCTTTCAAGATATTTTATTTATATTTATTTATTTATTTATTTCTATGTTATAAATCAATGTGCTTTTGTGTAAAAATAATAATTCAATATCATATAAGTATTTATATTTAAATCTTATTAAAAAAAAAAAACTTCATGTGGGCCTTCCAAAAATCTCCAAATTCAAAGATCAAACATTTTTCCATCTTGGTTCCATTTTCAGCTTGTATAACAACTCAATTCTCAATCTGGATCAATATGGAAATGAGCTTTGCGTCTTGGGTAAGAAGAAAGAGAATGCGATGAGAACAAATGAGAAGAGATTGGAAAGCAAAACAAAAACACGAAAAAATAGAAATCAGACCTGTTAGAATGCGAGCAGTGGTGGTCACCTAAGCAAATTATGTTCCTTTTTCTTTCTAGCACTGATTACTCAGAAAAAATAGCGCTTTCTATGTGTACCTTTGGATTTGAATATTGGTTTCTTTTTCTATGTGCCACATGTTTTGTT
This sequence comes from Echinosophora koreensis, assembly GCA_035048595.1. NCBI lineage: Eukaryota > Viridiplantae > Streptophyta > Magnoliopsida > Fabales > Fabaceae > Echinosophora > Echinosophora koreensis. The sequence goes on from JAPCYP010000003.1 coordinate 2,041,212, forward strand.
ACTTTTCAAGTCAGATTTTACACTGCACATCCAAAAGATTATCAAAATATAGAAACATCAACACTAAAATCCTCAAGCGGTTGTATAAATTGAGATAGAATATTAATAAACTAATTTATACAAATACCTCTATACAGAGAAGGCTAATATATCTTTTCATTGACTAAAATAAAATACATCAACACTAAAATCCTCAAGTAGTATAAACTGAGATAGAATATTAATAAACTAATTTATACAAATACCTCTATATAGAGAAGGCAAATATATCTTTTCATTGACTAAAATAAAATAAAAAGTATATATTGACATTTATTAGACGAATGAAGAATATTACAAACAAATTATATAATGCATTGCACTAAAAAGTTACATTCAGGTGGGCCAAAAAACAATAATCAAATGCCACGAACAATTATAGAACAACAAAAGGTTGAAATAAAATGAGGGAAAATCAAACCTCATAACAATATTCTTGACTCTGTTTCATTTTCAGCCCTTGAAGATCTTAAAGCATTGTCTTGGACATTGTTGCAATTAAATTCATGGTTGTATGCCACCAATACATAGTTAAATGCACTTGAGGAGAAGCAGATCCAAGAAATTAATGGAGCTAAAATTAACGGACCCGTGGGAATGATAATATAAATAAAAATGATGAGAAAGAAATTGTACCATAAAGTGTTAGAAGTGGGGGTTCATGAAAAAAAAGTGTTAGAAGTGGGGATGAGGCACAAATTCCTCAATATGTTGTCACTACTAATGTCGTGGTAGTTGCAAATGGAGCTTGTCGACCAACATAGTGTTCATGCTCTTGAAAGACCTGTTAAAATCAAACAATATATTAATATCAAAATCAAAATTCAATTGAGAGTGATTCAATTGAGTTGTACAAAGAAAGAGGACAGAGAAAAAGTACAGGTAGGAGAAAGATGTGGAGTTGTGCCTCATGAGAGGATAAGTCTCTAGAAGATGAAGAATGAACATCTAAAACAAAAGAAAGAAAAAAAACAATGAGAGAAGTGGAAGAAAAACAAAAATCTTAGCCATTCAATCATATCAAAATTGTCAAAATCATATAAAATAAAAGCTGAGCAATACAAAAGTGATTACATATATATTTTATGACTCCAATCATCTATATATAAGTAATAAGTAATTACAATAAAATCAAATTTATGGTAATTATGCAGAAAGAGAAACACGCTTAAATTTCTATTAAGGAGAATGATTCGAAATCATATTTAAAACAGAATAATGAGAATATTACATATCATTTAAATGAAATTGACATTAAATTCAAATATCATTTATCCCAATTATTGTCATGCGTTAATGTGAGAATTATTTGATAATGAATTTTATTTTATTTACTCAATTTGATAATGATATTATTATTTTCAAATATCAAATTGTTTTTTCCATTATTAGTTTGGATCATATATTGATTTGGCAGATCACAATATACTTAAAGTTATTTTGGATCATATATTAGAGAGATAAATGCATGGTTTCTTTGAGGATTCTATTACTTAAGTGGTATATTACAATCAATATTATCAATAATTTCATTGCAAATTATATCAATTATCAATAAATTGATCCTACTACAAATCTGATCAAATTATGACCATTACTATAATTACTTCAAATCAACCACAATGCGACACATAAGCAAAAAATGGAGGGAATGCTTCTGGTGTTGCCACTTGTGATGAGTGAAGGCTCTAGAGATTGACATGTGGAGGTTTCCACTTTGAGGTTGTTCGCAAATGTATTATATATAGATTCTTTTTAAGCGCGAGATTTTGCATCTGGATCCTTGATTTTGAGTCAAGTTATTAGAACTCTAAATTGTATTCATTATTGCATCAGGTGAAAAGGCGTTTCAAAGTTCAATTTTTGTTTCAGGGAACGACTTGTATCAAAGTACATGCAAATTTATAATCTTTGCTTGCTATAAGTTGTGATTAATACGAAGAGATTATTTGGTATATGTATTTTTCAATTAAAATGCCAATTATATATTGTTGGTGAGAATGGTAGATGTAAGAAGAAAATTGTGTTTACCCAAAAAAAAAGGGAAGAAGAAGCAGAAGAAAAAAAAAGATCAAGGTGTGGACAACACTTTCCTTCAGACTTAATTCACCTCACTTATTCAACTTTGGGTGCAACTTGTGTTAATCTCGAATTTTATTTAGGATATAATGAAGACCTTTGAGTATGGTTTGTAATCCCAAAACTCAAGCCAAGGCAACAATGGTATTTACAATGTGATAGTTGCTTCTATCATTTATGTATTTTAAGGTAAAGGCATACTAAATTTATGAATTGTTTGAATGTTGGTAGAAGTTATTATTATTAATTTTTTTTATATATGTGGTGTTCTATAAAGAGACATAACTCTTCAATAAAGAGACATTCTCGTGAACTAACATAACTCTTCATCAACAGTTATTAAAACTAGTATTCCAATAAGAGCTACAACTCTAAACATGTAGGATTTTCATAAACAGATAAACTAGCACAATCCTTCACCTATAGTATATTTTACAAGACAAATGGTGGTTACAAAACCATTTGGTTTTTTTTGTCACAAAAAAAAAAAAAAGAAACAAACAAACAAAACCATTTGGTTTCATATACTTCAAGGGTCTCTTTAGGTGCTATAAATACATTCGTCTCTTTTGGTTTAAATAACCAAACTAACCTTGGTAACTTTTAGTGTTGTATCCTTTAAAAAAGCATAGATAATTTTCTATATGAATCAAACTCCTCTCACAGTTCCGATGGTGGCGTTTGGTTCGTGGAAAGTTTTATTGTCAGGTAAATTATATTTCCGAAAATCTCATTCCTAGGAATATTTCTTTCTCACCTGAACATAGGAATAGAGTTTTTAACATTTATTTACTGATTTTATTCCTAGACATCTTTTATGTCTGGGAACATTTTTTTAAAACTTGTCCTAAATATGGGAAACTTTTATTTTCATGCCCTCATTCTCGAAAATATTAAAATATAACTTGTACTAAACATTACCTAACCTATAAGTGATATTTTTGTTTAATTTATTCTTTATCTCATTTCTGTTATAAATACCGATGACAACAAAAAAAATACTAAAATAGGTGTGGATTGGACCGAATCCCTCTAGTCTAATGATATGAACGCGGGCAGAAGACTGGGCTTCTCTAACTGAGCCAGTAAAACACAAGGCCTCATTTTTACTGGATATTCCCACCTTCCTTTCCCTAATTTTTTTAATTTGTTCCCCAAAATACCCCCACCCCATTTCTTCTTCTTCTTCTTCATCTCTCACACCCTTCGCGTTCCCCTTTCGTTTTCTTTTGACTTCCACCACACCCCACCCTCACTGTGCGAAGAAGCAACAACAACCATATAATCAGAAAAAAAAATCTACTCATTTCCGCAAGTAAAAAATTTTATCACTTACCGTAAGTAAAAAATTTTAATCACTTATGGAAACTATATAGTTTCCGTAAGTGAAAACTTTGATCACTTTTGGAAACTATAGTTTCCGTAAGTGAAAAAATTTGATCACCTATGGAAACTATAGTTTCCGTAAGTGATGAAATTTTGTTTTTTGTTATGCTCCGAATTCGACCTCATTATTGAATTGCAAGCCAAACTTGTCTTTGGACGAAGCACACTAGCACCTAACGTTTTAGAAGATGGAGAAATCGACGGGTCCTCCGACAAATGAAAAGGTTAGCGGCCATGTATCTGATAATCTTACCCACTCCATAGATAAGGTGTGGTTGGGTGGGTTTGGGTGTGGGTTGGGAGGAGATGATAAGGGTGAAGAATGAAGAAGAAATGGAAGAAGGGGAGGGTGTGGGGATGAAAAATCAGAGGAGAGAGTGGAGGGTATTTTAGGGAATAAATTAAAAAAAAATGAGGGAAGGGAGGTGGGAATATCCAGTTATAAGGTGGGAATATCAAGACTCCAATGTAAATTGTTTAGAACCTTCTAATTGATTCATGTCCCAAAAGTTAATAGTCCAAATTTAATATTTGGGCCTCAAGCAACAAATTTGCAGGAAAGAAACTCATCTACCACTTTTGTATGCCAATATTAAGGGGAACCCGAGTCCTAAAAATTTCATCAACTAGCACGATGTTTGATATACTAAAAAAATCTTTCATAGGTGGAAACTCTTAGATGTTTTATTTCAGTTTGAACTTGATTAAAATTAAACCATATAATAGGACGGATTATGATGTCGCTATCGGATGTTCTTCCTTCTTCAATTGGTGATAACGATTAGAATGACAACCTCTGTCTGCCATATATTCGAGGAAACCTTGCTCCACAAAGAAAAAGGGAAATTTGAGTTGCCATATTCTTTTTAAATTTGATGTTAAAGGAGAAGGAATGCTATTCTATTCAACGTGCATTAGATTCCAACGAGGCACTTATATTAAGCGAAAATTGCTATAGTAGTGTATTCCGATCAGATAAGGTTCTTTTAAATTGAATTTTTTCTTTAAAGTGATAAGTAAAAGCATATTTATCTTTGATTTAATAAAATGTTAGAAATATAAGCCTATTAAATAATTAAAGGGTTGATAGACTCTTATTCACTCACTTTAGAAACATAATCCACTTTAAAAGAATCTTTGATATTCCGATGTTAATTAGGCAAACTAACCCATTCATGTACTTTTTTGTTATTTCAATTCTATGCTATTTTTTGTTTCCATGTAAAGTTTTTTTTTTTTTTTTTTTTTACTTTACCAAGTTTCCATGTAAAGTTATATTATTTGTTTTTAGTATAGTGATTGATTTAATTTTTAGTTTGTGTATAATCAAATTTCTTAAGGAGAATTTGATTTATAAATGCAATTTTGTACAGAAATTTTAAAAAATGGGAATTATTTTTTTTTGATTTTTTTTTATTTACATATATGAATGGATTTTCATCCAAAATTGATTGGATTTAAGTATATTTTCATCCACCGACGATTGATAAGGAGGGAGAAATAAAGGAAGGTGTTTGTTTCAAAAGGTGTGCATATCGGTTCTAATGCTATTGAATAAGAATTTGACGAGGAAAAAAAAAAAAGGAAAGCCATACGATCTTCTGGAGAGCATCACAGAATTCTAGGTTAGAGAAATTAGATGCAGCTTTGGGCAAATGGAATGAAACAATGAGTATAAGGTCAGATGTAGAGGTGGGTATTTGGACTCGGGTCCGCGGACAGTCCGTTAAACCCACCGTCCATGCGGACTTGGACACCCTAAAAAATGAGTCCAAAAAAATGCGGGCTTTTTGAGTCCGGTCCGTTTAGCTCGCGGGCTTAACGGACCCAGTCCGCGGATTCGCGGACCCGTCCGCGGACTGGAGGTTTTTTTTTTAAAAATTTTTTTACACCTGCTGGGCCAACAAAAAAAAGGTGAAGCCCAACCCAAAACTACTCACCACTCACTCACTCACCCATCTCTAACCCTAAACTACTCATCACTCAGAGTCTCAGACACTCACTCAGCACAGCACCGTCCTCACTCCTCTCCTCAGCCCTTCTCTTCTCACTTCTAAGCGCGGCAGCTCCTCTCCCTTCTACAGTGCCGCCGTCAGTCGTCACCCATCGCTGGCCTGCTCAGCTCCTCGAGTTCGCAGAGAGGTGGCGCAAAGACGCTGCCGGCAACATTGTCTGCAAGCGTTTCTTCAACTGCCTCGGATGCCTCTGCTTTGAGTACGATCACATCGTTCCCTTTTCCAAAGGTTCCATTTTTCTCCCTCCCTTTTGCCTCCTCTTTCACATTAACCTGTTCATTTCTTCTGGGTCGTTCTGAATTTTTACTTTCACGTTTTTGTCTGTGTGTTTTGCTAAGGGTATTTCTGTTTTACTTGTAAAATGTGGCTTCTTGGGGGGTCCATTAGATTCTATTGTTTTGTGCTCATATTTTGAACTAGTATAAGCGAGGATAGAGCTAAATACAAGTGATTAGTGGAACACTGGAATGTAATATCAACTTTTTAATTGATTTGATTACTATCTTGGACCATGGATAAAAAGGAACCGGTATTTTAATGTGGCAACTGATAGAAAATTCTAGACAGAAAAGAAGATAATGACTAATGAGTGAGGATAAAAAGTTGTGTTTTAGTTCCTCAAGGTTATTCATCACTTGAACATGCATATGATACTATAGGATTGATTGATATTAGGTAATTTGATAACTGGCCTGTATGAAGTGAGAATACAGTGTTTGATTAATCAGTCCACTCTCTGTAGAACCATGATTGTTTTGATATTTATTGTTTGATTTTAAATCTTTATTTTGTTTCAATTTGCCATTTTCAGTGATACTTGTTTGCTAGAGTTATTTGTAATGGATTGCTCTGCATCTGCCATAATTGAAACTGAAATTGATAATGTGGCTGAAATTGAACCTGAAAGAGTAGAGCTAATTAGTGATGAGGATAATGATGGAGATGGAGATGGAGATGGATTAAATGAACCTAGAATACCAAAAAAGAGGGCTAGAAAGCAAAGATCTGATGTCTGGGATTTTTTTGACAAACTGCCTTTGGGAAGTGATGGGAAGGAGAGGAGTCAATGCAAGGCATGTAAGAAAGCCTTGGTTAGTGGTGGTAATAAATATGGAACTTCAACTTTACAGCGTCATCGACTCACTTGTGAGAAGATTCCAAAAGGATTTGCTAATACCGAGATTGGTAAACTTATGCTTGATCATAACGGAAAATTAAAAAGTAGAAAAGTTGATTTTAAAGTTGTACGTGAGATGATTTCCATGGCTATCATAGAACATGACCTTCCATTCTCTTTTGTGGAATATAGGAGGGTTAGAGAACTATTTAAATATTTGAATCCTGAAGCTAAGATTCCCTCTAGACGTGCTGCCACAAATGATGTCATTAATATGTATGAGGCTGAAAAGGAAAAAATGAAAGATGTGCTATCCAAAGTTCCAAGTAGAATAAACTTGACATCTGATGTATGGACTTCCTGTACCACTGAGGGCTACATTTCATTGACTGCCCATTTTGTGGATGAAAATTGGAAGCTTAACAGCAAAATTCTAAATTTTTCTCATTTCCCCTCCACATTCCGGTCGTGAATTGGCCAAGACTGTTTATGGTTTCTTGGAAGAGTGGGGGATTGAGAAAAAAATATTTTCATTGACTTTGGATAATGCATCTTCTTGTGGTAGCATGCAAGGGTTGTTGAAAGATAGACTTCTTATGCAAAGTGATGGCTTGTTATGTGGTGGTGATTTTTTTCATATTCGATGTTGTGCTCATATCCTAAATATTATAGTTCAAGATGGCTTGAAAGTTGCTAGTGAGGCTATACATAAGATTAGAGAAAGCATCAAGTATGTAAAGGGGTCGGAGGGAAGAATGAATGTAAGTATATTTCATTCTTTTATTTATTCATTATTCATTATTTTTTATGTTTAATTTCTCATTCTTTATTTGTTGTTACTTTGAAATAATGTAGGAGTATGTAAAATATGAGAGTCAAAATAAGAAGGATGTGGGTAAGTCTGAATTGGATACTTATTTGGAAGAGCAAAACCTTTCCTCAACATACCATCCAAATCTTGATATCTTGCAATATTGGAAGGATAACAAATATAGGTTTCCGAATCTTGCTTTGATGGCTAGTGATATCTTAAGCATTCAAATAACAACCGTGGCATCGGAATCGGCGTTCAGTATTGGTTCTCGTGTTCTCAATAAATTTCGAAGTTCTCTCCTTCCAAAAAATGTGCAAGCCTTGATATGCACTAGAAATTGGTTGTTAGGATTTGACGTGGAAGGTAAATATAGAATTCCTTTATGTATAGAAATAGAATGCTTTGCATAGAATTATTTTGCTTTTTAAACAAATTCTTACTTGTGAATTATGCCTTGTGAATTGTAGGAAAACAAGAAGATGAAGATGATTTGATTGAGGCAAAGGAGGAGCTTGCTAAATCAAAGGGAAAGATGAAAGTTGTTATTGATGATTGATGTCAACATGATGTAGCTTTAATTTCAAACTTGTAATATTGTTGTTTTTGTTCCTTATTTTGCATTTCACATTTCGTTGGTATTTTGTACTAAACTTGTGGTTTGTGATCTTTGTTGGTTACACTTTAATGGTCCCTGATCTTGTTTGGATTTAATGTTTATTTGGTTTGCTTTTTAACATAAGGCATTATTTGTTTTTGATGGTTGATATGTATAAATAAATAAATAAATAAATAAATAAAAAAACAGCAGAGTCCGCGGACAGCCCGTTTAGTCCGCGGACCGGACGCGGACTCTGTTTTCACGAGTCCATTTAAGATGCGGACTATTAAGTCTGGTCCGTTTAAGTGCAGACTTATGCGGACCGGACGGGTCTGCGTACCCAGCTCTAGTTAGATGCATCAAAAGGCCGATCCTTACTACACCAATGTTTCACAAGAGCGAAAAAAAAAATCCTATTACACCAATGTCTGATCCTTAGAGTATATTTGGGAAAGATTATTTTCCCTGATTTCATCTGTTTTTTAGCTTAAAAGCTGTTTCATAGATAATCTAACATGTTTGGCATTTTGCTTAAATTAATAAAAAAGCTTTTTTTAGGGAAAAAAAAGTTGTTTTATGCCATCTAGTTTTTTCTAGCTTACGATTATTGTGATTTGATTATTTTTCATTTTCAAAACTCTCTTCCCTGTTTACCCCTATAAAACTACCTTCTAAACAAATATTATTAAATTATACAAATAACTCCATACCCTTTTTCATAATTTATTATATAAAAGTGATTTTTTTTGCACCATCCAAAATAGATTATCTTAAAATCGCTTTTTAGCAAACAGTCCCAAACAAAAACAGATTCTGATTATAATCGATTATCACAATAATCGATTATACAAAAATTGATTATCAGCATAATCTTTTTTTTCCAGCTTTCCCAAACACACTCTTAGAGTATGTTTGGGAAAGATTATTTTCCCTGGTTTCAGCTGTTTTTTAGCTTAAAAGCTGTTTCATAGATAATCTATTATGTTTGGCATTTTGCTTAAATTTATAAAAAAGCTTTTTTAGGGAAAAAAAGCTGTTTTATGCCATTTAGAGTGTGTTTGGGAAAGCTGGAAAAAAAAGATTATGCTGATAATCAATTTTTGTATAATCGATTATCACAATAATCGATTATAATTAGAATCTGTTTTTGTTTGGGTCTGTTTCCTAAAAAGCGATTTTAAGATAATTTATTTCGTTTGGGTGGTGCAAAAAAAATCACTTTTATATAATAAATTACGAAAAAGGGTATGAAGTTATTTGTATAATTTAATAATATTTGTTTAAAAGTTAGTTTTGTAGGGGTAAACAGGGAAGAGAGTTTTGAGATTGAAAAATAATCAAATCACAACAATCTTAAGCTAGAAAAAACTAGATGGCATAAAACAGCTTTTTTCCCCTAAAAAAAGCTTTTTTATAAATTTAAGCAAAATGTCAAACATGATAGATTATCTATGAAACAGCTTTTAAGCTAAAAAACAGCTGAAATGAGGGAAAATAATCTTTCCCAAACACACTCTAAGAGTTTTCTAGCTTAAGATTATTGTGATTTGATTATTTTTCATTCTCAAAACTCTCTTCCCTGTTTACCCCTATAAAACTACATTCTAAACAAATATTATTAAATTATACAAATAACTCCATACCCTTTTTCGTAATTTATTATATAAAAGTGATTTTTTTGTACCATCCAAACGAAATAGATTATCTTAAAATCGCTTTTCAGTAAACAGTCCCAAACAAAAACAGATTCTGATTATAATCGATTATCACAATAATCGATTATACAAAAATTGATTATCAGTATAATCTTTTTTTTTTCAGCTTTCCCAAACACACTATTACTCTATAGAAAAATGCATGGGAAGGCTAGACTCAATGGAAGATATTCCTAATAAAATATAAAACAACGCATTGGTGAATTAAGTTTACAAATAAAGAATGGAGAAGCATGTTTATTATGCCTAACAGCCATTATCAAAATAACAAAACTCTAATATAACTATTTTAAAATTATCCTAAAATTTTGTATTATTAATTATACTCAATAGACATTGCCCATACGAAAATATCACCCCATAAGCTATTTATGAAAACGTTCTAACCACATTATTTTGTATGTCAATAAGTCTCACCAGCTAAACAAATATAATGATAGTTTTCGATTTCAATACTTAAAAAACAAAACTTTATGATTTTTCTACACTCGATTTTTCACTCACAATCACTAAAAAAAAAAAAAACTGTTAATTTGATAAAATAAGCCAACAAGCACCAGCTTGCAACGAATTGACTCGTCAACCTCCTGGATTTAATCAATCCTGATTAGTGATTAGTATTGCTCTCACTGCCAACAAATAGGACCCATATTTAAGTGTTGGGGTTGAAGTCTTGTGCAGAAGGACAATATCATGCCATTAAGATCTTACACTAACAGAAAGAGAAGGCACCACATTCTATTTTCATTTTCATATGAATAAAAGTCATGCGTACTACACAACTCTGCAAAGTATATTTCAAAGGAATACAATTGGAGAGATAAATTAAAAGAGGTAAAAAATAATGTTTTTCGGAGATTAATTCAATCACTATGCTGTGGATAGGAAGCTACTCTACGTAGTATGTGTCTAGATGAGCTTTTGACAAACGTTATTTTGAATGAAATTGATTTTGTAAAATTGATTTCAATACAATTAAGTTTAAAGTAAAATGATTTATGTTTGAATGTTTTTATTTTAAAAACAAGTTTGATGTAAAACTTAATGTAATTTTTCAATCCAAAAGTAGAAATTACTCCAAACTACTTCTGATAAAATTGATTCTGGATGCAAAATTGCTTCTCTTAATGCGCAATCAAACACTTTTTTTTTCCTAACCAAAATCATATTTGACAGGTGTGAATGCACTTTTGGTTCTCCAGAAGTGGAACCAAACACACACGTAGCTTGCATGATTTGGACGTGATTTTGCCTTGATTGACCGTTGTTCTAAACACATAAATAAGATAATTTATTTTTCAATCTTGTGCCTTGAATTGGAATTAATCAATATGGTTTTGCAACAAAAACAACAAAGAAAATGCGCAAATTTTCAAGGTACATGCGGACACTAGGCTTTAGGTTTTATTGATCCCCACTAGTCCAATCTTGACTGGATACAAGATGTGTAATAATGAATCACCTTCAATATACAATAGAGATACCTTGACTTGATTTATACTCCCATAATTAAGAATATTGTTAATGACATATAGTTTCTTTAATTCTCTATGCACACAATGGAAGAAAAGAAGAAATTTGGCTGTAGAAACTTAAGCAAATTCATGTTAACTTCTAAATGCAGAGTGATTCTATTTATAAACCAACTCATGTCATTTGATGAAGAAAAACACAACCTTCGTGTATTTGAAAGAATAATGCAACATTTTAGGAATGAATGCATATACTATCAAGAAAGATTTCAAAGCCATGAAGAGGCACATCTTTTTGGTGGATCTTTTTCCAACTTGTGTTTTAAACTCGCACTATTTTGGAAATTCCTTACAATATTTAATTTGTTTTTTTTTTTTTACTAAAAAAGATATTCATTCATTCAAATTGGTAAAATACATCGAAAACAGCACAAATTCAACATCGCTAAAAAACGAAAAAGATGAATATGTGAACAAACTCACAGCACCCAGGTTAATAGCATAACACGGCAAAATGTATACAAATGTGACAAAATCAAAGTGGGCGGAATACCCATGCCTCCGGATCTGTAACGTTGACTCCCAAGTCTTGATTGAATCTATAATGGATCGAAGCTGATCTGCCAATCTGAACCAAACGAACACCGCAACAAGACGGGATATCAAACGACGGCACAACAAGACGACGAACAAAACACCACCGCATGCAGACTACGAAAACACGGAAAAATACGAAAGAAAAACCAGATTTATGTGGAAGATACACTTATTTAAATAAAATGAGATAAAAAATTATGTAGAGGGGTGATTCCAGGCCAAAAGATGACCCAAAACCACCCCTTCCAGTGGATGAGGAAGAAGGAAAAGAGTAGAGGGAAGGTTAATATTTAATTTGTTATAAAGTAATATATCACTCTTTATAAATTGCCTACAGTTACACATTTGCCACCATTTGAGTTGAGTTTAATATTAAAAATTAAAATAAAACTGGTGTCCCTCTCCAGTCCACGGATTTAGAATCGAATCCATCCAGATTTAGCGAATAATAAATAATTTGACACTCGCAGAAGAAGAGGAGGGATTTATTCCTCTGAGTTCTCATTGCCGACACGTTGAGCTAAACCAATGGAGCAAATTTGGTTTTGGGATGTGGAGGATGATACGATATTTTATTTAGAATATTGTATTTGATGGGTAAAATATTAATCTCTTGAAAAATTATTGGATGTTAAGCGTATTCATAGCTCTTTGACTAACACAGATGCTTGTTGAAGATCTTTTTTTTGTTGGATCTTGTTGAAGATCTTATATACAAGGAAAACGATAGAAAAAATTGCATTCACGTGATCCATTTTATTAGATTTAATGGTTATAGTATAAAATTTTAATTATTGTTTTATTAGATAGTTTGTCGAGACATTATTGAAGAATTTTAATTTCATAATATTATATAAATATTTAAATAATGTGAGCAAATATTCCTTACAATGTACGAGTAATTTTTTTTTTTTTTAAATTATAAAATATATATATATTGTTGTTAAAATATTTAAAATTAATATATATATATATATACTTATGTACATACTTGTTTAATTTATATTAAAATATACTTTTGATCATTTATCTTAATTTTTTTTGTTCAATTTGATCATCTAAGCTGTCAACTTTACACCAAATTACTCATTTTCGTCAGATTTGCACTAGTGTTATTAAATTTCTATCGCTTTGTCATCAGAGACTCTTTAAACTCGGCAGAATCTGGAGATTTTCGTCAAAATCTGGGCTTCCTCTCCCCCTCTCCAATCTCCACCTCCCTCCCTTCCTCCGTTCTCTTCAAACTCCAGTCATAGGAGCCGACGAAATACTAGATTCGATTTTCTCCAAACCCATCATTCTCACAAAACCCAGAAACGTACATTTTCCTCAAAAACCTAAAAGTCCATTTTATGTTTTTTCCCCTCCTCAAACACAAATCACCTAATTTCAAGTCAATTCCCATAGAATGGTAGAGATGTGAGATTAGAGAGAGTGGTAGACCAAGAAAAGAGAGTGTTAGAAAGAAAAAGAGGAGGAAGAAGAATCTTAGATTTCGATCATAATTCTCTTATTAGTTATTTCTGCCTATTCAGGAGTCTATAGTAATTAATGAATTTGTCTAGCATTATGTAACATTGACAACTTAAAAAAATAAATGGAATTTTTATTATTTGAAGGATCATATATACTTGAAACTTAAAAATAAAACAGAAGATATATTTAAGATGTTTGAGCTAAATTTAAAGAAATGCATATAATTCACGATACACTTTTAACCTGTAATACAAAATCCTAAACCACATTTAATTTATTATCACTAGTAGCACGTTAAAATAGAAAAGTGAATTCATTGCCTGCAATCTCTCCACAACCGTCAACTGGGCACAGCTTAGGGGTTTTGCACTTTACTCCAGCTATAAAATATGGAGCCATAAATGTGCAAACCTAAGAGCTCATATGCAAAGTAATTATCAAATAACCATGTCGACAACTTGGAAATAGACATTCATGGAACTTTATTAGTATGATGTAGGAGTACCGTGTACGTTTATTTTAGATATAAGAATTTATTATTCATGCATGAGGAAAGATCTTGACCTCGTCTTTTTTTTGAAAGAACGTCTTGTTTTTTAATGCACCAAAATACTGAAGGAGTATTATATTCCATTCCTTTTCCTTTAAGATTGTTGAAATTTTTTTTTTTTTTTTTTTGGGTACAAGATTGTTGAAATTCTACTTGGACCCTTTGCAGAGAAATTCAATATTGAATCATTATTATATTTTTAAGTGATTTTTTTTTTGAAAGGATTTTTAAGTGAAAATTAAAATATATTAATATGATATTTTAGCTAATTTTATGATATATCTTAATTTTTTTATTAAAAATATTAGATAAAGAAGCTTAATCTCCTCAAACTTAAAAGAAGTCATTCTCAAAATATTCATTACAGCAGTATTTAATACATAGGATTTTCCTATTACAATATCTCTATATATTAGCACAGTGTTGATTGTTGATCCAAAAATCATTCAATTAAAAGTGCAGAAAGCTAAAAAATTTCCCTTGTCCTACGCAATTTCTTGCGAACTATTTGCCTTTAAAACAGCATGTCTCACTCTCAGTCTCACCCTTCATCTTTGCAAGGGTAGATTTTTGGTTGGTGGGCTAGAAGAGAGAATCCCACGCGTTTTCATTGAAAACTGTCATTTAATTATATTTACGAAATTTGATAGCTTATCAGATATTTATCTCTTTTCAAAAAAAAATAAAAATTCCGATATTCAACTCTATGTATCCAAACCAATAATGTGTCATCTCATCTAAAATATTAATCATGCACATAACATTTCCTTTGCCTTGGAGATTTCCACCAAGGCTGTCGGTGGTGTCACATAAAGAAAAATTAAAAAAAAAAGGGTATATATATTGAAAAAGGAACTTAGATGGCAACGGTCTAATATAGCAGTACCAAGCACTTGCCACTTCGCACTATGCACCAGAAATCAACCCCTGTGACTCTTGTGACCCTTTTCCTTTTAACTTCTCTCTTCGTGATTCTATCTTTGTTAACATAAAAAAATTCACATATTTGTTCCCTTTACCTATTTGGGTCCCTTTGAAAAAGACTCCAAACCCCCATCATTATTCAATTCGGTGAGTGTAGCCAGGTGTCCATGTGAGTCGCCTTTACTTCTTCCTTTCTCTTTCCATCTGCCCCTCAAACAAGGCACATACATTCATTTCACTAAACCACAAATATAACCGACTGAGATGTGAGTGGTTAAAGAACTCTCGTTCCTTAATTAAGGTCTCAGATTCGAGTCTTGGGTATGAAAAAAACCTCAGCTGTATGGAATGCCATCCATCGAGGTGCCGAACAAACTCCCATGAAAGATTAATCCCCGTCTCAGGTTGACGATGAGATACTCCTCGAAGTAGATCGAAAAAATATTATCGATAAGAATAAAATAAATAAATTAAAATTTTATGTAACATTAAATAAATTAAATAAATACTAAAAGATATGATAAAATGTTACCGATAAGAATAAAATATGATATACCAAAATGAGACACGTGATGACTGAGTATCAAAGAGAGATATTATTATATATAGGGTGGCTCATTATGGTGATGGGGTTTGCATTCTTCTCGTTCTCATCCAGTAGTTCAGACTTGCTCTGAGAGGGTAAAAGGGACCACTTTCTAGATCCGAGGTCGAGCTCCTCTTGCCACGATAATGGAGCTCGGGTATCAGAATCACTATCACCACCATCATAGTGGATCAACACTTGTTACTCTTCTCCAACTAGCACTCTTTTTCACTTTTAGCCATGCTTCCTCTTCTTCTATGTACCCCATGGTAAGTTTCTACTTTTCATTATTCTTCTCTTACCCTTCTTAGCTTCATTGTTTGTTCCTGCTAAATCTTTCCCATTTTTGCTTCATCACAAAGCATGCCTTTATGTTTTTTTTTTTTTTTTTTTGCCAACTTTTTCTCTCAATAATTTTTATTTTTTCTTCCTTGAACTTTTTTTTATATATTTTTTTATATTTTTTTGCTGGAACTGAAAGCTCAGCCATATGTAGTTACTGGTAAATTCTATAAGTTGTTACAAATTTTTTTATTTATGTTATTGCCTTATCGCTGAGTGTCGGTAGCCCTTTGAGTAGCAAAATAAAGTTTATTGTGGAACATGAAGTTTGATCACTTTACATGTGAAATGTGATTATTACTGTTAAATTATATATATATTTTTTATTTCTCCTTGGGTGAAGGAACTCCTAGGTTCAGGTTTGATTTTAGTGTTTAATTTTAAACACAAAATAAGAAAAAATTTTGAAATTGCTGACGTTTAGATTTATTACTTTCGGTGAACATATTGGCATGCAGATTGAAAGCGATTTTATCCTATTAGTTAAAGGGATTCATTTGGCTTGGTTTGGTTGGTCAAACTCGTCTTTAATTTATTGATGATGCAATTTATTGTATGTGAGATGCGTTACTAATTTTGGTGTTTCGGGTAAGGATTGTTGACTTTTACATGTTAGATTTTTTTTGGAGCAAACCCAAATTACATATGAAAAAAGACTTTAGTAAATTGTTACTTCACTGAAAAGTTGTGTACTCATCATAATGTGTGAATTTAATGCATATGATATTATCATAGAGTACCTTGTTAGAGTTTCTTAATTCCTATTATCCATTATTTGTTTTGATACTAGAATGAATCAATGATCATCATATCAGAGAGATGAGCCAGACTTCAGATTCAGAACATCATCATGTTCATGCTTCACAGTTACTTGTTTTTATTTGGTACCTATACCTGTACAGGTTCTTAGTTATTAGTTTATTGATTTCCAGTGCCTTAAACTTCCTACTTGTTTTGTGTAGGAATTGAATCCTATTAAACCCAGGCACTCACGTCTTCTCAAGAGTGCTGTGCAACGTGAAACTGTAAGAGTTAATTGACCAGTGAATACATTTTCAAGTAACTTTTACTAGCTTGTGTTAGCAGTATCTGTTCATTCTATACTTTCTATATTACTTACTGTTTTGTCCTTGTGTAGCCAACATCACAGCTTTCTGAACTGTGGTCACCTCTGGAAAACCAAGGATGGAAGCCTTGCGTTGAATCTAGAAAGCCAAGTAAGTAAAATTAATATGATTTGTTTTATCGTTCATTGTATCTTTGACAACAGAGGACATTTTGCTATGTCTACCAGTTCATTTAATCTTTCTGTGATGGTACTTGAATCAAAGCAGAATTACCAGAAAACTCTGAAGGATACATCCAGGTGTTTCTTGATGGAGGTTTGAATCAGCAAAGGATGGGGGTAGGTGTTTAAAGCCTATTAATTTGACCAGATATTTTCTTGATTTCTGCTGTGTATGTGTGAAAGATGTATAATCTATACTGAGTGTTTATTTATTTTGCATAGATCTGTGATGCAGTTGCAGTTGCAAAGATACTGAATGCAACTCTAGTGATCCCATATCTTGAATTAAATCCTGTTTGGAGAGATTCAAGGTAAGTGCAGAACCCATCATTGCATATTGTTGCATTTGTTTTTATCTCATGGATTGTGCATGATGTAGTATTCTGAGGGTGCTTATGTTTATCCGCAGCTCCTTCATGGATATATTTGATGTGGATCACTTCATTGATGCATTGAAGGATGATATTTCTATAGTTAAAGAGCTGCCTGAAGAGTACTCCTGGAGCACAAGGGAGTACTATTCCACTGCTATTCGAGAAACCCGAATCAAGGCTGCACCTGTGCATGCATCAGCCAACTGGTATCTGGAAAATGTTTTGCCCGTCCTACAGAGGTTGGTAGTTACCTGAATCTGTTATTAAATTATATGCTAATGCTGACTTGAATCCTCGGGACCAATTATTCTATGCATAGTTAATTCAGTGGTTAAGTTAGACATTTTTGTTCATCATTGCAACTACTTCAGCATTTGCTATGTAAAATCATCAAACTGAGAACCTCTGCTGAACACTGCTATGAACTGATGATTATTACTTCTTAAATATTATATATAATAATAATCATCAGAGCAGTTTTCAGCAGTGGTTCTCAATTTGATGATTATTACTTCTTAAATATTAAATATAATAATAATAATCTTGTGGTGGTGCCACAAATTAATAGTTAAAAATAACATAAAGTTAACTATTATCCTCACAGTTTGTAAAATTTGGGGGAGATAATGTCACATGGATGACATCTGAATCTTTTCCCTTGCTGAGGACTCGAGCATGTCAGAATTTTTTTCCATGTAGTGAACCCAAAGGATTCTCCAAAGCTACCCTTCATATTGAAATTTGATGTTTATTGCAGATTCTAGGGATGTGAGGATATTGTAATGATTACCTTTTTGGCTTTTTTTTTAGAATGTAAAATAGTGTTTGCTGCTCCGAGTATTGTACTCTCGGTTTATTTATGAAGATATGACTGAGTTTAAAGTGCTGTTGCCATCATTGTATATTCTATCTGAATTATGAACTTCTAATATCCTGGTATGTTTCATTTGGTGCAGTTATGGTATTGCTGCAATCTCTCCTTTTTCTCACCGCCTGACTTTTGACAATGTGCCTGTGGATATCCAACACCTACGCTGTAAAGTCAACTTCGAAGCTTTAATCTTTGTTCCTCACATCAGAACACTTGGAGATGCTCTTATCAGCCGCCTTCGCTATCCTCAAGGCTCTGCAGGAGAAATGGGCAGCAACAACTACCTGCAAGAGGTTACTGATGCAGGTGATAGAAAGAAGGCAGGGAAATTTGTTGTACTACACCTTCGTTTTGATAAGGTATTTCCTATTTATTTATTGATTGATGATAATCTATCTCTGTGATTGTAATGCTTGTTTTTGTCTGTTTCTTTCTTTTATATTGGTAGTGCAACTATCTTGTACCCTATGAGAATGCTTGATTGGCATCCGCTACACCTTATCATGTAATTATAGCTTATCAGTGAAAAGGTTAATATTATAGGAAGAATAGGAAGGAAAAAAAATGTCTATATAGAAGTCACTATATAAATTGGCCCAGTTATGGATAAGAGTGATCTTTAGTTCACATTATAGGATATAAGAGTGTAATGGAAGTGACACCAGGGCGTTGGATCAATTGTTCCTTTGTGTAACATTCATGCTATCATTACATGCATTTATTTGTAAATTTGGAGTTAAAGGGTTATAATTCTTCTGTTGACAGGATATGGCAGCACATTCAGCCTGTGATTTCGGTGGAGGGAAAGCTGAAAAATTGGCCCTTGCAAAGTATAGACAGGTTATTTGGCAGGGAAGGGTTCTTAATTCCCAATTCACTGATGAAGAGTTGAGGAGTCAAGGTCGTTGCCCAATGACTCCAGAAGAAATTGGATTGTTGCTAGCAGCTTTGGGATTTGACAACAGCACTCGTTTATATCTTGCCTCTCACAAGGTTTAATCATGTTGCTTAGTTTGACACAATAGTGCTTGTCATTTTCTAAAATTAGGAAGATGATTATGTTTTCCCTATTTTTAAGTGAAGTTGTCGTGCTTTCCAGGTCTATGGTGGAGAGGCAAGGATTTCAACTTTGAGGGAATTATTTCCTCTAATGGAAGACAAAAAGAGCCTTGCTTCATCTTATGAACGTTCTCAGATAAAGGGAAAAGCTTCTCTATTAGCTGCAGTTGATTACTATGTAGGCATGCATAGTGACATCTTCATCTCTGCTTCCCCAGGAAACATGCACAATGCATTGGTGAGTTGTGCTAGATGCATTTTAGTTAGATAACTCTACTTAATTTTCTATCCAATGGCTTGGAAAATCTGCCATGCTATGATATGATCAGTTAACTTTAACTAGTCTAGAATAATGATTAAGGATTATGGCATAGTTATTGAAAGACACTGGAATTAATTATAGCCGATGATCATTGTTTTGATGATGATAGGTTGGACACCGAACTTATTTGAACTTAAAGACTATAAGGCCAAACATGGCATTGATGGGCCAACTCTTCCTGAATAAAACCATTGAGTGGTCAGAGTTCCAGCAAGCAGTGATTGAAGGTCACCAAAATAGACAAGGTCAACTCAGGCTGAGAAAGCCAAAACAGTCCATATACACGTATCCTGCTCCTGATTGCATGTGCCAAGCTTAATATAATTTAGTATATTGTTCACGGATGATTAGCCTCTGTATCTTATAGTTCAGTGTCTTATTATTTTACATTTGTATTTGGTGAATAAAAGCATTTCCACATTCATGTGGAGTTTGTTATGATGTTCTTGATAAGAGTGCTTGATAGTTGTATTGTGTGGGAGATGTATTATGAGATGATGGCATTCTTGCAGGAGCAATATTGTTATTTATTATCATCATTCAATAACACTAGCCATATTGTTGTTCATCATTCAATAATTTGGAATCCAATTCGGTTATTTGAGCATCAAAAAATGGTATAACAAATGATAATGATTAATGATATTTAAGATTGTGGGTAGGGTCTTGCTAACCGTTAAGATATTGGTTAAGGATTTTAAAACAAGCAAGGTTTTATGGGAAAAGTAAATCTATCACTTTTCAAAATAATAAATATATAATTTTTCATGTAAATTTTTTATTTCTTGATCAGAGTCCTAACTGGTTAGCATAGTATATCGAACTTGATTAATAAGATGAATAACTCATTAATCATCCACTAAGGTATATTAATTAAGATTTTATATATCGTTAATCAAGTTGGTTAATGAGTTATCATATACTAGTTAGGTTTAATATAATATTAATCACGATTTTGAATATCATTAAACGTTATTAATTGTTGTCGTTTTTTTTATATCCAAATAATTTTTTTTTGTTTCGAACCAGATTATAGAGTAGCTACTCTCTTACGGTGTGGTTCGAGTGGTTGATAGCTCGATCCCTTTAATCATATGTTCAGAGATCGAATCCCGGTGTCCGGTGATGAGATAGAGTTGTATCTGTGGGTAGAGGAGTTGTTCTTTAATTGATATTCTACATTCTTGGGGGATTAATCCTACGATTACCGGCTACGAGGATATCCTGGCTTTCATCTAAAAAAAACTACAATAAAATTATAGAGCAGCTAATAATAGCTTGCAAACAACCTTGTCATTTGCACTTGGCAAGCTGCATGTGGTTTGCTGTATTTAATTATTTACAGGTCTGTTGTATTTACAGGCCTAGAAACTAGAATGTGTTTTCGGCAGTTTTGTTGGGGGTGATGCCACTTCTTTTTATACAACAACTTTTACTTTTTCTCAAAATACACTATTAAAACGTTAAGTTAAAACTTCTACCAAACAAAAAGTCTAGTTAAAACTTGTTGTCTATTGCCACGCCACCCATATTTCTATCTAAATTACTAATTACTAATTATAATAAATGATGTTAAGTATAAAAGCAAATTGTAATTAACTATGGTCTGTCAAATAAATTGTAGATCTTAATTCGGGTATATGAGCCAACGAAGGTTGGTCCAGTTGGTAAGGATAAGGCTCATAACACACAAAGTCGTGAGTTCCAATTCCACAACTGATGTGAGAACCTCATTAGTGGGTAATCTGTAAGTACCTCTGTAAGCACTCTTTGAGCCGTGAGGCCTGCCCTGACGAGCCTCCGGAACCCAACTCACCTAAACTTTTTTTGTACCAAAATAATAATAAAAATAATCAGATCTATGAACTAAAACAATGAAGTGAACATTTGCTTCCACTTCCACGTTTAAATAAGAAGAAATTCGTGTGCAGTATCGAAAATGATGCCATGTTATGAACTTGTAGCATGAAGACGAAATGATGAAATCACGCTGGAATGTTCCTTTCAACGTGATCTTGATGCAAAAATGAGGAGATTCTCTGATAGAAAATCACATGTAGGCGTTTATTTACAGAAAATTCTTTGTTTTTTATAGTATAAGCCAAACACACACAACTAGATTTTTTTAGTAATTACACATCTACAAAGAAATTTTATTAACGCCATAAAATAATATTAATTTTCTTCTTTTTTAAACTCAATTCTAAACAAAATCAAGTTTATGAATGTAATTATTGTAGATTTTTGTTAATTATTTGTTTAGTTGATAGTCCAAAATTAATTCGAGTGCTTCGTTTTACTTGTAAATACTGCACTTTCAAACTTAAGATTGTTGTGATTTGATTATTTTTTATTTTCAAAACTCTCTTCCATGTTTACACCTACAAAACTAACTTTTAAACAAATATTATTAAATTATACAAATAGCTCAATACCATTGTTTTTCATAATTTACTATATAAAAGTAATTTTTTTGCACCAACCAAACAAAATAGATTTTTTTTTAAAATTACTTTTCAGCAAATATACTAAAAAAAAAAAAAAAAAGATTATCAACATAATCTTTTTTTTTTTTTTTTCAGCTTTCCCAAACACATTGGAATTGGTTTAGGGACAAAGCTTAGGTTATTGTGATAATGTTTTTCAACAAGAATCAGACATTTATAACAACTTATTATTGAAAATATAATATATATGCAATAATTATTATACATATATTATTTTTATTGAAAAATAGCACTAAGCATTAAAAAACAGTACGTAAGTTTTATCCTTTGTTTAGGGCATCGCATTTAGCCAATTGGTTGAAAACAAAGTACAAGTAATTTTCACTCTACTAATGTTTAAATATATATATGTAAACAAGGTAGGCTCAAAAAAAAAAAAAATTTGTAAATAAGGAGAAACCATTTGAAGTAAATTTCAAAGATCCGGTTTAATCTTTATGTTTTCTTTTTTATATAAAATTAAACAATGAAAAGTCAGTTTTATATATATATATATATATATATATATATATCACGAAATTTACTATGAGCATATTTCAAGCAAAGTCCCCTTTTCCATGGTCATCCAATATTCCAACCAGCTCAATTTCAATCATCTTGCCGAATCATCTTTCCAGCCAACATTTTATGGAGCCCATTTTATACTTTTTGTTATTTTATAGTATTTAAAAGTGTTCATTTGTAACAAACTTAGAGCTTAATAAGCTTAATAATGCATAATAGATTAAGATGATTTACGTTATGTATGATGATTTTGTTTCTTTTACTTTTTGAGATATCTTGTTTTTAGGACTCTTATCATATTCTAAGGGATTTCATTTGTTTCCTTGTTTAATTGGGGTTTTGAGTCTAGTATTCCTAGGATAAATAAGGAGTTAGTACTTTGTCTCTTGTACCATATCATTACACTTTATCAAAATATTATTGAAAGTCACGTGTTTATGAAGAATAATTTCCCTTTTATCATGTATGGCTAAAATTGCAAAAACAATGAAATAACATGACAAGATAGCTCCGAGACAAAGGTATGAAAGGGTGTAATGGTGTATGGCAAAGTAAATGATAATATATATAGATGCATTGGGGTGGGTTTCTGGAACATTGAGCCTTCAAACAACCAACTCTTACTGATTACTGAGACCACTTGGAGCAACTACAATCTTACTTATCATTCCCATCTGCAGCCTTTGGAGATCCATTTCCACCCTGGCATGCTGCCATTTCCTTTGCCTCTCGAGTTGTAGCAGTATCAATTCCCTCCTCAATAGGAAGGGTCCTCTTTGATCCCTCCAATGCAACACCTAGTACTATATTCTCCTCAAGAACAGGCCTGCTGGAAGCATGAGACTGTGCAGCTGGTTTCCTTTCCCCATGCTGTTTCGTTGGCGTATTCATAGGAAGTCCACCAGCTTTGTCAGTGTTACTCGACGACGAGGAGGAAACTACATTGTCAGTGTCAATGTTTGGCTTGACATTTTTAATGGTCTCACCCTTGGATTGTTTGACATTGCTGTCTTTCTTGGATGAATTATCTGCTACCAAACCAGTTCCTTTGGAGTTAGAAGACATTTCTGGGACATCCACATTAGCCTTTAGAATAGTGTTTGAATCTGATTTCAGTGGCTTGTTTTCACCCACTTCAGGATCAGTTCTGGGTGTCACAGTAGTCTTAGAGTTTCCATTTGTATCAGAATTAGATGTCATAACTTTGGAATCCACCTCAGAGTCATCTTGAGTTCCTCTAACCTTGGCGTCTGTTTTGGTGTCAGGTTTGGTTCGGACAGTTGTCTTGTTATCTTGATCACCAGCTGGTCGTGCTGATCGACTTTTCATCTTATCATCTGAGCTGATCTTGTAAGGTGATTCAATCATTAATAATGGACGGTTAGATACTGTTCCAGCACCACTAAATGTGGAATCTGCATATGGTATGTTCTCCAAGTCAGCATCACTGTAACTTTTTTGCAGGGTACGGACCGGTGTTGCAAGTCGGGCCCGGTGATGACCGATAACTCTGAGAAGATCCAATAGTATAGCCTCCTATTTTTCAGAATAAAATCAGCTTAATCCTCAAGCAATATCACTAAAATATGAGGATATTCTATAGACCAAGCAGCAGTTTATGAAATGTTTATCTCACATAGCAATTAAATTATTAAATGCCTAAGTACAGATGGAGTGTCGTATACATAAAACAAGTTTCTAGAAAAATATAAACCGCTAACAAAAATTAGGATCATTCAGCTACCATCATCAAAATAGAAAGTGCCCATAGATCCTCTTTTTTTCCTTTAAAATTATCTAAGAATATTTTAAGAATCAGATATGGGATTGAAAATCAAGCCCTGCTTTTAGCAGCCAAATGAATAGTATATTAACTCCTCGATAGACCCTAGGCTAGATAGACCATGTAGGAAATGTAGGATGAAATTTGTAACGAAGTTGCCAACGTTGCAGGTTAGTTAGAATGAGAATATAAGGAGGATTATATATACGTGGGACTGTGGGAGAAAGGAGAGAAGGGAAGTTGATTTGGTAAAGGTCTGGGGCCATTACTAAGGAGGACGCAGACCCTTAAGTCTGAGGTGTTTTCTATCATTCTAGTTTTTGAGCTGAACCAAGAGGGAATATCCCAATTGTAAGGAGCTAGACTCCATTTTCCTTCAGTAAATTTCTCGTACCTATCACTCCCAAAGTTTTAGAGACAAATCCAAAATTGATAATGCTCAAGATTGAACACATAATAAAAATGGCACAGGGATTCAATTGATAGATTTTGGGCATGAATTAAAATTTAATATAATCATAATATTTGGCACAGGGATTCAATTGATAGATTATGGTCATGTAATGGGAGAAAGGAGGCCTTCAAGAAGGGGGAGAGGGAAGGGAGAATTTCTTCTACAACACTACAAGCTACAAATATGACGGCAGTCATCTTTAATGGTGTTGATCCACTACTGAAATACCACACACTAAAACATAGACCAAGGCTCTAAGCACACAAAAGGCAAAGCAAGCAAGAATACAACATTGAAGGAGTTGATTGCATGGCTCAACATAATGGACGTGGTAGGGACTAGGGGGGACTTGTCACTTAATTATTCCGGAGCTTCTATTCAAATCTATTTATCAGGAATTTTAAACTTTTGAAGGAGCTTTGCAAATGAAGTTCTTATTTTATGTAATTATTGACAGTCTACCACTAGTTTACAACAGCTCTATTTCTCATTTGTGAATTATGACTGTGAGGGAAGCATCACATGACATGGCATATTCTAGATAAATAAGGAAGTACTCGTACCTTAACACATAAATATTCTTCAAAATGTGATGTCTTGACAAAACAAGACACCAGAATCTGTGAAGATCATAGAAAAAAATGTATTATGTTTTAAATATATACAATTTAACAATAATACATAGATATAAATATGGGCAAGAATTTGGTTTGATCGTGATTCATGAAAGTTCCAAGCTGTCAAATGTGTATATGAAAAATTAATTGGAAGTACACACAGGCACAAGTTTTCAATTATACATCAATGGATGCACGTGTAATTGAGGCAGGTATAAGTTTATTCACTTTGCTCCACTATGAGGAGAGGATATACTAAACAGATGTGTGCTATAAATCCTGTAAATGAATTTCATTAAGGTTTTAGACATTGAACCGTATAAACTATCAACTTATTTGTTAAGTTTTAAGTATTTCATTAATCTGTCTCAGTTTTAGTGATAAAAATGCTGCACCTACCCTATTTTGAGCAGTAAATACAGTACTGACAAAAATATCCTAGGTATTTAATCAAGACATTTACCATGTAACCTCAAACTAAATTAAATTAATCTAAATATAAAGAAAAACTTCAAGAAGAAAGCCAAAGTTTCATACAGAAACTTGTTACTGTTTTTTTGTCATTTTTTAAATAACTGTATCACCAATGAAATCCAGAGGTATTAGATTTAAAGCATAACTAAGAAAGCACTTGAAGTTAGAGCACAGATTAAAAAATACAGATGATTTTGCACTTTTGGAACTGGAAGTTACCTCAATCTAATAAGACAAACTACAGAATGAATTTTGCCTCAATATCTTGTTTATGGCACAATGTACTGTGTGGCTAACACTTATAGAAAAGAGGAATAAAGGAAAAAAAATTATTTAAGATCCATGTCAACAAGCACATAATCATTGATTCGCAAGATCACTTCATACTAACCAAAAGGGCCTGATTTTCAGGATTTATATTGTCCAAAAACACTCTCCTATGTAACCTCTGCTGCTCAACTTGAGGATTTTTGGCTAATACTTTCCGCATGTCAGCAA
Organism: Echinosophora koreensis; assembly: GCA_035048595.1. Lineage (NCBI taxonomy): Eukaryota > Viridiplantae > Streptophyta > Magnoliopsida > Fabales > Fabaceae > Echinosophora > Echinosophora koreensis. The sequence continues at coordinate 2,067,673 of JAPCYP010000003.1, forward strand.
CAATGTTCTGCATAAGCACTAAACCATTTGTCACGGGGTAAAATGCAAAACGGTGGTGAAAAGCCAGATAAATATAAACAACAAAACTGCTCCTCACATTAATCTTATTGACATCCAAATGACTAATGGCTAGGTGGGTTTTGATTCGCCAATGTGTTTTCTGACTGAGGTTTCGCACAACATTCACTGTAAATTTGTGGTTTGGAATGTGTACAGCTTCACGGTCTTCACCTCTTATAATTGTTGGTGACCACCAGCCAACATGCTGTGTAGCAAGAAAACATCAGTGTCCAAAAGAATGCCTCAGAGATGTCAAAAGCATCATACCATATTTTGTAATTTCTTTCTATAAGTTATTATTATTATTATAAATTGTTATTATTATTATCAGTATTATACACATATATATATATAAGCAAATAGTACATATTTAATATGTAATTCCATTCATTGGTTAAAAAGGTGCAATTTAACACACCTCAACGGTACCAGAAACCTCATATCCTTCAATCTTTGTTTGAATCCATTCATTAACCACAAAAGGCCGAGTTGCATGAATCATCGCACTTGAGAGGAAGTTTGTAAATATCTAAACAGAGAGCATAACGTCAATCTGTGTCACAATATCACTGCTACCACTAAAATACAAGAACACAGGGATGATCAGATGCAACAATAAATCCCACACCTCACGACCAGCAAGAGTCAAGAGAACTGTCCCAAGACCTCCTGCAGTAACCCATTTCTGGGTGGAAAAGCCCAGCAATTCCATGAACAGTGAAAAGGCAGCAATCCATACTGCAGAATAAATAGCTTTTCCTGCAAATTGGAATCCCATCTGAAAAAAAAAAGGACAATTTTATATATCTTTGAAATTGAACCACAACTTATAACCAATCATTAATTACACCGAAATCCAGGTTTTTACAATTATTATCTTCAATATATTGCAGTTACCAAGCTACGTGTCTTCCATGGAAGATATTACCAAATTCGTACACAACCATAATGAATTCCTTTAGCCAATAAAAATGGAAAAGATATAGCCTTCATATATTCAAGTGCTCCCAGTTCTAAATGTTTTCCAGTAAGTAAAAACTAATATAGCAGATTGATAGGGAGAAATGGTAAATCCAAAAGCTGAAAAACTACACAATACACACCACTATATAGCTGGGCTACTGCTAAACTAATGTCGCCAACTGAATGATTCGGAAATCAAGCTTCAACTGAGACATTCTAGCAATTAAAGTTTCTATAGTGGATCGGCAATAAATGGAATTGGTAGTATATTTATCATGTTTGAACTTCAAACTAGACTATAATCTTAGTTTCCTTTACATAAAGAAAAGATACAATGAATACATACATTTCTTGTCTCACTTGAATCAGTGTTATCCATGAAGTATTTCTGTGCTTGTTGAATCACACTGCATAAGAGTATTGCACATATGAAAGCAAAACTTAGTAAGCAATGTAAATTGGAATTAAAATTCAGACTGAACACTGAAGTACACAAGCTGCCTACAAGTCTACAACGATGTTGTATCATAAAATAATATGCAGTTGAATTGTCCAATAAGGAAAAATAAGAAAGCAGTGAGACAATAAATATGTTTTTCACTAATTTTTTTTTTTGCATGGAATCACAATTGGCATAATAGTTGCAAACCAGACAAATTCTCTCCTAAAAAAGTAAGAGAAGCCCAAAGAATTTAAGCATAAATTATTTCAACTGGAGGTGATTATGTCCATCATTAACTCAAGTGAACAAATCATTGGACATTTTCGAGGGATCATGTGAAGGCAAGGAAATAGGCATACCTTGATAAACAATAGGCGAAGGCCAGTACGGTTGACAATGATCTTACAAAGTTCAAAAGCCGTTCCTTAACAACCTGGCCAGTTTCTGTAGGTAGAACTACCGGCTCCAATGCTCTGAAATTATCTAAGAATGCAGTATCAGGAGAATGGGTGCAAAGGAGAAAGATATAATGTATTCATCATCTGATAAAGTAATTATGTCATAACAGTGAAACCTGCAAATAAGTAATGCTCCAGTCCATAACAGTAATGGCTGAAGGTAAGAAGTTACTATATAATGTGTGGTACTCTTCTTCCAACTATTATCACTCCTCTGCAAAATAAAATGTGCAATATTAGACTTAGGTATTAATAGCATTGAATCAGTTAATAGATGAAAACAGAATAACTGCAACACAACCTGAAAAAAGAGTTTCCTTGTCTGACACATTAATGGGCAAAAACCCCATACTGCAAAAATGATAATACCAGCTGCAGGAATCAACTTTACTATGACAGGACTACTTTGTAACACATTATAGGACCTGAAAAAACAACATGTAAGTGTATACCAAGAGATAAATAAAAAATAAAAGTAGAACACTTGAGTCTTTACACTTACTAGCTGTAAAATCACAAAATTTACCTTGCCAACACTGTAGCAGCCACCTTAACAACAGGTAGCTCACTTGGTTGGCCGGACACTAGAAAAGAATGACACTTAAAAGAGCGAGATTTGTATGATAATGTACGCATTGGCCTGTTTATGTGATGGAAGTGTTGAAAACCCCAGCAATCCTGTTTCATGAACTGTAATAGAAGACGGACTCAGAGTACTTTCTAATGAAAATTAAATGGCTGTGCAATTTCTTTAATCTTGAAAAGGTATTATTTTTTACTCTTAGCATTATTATGTTAACATTCAACCACCAGTAAATCCATGCCCTAAAGGAGCACAATATTGCCCAACAATATTGCTGAAAATGGCAGAATACTAATGAATGAGCCATTTGTTGAAGTTAAAAAAATTCTATAAAATTTTATGCTACACACAAATCCCTTTGCTGTTAGGTGTGTTATAGATTAAAAGTACATTGGAAAAGATTTCCTAAGACAAGTAAATGGCTACAAGACATGATATCGGTTAAAGTCAAGATTAAATAGTACCATGAAGTCCACAATTTAAAGAAAATGGGTACAGTATCATCTCCTGCTAAAGAGAAAGTTTCACAATGATGCTACGAAAATATTCAGTCACACTGAATACACATTGAGTTAACAGCAAGCGACAAGATAATATCACAACACCTTAAGAACATACCGAAACAGGAAACAAAGGACTTGCATTCAAGAAATGTAACTTTCCTCTTCCCGTTGCCCTCTGTAAACCATAAAGTGATATGAAAGGTGAGAATGGAGGGGGAAAATAATGAACCTAGCACAAAAAGTACAGAACAAAAGGGAATTCTTGTACCGGATGTTTATTGCAGCCCAGGTTCTTGCAAAGTCCCAATCCATGGGACAGCTGCAGAGAACTGGGAATAGCCATTATAGTATCAAAATGGATAGCCAAGAAAGTCTCGCAAGCAACCAAAGACCGCACAGAAATAAATTTTACAGTATTGCAGACTTTGACACAATTCAATACAGTCTATACTGATGAAGTGGTGCAGACCAACTTTGATAATCTTCCAACTCAGCTGCCTGCAGTTAAACTGATATTAATTATTTGAGCATCAAAAGGTTAAGGTCAAGGATACCAACTATATACCTTTTTCTGAGCCTTAATCCAGAATGAGTAAAACAAAAAATAGTAAATCTCCAGAATGACTGAAATCAACTCTTCATGGAAGGCATCAGAATTCACAATACATATAACAGAAACCTACATCTCTGATTCTCTCTAACATCTGGTAGAGGCTGAAGTGTGGAAGTTTTGGACACAAATCACTCATCTCGAGACAACCTTAAATGATACATGGATAATACACACAAACACAACACACTAACACATCTCATGCTACTGCTGTTGTGCACCTTATAGTTTCAGTCAACAGCTAAACTGAGGAAAAAGAAAGCATTATGTCATAATCATGAATCAACCTATTCAATTCTCGAAATTCCAATTGTTTCCATTGCAGCAGCATCGAACATAGCATCAAAAGTTCAAAACCCCTTATACATAAAATTCTTAGTAAGCTCCGAATTCTTAACCGGCAAATGGAACAGTTTCATCAGTAAAATACTAAAACTTAAACAAAAATAAAAAAGAATCGATAACCCCCTTTTTAAAATTATATATACAACAGCAAATTGAGAATCAAAACCATCGACATAAAGCGTGAGGAGCATAAGGGTGGTATGAAAAGAATTGGGAAACAAATAAAAGAGGGAGTGTGCAATGAAACTTTGAATTAAGTTGAGACGTGTGGAAAAGAATTGAAATTTGGAAAGTTTGGAGAATGGGTTATTACCTTTGATGGAGGAGAAGATGAAGAAGCAGGTGGGTCAAAGGAGTCTCAGAGCATCAAACCAAATCCCGAACCCAATGATTTTGTGTCCCTTGTTGACTGCTTCTACGAGGCGGAACGCAGGGACACAAACATTTCTTGTGGGCCCAACCGAAACTCTCGAATTTGTACACCAGAAATTCAACCTCATTTTGTTTTCCACGTGTCCTTCTCAAACGAACATCTTTCTGGCTTTCTGCACTGCTTTGGCAGCTTTGCTTCCACGCCAATGGTTCTGGATTTTGAAATTAGGATCAAACCATGAATCACATCATCATAAAATAGATTTGAGAGTTGAGAAATAAAAAATAAAATATTTTCATAAAAAATATATATTAAATTTTAGAGTAAAAATCCAAAATGGTCCCTTAAATTTTTCAAGTAGGCCCGTCCCTAAAAAATATACATACACACACTTTTGATATCTAAAAATATAAAATTAACCATGCAGTCTCTCAAATTTATAAACGTGCAAGATGTATTAGTCAACCTTCCATCTAGGAACGTCCTTTACTTGTCTTGCGTGTCCCGTTAATCATCTCATGTGCCCTAATGGCAAGTAATGAAATGAATGAAAAATGAGAAAACATCCCCATCAAGTGCCACTTAAAATAATCCAAATGAGTCTATTGCAAATTTATCATGGGACAAATGCATGCACAACTGACCAGAAACATGAAACAAATCACATGCATCAAACCGGAAACCTTATTAAGCATAATAATGTCTTGGTGGATGTTAGTATTTGTAGAGTTGTAGAGTTGGTGGATGTTGTTTTTATCATCATCTGTGAGCTGCACCTTCTTCTGGCAGGTGAGATGGCAATATGGAAGGATACATAACAGATTCCTCATTGGAAGAGTGGCTCAGTCCCATTACATGACCTATCTGATGCATCACCACAGTCATACATGCCAGGAGGAGTAGAGTTGTGAGACTGACAAATATGAAATATCTCATCCAATGATTGTTGATATTTTAAATTTTAAGTGCTATTAGTTATGTATTTTTTGTTATTTTCATTGTTATAAATAGTTAAAGTGATGAACTAATTAAGTGTGCTTCAGTTTTTATCTTACAAAAAGTGCAACGGTTACTCTCTGTTGATCTCGTATGTTCCGCTTTGCTTGCATGATTTTAGTGTTTTATTCTATTTAACATAATCAATTCGTAATTTATATTGCCAGAGAGTTGCGTACTGTGTATGTATATTACAATTTATGATACTGGAAGAAATGGAAAGGGTGTGTAAGATAACATATTCCACTATAATCCCGTTTGTTTGTTATTTTCTGTTAATACTGATACACAATATCCTGATTATAATCATTTATTGTGTATGATTATACATTTATATAAGATGTTGCAGTGATGAGAGGATGCTTATAACTTACAACTTTGTATATGATCATTTACAAGCTTTGGTTTTCCTGAAATTTATAGTGTATTTAATTCTCAGTCGTATAGCATCACAATAGACTTCAGCACCACAGATTGCAGCAAGTTTGGTCATAGTTGCGGTAAGAAGTGTGCATCTTTAGTTTCTAAATTGCTATATATCTTTGACTTGTATCAAGGTAATTTTCTAACTGACAAGTTTTGGATGAAGGAAGTTCACCCCTCTCATACAGCCGGTGATGACATAGCATTCAGAAGAAAGTTTGGAGAAACTAAAGATGGTAAATTAAAACTCTGAAATTTTTCCTTAATAATTTAAGAACGGACATTTCATCTGCAGGCTATGTAATTGATGGGACCTCAACATTTTGAGAAGGCAAACGATATACCTCCTCTCAGTCTGAATTATGTTACAACCTGTCTATACTTATCAACCAAAGTGAAATTATAATTGGTAAACCATCGGAAAATTAAATTTTTACTTCTGATCAGCAGGCATTTCAGATTCAGAAATGTTTCTTAGACAACCGGGTGGACAACTATACGGGACAACCCGTATAGTTGCACAGTGTAGCACTACTGTGCTGTACTGTAGCACTATACTGTTCACCTTTTTTTTCCCCCAAATTTTGAAATTAAAAAATAATTAATAATTTGTATTTTTTTTCTTAACAATTTTTTTTAAGTACTAACATTTTTTATTAAGTATGTGTAAATATCTGGGTAATCAGGTACAAATATCTGGTGAATTCGGTTCATTATCTGGTTAATAGGTTTTTTTTGAGAAATAAAATTTGTGGTTAAGTATGTGCAAATATCTGGTTAATCGGGTACAAATATCTGGTGAATTCGGTTCATTATCTGGTTAATGGATTTTGTTGAGAATAAATTTTTTGGTTAAGTATGTGCAAATATCTGATTAATCGGGTACAAATATCTGGTGAATTCGGTTCATTATCTGGTTAATGGGTTTTTTGGTTAAGTATGTGCAAATATCTGGTGAATTCAGTTCATTATCTGGTTAATGGGTTTTTTTAGAAATAGATTTTTTATTTAAAAAAGGCAACATTTGTATAACACTACAGTACCGAGTTGTTTGTATAGTCATCCCGTTTCAGTTGTTCAAATAACAGCGCTCTTGAAGATTGGGTTGGCACAACCTTATACTGTACCAAAATTAAACTATAAAAAACTATCCTTTCTACGAATTTTGTTTTGATGTGTGGGAAATTATGCCTTTGTAAATGTCTTAGTGGCTACTAGTGCAAACTATTGATCTGTTTAGTGGAGGAATACAAGTCCTCTGTCTCATTTACATAATGTAGTGATTTTTTAAGGATTTAATTTATATACACTGACAATATAAATATAAAAAAGTTTTATACAATCATCCAATCATATCTCATTAGTCATCACATAGATATTTGTAAAAATATTTTATAAATTAATATAACAAAATAACATAATGATCAAATATGATTAGACCTCGGTGTCAAACTTTTTTATACTGTCAGTGTATATTTATTAATCTTTCTTTCTTTCTTTTTTTACGAAGAATTAATCTCTTTTTTTAACAGCATATCATACTTCAAGTTTATTTATTTTTTGGATTAAAAAAAGTTTATTTATTTTTAAAAAATTTATTTAAAAAACTTTTAAGTATAAATTATTTTGAATTAAAGAAATTAATCTAACGCTAATTTCCAACACTAATAATCAACTAAAGAAAAGTTGCTTGTTTACGTTGAAAATCACAAAGGTTTGGAGAGATCCAACAAGGCCCGGAGATGGGGGAAGAGGATGAGAAGGTGAAGAAGAGTGCGTTGCAGATAATTGGAACCTTCCAGAACCTCCCTCGTCTCGTCGTCTTTGATCTCGATTACACCCTTTGGCCTTTCTACTGGTATTTCAATATCCAGATACACTTTTCGCTTCAATTTCTTAACTTTTCTGTTTTCACATGTATTGGGTCTATGGATAACCTGGAAAGTATTCTCTTTTCTGCAAGTGCTGGTGCTAATTGAAATGGGTTATTGTAAACTTGTTTTTTCTTGTAAAATAATAACGATGTTAATAAAACAAACTTGATTGGGTATGTGAGGAAGTTGGGGTCTAACTTGGAGACACTGAATTGTTGGTGATGCTTGTTTGGACTTTTGATGCATTAAATTTGATGATTTTTCTGATTTTGAAAGAAAGAAGAAGCAATTTTCTCCATTTATCAGACAGAAGACCAGAAGGGAAAAGCAGAAAAAAAAAAGTTATAATTGTTTTATGGACTGTTGGAATGGAAATAAATTGTTGCTTGTTAGATGACATTTTAGTTTTTGGACTATTGATGAGTTGATTGCAGTGCAATTACTATCCTTCTGATGTACATTACATATAGTGGATTGATTTCTCTATTGATATTGATGATGTTTGTGTGCTTCCCACTTCACCTATCTTAGAAGAGTAGTGTTGCTGAATTATATAACAAATAAAAAAAAAATACTTAGAAGTTAGAATGTATGAACTCATATGGAATCAAGTGAATATGAATCCATACTTCAAGTCCAAGATATTCATGGATTTGAGGATATCACGTTTTAATGTTTCCTTCAAAGTTATTATTGGTACTTAGTAGTTTCCTAGTATTATTTGTGTGGTAGCAAGTGCTACTATGAAGACAATGTGCTTTTATTCAGCTCTATCTGTTTTATTCTATAACTTTCTGATGAAAAGTAAAATTTACTGATCTAATCTGATATCGCATGTGAGGGTGTTCTGTCAATCATATAAGTATCTTATTTGATTGGTTGCACAAGAAGACTACTACTTGCTTACTTACAGTTGAGTTCTTACTAATTTATTATACCTCATGAACTGGTTTCTATGATGATGATGTTCTGTCGCTCATTTCTTGTCCTAAAAAATTTGCTTTGCCAACCTTAGGAGTAATATTATTGAAAATATATAGACACATGGAATCTAGTAAATATGAATCATAGTGGAAGGTTTTCTTTGATTGTTTTATCTTTATCTTGTCTTAGTAGTTATTACCTTATTGGTACTTAGCCTCCTGATATTTTGGCAGTGAGTGCTATTATGAAGATGACATGCCTTACCTGTTTCCACAAGCTAGAGGCATACTATACGCACTTAAGGAGAAAGGGATAGACATGGCAATTGCTTCTAGATCTCCAACTCCAAGAATAGCAAAAGAGTTTCTTGGCAAGTTGGGCATCCAGTCCATGTTTGTGGCACAGGTAAGTGGCTAACTAAGTTGTTCTACTTCCTGTTTTTCTCTTAAGCTGGATATTGGATACTGTGTTCTATTCCTCTGTCTCTGTTTGTTGTATATTTATTAATTTATCATTTTAGTTTGTAATTTCTAGATGCTTGAATCTTTGAATATTTGCAGGAAATTTTTTCCAGTTGGACTCATAAAACAGATCATTTCCAAAGAATCCATAGGAAAACTGGGATTCCTTATAGTTCAATGCTATTCTTTGATGATGAAGATCGGAACATTGAAGCTGTAAAGTCATTTTTCTTCCAACATTTCTTTTGTTTTTGTTTTTAGAAACATTTATATATTCATTTGGAACTCATGAAACTTAAATATTTTCCATGGAGGAAGACTTGATTCTACATTTCAACACAGGCGGTTTTTCAATCATTCTGCTATATGTGCATATGTGTAGGTCTCCAAAATGGGTGCAACAAGCATTCTGGTTGGCAATGGAGTGAATCTTGAGGCCTTGAGGAAAGGATTGTCAGAATTTTCTCGGAATTTAGGCTCGCCAAGCAGCAGCTAATATATTTAACTTTGCATCAAAGCATACAGCAATGATGATTGGTTCTTACACGATTCATAATTAATTCATAGACCATTTTTATATACATTTAGCAATACTTATATGATTGATGAAATATTGACCAATACATTTGCACCGTTTGAATGTGGTCCATTTGTTAAACAGTTTTCAATGTACAAATATTCTATGTTGCCAATTACTTTGATAGGCAATACCCAATGAGCAATCTTTTTGTTTGGTAAGTTCTACTTGTTCTTGGTTATGATGCTAATTTCTCAAGCTACATGCCTACATCTTCATTGACCAACTTATATGTGTGATGAACTAAGCAACTAAAAACATATTTTCTGGAGAAGCATGTGAGTAAACAGCAAAGATGACATATCTCCTCTTGCTCCCTGTACCGAAAATGGGGTATTTGTATGTTTTATAAAAGTCTTGAAATTATAATGAAGTTCTTAAAGGAGATTCTTAAAGACATTTACTTAAACTTGAAAGTGAAGAGAAAATATTCAGTTTTTCTGATTATCACGTTATAAGTTACATTTTAAAAAGTATGTGATGTGGTCCAAAAATAAAAAGTATGTTAAAAAGAACATAAAAGAATGTATTGATAGCATTCATAAAAAAAAATGAATGAATAAGGTAAAACAAAAGATTGACATATACAATCTAAAGAAACGTTGATGCTTCAAAGTGCACATAACGTTTATACTGAAAATTTAGGAGATGCACATCAGCACATCAACCCTCTAGCAAAATATTGATCTCCTTAAATGGTGACCGTGTATCAGTAATGGTTTCAGGTTTCTTTGTCCCAGTTGGAGAATGCATTATCATATTCTCTTTAACAAGAAATTCACCATCCATTTTCAAATTCATTCCTGGACAATTGTTCTCAAAAGACTGTACTGTGCTTCTCAACATATGCATTAGTTGAGCGTCTACAGTAGTGCACTCACACATTTTATCACACAATAACTGAACAAAACACAACAAGTTTTCCTTTTCTGATGACAATCTTGTGGCATTTTCAAGCAAATTTCTATTCTCCATCTTGAGGTTTTGAAGCAAAAAATCTGAGCCTCTGAGCTTATTCTCCATTTGATGAGTCAAGTCCTTTATTTTGAACTGTTTTGCATCCATTTCAGCTTCAATATCCAACGCAAGCTGTTTGGTCCAGTTTTCCTCCTGCAATTTTAGTTTCTGCTCCATGTCATGGATGTCATCCTCAAGTTCCACTATTATCAACTTTTTCTCTTCAATTTCAAGTTCAGTTTGAACCTCAGCTGCTTTGATCTTATCATATGCTTCTTGGACCTGATTAATTTCAGCTTGTTTCTCAGCAAGCTGTGAAGAAAAAGAGGTCAAGGAGCTAGTGAACTGTTGTTCCAGTGAAGTTACCTGCTGAATGACTTCGTCTATTCTCATAGGATTCTCCTTCTCAAGCTCATTGGTTTTTGCCATTTTAATTTCGGCAATCACGTCACTTTCAATTTCTCTTCTTAATGATTCTTGTTCCATCCATACAACCGCTTTCTTAAGCTCCTCTAAAATCTTGTTTTTCTCCTCTATCATCTGCATATATCTAACTTCATCAGTCTTTGAGGACACAACTGTTGGAATAGAACCTTCTGTCTCTCTTACTTTCAGCTCTTGTTCCAATAGGACAACATGTCGCTGTAGATAATCTATGCTAATCTCTTTCTCTTCCAAATTACAAACCAACCTATCTTTCTCTTGCTTGAGGCTTTCACTAATATCTACTTGTGCAAGGAGCGAGTTTTCCAGTTTTCTACGCATGGCAAGATTTTCTTCAAGATCATTCTTCAAACGTTCAACAATTGACATCCATATTTGCAATTCAAGTTCCATTTCACTTCTTTCACATATCCTCTCATTCAATTCAATGTTTGTTCTTTCTAAAGCGTCATAGACTTCTCTGAGTTGTTCTTCTAAATCAAATTCCATCTGCAAAACCTCTCTGGGGAGTAGTTGACACTTAGTTGATTCTTCCAGCATTTCCTTGTGCCCGTCATGTTCCTTGGCAGGTGCATAGGACTCAATCTGCCTCATTAAACATGCTGCTTTCTCACGTTCTTCACCTATATCATTCCGGGCACTCGTCAAAGCAGCATCTTTCATCTCCAACTGCTTCATCAGTTGAAGGCTCTCTTCTCTCTCTTTGTTGATCAGATTCATCTCGCTTTCGTGATTGGAAAGCTTCAATTGTGTCTCAGAAATTCCTTGTTGTAACACCAGCAGCATCATAGACAACTCCTCATTCAGCAACGTCATCTCAGCGGTTAAAGAATGAGAACTTTCCAACTCCATCTTGAGTTCTTCTACTGCTGCAGTTTTAGTTTCCAACTCAGTCTGACAGCTGTTGATGGTTCCTGTCAATTGTTCTAGCTGAAAGCTCCATTCAGCTTTTATAGCCTGGAAGGTGGAGTCACACTCTTTATGAATTTGTTCCAAATTTCTGAGCTCTGATAGAAACTTTGGCTGAGAGTATGATTCTCCTGCTTTTTGAAGTTCCTTAAGGGACATCCTTAACTCTTGATTTTCTTGTTCTAGCTTCTCAACTGAGTATTTTGATTCTTTATAATATGTCTCTTTTGTTTTATATGAATATCTAGGATCTTCATTACCTTTGTCCATCTGAGAGTTTAAGAAGCCAAGATGTGACCTCGAATCCCGGGACTCACTACTAACATTATCAAATCGTACCTTAAAATCCGAGACTTCAACTTCCAGATGCTTTCTATGGCATTCTTCATTAGCAAGAGTTTGGTTACACAACTGTAACTGATGTTGCAGATCCTTGTGCCCATCAAGTTCCTTAGGTAAATAGAACTCAATCTGCCTCATTAAACATGCTGCTTTCTCACGTTCTTCATTTATATCATTCCGGGCACTCGTCAAAGCAGCATCTTTCATCTCCAACTGCTTCATCAGTTGAAGAAGCTTCTCTTCTCTCTCTTTGTTGATCAGATTCATCTCACTTTCGTGATTGGAAAGCTTCAATTGGGTCTCAGAAATTCCCTGTTGTAAAACTAGCAGCATCATAGACAACTCCTCATTCAGCAACGTCATCTCAGCGGTTAAAGAATGAGAACTTTCCAACTCCATCTTGACCTCTTCTACTGCTTCAGTTTTAGTTTCCAACTCAGTCTGACAGCTGTTGATGGTTCCTGTCAATTGTTCTAGCTGAAAGCTCCATTCAGCTTTTATAGCCTGAAAAGTGGAGTCACACTCTTTATGAATTTGTTCCAAATTTCTGAGCTCGGATAGCAACTTTGGCTGAGAATATGATTCTCCTGCTTCCTGAAGTTCCTTGAGGGACACCCTTAACTCTTGATTTTCTTGCTCTAGCTTCTCAATTGAGTATATTGATTCTTTGTAATATGCCTCTTTTGTTTTCAGTGAATATCTAGGATCTTCATTACCTTTGTCCAGCTGAGAGTTTAAGAAGCCAAGCCGTGACCTCAAATCCCGAGACTCACTCTTAACATTATCAAATCGTACCTTATAATCTGAGGCTTCAACTTCCAGATGCTTTCTCTGGCTTTCTTCATTAGCAAGGGTTTGGTTGCACAACTGTAACTGATGTTGCAGATCCTGTGATATTCTGACCTGAGAGTATAACTTGATCTGCAGTGAAGAAATCTCATCAAGCAATGTAGATTTTTGTAACTCCCACTCATTCTTACCTGACCAAAACTGGTCTCTAAGTTTTTCTTGTGCCTCTTCTAGATGTTTAAACTGTTCCTTCTTCCATTTTAATTGTTCGTCCACCTCAATGTTCTCCTTCAACTTTTGCAACATGTCATCTCTTTCTCCTAGTCCTTTGGGTGTTTCTAAATTTTCCTCTATTTTCAGACACTTCTTGTTTGAAGCTGAAAGGCAACATTTCAGGCTTTCAATCTCTTGTCTGTAAACATAAATCTGTTGTTGTTGGTTCTCTACCTTTTCATTTGCCTCTTCTAACACCAATGAGAACCTTCTTTTTTCATCTTCCCACATTCTAAACTTCTCTTCACAATCCGCCCGAAGTGTATCATTTGCAGCACTGATATGTTTGATGATGGACTCTTTATTGATCAAATTCCCCTTGAGTTCTTCACACATCTGCATTGCATCATTGATTTCATCTGCCTTTTGAAGCAGTTCTTGCTCCAGCTTCTTAACTTCAAACTTTGTTTCCTGTATCTGATTGACCTGTGCATCATTGGAGTCCTTCAAGTTCAGAAGTGAATCTGTCTTGTCTCTAAGTTCTGCCATGAGTTTCTCAGTTTCGGTTTTAGCTTCATCCGGCTCTTCATAAACCTTATCCATTGCTTTGTATTTTACATATAGAACATTCAAAAATTCTGTTTGTCATCCGTGCACAATAAAAAGACAAGGTGAGTTACATGACCCCAGACCAAAACAAAGAAAAATAAACAAAGTACAAAGAGACCAAAAAAGCATTGCAGTTTGCAGGTGAAGAGACATAGATTAGAGTAGGAACAATTGCATTTCAGTTGACTTAGGTTATTTCTTTCTCTAAATCTCTGTAGTGCCAGATGTTAGAGGTTGTGAAACATCATTGCAACCGAATTCGGTGAACATATTACTAAGATTTTTCATCATTTGAGAGTACTTCCTAGGAAAACTATTATATGATCAATCATGAGAGTCAAAGATGTCATTTTCAGGTCATTAAAAGACACCCCATGAGATGGTGCTGCTATCTCCAAGGCCTTGAAAATCTTACATTTAGAACCTATAAATTGTAGGTGCTACATTCACATGCTGCTTGGTTGCTTAAGCATATGAAAAGGAACACAATCCTAACGTTATCATAAAGAGTTATGATATCAGCAAGGTTACATTACATACATACAATATGTTATAAGAAACTAATACAATATCAAATCTAATACATTAACATAGTGCCACCCTCATTTTCTGCTTCGTTTTCTATCTCTAATGTATCTATTCATAACTTCATATAGATGACATGACAAACACTACAGGAGAGATTTCATTATTCGTTTCAATTGATTAAGATTACATTTTACGTGCCATTAAACCATATATTCAACATGAGACAATGCTGACAAATCATGCAAATTACAAAACAATACAATAGCATTGTCCAAAATGATAAACAAACAAGTGAAAACCAGAAACTGACCTGAGTTGGAGGAGCAAAGTGTAGGGTGAAGGTGGTGAAACGCAAATCGGAGAAGAGTAAATGGGAAGGTGCATGGTGGCTGTTGTAATTATTAATACGTTTCATAACCAATAATAGACTCTTAACATCTTGCATTAACCGCATTTCTAATCAACAAAACTAAAAGTTTGTTCCTGATCAAAAAAACTACAAGTTAGTTTAAGATAATTTTCTGGTTTTTTTAAATGATCAAACACTAGCCGTTGGATGCTTGCAGGGCACAAAAACAGGTCTCGTTTGTTGGATTATATCTGTTTTTAGGGCCCAAAGTCTTTGCCTGACTGACTCAAATTCGTTTTGAAAACGATTCACCTGTGCCATGTGTTTAGGGATTTTCTATGAATGTGATTGAATTTTATTTTTGGTTTTTGGATGAGAAAGTCAGTGCAATAGTCAATATTTCTACATGTCATATTCTGATTGGCTCAGCTTAACACACCAAGAGTATTTAATAAGAGATTTTATATATATATATATAGTGTATTTAATTTCAGTATTGAGTATTCTATGCTAATATAGATTGACACATTATTAATCATAATTTTTTTAATTAAATTTGAAATTTAAGAAAGAAAAAAAAGTTAACATCTTAGTAAATGGGGTGTCGACTTCCCAACTCCAGTTTTTTTGAAAAAAAAGTAGAAGGGAAGTCGGCTTTCCAAATGCCGACATCTCATAGGTTAAAAAAATATAAGTAGTTTAAAAAAATGGAGGAGAATGTGTATTTTATAAAATATTCTTTTTTGGATTATTTAAATATTTTAGCCTCATTAGCTAGTGGCTTTCATACCATGTTGCAGAGTAAGTTGTGAAAAACAAAATAATGCCTGACCAGAGCAGATATTTGCCATCCCTGGTGGTCCAGCATACGAATTGTACTGTTCTCCTAATTCCTGACATTACTTTCATGGTTGGATAGAAATCAGCGAAATTTGTGCAACAAACATTTCGCTTTGTGCATCCGTTAGCGAGTTGTGTTATTTGAACATAAAATTTAGACATCGTATATGTTTCTTTCTATCTCCCACCTATTTTTTATCATCTTTATATACACACATCTCTAATATATATAAAAAAATAAAGGGAACACTGTGTGGTGTCCCCGTTCTTGTGTTCAAAAAACATTTGCTGGTTTGTTAGCTTATGCTCAGCAAGGCAATATCTGCATCCATTTCTGCTACTACAAAGAAGGTCAAAAGTAATTATGAATTTGGCTCTAAATCTTGTCCTACTGAATTCTAATGAGATTATGATCTAAATTGTCATTAAAACAAATTAAACTTTGGTGCAGGGCCTTATCTCAAACTTCCATTTTAGTAACTTAATTACTCTTAACATTCCACTGTCATATCAAAGTGATCAATCAAGACCAAATGGTGTATTCTTGTGATGCTGCCTATACATACAAAACCATATAGGCACTCTGGAGCATAATCCACCGCTCCACATGGCACATGCTTCCCAAGCTGCATGTTGGGGCTTGATGTGAGCCATTCAGTAAACCCCAGTTGTAATGAATTGTGACTACCTGAGTACTGGACTCCACACATATGTCCCCTTCTATCCACAAGTTACCATTCTCTTTTAGGACTACTGCCTCTTCATACTCCCTTTTGGCTGCATTAACGCCCTCCTTTAGCCAGACGTGCTCTTCCATTTTGTCGTTTGTAAATTCATCAATCATTACCCTTGTTTTCTGCTTTTTGTGTAGGTTATGGACTTTATACTGTTCTTCTTGTCCTTCATCTAGTAAAAAAATCTGCCTTCTATGATTTAGCTGTCACTCCCAAAATCATACACTTGTATAATATAATAATTTAGAGGCACTCATTTCATATCATCCACAAATATTATTACTAGCAAAACATGAACTGGTTGGTTTTGTCTCGTATATAATTGGAGAGAGAGAGAGAGAGAGAGAGAGAACCAACCATATGTCCTTGATTTATTCAATTTGTGGCATGTATATACAAGCCGTATCAAACAAGTGAATCATAAGGTGGTGGAGTAAGACCAAAATATTTATCTAGGCAAAAATATAACATAAGTTACAAGCATAGAGAAAAGGAAACATACCATCAAGCACAAAATTCAATGCTCCAGCTTTTTGTCTTTTATGGAGAGAATATAAACGAAGAATCATCATGATGCAAATTAATAAATAATAAGGTCAGAAATCTTCACTATGTCTCTCTAAAAACAACCATGCCACACTAAGCGATAGGGTGGTCATGATCATCATGTTCTAGTGGCTGGCTTCATTATATTCTACGCACCCTGTGGTCAGGGTGCACTATGAAGTAACATTTTGTTTTGTTTAATCAACAATTTAAAACAAGTATTAGTGACTTGACCAATTGTACGTGTAGATCATACATAAATTTTAAATTTATTCCACTAATGATCTTATTCGTGAACATTACAGGATTCTCAAAATAAACATAATTCTTCTCTCTACAATTCTTTCCTTAATTTGTATTCAGAAACTTGAGCCAATACATACGCACTCCACTTGTCCGTGACATATGACTCCTTTGTAATAATTTATGCATATTCGTAGGATCTTTCTAAAAATATCCGGCACTAACAATGCTAAAGGAAATTATAGAAACTGAAAAATTTAACCCTTTGCCGAAGTACCAAGGAAACTATAGAAAACAAAAATCTCTAATTTTGTCGTTTGGCGTCCAAGGCACATGGAGTGCCCAAGTGGAGAAGGTAAAGGGTTCCCCTGCAAGGTAATTAACATGAAGACAGGGCCAAGTACAAGTGGGTAGATGTGTCCCACGGTTATATCTTTTGACACAATGCAAGTGGCTACATTGATTTTAACTATTTTTTCACTTTGCGGCCAAATTGATTACCTAAATTTGTAAGCCTATGTTGAACTTTTGTTGGGTGAAAGTTGCAATATGAAGGGTTGGGATTTGTGGTCATGTTGGTTCTTTCTCCCATCAACTAATTAATCTACACGTCGTCAAAAGGACAGAAACAAATTGAATGAAAATGGTGGTTAAAGTATTCTTAATCTTGTTAAAGGTGCTTTACATACAAAGGTCAACTTCAGCAAAAACCAATGCATGGGATACTATGAAAACATATGCAATATGAGTCGATGGGCAAAACAGACAAGATCAATACTTGGAAGGGCACACAATAATTTCAAAATTAAATTAGATATAAAGTTGCACCGAAAAAAGGAGGGATGTGAGAAATAATTATAGAGGAGAACTTCCTTAAAGATAAGCCATTTTAGAATTTCAGCGGTTCCAAGTTCTAACCATATAAAGTGAAAAATTCAGCATAGTTTTGATGAGTGGAAAGATGAGTAAGAAAGAGAGTAAGGGAAAACAAAGAAAATGGTAATAAGATAACATGATTAATTTGTAATTGAATGATGATATGCTTTTTGCGTATGAAAATGTGAGATCAAACCTTTTAATATGCTACTACTAAGAAAAGTTTCTGCTTTTCCCAGAGAGTGATTGTGATGATTAAGCTCATTGGTTAACATTTTTCTTCTTCTTTTCAATCACCTCCTTAATCATAGATGCTGTGCGTACAGTGAGTGCATTATTCTCTAATTTTCACCTTTGGTCCCATGTCACCATTTAATCATTTTTCGAATTTGTTTGTGTCGTTGGAAATAGCCCAAAATAATAATAACATAAGAAAGTGAATTTAGTCAATGTTTTCTCAATAATTTCCACAATATAATTTATTAGTAGTGCTAAAACAAATAGCTCAGAATCTCCATTAGGAAAATGCAAGAGCAGAAAATCTCCATTACTTGGCTTTATCAATCTGGACTTTTTTTTTTTTTTTGCCTTCTCATCCTTTTTAAGAATTTGTCTGTTTGCCTAAATTAAACCATAGTAGCCACGCATACTATTAATTTGAAATTCTATTAAAATTAGATTCTGAACCCTATTAATATCAATTAGCAAGTATTTTATCGAACATATGTTGGTCCAAGAAAAAAACTTTGATATCATAAATATGTAACTTCGAGTTCGAGATCGAGGTGTATGCGAATGTCTGAATGGAAAAACCATCACATTCAGAGACCTATTCCTGCAAGGGCTCAATCATAGCTTAACAGATTAAGCTGCTCCCAAGAAAATGTACTCTAAAAATGATGCTTTAATAATAATAATAATAATAATAAATAAATAAAAAAATTTTATTTATTATTTGTAGTTTTCCTTGATTTTGGTTTTGATGATCTATAGTTTAAAAGTATGTTACCAACTTAGGTTGGTCCAAGTGGTAAAGGCTTGGACCCCTTAAGCAAGTAGTCAGCGATTCGAATCATGACTCTTATGAATGGAAAAAATCTGGTTGGGAGAGGATTACCCACCTTATACATCTTCAGGTTTTTCGGTGGAGATTAGTCACTATTAAGTACGGACGCCTTGACGTATCTAATTAAGAGACTAGTATATATGTGGAGACTACATGGCAAATATGTCTTGGTCACATGACATTTACTTCACCCATCCACTGCTTTTCATATCACCATCTACAACTGTCATCTTCCCATTTGAACACCTCACGATCTTCACTCCCACAATTCTCATAACCTATGGGTTTAGAATTCGTAGAGAAACAAGGTCAGAGATGAGCACCACCTCTAGTTGAACTTGGAAGTCTCACCCAAAATATTGTGGATGTGGACGAATGTCAATTCGTAAGAAGGTTTTGATGTCCTCAAATTAAAGGTCTTTTTTTCTCACCATTTATTGTCAATCCCACCATACTCATCTATGTAAGCCCTTCAATTTATGGTGTGAAGGCCGTACGTATGAGTTTATTAAACATGCCAAACAAAAATAATTTAATGGTGTTTTAGATGAAGTTACCAGTAAAAACTATATAATGGTGAGACATTTATAAGAACGTACAACAAAACTTTTAAATCATAGGAATCAAAATGAAGTTCAAGAGAAATCATAAGAATTATTAAAATAGTATAAGACCTAATAATGCTGATGATTTTTCTTTTCCACCATAGAGGCCATAAATTTGTAATCATGTTTTATAGCTGTGTTATCGAGATTTGAGACTGTGAAGCCGAAGCTCCTTCGACTTTTCCAGCTCGGAGCTTGGGGGACTAATGTACTGTTGGATTAGTTTGGGCCTCAATCGTGGGTTGTCGGCCCAATCCAAGAATTTATCCGACCTGCTAATATCTCGGAAATGACCGAGAATTTAGACTTGTACAATTGCCGAGAAATAGTAGACATTTGTAGGCACGAGGGAGCGTGGAAGTGAAAAACGTGGGGGAGAATGAACCCACTAAGTGGAGGCGGTTATCCTCGACAAAGGGAGGAAAAGAGCGGGTTGATTTAAATTAAGATGAGTATATATGTATGTGGGGAGCGAGAGAGGAGGTTAAGCTATTTTTCTTGTAACTATTACTCTGCTATTCCAGAGAGAATTTGAATAATACGAGTTCCATTGGAGTAAGATTGTTTTTGAGAATAGCGATATTGTTCTCTGTTGATTCTATTCCTTAGTGCTAGAATTTGCAAGAACATTTGGCGCCCACCGTGAGGCCGAGTCAAATATTCCCCGGTCACACTGCAACTTTCATAAGGTGATGGAGGGATCGAGAAGTGTGGACGGAAGAAGGACTAATATTGTTTCAAGGCTGGAGTCAAGAAGACAGTCGAGGGATACCAATGGTGAAGCATTGGAAAGGGAAGTAAATGATCTAAGACGCCAGGTGGAACGGTTGAGAAGGAGTCAAGATGAAGGGGGAAGAAGTCGAGGTCAGAGCCGGGAGAGAAGTAATTTCTCTCATTGGAGGGAACGTAGCAGAACTCGGCACGAAATGAGTAGTAACCGAGATGCTAAGTCCAGAACTGAAGTGTCAAGTCGATATAGACGTGGATCCAGAAATCAGGAAAGCCGAAGACGAAGTCCCTCAGCAGACAGAACATATGTTCTGGAAAGTGAAACTAGATATTCCAATAGGGAGAGGCGTCGTCATCGTTCCGAAGATAGAGAATCTATTTTCAGGAACAGAGAACACCGAGACCGGTATCCGAGATAGAGGAGAGATCACCCCTTCACCGATGAGGTGATGTCTGAACCGGTACCACGCAATTTCTGTTTCCCAAAGATGAGACACTATGATGGCACTTCAGATCCCCAAGAGCATCTCACTGCTTTCAATGTCAAGGTAATGGTTTCACACATCACATCAAGAGTTAAATGTCAAGTTTTTCTAACAACTCTTGAAGGACAGGCTCTCATGTGGTTCTCTCAATTGCCACCGAGATCTGTTTATTCTTGGAATGATTTGACCGAGAAGTTTCTCATTCAATTTGCAACTAGTAGAATGTACAAGAAGACTTCGGCTTGTTTAAATAACTTCAAACAGGAGAAAAACGAGTCATTATCCGAATATCTAAACCGGTTCACCTCGGAGATAGTGAAGATCAGAGATCTGGAATCGGGAGTGGCTTTACACTCCATGAGAGCTGGTTTGAGAGAAGGACCGTTCCTAGATTCATTATCAAAGAGATCGGCCATTGATATAGACGACCTCAGGCAGCGAGCTTCAAAGTATATTAGTATGGAAGAGGTGCGAGAGGCAAAAAGGAAGGAGATGAATGATAACCAAGAAAGAAAAGCAAATCAGAATATCGGTAGGAGATTGGCATCCAGAATTGAAGTATTGCCTAGATTATACGAGCCGAGAGGACCAAAGTATACCATGTATACTCCACTTAATACTACAAGAGCACAGATCCTAGATGAGGTTTGTCAGGCGGGCTTCGTGGAGTACCCTCTTCCTGCTACTGCACCAGAGTCGGCTGATAGGAGAAGGTACTGCCGTTTCCACGATTTGTATGGTCATACAATTGAGGAATGTGTGGAATGGAAGGATCAGATCGAAGAGTTGGTCCAAATGGGGGAACTCACCGATTATGTGCAATGGGGAGGATCGAGAAGACAAATGCCTTGGAGGGGATATGGTGGGAGAGGTCGAGGAAGAGGATGAGGTGCAGGAGGAAGGGGAAATACTATCAGGAAAGAAGATCAGGAGAGAATGGGAAATAATGAGGATCATCGAGAAGAGAATCCACAAGTAAGGAGTGTTATATTTCAAAAACATGAAGTTGTCAACAAAGGAAGTAAATTACAAAGTTTATATTGAACAAGAGGTCCAGTTAAACAACACAAAGCAGAAATTAAGGAGCTGGTACGCAGATATCAAGACTTTTATGGGGAAGCGTGTAGCTTGTTATTTACGCGGAGTAAACTGTGAGCCTTTTCATCTTCGAATTCAATCTTTTCACATGGGTGCACCTATAAACGGATGGGCGAGTACTCTTTTTCCTACACTCGATCTTTTTTCCCGAGAAGGGTTTTTGGCCGAGAAGGTTTTAATGAGGCTCACCTCCGAATTAGGCCATCGTTGATGAATGTGGTGAGAACAAAAGAGTGAGGCCCCATCAGATAACTTCCGAGATCTGAGGTCTTGGAATTAAAACTCTTTCGCTGTTCCTGCTCAAAGCTTATGGGACTAATGTGTTATCGAGATTTGAGACTGTGAAGCCGAAGCTCCTTCGGCTTTTCCAGCTCGGAGCTTGGGGGACTAATGTACTGTTGGATTAGTTTGGGCCTCAATTGTGGGTTGTCGGCCCAATCCGAGAATTTATCCGACCTGCCAATATCTCGGAAATGACCGAGAATTTAGACTTGTACAATTGCTGAGAAATAGTAGACGGTTGTAGGCACGAGGGAGCGTGGAAGTGAAAAACGTGGGGGAGAATGAACCCACTAAGTGGAGGCGGTTATCCTCGACAAAGGGAGGAAAAGAGCGGGATGATTTAAATTAAGATGAGTATATATGTATGTGGGGAGCGAGAGAGGAGGTTAAGCTATTTTTCTTGTAACTATTACTCTGCTATTCCAGAGAGAATTTGAATAATACGAGTTCCTTTGGAGTAAGATTGTTTTTGAGAATAGCGATATTGTTCTGTGTTGATTCTATTCCTTAGTGCTAGAATTTGCAAGAACAATAGCAATTCTTTTTTCGCCATGATTTTATAGGAAAGGCAACTATTTTAAAAATTTTTTTTTTTTGGGTATATGTCTTCATATAGCTTATCTGATACTCCCTCTGGTCCTATATATAAGAGGCAAAACCCTAAAACACACAGACCAAGGAAATGCATTGAAATAAGCTATTTGTAATTAATATTCATATAAATTTACAAATTTAACCCTTCAATAATTAATGAACAAACCTACTTGTATTGGAAGTTACATTATCTCGTAAATATAAACCCTATTATAAATAAGGGTAAAATTGGAAATGAGCATTTAATATTTGTCAAAATACATGTATGTCTCTTATATTTTGGACTAAAAAAAAATAGTCATTTACCTCTTATAATAAGGACCGGAGGGAGTACATCGCAATTTTGATTTGATCGAAGCACATCTGAAAAAGTGATGGAAAATTCATTGAAATTTACTATCTTTACATAGAATGAATAATTGGATTGTGTGTCATTAGCAACTCAAACCGTGAAAAGGAATGAATAGGTTAGTCCAAACAAAGAATAATATTATACTTTGGGATAAACATCGTTAGGTCAATTATGACAATAGTTACAACATAATTATATTGGATCTCGTGTACATTATGAATACGTGAGCGTCCCTTATATATTGCTATATTCAAACATCAATTCTTGCAACTCAATGATTTAAAATGTCGTATCATATCAATGGCAATAACGTTAGCCAAACGGTACTCACTTGAATCTTCTAAAAGAAAAGAAGCAAAGAGGGGCAAAAGTCAATTGAAGGACCTCTTGTTAAGAAAGGATGCTGTTAACCCGTGTGTAACATGTTAGGATTGGTTAAGAAATGAAAAAAAAAACAAAATAACATTTTATATTTTTAATATAAATTTTAAATTTTTTAATCAATACTTTTAAGGCTAAAATATCGTTTTGATCCCTTAACTTATTTTTTAGATTTAATTTGGTCCCTTAACTTTTAAAATATTCAATTTGGTCCCTTAATTTATTTTTTAATTCAGTTTGGTCCCTTAACTTTTAAAAGGTTTAGTTTGGTCCCTTAACTTATTTTTTAGATTCAGTTTGGTCCCTTATCAACAGACACAAATTAAGGGACCAAATTAAACCTTTTAAAAGTTAAGGGACCAAATTGAATCAAATTGAATCTAAAAAATAAGTTAAGGGACCAAACTGAATCTAAAAAATAAGTTAAGGGACCAAACTGAATCTAAAAAATAAGCTTAAGAGACCAAATTGAACATTCTAAAAGTTAAGGGACCAAACTGAATCTAAAAAATAAGTTAAGGGACCAAAATAGTATTTTAACCTACTTTTAAAGTATCTGTTAGTATTTTATTTTTAAAATAATTTCATTGTAAAAGATACACTGTTTTAACTTTTTTGATACGTCAACACTTGTCATTCTGTTGCTATGCAATACTTTAGAGATAACTTATTCCCATTTTCTATATTCTTTGAGTATTGATTACTCCACGGACCCCCACCGTCAGTTTACCCGTAGAAAAACTGATGACTGACTTTAGTCATTTTCGTAGAAATTTGGGGCTTGATTACCAAGCTCTTTCGTGCCTTCTTAACCGTGAAAATAATTTTTCGATATATCTATATACAGGAGAGAAAATGGTCACCTAAAATCTTTGTTTTCTGACTTTAATTGATTTATCCTTTTGGAATGTTTAGTTGGATGACAAGGTGTCTGATTAATTAATTAATGAATTAATTAAAAGTTTGAAAATCTCAAAATTAATTATATATGTTAGAAATCAATCCCACTTTAATTTATAGTTATTTATTTAATGTTTCAAACTTTATTTCTCCAACTTAATAACTACCTTTTTGCCTAAAAAAAAAAAACTTAATAATTACCTTTTCAAAAAAAAAAAAAAAAAAACTTAATAACTACAAACAGCACAAGTTTTTTTGTAAAATAAATATTAAAAAAGGGTAAAATGCATGGTGACATTGATGTTGCAACTGGCCAAGCAGATTCCTACTTGATATAGAAGTTAGTTTGGAGAAGATAAACTTGAATTGGTGTCTTTTCTATCCTTTTGGAGTTGTGACAATATATTTGTTTCATTCGTACGTTTTATGAATTTATCTTTGATGAATTTTTTTTTTTATGATGATATTTTCTTTTTTATATTTATCGTTGCTAACTTTTACTATAAATACTAGAAATTTTCTATTCGCATGCTTAAGCAGATTGGTAGAAATTTTCATATTACCCATGAGTTCCATTAAAAAAAAAATATGATGGCTGATTGGTTAGCTAATCACAATCATAGCTTGGATTAGAGTTTTCATATTAGTCATGTTCTTTAGTCGATATGATCAATTGCTTCTGAATGATCTTGTTGGGATCTCTTTTTTTGGTAGTGTTCTTGTTTAGTTTTGCATTTTTACCTCCTTTGTAAAAAAAAGAAGAAGAAGAAGAAATTAACCAACTAATAAATATATGACAAATGAAAAATTAACTAGGAAAGAAAAACATTATTCCCTACTATCTTGGTGGTTTCGAGTTTCGATATTTAGCATTTTGTTGTTATTTCTTTATAATAATAATTTGTTATTTTCTGAATATTCTCAATATCCATAGGCTGACATTATCCACACGTGTCGACAAATTGGACTGCACATCAGCACATGCATCCCATGATTGGGGTTGTGGTCAACCACGTCAGCAGCATTTGACGGTTATTATTTTTCTCACCACAGAATCAACGTCCATTATTTTTCTGATTTAAAAAATTACTTAACCACCATTAACTATAGGCCAGGGGATTTTATAAAATAAGGGAGGGTGCACAGTAACTGTAAGACGCTCTCTCTCACTTCCCGTACATCAGAAGAACCGGTGCAATCTCAACCATTGGATGAAAAAGGTGCAAAAATAGCTCTATAAATTCAGAAGAAGACGAGTTTCAGTGTGGCTGGGTTTGCTTCAGTGTACCCAGAAACCGAAGGAATAGTAGAAGGAACAAGATCAGAGTGAGAGAGATAGTTGGCGAGTTAGGGTTTCGAATTTAACTCACTGAGTCATTCCATTTTCGCCGGCGTTTGATTTTCAAGAGAAAATTGTTGGTCCGATAACCCTCTCCTTTTTGTTTTAACCCCCTTTTCCGATAAAGATTCGGTTTTTTCTCCGGCGAGCGGTTTGGGATGTTCCGGTGACACGAAGAAATTTTGATTCTTTCGATAATTTGGGTGTGGGGGAATTCCCGTTTTTGACCTAAAGCAAAGGTCTTTACTCAAAAATTTTCACTTGCTATACTGGGTTTGATTCGGGTCTTGCTTCTTTTCGATTCTGCATTCAATTGACTCAACATGGCTGTGTCATTCACTCGTTGTGATTAAAATTTGGGGATTATTGTGGAATTTTTTGAGAGAAATTATAAAAACTAAAAAATTATTCTTTTGGAATTCGGATGATAAACATTTTGTGCATTTCTGGGAGTATTTTATATGTCTGAGAGAATTTATGGCAATTTGATGAAGTTGGGTTAGTGAAGTTATGGTAAAAAATCTTTCCTTTTTTATCGCTTACATTCAATTTTGGGAAATGGGTCTGTTAATCTAGGCTGGGTTCTTCAGCTTGCTAAATTGGGTTTGATATTTGAGGAAACCTCGACAAATTAATTGCATCGGTTTCATTGATGCTTTTACTTTTTTAAAAGATTTTTGTTTTTTTTTTGGCTTTTATCAGTTATTGATATTAATGGGTTTGATGGGTTGAATTATTTATGCCCCCAGTTATCAATTGATTCTTGTTTTGTTAATGAATGGATCATTTCCTAACATAGTGGTTACTGCAACAGGCAGGAACCACTCACTGGCTATTCCATCTCACAATTAAATTTTTGGCCTCCAAGTCTGTGGCTTTTCTCTCATTCTTTCACAAATCCTTGGCTTCTGAAAGTGCTTCATCACTACTCATTGTAACCCTTTAGCCTTGAATCACTGTTGTAAATTGGAACTATGGCTGTCTCTTTTACACGTTTGTCATGGTGGTTGTGGGGTGGCAAGGAGAAAGAGCCTGTTTCTAATAGCTCCCCTTTGAATTCATCTTCTGAATGGGGTTTTTCCTTGAAGGAAAGAGAGAGTGTGAAGTTCCCTTTGGTGAAGGGAACAAAGATAGCTCCATCTCACAGGAAGGTTAAAAGGAAATGGCAGAGCAGGGAAGAGAGGAGAATTGATAGAGAGTATGATGTTGTGTTGGTGCCATCTGATGGTGGTGGTTGTTTGTCAGGCTCTGAATCTGATGACTCAGATTGGTCCATTGGGTGGTTGGAGCCTCATGGCTCTGATTTTCAGAGTGATGATGAGTCAGATAATAGTTTTGCTGTGCTTGTTCCTTGCTATAGACCTGGCTGCAAGGAGGTGGAGGGTTCAAATAACGAGCTATTGAGTGCCATCAAGAACCTCCCAAATGAATTATCTCCTGGTAAGATTTAGAACCTGCTCTTCAAATATATAATTTGTTTTTCTTGAGTTGTGTTTTTTTTTTATAAGCTCTTTCAAACTCTTGGCACTGTTTAACTTTTTCTTTGATTTCTTTATTCTGGTTCTTTAAGGACGATCAATATGTTTTCATGTTATTATATGTATTGTCATATTAATACTATGTTGAGCATAATCTATAATTTTTGAATTGGTTTGGCTTGCTTTATGATTTTGATTAAGAAATGTATTTGTCATTATCATCATGGCTAATGTAATTGTGATTTTGTTCTCTTGATGCTTGAGTGCTTGACAATTAGCTATACCGCTTAGTAACTATAAGTGCAATGGTGATTAGGGCTGCTAAATCCAAATGCACAAGACAAAAATCTTTCCCCTTTTTCCTAGAATTGTTTTCAAAAAATGTATCCATCCGGATTCTAGGAGAACTGTTTTTTCGTGTGTATACAGTATACTATAGGCATGTTTTTCTGGCCTATGTGGGTTTTGGCTCCTCTTTTGTTTTCTTAGTTTGTTGTATCTTTCTTTGTTCCAGGATGTTTCCTGATCCTCCTTGCCTGTACCTCTTTCTATCTCTCGACAAATTCTTTTTTATAAAAGAAGTCATAGCTTGAAACTTTTGTTCAGGGTAGTAAGTTAATTTGTATCTTTTGCCTTATTAACCAGGATTTGCAGATCATTACTTCGACCCTGCAATTTTTTTTTAATAATAAGTAGAAATAAAAGATGATAGTATACTATATGAAATCATGTTAATCAGATGCTTTAAGCAGAAACCCTTGTCTTTACTCTCTTTAAAATTGTTTCTTACTTTTCTATGGAAAATGACTAATTGTTTCCCAGATCTTTCTGGTTGGCTGTACTTTGATACTTAAAACTTAGTCATCTTAAACCCAAATGGGGTATTATTGTGTTTAAAATAACAACCTTCCATTTTCAATTGAGCCGTTTTTACAAATCAAAACTAGGGAAAGTTGTCTTGTAATTAATGATGGCTATACCGTTTTGCTCTTAATTGTGTTGAAAATCAATGAAGTATAAGCATTTATTCACACTACTATTTTTTCTCATGACTTGTTAGTGCATTTATCTATAATATTGTCTTTTTAAGCGACTAGAGATATGTCATGTGTACTAATAGTTTTTTGGAATACTGGTTGAATATGCAGCTGGCAAGAATTACATGGAACAATGGCTTGCTTCTCTTCAGAATTTTGAAGCGTAGAAAAGGAAAACAACACCGTCTTCTATGACCATGGACCTTTCTGACAAAACTTGTAGAAGTAGGGGAGGCAAAATTATTCACGAATCAAATATCCACGCATTGTATTTTTTGTATATAGAATCCTCTTCTCCTATTACGATAAAAGCTTAAGTTGAAATGAAAATTTTCCGTCTAAAGAATTCTGTAATCGCTATCTCTATTATAATGAAAAGACATTCACTTACCCCAGTAAAAATCATATGATTATGAAATATAGAGTTAGAGTTGCATTTCAAATTGAGGATTGCATGAACCGTATTTCGAATGAGATTTTTCTGCACTGGGCTATGCTATATGGCAAGGGTTACATAGCCCGGTATTTCCTCGCCCTTAGTATTTGCATAATAATTATATTTTATTATCCAATCATTGCACTGCTTTTACTTGCCATGACTCGTGGTAATTCTAAATTCAAATTAGTTATTAATTTTTCCATTCAAAATTTGCAGCTCCGAAGTCCTTTTTTTTTTATTTTAATATATATATATATATATATATATATATATATATATATATGGGAGGGGATGAAGTTACTCAAAGAGTAACTTTAAATACTTACTCTCAATCTACACCCTTTATTTTATTTTAATCTAATGACTCATATTAAGTCCTAATTATCCCTCACGTGACTTCTACACTCCAATTCTGTTGCAATGTACATCACTTAAACATAACTCCGTCAGGCAAACAAAACCCACACTGCCGCATCGATCCGTCGGCGGCTCATATTGACGCTACTGTTTGTGTCATCGTGGGGCTGTTTAAATTCCCAAATTGAAGTGAGATTCTTTTGATTATAAGCCCTCAAAAACCCAAATTTCCTCAATTTGTAACTTTCTGGGTTGTTTCATCCACCGTGGGGCTATTTTTCTTTTTTTAGATCCTCCATAAGCAACATCCTCTTCTTCTCCCTTCCACCATTCCTTTTATCATATCTTTTTCTTCTTCTATCACAACCTCATATTCTCCAATAAAAATCAAAATACCAAAAAAAAAAAAAAACTTAACAGATCCTTCTGCTTGGCCGCCACCACCACAAATCTGCCGTCCTCTTGCCAGCCACCTCCGCCATCTCCACCAGCTTTGCCAAGCACCGTTGCCGCTCTTCCGCCACGAGCCACCACTTCGCAAGCCACCGCACGTCTATCGCCACCAACCACAGAGCCTAATCACCGCCATGCCGCTGCCTTGCTTTTCCCTCGAAACGACGCTGGCCCCCGCTCCCTCTCTCAGTGCCGCGCCGCGCAGGTGAAGGACCAAGGTCCTTTGGTTGCTCTGTTTCTGTAACGTTACTATTTAGGTGTTTGTTGCTTATAATGAAAATGAGTGGTCCAATTGGTATGTGATATTCCTGTAGTGTGAGGGAAGGAAGAGCGGACAAAATGTATTAATTATCAGGAATAATATCCTTGTAAAATGAAAAACTGAGATTATTCGTGATGTGGCTGGATAAATTTTAGATGGTGGCGTAAGGGTCTGGTCTGTCACTATTGGAAAGTCCTCCCTATCTCTCTTGCAGAACATGAAGAGTCTATGGGAGATGGCGGCTGGGCTTGGGAGACGACGGCGACCTGTACTAGACGACGGTGGCCGGCTCTCTATTTGCTAGTAAAGAGTATTGCGAAAGGGAGACAATACCTGAGAAGGAGAGGTCACGTGGGTGTACTTGTGAATTTAATTGAACAAATCTTCACCTTTAGATAAACAAGTAAATCCACGGTTAAGATGAAGAGTAAGTAAATCAAGTTACTCCAAGAGTAACTTGATCCCCACCCTCTATATATATATATATCCTTTTAAGAATTAAGACACACGCTGTGCTTGGGCCTACCATTGAAGTTCAATCCATTTATCTTTCCCTTTACATGGAAATTTGTTAGGATAGCAATTGAAACATGGAAGGTAAATGTTCTTAAAGTGACTTCAAATCTCAAGAGAATGTATGTTTAAATTAGAGAATATATCTCATGTTAATTTTGTCTAGTTGAATTTCAACCACCCATTGAATAAGATAGAGATATATTTTACAATATTTATAAAAAAAAAAGGGAGGGGATTGAATGGTGGGGTTGTTCAACATGAGAGAATCCAAATGATTCTCAACTTGAGAGAATTCACTCTAGTTTAAACGTCCAAGAGTTATTTTAATGAGAGCCGCTTAACTAGTTGGATTGTATCATTGGAGTAAGGTGATGTGACATTTACATATAAGAATAGTTGCTTATATAAGCAATTGAATCTTATATAAGAATCCAATAAAAAAGAGATAATATTTTAAATTTAAATAAAGTTGTTAGATAACTAGTGGAACGTCCATCCGGTGAACTATTTATAGTTGCATCATTGGAGTGGAGAGTTGTTTTAAGAAGCATAAAGTAAAAAGTGACGATGTGACATCGTAAGGCCCGTAAAAATATGACTTAAGCAACTCGAAACATCATCGAAGATCCCGAAGGTGGATGAAACTAATAAATTTGTAGAGAGTCTAAGTTACCACAATTACCTTTGTAAATGGAAAAGCTTGTGATGGGGTAGAGCATCCAAGAGAGGTGAATGAATTAAGAGAAAATAATCACTTGAGTAGTGAGAATATCTCTTTTGAGGGAGTACTGTTTATCATTTCTTGCATGGTGCGGTGAGATCTCAAGTTTAATAAAATCTTGTAATGTTTCCATGGAATAAGCTGACGATGTCGAACCACGTAAATCTTATGTGTTTGATTACCATTTTGTGGTGTGCTTTGTGTGTTACTCTCTTCATTCCTTGGTGTGTGATTTTTCAGGATAATGGTATCGGAGCAATGGTTATGGCAAGAAACACATATAAGTTTGAGTTTCCATTATTTTATGGGAAGATACATTTTGACAAATTACTATTTACTAGCACTTTGTGTAGCAAGGTTTTGATCATACTTTAGAGGAGGAGAAACCAAGTACCATAAGATATGATAGTCGTTGTAATTTAAATTTCGAAAAGATAGCAATGAATTTTATAAAATCAATGAATAAAATAAGGGAAATGCTAACCCTTAGGACATAGTTAAGAACTTAAAAGGGTAAGTTCTTATGAGAAAATTGTATAGTCAATGCATTGAAAAGGGAAGTTTTTTATTTTTCCATACAACATTATTTTTTCTTGAATCTTTAACAGCGCCCTTAGGATAATAAGACCCACAAAATGATCATGCAATTAACAGCAGATGTGATTGTACTCTCTTTTATAGAGTTACCTATGCTTGTTTTTGTTCGGGTCCGTTGACCCCGTTTAGTCACAAAAAAAAAAAAGAAAAACCATATATATTAAGTTAGAGTACTCATTCTTGCATGAGTTATTCTTCATAATCTCTCTTTTTCTCATTAAGGCACGCGACGTCACATATATTAAGCAACTTTTTATTTGTTAATATATTTTTTTATTCTAATAATTAATAGTTGTTACTTTGGAATTTACATATCATTTACTTATTTCTAGTTAATTCTTTTCCTTTTTAGAATATATTATCAAATCTACTAATTAACACTAGTGCAAGATACGCATTTAACATCGAGGTTTTAACATCGGTTTTATAAAAACCGATGTGAAAAAGGAGGCGGTGGCATTTTTGAAATTAAACTGAAGTATTTTAACATCGGTTATCATTAAAACCGATGTGAAAATTTATTTAACATCGGTTTTAATAAAAACCGATGTGGAAAAGTGATACCAAAAACTTAATTTTTTTATCAGACATAATATTAGACATCGGTTTTATTATAACCGATGTGGAAAATGAAAAAAAAAATTAATATTTTTTTATCAGACAAAAGATTAGACATCGGTTTTGCAATAACCGATGTGGAATATATTTTAGACATCGGTTTTATGAAAACCGAGGTGGAAAATGAAAAAACAAAAAAGAAAAAAATTTAATTATGCATAAGAGTACACATCGGTTTTACTAATAACCGATGTGGAAAACACTTTAACATCGGTTGTCTTTATAACCGATGTGGAATGTCTGTTTTATTTCATTTTCGCGCTGAATGCTCACTCTGCTTCCCACACTCAGACACCCAAACCCTTTCCCCTTCCCTCTCCTTCCCACACTCAGACACCCAAACGCTCCCCTTTCCAACTCCATTTCCGTTCCTCTCACTGTCATCGCGTCACTGTCATCGCGTCGAAGCTACTGCTGTCGCGCCATCAAACCCTAAGAACTCACAGTCAGATAGCGTCACTGCTGTGCGCATGAACATTGCCCCATCATTCCCATTCTTCCCTTCCATTGCCCTCTTCTGATTTCAGGTTTTGCCCCTTCCCTTTCTTTTTATTTTTACATTTATTTGTTCTTTGAACTGTGACTAATGGGTACTCTGTTAATGTCTTCCATTGCAGGTTTTCATAGCCACTCTCTGTTTCCCAACGCAACAGCTTCCACTTTGTGAGTCTTTGCTTCCTCTGTTTTCTATCCCTTTCTCTTTCTGTTTCATTGAGGAATTTTTTTTATTTTTATTAATTTTTCTTATGAAATTGATTTATTCAAGCAAAACTGTGTTTATTATATATACTTTGTCTTGATTTTCTTATTGTCTTTTGGTTTTGAGGATGGGTTTCCTTAGTACTACATAGTAAAGAATAGACTGTTCACAACTGTTATTATATTTATATATGTATAGAACTAAAAATTTCTGCAAGTAATGCTTTGGTTGGCTTTGCAAGGAATGATAATGACTCTCACTCTTTAACATGATAAGAGATATATCATCTTTCTGTAAACAGTGTGCTTAAACTAATTACTAGGCATGGTGGCTCTGCTTCTGTGTCTTTACTGAATGAGCAATAAAGTCTCATAAGAACCACTCTAAGGAAATAATATACAACAATGAAGTCTAATAAGAACCACTTGCATTCATGAATATATGTTCTTTTTCTTTTGAAGCAATATGTATTTCTTTTGTAAACAAGAATACCTTATGGTTTATATATTGGTTCATGAAGATATAATGCAGACATGAATGTTGTGTATAGATTATAGACTATGTTCTTGGCAATCATTAAGAGCTAAAGAGTAAATTTTGGTGTTGTTGGATGGTCTTTTTTGGTTTGTATTGTTTGAGATTTGAGATTTGTATTGTTTGATTCATGTCTGCATTATGCTTTCAAAACAAGTTTCTATTTTCTAAATGTTTCTAAGAATCATATCTATTTTCTTTCTTTCAGGGTTTCTTGATTATTTGAACTTAGGACTTCGTTTCCACACTTGTTGTTTTTCTTCCACACCCGGTAAAGTTTCTCATCTCTATTTTTCTAGTTTTATTTTTGTTTGTTTTAACTTGGGGATTGGAGTGTTTTATTAATTTTTTAGTGTTTATTAATTAGTAAAGCCTTAGTTTCCCGTTTGAGATGCAATATTAATGAGCACACGTGTACCTGCTTAAGGTACTTGTACAGCTCATTATATTGGATCTTGAATTGTCCAAGTTGGACAGTTTGGGAAAAAACTTTTTCTTCATTCAGTTAAAATAGTTATTCATTGATTCTCATGTTATATACCTGATGAAAGTTCGGATTGGTACATTTCCTTTCGTTCTCCGGGTGCATACTTTATCGTGGTGGATGGCATCGCGTTCAAGTTGTGTACGTCGGAGACCGAAGGGAAATGCTGCCGAAATTTCGTCGAGTATGACCATGAGAGTTAAGGACTAACTGTTAACCGAATGTTGAAAAAGTTTCTTCTCGAATGGGATAGGGCCATACCCTATCATAAGAAGTAGTTGATGAAGATGTTGGACTAAGTATGAAGTTAATGTTTTAGTCATGGATCGCGGTTGGATGAATGCTAGACGGACAAGTGATGAGTATGAGAATGGAGTGGAAGATTTTCTACAATTTGCTAAAACAAATGCTCCTGATAGTAGTGACGGAAGGTTTTGTTGTCCTTGTGTTAACTGTTTGAATGAGAGACGACTAGAAGCTGACGAGATACGGGATCATCTTATTTGTGAGGGGATTTGCAAGAGTTATACAATATGGATATGTCATGGTGAATCGTTAGACAGGCCAAGGGTGTCGGATAGAGAGGAAGTTGATGACGTAGATATGGACGATGGACTAGAGGACATGATCCGTGATATTGGGCAAGAGTCCTTTCGGCGAGCACATGTGTATGATACTTTGTGCAGTGATGCGGAAGTGGCTTTGTATCCGGGGTGCACTAATTTCACACGGTTGTCAGCGGTGTTAAGATTGTTCAATGTGAAGGCGAGAAATGGGTGGAGCGATAAAAGCTTTACCGAATTGCTTGAGTTGTTGAAAGACATGCTTCCAGAAGGTAACACATTACCATCCCGAAACTATGAGGCGAAGAAGATATTGTGTCCGATGGGTATGGAGTATAAGAAAATACACGCTTGCCCCAATGATTGTATATTGTACAGGAAGGAGTTTGAAGAGATGCACGAGTGCCCCAGGTGTGGGGTATCACGATACAAAGTGAAGGATGATGATTCTAGTTGTGATGCGGTCACCAAGGGTCCTCCTGCGAAGGTGTTATGGTATCTTCCAGTAATTCCGCGGTTCAAGCGATTGTTTGCTAATGAAAAGGATGCAAAGAATATTAGATGGCATGCAGATGAGAGGAAATGTGATGGACAGCTTCGTCATCCGGCTGATTCTTTGCAGTGGAAGAGAATTGATAGTTTGTTTCCGGAGTTTGGCAATGAGCCCAGAAACCTCAGGCTTGGACTTGCTACCGATGGAATGAATCCATATGGAAACTTAAGTAGTATTCATAGTTCATGGCCTGTTCTCCTGGTAATTTACAACCTATCTCCTTGGTTGTGCATGAAGCGCAAATACATTATGTTAAGTATGATGATTTCGGGTCCAAAACAGCCAGGAAATGATATTGATGTTTATCTGAGTCCATTGATTGAAGACTTGAGTAAGTTGTGGGATGAAGGCATTGATGTGATCGACGGGTATTGCCGTGAGACTTTCAGATTGCGTGCCATGTTATTTTGCACCATCAATGACTTTCCAGCATACGGGAACTTGTGCGGGTATAGTGTTAAGGGGCATAAAGCATGTCCAATATGTGAAGAAGGCACATGTTACCATCAACTGCAACATGGAAGGAAGACAGTCTACCTTGGGCATCGGAGATTTCTCCAGCGTGATCATCCTTATCGTAGGTTGAGAAAAGCTTTCAATGGACTTCCGGAGAATGCATTTGCTCCGGTGGCCTTGACTGGAGACCAAGTTTATGAACGGGTGAAGAACACTAATGTTATCTATGGGAAGTCCCAAAAGAAGGCTACTGAGAAGAATATATGGAAGAAGAGGTCGATCTTCTTTGATCTTCCATATTGGTGCAAGCTTGATGTAAGACATTGTATTGATGTGATGCATGTGGAGAAAAATGTGTGTGACAGTTTAATCGGAACGCTTCTCAACATTCAAGGCAAGACAAAGGATGGTGTGAATGCTCGTCTGGATCTAGTTGCGATGGGTATACGAGAGCAGTTAGCTCCACATAAAGTGGGGGATAAGAAGACTTATTTGCCCCCAGCATGTCATACTTTATCAAAAAAAGAGAAAAGAAGTTTCTGTGAATGTCTACGGGGAGTCAAAGTGCCACAGGGTTACTCTTCAAATATCAAGAGACTTGTCTCAATGAAAGATCTCAAATTAGTTGGCTTAAAGTCTCATGATTGCCATGTCTTGATGCAACAATTACTACCGGTGGCCATTCGTGACATCTTGCCTAAAAAAGTCAGACATGCCATTACTAGGTTATGCTTATTCTTCAATGCTATATGTAGCAAGGTCATTGACACTAAAAAGTTGGATGACTTGGAAAATGAGGCAACCATTATCTTGTGCCAATTGGAGATGTATTTTCCACCTTCATTTTTTGACATCATGGTTCATTTGATTGTTCATCTAGTGAGGGAGATTAGATTGTGTGGCCCCGTTTATTTAAGGTGGATGTACCCGGTTGAGCGATACATGAAGATCTTGAAAGGATATATGAAGAATCCACACCGTCCCGAAGCATCTATTGTTGAAAGGTATGTTGCAGAAGAAGCTATTGAGTTTTGTACAGACTACATGTCAGAAACGGAACCTGTAGGGCTTCCGAAGTCTCGTCATGAAGGAAGATATGATGGGAAGGGTACACGAGGTATCACTGTTAAGAGCATGGATCGGGAGGAAGTGCTTCAAGCACATTTGTATATATTGAATAACACTGATGAGGTTGAACCATACTTATGTGAGCACAAAAGCATCATCAACGAAACTTACCCTAGAATGAATGAAAAATGGTGTTTGAACAAGCATAATAAGACTTTCTTGAACTGGTTTAAAGAAAAAATTGCAAAGGATGGTACTGCTTCTGAAACATTAAAATGGCTAGCACAGGGACCTAACTTTGATGTCATATGCTGGAGTGGGTACGATATCAATAAGTTTTCCTTCTATACAAAGTCCCAGGATGACAAAAGTACTATGCAAAACAGTGGGGTTATGGTCGTCGCTGAGTCCATGCATTTCTCTAGTTCGAAAGATAAAAACCCTGTTATGGCATCCGTTTCATACTTTGGGATCATTGAAGAGATCTGGGAGGTTGATTACATGAAGTTTAGAGTGCCTGTGTTTAAATGTCAATGGGTCGACAGTAACAATGGTGTGCAAACCGATGAGTTAGGATTCAAATTGGTGGACCTTAATAAGGTAGGTAATAAAGACGAGCCTTTCATCATGGCATCCCAGGCAAAACAAGTGTTTTATATCCGTGATCCTTATAACAAAAGGTGGTCAGTGGTTCTCCAGGGAAAAAACATGTATAATAGTAGTGAGGGAAATCAAGATTCAACTCTTGATATTTCTGACACTCCTTCTTTCTCAACACGGGTGCCTAATTTCAATGAGGAAAATGAAGTGGACGATGTACATGCTACTCGTAATGATCACCAAGAAGGGTTATGGGAGAACGTTACTACTTGACCACAGTGTAAGTTTAGTTTGAGTTATGTTTAAAGTCCTATTATATGTTTACATTGATATTTTTAAGTTATGCTTGCGTTGATTGATATTTATAAGTTATGTTTGATATTTATCCAGACATACTGATTTTTTGTTTTTGTCTAAACAGGTATACATGGCTGATCCTGAGGATATCCCTCCTTCATGCAGTGGGTCGGAGACCCCGTCTTCGGGTAGAAAGGGTAGACGTGCCACACGAATGAGGAATTTGACTGCCAACCGTGGTTCAAATCAAAAGATAACAATCGACTTTGATTGTAACCTCAATCCTATTGGGCCAATGGCAGAGCAGTTTATTAGTTTTGTGGCGTCCCTTGCTCGAAGCAGGCCTAGCATACTTATTGAGACTTGGAAAGATGTACCTCAGGGCGTGAAGGATCAGATATGGGAGACTATTCTGGTATCTATACTTTTCCGTCCTGTGTCTGTATCTATTTTATTTTAATCTTATTAATATCATACAGTAATTCGTTGATTCTTTTGTTGTTAATGTAGCTCACCTTTGACCTGCCGGATACGACGGATATGAAGAAGCGTTGGATAAAGTATGCTGGTGAGCGTTGGAGGGGTTTTAAGGTGGACCTGGGCAGATACTATGTATTCAATCCACGCTGTGAAAAGAACCCACTTGAGGTGTACCCGTTTCTTGACCAGGCGACGTGGGATCGCTTTGTTCAGAGCCGACATGATCCTAGCTTTCAGGTTAACTTATTTGAGTTGTCTCTAAATTGATGTAATTTCATTAATTTTATTAATTTACTGATGTAATTTAATTATCTTCTATTTATAACAGGAGAAGAGGAAAAAGGGGCAGGAAAACCAAAGCAAGAATGTCTACCCTCATGTATTGTCTCGTGGGGGATATAAAAAGCTTGCTCAGACCATGGTGGAAGAGGAAAAGAAAGCATGTCAGGAAGCAGCATCTCAGGCAGATCCTAATGCTGAAAATCATCCTGAAGTTGTTGATCCACCTCCACCCCCACGCCATCGTAAATGGAAGAGGGCCCGACAAAGAAAAACGGGACAATATACATCAGAGGAGGCACGCCAAGTAGCTGAGAAGATTGTATGTGTAGTTTGAATTGTAATTGTGATTTTAACAATGTTACAGAATTGTAATGTGACCTAATATTTTATATGTTGCAGGATGCCTTGGACGAGCAGGCCACTCAAGGAACCTTTGTTCCTAGAGGACGCGAGGATATCTTAGCTGCTGCCATCGGTAAACCAGACCACCCGGGCCGTGTCATTGGTGTTGGATGGGGCGTTGGCATTCGCCAATACCATGGTTCATCTTCACACCAACGCCACAGGGATGTTGCTGTAGATAGAGAACGGCTAAAACAGGAGATTGCAGCTGAGCTTAGACAGGAGATGACCCAGCAGTTTAACCAGCAGATGGCAATAATGGCTGCTATGTCCCAACAATTCACAAGTGTCCAACCCTCTGTCCAACCCTCTGTCCATGTGAGCACTAAGGGCTCATGTGATCCTCCTCATCAGCCTGATGATGATGATGATGATGATGATGATGATGATGATGATGACGCCCCTGATAGGTGTGAGCTGAATGTTGATGATCATCATGATATTCTGCCTAAAAGGTCAGCTCCAGGAAGACCAGAGAAATCTGCTCCGGCTCAGGTATTCATTTGACCATTCAATTAATTACGAATGAAATAACTTAAATGTGATTACTAATGTATATCTTTTTTGTTGTTTAGGGGAACGACAAAGGGGATCCTGGTGATGTTTTTCAACGTCTTGCTATAAAGCTTGTCACCATGGAGGTTGATGCAGCTTTGGTAAGGTTGGAACATGATGGCAGGGCGGATGACGATCTGTATATCCCAAAGAAGGAACTTATGGAGATGGCGCTCCACCATGAAATGGCTAGTGCTGCACACATCTCGTTATGGTGCACGTAAGTACATTTTATTTATAAGTTAAATAATTAATTTTTAAATACTATGATAATTAACATGTTTTATCAATATATTAGGTATCTGCATCGCATGCTAGGTAATCAGGGCAACCTCACCCTTTATGGGTTCATTGACCCCATGCTCATTCAGGGTGATGTTCTCCTAGCATCAGAAGACCCGGTCGCCACCATACGTGATATAGTTGCCCGAGACCATCATCAGTTCTACCTTGCGCCTTATCTCTATAAGTAAGTACCAGTTATTTAATTATAACTATATATGACTTAGTCACTAATTGTTCCGCAAATGCAGACGACATTGGCAGTTGTTGATCTTGTGCCCTCGTGTGAATGTCGTGGTCTTCTTCTGCTCGATGGGCCATAGGCCGGCGAATGAACTGAAGAACATCATGGAAACGTAAGCATTAAAATAAGTTAGAATCAGTAATGAAGTTGTTTTAATTATCTGAAATCTATTAGATATACTTTAATTAATGTTTATTTTCTTATGATAGGTCTATTGATGCAAGCCGCATGCTGTGTGGTGAAAGGCGTCGGCCTATTAGATGGATTATTCCTAACGTAAGATATTTATTAGTTCAAACGCTTCAAGCGCAGTGGGTATAATTATTGATTTCTATTTAATTTCTCATATTCTAACTGGGTTTCATTTGTACGTAGTCTCATAGACAACGTGGATCATGGGAATGTGGATACTATGTGATGAAGTGGATGGTCGAAATTATCTCCTCCGGTATCACTGAAAGATGGCAGGAGGTAAATGCTAATTGGTACAATTAGTTGTAACAATTATATATAGATTCGTTATATGTTTAATTTTAGTTTATTACTTAAAAGATATAATCTAATTATGTCCAATTAAACTTGCAGATATTCAACAATCCGACTCCACTCTCTGATGCCGACATAAAAAACATAAGGATACGTTGGGCAAATTTCTTTCTTGAAGTGTACCAACATTAGTTTGTATGTAGTTAGTATATAAACGCATCATGTAATAGCTATAGTGTACTTTTGACTGATATATGTTTTGACATGAAATCTATAATATATCATATGTAGCTTTTTGGTTTCTAATTATCTTTGTTGTGTGAATGTTATTGAATATATTTATTGTTAGTAGACTTTTAATTTAGTGTGTTTTGGTTGGACAAAAATGATTCTGTAGACAATATAGATACTGTATTGATCTGGATTACTGGATTACTGAAACAGGGGAAAGGACTGTCAATACTGAAAAGGCTGATTTTTAAAAAAAAAAAACTAAAATTCACATCGGTTTTCATAAAACCGATGTGGTAAACCCAATTTTCCACATCAGTTTTCATAAAAACCGATGTGGTAACTCAACTTTCCACATCGGTTATTCTAAAAACCGATGTTGAAAGTTTGTTTTCCACATCGGTTTTTAGCATAACCGATGTGGAAAGTTGAGTTACCACATCGGTTTTTATGAAAAACCGATGTGGAAAATTGCTGAAAAGGAGACGTGGCTTTCTAGAACAGACTTTTTTACATCGGTTTTAAAACCGATGTGAAAAGTGGTAATAAACCACATCGGCCTTTTCAACATCAGTTTGAAAACCGATGTGAAAAGCCAAAAATAACCGATGTGAAATCCCTTTTCTGCACTAGTGTAATAGTTATTACTACCATCTCTGTTGATCATCAATTTATTTAGATTAAACTTTTTTTTCTTTTCAGGACAAAGATTTTTTAAAAAAAGGTATCCTCAAACTTATATATTAAATTAGAATATACTCTATTAAGAGTTGTTAATATGTTAGGCTACTCTCATTTATAGAAGAC
Organism: Echinosophora koreensis; assembly: GCA_035048595.1. Lineage (NCBI taxonomy): Eukaryota > Viridiplantae > Streptophyta > Magnoliopsida > Fabales > Fabaceae > Echinosophora > Echinosophora koreensis. The sequence goes on from JAPCYP010000003.1 coordinate 2,108,977, forward strand.
AGATGTCATTTTTAATTTCTCTTTTTTTTAATATTTAAATTTTAAATTAATATGCGTATCTTTTTTTAGACTTAAATATTTTATTTTTTAATTTATACTTTTTAGATTCTACTTGAATTAATTATGTGTATATCATTTATAATTTTGAATAAAGTTTTTTTATTTTCTTTATTTTATATTTTCTAAATTTTAAACTATCCATTTGGATGATAAACTGGTACTTTCTTAAGTTGTGGCTGACTGGCTGTGATGTTACCGATGCCGAGAAAATTTTGTGAAAAATGGAATTATTTGTGTGAAATCAATTTGAGAATAATCAGTTTTTTGTTTTTTTGGAACAGAATGTACAATAATTTTGCTGTCAAGTTGACATTACTTAAAAAATATATATTATATTAGGAATTGGAATTCATGGAGTGAAATTTTACACATTCTTTAGGGTGATTTTGGAGAGAAAGAACTATGAAAGAGAATAAACTTTTATCTTGTTTGGGAAGGAAGAGAAATGAGAGAAGAGAGAAAAATTTAGTGGAACCCACATTAAAAAAATCTCTCCTAAGGTGAAGAGATTTTGGTTGGAAAAGTTAAAAAATTAGGTGAGACCCATTAAAAAGTGGAAATAATGTATATCCTTTTATTTTGGATTATGTAAACATGTTATTAGGGAAAAATATGTCTTTACAAAAGAACTCCACTTTTCTTTCTCTCCCATTTTTTTCCTATTTAACTCAAACCAAACAATCTAAAAATCTATTCATTTTCTACTTATTCTCTCTTCTCTTGGATTTCTTTTCATGCTACTTCTTTCCTCTCAAACTCTTTCATCATGCAAACAGAGCGTCTTGTGAATGACGATATAAACTAGTATAAAGTGATTTGGTGGTGTCTGCCTCTTTCTGCTTGTTGCCTTCTTTGTAATTACCTCTTTCCCATTGTCATGTGAAGTTACAATGAAACATTGGGCTTTGACCTCGAAGTTACAAGGCATTGTGAGTAACCAGTTATGCCATGGGAGGAGGAAAAAATTAAGGGAGAAAGACAGCAGAAGAGAACACAACATAACTATTAAATGAGAAAAGGACCATATTATTCTTCTTCTTTTTGCTTGAGTTTAAAAAGATGGAAAAGAAAGCAAAAGGAATCTGTCCTTCATATGTAACTATTAAATTTTTTTTTAAAAAAAAGTTATTATCTTCTTAAACTATTTAAGATATAACTAAGTGGTTGAGTACAAGTGGTTAACGCACTGTTACTTAAAGATGAATCGTTCGGGCTTTGCTAGAGTTCAACTTCACCTTATGAGTCCTTTTTTTTTTTTGTTCAAATGAGGCATACTTGGTCTTATAGGAAAGGGGGAATTGGGCGAACTGCGAGATCGAACCCGCAACCTTACTGAGACCAAATATCCCTGAGCTCTACCACTTGAGCTACACTAACTAGGGGGACTTTACCTTATGAGTCTGCCAAAGGGCATGTAGTGAGACCATTAAATAATCCCTTAATTGAAACAAGAAACTGGATGGAGATTAACGACTTATCTTCTTCTTTTTTTCCTGATAAAATAAAAAAGATTGAACTTCTGTATATTACATCAATTCTTACCAACACAGTTGGCAATACAAAACGTTAATTCTTTGTTATTTTTTTTTTTTGGTGGATTAATTCTTTGTTATTGTTTATGACATAATTGTCAAATTTTGAAAAAGCGCCGGCAAATATAAAGTTGACACGCACACACAGGTCTTTTTCTTGATTCGTTGAGATATCATATTATTGGGCATCAAGGAAAACATCCTTTTGCTTAAGAGAGCTGATAGCATGACACAAAAATGCTACACCATACCGCACTGTAACTGCACTGTGAGGTACTATAGCGTGTTTTTTTTTTTTTTAGTTGTTTTTATAAAAAATAAAATTTTATTTATAAAAAAAATCCATTAACCAGATAATGAACTAAATTCACCAGATATTTGTACCTGATTCACCAGATATTTGCACATACTCAAAAAAATCCATTCACCAGATAATGAATTGAATTCACCAGATATTTGTACATGATTCACCAGATATTTGCACATACTTAACGAAAAAAAATTATTTCTCAAAAAACGCATTCACCAGATAATGAATTGAATTCACCAGATATTTGTACATGATTCACCAGATATTTGCACATACTTAACGAAAAAATTTATTTCTCAAAAAAACTCATTCACCAGATAATGAATTGAATTCACCAGATATTTGTACATGATTCACCAGATATTTGCACATACTTAACCAAAAAATTTATTTCTCAAAAAAATCCATTCACCAGATAATGAACTGAATTCACCAGATATTTGTACATGATTCACCACTTAACGAAAAATTTATTTCTCAAAAAAATCCATTCACCAGATAATGAACTGAATTCACCAGATATTTGTACATGATTCACCACTTAACGAAAAATTTTATTTCTCAAAAAAACCCATTCACCAGATAATGAATTGAATTCACCAGATATTTGTACATGATTCACCAGATAATTACACATACTTAACCAAAAAATTTATTTATCAAAAAATAACATTTAAAAAAAACCAAAACTTAAATTTAAAAAAAAAAAAAAAAAAAAGTGCTACAGTGCCGCACAGTGCGCACTGTGCGGCACTATATGGTGTAAGGTGTAAGGAAATGTGACACCGAAACATTTCTCTTTTCTTAATTCGTTGAAATATCACTATATTGGGTCATCAAGGGAAACTATTCGCCCTTCTAACTTTTTTTAAAACTATTTATTCTTTGGAAGAAAAAAAAAGTTGTTCTAAATTTAGTTTGTCTTTAAAATGAATAATCATAATATATTTATTCTTAAATTATTTAGTTGGTTTAAATTATGATATACTTTACCAACATTACGTTGGTCCGAGTGAAATTGAGCTCAGATCCCTTAAGTAAGGTCTCGAGTTTGAATCTTGTGGATGGAAAAAATGTGGTTGGGAGGGGAGACCTCACTAAAGATAGTCAGCTAGGTTCTCCGACAGAAGTGAAGCCAGTGTATACTTCGCACCTATGTCATGATAATAAAAAAAAATTATGATATACTTTATCAAATTAAAAGTATATATAACTAATTTTGGAATATCCTTATTCTTTGTTTTGGTTAAATTGAAATTTGAAAAAGTTTCCACTGACTTGTTCAAAAGATCAACCGTTTTCATATTAAATGATTTTTTTTTTTTTGGAAGACTTATAGTAAAAAGGTTAATGTTATAATAATCCGGAATATTAAAAAGGATGTTCAATTAATCAATTATAATGCTTTAACATATAAAAAGGGTATTAAATTAAAAAAACTTATAGAATAAAAAAACATATCTATAATTTTTTGGAGGAAAGATATTAAAAAGGATAATGTTTTAGTATGTGTTTGGATGAGTATTTGATAAATGTTGATTTGGTCACGATTGAGTTCGAAGTCATGTGATTTATGTTTGTTTTTATTTTAAAAGTAAATTAATTTAAATGTATAGTGTAAATTTTTAACTTAATGCAAAAGCTACTTTTAGTAGCTTCTACTATAATCACTTACGATTAATAAATCAATTTTATCTAACAGTGATCCAATGTCCCTACCAAAACATATTTGACATAGGATAAAGACAATTTTAATACTCTCCACCGTAAAATCAAACACACACTTGATATATAATTTTCTATTTATAGTGACGAGTGCATGCAAAAGCAGATAGTCTAACATGCCTTCCAGAAATAACAGAAATACATAATTTTCTATTTGGGGCTCCTCCTCTTCAGGTCTCAAGCTTTCCGAAGCTTTGTTACCAAAGCGTCAACTTTGGCTTTTAGCGACAAAAGTCGGCCACCGCCACCCTCACATTACAGCTTTTTAAGCAACTTTTTTGAAAAATTAAGATTAAGAAACTATTACATAATAGTGATTTTTTTTATTTTTTTTTTACGAAGATATCAGTTGCTTGTAACATAGGGAAAAAGATACAATGCATCCCGAAAACTATAATATGTTACACAAAGATATAGTTGGTAAATCCTTAAGTATGATATCACGATATTCGATTCCTGTTATATATATATTTTTTCCATATTCGATTTCTGTTATATATAGAGAATATTTTGTATTGAGAGATAAAACGCACTTCTACAATATCCAGGACGCCTTCAAATGGAATAGTTGTAACTATCAGCCGGGGTATTCTTGGTTTGGTGCAAAATAATAAAATGATGTATCAGTTTTACTTTTAAAAGATATTGACATATACAAATCATCATCATTCGCATTTCTCTCTCTTAGTTATATAAATAAAAACACACATGTTAAAATGTTAGTGAATGTTAGTATAAACCTTGTTACACTTATGGTACATATTACTTTAATTGTTAAAATTTTGTTAAATAGTCTAGACGGAGATTTGCTATTAAATAATAAATAGATGAACTATAATTAATGGATTTAGAGATTAAAATAAATATAGAATAAAAATATATGGTATAACAGTTTATCAAAAAACAAAAATATGGTATAACAAATTAACTAAATCAATATATAATCATTGCCAAATAATCAATTTGATTATAATGTTATATGGAATAGATTCAAAGGTTTCTAATTGGGTACGTATAAAGATTTTTTATATTGTCAATCAATCATAAGTATTATATTATTAAAAATATTTGATTCTTAACATAATTACCTTAAAAGTCATATATAATTTATTATCAGTTAATAGGATAAATGTCAATGTATCAAAATTAAACTCTAATTTTATTTTTCTTTTTTCCATATATGAAACTCATAAAATCTTAACAATAATAATGACATAAAAAAGTAAAACTCAACATATTTTAAACTTTATTGGGTTGACACATCTGGTCAAGCCTTCCGCTCACACTAGTCATGACTTGGGTTCGATTCCTAGATCTCCTCTGTTGGTAGACAATATGTAAATTCCACTGTAAATAATCACTGAGACTGGTGGTATTCTTTGACCTCATAAGAAGGCATGTCATCCCCAATCTAAACATTTGTTTATTATATAAAAAAAATTTTAACTCTATGAAAGACACCAAAAAAAAAAAAAAGGTAACATGATAAAAGAAAAAGAAAGATGAAAGGTGGGTACAAAGCAAAGTAAAAGGGGAAGGTACTGATAGGGTGTTAAGTGGCAAAGGTGGGCACAGTGGGACGGGCACGTGGGTGATTGCTCATATCATATCATGCAGCTAAGGAAGGTTCGGACATTAAATTCTCCGAACTTTGCTCCCCTCCATGATCCCATAATTAGCACAACATCTTAGTTCCCACGTTTTCTCTTTTCTCTGCTTCATTCAATCTTTTTTATTTTTTTTCCCTTCATTTTTATTTTATTTTTTTCCTATTGTGTTCTCTTGGTCCTATCATGTCATGTCATGTAATCCATGTCTTCTCTTCCACCATCTTTAACAGATCATAGACATAGTAAAAGGAGAAGAAACACGGTTTGCATGTAAAAGGCTCTCTCACATTATTAACATAATAATAAGATCATCTCATATCAAGTACCAAGGGGAAAGAGGGATCTCAAAGAAGAAGTAGAGAGGAAATCAATATGTTGCATAGAGCAGCAAGCAATGCATATTCATGGTGGTGGGCTAGCCACATCAGAACAAAGCAATCAAAATGGATGGAGCAAAACCTTCAAGGTCAGCAGCTTTTCTTCATTTTCATTCTCATGTTAAAAAACAAGTTCAACTTTCCAATTTATCTTCCTTTATCTACTTTGGTCTAATGCCGGATTATGATTGGATTTTTGTGCATAATCATGGGAGAAAAATGCAAATATATTTATTGGATGATCAATACATTATTGGATGAAACCTTCAGGATATGCTTGCTTTACATGAAAATAGAGTTGTATATATATAATATATATTACTTAGTAATCAGAAGATTCAGTTGCACATGAGTGGAGGTTTAAGGAAGATTTGATTGTGTTATATTTTCAAGGTTTAATCGTTTCATATGATTATGAAGATGCTTTTCTGTGTACTTCGATTTCCAAAACTAGGCCTAGTCAAAAGGTTTACACTTTCTCTGTCACTTTTTTAATTGAGTTTTTGGGATTGAAGTCTTTTATATTACCAGAATACAGTGTTGCAATTCACATTAATTATTTTTGTCCAAGTTGTCAATGACTCCAATTTTGTTGTCCCCCATTGATCATGTTCTACACCTTCAATTTTTTCTTTAACATAGCAATGATTTGAAAGATTGGAAAATTGAATTAAAATTTGCTTCAACTATGACTAGGTGCCAATGTAAGATATACACAACCCACTTTTATGTGCCTTTGATACATCCATGTACCTGGCAAACTAATATATATAAGCAAAACTGCAGATATGGAGGAAAAAGTGGAAAATGTTCTGAAGCTCATACAGGAAGATGGAGACTCCTTTGCCAAGAGAGCAGAAATGTATTACAAAAAGAGACCAGAGCTGATAAGCTTTGTGGAAGAATCATTCAAGGCTTACCGAGCTTTAGCCGAACGGTATGATCACATATCAACAGAGTTGCAAAATGCCAACACCACCATTGCTTCTGTCTTTCCAGATCAAGTCCCATTTATGGATGAAGATGATGATGATGCATCACCAAGACCAAGGCCCCCAAAAAAACTACCAGAAGGGTTCAAACCACATGTTCCAAAGGTTCCAAAGCCTCCCCTTAAAGATTTAAAAAGTGTCATAACAACAGCCACAGCCACAAGGAGATTTCAATCCAAGAAGCCAGCCATACCAGCTGCTGCTACTCCTAAAGTTCCTAAATCTGGATTGAGCAGAAAGGAGGCACTTGAAGAGGTTGACAAGCTCCAGAAACAGATTCTGGAACTTCAAACTGTGAAAGAGTTTGTGAAGAGCTCTTATGATAGCGCCATTTCTAGGTACTGGGAAACCGAGCAGCAGATCAAGGAATTGCAAGAGAGAGTTTCCATCTTGCAAGATGAACTTGGAGAAGGTGTTGTTATCGAAGATGATGTAGCTCGCCGTTTGATGGCAGAAGCTGCTCTTAAATCATGCCAAGAGACATTGGCACAGTTGCAAGAGAAACAGGAAAGATCAATTGATGAAACCAGAATTGAGTCCACAAGGATAAAGGATGTCAAGGCCAAGTTAGGCTTTCTCATGGATGAGTTCCATTATGATCAGAACAATTCCAGAGAGCCAAGGGCCAAAAGAGATGTAAAAGAAGTAACAGAAACAAAGGACTTCGACGAAGAAGTTGACAAATTGACTCAACAGACACGGGAGTTGCGATCATTAAAGGAGAACATTAAAGAGAACTTTGGGACTAGCTCCAATTCATCTCTCAGTGTGACAGAGATGGTAGAGAAAATTGATGACCTTGTGAACAAAGTGATCAGCTTGGAAACTGCAGTTTCATCCCAGACTGCACTGGTAAAGAGAATGAGAACAGAAACTGATGAACTTCAAGACCAGATTCGAATTCTGGAAAGTGATAAGGAAAGTCTGATCAATGACAAAAATAAATTGAATGATCAACTGAGGGAAATGGAAGAAAAGATGCATGAAGTACAGGATCTAAACCAAATTGTTGATGATCAGAATAGCAATCTCCAAACACATTTCACTGAAGCACGTTCTAATCTTGATCAACTCTCTGAGGAAGTCCAAAATGCGCTGCCAGATGTGGAGGTTAAGGTCACAGATTCATCACAGACACAAAGGAACTCGTGGGGCCAAGCTGAATCGAAGCATGAGCCTGAAGGACAAGTTCCATTGAATCAAGACAGTGTCTTACTGAATGATGTAAAGTCAGATAAGGATCTTGAAGTCACTGGTTTGGTAGAAGATGCTGTAGATTTAGATAAGGAGCTTAAGGTGGCCGGTACTGTAGAAAATGGCGTAACATCAGATACTGAGCTTAAGGTCACCAGTTCACCAGTAAATGATGTACACACAGATAATGAACTTGAGGTCACCAGTTCACTGGAAAATGATGTTAAGTCAGAAAATGAGGTTCTGGTCACAGGTTCATTAGAAATGGAAGAGGCAATTCCAGTGGTAAACAAACCTCCCGAAGAGTTAAAAGAACAAGAGAAGACTCTGGATCGTAGCATTGGTGAAGAAAAGGCAACAGTTGTTCCAAGTAGTACTTTTGAAAATCAGGAAGCCATCCAACATCCAGGAAGCCAGAAGTCAGATAGTTCTTCAGATGGTTTTGGAAAACAGCAAGAAGAAGATGCCAAACAAATATCATCTGAGACAGCTAATACTCTCAAAGTTGATCCCCAGGAGAAGGCAACAGCACAAGAAGATGAACCTGATTGGCAGCAAATGTTTATGAATGGAATGCAGGATAGAGAACAAGCTCTGCTGAGTGAGTATACTAATACTCTTCGGAATTACAAAGATGTGAAGAAGAGGCTTGCTGAAATAGAGAAGAAAAATCAAGACAACCTCTTTGATTCATCTTTGCAGCTGAAAGAAATGAAGAGTGCTAACGCGTTGAAAGATGAAGAGATTAGACTCCTACGTCAGAGACTAGGCCTCCTGCAGAGAAGCTTGGAAGGAAATGATGATTTGGTAGAAGAACACAACATGGAGGAACTTCTAAAAATTGAACATGCTGAGCCTGAATCTACTACATCAGCCACTGAAGAGAAGTTCCGGTCAAACATTGATGAACTTCTAGAGGAGAACTTAACTTTCTGGATAAAATTTAGTACTTCTTTGGCTGAGATACAGAAGTTTGAATCCACTATCAAAGATTTGCTAACTGAGGTATCAAAAGTTGAGGAAAAAGTGAAATCATCAGAGGGTAGTAGTAGCATAAAATTTGCTATAAAATCAGATGCACGACCGCTTTACAAACATCTCACAGAGATCCAAACTGAAATAACAGTCTGGATGGAGAAAAGTGGCTTGCTGAAAGAAGAATTGCAATGTAGATTTTCATCCTTGTGTGACATCCAAGAAGAGATAATGACGGCATTGAAAGCCAGTGCTGAAGATGATGACTTCAAGTTCACAAGCTATCAAGCTGCCAAGTTCCAAGGTGAGATTTTGAACATGAAACAAGAGAACAACAGGGTTGCTGATGAACTTCAAGCAGGTCTAGATATTGTAACATCCATCCAACTTGAAGTTGAAAAGGCTCTTTTGAAGTTGAATGAGAAATTTGGGCTCTCAACTTCAAAGAGACAACAAAATGGCCAGCTAAGACAATCAGAGAGTAGAGCAAGGGTTCCTCTCAGGTCATTTATCTTTGGCGGAAAACCAAAGAAACAATCAATCTTCTCCTGCATGACCCCTGGAATGCATCATAAGAAGCACCATGCTTTTAAAGAACAGAACAATACGTAAAATGTTGTTCCAGTTTCCTACTGTGTTTCTTCAATTTTTCATCTCTTTTTGAAAATTATTTCTTTGGATTCATTAGATAGTGTATTCTCTACCCAAAAAAAAAAAATTAGATAGTGTATTGAGGGTGCCATTTTACTTAAAAGGAAAGAGATACATATTCCCTTTTTTTAGCTTGTCTATCAGTTGGGCAGAAGTATGATTGAATGTACGCTTTGGTTTGCACTTCTTTTTGTAATTTGACCATTTCTTTGACATATATCAATGAGTCCTTTTTCACACATTAAAAATTGTCTTCTAAAATACCAGACTCCTGTGAATGAAATCTTTTGAAGGATGCTAAAGACAAACTATGTAGTAAGCAAGATTATGATGTCCTTAATGAAAGCATTGTGACCAAGTTCTATGACAGAATCATGCAGCACATGCAACAATGCAAATTTATACACAAAGACATAGGGCATGTTTTAATGTCTTAATGAAACACTTGCACATACACAACTTTGATCATTTGGTGAAAAAATAAAAATTATTGTTACCAAAGAGAAAATCAAGTGTCAAACATATATCCCAGAAATTGCATAAGGTGCTGGCCCTAAGTAATTTCTCCAACATATTCTTACAAAATTAGGTAAGATAAATAGAAGTAGCAACTACATTCATATCATGGGAGAAAAACCAAAGACAAGGAAGGTGGAGCTGCAGGACTCTTCATGATAATTGCATGCTTTCACTTATCTATATGCATAATGCATTATCAGTTTACCAAATGACACCTCTGATACTATGTTGAGATTTTTGACCCCCTACCCCCTTGCCAAAGGGCAATGTGATCATCAGCTCCTACAGCGAAAAGCCGTAAAAACATAATATGCATATAAAGATTAAAAGTTGTTAATGGTAACATTGTTTTAATCTATAGTGTCCCATTGCTAAGGATGAAAGTAGTCCCGGATACAGCATAGACGCGCATAGACAAGGTTATCCAAATACAGCACAAAAGCCAGCAACAACCAGGTATGGAGAGAGTACCGGAGAGCTCATAACTATAGGCGTCAATGCTAATTGCTCATTATCATATAGTGACAGAGAAGCAGAAGTCAAATGAATTACATCACTTTACATCTAACAAGTTGTTTTATGAATAAGTTGTTCAAAAAGTTGTATAAATTTGTTGTACAGATAACAATGATCTAATTTTCTCCCTATACTTCTTTTTTACCAGTTACTATGATTATGCACCAACCCTGGCAACTACTATAGTTTCAATGTCCCACACACACACACACAGCCAAAAGCCAAACTTTAATTTGACAGTACTCAATATCAAAAGTATCTACCACATCCTTTGTTAGTTCTGGTTACATCACGCGTGCTGCAATATCAAAAGTAGCACGTGCAGGGGAATATCATTCGACAGGAAGTTAGACATGTAAGAAAGATTTACACTTCGGCACTTTCTTGCTTACTTACATAGACATGAATTAAATTTAAACTTGATAGGAAACTCTCACTTTGTTTGATCCATTCTTTTTCACCCAATCAATAAAGACATTAGAGCCATAAATGCAATCATTGCACCGGAATGTGGCATTGGTTCATTTTCCAACCACACGAGATCTGCAAAGCCGGCTTAAGACATTTACATATGGCATCCTCATGCCCGGTAATTTTATAATGCTAAATTCATGCATAAACATAGACTAGTCACAAATTTAATTCATAAATAACTATCATAGTTAATTTGTCTCTCATCCATTTTACCTCTGTTAAGGTTGTTGCACAAAAATTATTAAAATTGAACAAAACAATATGTTAAAATGGACATATTAAAAGCGGACAAATTAAGCAAAATTGCGTGTTGAAGCATTACTTTTTCTTAGGTCAAACGTGCTGTTTTGTGTTCAGGAGGAAAACTCACTGATCCTACCATCATCATACTCAAATTTGTAAAAACAAGGCTTCAAAATAAACTGTCCAACTATCTTCATAATCAAATTGCTCTTTCACCACCACCACCACAACACACACACACACACACTAGGCCAAAAAAAAAAAATGCTCTTTTTTATAAGCTCATACATTGAAATATATAATAAACGGTTTCATACTAAATAAAAGTTAACGCGATATAATTGAGCAGAAGAAATTTAAACATACAAAATAAAACTTTTAATATGCTTTTTTGTCATCAAATTATTCCCTCACAATACACAAAACGTTATTTTATATTTTACAAAACACCAAGAATATTATAAGAATATAAATATACATTTTTTTCGTATAACTTATTGCGTTATTTTAAATATTTTAATTGCTAATATCTAGTTTGACATTAAAAGAAAAAAATTAACTCCAGTCGCCCAGATGACTTTGCAAGTAGATATCAGCTGTACAAAATCTGTTCGGGCAAAATAAATTCGAATATTACCATATCCAATCCAATTTCTGGATGTAACCTTGCATATAATTTTCCTTTTCTTCTGGTTTACATGAATTTGCGATCTAAGATTGCTGCCCCATTCCTAATTTCATACACCTCTCACTAGTAGTACAGAGTTCAGCCAAGTAACATGCAATATTAGCTTATGCTCTCTTGCTTTTCTCTCACTGCAAGGAAATAGCAGGCTTCTCTCCATATGTGCAATTCCACCATGACTAGTCAGCATGCCCATATGCCCTCTGCCATGCAGGTGCCTACCCTCCGTGAAAATAAAAAATCACGGTAAAAAAGTTATGAGACACGTCATCCAGAGATTATACCATTGGAGAATCCCACAACTTGAAAAACCAGGATACCAGACCAAAACCATACTTCACTCGTGTCTACATACCGTATATTTTTGTTCCCGCTTTGGATACAGTTTAGGACAGTACATGGTCACACTCGCATAGAGCAAGGTGTCCCATATAGGTGCAGTATTTGGGATGTAGAGAAAGCATTTTCCAAAAATTGTAATAACTTCATTTGCCCTTATTGGCATCTTGTGGGAACTGCACCCCCATGAGTCCAAGCAAATTGGAAGCAGGACCGGGAAGCCCTTGTTGGGAAGAAAAGGAATCAAGAAAGTTTTTTACTAAATTAAAATCCACATCAACAGGAGAAAAATCCTCATCCATATCTTCTGTTGCATTTGAAGTTCCCTGAAAGTGAATTCAAAAGCAAAAAAGCCAATCATCAGTCAAGCAACTGCGCTGCAGCACTCATGAAAGTTGCTGAAGAAAATAGATACTGAACTATCATGCCCCATTGTCTCATTCCTTGTGACTGATGTAAGTGTCCAGATATTATTCTATTATCTTAATACTTGTGATTTAGCAACAGTTAGTCAGTTATATATTATCATTAAACATCAACTTTTAGTTCATCCTTTCCTCATGCAAACTCAAACAAAATACCTCATCCTTCTTCGGAATTTGTTCATTAGCACGAACAAAAGTTTTCTGAAGAGTAGTTGCCTTCAGTTGTTCATTCATTGCATCCGAATAGGTCTGCATGAAAGTATCCTCTCCATCCTCATTATCCTCAGGGGATTCAGCCATATCACTCTCATCAGAATCATCTACATAATCATCAATAAAAATATAAGAATCGAAAAAAGATACCAAGAGGGAAGACATCAACTATTTGGCTGACCAAGTGATCATCCATTTGGTGGAATTCCAGGAATTAATTTATTAGTCCTCCAGTTCTATTCTTATAATTTGGGTTTGGGCCTAACTCAATCCCCACAAAACCGGCTTATAAGATGAGGACTGTCCAAGCTTTATAAGCATTATTCAGGCCATATCTCTAAGCGATGTGAGACTAAACACACCCTCACAACCAGCACAATGAAGGTGCTGAAGGCTGCAATTAAGGCAGCTCAAAGTTGCCGCAATTAAGGCGGCTAGGGGCTGACCGTAATTAAGGCGGCTTTCCAAAACATCCCCTCACGCCCAAGTCCAATGGGCTTGGAGTGTGGACAAAGCAGGCAGTCCAACAACGGATCTAGGATAGGCTCTGATACCATCTTATAATTTGGGTTTAGGCCTAATTCAACCCCGCAAAACCGACTTGTAAGGTGATGACTGTCCAAGCTTTATAAGCACTATTTAGGCCATATCTCTAGGCGATGTGGGACTAAACACACCCTCACAACCAGCACATTGAAGGTGCTGAAGGCTGCAATTAAGGCAGCTCAAAGTTGCCGCAATTAAGGCGGCTAGGGGCTAACCGCAATTAAGGCGGCTTTCCAACATCTATGTATACCAAAACCCGGGTACCGGTTTGGTTGGACAACTCCATACAGCTCACCGAATCACTAACAATCAAGGTAATTTACAGATCAATCTTACATTGAGTAACAACAAACTTTAAGAGATAACTAGATTATTAAGCATTTTCTGAGTGAATTAAGGAAATGGTGAATTATAAAGCACTTTTTGAGTGAAAAGTGAAAACTAGTTAAAACTTGAAAGAAATATCCTCTGCATGGAACTTTACATCCTTGAAGTAAGGATTACCATAGTGTGTGCCACACACATTAAAGACCACCCAGCTACAAGTGATGTGCTTAAGATACAAAGATGAAAAGATATTTCTACTAGACCATGTCATATTTTTGCTACAGTTAGCACTTGGCAGAAAATAAAGGCAAACAAAACAAGTTCAACATATAGCAATTGTAGAGAGGGTCTAAGTTTGTGAGTGAACTTTCTTAATCTATAGAAAAACTTTTTCACTACAACAATTATTGCCTACAAAGTAAACATAAACATGAAGATCTTACCAAAGTCCAGGTCAGATGATGAGCTTTCTTCAATATTACTGTTGGCAACTTCACCACCTGGAAGTTTCATTACTGATTCCACATCTTTAATAAATTGGTCCACATCAAGTTCCACCTCCTTATTCCTTTACAAGACAAGTGCCAAGATAAAGAGACATCATCATAATCAGGTATGGACAAACTTGATTCACGATTCAAAAATTGGACAAATGGTTCTCGACAGAATTCACGATTTGACAACTATGGTTAAAGTGTTAAACTAACCTGTCTTCAGGAGCTTCAGCACCCTTGTAACTTGACAATTTCTGGACAAATGCCTGCATGGTTTTTGCTATATCACCAGGATCGAACTCATCATCAGCATTTGAACCAGATGGTAGACCACTATCCTGTTCCTCTTTTGTCTTTCCTTTCTTCTTGTGTTTTAAGTCATACAGTTCCATCTCCTTTTGTCTTTCCATTAAAGCAGAGTTCAATTCTTCCTCTCCATTGTAAAGCCATGAATCATCATCAGATGGAGGTACCTCCTGACCCTTAAAATCATCCGCTGAATGCAGAAGAGCAAGAATTTCATCTATGCGTCTCACAGGAGCACTCATCAAGTCACTGCAATAAAGTTTCACCTCAGCAATGATATAATAACAAAAGCCAACATAAACTGGTGAGCTAAAATCAAACTAAATCATATTAAACCCAAGGAGACCAATCCCCAATGCCCCATTCAATGGAAACAAAAACTTAGCTCGTGCTTTCATTAGCTTATTTTGTTTCCAAAATAGCTTACCATTGAAATCTTACCAACAGACCCATTTCCCCTTTAAAACTATCCAAATCAAACATGCACTTGTTTTGAAAAATCAATAGCATTTCCATCTATCAAAGAAGTTTCCTTTTATTAAATTTCCATCTATCAAAACAAGCCCTCCTAAGTTTCTCATATGTGAACAAAGATCACACAGTACCTGGTCCTGGAATGCAGAGAAGTGTTCCTGTAATACTCCTTAGCATTGAGCATCAACTTCTGATACTCTTTGGAACCTGGAAGCAATCCTTGAAAGTACCCACTTTCTTCCAAGCTCTGCTGAAACTTATCCCAAGTGCTCCCTTTCCCTTGCACCCCATCTCTCTTCCTCTGCTGATACATCATCTCCAACCCACAAGCTATCTTCATCCCCAACTCCGCTTCTGTATACGCCTCTCCCTCGCTCCTCTTCGGCATCGCCGGATACCCCGTCGGAGCACGAAACGCTTGTTGCACCAACTGCGCGTACATCGCCCTCGACATCTTCACCGAAACAACCACCAATTCCTCATCTTCTTCTTTCTCTTTCCCTTTCTCCAAGAACCTCTCCATCTTCGCCGCGAATTTCATCGTATCAATGTCCCTGTCGTAGAACCCCTCCACCGCCAGCGAAATCAAACAAGGCTCGTGCTTCAGAACGTGCGCCACCGACACCGGAACCCTAACCCTAACCCTATGCATGTTGATTCTCGCCCTCTCGGGATAATCCGAGATCCGGTTCTTCACCGCGCGCTGAACCGGGTCGGAGGCCTTCGACTCCGAACCGGAATTGATTAGAAATGTTAGGGAGTCGATGAGGTTAGGGCTCGGGAGGCGGGTGTTGGGGACGATGTGGAGATCGCCGTTGCGGAGGAAGACGCGGTGGTCGGCGGTGTCGGGGTTGAGCCAGCGGGGGAGGTGGAGGGCGGCCTCGATGAGAAGGAACTCGCCGTCGGAATCCCAGAGGCGGATGGAGAGGGAAGAGAAGAGGCGGGAGATGTGGAAGAGGAGGAAGACGACGAACCATTCGTCGTCGAGGTTGTCGCCGAAGCGGAGGTGGCCGTGGAGGTGGGGGAGGTCGGGGGAGGAGCAAGGGCAAGAGGGGTTCGGGGGAGTGGAGAGAGAGAGGGTGAAGGGTTGGTGTTGCCATATGTAGTCGGCGGTGAAGGGAGTTAGGGTTTCGAGGATTTGGAGATGGAGGGATTGGAGGGTGGTGGTGGTGGTGGAGGTGAGCGAGTCTGGGTATATGGCGTAGAAAACGGTGTCGTCGGGGATGCGGGAGTGTTTGTGGGAGAAGATGGATGAGGAAGAAGAAGGAGGGAACTCCATTGATGCCATTGTTGACTCTCTCGAACACTGCTCGCTGCTTCTTTCTTCAAGCTTCGAGATGGAACCTCTCTTAAACCTCTTCCAATGACTGGACTTCAGGGTTTTATATGTTTTGTTGGAATTTTTCTAGAGCGTCTTATTATGCAAAAAAAAGAAAAATCAGTCTCTCTATTTAATTTCTTTTTAAAAAAAAAAAAATCACAGCTTAATTTCTAAGAATATCAAATAGAGGTGTGTTATTTGCACACCTATTTTGAACACCTATACCATATATTTATATATTTCTTTTTTTTTTGACACAATATTTATACATTTCTATACCTATATATTATTTTACTCTTCCTAAAATCAACACTTAACACTCAAAAAACCACCACCACACAATGTAAGTGTTTAGACAGTGTCCATCTATCATTTCTCTATCAAATATTGGATAAAATTATCTCCCGGCTATCTTTAAAATTCGTCATAAAAAACTATTTTCATTTGAATTTTTTTTAAAACTATTAAATTTTTATTTTATCAGAGTGCATTCCACCTTACCTCTTAATCATTAATCTTGTTTTAAAATGCACTAATAGGTAACAACAATGGATTAGGATACTCTTATTTTATTTTAGGCCTTTGGTAATCCATTGAGTCTCACATGGATCACTTAGAGAATTTTAGACAATTCTTCTTTAACGTTTGCAAGATCCTTAGCAACGAGCACAGAAGCACTTTTTGCATGATTCTTTGGAGTTTGTGGAAGAAGAGAAATGACAAAGTGTGGGAGGGTAAGGAAGTGTGCTATAAGCAAGTGTCTAGCCGGGTGATGGAGTATCTCCAAGCTTGGAAGTGGGCAAGGAAGAAGTGGTCTGAAACTCAAACCAGGGACCATGTAGCGCCTAATTTTTGGTCTCCTCCTTCCCCAGGTTCTTTTAACTGCAATGTTGAAGCTTTCTTTTGGGATAGTTATGGTCTTTCTGGTTTTGGCATGTGCATTAGAGATAGCCAAGGTGTCTTCATTGCTGGGAGAACTCGGTGGATATATCTGACATTGCAGGTTCATGAAGGGGAGGCTCTTGGGTTGTTGTATGTTATTCAGTGGGTTATTTTGCACAACCTGGATAATGTTGTCTTTGAGCTGAATAGCAAATTGGTTGTGGATAGTGTCAATAGTGGTGCCTCTAACTGGTCAGAGTTTGTGTTATCATCTCTAACACTGTGTTTGGTTCTATTGAAAATGGGAGGAAGGAAAAAGGGAGGAGAGAAAAGGGAAGGAAAAGGGCATATTCCCCCGTTTGGTTCTCATAAGAAAAGGGAAGAAAAGATTAATTTATGTGGGTCCCATGGCAAAATATGCTTCCTCCGAGATTGAGAAGAAAACAGGTGGGAAAGCTTCTTTTGGGAGCAAAATACGAAAAGACCCCTCCCCATTTGCTTCACTGACGTTGTACGGACTATGGTGTCTAAGGACCAAAGTTTGGAGCCCTTTGTGAAAAGTTGAATAGTATCCAAAGTATGAAGTAAATAAAGTTATAGTGTTCAAATAATTTGTTTGTAATTATTTTCTTATTTTATTTTTAAGGAAAAATAAATATTATTAAATAAATTAATATTTTTGTTTGGCTATATTGTCGTTGAGTATTTGTCCTTTCTTTTCGCATTACATAGTATATTTTTATTTTATTTAGTGCATTCAATTGTTATTTAAAAGGACATTTTTGTCATTTCAGCGAATGTATTTTTTCTTTCTTCTCCCTTTCTTCTCAACCAAACAAGAGAAGAGAAATGTTTTGGTTTTCTTTCCTCTTATTTTCTCTCCAATCAAACAACTAAATAATCCTCTCATTTTCCACTCTTTTTCTTTCCTCCTCCTTTCTTTCCTTCTACTTTCTTTCCTCTCATTTTCTCTCTTATAACCAAACAAAGTGTAAGTGTCGAGATCTCCTTTCTCATCATTCAAACTTTCAACTTAAGTTTATCGATAGACAAGCTAATGTAGTAGCTCCTTGCCTAACAAGGGTAACTATATTCAATGCCAGTCCTCATGATTTTAATTTATTCCATACTTGTATTGAATCTACTATTATCAATAAAACGAGTCAAGTGTGTTTGCTCAAATAAAAATAAAAGATACTCTTTTTTTTTTTTTTTATCCTATCTTCTCTCATTGTTAGAAAAAACACAAAAGCAAATTGGTTGTTTTTGTAGGGTTAATAAAAACTTATTTCTATGTCTTTCTCTTTCATAACTTGAGAAAAAAATAGAAAATTCAAATAAAAAAATAATGATTAAATCTGTTAATGTTTAATAAAGGTAAGTTGTACTCTTCGTATACAACTTTGAAGTCATATATCAAATATGTGACTTCATTTTTATTTTTTTAAAATAAAATAATGTAAGTCGTATATCTATTTGGTGACTTCCATATTTTTATTTTTATTTTTAGAATCATGAAAGTGATGTACCACATGTACAACATTGCATGAGAATGATATTTTATTACGTAAATTAGATAAGTCGTAAGCTGAATATAAAACGTCCTTTCCATGTGTATAAACAACATACCCTTAGAAAATATTGATTTGAAAACATAGAATATATTATGTTTTATTTAATAGTAGAAGGAATGAAGGATTAACACCTGGATTCGCCGAACTTTTTCCAGGCTTAAAAATTACTTTAAAGAAGAAGCTAAAAAATAAAAACTTTAACTTATTTTAAAAAAAAAACCTGGATTTTTTAAGAGGATATATAAACAACTCTTTCTTTGATTTGTGAATTTGCCGAGTGAGTCTTAACTCCTAGGGTGTGTTTGGTAGGGTGGAAAGGAAGGGAGGGATTTCAATGGAGGGGAGGGGAGGGGAGGGGAGGGATTTTAATTAATTATTGTGTTTGGTTGAGAGGAGGGGAGGGGAAATAACACTTTCATGTTTGGTTGAGGAGGGGAAGGGAGGGATTTTAAAGCAAATTTACTTTTAAACCTTATAATTATTTATTTTAAAATGGATAAGTGGGGATATTTTAGTCAAGACATGTAAAATGTTTTAAAATCCCTCCCCTCCCCTCCAAAACCCCCCATTATTGGAGGGAAGCCAAAACTTACTTAAGGAGGGATTTTGCTCCCCTCCCCTCCCCTCAAAAAATTGAACCAAATACAAAAGTTTTAAAAAAATCCCTCCCCTCCCCTCCTCTCCATTCCCCTTCAACCAAACAATACCTTAAGGGTTCGTTTGGTGGTCAGGATAAGAGAGACATGATGGGATAAGCTATCATATCATGTCTAAAATTATTGTTTGGTGAGCCAGCAAGATAGAATAAACCAATCCTGTCACTTATCATATCTTGTCCATCTAGTTAAAATTCTATCCTGAGGGGGAAGCTGGGTTTAGAACTCAACAGGATAGAAAAGTGTGATTTAAAGTATAATAAAGTATAAAAATATTTTATATATAAAACAATTAAAGTATAATAAAATATAATATGGTTACCAAAAAAGGTATAATAAAACATTAAAACATTAAAAAATTAAAAATTAATTTTATTTTGTCACAAGGCTAATTTTGTTACTTTATAATATTTTAAAAAAGAAAAATAAATAAAAATATTATAATAATTTAACTATATGTAAACTAAAAACTAAAAATGAATATTTTAAATTATAAAAAAATTAATTTAAGTTAAATAATATTTAAAAATTTAAATTTTATATGTAATTTTATTATAAGGACAATTTTGTCTTTTTATATAATCTTAAAAAATGAAAATTGTACAAAAAAAAAAACTAAAATATAATAAAATATGAAAAAATTCAGAACAAACACGAAAATTTTAAAATTCATACTAAAATTATAATGCTATCCAGTCAATTATCTTGTGGACACCAAACATCGAATATGATAACAGCTTATCCTGCTCATATCATATCCTATGAATATCTTGTTCTCTTATCCTATTTATCACTATCATATCCTGACAATGACTAGCCCTGGAAGTTATTAACAGTGATTGGGAGTAATCACTTCAAAGTTCATTCACAAATTACAATCCATTTAATTTCCCATTCACACATGCAACCTTTTGCAGACCGGTTGTGCTGGTTTTGGAAGTACCTCAGCACTGTCGGTGGACTGTAGCCTGAATTGGAATTCTACTATTTGCATAATTATCTTGAGGTGATATTAGGATAGAAGCCAATTCATGTCTCCGAGTACAAAATTAATAAACACTTGGCAAGTGAAATGGCTAGATTTTCACCTCCTTGGCTGATGCTTCTTGTTGTGTCAGCAACATCAACAGACACTTCACATAAAACAAAATTTCTTTCGACAATTTTAATTTGGACGAGCACTTTAACAAATCTTATCTCTTAAGCACAAAATCTCCGAGCATAATTATGGATGTCCAAGAGGTAGTTACCTCTTCAAATGGGCCATTCAATCATTCCAATTCTACCTAAAGTCACCAACAATTTTTATGGTAAAACTTTGCATTTTTTTATCAGTTAATTAACATATTATTTATTACAATGACCGTATTCAATTAATTTCTCACCTATCGAATTAAAAAGTATTTTGATAAAAAAAAATTCCCTTGCATCATTAAAGAATGTTTTCTATAATATTATACACATTTAAATAAAAGTAACCTTTAAATAATGCACAATAAGTTTTGTTCTATTTCTAGAAAATATACCATTAATTTAGTGTATATTGATAAATTTGAAATTTGAAAATATCAAGAGTAAAATAATTTAAATGGAAATAGTATTGAAATATAAAAAATTATAGAGAAATATTGAGAATAAAAGAAGTTATTAATAAGATAAATGGCCAAAACTTACAAATTTCAAATCTTTGGTCATATAAACAAAAAATTTCATGAAACATATTTTTTATGGAGTCATATGTCAAAACTAAAATTCAAATAAAAATTTAAAATTTCACATGGCAAAATCAACAAGACAGTTTCTTTTATACATTATAAATAATAATTTGATAAAATTGAAATTATAATGAATCAATAAAAAATATAAATAAACAGATTAAATTGCTAATAGCATTATGCTATGTGACAAAATGAACTTGGCTTGGTGTTCTTTTCCCAACAATTGTCGTGTTTAAAGTTTAAACCACTCCACTCGGTGAGTCTGCAATCCGTCATAGAAGTAGAATTGAAGATACTTGAATCAGAAGCAAAGAGCCAAATGCTATTTAATTATCCCACCGAAAAGCAACCCTGAAAAAAGGAAAGAATAATATGCATATCAATATTTTATACATAAAAAATCATTTATTTGAATTGAGAATGACATTGTCATTTAAATTTCTATTTTTATATTTGTATACTTGATCATTTTTATTAAGGTTTCTATTATAACTAATACTTTTTTTTGATATTTTTTTACTCTTAATGATATTATTTTTAAAATTTACTTTATTTTTAATCATTTTAAATATTAATTTTTTTATTATACTGTAAATTAAGGTTATATTCTTTTGAAAATAGATAAGAGTTTATTGTTTATTATTTATAAATTATTCTTAATTAGGTATTTAATATTCTTTTTTTTTCTTTAATTTAATACTGGGCAACAGATGATACAGAAATTGTTAGAAAAAGGAATTTAGAAAAAGAGGATGGAGAAAGGGGACAGGAGGAAGTGAAGGCTGGCTGGCACTTTCCATTTGAGTACTTGCTCAGCTGCTAGTTTTCACTTCATCAACGGCCATACCGTAGGGACCTTTCAGTAATTTCACTGTCACATCACTCTCCCTCCTCCTTCATTCAACACTCGCTATCATTTGCTGCACAAAAGGACATTGTTACTTGTTCATCTCTTCCTTCTTATTCACACCATTTCTGGTTTCACCTTCTGCTCCTACTCTAAAATTCTCATCTTTCTTCTTTCCACTATATTGGGTCGAACTTTTTTTGTGTGTGTGTGTGTGAATTATCAGTGCCATTTTGGAAAGTAAAACGTTTCAATGGAAATTGGGTCTGAGGCTGTGAAGAAGGGTGGCAGTGACAACAACAGGCATGGTTCTGTTGGTGCCAAAGTTGACCCCTTTGTGCCGAGGAGTGAACACAATCCGAGAGAGTTGCGGTCGTGGGCTAAGAGAACTGGTTTTGTGTCTGATTACTCAGGGGAAGCAGGGACCAGTGCAAGTGAAAAGTTTGAATCTTTGGAAAGAAAAGGAGGAGGGTCTTCTCCAAAGATAGAATTAGATCCAATCATGGGGAGGACCAGGCCTAACAGGGGCAATGAGATCGAACCAGCTTCACATGGAGGAGGAGGAAGAAATGGGAATGAGCCTGTTTTGGCTTTGGCTCCTGATGGTGACAGGAAAGTTGGTTTTAGAGGGAATGCTAATGCTAATGGTAATGGTAATGGAGTGGGGGATAGGGATGGCAATGGCCATGGAGTCTCTGCAGTTGCTCCAGTGCCAGAGGGAAATAAGGAGGAGGAGGATGTAGCACAAGGAGATGTGAAGGTCAATCTGCATTTGGAGGGGGAGCAACCTGCTACTGCTGATGGAGGGTGGCAGGGACCATCGGGATTGAAGTGCGGGCTCAAAGAGAATCCGGGTTATGGTTAGTTTGTGTTCATGGTTTTTTTTCTTCTTCTGTTGGTTATGAATTTTAACTCTCATGGTTTGGTTCTTATAAGTTCATATGTTAGAATGCTAATTTAGGATTGTTCTGAAAATAGTGTGGTTTAACTTGGAAGTGTGGGAGAACTAATGTTTAACTTGTAACTGCATAATACTATAAGGTTTAGTCATGGTTCATTTATATCTTCATAATATGCTACAATGTCACTGGACAGCAGTACTCATAAGTCGTAGGTAGCTAACTTCCTAGTTCCTATGTTTGGATGTTCAAAGCCCATCAATAAGTTGTAACAGTCATGTTTCATTTATATATTGTAAATTGGTCTGTAGGTGATTTATACCATATATTTAGCATAGGGAGGATGCCGTGAATGTTATTTGGATTTGAGCGTGAATACCATAAACTGGTTCGAGCTCTAGTAACTACTGTTCTTTTCCATCACCGAACCTTTGAATCATTTCAAAAGAGGGGAAAGTATGGAAATGAAAAAGAAAGAAAACGAATGTCTACGATTCACTGGAAATTATAGAACTGTTTACCTGACATGAAAAGCTGAATTCCAAGTCCCCCCTTATAAATATGTTCTTTATTTAAGAATGCCAGTCTGTAGTTCCATTGATGTTACAAGATGAACCCCTTTGAATCCTTGCCCAATAGGGCAAGAGGTGTTAAAAAAAGGTCTTGAGGAATATCGAGAAGTGTCTACTCTTCATGAATTGTCTCCTGAAACATAGCTAATTTTCCATTCCTTCATGTTACTAGATGAATCCGATTTGAGACGACAGCTAATTAATCTCCTTCAACACGGCGGAAATAACTTATCATGAAATTAAAGAAGAGAGTGAACACATCTCTGGTCATTTATCTTGTTTGAAGAACGCCTTTTGAAAGAACCTGTTTTTACCATTTTTTTTTTATTTTCCAAGTCATTGTCCCAACTAAGTACTATTTCATTGTGAGCAAGATTAATTAGCTAAATCATGTTGCTATAATTTCCCTAAAATTGTTACCTCTTTTTTTATACTTACATCTTAGCATCTTTAACTGCAGTACTCCTTATCTACTATGGCCTGCAGCACTATCTATCATTGGCTGGCTCACTGGTATTAATCCCATTAGTCATGGTGCCAGCCATGGGTGGAACAGATGTAAGAATGTGCTCTTGTTTACCGTTTGATGCTTATTACTCTCTAGGAAAATTGATAGTTTTTCATATCTTATCTATTCACTTTTACACCAATACCGATGACAGAAGGATACTGCTACCGTAATTTCTACAATGCTGTTTCTTTCTGGCATCACAACTATACTGCACTCCTACTTTGGTACCCGACTGCCTTTAGTTCAAGGAAGCTCATTTGTGTATTTGGCACCAGCATTAGTTATCATAAATGCTCAAGAATATCGGAATCTTACAGAACATGTAAGTTCATTGACACACAGAAAATGTAAAGTCATCACTTTCAGACTCTAAGTTCAGGCATATAGAATTAGATCAAGTAATATAAATTCAGGTAAACTATCTGCATTTTGAAATACAAGTACTTCAGAAACAAATGTCAGGAGTTGGAAATTCCATGGTACTTGTGTTGGGTGTAACTTGTATATATTTGAATTTGAATCACCAACATAACTTTTCCTTTCTCGTTCTATTGCTTATGCATCTGTTAACGCTTAATAGGCTTCTTCTTTGTCAGGGTTTGTCAACAGAATGTGGATCTTTTGTTCCCTAAACTTTGGCTTTTATTCTGTTAGTTTGGATAGTTTCCATATTAAAGCCTGCTTATTTTAATTGCAGAAATTTAGGCACATAATGAGGGAACTCCAAGGAGCTATAATTGTTGGTTCAATATTCCATTGTATCCTGGGATTAAGTGGTTTAATGTCTATTCTACTCAGGTAAAAAGATGTTGCATGTAACATCTCCCTCGTGTTTATAAATATCTTTCGTCTAGTGTTCAATTATTAAGTTTCTATATTTTGTTACTTAGCTGTTTGCTACCTTGCTATTTTTCATCTCTATGCATTAACATATAAGATTGAGCAGATGCATAGCATGAACTTATACTGGTTAATGAAAAGACAAGTGATCATAAAAGCTACTGAACTTTTTATAAAAAAATAAAATAAAAATTGTTACGACTTGACTCTAAGACGTTTAATTTTTACAATTTTACAACAATTTGTTGTAGGTTAATCAATCCAATTGTGGTTGCCCCAACTGTTGCTGCTGTAGGTTTAGCATTCTTCAGCTATGGTTTTCCACAAGCTGGCACTTGCATGGAAATTAGCATTCCACAGATAGCACTGGCTCTAATATTCACTCTGGTGAGTCATGTACCAAGCACTTCAAGCAGCATTTGATACAGGATATTTGGTTTCTGAATAGTTTTTCTAATGGTCGTAATTTTTGAAGTTATTGCATGTATGTTAGAGGTTGTCTTTTGTAAACAATTCATAAGCTTTTAGATTTTTATTAAATGATTTAAGTAGTGTTCAGAAACTCATATTATTGCTTCTTGTCTTATTTGAAGTATCTTAGAGGAGTATCTATCTTTGGGCGCCACTTGTTTCGAATTTATGCTGTAAGTATCTTAAATTATGATGTTACTTGTTTGTTTTCATTTTGTTGACCCATGTCATTCATTATGTCATTTATGTCTTTAATTTATCAAATCCATGTCATGCTTGAAATCTAGAAAGTTCAGTTATGTTATTCAAGCTTTTAAGTTGAAGCGTAGTGAAGCAGATCACTCAGTCTTCTATTTTCATATTTCTTCTGATAATTGTGTTTACTTGGCTATTTATGTAAATGATAAAGTCATCACAGGTAATGACCATAAGAAAATCTCTCAATTAAAGGAACATATGTTTAGCCATTTGCAAAACAAGGATTTGGGAAAATTAAAATATTTACTTGGTACTGAAGTTTATCAATCAAGGAATGGAATTATCATCTCACAAAGAAAGTATGCATTAGACATACTTAAAAAACCCGGTATATTGGATTGTAGACCCATTGATAGTCCCGTGGATCCAAATCATAAATAAATTGTTACCTAATCAGGGGGAGACTTATTCAGATCCTAAGAGATATTAGAGAATGGTTGGAAAGCTTATCCACCTCACTATTATGAGACCGGATATTTCTTTTGCAGTCGAGGTAGTAAGCCAATTTATGTAGTCTCCTCATACTAATCATTGGGTTGCAGTAGTGTGAATTCTGAGATATATTAAAAAAGCACTTGGACAAGGGTTACTCTAAGAAGATAAAGGAAACATGCGGATAGTCGGATATTGTGATGCTGATGCAGATTGGGCAGGTTCTTCTGTTGATAGACGTTCCACCTTAGGGTATTATGTCCTTGTTGGTGGAAATATTGTCTCATGGAAGAGTAAAAAGCAAAATATCATTGCATGGTCTGGTGCAGCAGCAGAATAAAGAGCTATGACTACAACCACTTGTGAGCTTATTTGGATTAAACAACTTGAAGAATTGAAGTTTGGTTTGGAGGTACCTAACAAATGAAGTTATGTTGTGATAATCAAGTAGCCCTTCACATAGCCTTTATTCCATAGTTTCTTGAAAGAACGAAGCATATCGAAATCGATTTTCGTGTTGTTCGAGAGAAAGTCCTTTCTAAGGAAGTTGTCACTGAATCTAAGTTAAAATGATCAACTAGCAGACATCTTTACACAATCTGTTTGTGGATCTAGAATTCAGTACATTTGTTCCAAGTTTGGAGCATTTGACTTATATGCTACGCCTTGGAGGGGAGTATTGGAAATAGAAAGTGATGTACTTATAGGATTATGTTCATAGATTGTGTCATTCATGTACTTAGGCAGTAGCACCTCTAACTAATGTCTTGTAAACATAAGTTGTATTGACTCCTAAGTGTATATAAATATCATAGTATGTTTAGAGCTATTAACTCGAGCAATTCAGAAAAATTTCAACTTCCAAAATCAGTAAATCTTTCTCAAGTAGTTCATTGTAATGCTACCTTGAATATTGGATTGGCACATGAAAGAATAATGAAGTTAGTTATTTGCTGGTTATTTTGTGTCTGAGCTCCTTCCTAACCTTTTATGGTTTCACAGAATGTGAGGAAAGAAAAGACTATTACTCAAGCACGAAATACTTCTGTAAACTAAAGCTGGTTAATATTTGTGGTGTCAGTTTCTATATAAAGATAATCTTTAAGTTTCCTAGAATTGTCACTCTAACATAATCTGCATTCTTCAGCAAGGCTCCAGATATATTTTGAAGACATTAAATTATGTACATTTTAATTTACTTGGCAAGTTGGCTTTTCTTGTTTATCTGTGATTCTCTATGTAGTTTAGTGTTGGAGATAACTAAGTCAAAGAGTTTGGGGCTGGAAGTAGAGAAATAAGAGAAGATTTTGTGTAATTTTTCCTTTGTGATTAATTTTTTTGGAGTACTTAGTTTTTAAGTGTTTTTTTTTGGAACCTGACTAAGTCTTTCCTGTAATAAATGTGGATATAATAACATGTTGACATACTTTTTTAATATTTACAGGTTTCCTTGAGTGTGACAATAGTATGGATATATGCATCCTTTTTAACCGCTGGGGGAGCATATAACTACAAAGGATGCAATCCCAATATACCAAGTTCAAACATTCTGATGGATGCATGTAGAAAACATGCATATACCATGAAGCATTGCAGGACTGATGTTTCCAATGCGTTATCAACTGCTGCATGGGTCAGAGTTCCTTACCCTTTACAGTGGGGTATCCCTATTTTCCATTTCAGGACTTCCATAATCATGATCATAGTCTCACTGGTTGCCTCTGTGGATTCAGTAAGTATTAACTGAGGTAGCAAAATCTTTACAAATGTTAAAGCTATCTATCTTAAATACAAGAAAGGGGTGCACAGCCACTCGCACCCACCCACACAAACGCAGAACTATCCTCATTTATAATGAGTTTGGGTAAAACTCAAGATGCCTATGAAAATATGATGGACTTTCTAAGACTCTTGTTAGGGAAGTAAGTAATAGCAAAAGAAGGTGATTCTTGTCCAGGTCCTAAACACATATTTAGATTTTAAGATGGATTTTCATGTTGAAAACAATGATCAAACATGAACTTATCGTCACTATGAGAATGACAAAACTATAAGTTGTAATTATGCTAATGGTGTATTCATTTTCCAGGTTGGAACTTATCGTACTGCATCTCTGCAAGTTAACCCAAGGCCTCCAACTCCTGGAGTTGTGAGCCGAGGAATTGCACTAGAGGGTTTCTGTAGTATATTGGCTGGTCTGTGGGGTTCAGGTACTGGATCAACAACTTTAACAGAAAATATGCACACAATTGACGTGACAAAGGTGGCAAGTCGGAAGGTAGTGGAACTTGGAGCAGCTTTCTTGATCCTGTTCTCAGTTATAGGTAAAGCAGCAGCAGCTCTTGGTAACAAAATCCATAATGGATTTCAAAATTCAACCCAACTGTTTATTAAGTTTTTTATTCCTCTCTATTTTGCTATTTGCTGGCTGAGGTGGATCTAAGGATGTACAGTGGTTTAATTTTAGTACATTTGAATTTGAGTTGGTTCTCAAAATGACTCTTGTATGAGGTTTTATGTCTTGGTGGAACCTGGATCACTGATGCTAATTTTGTGAAGACACATATATAGATGTTCTTCTGACACTGGTCAAGATTGATTGCAACATCATATTTTATATATTAACTAAAACTTTGAGAATTGAAGTTTAGATATTTTCTTTATACAGGTTGGTTTTTGTTGTCATGTCCAATCAATTGCTTACTTGTATATTGTAGGAAAAGTGGGTGCCCTTCTTGCTTCCATTCCACTGGCTTTGGCTGCTTCTGTTCTATGTTTCATGTGGGCTCTTACTGCAGCATTAGGCCTCTCAAATTTGCAGTATGCTCAATCAGCCAGCTTCAGGAACATAACCATAGTTGGTGTTTCATTGTTCCTCGGTATGTCCGTCC
Source organism: Echinosophora koreensis (assembly GCA_035048595.1). Taxonomy (NCBI): domain Eukaryota; kingdom Viridiplantae; phylum Streptophyta; class Magnoliopsida; order Fabales; family Fabaceae; genus Echinosophora; species Echinosophora koreensis. The sequence continues at coordinate 2,137,836 of JAPCYP010000003.1, forward strand.
CTGCTTATTTTCAACAATACCAGCCTGAATCCAGTCTGATACTGCCCAGTTATCTGGTTCCTTATGCGGCGGCATCAAGTGGACCATTCCATTCAGGCATTAAACAAGTAAGTCACTTCTGTATGCAGACATCTCTTGCCTCCAATGAAAATGGAAAAGAGTAACAAACAATAAGAAGGACTGGCTTTGATGATATGCTTATAAATGAATATCAATCATAAGGTTTATTTGATTCACAAGCTTCTAGCATCCTTGCTGATTTATCATGGTTGAAGCTGATATCACATAGATTTGTAATCAAAATTTGTGCTAACTTGCCATTTTCTTTGTCCAAAACTTTTCAGCTTGATTTTGCAATCAATGCTCTTTTGTCCTTGAACATGGTGGTCACACTGTTGGTGGCATTCATACTGGACAACACTGTCCCAGGAAGTCGGCAAGAACGTGGGGTGTATGTATGGTCGCGAGCTGCAGACATTGCCGCTGATCCCTCACTGTCATCCGAATATTCACTGCCAAAAAAAGTTTCCTGGTGTTGCCGTTGGCTAAAATGTTTGGGAGTCTAATACTTGGTTTACTGTGACTTTCAATTCTTGGCATCATTCCTTCTAGAAAATAAAAGTCACTCCTGGGATATGCATAAAACAGAAGTATAGCACATGGAGCTTAGGAGATATTGCAGCTCATGAAGAAAAAAATGGTAAGTATACACGGATATGTGATATAGCTTTAGAATATTAATTATGCTTGTAAAATTGCATAGCTGCATTTACGCACATCAAATTGTCAACTGAAAAATAAGTTAGTGTACTTGTACATTTATAAATTTTTTTTATCTATAAATATTTCATTTTTGTAGCGTCACATTCAGTTCAATTCACGACACAGATGTGCCGATGTGTGGCTATTTCTTTTTATAATAAAAAAAACACTATTGGATGAGAAGAGAGAAGAGAGAAGAGAAGGAACTTATAATATTCTCATATGTTCAAGTATCTTTATCGTTTTATTGGAGGCAATAGACCTTGGGTGGTAATGAGAAGGAAAAATAAGTCACAACCCTCCTCAGTTACTATATACATAATAATCCAATGAATTAAAAAAGGATTTGGTATTAATTTAAAAGTTTAGGTGATGTGTTGCTTCGCCAATCCTCAATGAGGGTACGAAGAGTGTGATTCGGGGTAAGGAATGTGTGGTTCAGCCTTAAGTTAGTCATGGGTGATGTATCATGCCCCGATCGTACCCATTGTTCAATTGCTTCCAGCTCATAAGAAAATCCATCTGCCGCTACGTGTGGGTTTTTCATCACCTCCTACACTCAACATCACAAAACACAAAATACAAATTAAATGATTTACAACCTACAAGGACAAAAAAAAAACATGTTATTTTGCAACATATGTTACACTATACAATAAATAAAGGAAAATCCTATTGATCCTTATTTCAAAACAAAAAAAATCCTATTGATCCATCACTAAACTACACAAGATAGTATGCGAATTTATGTTGTTTTTTTTTTGTCGAAGTATTTTCCTTTGAAAGTATTTTTATTTTTTCAAATAGACAAACATATAATACATAACTATGTTTATCCAAGATGCCTATGAGCATAAGTATTTTATGCTTCATAGAGTACTTCCTACATTTTCAGGTAAGAAGAATCTTTTAAGAGAGTCGTCACTATTAGATTTATGTAGGTCTCGTTGTGGGACTCATAAATTTAACCGTGATGATTTTCTTAGAGGGAAGCTTTTGAGGCTGATAAAAAATTCTTGGCCAAATAGCAAAAACTATAAATAAAATTAAAGGAACAGAATAGACCAACCTGAAGTATAGGGCAAAGGAAAACACTAGGAGTATCACTAGGGACCTCTCTATCTACAGCTCCACCAATGGTTACCCTTCGCCCTTCCCTTGCAACTATTCCATCACCCTTTCTTCTAATCTCATTGAGTTCCTTTATGACCCTTGCAATGGTCAATTCTGGGCCGGGCTTATTTTGCATGGACATGCACCTCATAGCTAGGTCCGCAAGTTCTTTTGCTAGATCCAATGGCCATTGTCCAGCCATCTCATCAAGAACACCAACCAAAGCCTCTCTACTCAAGTCCAATGTCATGGCCTCCTCAACGAGCCCGGCCCAATTCCTTCCAGTCAAAAGATGAAGCAACAAATGCCCCACGGCCCGAATATCTGACTCGAGGTTACATTCCTCATCGTGACACTCATGAAGCCCAAAGCCCGTGATCTTTGCAACCAGATTGCGGTCTAGGAGGACGTTGGATGGGGTCAAATGGCAATGGATAACGGGCCTTGACTGAGCTGCATTAAGAAAGCCAAGGCCCGAGCAAACTTCTGTGACTATCCGTATTCGATCGTTCCACCGTAAGGCCCGATTTCTTCTCCTAGAAGATAGCATGTCTCGTAGGCTTCCATTGTGCATATATTCCATGACTATGCATTTTGGATCCGAGCATAAGCCCACCATAGAAACCAGATGAGGATGCCTAATATCACCAAGAAGCCTCACCTTAAAGAAAACAAACATTGAGTTTCAAGTTCAGTCAAAATACTTGAAAGTTGAAACTGAGGAAAATTAGGCTAAAATGCATATAATCCCCTCTAATTATAGGTCAACTGTATATAATTTTTATTATTCAAAACTCAATCATTAGAATTAAACTTACCAAACCGTGTATAGTAACATCAATAATGTAAGCCCAATGTTTTAAATCACGTCAAGATTTTCTACAAATTAACTTATAATTGGAAAGAGTACCTAGCATTTTAAGGATGAAACTTAGGTACTATTCTATAGATGCATGAGGTGCTATTTTTCAATTAAAAGAGAACATGTATAACAACTACTACATGTTCTATTCTCATTCATGAGTTGTTTCACATGCCTTCTTTTCATTGAAAAATAACACCACAAGTACCTATAAAATTTCACCCAGATTTTGTTTTTTTAAATACATCAAAACAAATATTAAAACAATGAAAGGTTGAACAAATTTGATTGTTCACCCTTTTTTAAGCATAGCTAAACCATCACAGAAACACTTTGCTTGTAAAAACATATATACAAGTTTGGACACTTGTATTTTTCTAAGAGTACCTGCTTACACATTTCTAGTAAACTGAAATATTGAAGACTTATATACCAAAAAAATTAAATATTGAAGACCGATTTCAAATGGCACCATGTGCTACGGCAGTTGACACTTGACACAAATAAGGCAGTTGAAAGACCATACAAAACAAAAACAAAAACAATCTTGTCAATGTTTACCTTAGATTGGAAATCTTGTTGGGACAAAGAAGGAAAAGAGTTGAGCATCTTGATTGCTACAGTGGAATGACTGATGCGTCCTCTATAAACAGTAGTCCAATCTCCACCAGATTTCAACCTCAACCTCTCTGAATAGTTGTCTGTGGCCAACCTGAGTTCCTCCTCAGTATACTCCCTGAAACTGCAGCATGTCTCACTCAACCTTGAAGCCATTCCAATAGCATCTTTTTGCTTGCAAAACTCAATCCTTCTGTTGAGTACATCCCTTTGTCTCCTTAGCTCCTCTATCTCCCTCACCATCTCAGTCCTTTCCTCCACTGTCTTCTCTAGTTGTGCCTCAGCTCTTGACTTTGCTAATGTTGAAATGTGAAGCATGTTTGAGAGCTCTGATTGTAGCTCTGACAGTGAACTCACCCTTCTCTTACTCTCTTCAACATCCATTTTCATTTCGTATACTTGTTCTTTTTCTACTTCCATTTCCTTCTTAAGCTCTTCCCTTACACTCACTTCTTCCCTTATTCGAGACTCAAGTTCTTCAGCCTAAAAATAGAAGAATTATTTTTATTTTATTTTATTTATAAAAAGAAAAACACAAAGCAAAGGGCATGTGTCTCCAAATTGCTTTTGAATATTACCCTACTGTTGCATAAACAAATTGCCCATTCAGCTTTTTCTTGTCTCTCTATATTATCCTTGGCTTCTTTCCTCTTCAATTGGATGGTCTTGTGAGCTTCATCTAGTTTATTCTTTAGGATCTGAATTTTTTCTGCTGCACTCTGTAGCAATATTAGGCAATATTTTGATAAATAAATCCATCTTGTGAAATAATAAAATAATTTAATCTGGATGGATAAAAATTATACTCACATGCAATGATGTAACTCACATCATTCAATTATTAGCATGGTCAAATTATTGAATAGACTTAATTTTATTATGTCCTTAGCATAAAAGTTTTTCTACTATCATTTTATCATGTATTATCACTTCATAAAAATATTTGAATATTTTTACTATGATAATATGAATGAACTCTACATTTTCAAACTTTTATTATTGAAGAACTTTTTGTGTCCTAAAGGAAACATGGAAAGCTAATCATGGATTTGTGCGAAAGATATAGATTTGAAATTGGCTTCCATGTCCTGGAACCTAAACAATTAAGAGTTTGAAATGGGTCCCATCAAATTTTATATCTCAAATGCTAATTAGAGTCAAAGTGAAGATTTTAAGAAAAGTAAGGAGAAGAACATTGGAATGAGATGGCTAATTTAGACTTTCACAAACGCACCCCTACTTTTTTTTCATTATTTTATAGTGTAAATAAATTACCAAAAAATTATATCTATTGTACAGTGAAACCAATTAGTAACAACTCCACAGAACAAACAAAAGGAAACAGAACAAAGCAGATAAAATTTAGCATTAATCAAGGCCACATATTTCAAGAAAATATCTATCATTGTCTAGTTACCGTGTTAGAACTATTCTGTTCAATGACATCTGGCTCAATTGGACTAATCTGTGTGTCGTCATTGTCTTGCTTGCAACTTTCTTCCACCAAATTTGAAGACAACAATTCTTGATAATAACCATCAATTTCTTGGAGATAATGTTCCCACTGATTTTGGGTCACTGGGGACTCCAAATTTGTTGTGGAAGTTGATGCACTTCTATCTTGAGAATCATTGGTTTTATCATTGAACATTTTTTCTAGCCAATCTTTAAAAGTTATCTTATCCTTCACTCTTGCAACCATGACTCCATTATCATCCTCCATGATTTTCTCATCACTCTTTCCTCTTAGGAACACTTGCTTCCCTCCACAAATAATGAACAATTCACAGAAGGCAGGCTTGTGCTGATGAACATAGAACAATCCACTAATGGCACCTTTTGATTTCCTAAACAAAAAGGGAAATGAAATATATAAGGAAAACCAAATAATTTTTAGCCTAGTTTAAATATTTCTAGTAGATAAGAACCAAGGAAATGAAATAGTACAAGGAAGGCTTCATGAATGAAAATCCCATGACCAATTTGGTTATTCCTAGACCAAATATCAAGTCAATGATGCGCTTTTGCATAGGTTCATCAAATTTCTCAACTTCAAGAATTTCTACAGGCACCTGCAACATGCAGAAACACAAGACTTAGGTTGGAGGAAACCGTTTGTAAGAGCTTAATTCATTTCAATTAATATGATTATGCTTTTGAGGAGTTTTATTGAAGTACTAAAATTTACATACCTTGCCACACAAAGCAACATATTTAGAAAGCAGCTTGTTGATTTTCTCTTGCTCATATTTCCGAAGAACTTCCAGCTTCTCATCATTCACAGAACTTGCTGGAAGTTTCCCAACTGCAACAAAAAAAAAAAAAAAACTAAGCTAATCCCAATTGAGTTTCAATGCAAACAAAGACAAAAACTGATACACAAGCCTAACTTACATGGTGTATAAACATAATCCTTGGAAATGTTGTGAGTCACATGGAGAATAACAATGGAAATTGGATGAGAATTCCATTTCTTGAGAGCCCAAGCTAAAGTCTTAAATCCATCCTGCATATCATTACCAACAGCAACATAGATTTTCTCTGTTGGGGTTGCATCCATTTGATTGTTCATTGCTCCTAAATTCCCTGTGTGGTTGCTAAGAATCAACAAGAAGAAAAAGAAGCAACAAGTTGAATACCTGTGAAAACCATATCAAGGGACACATGTAAGCTAAGTCTAGATTAGTGTGAAAACATCATTGTAAAAGAAAAGGAAAAAGGTTGTTATATAATCATTTTCAAAGCTTTGTTGTTTGATTATTTCACAAGTCTTTGGTCTAAATTATATTATATTACTGCTTTTATCAGGATTTCCAAGGGAAGAGCCGAAGGGGACGGCTCCTTTGGACTTTTGCGTGTGGGTTGTCACGCTTGTTGGCAAATGGCAAATGGAGTTGGGTCACAATACATCATTTTCTTTTTCCATTTGCATTTCAATTGCAATTTCCATGTCTCTACCAAGACCTCACTTTTGTTCTTCTATGGATTATAATAAGCCGTGTGAAATTACTAGCTTCATAAATGACTTGTCATTACCTTTGTATAGTTCTTATTTTTGTTTGGTAATGGATTGCCATGTTTAGTTACATCCACAGCTCCCACAACCACTTCATATTTTTATTTTATTTTAATTTCATATGTGGTTGTGTCAATTATCATGATGTTATATATCACGTAGACGCGTACCCCCGTTTTTTTAGATTCTTAAATATTCTTGGAGTAAGTGATTTCAATTATTTTTAAATTATTTAATATTATGTGTGAAATCAGTTTTGTCAGGTATTGTTATTTCTTGCTTTGATTTTAAGTTGGTTTAAATAAGTTTTTGGTATCTACAAAGTTCACCAATTTTGGTTTTAGTCCCTTTAAAAAATTTACTTAGGATTTTGTCCCAGTAATCTCAAATTTATTGTAAATAGTCTCTACCATCGTCTTTTTTCATTATCTAGTACTCAATAGTACTAAAGTAGTTTCATTTTATTGTCCGACTAGCTATAAAATTTGCCAGAAAATAAAAACAAATTCATCTATTGAGACCTCGTGGTTAAAATTGCTAAATTCCTTTATTTTGTATGATATAGTAATCTAGTACCTAGGGGTAATGAGGTAATTTTTTGTTTCTGTCCGATTTGCACCAAAATTTTGCTAGATTATATGGAGAAAAAAAATCATACATTAGGGCCACATGGTTAGAATTGACAAACTTTTTTATTTGATATGATTTTTATTACTCAGGGTAACGATAGGGACTATTTATAAAATTTTTGAAATTATAAGGACGAATTTCTAATAATTTTTTTATTGTCACTAAAATCAAAATGAGTTAATTTTGCGGGACTAAAAACTTCTTTGAAGTTTGAACGCATGCTTATTTCAAAACGCATAAGATTTCATGCTTTCATAAAGACTATAAGGGCTCGTTTGGTAGTCAGGATAGGATAGGGGCGGATAGGATAAGAGAACTAGATATGAATAGGATAGGATATGAGCAAGATAAGTTGTTATCCTATCCGATGTTTGGTGTCCACCAGATAACCAACTGGATAGCATTGTAATTTTAGTATAAATTTTAAAATTTTCGTTTTTTTTCTGAATGTTTTCATATTTTATTAGATTTAAGTCTTTTTCTTTATAATTTTCATTTTTTAAGTTTATATAAAAAGACAAAATTGTTTTTGTGATAGAATTATATATAATATTTTAAAATTTTAAAATATTTTTTAACTTAAATTAATTTTTTTTTATAATTTTAAATATTCATTTTTAGTTTTTACTTTACATATATAGTTAAATTATTTGAATATTTTTTATTTAGTTTTTAGTTTTTTACAATAATTTAAATTAATAAATTAACCTTGTGACAAAATAAAAATAAATTTTAAAATTAATTATTAATATTTTTATTATTTTATGTTTTATTATACCTTTTTTGTAACCATATTATATTTTATTATACTTTAATTATTTTATATATAAAATATTTTTATACTTTATTATACTTTAAATCACCTTATCCTATCCTGTTGAGTTCTAACCCAGCTCCCCCCTTAGGATAAAATTTTAACTAGATAGACATGATAGGATAGGTGACAGGATAGACTTATCCTATCTTGCTGGCTCACCAAACAACAGTTTCAGACAGGAAATGATAGCTTATCCTATCTTGTCTCTCTTATCCTGACCACCAAACGAGCCCTAAAGGGATGTTTAGCTTGTTTTCGGTTATTATTTTCAGTTATTTGGATCAAGATGGAGTCTTTTACCTTCTTTGTGACTTGAGTCCTCCAATCTGGTTATCAATTACCTCAATTTCTATCTTATTCTAAAAATCAATTTAAATTTATCTCACCTTATGTCTATCCTATCTTGTTGTATCTTCGTTTGTTAACCAGTTGTTTAGTAGCAATTTAATCACATCACTTCATCATCCACATAATAAAATTGTTTTTTAAACTAAAAATACTTGAAAAATAATAAAATTGTTATGGCATTGAAAAAGTAAAAGAAATCAAAATCCATATTTAAGAACATAGGTAAGTATTAATATTTGCCTAAATTAAACTGAATTCATTGTACCCCAAAAAAAACTGAATTCAAAGATTTTTTTTTCTTTTGATGAATATAATTCAAAGATTTAGATTGTTATGTTTTGCTCTGATATGCAAGTATGAATCTAGAATATTACACTTTTAATCACATAAATTAGTTATATATATAATATGTATATGTATTTTATACATTAATTAAAGTTAATAGGTAAGTTTGTGCTACTTTTTAATTATTTATATATATTCTTATTGTTTTTATTTGAATAAATAATAATGAAAAATACATTTTCAAAATAATAATAATAATAATGTGGTTAAAATGTGTAATCTAAAAGGTTTTTTATTTAATTAAGATAAAACTTTAAAACAGATTATATCTAAATCCTAAAATAGAGATAAAATCAAATTTTATCATAAAATCAAAAAAAATTAGAAACCTATAAAAAAGTAAAAGGAGGAAAAGAGTTCAATAGGAAGAAGGGGTTACCAAGAATGAAGCTAATTCCTTTGGGCAATCATCTTCTTAAACTCTTCGAAATTGACGTTGTGTCGATCTTGCTAATCAGTAATCATCCTACAAAGTCATCAAGGGATCACTTTCTCTCTCACATACCGAGAAGAAAAGACATAATAAGGACAAAAAGGAATGCGGCAATCTTCAAGGACTGAGAATCTATTATTGTTTCTGCAATTGTTTGGGAAAGTCTAACTTGGAGTGTTTTGATGGGTTAAAGTTTTGGGGTATTACAAAGCTGTATATAATTTCATATTTTGGTGATGTAAATGGAGTACCCTTATTAATACATTTGGATTTATCCAAAAAAAAAAAAAAAAGGAACAATAAGGTGGGCAAGATCTTCAACAAGTTTGAGTGTTTGACAAGAACAAAGATGGAAAATAAGATCTTACGACATATTCGTCCTCTATTGGTGAGATAATTGCCTGGATCGATGACTGCCACAACACGGCTAGCATTAAGGATGATCAGCATTATTAATGATGATGACAATGTCAATGTCAACTTCGAGGAGTTCAGGAAAATGATGGTTCGATCCAAGATCATTCAAGTGGTACATTCGGAAGAATAAAAATGACTCGTGGTTGTTAGAGGTAAGTAGTTAACATTTGCTTGAATTAAATGGAATTCTAGGATTTAGGTTGTTATTTTTCGCTCTAATATGCATAATTTATAAATGTTTTCGTATACCTTTAACTTCATAAATTTACTAGGATTGTGCTTGTTTTTATTGATTTACATTTATTGCTTTTATGCTTATATAGTTTTCAATTTGTTAATTTTTATAATGTGAGACTTTTTGATCTACATGTTACTCTCACTTGAAATTATCAACAATGTCTTCCTTATGTGTGAGTTCTTTACATTGGGTCACTCCCTCTTTAATAGAATAATATTAACATTTAATTGTGTCACTAGAGCCAGCCCGACCTACCTCCATATTTGGCCACACACATTTGTCTTCATACTTATGCCACCATTATCCATCATTTAAAACATAACATATTGCTTAATCTCCACATTTTTTAGAAGACTTCCGACAGAATGGATCTCGCACATTGGTCCACCAACAATCATCTTCTTTCTAATACTCATCCATGAGGCCCAAACATGAGGAGAACTTTTTTTCATGGACTAAAGTATAATCCATGAGTTAAGTGAAAAATATTCACATATTGAGTTTGACACCGCATATTATTCTACAACCTTGAAGAGTGAGTTTATTAATATTTTTCACTTATATAACCTTCGACTTAAACACAAGGTGCTCGATACATTTTTAAAATAGTCCGTCTTTTAGGATTTGATGTGGGAAGCATTCTTGTTATAAAGCAAAAAGGCCAAACATGATAGCAAAAAGGCCCAAGCTGACATAGGTATATTCTCTTACTTAAAACAAAAAAAGGCATCACTCAAAGTTTGTTTTAGGCCTCATGATTTACTCTTGGGTCAGCCCTACTTTTCAGGGTATTCATTAGACAATACTTATAGTGGTTGATTAATCTATAAATATTCTAAGGCAAAAACAATGGATGGAAAGTATTGACATATGTCAACTTTAGAATAACTATAAAATTTAAATTATTTTGACACTTGGCAAAGTATTCTACTTTTAGAAATTTTATTTACAGTGATTTTTTGTCTTTTCAAAACAATTAATGACCAATCATATTTCTTCTCTCAACATTTAATCCTCCGTACATTTTTTCAAAACAATTAAAGCATTTCAAGATAATTAATAATTATTTTCAAATTATCATTGTATCATAATTCATAATGACTATTATAACCCTCAATTGTTTCACTTTCCAATATTACTCATAAAAAATAACACTCATTAATTAGGTTCACTTTCCAAAAGATACATACATCTATAAATATTCTAAGGCAAAAACCTTGGATGGAAAGTATTGACATATGTCATCTTTAGAATAACTATAAAATTTAAACCAAATAAAATAATTTATTTTATTTATAGTTTTTTTGGATAGATATTTATAAGATTTTCGGGAAAATAAGATGCTTTGTATATAGAGAAATAAAGTACATGCCTTTATATTTCATTAATGGTAATGATAATTTCTGAAAGTTTCTCATTAATGACGCATTACATACATATTTCTATATGAATATATCAATCAAGTATACATTTTCATCCAAAGATGAATGAATGATCAAAGTTAGAGTTATACGATTTTGAAAGCAATCAAGTTTCTTGCAACAATTGTTTACCATTTTTGTTTCCTGTTTTTTTTTACAACTTCATGAATGATTTTTTTTTTTATCAAACAACTTCATGAATGATATTTGAACCAACTAATTTTCTTTATTATAGGGTTTAGGGTTTATCCAAGCCACTGCTAGAGGGTACTCTTCGAATTAAGGATCTTTTGGTTGAAGGCAACATTTATGAAATCTTTAACTTTGAAGTGGCTTTGAATACCTAACTTTATAAAACAGTAAGGCATACATATATTTCGTACGAACATCAAGCATTCCCATGAATGGATTTTCCTTAGTCAGCTTTGAGGAAATTCTAAATGAAACAAAGGTAGTCATCAACCATATTAAATTTAATACATCTTTATATGTGAAAAGACAATTTCCTATGAAATATTTTCTCACTTTCTCTTAATCATTTGAAGATGTAATTGGTTTGCTGACTAACATTGGTAGTTTGAAAATGATTAATGTTAATGGAAAGCCAACAAATATGATTGAAGCAGAGTTGGACAATCTTGGGTCGATACTCTCTCTCTCTCTCTCTCTCTCTCTCTCTCTCTCTCTCTCTCTCTCTCTCTCTCTCTCTCTCTCTCTCTCTCTCTCTCTCTCTCTCTCTCTCTCTCTCTCTCTCTCTCTCTCTCTCTCTCTCTCTCTCTCTCTCTCTCTCTCTCTCTCTCTCTCTACTCTTTTATACATAGTCATTCTATCTATTTTGTTCTTATAATAAATCTTTACTTCTTTCCTTAGTGGTTCAAAATTGAAGTGCACTCTATGGGAAGGTTATGTTGACCATGTTTTAGTGATTTCTCATCTCTCGAGAAAGAAGACCATGTATACTCTGAAACCTTACACAACTCTCCGATTTTCTCTAATTAATATTTGATAGGTGAGAAACAGAATGACACAATCAAATGGAAAACAATGTTGAATGTGGAGCAAAAGCAAGAATGGTAAAAGGTATGCATTCTATTATGTTTTTAATTTATCAATCATACAAATTTATAAAATATAGTTTCTTCTCTTAAACTATGACCTCACCTTACAGGATCGAAAAAGCAATATTGCAATTGACAAGAAGGCAACAAGAATGAGAAGAAACTTTAACATATCTCACAAATATCCAAACAAGAAAGAATCAAATCACTCAAACAATATACTTCCACCCGATAACAATTTTGCAAATAATTTTCACATCATTCAATTCAATTATTGATAAAATGGATATATTTTAAAATAACTTTCAGTTACTTTTAACTGAAACAAATAAATAAGAAAATATATGGCCCATGCCATTTCACTATTATTCATTTTTTTCATTATGTTGTTTCTTTATTTTAATTAGCAACATGATGAAGTGTAAATGATGCTATTATATCATGTTTAACATAGAATTTGTAACTTTCAATCTGGTCTTAAATGATTGAAAGTGTGATAATAGTTTTTTTTTATAGGAAAAAGTGTGATAATAGTTAGAAAAGGAATAACACATAGTTGTTATACTTTATTTTTTCTAGTTAGATCCACGGGGCTTCTTTTCATGGGCTTATTAAACCTAACAAAGTTTGGATCCTCTTACATTTCTCAAGTCTTTTAAAATTAATTCATTTTTTTTATTTGCAGGATACAAAGTTTAAAGCAAGCAGTGCAAAGTTGAAGATTTATTTTTGGAAATTCACATTAATATTAAGCGTTTGTTTCAAAATGACAATGAAAATGCAAATTAATTTGTCAAAAAAATATTTATATCAAATATTTGTTTAAAAAAAATTATACATTCCCGTGCGATGCATGGGCACTAGCTGATATAATGAATTATATAATCCTTTGTTTTTTTCTTACTTTTTCCATCTTTCCTTTTTTTTTTTCAGTTTAAGAGTCGAAGCTTAAGGTATACCATTCTGACTAAATATGTATCTATCATTTTATACTTGTTCAATTTGAAGAGCGTGTTGGCTACAATAATCATTTTTATTTTATTGATTTGACTTTACAGTTAATAATAATATATAACAAATTAATACGAGACAAAAATAATAGTCAACTGGGATAATGTTATTCTGCCTCCTGCAAGTTCAATCCCGCAGTTGAAAAGAAAAGTGAAGCCGATACTAATAGCATGTTTAGGTATCTAATGAAGACGTATTTGCATTTTTATTTTTTTTTACTATATATAATTATGTATGACGCATTTTGGGCTTAGTGGATACCAGTTTACTTTTTTTTTTAATATGAAACGGGATGTATTAATTAACTAGAATGGATAGGAGGACAGACCCCTCCTAAGTCTTTGATCAAAAGTAAACCCAATGAATTACATGGTTCATCAATGATGGAAACAGAGAAAGGAGAAGAGTGACCCCATATCAGCCACTGCATTTGCATTCCTATCTACTACACCAGCAAGGATTTCGGAGAAAGGAAATTGCCTCTGCAAGTAGAGGTTTGATGTATGGGATAATAGAGTAACCTTTGGACAGCATCTCAAAGACAACAGTGGAGTCCACCTCGAACAGAACTTGAGTTGACACAGAGCAAAAGCCCAAGGCATTCCTGTCCTTCCAGATTGACCAGATTGCTACCCCAAAGAAGGTCTGCCAATTCCATGGGAAGTTCCCATCTTCTTTGTTGATAGATTCCAGTCTAGCCATTGATGCAGTCCTATACTGAAGAATTTACTCCACAAGGAAGGATCAATGCATTGATTCCAAAAAAAATTGATAGTTTCGCAGTCTCTCATCATGTGCATGAGGCTTTCTGGAGCATCTAAGCATCTGGGACAGAGGTTGTCTTGAGCCATCCCTCTTTTGCATCTTTCTTCATTGGTGAGTAAGCATCCATGGACAACCTTCCACAAGTGAGCACGGATTCTAGTTGGTCCTTTCCATTGAGAAGCCTTCTTGAAAAGAGGATTAGGAATGGCATTATCCTGGAAGGTCTTGGCTAAGATTGAGTATGCTGATCTAATGGAGAACAAACCATTGGATTCAGGGATCCAGTTCAGAAAGTCACTTTGGGTGGATGAGGGAACTTGGATAGACTCTATTTTGTCATAGATGAATTCTGGTACAACCTGCTGAATTAGGTTCCATTTCCAGCCAGTATGATCAACATACCAAGATACAGGGAGGTCTTTATCAGCTTCTGGAATTGAGTCCAGCAGGTAATGGTTTAAACTGAAATAGCCAGGCACCCATCTGTCTAACCAGAACCTTGTGTCTTGACCATTCTTCACACTCCAATGAATGTTTTCTTCTACTATTTTCCAGCTCCTGACAATGGCCCTCCAAATACTTGATGAATTTGACTTCATGCTTACCTTGGGGAGGGGATTGTTGCTGCAGTGATATTTGGCTCTCATAATCTGAACCCAGGGTTTGTCCCTGTCGTTTGCTAGTTGCCAAGCCAGCTTCATCATGTATGCTTGGTTTAAAGTCCTCGTGCTTCTAAAACCTAGGCCACCAGCTTCTTTAGGTTTGCATAGCTTCTCCCATGACACTAGATGGCACTTCCTCTTGTCTGTAGAGCTCCCCCATATAAAATCTCTGCATATTTTCTCAGCTTCGTCACATACAGAGATGGGGATTGATGAGGTTTGCATCACATAACCTGGAATGCTTGTTAAGGATGATTGAGCTAAGGTCACTCTGCCAGCAAATGATAAGGTGTTTGCTTTCCAAGTGGATAGTTTCTTTCTCATCTTGTCAAAAACAAAGGCATAAGCATGTTTTGAGGGTCTTTGATGTAGCATAGGTGCATTTCTATGTCAGTACTTCTTTTTTTTTCTTTCACATTCATAGTACTTTATTTTTTATTTTTTATCAAGACACATTTATAGTACTTTATTTGTGAGGTACATGTGCTGCCAATATTTCAACATGAGTGTAAACCTGATAATAGTGTAAACTACCACAAGGAGACCAAGCCCAAGTGGGTTTAGCTTCTGCAACAGTTAGGATCTGCTACCGGCCCAACAAAAGTGTTGCATAATGACAACATAATAACTCTCGAAATGAGTTTTTGTAACAAACCGAAACTCAAATAAAATGTCACTTATTGAATAATGAGTTCTTTGAAACGGCCCAAATTTTATAAAGAGAAAGTCCCACTATCGTATACGAGATACTATTATAAAAGAACAAACCTGTGAGGCCCAATCTATTATGCCTATGCCTATGCCTAAAGCATAAATATCTCACGTGAGCATTTAGCTATTGACTAAAAATTAACATTGTCAAGTATAATAAAAAGTATTTTTTCCAACAGAGCAAAAAAAAAAAAGGAAAATTTCAATATAAAAGAGAAGCTTAAAGAGAGGGCCTACTTATCCCATGACTTCTTCTCTACTTGAAGATTCCATTACTTATTATAATATCCATTATTAATTTAATGGTAAAACTTTATTTGACTGATGATATCTTCTATTCAAATGAAAATAATTACATAGACATGCATTGCACACGTGTAACCTTAGTTTTTCACCTCCCTTTCAAAATAGGACATATAATTATTGCTGGTTGCATTCCTCTACTCCCTTTGGTTATTTTTTATAGGAAAAAACTTAGGTGATCTATGTTGTTTGTACTATTCACCAATTATAAAATATTGTTACATAGATTAAATTTTTTCTTTAAATTCAAATTTAAAATGTTCCTATTTTTTCTATTGGTTAATGAATCCATGTGTTGAATTGTGATAGGAGAAAAATAAAAACTACACACAACTAACTATACCTAAGTTTCGTCCTTATTTATATCTTGCTGGTAAGAGGCGGTGTTGAGTAAGCAACAGTTGTGATGCTTATCAGTTATCATATTCATATATGCTAAATTACTAATACCATGTACTACTTGCTTCTCCTATTGATGTTAAAAAAAGCTTTGAATTCACGTTGCAGTTTAGGCTTGTCACGTGCACGGTGGGACCACTTGAATTTATAAAATATCATTAGCGTGGTTTTACACAAAAGTAACAGCGGGATTAATTTAAGGAGGATGGGGATATATTCAAAGGAGATTAAGATTAAAAAAAACTAGGGAAAAATAAATAATATAAAGTTGAACATTTAAGGCATGATTATGTTACTACATGTCGGGACAAGGGAATGCACGTGCGTCGCCGAAATCATCGTTTGCTGCATTTTTGAAAGAAAAGAAGGATGCGGTGCACGTGCCTACCAGTCAATGGTCAAAAGCCAATGCTTAAGCTTTACAGAAGGAAAATGAGAACGATGATTAGGATCCCTTGGTCCCAGTCCCAATCAAAGAATCCACCCCCCTCATCAACACCGTTTTACAACTTTAATCACATCCCTAATGATCATGGTTTTCAATAATGAAAATATGTGTATCTTAAGAATAGGTTTGGCTTTTGTCAAAAAAAAAAAAAAGTTTGGCTCTAGTATGAAAAGTATTTTTCTTTTCAGTTTTCTTATTCGTTTTTTCTTTTAGATTTTTTCACATCATATTTAAGTATAAGACTAATTAGTTTAAGTATGAAATAATATTGTTAGCCATTCTTCACAAGTCATGTATGCTAAGACCTAAACTTTCGTTGTCCCACAGAAATACATTTCAATTTGCTATTATGCCCGATTCGTTTGTAAATGAAAGATAAGGTTTTTTTTTTTTTTTTTTTTTTTTTTTTTTTTGGGATAAGCATGGTTTTGAATGAACTTTTGACAAAACTTGACTAAAATATTGTGGTGTTTTTTGTTTTATTGTTTTCGGTACACTGTGGATTGCAGTGTTGTTTTACAATATGAACATAACGTGTATCTCTTAAGACACTTTTCATCTCTCTTTATAAAGCTTTTATAGTTGAGGTGCAAAAAATAGTACTCGCATTATGATTTTATTAGATAACATATCACAAACACATAAAGAATTTCGTCTAATTTTTTTTAATAAATTTCATTTCCTTTCATAAAAAAAATTTTATTAACAGGTTAATTATAAATGCTAATATGTTAAAATTCATTTATTTTTAAATGAATGTTGCATATTTCTTCTTTTGTTTTTTTTCCCTTTCATTCTTAGTTTCCTGATATCAAAACATAGCTAAGGGTCGAGCTTCAAGTAATTGCACACGTAAGGAAAGGTTGCATAATAGAACTGGATGTTGTTGGTTTAAAAACGTGTACGTAAAACTTTAAACCATGCTTCTAAAGTCTAAAACAGTGGAACCCAAACTTTTTTGGTTTTCATTTTTAAATTTGATCTTTTCCACTGTTTCAAAGATGGGCTTAACTGCTCAATTAAATGTGAATAGATAACTTCTGCAGTTCAGGCATTTTCCGATTGAATCATTATTTGATATTTGTTTAATTAAGATTCAATTCAATCATCGATTTCATTTTTAAAAAATCAATCTTTTCTCTCATTAAAAAAGTGACACCCATGAAGAAGAGAAAGAAATAAAATACGAAGTTGCAATCAAATTGGTCATGACATAAAACACACAACCACGTTTTCATTTTAATATATTTAAAGTAATTAACATATACATTTAAGTATCCAAGTTGTAGAGCAAAGGCAGTTTGCACATTCCTTTTGTCTGGGTGCACCACGTGTGATGTCACGTGCCATTTTGAAAGGGGATAGACAAGAGCAAGCAAAGTTAGTCACCTCATTTGCAACTTGCAGCAGGTTGCTGCGTCAAGAGAATCAATCAAGTGCATTACTTAAAGCTAGTAAAAGGGATTGTGAAGCGTACCTCCAATCAAATTTTATATTCTCCAACAAATATTGGTATTATTGATTTGTGTCTACGTGTGGAGACTTGGACATAATTCAATAATCAATGCATGAAATATTATTGAGAACCGAAAATTCGATAGCTTTCTATGGATTATTGGATTATGATGTATCATACGACACAACGCTTTTGATGTTGAAGCATTTTGCTTATGTATATATAGATTGAAGTATTAAAGGTTTTATGCTTTAACTCGTGGAAAGAGCTAAGTGGCTGGCTACAGGGGCACTCCCTCCCAAGCCTCAAAGCATATCTTAAATTGGTTGAATAGTTTTTATGTATTTTTAATTTAGTCTATATAATTACCTATTTTTTTAAATCAATACTTATATTTGTAAATATTTTTAAAATAGTCCCACAGTTTTCGTTATAACACCATCAATTAATTAACTAACCTACTAAATGTATATTTGATTTATAGCTTGTATCCTACATACAAACCATGATTTGGTAGATACGACGTTTTACCTTATTTCGTATATGTTTGAGTTATTTGTAATTGAGTTTTGACCTAAAAACTATGATTTAAGCAGAACCAATAATATACTAATTTTTTTAAAAGTCATTGGTTAGATCGGATTGTTCGGGTTCAAATTTTTTGAATTTGATATCTGAACTAATTGTCTTCAGATTCAACATTTTAAACTTATCCTATGTGATGAATCGATCTAAACTATCAAAATCGACTTGATTTGGTCTAGGTCCATCGAATTAGCGGATTGAATCGAATCCGCTTACACCCTTACTAATAGAGTTGCCGTCCTACTTGCCGCCCTCCTTTTGGCAAGTCACGTGCCACTGCCACCCTATTACTGTAGGATACGGTTGAAAGAGACAGAGTGGACAGTTAACCTCCACTGTAAGCAAGTGGTCAGGTAAAGTGACTGATGTCCAATCACCAGTCACTCACTATGGGTCGAATTCATTTGTCAGGAAGCTTATAAATATCAGAGAGTATCACACAATCCACACATCGGTTATTAGGGTGTGTTGAAAAACTTATTTGAGCTTATGAGAATAGCTTTGAAAATAAACTTACATAAATAATTAATGAAAATAGTTTATGATACTTCTATATGCTTTTTTTACTTTATTTCAATAAGCTTGTCAAAGAAGCTTATTAAAAAAAAATATGTTTTTTTAGCTTATTATTTGATACAAAAACTTATTGCATAAGCACTTAATTAATTTTTTTTTTTTACTGAAAGACACTGTAACTCCATATTTTATACTTTGATACTTGTTCGACTCTTTTCCTAACTTAAGGACCAGAGTAACACTTCTCGCTGCGCCCAAAGCCACCAATCAAACTGATCAATGAGTCCAACCAACTAACAACAAGGTCGGCCAATTAGCCCAACAAGGAGATAGAGCAAGTAGATACCGAGAGATATCAGTTGAAGTGTGTTGATACTAAACAACACTTTAATTAATTATATCAAAATTTCATTACGAACATATATCACGAATGTGCTAATTCTATTGTTGAATTTAATTAAATAGAGTTTAGAGAGCATATATAGCTCAAGGATGGAAATCATCTATCTCAAAATGGTGGTAACAAGATGGGCATGATAAAGTCATTCACTGATCATTGACGTTTAAAAAGATGGGCATGGCCTTTCAATTATACTAAGTTGGCTGTTTACTGGTTAGGCGTGGAAGTGAAATACATAACCAACAAGAAAGGTAGGTTGCAAGCAAGTGGTCGGAAGAAGAAAAACAAAGATTAGCAGCCATAACATAACTGTGCCAACCAAGTGTCCCACCAACAAACGCAACGATAGGCCACGTCTCACGCAGTATAGTATCATCAGGGACCCATTACTCCCAAACAATATATAAAAGATAAATTAAAAACGTAATTTGATTGCGTCAATGTTGCACCGAACATCCAACAAATCACACACTAATACGTGCATGTATATCTCTTCGCCCTTCGTCTACGTGTGTCTATGCGTACTGCTTCCTCTAGTGAACAAAGGAGGGAGATCCGCTCATACGCAGACATGTTTGAGAGTTGAGAGCCAAGTTCTTCGTGGAAGAAGTAACAATGTAAGATCAAAAGTCAATTTCATGACTACAACTAATTATTCCGTTCACACATCTATGTTTAAAACTAGGTTTTAATTACATCTGCATGCCTTCCCTCCCTCTCCACTCGATCCGTGTGATAATCGACGATTCTATATTTCTCTTATATAAATACTAGTACATTACAATGAGGGACGGGTGGAGGAACCCCTCTGTGTGTTTTTATAAATAATTAAATATGCTCAAGAAGAATAATTTTTTTCTCATGTTTTTTTATAGGCATATGTTAGTATTAATGTTAATATTTTGTTAGTAGGTTGGATTTGAACCCTCTCCCTTCTTATCACTCTACTCCTTAAAGGTTTGAACTTTCAACGAATCTCACTTCAATGAACCTGATATTATTATTATTTTGTTTTATTATATTATTATATTGTTTAATTGTTATATATTATTAGTGTAAAGTTTTTTATTTTGCAAATAATCATAAATCATGATATGAGTGACTTTTAAATTAGTTAAAATAAGAGTCAAACATTTTTTAATGATATAACAATTTATGATTGGTTGACATGCAATATATAAAATGGAAATGCTAACGAATGCCCTAAGGGCACTCGTTAAGAAACCAAGAAAAGAAAGTTTGTATTGAGAATTTGTGTATTTAATTTTTGAAGAGGTGCAATACTTAGTTTTCCAATGAAAACTTGTTTTTTATGATTCCATGACGAGTGCCCGACCCTATATAAAATAATCTTTAAACTAATTGTACATCAATTAAATCCTCACTTGATCATGCAAGCAGTTATTATATAATGAACCGATTCATACGCCTTGTATAATGTATATAATCACTCCATTGATTAAATTTCTATTTATCGGAAAAAAAATCACTTCCATTGATAACATAAATTTCTTGACTGTATCTGTATGCATGGATCTGGTCGCAAACAACAAGGGGCGGTTGGGTTTATTATTGTAATTATATCAACCATAGTAAAGTACAGTTAAGTTTACTAAAACATAAGTGATAAATATATTCATGCATCTCATAATCTAAAAAATGAAAAGAAAACGGTGCCGGGTCCCAAAAATCTATAAACTTTACTTTAGTTCGAAATTCATTTATGATTTTGTTGTGAATGACATTTTTTATATCCTCTCTCATATTCATATCATTCAGTGCTTGAGCTAGCTATTTATTTATATTTTAATTAATAAAACTTCTTGTAATTAAATAAATTAAACAACAAGGTAATTAACACTGCATAAATAAATAGTTAACTATAAAAGATATAATTTGTCTCCCATCTAGTCGAGTTTGCACCTCACTGAATTTTATCGTCATATGCATCGTAATGGCTTGGTAACATTGCATCCTGTATAAGTTCTCACCGACCAATTCCACACCTCACACTACTAGAAATTCATGGATTACTTACGAATTTGCCTCCTAATTTTTTTCGAATGAATTTCCTGCGAATTTTACTGCAATTTTTCCTGAAATAAGGTTCTTTCCTATAAATTTAAATTCATAGGAAATTTTGACATTTCCCTCGAATTTAATTTCTTCGTAGTAGGAAATTTCCTACGGATTTTAAATTTCGCAGGAAAAAATTACGCATGAAGGTATTACCTATAGGTAGAAATTCGTAGGAAAATCCGCATAAAACCTGTTTCCTACTAATTTTTTAGGAAAATTTACAGGTAATCACAATATTTCTAGTAGTGTCACCTCATCCAACGATGAGTATCATTTTAAATTGTTGTTGCGGTGACGATTTTTATTAATTATATTGTGTTTATCCTCATATATAATGGACAATTTTAAGAAATTATGGTAAATGCGGGCACAGTTGCAATTACGATGTTGTTAGACTATCAAAATTATAATGTTGCAAAGTTTCCTTGCATGGCAAGGTTTCATGTGAGAGAGAATGTGAATAAGTTTGAGAGAAACCATGTGAGGTTTCATGTGAGTAACCAAAAAAACCACGGTTCTGGAAAACAAACCAGGGAGAGATACCAGTATGACCGATTTAATGGCTATGCAAAACAACCAGAAGATAGTCTCTTTAGTAAACCACCAAGAAGAAACAACCACTTTGACTACTTAGTTGGAACCACAGCATTCTTCTTCACTAACTTCCCAGATTCATATGGTAGGAATGAAATGGCGGAAGTCTTCTCCAGATTTGGCTTAGTATATGACGTTTTTATTCCATCAAAGAGAGACAAAGTAGGGAAGAGGTTCGGATTTGTAAGATACAAAAGTGATCAAAATCCCAAGGTGCTGGAGGAAAAACTAAGGACCATCAGGCTGGGTAGTTTTAGTCTAAAGGTAAATACACCACGATTTGAACGAGCTGAAACTTCTGCTAGGGCACATGAAAATATCCATAATGGTCAGCATCTACATGAGGGGCAATGGAACTGGAGAGGACATAATGGTAATCAGCCTTTTGGTGTAAATGGAGGGCTACCAAATAGAGGGTCTTCATATGCAAAGGTGGTTAAAGATGGGGTAGGTCCAAGCAGAAGAGATAACTTCGACCAAGAGCCTAGGAGATCTGGTAGAGTTAATGTAAAACAAAACCAAGAATGGAAGGGTTTGTCTGCTTTAATACCAGATGAGGATTTAATGTGGCTTAAGGATGCTTTTGTGGGTAAAACCTACAACATAGATTATGCATACCATATTAAGGATAACCTTTAAAGGGAAGGGATATTCAACATCAAAGCTAGAGTTCTTGGGGGGATGTCTGTGCTACTAACAGCAGAAGGGGACCGGAGTCTTTCAGAAATACTGGTTGAAGAAAGTGATACTCTATCTAAGTGGTTCTCTGAACTGAATCCTTGTGAGCCGGGTGATGAGGTCAGGCAGAGGCTCGTTTGGCTCAATATTACTGGGATGCCTGTCCATGCTTGGAAGGAAGAGGTCTTCAGGAGCCTTGTTCAGACGGTCGGCTCCTTTGGTTTCATGGATGTTGAAACAGCTTTAAAATCACGGCTTGATGTTGCAAGGATTTTAATCTCATCATCCTACCCAATGATCATCAATACATCAGTCAAGATCAAGATTAATGATATGGTCTTCACTATCAGGCTTATGGAGGACACTCATTTTGCAGCCTCAACCCACTTCTCTAGCTCGATGGATTCCAAGAATCTAGAAGAAGATAGCTCCCTCGGAACGGACTCTGTAATTGACAGCCTAATAGAATGCCCGGACACAGAGGCTTCCGGCGATGACGATATGGCGGAGGGGCAGCTGCTTATTGAGTATAATATTTCAAATTCAAATCCTGTAAAAGGTGGCTATCGAGGCTACAACAATTATGGGGAGCTCGAGGTGGGAGGTTCAGTAGTAGGGGTTAGGGGAAAAGAAAAATATGGTCATGGGGAAAGTTTTGCAGGAGAAGAGGCGGATTTAGCTGGAATTGCAGAATGTGTCAGAGGTCATTTCGGTGTGGGGCCTTCTGGAGTGATACCTGGATGTAAACTTGCTTTGGGGATTGATTGTATAAAAGGTGGGTTTGGTTACTGCATCAAAAACGGTCAGCAAGAAGGTGCACTTGAAGTCTGTGATACTACCACTTTGGGCCAGCAGAAATCAGGGACACAAGTTTCGGCCCATCAAAGTGTTATTGCGGGTCTATCACCTAATGGCCCAGCTGCTCAGGAAGCTTGCTTAGGCCTTCCATCTGTGGGTCTGGTTGGTGGGCCAGTGTCCAAGTTACCTACTATAATC
This sequence comes from Echinosophora koreensis, assembly GCA_035048595.1. Taxonomy (NCBI): domain Eukaryota; kingdom Viridiplantae; phylum Streptophyta; class Magnoliopsida; order Fabales; family Fabaceae; genus Echinosophora; species Echinosophora koreensis. Next base: position 2,161,517 of record JAPCYP010000003.1, read on the forward strand.
AACAAGAAACAAAGAAAGACAAAGTCAATGGTTGGGCCTGCATCAAAGGCAATCACTGTGTTGGACAAAGAGCAATTGAAGCTAAAATGTAAGAAGCCACTATCAGTGCATGGACAACCACTTCTAAAATTTCCAAATCTGGCGAGTTGGAAAATGATGGAAAAAGGGATCCTTCCAATTAAGGGAAAACAAAAAAGAAAAGGGTGTGGGAATGGCTCGTTTTCCTTGGCCAGTGAAGAAACAATTTCTATGTCACCTACAATCTCGCCCGGGGCAGTGAGTGTGAACAACAATATTCTCTCTACTGCACATTTGGGTGTTAGTGAGTCTGTCAGTAATGTAAGTGGTGACCTTACTATCACTGACAAGGCTGATGTTGGGCTGCGAGTAATCACAAGCTCGGCTGCTCTTGGTTCACCTTGCTCATCGTCAAATGGGAAACGGGTGGTCTCCTCTATGAGGAATTCGTCCTGCAGGTTGTGTGTTGAAGGAAATGCAGTACAATCAGGAGCTGCAAGCATTATGCAAGTTCCTGATTCCCAGTCTTACCAGGTAGGTGGCTCTTTTGGAATATCAGATAGTGATATTAGGAGATGTAATGGTAAAATAGTTTTATCAGTAAATGGTAATCAGGCACAAAAAATTTGGGGGTTGTGTAAGGAGTTAGGTGTGTCATACAAAGGAGAGGATCAAATTATGGTGAATTTGGTGGAGGAATTAGAAAACAGAGACAAGGCCGCCAAAGAGGGCGATAGGGTGAGGAGTGGATTGTCATGAAGATTGCATCAATTAATATAAGGGGTCTTGGGGGTAGGTTGAAGAAGGAAAAAATAAAAACAATGATCAGGGAGGAAAAGCTGGACTTTATAGCTATACAAGAAACTAAATTGGTGGAAATAAATTGTTCACTCTGGCAATTTTTGTGGGGGGACAATGAGGTAGATTGGGTTTTTGTTCCAGCTGAAGGAAGATCAGGAGGTCTTCTAAGTATGTGGAGTGCTTCACATTTTGGAATGATTTATAAATTCTTCGGGAAAGGATTCATAGGGGTGTGTGGTAATTGGCTGAGTACAAATAAGAGTTGCACGATAGTCAACATTTACTCTTCGTGCTTAATCGATGAGAAGAGGATCCTCTGGAGTACTCTTTTGATGTCCAAGAAAGGATTTGGTGGTGAGTTCTGGTGTTTGGCTGGGGATTTTAACTCGGTAAAAAATAGGGCAGAGAGAAGAGGTTGCGCTTTGAACTATCAGGAAGCCCAAAACAGTGAGTTCCAGAATTTTATAAATGATTTGGATCTTATTGACCTACCAATTCTTGGAAATAGGTTTACTTGGTTTAAATCGGATGGTTCCTCCATGAGCAGGCTAGACAGATTCCTGGTCTCTGAAGGATGGGGCTGTTTATGGAACTTGTCTGCTCAGTGGATTGGAAAAAGAGACATTTCAGACCATTGTCCGATTATTCTACAAGGTGTATCAGAAAACTGGGGTCCCAAACCTTTCAGGTTTAATAATTGCTGGTTAGAGCATAAGGATTTCAACTCCTTTGTGGTGTCAAGCTGGGAAGGAATAAAGGTTGAGGGATGGAAGATTTTCTCATTTAGAGAAAAACTCAAACTTCTAAAGGAGAAGCTTAAAGTGTGGAACAAGGAGGTCTTTGGCAACTTAGACAACTCAATTTCTACCCTGGTGGATGAGCTAAATGCCTCGGATGTGATGGCAAGCAACAGAAGGTTGGATGATGATGAGATTAGTAAAAGGAAACAAATCACAAATGATCTCTATCAAACTCGCCTTCTAAAAAATAACCTGTTGCACCAGAAATCAAGGTTAAAGTGGCTAAAAGAGGGAGATGCCAACTCTTCCTTTTTTCATGCTTGTGTCAATTTCAGGAGAAGGAGGAACACCATCTCAGCAATTCTTGTTGGGGACAGGTGGTGTGAAGGTGTGGCAAATGTTAAGAATGAGATAAAGTGCTATTTTGAGGATGTATATAGCGAGACCAACAGGCTAAGGCCTACTTTGGATGGTATTGAATTCAAACGTCTCTCCTCGGAGGATAATAATCTATTATCTGCTCCTTTCTCTCATGAAGAAATTAAAGAGGCTATCTGGAAATGTGATGGGGACAAATGTCCCGGACCAGACGGTTTCTTTCAAGTTTCTAAAAAGGTTCTGGTCTTCTATAAAAGAGGAAGTAAGGTCTCTGATTGATGAATTTCACACTAACTCTAAGATGCCAAAAGGAGTAAGTTCATCTTTCATTGTGCTTGTCCCCAAAAGGGAGAACCCTCAGAGGGTTTCAGATTTTAGGCCAATATCCCTTATAGGTGTCATCCATAAGTTAATCTCTAAGCTCCTTACAGCACGCCTCAAGAGGGTTATTGGTCCTTTAATCTCCTTAAACCAGTCTGCTTTTATCTCAAATAGACAAATTTTAGATGGGGTGCTTACCATCAGTGAAATTGTGGATATAGCAAAGAAAAAGAAAGATGACTGCCTGATCTTCAAGGTTGATTTTGAAAAGGCTTTTGACTCCATAAACTGGGGTTTCCTTAGAAACATGATGGTTAAAATGGGCTTTAATGCTAAATGGCTTTCCTGGATGGAAGCTTGTGTATTTAATGGGGATATTTCAATTCTAGTTAATGGAAGTCCTACAGAAGAGGTGAAGCTAAAGAAGGGCTTAAGGCAGGGTGACCCTTTATCCCCTTTTTTGTTTCTGATAGCCATCGAGGGTCTATGTGGTTTGATGCAAAAAGCGATGACCTTAGGCCTTTTTGAAGGGTACAATTTCCAACAATCCCATAGTGTTTCTCATTTGCAATATGCAGATGACACTCTGTTAGTTGGTAGAGCATCCTTTGGCAACCTATGGGCTATGAAGGCTGTTCTTAGGAGTATGGAACTAGTGTCGGGCCTCAAAGTCAATTTTCACAAGAGCTGCTTATATGGTGTTAATGTGGGAGGGGACTTCTTATCAGCTGCCTCCAACTTTCTGAGCTGTAAACAAGGATTACTGCCATTCACTTATCTTGGACTGCCAATTGGGGCTAACCAAAGGAAGGAATCAACATGGGAACCAGTGATATCAGTAATGAGGAAAAGGCTTTCAAAATGGAAAAGGAACAATTTATCTATGGGCGGGAGACTGGTACTAATCAAATCAGTCCTTTCCAGCCTTCCTTTGTACTTCTTCTCCTTTTTCAGGGTTCCACGGAAGGTTCTAAAAACATTAGTGGGAATCCAAAGATCATTCCTTTGGGGTGGAAGTAGCTCCAATAGACGTATCTCCTGGGTAAAATGGACAAAAGTGTGCTCCCCAAAAGAAAAGGGCGGGTTAGGGGTTAAGGATCTTGACCTTTTTAATCTCAGTCTCTTAGGTAAGTGGAGATGGAGGATCTTGGTTGAAAATGAGGCAAGCTGGAAAGGGATTATAAGCTCTAGATATGGTGTGTTGGGGGGTGAAATTTTGCGAAGGGAGTGGACCCATAGGAACTCCTCACAATGGTGGAGGGACTTGTGTGGTATTGACCATAGAGACTCTGAGAACCCTCTTTGGTTCTCTTCGGAGTTGCGCAAAAGGGTGGGAAATGGTCGAAATACATCTTTCTGGCATGAAGAATGGTTTGGTAATGAAAAATTAAAGATCTTATTTCCCAGACTTTTCTCACTGTCGGAAGATAAGGATTCTAAGGTGGAGCAATTAGGTTATTGGGATAGTGGTCGATGGAAATGGAAATGGAACTGGAGGAGGAACTTCTTGGTGTGGGAACAGGAACAATTCCAGATCTTCAATGACACATTAGTTGGAGCATGTCTCAATGCCTTGGAAGATGACTACTGGGTGTGGAAAGCTGAGGACAACAGGGTTTACTCAGTAAAATCGGCTTATGGGTTACTCCAAAAAAGGGTTTGGGATACTAGCTCCGGAAACAATTTAGACTTAGCCTTCAAAAAATTCTGGAAATCGTGTGCTCCCTCTAAGGTGTTAGTCTTTTCATGGAAGCTTCTGTTAAACCGCCTGGCTACTAGACAGAACTTGCTTATTAGATCAGTCCTACAAAATGAATCCCAAACTCAATGTGTCTTTTGTGGGGCTCTTCATGAAACAGTTGAACACCTCTTCTTGGAATGCTCTTTCTCGGGTAGAGTTTGGTCAAACATTTATGTTTGGATAGGTTCCACTCTTCCTTTGCCAAGTGAGATTGTCCAACACTACCTACAGCATGGTGACATCTTCCGTGGGGTTAAGAATAAGATATTCAGACATCTAATCTGGCATGCTACGGTTTGGTCACTATGGCTACTGCGTAATGACATCATTTTCAATAAAGGAAAGCCTTTTCTTTTGGATATCACTGACTTGATCAAAACAAGATCCTGGTCGTGGTTGTCTGCAAGTTCTACAAATTTGGATTACAATTTCTCTGATTGGTGCCTTGCCCCTCTAAGTTGCTTGAGCTGAACCATATGTTTAATTCTTATTTGTTGAGCAAAAGTTTCAGGTTCTTATTCTGCACAGCAATGGTCCTTGGTTGTCTGTCATCTGATGCCTTCTGGAGGATTCTTTCTACCTTAGTAAGGCTGGTGGCTTAACTAAGTAGGATTAGTGGGTGCTTGTCTTTTGTGGTTTCTTTTAAGACTGAAAACTGGAAGTTTTTAATCCATACAGTCTGCTACTCGGTTCTCTATCTGGTTTGTTACCTCTTTGTGAATTAATCCTGTTTCCGTTGGGAAAAGAGAGGGCGCCTTATCAGTGTGAGTGTTCTTGGAGGGTTTTTCCCACATATGAGAGGGAGTGCAAGAGATTGAGTGCTTAGGACTATGACCCTTGTGGTCTACAGCTTCTCTTCTAACATATTATTATGTCATCTTATGTCTTTTGCAGGTGTTTTCGGGAGTAAACAGGATTGCTGCCATTTTTGTTCTTTTGGGCCTCGTTTTTAGGCAAATCATGAGAGATTCATCCTGGTTTGGGGCGTTTTTCAACCACAACCATGCATCCCTACTACTTGTTTTAATCAGCTGGTCCCTCCTACAGTCTACATATCCTCTAACTTTTATTATAGCTGCTCTGCTGGTTGCTATCCGACAAGGATGTGCATGCTGGCCAGCTATCTCAAGTCAAAGTTTCTTATAGCTGCAACCTGCTCTTCTAAACGTTTGGTTCTGTTTCAAAAACGTGGGCCAATAATCCTTCATCTTGTGTGCTCTAAGCTGATGGATTCTTTGACTTTGGTATATTTGGTTTTATGGTATTTTGGGGCATTGGCGTTACAAACTTATTCTGATGGTGGATAATTTGACTTTGGTTTAATAGGGGCACTTGTAAAACTCTCTTCTTTTTGGCTACCTGTCATTTCCTTTAAGTTAGGCTATTATATCTAGTTAAGGCTTCATGTTGGCTGCTTTTGAGTAGCTATGGATGTATTTTTATTTTTATTATTATTTTTGGGGTTACTTTGTACTTTTGATTATGCTTCTACTCTCAAGAGGCAGAATCAACTTTACACAGTTTTCCCCATTCTTTCCTCTGTAAATGGGTTGGAGCACCCCAAGTACTTCATTCTAATTCATTTTTGCTTACCAAAAAAAAAATTATAATGTTGCAGTTTCAATTACGATCTCAGCCCTCATTTGAAAGCTCTAACACAATGCAACTTTCACTGTTTGAGTCGGCAAAGGAAGAAGAGAGGAAAGAATTGTTTTAAGTGGGAACCGCAAGAAAAAGTCTCCTCGCTTTTGAAGAGTTTTTTATGGGAGAAGAGAAAATATTTTGGGATGCTAAAACTTTAATTAGCCTTTTATATTTTCAAGAATAAGATAAAATTATTGTTATTGTTATAAGGATAAAAATGAATTTATACTAAAACTTAATTTTTCTTTATATTCAACATCATTCCCTTTTTTCCCCTCAATCCAAACAATCTAAAAGTTTACTCACTTTCTATTCATTATCTTTTCTCTCCTACTTCTTCTCATATCCAAACATACCATAAGTATCATGGTGGTTGGTTGGACGTTAGCTATTGTTGTCATAGTGGGTGGGGATGGCAACGGGGAGAGGCAGGTACACGTAGTAGTCCTCGTCACCCACCACGCCAGATGGAAATCTGTCTCTTACTCACCCTACACCTCTCGGGTATCTGTAAATCTATTTTTTAGTAGATTTTATATGAATATTTGTGGTTATCATGGATATTCATAAACTAAAAAAAATACAAATTTAATAAAATTTAAAAGAGCAAACAATTGATCTTAACATGTTGCAAAAACTAAAGGCGAGCTCAAGAAAATAAAGGCACCAATATGCTCATACAAAAATGTAAAACAATCTTAGATAGAGTCTCAAATCCAAATTAAACCATGTTGAGGCAATATAATGTAGTCGTTGAACACATGGTACTCCCTAGTTGCTATTTCATTCACAAATAGTACAGTACATAACATATAAAGTGGGAAATTTAGAAAACAATAGATAATGATCCAATAATCAACGAATCTCACATCAATAAGAATCATTTGTTCTTTATAGGTATGGATATTTGCGGATACATGTACCTCAATATCTGTCCGCCCTATTAATAATTGAGTAGAGAAAGTACCCATTTATTTTATCTGTGAGTACTCATTAAGCTATCTACCCTATACCCATTAATTGCGAGTTTTATCCATGAATATGAATAAAATTGTGCATCCCTAATTAGTGGGGGATGAACTAAGATGGCGACACTAGTTGGAGGGAATAGGTTGGGATTAAGAATATAAAGTTGGAAGAGGACCTGGGTAATGAAAGAAAAGCTTTGAACTTTCTATGTAAATGGCAACAACAATAGTGTTTTACTTTAGACCATCATTTCAGGTTTACATGTCATATTCCTGAACCTATCATTAGAACGAACCTTTGAATGGGTTATTATTTGGATTTCATTCGAACTAATTCAATCACTTGAACCAAACACAAAAATATTAAGTTTAATTGAGTATCAGAGTGTATAAAAGCTAGTGTAGGAAATGTAATAACAAGAGTAGGAAATGTACAATTCAGTTAGACAATTAGTTGCAAGTCAGTTACAGAGTAACTGAAGTGAACCTTTGTATCAAACCTTATAAATACAGCTCTGCTGTATTCAGTTCAATGAGATGAGAATTACACTTTACTCAGTTTATGAATTCTCTTTGTATTCATCTATTCTTGATTTCTGTTATGGTATCATGAGCTAGTCTCGAGCCTAGGGTTTATTTTTTCGCTCGAACCTTCGCTTCTTTGCATTCATGACGGCGACGAATTCTTCTGATCTTGTTAATGGCGGATCTTCGTCATCCATTCATACAACCTCCTTCGCACCAGCTCTATCAATTAAACTTGATGATAAGAATTTTCTGCTGTGGAGCCAACAAGTTGAAGGTGTGACACCCTTCTACTCCGCATGTTATAAGGCATTTAATATAAAAACAATTAAAAAGAAAACATGCATTTTAATGAAATAAATAAAATATTTGTCCATGGGTAGAAAAGTCCCACATGAACCAGTTACAACGGGAAAAATAAAATAAGTTTAAAACAATTAAAATATCACAAAGAAATAACCATATCCCAACCCCGATGTCACATACAGAGCTGGTATAACCGTTCCGGAATAAAATCCACGGAATTACAACTGAAAACTATAAAACTAACTGAACATAAACTAGCCCTAACTATGAGTGGCGGCTCCTCAGAGTCACTCCTCTCCGGGCTGCTCGTCATCCTCTGCAAAGTGCCAATCAGGCCAAACACAAACAAACAAACAGATATAGGGAGTAAGAATCATGTAAACATATTAGCTAGGAAGTAGGAAGTAAAGTAAACACAAACAGACATGGCACCAACATACACCAACAACATCAACATTCAACATGTTATGTAGTGCAATGCAATCCTACTCCGCTAAACCAACAATGCATGTGGATCCACTAAACTCGGGATGGACGACTTCAGAGTTAAATATCCACATTGAGAATCTACTCAACGCCGGAGAATCTACTCCTTGGATAGCCAACGCATCAAACCAACGAATGCCTCGTCACGGGGGCGCTAGGAGAATCTACTCCAACCGTGGATGACCAGATCGCCGTACTCTAGGACGACCTCCACTATGTCGAACATCCCTAAACAACATTTTCGATGCAATGCGTATGCAACACAACAACAACGGCAACACCACCTCCATAACTCCAACGGAATTGACCGAAGATAACAGCGGAATCAATCGCAACAACTTGCCTCGCGGAATCTACCTGAGGACTTAAGCAGAATCAACCGCAGTACCTGGGGCAAACTCTCGGTCACCAAGGTACAACAACAATACCTTAGAACCAAACCACGGGGTCAAGGCCTCCTTGGCCAAAAAGCACCAAGGCACAGCTCATCAGCTTGTGGCACCCAAAAGGGCATCGACTTATCAACTTAACACCTCACCATCTCATCATCTTTAATTATCTTTAGTAACATTAGTCAAATTGTCTAATCAACTTATCATCATTGGGGAATGGGGTTTAAAACCCCTTAAAGTCCTTTAATTCTGTTCTGTCTAGGAGGGTTGATCACGGTTGTGCTTAAACACGTGAGGGGCGTGCTCCCCTTTTGAAGCACGGTCATGCTTCTTATTGAGCATGGTCGTGCTCTTTGTCCAGCACGACCGTGCTAAACAACGGACCATCTTCCCAGAATTCAATTGGGAGCACGGTCGTGCTCCCTGTTCAGCACGGTCGTGCTCATTGTGCGACAGTGCTGTTCTGGGCAGGAACAGAGGTTGAAACTTAACCAATCTTTTTATGGTTTTAATCCCTTTAATCCTAAATCCATTAACACGATTTTTAAGGGTTAAACTCAGCAACATTATCAACATCAACTCAACAGTGGTATCAACCAACAACATCCTCATGTTCATAGTCATTCCAACAACATAAACTCAAACCAAACATTATGAACATAGGCATAACATGTTAACAATCACTAACATGTTATCAGAATGATCAACGAATCATACATATAGAAACAGATATCCATACAAACAAACCGGGGTTATGGGAACTCCTTTACTCTACTCTAACCCCGAGCCTATGATTACACTACCCTTCTCCCCATACCTGGATTGAAGGTAACTCCTTAACAGCGTCCTAAACAGCAACCGGTTCCTCCCCCAAGACGGCTCGACCTCAAACAAAACCTTGGATCAACAGAAACACCAACGATTAGTTCCCCATTCAAAATAATGAAAGGAAACTAAGAAAGGGGAAGGAACGTTGCCTATATAACTAACACGGATATGCTAACAGTCTCCCGAGGCCTCCAACGCTCACGAAAATGCTCAAGAAGGAGGGAAAAAAGATGAAACTCGCTCTGGCCGCACAAGGTGGCTGCTGCACTTACAAAATAGGGTTAAACGTTAAACCCTCAATTCTTCTCACGTATATAACATTCGGACCTGAGCACGATCGTGCTCAACTTAGCGTCACGAGACGCAGTCAGCACGTTGAGCACGGGCGTGCTCAACTTAAAATAAAAAACACGCTCCTGACATTAAGTACGGGCGTGCTGACTAATGAGCACGGGTGTGCTCATGTACCAGAAAGGGACTTTTAGCCAAAAATCCCACTAAGCCCTCGAACGATAAATCTAACTTAATAAAACCAGCTTAATAAAATAATTCCAAAAAACAGGGTGTTACAGAAGGTGTGATTGCTTCTCATAGACTTCACAGGTTTGTGGTTAATCCTTCAATTCCTGACAAATACAATTCTGAAGCTGATCGTATTCAAAACAAAATTTCGGATGCTTATGATAAGTGGTTAGTTCAAGACCAAATGTTATTCACATGGCTATTTTCAACACTTTCTGATTCAATTTTACCTCGTGTTCTTGGTTTTAAACACTCATGGCAAGTTTGGGACAAGATCCACAAACATTTTCAAGCGCATCTTAGGGCAAAAGTTAGACAATTTCGTTCTGAGCTGAAGAGTATTAAGAAGTCGAATCACTCAATTTCTGAATATGTTCTTCGAATCAAGGCAATTGCAAATTCGCTACTTGTAATTGGGGATTCAATTACTGAGCAGGACCAGATTGATGCAGTGCTTGATGGTTTACATGAGGACTACAACAACTTTGTGATGATGGTATATGGCAGGCCTAATTCGCCTTCTCTATCAGATATCGAGGCTCTACTTCTTGTCACCAGTGCAAAATATACAATAAACGGGAAAGGTTTACGTCAGCTAACCAAAAGTTAGACCTTAAAAAGGAGGCGGTGGCAGTTTTATAAATATCAAGTTCCCTTAATTCACTTTTAACGTCAGTTGTTATAAGGATTGACGTTAAAAGTTAAGTGACTCACTTTTAACGTCAGTTCTATAAATGATTGACATTAAAAATGAACCTTTCATTTTTAGCAACTATACGTTACCCGCGAACCTTTCACTTTTAGCAACTATACGTTACCCTCGCACCTTTTACTCACTTTGTTCTCTCTCAAACCTTCTCTTCCCTAACCCTTCCAACTGATCTCCTCTCCACCGCGTGCTCCTCTCCATCGGTAGTTGTTAAGTCTCTAAAATGTCTGTGTGTATTTTCCTAAGTTTTGATGAAAACTAAACATTGATTAATGATTTAATTAACCTATTTTGTGGTTGCTAACCTGTCTACTTAGTGTACAGATCAGAGAATAGCAAAACTCACCTGTCTGTCTACCTAAGTAACAACCTGTCTCTGCTCTGCTCTCAAACTCGTTTGAGGTTCTTTGTTAAGAACTCGAAGTACACGAAGCTTTTGGAAGCTGTCCCCTCATGCAGAAGACTCTGAATCTCTCTCTCACGCTTATCAAGAAATTCAGAAGTTCCCTCTCTCAAGCAACCTAGGAAGTCAGAGACAAACTTCCAATTAAAGAATGTTTCTAACATGCTTTATTCCCTAGTACTTTCGGTTATTACACAAGAAGGGAAATGTACTCTGCAAAAGTACAAAAGCATTCTGCACAACTCTGATTTGGCTACTACACGATGCATAAAGCCATTATCCTTCATGTTAGAGTACAAACAACGTCTCCATTGCATTAATGGCTGCCCAGAACGACTATATTGCATTTAATGAAGCTCTGCTTGAAGCCATCGTTGCAAGGAATGTCTCTAACGGATATTAAATGTTTGAAGGCTATAAATACAGAAGTCATTGAAGATGAACACATCAGAGATTACAAAGCATTAAAGAGCCATTACTCTGTTCATTTATTCATTCTGTATTCTTCAATCATTTGAAGTTATTACGCAGACTTTCCTAAGCTTTACATTTAAACCACTCTCTGAGTGTTAGTGAAAGATCTGTCTATCTGCAATTGTATTTATTACAAACCAAACTCTCAAACAAATTTGACTGAGCCTGAAAAGGCTAGGTGTGCAAAGAATACTTGTCTTAGAGCCTGAAGAGGCTAGGTGTGCAAACAATACTTGGAGTCTGTAACCTGATCAGTTATAGTGGATAAATCTTGGTGCTGCCAAGGACTGGACGTAGTTCTTTGTGTTGAAGAGTGAACCAGGATACATCACTCTGTTAATCTCTCTTCCTTTAATCTCTTTAGTTGTTTTGATTATATATCATCTGCATTCTAACTAAGGGGTTAAAACTGTTTTTGTCAAGCTGGTTTTCATCTGTATGCTTGTGTTGTTTTCTGTGAAAAATACAACAGACAGGTCACCTGTCTGTGTAACCTTTTTACACCTGTCCGAACCTAGCTTCTGTGTGCGAAAATTTTTTAACTTTATTTTAATTTCTGATAAACACAATTCAACCCCCCTTCTCGTGTTTATAGTTGTCTATTTCAGTCGGTAGTAGTTATTCTCTTTCTCTCGCTCTATCTCCCCTCTCCATCATGTGCCCTAACCCTAATCTTTCACAACTCCCTCTCCCATCTTTAACAGGTTCTGAACCGAGCACGGCCAACATTACTCGAGCGTCTTTCCATCTCCCATCTGTGAGGTATTGAACCATAATATGAACCCTAATCTCTTCACTTTTTTCCTTTTCTTGTCTTTCTTTTCAGTTGTTAGAACTTACTTGTAGAACCTTTGTTTTTCTCAATTTGTGTATGTTTGCATGTGGGATTTTGGATTAGTTGGAACTGTTTCTTGAGGCTGTTATGTTCCTATAATTTAGATATGGGCTGCATTTTTTATGTTAAGTAAATTTGGGAACGCACAGAACTGTACTGAACTGTATGTTGTTGCTTGTTTAGGGAATGCACTGAACTATATGTTGGTGCTGCGAGTTCCCTTCCTCACACCTGTTCTTCTCTGTGACAATTTAAGTGCAGTGTTCCTGTCCCATAATCATGTCCTGCATGCACGTACTAAACACATGGAATTGGACATTCACTTTGTTTGGGAACGAGTCGTGTCCAAACAGCTGCTGGTGCAACATGTTCCTGCTTCTGCTCAACTAGCAGATTCCTTCACTAAGCCACTGCCCTCCACTCAGTTTTCAGTACTCAGAAGCAAACTCAAAGTGCTTGCTCTTCCACAACCACCTTGAATTTGCGGGGGGCTATCAGAGTGTTTAAAAGCTAGTGTAGGAAATGTAATAATAAGAGTAGGAAATGTACAATTCAGTTAGACAATTAGTTGCAAGTCAGTTATAAAGTAACTGAAGTGAACCTTTGTATCAAACCTTATAAATACAGCTCTGCTGTATTCAGTTCAATAAGATGAGAATTACACTTTACTCAGTTTATGACTTCTCTCTGTATTCATCTATTCTTGATTTCTGTTATTGAGTTAGATTAGTTTGGAGCATCGATGGTACATCTTATTAAAATTGTTATTTGTCGTTTTATGGGACCGATCATGCTATGTCGTCACTTTTTATTTTATACTACTTTAGCAATCTTCTACTCCAATTGTGTAACTCCAAAATTTAAACAAATGCTTTCAACAAATTATCCCGCATTTTTATTTACATTGAATCTCTATTATTTTTCCTCACTTTTTCTATTGGGTTTTTATATAAGATCCAATTACTTATAAATGCATTTGCCCTTATATGTAAATGTCACATCGTCTTATTCCAATAGTATAATATAATATGAACTAATTTTTATCTTTAAAAATTAGTCCGGAGCTGCTCTTAGTAGCCAGGTTTAGCCAAAGCCATATAAAGCCCCATGTAACACACTACATAACATTTGAAGACTATTAGCGATTAGTGTGACTCAACAAATTCTCATGCATCCATGAATGAAAATTAGGTTGAATTAATATGTAGGTCCTTGAATTATTTAGAAATTTTCAAATGGGTCCCTACACTTTCAAACTTTGTAATTGAGTTCTTGAACATATAAAAAATATTAATTGGATCCTTCGAACACTTTTCCGTTAATGTTTCCTTAAGTATTCGCTAAGTGGCTATCCACTTGTGGTTTGTGGGTGTCTGAAATTTTTAGAAAAATCAAATAGGTCCCTATACTTTTTGGTACCTTAATGAAATCATAATATAAAAGTGTACGAGGACCCCGATTACAAATTTTTTATGTGTTTATGAACCAAATTATAAACTTTTAAAGTATAGAGACCTATTTGAAAATTCTCAAATAGTTTATGAACCTACAAATTAATTAAACCTTAAAATTAACGATCTTGCTAACGATTATGAATAAAAAGAGGGGTTAAGTTTATATTACAATATAAAATACAACATTTTTATTAATTTCTAATATAAAGTTACCTTATTTAATTTTTTAACTAGTGTCCCGAGGTAATTGATTAGCATTTGACAAATGAATTTATTTAAGTTTTAAGTTCATACAAAGGGCACTTGCTAACTGGTACGTTAAGGCATTGGTTAAATAAAATAAAATTATAGAGTTTAATTGAAATGTATTGTTAGTATAAAACTTTTTATAGTGTCAACTAAATCGAAAATCATGAAATGAGTGATTTTTAAAGTAGTTAGAATCATACTCAAATATTTTAATATCTTTTAATGATGTGTCAATTCCTATTTGATTTATAGTGTAAAAAATTTTTATACTGACAATATATCAATTTAATCTAAAATTATGTATATTATTCTTAAGGGAAATGCTAATCAGTACCCTTAGGGCAGGGCACTGGTTAAGGGATTGAAATTGTAAGTTTTTATGTGGAAATGGTGAAGTTATTACCTTGAACACTTGAATTTTGAGTTTTCCAATAAATTATTTCCTCTTTTTGATTCCTTAACCAGTGCCCTAACAAGACCCTATTTTTAAATGTATTAAATATATCAATTTTCAATAAAATTTATTATTTTTTTAACCAGCGTTAAGGCATGAGATGAGTTAGTATTTGCCTTAAAATAATAAATTGGTTTAAATAAGTTTTTAATCCCTACAAAGTTTATCAATTTTGGTTATAGTCCCTGTAAAATTTTTCCTTAGGATTTCATCCCTGTAATTTCAAAAAATTTGTAAATAGTTCCTACTGTTACCTCTGAGTACTAGAAATCATATCAGATGAAAAAATTTGTCAATTTTAACCATATCACCTTAATGTATGATTTTTTTTTAAAATTTTTAGCTAAATTTTGGAGCAAGTCAGACATAAGCAAAGATTACATCGGTACCTCTGAATACAAGATATCATACAAAATAGAAGAATTTTGCAATTTTAACCACATGTCCCTAATGTATGATTTTGTTTGTATTTTCTCGTCAAACTTCATAACAAGTCGGATAGTAAAATAAATTATTTCGGTACCTCTGAGTACTAGATAACGGGAAAAGGTAACAATAAGGACTATTTACAAATTTTTTGAGATTACAAGAACGAAATATTAAGAATTTTTTTTACAATGATGACTAAAACAAAATTGATGAACTTTACGGACAAAAACTTATTTAAACCTAATAAATTTTAATTAACATTGGATGCTTGGGATGCGTAGGTGCTGCCGGTCTAGATGTGGTGAAACGCAGAGGATGATGCGTATTCATCGGCACTGCTTTATGCGCTCATGTTTCCCGGCCCGATCCAAGTTTTTATCTCAAATAAAAAAGTGCCACAGCCATATAGCATAGTATAGTATAGTATAGTGTATTAATCTTGGTCTTATGCTATAGCTAGAGGGCGATAAACGTAGCAAATCACTACTCTCATGCTTCCCCTTTTTTCGGTCACTGGTCTAGCACAGTGTGCGTTGCACTTTGCTTTTTAATTTGTGCACAGAAACTTGATGTTGCCATTTCTTCGGAGCTAGCAGGCAAAAAGGGTGCTTGATGTTGTGCCTAGGGAGCAATGTATTGGCCTCCCGTCTCATCGGTTACTCCACTGCTAGCTTTGAACTTTGACTAACAACGGTTATTAACTATTCCTCTATGTTATTATTATAGATAGATAATTACCCACTTTGAGTATTTTATTGCTTGCCTATTAAATTAATTAATCATGCTGGTGAAGTATATTATGGTAAATCAGAAGGAAGGAAAGCGTTTCAGTGGCTTTTAAGATATATGATATGATGCAGGGTTCCTGTTTTGAATGTTTCTTTTAGCTTTTGTTTGATTGAATTGATAGTCATCATCATATTTGCATTAAGCTCAGTTGAATGTAATGATGCTTTGCTATGTGAGAAGGTAAGAGAAGTTTCTTTCGTTGAACAAAAATTTGCTCTTTATATCAGTTTTTACTTTAATAAACAACAATGGTAGGAATGCCCCGCTTAATAACTAAAAGTTGGAATGTATGAGTAACATATCCCCCCCTCCTACCCATCCTGGGGGGTGTTCATCGTTCGGATCGATTTTAAGCTAAAAAATCATCCGATCCAATAATAAAAACAACATGTGATTTGTATTGGATTGGTTTGCTTCCTTAACAAAAATCTGGTTCAATCTAATCAAATCAAATGCGATTTGATTGGATTGGATATTTCGGTTTTTGTCGTACTTTATTTTTCTTTTATGTCAAGTATTCTTTCTACTAATTTAATAATGGACAAATGATAATCTTCATCTTAATTTGAGAGTTTGAGAAAAAATAATTATTGATATTTTTTAACATGTTCTTTTATGTTAAATCTCTATATTTACTCTCACTTATCCTATTAGTTTCCTTCAATCGGCTACAAATAAATTGTATCTAATTATTTTTCAAATTTACTTAATTGATTTCATATTTTTTATGTTTACTCAATCAAGTATATATATGTTATGCATCAAAACTTTTAGCAAAATATAACTTCAAGATATTAATATTTATTCTAAATAGTCTCATATATATTATTCCAAAAAAAATATTCAAGAGAATGGGGGATATAAAGTATGAAAAACATTGTTTAAGTATGAGTGATAATATAATTCTAAAAATAATAGTATATGTATATAATAGATCGGTTTGGATTGGATTTCACAAGAAGATCCAAAATCCGATCCAATCCAATAAAAAAACGATTTTTTTCGGTTTTCTGTTTTTCAATTCGGTTTTTGTGGTTTGAATCGGTTTTTTGGCAGTGCACTCAACTATAAATTGTTTCCAAAGCACTATATATTTTAATCTTCACTTTTTTTTTTAATTTTGACAATTGTGAAGTAAATTAAAAAAATTATTTTCATGAATGCTATGACTCCGTCATTGATATTCTGCATCCGATCACACAGGAACACATTAGTTGATGGGGATGTAAGTTGTGGCCCGGACAATATATCTCTTTAATATTAAGAAATATTTACTTTCCAAATATTACTATTCTTTTTTTCAAATAAATACCAATATGTAACACTAGTGTTCTTGTTGATAAGGAATTATTAGAAACTACTGAAAAAAGAAAGTTTGGTTTTGATAATCTAATAGTGTAATAGTGTAATGTTTTTTATACCATTGATTAATCATAAAATATTCTATTATGACTTTTAAGGTAGTTTTTTTTATTTAAAAAAACTAAAAAGGATATTCATTCATAAGAGTTAAACATTTTTATGATGTAAAAATTCATGATCGGTTAACAGTGTAAAAAATTCATTACATTACTAGTGCATACCAATTAAATCCAAAAAATATTATTAAAACTAAATACATATATAATCCATTTCAAAATGTTTAAGAAATTTTTTTTTATGTAAAATTAATTAACATGATATATTATATTCTACTTAGACAGATATAAATTATTTCAATTAAGTTTTTTTAATACATAAATTATTTCAATTAAGTTATAGCAATAAACTAAAACAAATATGTATTTTTATGAAAAAATCGCATTGTTTTCATTATTGCTGACACCAATTACCCTTCAAAATTAGCTTTGAGTCATAGTATGAATACATTTGCTACATATTATTTGAGGAAAAAAAATCATTTTTTTAAAGTAAAAACCATTTTTAATGAGCTTGATTGTGTTTATTTAAGTGTTTCATAATTTAAAAAAAAAACATTTCTATGGTTAAATTGAAAAGCTAATTTCTATTATTAGCAAAAAAGAAAAGCACTAATTACTCTCAAAAATTGATTTTTGTAATTGTAAACAAATACAAAACAGCTTCTACTTTTCTTTAAAATCTCTAAGATATAATATTTAAATTATTGAATGTCAAAATCATTTTCTTTTTAATCTATCACAAACGGGTCCTATATTTTAATTCAAAATTTGTATAGTATAAACCAACATACAATAATATAAAACTGAAGCAATCATTTTATGCGAAGTAAACTAAACTCCTTCATATTTTATCCACCGTACAAAAGCTCTTTTATCAAAAGTGACAATTTTTACAAGCTATTATTATTATTATACCAAACTAAGATTACTCAACCCATTTAGCCTTAACAAAGGACAGGTGGTATGAGAACAATCTTTCATTAGGAGATTATGATATAAATTAGGGAATTCCTATGGTACCCTCAAAGAATCAACTGATTTGGAACAGTTGCTTTTGGACCAATGGATAAGTAGTTATAAATTTAATGAAGTCAAGTCAATATTTTGCTTTTTAATCTGAAAAACTTTTACCTTTTACAGATTAGTCCCTAGTAATTAAATAAGTTTTTTACCTTTAAATTTTTATTTCTGATTATTTAAAATTTAAAAAACATGATAATTTTTTTAAAAACATGTTTATTGTTATTTTCCAGAAATTAGATCCCTACCATCATGAACCCTAATTCCCCATTCACCTCAAATTGGGTCGTCCATATCGTGAACTCTGTGGGTAATCCGAGGAAAGAGAATGTGAATAGAGAAGATTTCAACATCACAACAGTGAGGAATAGTAAAAGACATATAACAATGAAGGAGGAGCCTCACCTGCGTTTTTCTTGTGCTTTCAAACACAAACGTTTGGGTTCCCTGGTTCAGAGACTTTTAAATTTGGTTTGATAAAATAATGTACTTTATATTCTAGGTGATTCGTTTTTCAATTTTAGATAATTATTAATTAAAATAATTTCGGGTAAAAAAAATTAGTGTGGGATTAGATTGCGAAAAAGAAAGAAAGTGAAAGTCCTAAATAATAAATGAGATGAGATGATTTCATTAAATGCAACTTAGTAGTTATTGGTCCAAATAACAACTATTCCAAAACCTTTAAATTATTGAAGGTACCCTAGCAGCTCCCTATAAATTATACCTTAACCTAAACGACAGCATTTCGGATCTCAATAAAGTTACAAACTTAATATTAATTATAAGTTATAGGCAAAGTTATTTGATTGGTCCCTTAAGTTTATTTCTTTTTTCGATTTGGTCCCTAAGTTTATTTCGTGTCAAATAGACCCCTTAAATTTGGCCTAGGTGACAAATTTAAGCTTTCTTTTTTTTTTACCATTCCTCCAGAATTTGTCATATCCTGACTTACATGGCACTTCGAACCAACTTGAGACTTTTGATGTGTCAATAAATATAATAAATTAAAAATAAAAATAAAAATAAATAAAATTTTTTATTTTTATTTTTAATATTATATTCACTTCATCTTCATCTCCCCTTCTTCATCTCTCCTCTCAGTCCCCACTCGAGAAAGATGAAGCATTCCAAGGACACAAGCGGGTTTTCCAGTGACTCATTAGCTGATTTCGATTGCCAATTACCCTCCATCGTCGGACTCTACTTTTTCCGACCACCATTTTTCGGAGCAGGGGATTGGTCTGTTCTTCTTGCAGATGGGCTCCCACCCACGACAGATCTAGCTGCCCCATTGTCGATGCGTGAGACCGGTGACCTGGATCGTTGACCGAGTTATCGTCGTCGCGAGTCTGGTTCCTCGTCATCCCATTCCCCATTTGGTCTATGATCCGAACAACCTTCACAGACCCAACATTCCTTAGTCGGGGATTCCTTTGACCTTCTTGCCGATGATTTTCCTCTTCTGTCGCCGCCAAAGTCACCGGAGAAGGAGCGGTTGTTGTGCATTTTGGCGAGTTTCTTCTTCTTCATCTCTCGAATCGGTGATTGCAGTTGTGTACATTGGCGGATGATCTGTGAACCCTTTGGCGAGTTTCTTCTTCTTCATCTCTCGAATCGGTGATTGCAGTTGTGTACATTGGCGGATGATCTGTGAACCCTTTGGCTTTTGGGGTGGCTTTTTCTGCTTCAAATTTTGCGACTTTGCCTTCACTGTTTCTTCCTTAAGGGGACGGGGTGCTCTATTTTTTGTGGCTTTCACTCTGCAAATGATGGATCTTAATTGGTGTTGAATCCGTTGGTGATGTTACAAGCAGGAAGGAAGGAAGAAATGAGATGAATGGATTTAGGGTGTGTCCAATGAGGAGGGAGAGAAAAGGTGGGGATGGGAGCTGAAGAAGATGAAGTGAAGAAAATATAAATTTTTTCAATAATTTTAAATTATTCATTTATTATATTTACTGTCACATCAGCAGTGCGAAGTAGGTTCGGAGTCTCAACTCTCAAATAGGTAAGGAGATGATAGAATCTAAGCCTATGTTTGTCACATGAAGCTAACTTAATGGACCTATTTGACACGAAATAAACTTAGGGGACCAAATAGAAAAAAAGAAATAAACTTAAGGGACCAATCAAATAGTTTTGCCTAGATTATATAATTTTTTATCAGAATTACAAGATATATATATATATATATATAATAATAATGCTATTGAGAATATTTTCCTTCTGAGTGAATGGTGTAGATTCATAAGTGGATGGATTCAACTCACCATCTTACACTCTTTTTCTCCTAAATATTGATTAATTTAATAATCGATTATTGTTATAATCCATTATTGTGATAGGTATAGGGGTGTTATTTCACACACTGAGTTTGTATTAGGTTTTTAGGGGAGTTTTGCTTTCTAGCATTTTTTTTTATATAGGCGAATGTTAATATGTTAATACGTTAGTTGTTAATTTTCTCATTTGTCAATGATTGAACTTTGGAACTTCCACACCTCAAACCCTTAGCTCTTAACCACTTGAGCTACCCTACCCCCCTTCTAGCACTGCTTGTGCAATTGAGTAACTTCCGTCATTATTAATAAAATCTTTTGTTTTATTTAAAAAATTATTTTTATAATCAATTATAATACAATAAGTTTTATGTTTGGATATATTTGTCGAAAAGAGATTTTAGGATAATTAAATTTTTTTTTTGGTTGTGTATAAAATCACTTTTATATAGTAAACTACAAAAAATCGAGTATAAAATTATTTGTATAACTTAATAATATTTATTTGATGGTTAATTTTATAGGAATGAGAAGACTCTTGTTGGTTTCAGAGTAATCTAACCATTTCTTAAATAAGTTTCAGATTAACTTCTAGCTTATCGTCCCACTTAGGTAGCTCACATGATTGAGCTAAGGGACACAAGGAGCCTCCTCTTGGAGTGACAGGTGCTGAGTTCGAATCCCCCCTCCCCCATAATCTAACAACTAACATAAAAACTAACATTTGCCTATCAAAAAAAAAAAAAAAAACTTCTAGCTTATCTAGAAATAACTTTTTACTCATAAATATAATTGTTTTTGGAATTTAATCATTTTACCTAAAAAATCAACTTCCATTGAAAAATAGCTTTTATAATGAAAAGCTGGTTTTGGATAAATTTTAATCTTAACCAAACACCATTGAAAGAGATTTATTCCAAACATGTAAAGATAGATTGTATTATGAGTTTTAATTCGATGCCATGTTAGTGTAATATTTTTTATATTATCATATGTGTAACTTCAATTTCATAACTGGACCTGTCTTTTATTATTACATAAGACAATTACTATATTTTCTAATAATCAAAATATAGGTCGTCATTTTCTAATAATCAATCAATATAGGTCATCGTTTATTAGTGACCTAATCTAAAATCAACATTTTTCTTATGTTATGCATGTATAAACAGGTTCAAATTCACGGATGAATCTTGCATTTTGGTCTTTTTGACTAGACTAGAATATGAAGTATATGTTTACAAATGATTAGAGACGTTGCACCCATAGTTTCGATGCATTTGCAAAGGTCTGGGTTCTTGGAAGTTTATCTATTTCTATTGGCTAAGCATTTGTATATTTAAATTTACCAAACTTATAGCTTCCTATATCTGATTGAATATATTTTCTCCTTACAGGAATGCTACTGTCTCTTCCAACAAAAATAGTCAGAGAAATCTACATATTTCTCTCTCTCTCTCTGTTTTTTTTTAAAATGATTCATGTCAACCCAGGTGTCGACAATATGGTTAATGTGGACAACATCACTGCTTAATGTTCTTCAAGATTTTGTCCGTATATTTTATTTTTTTCAAACTATTTTACTGCCAAAACACATTTTGTGCATCACGTCTGGAGGAAATGATATATGGTTTGTGGCTGTATAAATTGTGTAGAAGTCTTATGACTCTTATATTGGATCCTTATAGTCACAAGGCTCTTATTTTGATTATGGTATACAACCACAAAATATATCAATGCCACACAACCCGTGCGTAAGCACGGGTATACAGCTAGTTAAAAGAAAAAACTATTATTTAATATTCAAGAGTCCTTCTTTCATCTCAATGTAGTGCCGAAGCAAATATATTTTGCCCCACACATAATTTTCACACATTTAAAAAATGCTATTATGTTTTTTTTAACCATTACATAGGCAATAATTGTTTGATACTAGTTTAAAACTCATAGTCAAAATCAGTGGCGGGGTTTGAAAATAAATTTAATTTCTTTCCTTCTCACCATTCTTTTTATTAAAATAAAATGGATTTGTTCTTATGCATTATCATTTCATTTTTTAATTAAGATAAAATTTACCTCCAAAATAACCTAAGTTTTTTTTATATAAATCAAACAAATATTGTAAGTGATAAATAAATATCACAAAGAAATTTTTTTAGTCAAATGGTAAGAGTGAAAAATACAATGTGTAATCTAAGCTTATATAGCCAACAAATCCAAGTAAACTAACTAACAACTATAATTAATTTTAACAAATTTAACTATGTGTAACATTATATGCATGAAAGATATCCTAGATGACATTTGCAATTTGTAAAGTATTTAGGTAGAGAGAGCATATGAAGTTTTATTTATCAGTAACCTTTTCTTTTTTTTTTTAAGCAACCAAATCAATACATTTCATTAGCAATCAAAGATTCAATACAAGATGGGTCATGATAGAAAATATTGGGATTAGCTAAAAATAATGTCGCATTTACTAAGCTACGAGTTACACTATTTACTTGTCTCCTAACGAAACTTACACCAAAGTTTCTCGCAGAATTGAGAGAATCATGGCAAGCTCTAATAATAACACCGTACTTGGACACATCCTTCCTGGGAGCAATGACATGATTCACAACTACTTGGCAGTCAAGTTCAAAAATTACCTGATGGAGGTTTAGCTCGTTGACCCATTGAATAGCTTTAAGAAGCCCCAAGGCCTCTCCCCCAAGAACTGGAAGACAAGAGGGCACCCAATCGGTTTTAGAAAGAACAAAACCACCTGATGCATCTCTAATACACAAATCAAAGCTAGTTTTGCGACTATCCAATATCTATGAAGAAAGCTGCATCAACATTGCACTTAACATAACCTGCTGATGTTCAAATAATTTAATCCCAAGTGAGATCATTGGCACTCTTAATGCATGTTTGGTTGTGCGTTTCGTCTCATTTCACCGCACATTTGAGAAGCTACTAATAGTAGCTTTAATGTGCGGTGAAAACTCACGTTCGATCATTCCTTCATTGTAGTACCAAACATGTGTTTAATTGTTTATTTGTACTTTTTATTCAATAATGAAAATTTTATGAAACAAAATCTCAAAGGAATAAGTTAGTTAGTGAATAATTTGAGTAGGCTATTTAGAATGCTTATCCTTAAATTATTAATTATAATTTTTTTGTCTTTGACTAAGTTATTCTTAAATGCCTTTTTGTTAGAAGATTATTTAGACATCATTGCAATAACAAAAGTTTTATGACAATGGATTTGTTTTTAAAAAAAATTAATCCCATTTTTAGAAATGAGTTAAATTTTAATATATTGGTGATATAAATTTCTTCACACATCAATCAATCATATAAATTATCATTATAATGACTTTTGAATTTTTTTTATTTTTTATTTTTGACTCTTGAATTAGTTACTATGGAAGTTAAATTTTTTCTTTAATAACAAACCATGATTGACACTAGCGGGCCTTCTTGACAGCGGGAGGGAGCAACGACTACCCCCCAAATTTTTTAATATAAAAAATATTATCATCACACTCTTACAAATATTATTATGTAATTAATTTTAGGCATTTTAGAAGTATTATTTTATCTAAACAAATACAATGGTACAAGCATAAAAATTTGAAGCATTTTTTAAGAAGAAAACTTCTGATAAAGATGATAATTGTATAACTTCAATATATTCATTTCAGAAGCATTAATTATGTATATTATTTTGAAACTTTGATAAAATTAGAATTCAATTTTGATATATTGTCGGTGTGAAGTTTTTTATATATTGTCAATTAAACGTAACTTTTAAGATAATTATGATAAGAGTTAAACATTTTAATGATGCGGTAATTTATGATTGAAGTGTAAAAGATATTTACACAGACAATATATGGCAATTTAATCGAAAACTATATGGATTTAATTGGTATGTAATGTTAGCTTAAAATTTTTACACTATCAACTAATCATAAATTATTACATCATAAAAATGTTTGGCTTTTTACAATAAATACCTTAGAAAGTCATTTGTCTAGGAATATGAACTTTGGTTTTTCTCATATTTATCATGAAGGTAATAACTGTGCAGATAAACTTGCCTCTCATGGATCTTGTATTCAGGGATTTTGTTGGTGGGACTCAGTTCCCACTTTTATTAATGAAGGTTTTTTCCGCATAGGATTGGTCTTCCGAGTTTTAGATTTAGATGATTATTTTCATGGGTCAGGTTCATGCCCCCTTGTTTTCTTTCTATTGTATTCTTTTTCTATTTTTTTATAGTAAATCTAAGGTGGTATGCTACTGATGATTGGTAAGGATTAAGGTTCTAACCTAGTTGGAATTTCCTCCCCTATTATGATGTCCTTGCATGCCTCTTTGATAAATAAAAAAAAAAAACTTAGAAGTCACATATTTAGATGATTTGTGATATGTGAATAATATAAAAAAATTTACATCGGCCGTTTATCAAAATTAAACTCAAATTATATATATTTAATTATAACTTTTAAGTAAATCATTTAAGGTTAGTGCAAAGTTGGCTCCCCTATAATTTTCAGTTAAGATCCACTTCTGATGATTGACAATTGATAGTATAAAAATCCTTGACAGTATATTAAAATTACTTTTATTTTTTAAATTACAACTTATTCACAAATTAGCAAATTATTATTTGTAGAAAGTTATAAACGCATATTAGTTATTAAGAATAAAGGCTCAAATTGGTCGCTGAAAAATTTAGGGGACCCATTTTTGGTCCCTGAAAAAATAAATTAACCATTTAGTGTCTCAACTCTACAAACACGGGACACATTAGTCACTACTTCCACTTCCAATTTCCATTTACTTACATACGTGTCCTATCAACCTTCCTGCCTAACTCGTTAGCATGCCTACATAACTTATGACAAAATTTCACCGTGCAAAATAAAAAAAAAGTAAAAAAAAAAGCATAATTTTTAGGTACCTGAGTTTTAAAATTTTGCATGTTTTTCCACTTTTGTTCATTTTTCACCGTGGAAATTTGTAATAGGCTACACAGGACTACTAACAAGTCAGATAGAATGATTAACGGGACACATAGACAAGTAGACTAACGTTGGAAGTGGAAAGAATGACTAATATGTCCCATATTTATAAATTTAAGAAACTAAATGATTACTTTTTTAAAACCAAATTGAGTCTGTTAATTAAAAATTAAAGACTAATTTGGGTCAGTTTACTACTCCCTCTGTACTCAATTATAAGCAAAAAAAAATACTTATATTTTCTAGACTTAAATATAAGCATAATCCAACTATTTCAATTCTATTTAATGTTAGTGTTCCAAAAATGAAGAAAATTATTCAATCCAACCAATTCTCATTTTATTTTTTCAATAATACTGCATACTCCCGAGACAATTAAAGAGTAGTTTAGTAATTATAAGTCAATTTTTTTTTACATAAATCAAGACAACTAAACTAATTAATTAACTTTCGTAATAAGTACTACCTCCGGTCCATATTATAAGCAAAAAATTAATAAAACACACATATTAAGGTGGTTAGTTAATATCATTTAAAAGAGTCATTGGAAATAAAAAAAATTAAGTTTGTTACCTAAATTACCCTTCCTCTTATTTATTAAGCTTGTATTGTTAAGAATAAAATGAATCATTGAAAAACAAAATTTGTATTAAATGAAAGATATTTTGAGAATAACTTCATTAAATAGGATGAAAGTAGTTAAAATTTACTTATATTTTGGATTAAAAAATTTAAAATTTTTTGTTTATATTATGAATGGGAGTACTATAAAATTAGTTAATTTTACATATAGTAATCATTCAAGCTTAATATGAAAGGAGATGACATAGAGTGGGGGAACCAAGAGTAACGGATTTGAATTTTATGACTGGACCCAAACCTGTTTCCAGGCGAGCTGCATGTAGGACAAGTGTGTGAAATGCACACACCAACAGCGCGGGCATTTTGGTAATTGAACTATCCGAAACGAGCCCAAACAAACAAATTCTTCAATTTTCCGCCAGCCCGGATCTTTCGCGACCGTGTTCCAGACAATTTTTCTTCCGCACACAGCCAAAAGTCATTTCTTTCCATTTATTTATCCATATTTCTTTTTTATTTCTTCATTTTTTTTAATTATTTCTCTCTCGCTATAAACCCAATCCCTCTGCTTTTACGCTGAAACTCTTGGTAGCCATTATATAACTTCACACCACTCGCTTTCTTTCTCTCTCTCCATTGCTGTCACCACTTCTCTTACAACCTCGTCTCTCAAACACACAAGCTTCTGAAATGACCCTGCATGCATTCTTCTTTTTTCTTCAGTTGATTTTCATTTTTGTTATCTAGAAAATAGTGTACTCGCATGGTGGAGGACTAGCTTTCAAACTTCAAAGAGTAACGCTCTATACCCTGAAAGAGAGAGAAGTTATTTCAGTTTCTGGGCCCTTATTGTAAGCAAACACAGTGAAGCTTTTTTGTTTGTTTCTTACATTTGAAAAACATAAAAAGAAAAAAGAAAAAAACTGTTGTTTCTATAAAAACTGTTGTTGTTGTTGATCTGGGTGGTACTGTGCTAGGTGTTGAGAAACAAAACATTGATCGAGGATTTGCAACAAAACAGCATCCATGGCTCGTGCTACTACTGCTACTACTAACTGGCTCTCGTTTTCACTGTCTCCCATGGAAATGTCCTCCGAACCTCAGTTCATTCAATACGACGCCGCTTCAGCTACCACTCCCTCTCACTACTTCCTCGATAACTACTATGCCAACGGTAAGTAATAAATACCACAAACCCATTTCTCATCATCGCTCTTTTCCTATGCTACTTCCATCTTCAATAACAAAATAACCCACCCACATGAAAAATCAGCACCCTACTTTTTATTCCACTATTTTTTTTTTTGCCTACAAAAATTTTCTCTTTTAATTCATTCTGTGTGTTAATTTTTTCTAGCCTAACAAAGTTCTAGTGATAATGGTGCAGTTGGGTTGATAGATACCTTCTGTGATTGAATAAAAAAGCGATTTTTTTCTCCTTAAAATTAAGCTAAAGCAAACATGCATAAAGTGTTGTTTTTACAACCAAACAGAAACGTTCGAGTTTGCAGATATTGTTGACCACTAGATTTTTCTATCTTGGGTTTCAACTTTCAGCTGAAGCTGTTTCTTTTTTTGTTTCTTTGAATTTTTTTTCAGGGTGGGGAAACCCCAAGTCTCAGGTACTATACGGTGTTCAAATGGACCAAAACGACAGCAACAAGGAGCAAGCACCGCCACACAGCATGGCGGAGCTGCCGTCCTTTCTGATTAACCACCCTCCACCACCGGCGGTGCCGAAGCTTGAGGACTTCCTAGGCGATTCTTCGTCCTCCATGATGCGTTACTCCGATAGCCAAACGGAGACGCAAGACTCCTCCCTCACCCACATCTACGACCACGGTGGCTCCGCCGCTTACTTCGGCGACCACCAAGATCTGAAAGCCATTGCTGGCTTCCAAGCTTTCTCCACCAACTCGGGCTCCGAGGTGGATGACTCTTCCTCTATTGGAAAAGTCCAACCTGCTTGTAACGAGTTTGGGACTCACTCCATCGAGTCCTCCGCGAACGAGTTGGCCTTCTCTGGCAGCTGCGGCGGCACCAATGGAACTTTGTCCCTCGGTGTCGTGCAGAGTTCAGAGAAGGCCGTCGTTGCGGCAGATTCAGATAGCTCTAAGAAGATCGCAGATACTTTTGGCCAGCGAACTTCAATTTACAGAGGGGTCACCAGGTAAAAAAAATTTGTATTATTTTTTCCATTTTGTTCATGTGAATAATTATACTCATATTTATGAATATTTTTTATTTAGCTTTTGCCCATGTAATGACTAATGAAAGCTTTCTCTTTTTCACACCAAAGGATCTTTTGGGCATATTTTGGAAGTTGGAAAAAGTAGTTCCTTTGGTGCAGTTGTCATTTGTGAATATTGAGATTGTAATTTAGTTATTGACTACAGTGTAAACTTTGGTCAAGGTCTTAAATTTGGCCTGTTTTAATGCATCTACTAGATGTTTGATTATGGCATTTTTTCTGGGATACCTTTCAGACACAGATGGACGGGTAGATATGAAGCGCATCTATGGGATAACAGCTGTAGAAGGGAGGGTCAAGCCAGAAAAGGGCGTCAAGGTTTCTCTCTCTTTCTTTCTTTCTATACATACATAATTTTTGTGTAGTAAAAAGAAAAGAAAAAGAAATGGGATATAGGGAAAATGAGAGACTGAAAAGTGGCTTGCATGCATTGAAGGTGCATTAATGGTTGGAGTGTGTTAGGACACCTGGGTTTCTTTTTTCTCAGAGAGTCTTCTTTATGATTGACTGATGGAATGGTATAGTATAGCAGTAGTGTACTTGTTATTACTACTTCTCACTGTTGTTCTGCGCTTTTTCTTTCAATTGATTTGATCCAATGTGCCGCCATTTTGCCCCTTGTGACTCGGGTGCCTTTGCTTTCTTGTCTGCTTAGACATATTATTTGAGGAGAGACTAATCTCTCTCCCCTCTCTATCTGATTCTGATCTATGCACTGCACCCTCTTCATGTTCCGTACTCCTTTGGTGTTGACGCCACCATGTAGTCTAATGACTAATATCTATCTATCTATTCTTCCTCATAACTGATATTTGAGTTGGGACTTTAACTTTTGCTTTTGCTTTCCACCATGCCAGCAGGGAAAGCTGGGTTTGACCACATCACCACCCATCACCCCAATATTGAGTTTAATTTGTACTTACTCTTACATTGAGGTGGTGGTGGAGCGTACTACTCCACTGTTAGCTGAAAGGTTTTTTGGCAGTGGCTCTGCCTGGCCCCTCACATAATAATGCTGCCCTCTCGGTTCTGAAACAAACTCACGGGATTTCTTAGATCTTGTGTTGCACTGACAAATAACTTTATAAAAATAATAATATTGTAATGAATCACTTTATTGAAAGAAAGGGCAAAAAATGGTTATGTCTATATATACATCCAATGAGAATTAGGCAATTCAGCATTTCTCTTTTCCGCTTTGTCTTTTTAAGTGGCCGCGATATGTCTTTGACTATGAGCTATAACTAGTGACAGATTGTTCAACATTTGTCCACGACAAAAATAAAATTTAAAAGCTACATATTTTCCAACATATGCAATCAACTTTTGCTAGATTATTTAGTGTTGTTAATAGTATAAATTTTTGGTATAATTAGAATTTGACTAGTCATTGTATCAAGAAAAGAGGGTGGGGTTGGTGCATCTCATCCAATGTACAGTTGTTTTCTATCCTGTGGTAACTAAAAAGGATGTGAAAGAGAGAAGGAAAAAAAAAAAAGTTGCCCTGCGCGCATGCACCGTTGCAATTGCCAAGCATATGGTCGCTTTTCTTTTGGTCATTTGCATTTTTAGATTAGCAAAGTAATTTTTGGCAGATAATTTTGACTATTCCACAAGCTGATATTCTTGGCTTTTCTTTTGCATGGAACGTGACTTGGTGCATTTGTTGCTGTCATTCATATTTTGGACTCTTGTTCTACAGTGTATTTGGGTAAGTATTGTTTTCAGTTAGCAGCTTGTTCCTCAATGCTTTTCAATCTATCTTAATCTTTTGTACAGTTATATATTGTACAATAGAGATGGTTATATAACGTAGTAAATGTCATGGTTATCAGGTGGATATGACAAGGAAGAGAAGGCCGCGAGAGCTTATGATTTGGCAGCTCTAAAGTATTGGGGTCCCACCGCTACCACCAACTTCCCTGTAATAGTCCCTTCTTGTTTTCTTTGTTGGACTAAAGAATGAGAGATTCTACTGAAGGAATAATGTTTAGTTCATATTTAATTACATTTTAGCTTACACTCATTGTTTGCTAAAATGGAACTTGGTTAATGGTTGGTATCTAATAAATATATGCTTTGCCTGATACATAAAAAGTTTAGGCTAAGGTGCTAAGAAGGTGCATTAGGATCTTCTTTACAATGTGGCAAGAAGAAAAAGAAAGGGATGTGGGGGACCAAACTAGCACTACATACATTTTCTTTTTCATGTTTCTACCTTCTAAGGGGTAGCATAAGAACTGAGATTTTACATGGTGATTGAGACTTGCATCACTCACCTTATTTCCATCCTCTTATTTCTCAGGTTTCCAATTATACAAAGGAATTGGAGGAGATGAAACATGTAACAAAACAAGAATTTATTGCATCACTGCGAAGGTTTGTCTGATTTTCTCTATTAAATGTTGTTTGGCACTGTACTTTTTATGCAGCTAAAGTTAAACCTCCCATTCTTGCAGGAAAAGTAGTGGCTTTTCCAGGGGAGCTTCCATATACAGGGGTGTTACAAGGTCTGTGATCTAACATTATTGATACATTGACATCTTATTGCTACTTGTAACTTAGTCCCCCTTTAGTCTAATGTTTTTTACTTGGATCCTCCAGGCATCATCAACAGGGTAGATGGCAAGCAAGAATTGGCCGTGTTGCCGGAAACAAAGATCTATATTTGGGAACATTTGGTAAATATTTTAGCTTCCATAGTTTATACTTGATTGTGGTGAATGGTCAAGTTTGACAGCATGTGCATAATAATTGTAATAGTAAATGATGATAAGCATCCATATTGATGATCTCAATCTTGAACTTTATTGTAGTTTTGCTAGCTTGGCTTACAACAGTTCTTTCTGCATGATGTTATACAATGATTTATGTGAAGTATAGTATTTTATGTTATAATCATCATCTAATATATTTCACATGATGACAGCAACTGAAGAGGAAGCAGCAGAAGCATATGACATTGCAGCCATAAAGTTTAGAGGTGCAAATGCTGTAACCAACTTCGAGATGAATAGATATGATGTGGAAGCCATCATGAAGAGTTCTCTTCCTGTTGGTGGGGCAGCAAAACGCTTGAAGCTTTCCCTAGAATCAGAGCAGAAACAACAACAATCTCTGAACACTAGTCAGCAGCATCAGCAGCAGCAACAACCCCAGTGTGGAAACATGAGTGGCAGCAGCATCAATTTCTCCACCATTCATCAGCCAATTGCTTCTATCCCTTGTGGGATTCCATTTGATTCATCAACAGGATATTATCACCCCAACCTCTTTCACCATTTTCACCCTACCAATGCTGGCACAGCAGAATCTGCTATAACTTCAACCATTGCAACTGGGTTGACTTCACTGCCAGCAGCAGCACCTGAGTTCTTTTTATGGCCACCTCATCAGTCTTATTGAACTGATCAACTAGTTATGATCTTTTGCTAATTTCCTGCTTCTGCTAACAAATCAAAAGCTGTAGTGTTCCTGGCACAATTATGCTGACCCGCATCCAACTTTCAACCCCCCCTCTATATAGTTATCATTTTAGCTGCTAAGAAAGAAATATGAGGTTTTGGTGCATAGGCTAGGAGTCTTAGTTACTGTAGGAATCTGGATTATGTTACTAACTTCTCTATTAAATGAGAAATATTTTGAATCGTGCTTTGCAATATTTCCTTAATGCTTCATAACGTGCAGCAATAGTATGATCACCTTTGTTTCAATTATCAAGGTAAAATCATGCTCAATCACCAAAACCATACATAAGTCACATAGCGGGTTCGAAGTGCCTAAGCCGTGGGGATATTCTGATGGATTCACTTGGCCCAAAGGGTTAATAAGAGTGGGTTTCGAACCAAAAAATATATATAGAAATTAAAGTTTGCATAAGAAAATGTAACTTTTAAATTTTCAATGTCTTGAATATACTACTATTGGATACAAATTTTCTATTTTGATTCCTTTTCTATCATTTTTTCAAAAATTAATCCTATTCCTTATTTTTTTGCTATATATATATATATATATATATATACAAAAGGTGTGTTTGAAAGAGTCTATGAGAATCGCCTATGATAAAGAATCTAAGTAAATAGTTTATTAAAATAGTTTATGATCCTTCTATAAGTTCTTTTAACTTATTTTCATGAGCCTGCCAAAAAAAGCTTATAAAAATAAGTTGTTTTTAATTTATTTGAAAAAGAATTTATTGCATAAGCACTTAAATAAGTTGTATATTTATGCACCCCTAGTCAATTTGAACCTTACTATTTTAATCTTGCTTCCCTTCTCTCCCTTTGAAAGAGGATATCTATATATTTAAAGAACTTCTATATTTTGAGATATTACCACTTTGTATGTTTTCTTTTAGCTTCATTAAAATTTAGAATAAAATCATGCTCAATCACCAAAACCATACATAAGTCACAGAGCGGGTTCGAAGTGCCTAAGCTGTGGGGATATTCTGATGGATTCACTTGGCCCAAAGGGTTAATAAGAGTCGGTTCCGAACCAAAAAATATATATAGAAATTAAAGTTTGCATAAGAAAATGTAACTTTTAAATTTTCAATGTCTTGAATATACTACTATTGGATACAAATTTTCTATTTTGATTCCTTTTCTATCATTTTTTCAAAAATTAATCCTATTCCTTATTTTTTGCTATATATATATATATATATACACAAAAGGTGTGTTTGAAAGAGTCTATGAGAATCGCCTGTGATAAAGAATCTAAGTAAATAGTTTATTAAAATAGTTTATGATCATTCTATAAGTTCTTTTAACTTATTTTCATGAGCCTGCCAAAAAAAGCTTATAAAAATAAGCTGTTTTTAATTTATTTGAAAAAGAGTTTATTGCATAAGCACTTAAATAAGTTGTATATTTATGCACCCCTAGTCAATTTGAACCTTACTATTTTAATCTTGCTTCCCTTCTCTCCCTTTGAAAGAGGATATCTATATATTTAAAGAACTTCTATATTTTGAGATATTACCACTTTGTATGTTTTCTTTTAGCTTCATTAAAATTTAGAATAAAATCACAAATTATCATGCTATAACGTGTTACTCCTTAAATAACATTTTTACTTTTTGTGTAGAGTTTTTTTTTCTTTTTTTTTGACTGGTACTTTTTGTATACTTACTACTTATATCAAAGAAAAACTCAATGCTGAAGAAAGAGTTAAGATCATACGCAGACTGCTGAGGTAGAGAATTCATTTGCAACGGTATGGACGATGGAAAATAAGCCCAAGCATTTAAATAGTCATAAAAAGTTTTTTATCTTGCAATATTTCCAGGCCTAAGGTCAAAGGCCCAGAAGAACCAGATTCTCCAATTTTCATGGGCCCAAGTGGACGCAATCCGTTTATGAAGATTGCGTAGCAATTTTCTTGATATTGACTTTTCATTTTTCAACCAATCAGGACAAATCAACTCGTTTGTAAATCACTAAATTGTTAGTCTTGTAAGTTGTAACAATCAGCAATTCTCCATACTTTTAATTGATTTCCTTTAGAGCACCGCCATTTGGTGCGAGTTCATTTCGTGCAGCAGCGCGAATGAGGTGGCCATTCTATTTCTCATTTAGTTAAATTATTATTTAATGAATTAATGAATTTAATTAAAATGTTAATCAGGGAAAAAGAACGTAAATTAGGATTAAACTATTGGTTAAAAAATTAGGATCGCAACTTTCTTTCTTTGCTCTATGTCTCCTTTGCCGCCACCCGCCATCCGCCATCCGCCGTATACTGCTCATCTTCCTCTGCCGCTGCTAGCAGGTTGCCACCTTCCTGCCTCTTGCTACCTTCCTACCTCTCTTCCTCTGAAGTCGTTTGTACCGCCACCCGCCATCCGCCATATCGTGGTCATCCTCCTCTGCCGCTCCAGTGTCAGGTATGTCATTGTTATATGAATTCATTATCTCTATAATTTTCTCTCTTGTGTGGGTCCTTTTCATTCCCGCAATTTTTTCAGATTGTATCATCAGTCATAACATTGTTCTACTTTCAATTTTATGTTAAAAGAAAGTTGTTCTGGTGGCACAATACATGTTTGATGAAAATCTCAAGTGTTTTTTGGTAGCCTTTGGAATTGTTTATCTCTTTCCTACCTGTACTTACAAAAGGAATAACATGTTTTGAAACAGAGGTTCATAATGGAAAACAGGGATGACATAGATAATATGTGTTCTAGGAATGTTAGTTTAGCAGAGGGTATTAATGAAGAAAATCAAGAATTTGTTGATAGTTTAGAAGCAAATGTTGATCATGAGGATGAAGAACCTAAGGTTGGGATGACATTTAGCTCTAAAGACGAAGTTATCAAGTATTACACGAATTATGCTCAACGTAAGGGTTTTGGAATTGCTAAAATAAGTTCAAAAATTGGGGATGATGGAAAAAAAATACTTCACTCTAGGATGTAGTCGTGCAAGAAAGTATGTGAGCAACACAAAGAATATCTTGAAGCCCAATCCTATTACAAAATCAGAATGTAAGGCTAGATTGAATGCATCTGTATCTTTAGATGGATCGGTTATAGTTTCAAGGGTTGTTATTGAGCATAATCATGAATTAAGTCCAACCAAAGCACGATATTTTAGATGCAACAAGAATTTGGGGCCTCACATTAAAAGGAGGTTAGAACTTAATGATCAAGCTGGGATCAATGTAAGTAGAAATTTTCGATCACTAGTTGTTGAAGCGAAAGGTATGAGAATCTCACATTTGGAGAAAAAGATTGTAGAAACTATATAGACAAAATAAGGCGGCTAAGACTTAGGACTGGAGATGCTGAAGCAATTCAAAACTATTTTGTTAGAAAACTAAAGCAAAATAGTCAGTTTTATTATGTAATGGATGTGGATGACAGCAATCGTTTACGTAATGTATTTTGGGCAGATGCAAGATGTAGAGTTGCATATGAATATTTTGGAGAAGTCATAACATTTGACACTACATACTTAACAAACAAGTATGATATGCCTTTTGCTCCTTTTGTTGGAGTAAATCATAATGGACAATCCGTGTTGTTGGGTTGTGCTCTACTGTCAAGTGAGGATACTAAAACCTTCACCTGGTTGTTCACGACATGGTTAGAATGTATGTCTGGACGTGCTCCAAATGCCATAATTACTGATCAAGACAGAGCAATGAAAAATGCAATTGAGGTTGTCTTCCCTAAAGCTCGTCATCGGTGGTGCTTATGGCATTTGATGAAAAAAGTTCCTGAAAAGTTGGGTAGGCACTCTGATTATGACTCTATCAAAGCACATTTGCATGGTGCTGTATATGATTCTTTGAGCAAAAATGACTTCGTGGAGAGGTGGGAAAAAATGATTGACGATTACAAACTATGCGATAATGAATGGTTGAAAGGGATATTTGATGAGCGACATCGTTGGGTTCCTGTGTACGTCAGGGATACATTTTGGGCTGGAATGTCTACAACACAACGAAGTGAAAGTATGAATTCATTTTTCGATGGGTATGTAAACTCAAAGACCACATTGAAGCAATTTGTTGAACAATATGACAATGCACTGAAAGATAAAATTGAAAAGG
Source organism: Echinosophora koreensis (assembly GCA_035048595.1). Lineage (NCBI taxonomy): Eukaryota > Viridiplantae > Streptophyta > Magnoliopsida > Fabales > Fabaceae > Echinosophora > Echinosophora koreensis. The sequence continues at coordinate 2,197,123 of JAPCYP010000003.1, forward strand.
AGAGCATGGCTGATTTTGGTTCATTTAATACAACAATTTCTTGTATAAGTCATTTTGGCTTTGAGTCCCAATTCCAAAAAGCATTTACCAATGCTAAATTCAAAGAATTTCAAGTTGAGGTTGCTTCTATGATGTATTGCAATACTTGCTTTGAGAGATCGGAAGGCTTGAAATCAATATTTGTGGTTGTAGAAAGCAAGAAGGTGTTCGACAAAATTAAAGATATAAGATTCAATGTTTCATTCAATGAAGAAAACTTTGAACTTCAATGTACGTGCTGCTCATTTGAATTTAAAGGTATTTTATGCAGACATATATTATGCGTGCTTAAGCTCACAGGTAAAACTGACTCGGTGCCACCTTATTATGTTTTGTCACATTGGAGGAAGGATATAAAGAGGAGACATACATTTATTAAATGTGGTTTTGATAATTTATTTGGAAATGCTGAAATGCAACGACTTAATAAAGCATGTGATGCGTTTTATGAAGTTGCTTCTGTGGTGGTAAATATTGATGATGATTTGTTGAAAGTAATGAATTGGATTGAGGACTTAAAGGCTGAGTTTACATCCATAGAAACATCTCCTGGGATGACTAAAGTGCCATTTATAGACCAAGATAGTGCAGTTTCAATGCAAACGACTAAAATTATGGATCCCTTGGTGGCTCGAAGTAAAGGGCGTCCTCCTTCTAAAAGAAAGGCTTCTAAAGTTGATCAGATCGTGAAGAAGAAGCTTGCAATAAAGAGAACCCAAAAAAGCAGTGAAAAAAGCAAACAATATCAAAATCGAGAAAAGGTGATTTTAAAATTTTCAAATTGATTTTCTTAGTTTAGCATAACAACATAGTATTTCTGATTTTGGATATTTGATGACAGGCCCTTTGCGAAACCAGAGTTCAGAAAAGTGAAGATGAAAGGATTTTTGGATCCCAAGTTATTGATGGAAGTGGCACACAAGTATGGAACTTTATTACTTTCATCCTCAAATATTTTTGAACTATACATGTTTGAATACTTTCGTTTTAAACATTCATAATATTGCATATTGATTGATATGTTTTGTATATTTATGGCTATAGTATGAGCAAAGTTACTTCAGGAGGAATGGATGTGGTACTTCAAACAATTTAGCTCCCTTCAATCCAAATCATGAACATATTGGTGAAGTAGATCAGTTGCAAACGTAGAACTAAGTATTCTACTTTTATTTTATTTTGATATGTATAGTATGACAATAACTGATTAAAGTATCATATTTGTTTTGTAGGTTCCATATTATTCTCAAATTATAAACCATAACATTAGCTATTCAGAACTTCTACAGGTATTTGTTCTTTATTTTGTGATAATTTGCTGATTTTAAATTTCAATATGAATCATCAATTCTTTTGACCATGTATGTTTTTTCGTAGGCACAACACCAAATAAATCATAAGCTATTAGTTCAAGAGATGAATGACAAATCACAGCTTAGAGAAATGAATGATCGACACTCATCCTGAAGACATGAATCAATCGCTACTTTGGAACATGAAAGTCATTGTCATTTTTATTTGCAATAATATTGGTCTTATGTTATTCAAAGAAGACAGTTGCTTTTGCAACTATTAGACTTTATTTTATTTTATCATTCTATCATTCTTATTTGGAAGGATTTTGTTTATTATATTTATATTTTGATATCACAAATACTGATGTTGGTGTTATTGAAATAAAATTGATGGTATTATAATTAATCACATTGAAGTGCACAAAAGATCTATTTTTCAATATATTTAACTTTCAAATATTACAATTACAATGTAATACAATAACAATTTGTGCATGACATGCGCACAAAAAGTTCTAGTGTAAATACAATGACACTATGAAACTATCCCTAACTCACTTTAGTTCTACTACTTATGCCTAGAAGGGAACGGTTCTGATATTGTGTAGTGATTTCAATCACTTTAAGGGTTTATGGCTTCCAAGAGTTGTGTGGCAATTGGGACAAACTTGATCTGCATATGGTTGAGGAGATGCTGCTACTTTATTTGTGCTAGTGTTGTTTCTCATGGCATTAGCATTAGCAGAAGATTTTCTTCTATGGTCTATTGGTGGGTTTTGGCCTAAGTTCAAGCTCTTGATATATTCTGCAGAAGAGAACCTCTATGGTACTTGAACACATCACATTTTGGAATATTGCCTTCTCTTAGCTGCAGTCCTTTGAATCACTTCTCTTTGGTGCATAGATTCCTGTCAAGATAAAAAGCAAGCCAACAAGGTAGAACTCTTTTGTCATGATAGGAGCACACTTCGATTCCTGCATTCAACAAGAATATTAGAAAAAATATGATAGACATATTACTAACAAATAATGGAGCAGAAAAGGAATGATGGAAACATAACCTTTTAACCCACATTGGCACATACCATCTTTATAATGACAGGAAAGTAAATGCTCTCTAAAATCTGTTTCACTTATAAGGGGCAAATATAATTGAATAATTGTGACCACCAAAACCAAATGAATTAGAAAAGGCTGCCTTGATTTCCAACCTCTTTTCGACCCACAAGCACATTAGCATCCTGAATTTTGTGTACAGTGGACCAATTAGATAACTTCGATTTTGAAACTTATAAATGAATAGAGACAACACACTTTCAAACAAAGGTGAGAATGGTGGAACAAGTATCATTTGTCTGAGTTTTCTATATAGATATTGGGATGAACCCAGTCACCCACCCTGTCCTTATTGCCTACATAAAGAAAACACAGCTCTAAACTTTCTTTGCCATGAAACTTTGACTAGTAGGAACAATTTCATAAAGGATTTATTGTTTTTCACCAGCACTATTGCTACAGCTTCCACACCACCAACTGCCCCTAAGTTGGTTTTGACAGCTTCCAATACCTTGTTTGAATTTCATCAACTGTTGCTTAATTAACAACTAGTTCACAATGTGCTTTCCAGCAACACGATATTTGATAAGATACATATATCTAGACTCTTCTGAATAGTCCAATTCCAAAGCAAAAAAGGAAAGCCTCAATCACAACATTTAACACCAAACCAAGTAATAGAAAAAAGAATAGAATCAAGATGAAAACTACCTATGTATATACAGTCCGGGGTATTGTAGCACGTAAGGGGGAAGCAAGACAGTATTTACACTTTGCTAGTCCTGTGTCCATATTTCCAGTGTCATACAGTTTTGGGTTCACAATCATACATGTGTCCATATTTCTAGTCAGACACTTTGGCTCACAGCATTAGTAACTCTTGTGCCTTATCAAGTTATGTGAAAGAATGAACTAAGTGGAGACATTCATCAAACAGGTGATGTGCAACAAGAACAACTGGGTTATTGAAAATGCAATCTGGAAAATTAATGAGAAATGAAGAAGAAGACATAACATATGACAGAAGAAATATATAGGGAATTAATAGTAACAAATTACAAGGGTCACCGTCGGAACCAAGTCGATGAAGAAGCCTTCGCCGCCTAGCCTCCGCCAATCAGTGAAGACGCCTCCGCCGCCTAGCCTCCACCCAGCCTCCGCCCGTCAGTGAAGAAGCATTCGCCACCTAGCCTCCTCCCGGCCTCCGCCCACCAGATCTGGCACCACTTAGGGTGATGAGGTTCGCATCCCTGCTAGGGTCTAGTTTCATCATGGTGATTGGCCACGGCGGGTTGGCGATGGTGAAGGAACAAACAATAGGCCGGGGTACTGTAGCAGGTAACTTTAGTTTATTTATGTATATATATTTTTTATTAAGTTAAAGGAAAATAACAAAAGCAACTGATAAATGAAAGCGAAATGCTACTTGGTGCGATAAAAAATCAAGTGCGAAATCGCGAATGACGTGGCGCAACCTTTTTTTTGGTAACCCGTGGCACAACTTTTATTCATATTTTCCTTTAACTTAATAAAAAAAATATATACATAAATAAACTAAAGTTACCTGCTACAGTACCCCGGCCTATTGTTTGTTCCTTCACCGTCGCCAACCCGCCGTGGCCAGCACCATGATGAAACTAGACCCTAGCAGGGATGCGAACCTCATCACCCTAAGTGGTGCCAGATCCGGTGGGCGGAGGCCGGGAGGAGGCTAGGTGGCGAATGCTTCTTCACTGACGGGCGGAGGCTGGGTGGAGGCTAGGCGGCGGAGGAGTCTTCACTGATTGGTGGAGGCTGGGCAGAGGCTAGGCGGCGAAGGCTTCTTTATCGACTTGGTTCCGACGATGACCCTTGTAATTTGTTACTATTAATTCCCTATATATTTCTTCTGTCATATGTCATGTCTTCTTCTTCATTTCTCATTAATTTTCCAGATTGCATTTTCAATAACCCAGTTGTTCTTGTTGCACACCACCTGTTTGATGAATGTCTCCACTTAGTTCATTCTTTCACATAACTTGATAAGGCACAAGAGTTACTAATGCTGTGAGCCAAAGTGTCTGACTAGAAATATGGACACATGTATGATTGTGAACCCAAAACTGTATGACACTGGAAATATGGACACGGGACTTGCAAAGTGTAAATACTATCTTGCTTCCCCCTTACGTGCTACAATACCCCGGACTGTATATACATAAGTAGTTTTCATCTTGATTCTATTCTTTTTTCTATTACTTGGTTTGGTGTTAAATGTTGTGATTGAGGCTTTCCTTTTTTGCTTTGGAATTGAACTATTCAGAAGAGTCTAGATATATGTATCTTATCAAATATCGTGTTGCTGGAAAGCACATTGTGAACTAGTTGTTAATTAAGAAACAGTTGATGAAATTCAAACAAGGTATTGGAAGCTGTCAAAACCAACTTAGGGGCAGCTGGTGGTGTGGAAGCTGGAGCAATAGTGCTGGTAAAAAACAATAAATCCTTTATGAAATTGTTCCTACTAGTCAAAGTTTCATGGCAAAGAAAGTTTAGAGCTGTGTTTTCTTTATGTAGGCAATAAGGACAGGGTGGGTGACTGGGTTCATCCCAATATCTATATAGAAAACTCAGACAAATGATACTTGTTCCACCATTCTCACCTTTGTTTGAAAGTGTGTTGTCTCTATTCATTTATAAGTTTCAAAATCGAAGTTATCTAATTGGTCCACTGTACACAAAATTCAGGATGCTAATGTGCTTGTGGGTCGAAAAGAGGTTGGAAATCAAGGCAGCCTTTTCTAATTCATTTGGTTTTGGTGGTCACAATTATTCAATTATATTTGCCCCTTATAAGTGAAACAGATTTTAGAGAGCATTTACTTTCCTGTCATTATAAAGATGGTATGTGCCAATGTGGTTAAAAGGTTATGTTTCCATCATTCCTTTTCTGCTCCATTATTTGTTAGTAATATGTCTATCATATTTTTTCTAATATTCTTGTTGAATGCAGGAATCGAAGTGTGCTCCTATCATGACAAAAGAGTTCTACCTTGTTGGCTTGCTTTTTATCTTGACAGGAATCTATGCACCAAAGAGAAGTGATTCAAAGGACTGCAGCTAAGAGAAGGCAATATTCCAAAATGTGATGTGTTCAAGTACCATAGAGGTTCTCTTCTGCAGAATATATTAAGAGCTTGAACTTAGGCCAAAACCCACCAATAGACCATAGAAGAAGATTTTCTGCTAATGCTAATGCCATGAGAAACAACACTAGCACAAATAAAGTAGCAGCATCTCCTCAACCATATGCAAATCAAGTTTGTCCCAATTGCCACACAACTCTTGGAAGCCATAAACCCTTAAAGTGATTGAAATCACTACACAATATCAGAACCGTTCCCTTCTAGGCATAAGTAGGAGAACTAAAGTGAGTTAGGGATAGTTTCATAGTGTCATTGTATTTACACTAGAACTTTTTGTGCGCATGTCATGCACAAATTGTTATTGTATTACATTGTAATTGTAATATTTGAAAGTTAAATGTATTGAAAAATAGATCTTTTGTGCACTTCAATGTGATTAATTATAATACCATCAATTTTATTTCAATAACACCAACATCAGTATTTGTGATATCAAAATATAAATATAATAAACAAAATCCTTCCAAATAAGAATGATAGAATGATAAAATAAAATAAAGTCTAATAGTTGCAAAAGCAACTGTCTTCTTTGAATAACATAAGACCAATATTATTGCAAATAAAAATGACAATGACTTTCATGTTCCAAAGTAGCGATTGATTCATGTCTTCATGATGAGTGTCGATCATTCATTTCTCTAAGCTGTGATTTGTCATTCATCTCTTGAACTAATAGCTTATGATTTATTTGGTGTTGTGCCTACGAAAAAACATACCTGGTCAAAAGAATTGATGATTCATATTGAAATTTAAAATCAGCAAATTATCACAAAATAAAGAACAAATACCTGTAGAAGTTCTGAATAGCTAATGTTATGGTTTATAATTTGAGAATAATATGGAACCTACAAAACAAATATGATACTTTAATCAGTTATTGTCATACTATACATATCAAAATAAAATAAAAGTAGAATACTTAGTTCTACGTTTGCAACTGATCTACTTCACCAATATGTTCATGATTTGGATTGAAGGGAGCTAAATTGTTTGAAGTACCACATCCATTCCTCCTGAAGTAACTTTGCTCATACTATAGCCATAAATATACAAAACATATCAATCAATATGCAATATTATGAATGTTTAAAACGAAAGTATTCAAACATGTATAGTTCAAAAATATTTGAGGATGAAAGTAATAAAGTTCCATACTTGTGTGCCACTTCCATCAATAACTTGGGATCCAAAAATCCTTTCATCTTCACTTTTCTGAACTCTAGTTTCGCAAAGGGCCTGTCATCAAATATCCAAAATCAGAAATACTATGTTGTTATGCTAAACTAAGAAAATCAATTTGAAAATTTTAAAATCACCTTTTCTCGATTTTGATATTGTTTGCTTTTTTCACTGCTTTTTTGGGTTCTCTTTATTGCAAGCTTCTTCTTCACGATCTGATCAACTTTAGAAGCCTTTCTTTTAGAAGGAGGACGCCCTTTACTTCGAGCCACCAAGGGATCAATAATTTTAGTCGTTTGCATTGAAACTGCACTATCTTGGTCTATAAATGGCACTTTAGTCATCCCAGGAGATGTTTCTATGGATGTAAACTCAGCCTTTAAGTCCTCAATCCAATTCATTACTTTCAACAAATCATCATCAGTATTTACCACCACAGAAGCAACTTCATAAAAGGCATCACATGCTTTATTAAGTCGTTGCATTTCAGCATTTCCAAATAAATTATCAAAACCATATTTAATAAATGTATGTCTCCTCTTTATATCCTTCCTCCAATGTGACAAAACATAATAAGGTGGCACCGAGTCAGTTTTACCTGTGAGCTTAAGCACGCATAATATATGTCTGCATAAAATACCTTTAAATTCAAATGAGCAGCACGTACATTGAAGTTCAAAGTTTTCTTCATTGAATGAAACATTGAATCTTATATCTTTAATTTTGTCGAACACCTTCTTGCTTTCTACAACCACAAATATTGATTTCAAGCCTTCCGATCTCTCAAAGCAAGTATTGCAATACATCATAGAAGCAACCTCAACTTGAAATTCTTTGAATTTAGCATTGGTAAATGCTTTTTGGAATTGGGACTCAAAGCTAAAATGACTTATACAAGAAATTGTTGTATTAAATGAACCAAAATCAGCCATGCTCTCTTTTTCAATTTTATCTTTTAGTGCATTGTCATATTGTTCAACAAATTGCTTCAATGTGGTCTTTGAGTTTACATACCCATCAAAAAATGAATTCATACTTTCACTTCGTTGTGTTGTAGACATTCCAGCCCAAAATGTATCCCTGACGTACACAGGAACCCAACGATGTCGCTCATCAAATATCCCTTTCAACCATTCATTATCGCATAGTTTGTAATCTTCAATCATTTTTTCCCACCTCTCCACGAAGTCATTTTTGCTCAAAGAATCATATACAGCACCATGCAAATGTGCTTTGATAGAGTCTTAATCAAAGTGTCTACCCAACTTTTCAGGAACTTTTTTCATCAAATGCCATAAGCACCACCGATGACGAGCTTTAGGGAAGACAACCTCAATTGCATTTTTCATTGCTTTGTCTTGATCAGTAATTATGGCATTTGGAGCACGTCCAGACATACATTCTAACCATGTCGTGAACAACCAGGTAAAGGTTTTAGTATCCTCACTTGACAGTAGAGCACAACCCAACAACATGGATTGTCCATTATGATTTACTCCAACAAAAGGAGCAAAAGGCATATCATACTTGTTTGTTAAGTATGTAGTGTCAAATGTTATGACTTCTCCAAAATATTCATATGCAACTCTACATCTTGCATCTGCCCAAAATACATTTCGTAAACGACTGCTGTCATCCACATCCATTACATAATAAAACTGACTATTTGCTTTAGTTTTCTAACAAAATAGTTTTGAATTGCTTCAGCATCTCCAGTCCCAAGTCTTAGCCGCCTTATTTTGTCTATATAGTTTCTACAATCTTTTTCTCCAAATGTGAGATTCTCATACCCTTTCGCTTCAACAACTAGTGATCGGAAATTTCTACTTACATTGATCCCAGCTTGATCATTAAGTTCTAACCTCTTTTTAATGTGAGGCCCCAAATTCTTGTTGCCTCTAAAATATCGTGCTTTGGTTGGACTTAATTCATGATTATGCTCAAGAACAACCCTTGAAACTATAACCGATCCATCTAAAGATACAGATGCATTCAATCTAGCCTTACATTCTGATTTTGTAATAGGATTGGGCTTCAAGATATTCTTTGTGTTGCTCACATACTTTCTTGCACGACTACATCCTGGAGTGAAGTATTTTTTTTTCCATCATCCCCAGTTTTTGAACTTATTTTAGCAATTCCAAAACCCTTACGTTGAGCATAATTCGTGTAATACTTGATAACTTCGTCTTTAGAGCTAAATGTCATCCCAACCTTAGGTTCTTCATCCTCATGATCAACATTTGCTTCTAAACTATCAACAAATTCTTGATTTTCTTCATTAATACCCTCTGCTAAACTAACATTCCCAGAACACATATTATCTATGTCATCCCTGTTTTCCATTATGAACCTCTGTTTCAAAACATGTTATTCCTTTTGTAAGTGCAGGTAGGAAAGAAATAAACAATGCCAAAGGCTACCAAAAAACACTTGAGATTTTCATCAAACATGTAGTGTGCCACCAGAGCAACTTTCTTTTAACATAAAATTGAAAGTAGAACAATGTTATGACTGATGATACAATCTGAAAAAATTGCGGGAATGAAAAGGACCCACACAAGAGAGAAAATTATAGAGATAATGAATTCATATAACAATGAAATACCTGACACTGGAGCGGCAGAGGAGGATGACCACGATATGGCGGATGGCGGGTGGCGGTACAAACGACTTCGGAGGAAGAGAGGTAGGAAGGTAGCAAGAGGCAGGAAGGTGGCAACCTGCTAGCAGCGGCAGAGGAAGATGAGCAGTATACGGCGGATGGCGGGTGGCGGCAAAGGAGACACAGAGCAAAGAAAGAAAGTTGCGATCCTAATTTTTTAACCAATAGTTTAATCCTAATTTACGTTCTTTTTCCCTGGTTAACATTTTAATTAAATTCATTAATTCATTAAATAATAATTTAACTAAATGAGAAATAGAATGGCCACGTCATTCGCGCTGCTGCACGAAATGAGGACTCGCACCAAATAGCGGTGCTCTAAGAAAAAACCTAGGCCGAAGAAAAATTTCATAATGGGATCAAGACCTAGAGTATGAATTTGGACTTTTTAAAATTAGTATATATTTTCTCCCTTGTTTCCTTTTCTCTAATTTTATGCAATTGGAATTTTTTTTTAAGTTTTTATTTATGAAAGGAAAATAATTATTTGTGACCCGGTTAAAATAGGATGTTCGCATATGTAAAGTACATATTTAAATTTAAAACATTTTAAAATAAAAAATAATTATAAAATTAATTAAATAATTTACTTTTATAACAATAAATTATATTTTAAATTAAATTATTATTTATTAATTGGGTTACATTTACGTAAATGACGACATTAATAACCAACTCTTGTTGGTCCAAGTGACAAGAAGCTTGATTTTCCTTAAGTAAGTTCTCGGGTTCAAGTCTTATAAATAACCGAGGGACTTTTGGCCCCTCAAATTGATTGTCCATGCTTAACTTGAATTAGTTAAAATCTAATGTGATTTTCGAATATCAAGAGACTTGAACCAAAAAAACATCTGGTTGCTTTTGGACATATCTATTATTATTATTATATAAAATACATGTCATATCGTGATTCCATCTATTTTTCTTTTGAGTTTGATGCATAAATGTTCTAAAACAAGATTTTTTTAAGTTAAAGATGGTGAAAGCAAGAGAAAGTTGCAATTCCTTTTCTTCTTCTATGATATTAACAGTATATTGCTTCCTAGAATGTTTAAATAAATAATGCAGGAGACATTTGAATTGTATATTTCTAAGTATATTACAACTTTTAGAAGAAGGGTGGGTTTTTTGCTGAGGAAAACTTTTAGAAGTTCTTATATTCTCCGCAAGAGCTAAAAACAAAATGACCTCTCTTCTTCTGATGTGCCAAATTTATAGAAAATTTAGAAAGAGAAAATGGCAAAGGAGTTGATTATGGTAGCACCAAAGTCTTAGAAGTATCGGCCCAAGAGACAAAATCGGGTAAAAACAAGAGAAGCAACTCAGAAACAGACATCCCTTTTATTTTTCAAATTCGATTCTACAGTTCACTCCCCAATCAAAATAAAAACAAGTGATCTCCTGATTTGCATAGCATGTCCTCTCTTTAAAATGTACTACAAAGAAATGTAACCGAGCTTACATGCTATTCACTTATTTTTTTCAAGAACCTAATAATACATAATACATATCAACATCTGAAATATCCTTGAAAGGTGGTACACAGAATCTTTGGCTAAAATCCGAATCAAGCAAAATCAAGTGGTTGGTTTCAACGTGTTTCCAATGTCAATCACAAATCGATATTTCACATCTGCTTTGAGTAGACGCTCCATTGCTGTGTTCACATAATCCACAGGAATAACCTCAATTTCTGGTTTCACATTGTGTTTAGCGGCAAAATCAACCATTTCTTGTGTCTCCTTTAACCCTCCAATGCTACTACCAGCTACTATCTTTCTCCCTGCCAATAACGTGACACTAGTTAGTTTCACAGTAATTATTTTTACCTTCAGTTATACTAATAAATTAGTCCAAAATAATAACGATAAATAGTAGCATATACGTGTTTCTCTTTAAGGTTTTAAATTACGAACGCGGTCTCGATGCGGTTACGTTTACCGCAATCACGACCAATGGCCGCAATTGTGATTGCATTTCGGTTACGGAAATTTCAAGACCAAAACGTTACGGTTCCAATTGTGGACACAGACGTTTATTTAAAACCCTATTTCTCTCCTTTAACGGTAAATAAAATCTCAGCTGAGCTGCATTTAATTTAGAACATAATCTGTGGAAATATATATTTTCATATGCTTACCCAAAAGTAAAGGGAAGACTGGCAGCTCTAGAGGTTTCTCTGGTGCACCAACCATTACAAGCTTTCCATGAGACTTCAATAAACCAATGAGTGGTAAAAGAGGATGAACTGCAGAAACTGTGTCAATAATACCATCCAAAGTGCCCATTGCAGCCTATAAAGAGAAGAACATTAGTGAATCCATGATCATTGTCAATTTCAGAGAAATATGTATTAAAAGTGCAACCGGCATGTACCTGCATCTGATCATGGTCACGGCTTATCAGAAACGAGTCAGCTCCCAGATGTTGTATTGCTTCCTCCTTTTTGTTAGGTGATGTACTAATTACTGTCACCTTAACACCGAAAGCTTTGGCAAACTTCACTGCAACATGGCCTAGCCCACCGAGACCAACCACACCTACGTGTAAACCAGGCTTGTCAAGACCAAAATATCTGAGAGGGCTGTACACTGTGATCCCAGCACAAAGGAGAGGAGCAGCAGCATCAAGAGGTAAGGCATCAGGAATACGGACCACAAAGTGTTCATCAGCAACCATTGAGTCAGAGTAGCCTCCATATGTGGTGCTGCCATCAAAATACTTGGCACCATACGTGAGAATAAGACTTGGACAGTAATTCTCAAGATTGTCAGCACAGCTTTGGCATGAGCGGCAGGAACCAACTAAGCATCCCACACCCACCTTGTCCCCAACTTTGAACTTTTGTACCTTGCTTCCCACCTCTGTCACTTCACCAACTATCTCATGCCTATATTATGTAGATCAGAAGTTCAGAACCAAAATTGAATTAATTACTGATATTCCAGTTTAATATCTATAAGCAAGAGTAGAATTGTGTGGTACATAAGACATTTTGGCAATTTGCATCCGCTTTTATGGTAACAGAACACAGACATAACTTGTTACATACATCACACCACAGAGACAAATAAAGTTTGAGGTAAAAGCTAAAAATAAATACGAGAGATACGAAGCAGAGATGGTGCATCTAGCTTATTCTTTATTGTACAGATTAGAGACATTGATAGGATCAAACCGCATAATGCACACTCTTGTCATTATCTTCTCAAAATAAAAAATGGTAAAAAAGTAAGAGTAGAAAGAGCATACCCAGGTACGAGTGGATAGGTGGAAAAGCCCCATTCGTTCTTGGCCATGTGGAGATCGGAGTGACATACCCCACAGTACAACACTTTGAATGCCACATCTTTCTCACCCGTTTCCCTGAAGTGCCAACCAAACACCAAATACTCAATACCTCAAGTGTAAAAAATAATAAAGTGAAAAAGGTGGCATGTGGGATGAAGAGAAGAGTGAACCTTCTGGAGAAAGTGAAAGGAGAGAAAACACCAGAAGGATCCCTCGCTGCCCATCCGAAGGCCTTCCTAGGATGCTCAAACTCAGGTTGTGTTGTTGCCATTTGAATCTGCTGTATGTGTATCACTCACTCACGATACCAGATTGAATTGTGAGAATGTGGTGAAATATGAGCTTAAACAGCTATTTATAAGTATTAGATACCACAGCACGTGACGTCTTTGCTGACGTTGTTGCGTCGTCTTCCTTGGCACTGTTGACGTCTTCCGTGACGGAAATAATGCGTTATCCTCACGCCGGCTACGTCTTCAATCCAACCACCTTGAAAAGTAAGGGGGGACTGCACTCTGCAAGAGGATTCCTGAATGATCCATAATAAAAATGTAAATGGTCTCTATAGCCCAAAACTAAAAAACTTGGACGGGGTTATGACAAAGATGACCCAGACCCAGACCCAGTTTACAAGTTAAAATCATTTTATTTTGAAAGATTACAATTACAATACGTTACCTTATAAAAAAAATTATTAGACTTAATTATACTTTTCGTCCCTTAACTTTTTCAACTGTGCGATTTTAGTCCCTCAAAAATTTTAATTATATATTTTGTCCTCTAATTTATAAAATTGTGCAAAATCGCCTAGTGACTACATAGGTTGATTGATCGTGGCTAGAATGAGCATTTTGCACAATTTTGCAAATCAGAGGACGAAATGTGCAATTAAAATTTTCTAGGTACCAAAATCACAAAATTGAAAAAGTCGAGGGACGAAATGTGCAATTAAAATTTTTGAGGTACCAAAATCGTACAATTGAAAAAAGTTGAGGGACAAAAAATGCAATTAAGCCAAATTATTATTATTACAATTTTATGATGTAAACTGCAAAGCTTTCTACATATATTACATTATCACACCAGTGTATCAAAATTTACCCCTTATTTGTTACTGTTTCCAAGGTCCTTTCATAATTTTAAGTGTGTGTTTGGATGAGCATTTGACAAACGTGATTTTAAACGGAATTGATTTTGGTTAAAATCGAGTTGAAAGTGAAGTGATTTATTTTTAGATACATTCAAGGAAAAAGTGATTTTTATCATTAGTTATTGTTTGGATAATTTGTATCAAAATTGCTTTTGAGTGTGCAATTATCAAAATGTGTTTCAATATATATATATATATATATATAGGAGGCAACTCAAGTGAGAGGAGTGCCTTATTGTGAGAGTGTGAGGAATTGCTCCCTGTATATATGTATGTATATGTATGTATATGTATATATATATATATATTGACAAATCAATAAATAAGATAATTACTTTAATATATAGAGTTGGGCTTTAGGGTGGTCATCCTTACATATATACTTATATACAGTTGTTCAGTATGAGTTGATGTAGGTACAAAACAACTATCATAGAAAGAGAAGATATGAAATTGACCAATCCAATTTGAATGACCATGTCACCAGAAATATGTTACTTACAGTTGCAATCATGGAAAAGACACCCCTAATAGAATCAGTTTAAGAATGACATGGTGAGAATATTACAGGAGGTGAGATTAAGACTAATGATTATTACAGGAGGAAGTGATATTATATTTCGAGAATGCAAATTGCCAACTTGAGAAATATGGATACAAGGGTTCATCTGCTCCAACTTCATTTGTGTATATATCAACTTCATGTCTGATTCAATGAGTAGAAATGGACGAGTAGCATAAATTAAAAAGCCTAATGATTCAATAAGTAGGACAGTTTTTTGTATTGCTAAAAAGAAAATAAAACTTTGTTTATTCCTAAAGAGACACTTTATCAAACATCTTGAAGACACTCTTTAAAGCTATTAGAGACACAAAAGATGGGCAACACAGTTTGACAAAGGTTGAAGCTATGGGTGTTGACAAACCTAACGCAGGTGATAGTGAGAAGAGCACAAATCACAGCAATAAATTATAATGTGGTACAGTATAGACAGCTCGAAGATATTCAGGAATAAATTAGAAAATGAAAATATCACTTCTTGTACCATAAATCATAGCACAGATCATAACAAAAAAGATGGGTAAGTAGCTTCACAATAGCCACCTTTGCAATAGATTAGAGTGTGTTGAGCAATAAATGGCAATTACCACAACAAATCACAGCAATCTAACGCAGAGTGTGTGTTAAATGGGCAGCTGAGAACCTTGAAGGCAGCGAATTATATAGGCAGTTGAAGGGTGAATGAGATAAATTACTGATAGGGAGAAACAAAATCTAAGAATCAATTTGGATCCAAAAGTGAAAGCTAGGAGAAGCAGCTTCCTCCCGGAATCAATTTTGCATGTAAACTTGCTTCACCTTCTGAGAGCCAAACACCATATATTTAGTCAAAGCCAAGTTTTACCGCTCATAAACGCACGTCTGTTGGTTCCAAACGCGGAACCAAACAGGCACTAAATCATAGACAGATCAAGTTTGGATGAACTTGTTTGAATGACACTGCAAAGTCAAAGGTACAAACACTTTGGTGCATAATTTCTACATTAGAATTTTGCTTGAGAAATAGTTGTTCTCAGGCTTAAAGTAAAAAAGTCCAGAGACAAAACTATGTCTGCTTCTTGACTAACGATCCCTACAAGTTCATGCCAAATTTACAAAGGCTACTAAGCTTTAAGAAAAACACAAGCTTGTGACTTTGGATCCAGCCACACAAACTGCTACATTGACCATTCCACAGTCGTCAACAAATACACATGAGGAGAACTAGAAATCTCAAAATGCAGCACACAGCACGCAGGACTAATCAAGGATCACTCCATGAGTAATTGCCTGTGGCGGTTAAGGTCCTTCAAGTAATTAGAACAAGTATAATCTTCTAGGTCACATGCCTCTAACAAGAGTGACTTTGATGCAACTGAATTTTGCTGGAGTTCTATCGTTGTTTCACCCTTCAGTATCTGCACAACCTATTAGCAAAGATACAATTCAGCTTCCACCATCATAAACAAAGGTGAACAAGTATTATGGCAATATAAACTAAGCTGAATGAGAAAGGATGCTGATTTTCTTGCCTGATTCATGTATGGCCGCATGGAAGATACATGGTGGATACACATGGAAGCTGTCACCATGGCACGCTTCATTTCAGTGGGATCATATTCTTCTTCTAATCTGGGGTCTGCTATTTCCTTGACATTGCTTGTGTCCAGCAGTGGCTTGGCCTGAAAACAGTAGAGATCATGGTCATCTTGTTCTCTCTCAAATGAATAGTATTTAAATGTTAGAGATACAATAAATTCATTCATGTGTCTTGACTTAATAGCTTAACCACGTGTTTGGAAACACGTTAAAACAGGACAGAAGCGCATCCAAAACACACAAGCTCCATGTTTTTTCAGAGTTTTATCATGACATGTTATCAAAAGCCTGTATGACCAAGTGATCTAAAGTTTGTTATTATTGCTTCTGGTCTTTTTAAATTAAAAAGGTAAATATCAGCACATGATAAAGATGAATGTGTGCATTGTCTACATTTCAAGACCAAAGGACTCTTGCATGAAGGGACATTCTAGACATATAATAAAACTATTTATTTATGTGGCATTACCTAATAGTTTGTGACACCAAACTTAAAGCACAATTTTGCAAAATTAAAGCCTAGTGTTCATTCGAAGGACTCATTGATCAGTGTTCTCAGGGAAGCCTTTTACACTCACGCAGATGGAAAATCATTCCGGATATATTCCATAAGATATAAGTAGTTTTGAAAACTTACCCAGATCACAAGACTTTGCTTACTATCTGAATCAACTGCACGACGACCTGTTATAAGCTCCAATAGCAAAACCCCAAAAGCGAATACATCAGTCTTCTCGTCTACAACTCCATGCATAAAGTATTCTGGAGCCAAATACCTGCAGCCATTGACACCACCAGTGTTGTCAAAAGAAAAGTCACAATGAGAAGATCATATAGAAAAAGCTAATGAGGCTGAAGTACTAACCCGAATGTGCCTTCTATTGGGAAGACAACGTGGTGGGACCATTTACCTGGGAGCCACTTTGCTAGTCCAAAATCTGAAATCTGAAGATCATCACAGAACTAATTATTTTGAAGGAAACTTAATTCTTCATTAGGCACACCATTAATTTACATGTGTAAAGATGCGTGACCAACATTAAGAATGCACCAATATCTAAAAGATTAATACATGCCACCTTTTAAATAGAGTGCCTAAAATATAATAGAATATACAATGCCTAATGTTATAATTTAATTCAGAATTTATATTGTAAGCTGCTAGAGAGTACCTCAGCTTCATAATTTTCGTTGAGTAATATGTTGGAGGCTTTGATGTCTCTATGAATGATTCTTCTTGGGCAATCTTGATGGAGATACTGCAACCCCTCTGCCACCCCAATAGCTACCTTGAACCTTTTCTTCCACTCCAAGCCTTCAGAACCTGACACTCAACATCTCTTTATTAGGCATGCAAAATAATATGTGCAAGAATAGAGGGATGACATGAATTAAGAAGTAAGAGATGGATGCAGCACCGCACCAAAAAGCACAGAAGCAAGGCTGCCATGTGGAGCAAGTTGTAGGACAAAGTAGAGGCCACGCTCGACCCCAAACCCAACAAGGTGTGTTGCATTTGGGTGGTTTATGTGTGCAATAATCCCAAGTTCTGTCAAGAAATCACAGGCTCTGTCCCCAGCATCCTTTTCGTTCTTCATTAGCCTCTTTACTGCTATAACTTGACCATCGGGTAGGTATCCTCTGTACACTTCAGCATGACCACCTTTCCCAACCATGTTCTCTATGGGACCAGAAAGTCCAAGATTAAAACAAAAAGAAAAGTCAAGTTTTTGTGTTAACTATTATAACTTACTTATTTTGGTCTTATTTTTTTTTTTTAATATAATCTATTTTGATCTTATTATTAGGTGTAACTTTGTTTTTGAGGTCTTTGACTAGCATCCTTCCTCACGAGCATTGTTGTGAAATAAATCCTTTGTTGCTTTGGTGTAGCTTTTAAATGATATGCAAATGTCACAACTTTAATTGAGGCACATAGAGACCGAAATGGAATTCTTAGATTTACTTTAATTGGACCAAAATGACAATCTCAGTAGAGGCTCACCAATCACCAACACCCTATGGAATTTAGACTTTAAACTTAGAAGCATAATTTGGCAACTAACTGCAATCAAGTTGGTATTGGACTTGGTTAACGACATGGGGCAAAATCATGCGGAAATTTCTGCCTCCTTATTCAAACTAATTGTCAATGGTTTTTCAATTAAATTATTTCAATAATTGACTAATACTCAAAAATTTATAAAATAGATAGAAAGCAAATTAGAAAAAAATGAGTCAATAATAAAGGCTGAAATTTTAAGAGACTTTTTGCTATTTAGTCTTAGTGGAATGCAATGTATGTAAATTGGTCTGCGTCATTTATTTACACAAAACATGAGAACAAGACCAAAGGCAATCCCTATCTGCACACTAATTATAATATTGTCAAGCAGTTTATTTTATTTTATGATTTGGGATATTACGGGTCAAATCTTATTAGGTTGAATGGATATCTACCCCGAGGATTGAAAGAATGAAACAGACAAAATTCATATTTCTTGCTTAGTACAGCTAATGACTAAATAACTCCACCAGTTCCTGCAAGAGCGTCCCAACTGCAGAATTGAAAACAATGACATATACCAACCTTTTTCTGATACCATTAATGAACTTACTTTGAAATAATATTACTTAGATACATTATACTATATTAATATAATTTTACACCTAATTTAAATTTTTTTTTTACGCATACATTTTAATTCTGTCATCACCAAGACAGATGTAAAAACTGGAGACCATATTCATCTAGGAAAGATTTTCCCTCCCTTTGGAAGATATGACAAGGCCACTAGACCATGCCATTGACAATTGAGTAAGTGCAAATGAATAAATTGACGAAAGAACAATGTTTTATGCATGTCTTTTGAATATATATAAAAGTGTAGAAAATAAGATAAAATTAAAAACAAAACCAAGTGATAAAATTATATATTACTATAATTGAAATCAACTTAGGAGTGTTATTTCTTTACTCGAAGATTATTCATAGTGATATGCCGCTTTTCAAAGGGCTCACTGCCCAAGCCCAAAGGTGGAACCATTGTCGATGATGATGGCAACCAAAGCACCAGCAATAGAACAAGATTAATTAACTATAATTAACTAATATGTTGTCAGGTACAGCACCCTGCAAGCACTTGCAGACAGCACCATTCTACTCTAAAAAGTCTAAAACAGTGGAAAAGGGCCCCTCATAAGTTTCCTGTCCTTGTCAGCGGACAAGTCACAAGCAGAAACAAGGGCCTATGTTTAGGTCAAAAAGGTCGTCTACTCTACAGTTTCCTCCTTTCCCAAGACCCCAGATTTGTCCCCAACCAACTCCTAAACCAAGCTCATGGCCTGAAACAACTCCCAAGCATCGGCGGAAGTTGACCACTAGGTTTGCTAAAACAACTCTCAATTTTTGGTCACCACATCCAAATATAAATTAACTTACTTTCAACTTATATTTAATCAAAATCAAGTCTATAAAAAATCAATTCATTTTAAAATCACATTTGTTAAAAGTTCATTCAAACACGTGCTCAAGCAACCATGTTATAGATAAATTGAAATCTAAAACAGATCATGCAATAAGATAAATAAATAAACAAATCTATAATGATACACAATTACATGATAGGTTAATTCATGTTCAAGCATCAAAGTTGACGAAGATGAAAGTTTATAAAACATGCGAAACCAGAGTTAGAGGGTGTTTGGGAATGCTTAAATTTCTTAGTTTCAGCTTTTTTTTGTGATTTAAGCTGTTTTGAAAAATAATTGTGATGTTTGGGTGTTAAGATTATTTTTTTAAAAAGCTTTTTTTATGAAAAAAAAGCTGATTTGTGATAAGCTGGATGAGTGGACTGTTTTCTAAATGTTTCAGCGTTTTCTGCACGAGACTTTCGGTTTTCCCGTAATGACCCGGACCCTTCCTATTCCTGTGCGTGGTCAGTGGTCTATCTCCCTGTGTGTGGACCTTTGTTTCTATTATTTTAAGGCTTTTAACCCATTTTTTTTCTTTTTATTATTTTAAGGCTTTTAAGTTTTAACCCATTTTTTTTATTATTTCAAGAATGACATTAATGGGTTTTAACCCATATCATAAAAAAAATTATAATGTTAATTTACTTTTCCATCAAATATTATAAACAAATTATTTCATACCCTTTTTCATAATTTACTATGTAAAAGTGATTTTTTTTTGTACCATCCAAACGAAATAGATTATCTTAAAATCGTTTTTTCAGCAAACATACCCAAACAAAAACAAATTATGATTATAATCGATTATTACAATAATCAATTATACAAAAATCGATTATCAGCATAATCTTTTTTTTTCCAGCTTTCCCAAACACACTCTTACTCTTTTCCATTTTTATATGATAACTTAGTAAAACATATAATTATTTTTGCATAATTCATATTTTTTAAAATCTAAGCATCTGCTGTTGTAATAAAAATGAAAACATACATGAAATTAGGAAATGACCCAAATTCACTCTTAGAAACTTATATACTATCTATAAACATTGATTGAAATTCTCCACCAAAATGAAAAAGGAGAAAAAGAAGAAAAAACAGAGAACGGAGATTAACTTTAGTTCTTACCGGAACTGAAATCATCAGTAGCTGCTGCAAGCTCTGCATAATCGAAGTTCCTCCAAGAGGGCTTCGTAGGAATAGCCCCAATATCAATACTATCTTCAGCGCTTCGAATACGAGCTAGCTTCTTCGTCGACACCTTCTTCGTGACATCGTGGTTCGCCGCAAGCAGAGGAAGCGCTGTTAATTTTCTAACTGACTTGAACGTGAAAACATCAATCATTGACTTCAACTGCTGCACGTGCCCTTCAAAGGCACCCACTCGCCGTGCCTCCGCCGACGGTGAATCCTCCGGCGAAATGGAGTTGCAACTGCTGCTTCCGCTGTTGTCAGACTCTGTCCCTGAAACAGGGGTCTCCAATACCCCTCTTGGAGATGAATCATCATCGCTTGAAAAAAGCTCTTTTTTGTGATTATCCTTCAATGTCATTTCTGGATTTCCTTCTCCTCTCTCCTTTTTCTCTCTGCCGCACTCACTGCATAAACAAACACACACCCTTCAAAGTTCAAATCGGTTGCAGAGAAAAACAAGGGAAAGAAAAGAAAAAAGACTTACCGTTTTCATATTTTTTTTTTCTTAACAGATTTTGTTGTAAATAAATAAATAATTATGGGTTGGTACAATCTAAAATCAATGTAATTTTGCAACCATATTTTTTTTTTTTTAATTTTGTGTTGAGTGTAACTGAAAGGGAGGAAGTTTTGAAAATACAGGGGAATGGAAGGTTACCTTAACAGACATGATTGTGTTATGGAGGGTTTTTGTAAAGATTAAAAAGTTATACACACACAGCTCGTGCCCGCACCTAAAATCTTAAAGAAGGACTTATTAACGTCACGGTTGAAAAATCCTTCTTTACATTTGGTGAGGGTATGAGACAGACAGAGAGACGGGGGTGAAGGTTTGTGCTAAATGGAACCAAAGGGGAGAAAGGAGAAAGGAGAAGAAGAAGGGTTCTAAATTGGTATGTGTTTTGAGCGGTGCTTATTCTTGGAAAGGAGAGGATCATGCAAAAACCAGCTTTGGGAAATGGGAGGGATCATTGGAATCTTTGCTATATTTATACACGTTTCTGATTTCTCTTCCTTTTTTTTTTTTTTTTTTTGCCTTTTTATATTGGTATTTTTTTTAATTTAGGTCAATACTAACGACCTTAAAAACATTGGTAAAAGAATCAATAAACTTAACACTTTTTAATGTAATAAAAATATCATTTTCTCGTATAAATTTATCTCTTTTAATTTCTTAATCTTATCTTAAGGGCCCTCATTAATATTCTATTTTTATTTTATGTTGGATGTGAGGGTTAATCTAAATTAAATGTTTATGTTGTGGAATAGGGAGGGCTATCGGTACAGTCTGGGCATGGTACAGGCTTCGTCCTCTAGCAACCTTAATGCTTATTTTTATTTCTTATTATATCATTCCAGTCAAAAAAAAAGAAATCTTATTATATCATTTGGGTTAACTGGGACATATCAAGTAAGAGGGTTTTATCTATGTGATATGAGAGTGAGAGGAACAAATAATAGTCATTGGATCCAATCATGAATAGTCCAATGGTCAAGATTAAAAATTAGTTAAAAGATTAAAAAATTATATGCCAACTTAAAAAGGTAAATTCTCTGGTACCATCAATAAATTTAGTGTAACTTTTACACTTTTTATATGGCCCAATCCCAACACAACACTCACACAACTCTTGCCTTTTCTGCCCCAAGGACAATTTTATAAATTTAAAACAAGATTGAAAAAAAATCAAAAGTCAAAAACTCAATAACAAGGGTTTCTAGGCGAATTCTACGGTGGACCACCTTCACAGGTGGTACCACCGTGCACAAGTGGTTTAAACCGCTTGATTCATGTGGACTATGATAATATGATACACCCTCCCTCATTGAATTTTTTCCCTTTTCCTCTTCCCCATTCCTCCCTTCTCCCTTCCCTCCACCTGATCCACCCCCCTCTGTTCGCCGGCCCGGACATGAACGCGACTTCCCTTTCTCCCCTTTCTCTTCCTTCCGACTCTCTCCGTCGCTTCCACACAGTCCACCGCCGTCTCTACTCCGACCCTTGCTCCTCAAAGGCTGAGTTTGGTAATGAACAACCTCACCCTATTGTGGCCATCTCTTTATGCGCAAATGACAGAAGGGAAGTCTGAGACGACGACGGTGGCGGTTCCAGGCGTCTGCCGTCAACCCAAAACGTGACCTCGGACTCGAGCCTCCGCCGCAAGATCTGGTTCGCGACCTCGGACTCGACCCAACCCCTGCTCGCTAGATCTTGTTCGGGGCCGCCAGATCTGGTTCTGGGTTGCCCACCAGTGACTACTAGCGAATGCGGGGGCCTTGCAGTGGTGTTGTTGGCGGTCGTGGATGGAAGCTCGGCAGGGACACGATCCGGTGCGGTTCAAGGTGGAGGCACCGTGACGGTTGTGAGGTTGCGATGGAGGTTGGGTGGTGTCGGATCTGTCGGAGCTGGTGTCGGAGCTGTGTGCAGGTTCACGCAATGGGGAGAACGACGACTGGCTGGTGCTCGTCCGGAGATTGGACGGCAGATACAGAGAAGGCGGTGGCGGCGGCGGCGGCAGCGGTGGTAGGGGGAGGTGAGGGAAGAATGAGGAAAAAGGAAATTGATTCAATGCTAGAGGGTGCACTATATTATTGTGGTCCATACACATCTAACCATTAAATTTACTTGTGCACCGTGGACCACCTATCAAAGTGGTCCACGGTAGAATTCGCCAAGGTTTCTATTCTAAACTCAAAATCAATCCCTAGCTTTATCTTCTCCACCTGGTTCATTCACCTCAGACCCACTGTTCATCATAATAATAATAACAGCTACAGCTCCGAAGCTTCATCGTTCACATAAAATCAATACGCAACTCGTACATAGGACAATAGGTATAGTATATCATTGTTTAAAATTGATCCATAGAATAGCTTCAAATCCAAAACGTGTTGGCGTTATCAACAAATATGATTTCATATCTAAATAGGAAATCAATCAATCAAACATTCGAATTGTAAAACGTGATGCGTGTGATAATGGCGAGTGGAGAAGATAGATGAATGGACCGAGTATTATGAGAGCGTATTGTGATGAAGAGATTGAAACCTGAGGGAAAGAGACGAAGTTGATGAATAGTGGGTCGAAGGTGGATGAACGAAGTGGAGAAGACGAAGTTAGGGATTGATTCTAATTTTAGAATTGAAATTGTGTTTTTCATTTATTTTTTTTTAAATCTGGTTTTAAATTTACAAAATGGTCCTTGGGTGTAGAAATGACAAGAGTTGTGTGTGTTAATGATGTAGGTTTATTAAATGAGTTGTCATGTTGGGATTGGGCCACATAAAAAGTGTAAAAGTTACACTAAACTTATTGATGGTATCAGAGAATTCACCACTTAAAAAAGTGACATGACTTTTTTGTTTTAATCTTGATCATTCATGATTGGATTAATAACTATGATTTGCTCCTCTCACTCTCACATAAATAAAGCACTCTCACTTGATATGTTCCCTGGGTTAATATACCCCTCCCGACGTTTTTTTTTTTTGTTTCCAAAGGTATTCTTCGCGCTCAACTGCAGAGACTAATCCCTCGAGGTACTAGACGATATTCACTGCCGGCCCTTGGGTAAGACTACCCAAGCAAGGGCTTTAGGCCTAAAAAAAAAAAAGTTTACTTGTTAGTTAGTAGTTACTATATAGTTAGGTAGTATTTTTTATTTTAAAAAAATATTTACTTACTAGTTAGTAATTAATATATAGTAATTTACTAACTAGTAATCCTGGTATAGACACTCTAGTTGGGAGGTTGCGAAAACCAATAATTAATTTCATGTTCTAAGCAACCAACTGAAGATTAGTCTCATAACCGGTTCAAATGGTTGAAGCTTGTGGGATACTCTGAGAAGTCACTGGAGAGTCAAATGCCCTAATTATGATAGTTCATAAAAAATATAGTAATTTAATAAATGATTTTGCATACCAAAAAACTCGAAAGATAAACTTCAAGTAAAAAATATAATAATTTTAATAAAATATTATTATTACTTTTAAAAAAGTCTCATCCTCAAAATCGCTTTAGGCCTCACCAGGTGTTGGGCCGGCCCTAACGATATTGAAGGGTTAACCTCTCCCAACCAGGTTTTTCTCCATACGCAAGAGCCAGTGATTGAACCCCTAACCACTTGTTTAAGGGGCCCAAGCTCGTTACCATTTGGATCAACCACATGTTGGTTCCCTCCCCACGTTTAAGTTAAATAATAAAAGGAGAATGTTAATAAGTAGTTTTAGGGTAATGGTCCAGGTATAAAAAAGGAAAGCTCTTGTCTAAAAGATAGTGTCTAGATATCTTTTAAATTTAGTTTATAAATATTAAAAATTTAATTAAATATGTGAGTATGAGACTAGATGGGTACTCATCCTTGTAAATTTTTGAAGATAATCACATAAATAAACTCATTCCCATTTAACGGGTTTTGCAACCCAAGGTTCTGGTCAAATTGTCTTCTCTAAAGCCAAGATTAGTTGTTAAAAATGGACCAAAAAGTAAGGTTCTATGAGGTAACAAAGTGTTGCTGCTGAGGCTGATGCAATCTCTGCCTTCAGTTTTAAGTTCGTGATTTTTGCCGCAACTAAAGCACAAAAGCACCTGCGAATTGGGAATTTGCATAGGCATATTATGGGGAAACCATGTCAGAGAAAATAATCAAACTTTGCCGGTGACATGTGGGGAACTGCAATGAAAATAGGATTAAACCAGCAACGCTAACGCATGCTATAATGCCTATTTGTTTCAGCCAAAGTTTCCATTTGATTCCAAAATAATCAATTTTGGAACATGAATTCTTGTTTTGTTAAAATTCATGATAGATTTATTTAGATGCGGATAAAATTGATTTTAAGAGAATTAAGAATTTTTAAGGATCTATTTGTTTTATTTTCAGTTTCCTGTTTTCATTTCATGTTTTCAGAAATAATTACAAAATTGTCACATTGTTTTTATTCTGTTTCAGAAATTTGTACAGGAAATACTGAAAATATTTTTTTTTATGTTTTTACTTTTTCATGTATAAATATGTGAAAACTGGAAACATGATGAAAATAAGGTGGCAATTTTGTAATTATTTCTGAAAACAAAAAATGAAAACAAGAAATTGAAAACAAAACAAAAATGCCCTAACTTTTTTGTTGAATAAAATTAATTCTTTGTATAGGACCTACAAAATTCTTTATATTCAAAATTGATTTTATTTTATCATCCAAATAAAATTATGTATGAGATAGAAGGTAATAATTCTCCAACATACAAGATAATATATGTATTTTATTACGTTCTATCTCCAACATATAAGATATGTATTTTACTTTACATAATTTTTAAACTCTTTCTTATCATTTTCTCTTCGTCCAAATATATAAAGAAAAACATATCTTTCTCTTTATTCTCTCTTCTTTTATTTTCTTTTTTCACATTTTATTTTATTTATTTTTCTGTTGTACATCCAAGCAAAATAGATTAATTAATGTACCACAAATATATTTTTTTAAACTGTTTCTGGTGAGTCATATGCAGCGAAAAACTTAGCCATATATATATATATATATATATATTTTGTGTCATGCTAACGAGTGCTCTTTAAGAAATCATTAATATTTTTAAACTCTTTCTAATCATTTTCTTTTTTTGATTTCTTTAAAAATGTTCTAAGGACAATCATTAATATTTTTCATATATATTTTTTTTTTGGATAAAAAGAGAAGGATGCCGATATTTATCTTTAAACAGGAGACACAGCAGATGAGAAGGTTTTGACATTCATAATTTACTGGTCGGTGTTTTTTGAGCATGCAAAGGAAAAGCGATTGCGAGCAAACACATGTGTGATGTGTCTCCACTCTCCAGGGTCAGTAATCACTAATCAGTCCTTTCGAAATTTTATGTGGAGCTGGTGTAGGACTGAAATTGAAATAGGTGCGTAACTTGCGTTTGGTCATGCCCATGTGCTTGAACCGTTGGTTTGCAGCGTCCTTCAAACAAAAATAATTATGAATTTAATTGGTATTCATTATTCATATAATAAATGTTAGTGTAATTTTTTTACACTATTAATCAATCATAAATCATGGAATGAATGATGTTTAAGGTGATTTAGATAAGAATAAAAAAAATCAACAACATGGCGATTTACTATGAGTTGAAAGTATAAAAAACATTTACACTGACAATGTACATTAATTAATCTCAATAATTATTACATACCTTCGTTTGCAATGTTTATAACACTTATTTTATAATTAATAAATTATTTTGTTACTTTCAAAACAATAGTAGATGAATTATTAATTGATATAAAATAAATATAAAAATAATGTGAGAAAAAAGATATATAAAAATATCATTACGCTTGTTATAAAATGGGCAGGCGAAGAGACCTCCGTGTGAGAATATAGATTCTCTCCAGCACCCTTCTCCGACATATCTCTCCAGCATTCATCTCAACCACTCATTTAATATAATGGTCCAAAATATAATAATTTTTAAACACTAAAAAAAATGTTAAACTACCTAAAATTCCTAAACCCAAACTTGTTAATCACTGTTTCAGTTCACTCACATCTCTCACCACCACTTGCTACAGTCGACCACTGTAAGCCGTCGTCGTCGTCCGTCTATCTTTCTTATGCCGCCGTCCTCTCCCTCTTACGCGCCGCCGTCACTGCACCCTTCTCCCGCGCTGACTGTGCCATTGCCAACTAGGCACTGCCTCTGTACATAATGGACATAATGGATGTTATGAAAACAATCAGCAAATCCCCCTTCCCTTCTTGTTACAATGAAACATAGCTTTCACCTATAAAAGCCTTTAATTGCTGGAAACAAACATCGAAAGTTTTCCTAGCTTCCCTTTCTTGTAATAGTTCCAAGCTATCACTCCAAAACCTTGGCTCAAAGCGTAGGCAACTTTCTTTCCTATAAACTGGAGTTGGGAATCCTCAGTTAATCCTCAAAGCATAGGAATCTCTTTGCAATAGGAAAGGTGCTTTAGACATTATCTCGTTTCTAAATTTGCTATGCCGGAGAACGAGTTCCCATGATTGAACTTCCAGGACATTGGAAAAGGAAATTAATATTAAAGCAAACTCAATGGAGTTTTGATGGAAGGGATTTAAGCAAACTTGATGATTTGCTGCAGAATAGTGAGGGGGAGGAAATTAGGGAGGAGGAGTAAATCGTTACCGGCGGAGGCGGACGGTGGCCTGCGCTAAGCTGCGGCGGTGCACGGAGAAGGGAGAGAGACAACAGTGGAGCGAGAAGGGAGGGATGACAGCGTGAGTGACGGATGGCGGCTTGGCGCACCAGCAGTGACTTGTGGTGGTGAAGGGTTGATTCAGAGGGATGTCAAATTGGGTGAGAACCATCGGGTTTGGTGGGGGTAATCAGATTTTTCGGATTTTGAATTTTTTTAATATCTAAAATGTTGATTTATTTTGGACCATTAGATCAAATGGATGGATGAGATGAGTGCTGGAGAGGAGGTGCTGGAGACACCAGCAGGAGACAATCCGGATCCTCCGTGTGATTGATACATTTTTACAATAGGTTTAATTATTCTGTAAGGTCCTTGAAATATTTGGGAATTTTCAAATAGATCCCTAAACTATTAAAGATTTTAATTGGGTCCCTGACATAAATTTTTTTTTTTAATTGGGTCCCTGATGCTATATTCCGTTAGTCCACCGTTAGTATACCCCTCTTATGTAACACCTCATTTTTCGTGTTAAGCCCTTATGTTGTTTAAGTGTTGCATGTTGTTAAGTTTGACCTTAGAAATGTTTAAAGGGGCTAAGTGGGACTTTCGAAGCAGAAAACCCCTTTCTGATGCATGAGCACGAGATCAGCATGCTCGTGCTCGAGGCACGTGTCTTGTGGCCGCCTGAGCCACAAGTGTAACACCCCGATTTTCACTGTTCTTCAATATCGGTAAATATTCATATATGTAAATATTTGTTTATATTTTATTGGAGATTTAGAAAATGACTTTGGAGAAACTAGGGTCATTTCCCTGTTATACTTATTTTTATATGTATATATTTGTTTATAGTTCACCACCATTTGTTTCTTCTTCTTGGAGCCTCTTGCGATCGCTGCCTGATTGTTCCCCGGCTCTAGTTCCCTATTTTGAATTGATTCTGACACCTGAGATCGCCGATCATCGTCGAGAGGAACTCCGGTGCTGACGCCCGTGACGACGTTTGTACGCCTCTGACTCATCCATTTCACCGGCAGTAATGTGGAATCGCAAAGAGATTTCAATCTCTCCGGAGTCGTCTCTCTCTCTCTCTCTCTCTTCGCCCACACTAGGAAGCGCCATTTGCACTGGAGCGAGAGTTAAGAACGAAGGAAGCAATTTGCTCGGAGAGAATAAGAGAATTTTGAATTGAAAGTGAAAGGTGTTTGCTTGCGTTGTGGTGGGGTAAGCACAATGACAGTGTCGTTTAAAATCAAGGAGGTTTATGAGGAAAATAGTCTTATGGGCCTAATTGAAAAAAATTCCTACGATCAGGGACCCATTTAAAAATAATGCTAATGATCAGGGGCCTAATTATAAACTTTTAAAGTTTATAGACCTATTTGAAAATTCTCAAATAGTTCAGGGACCTACAAAGTAATTAAACCTTTACAATAATATGATTATATGGATTTGCATTCACTTGTGAATTGGAACAAGATATCATCTGATTAGAGGGAAAAGGTCACAATTTTTTTTAAAATTTAATTAGTAGACCTCACAATCACGGATTCCCTACGTTTGAGAATCCTTACATTCTCCTAAAGTTAAGCAAATTCTGTCAAGAGAGAGTTTGACCATGAAGTCAGATTTAATGAGTGTGAAAAAGACAAAAAATCCTTGAAATTTGCCTGCAAGAACTTTAGGGAAAACTAAATTTAGAGAATCCAAATCCCACAATCACATAGGATAGGTTCTTGTATGGGGAAAAAATTGTGTTTTTCTATCTTTAACACAACCATATCTTATTTTTCTAAAACATGTGAGGATCCAAGTTCAGTGATTAGAAGGGTTACTCTTTGTTTAAATTATTTTGATAATAGTTTATTTATATAAAATTAAATAATGATTTAACATGTTAATTTATTTACTCTTTGTATATCACTCTTTATTTAGTCCCTCCTATTGTTAGTGGCTTCAGTTTATGTTCCTACCATTATGTGTGATAGTTTGCCTTTCCGGGATGCAATCAATTCCTCCATATTCATATAAACTACAACTCATATTTGAGGCTGTCGATATCCGTCGGTGATTTTCTAGCTAAAGAGTTGGCAAAAGACCTTATCTTTAATCCTGCCAAAATGACATGCAGTGCTACCGTTGGGCTTAAGTCTCAGATTTGTAAGACTTCCTTGATGAGATAGGACATGAACATCTGTAGAACTTTAGTAATCCATGCTTGAAATCAACCAAGCTTGTTGATTGATGTTTTCTCATTGGGCTAGGCTAATCACAAATTGGGTGCAAAATCGTCCTGCAAAGTTATGAAAACCTTGTATTGAATTGGGAGAGAGGCTAGAGTACCATACTCTTCAAGATGGGGAAAAAAACTCGGCATTCGATTGAGTCAGTTGCTGTGGTCAAAAGCATTTGAGTGTTGAATAAAGTGAGATCTTCTCTAGATCTGAACTACCATCGTACTTCTCAATCTGGAGAAGAAGTTATCGAGAAAATGAACCCTCATGATGTCCTCGAAAAACAATTGTCTTGCCAACTGTGTTCGCTCGTGCCAACATGGTTCATGCTGAGTATGTTCATCCGCTCTAACCCCCCACATTGCGCCACCCATCCCCTCCATGGGTCATGTGTTCCTCAAGAGCTGGAGATCGACTCCTTCGTTGCAGGGGCGGATCTTTTCTATTACAGGAGGGAGCTTGGCTCCCCCAAGTTTTTTTCTTCTTGACAGGTATGTATACATATAGTGTTAGTATTATTTAATATATATATTCTTGCCAAAGATATATCAATTACTTGCAGCAGTGCAGTGGCAAAGTGTTTTTTCCGCAAGCAGTGGAACCTAGGATCGAATCCAACTGGAGCTTTCTTTTGAATTTCAATTGTATTTCACTATTTCGTTGCTCAAAAAAAAAAAAAAAAAAAACCCAGCCAGAATCCAATCTCGCTATCTTTGCATAATAAAGAATAGGCTAATCCGCCACCAAAGAACTAATGCACAGTTTATGAAATGTATTTTACTTAATTATTTGGCCCCGTAAAAAAAAACATTGAAGCTCAGCCACTGCTTCATTGGCTCTCCTCTTCTGCTTCACACTCTTTCACTGCACACGTCATCCATGCGTTGACACATCTCCTAATTCTCTCTTCTCGGCAACTCATCCGTCTCCATTAACATGCGTAGGGTATACAGTTATCGCCAAGTGGGTTTGCATTCTAGGGATTAGTTTCTTGTTCATTTTGGATGAGACACTTTCTGGTTCTACTCGTGTACGCACCACAGTATGGCGAAAGTGAAAGTCTTACAAGGTTTTGATGGTGTCTTTATTAGCAGAGGCTGCAAAGCACAAGGTCACTCTGGTGAAATTGATGTCTCTATCTTAAGGCGGTTGAGTTTACACTCACAATTTTAGCTATCTAAGTTCATAACTAGTATATGAAGCATGATATTTTATCATTCAAGTTTTAAGGATCTCAAGAATTTCAAATTTTGAAAATTTTATTATAAAAAAAATTTGGTCACTATTATGAGAGCACAAGAATTGGACATGAGTTTATTATTCTCAACTCCTTAATAACTTAGATTAGTATGCGACTGAGGGCGGGTTCTACTATGAGAGAGCTACACATGTCTCTCACCGTGAGAGACCATAGAATACCGTAGATCAGATATTGTCACACGATCTTATGGTGCACCTGCCCACATCAGATCCTAACTCCATCCATAGCCCCTCACCAGAAACCATCACCACCACCTTCCGAGCAATTTCCGGCGCCTCCGTCAGTGCTTCACTATCCCATTGTACAACGTTCCTTGTCTTTCTCTACTCCATTCCTACCTTTTCCCTTCTCCAACCTTTTACTCAAATCTATTTTCAACCAGTTCTTAATACCCTTCGTTACTTTCTGGATTTCAATTGCCACTGTCGTTTGCAAAATTATATCTTTTGTTGTCAAAGTGTCGCTGATGTGTTGATTGCATTATATCTTTTATTCTGGATTATCAATTGCATTATAGGTACTGTGGAAGCCTTTCTGCAAATAGGGTCGAAGAATCACGAGCATGTGTCGCAGATGATCCGGCGACGAATAGGATGCGACGAGCGCCGGCACTGAGAGAAGGAGGGGGGTGGGTTTCCGATCTGTATCATGGATCTGGGCAGGATGATGATGGTGGTGGTGGGTGGTGTCAACATGTCCATCGAGGCCTCCGTCACGTTCACGCGGTGATGGAATCGGAGACCATGCGGTGAATGTTCGTCAGGGAGTTAGTTCCCGACCGCAACTTCTTCATCTACGGCCGTCGCTTCAACCCACCGTCCTCAGCCTTAGCCGCCTAATCGCCTCTACTGAAGATTGTGGAAGACCAGTGAGAGCCTTTGTCCCGTCGTACCACCACTTTTCTAAGCTTCCACACCACCGCAAACCAAGTCGGACCACCACGTCTCTGAGCTTCCCCACTGTCTAGACGCCGAGAACCAAGGTCGCCGTCCACCGCCGCACGACCTCTGCCCACCACCGCTGTTAGCGAAACTGCTATGTCAACCAAAAAGATCATGGCCACAGATCACAGTTCTGACCTCCATCAGTCCATCAGGTTTTGGTCAAAGGTAGCGGATGTAGGTGGTGGGTGAAGGAGTGTTGAGGAGGTTAGGGATGGAGGGTGGAGGGAGGAGATGATGATGCTGTTGAATCGGTGATGGTGATGAAGGAGACGATGGTGTGGAGGAATAGTGAAGGAAGCTGAAGGAGAAATAATCTGATGTGTATGATATAGGATATGATCATGTGGATGAAAATGAATCTATGATAAATTATAGTCTCATACGGTGAGAGACTTGATGGGGTCTCTCACCCTAGAATTTGCATGCGGCTGAGTGTCAAGTGATGAATGACAAGTCTTGACTATCAAAATAAGTGCTTTATAGAAATATATAAATAAGGATGGATTCGTTTATATCTAATCATGTGGAAGAGAAGCAAATATAATTTTTTATCAATAACATTATCAAAATATATAGTTTTTATAACATTTATATTAATTTCTGTACATCACATGACCAAATTAAGCAACCATCCAAGATGTTTTACATTTGTGGCCCGTACCCCAGTGACCTGTCTGGTTTTAACTTTGCAAGTTTATAGCAATTTTGTTTTTGTCTCCGGTTGGTTGAACTGTGGTCCCGCCCCTTGAATTGCACCCGCAAACCCCGCGCCAAAAAAACAAACGATATGAAAGTGCAAGTAATGAAGTAATGTACCAAAACCAGCATTGAAAAAAGCTTAAGGAATTTTACTAACTATCCTAGGTATCAAAGAGAGAGAATAAAAAAATCAAAGTGATATCATATGTATCCACTTCTAAGTGTGTTGTCACGTTCGTTAGTTTAGTTATATCTCAAACTCAAAGTAAGTATTAATATTTTAAATATCTTCCCTCCTACACTTTAGGGTCATTGTCACACGCAAGAAATAGCTTAGTTTAAGAGTGCAGCTCCCATGGTTAAGTGGGTAAACTAAACCCGTTAGTGTGTTTTTCTATTGGCAATTTACAAAAGGATTTAATCTAAAACCCCACCACCACCAACCTCACTCAGTCACCCATGTCACTTCAGTTAGGGAAGTGGGCTTAACTGAATTCCATTGATGTCTTTAAAAGTAACACGAGTCAATCAGAAGCATGCCGATTTGTGGGGACCCTCTTATTATTTTATAAAGGCGTTAAACAAAAGTGCTACTTCAAACTGAACCAACAAAGATATCCAATCCAAACAAAAAAAAAAAAAAATCAAATTCTTCCCTCCAATGTTTCTTATTCTATGCTCACTGCCTAGTTTTGACCGGTTTTGGTAATCAAAATTCAAGGTGGGGTACCAACTTAAAGAGATAGATATTAGATAGAGACTTCCGAGTGAAAGGATATACAAGATCTTTAGGGGACGATACCAATGTGGGTTAGTTATGCAACTTCTCAAAAGGATTGCAATGGATTTGTTCCATAATTCTTGAAGATCTAGTGAGTTTGGCTCCACATAATGATATAGCAACTGTAGAGTACCAAACTGTATTATCAACCTAAAATTGAAAGCTTGTCCCCTGCATCAAGTACTTAATTGGTAATATTGTTGACAATACCCATGTGCGAGGGCTCTGGAAAAGTTAGTTAACCTCTTCTTCTTCTTCTTTTTTATTACTATTACTAAAACGTTGATTGATTAATGTAGCACAATCTAACTGGATAAATCTATACCGTTATTATTTTGTTCAAATAAAAAAAAATCTATGCCGTTATTATAGATTTCAATTAAATTTATAATCATAAGGAATTTAAAGCCATCAGGTACGAAATTAATTTATACTCTTAGAAGAAAATTTTTTTGAATATTTTTGTGGTATAGAAGTATAGAACACTGATTTAATCCTAGTTTCCTTTCTCAAAAATAGCACTAGAATGCTTATCATCGAGATTATCAATTTCGCTAGATAACTTGTTTGTAATGAGCAGAGGCGGAGGGATGGGGAGGCCTGTATAGGCCATGGCCTCCCCCAAGTTTCAGGTTTCTTGCTTTATATACCCATAAATTATATTTTTAAACTCTGATATGAATTAAGCTGGAGGTACACAAGTTCAATTAACATAGACAAAAAGAATTACTTTGTAGCCTTTTACGCATATTATTTCTCCTTCTATGAAATTGGATGTAACTTATTTATCAATTTCGCTAGATAACTTATTTATAATGAGATTTTCGAAAATGAATGTAAAATGTAATATAAAATTAAAAGGGAAAAACACAAGTATAGTGTGTTTTGGTTCAGCTGGTAGGATATAGTTGGTTCGTTATATGTAAATATCAATATCTTGTTTGACCTTATGATATGCCTTCCCTTTTTCATTTTTTTTTTTTTTGGTGGGTTGCCATGCCTTTCCTTTGAAATAGGACAATTTCCATTTGTACGTTCAATTTGAGCTCAGTTTTCTTAAAATTATATGGTCCAAATGCATAATCATAATTTTTTGGTAGAAACAAGGGCCAAGGCCCAAACCAAAGAAAGAAATACACGGATAGTATCAAATTTATGGAATCCATAACCCCAAATTCAATTTGGGCCACACCTACAACAATGAACCTGAATGCAATGAACAATTGGACAGGGTTGTTAGAAATGATCATCATGGCTGGTTGATTTTATGTACTGGATCAAATCATCAAGGTTGGAGTACGAGGAACCGCCTTGACTCACAGTCTTGTAGGCCAACGTAGCCATTGCCTGTGCTGATCCAAGAAACTCCTCCCTCCTATGCACCATGAGATCATTGACCATCTTCTCCACAACGTTCCTATCACACACATCCTTCATGTCCAACCCAAGTTTCCAAGCCTCACTCACAAACCTGCTATTAACCTGCTGATCCGCAAAGTATGGCCAGCAAATCATGGGCACCCCAGCCACTATACTCTCCAAGGTCGAGTTCCATCCACTGTGGGTCAAGAACCCACCAATGGCCTTGTGTCCCAGCACCTCCTCTTGCGGGGCCCATCCCACCATGAACCCCCTCTCCTTGGTCCCCTCCTCCAGCTCCACCGATATGTGGTCCTCACCTACTTTATCTGCCCATAATAAATGGTATTTGCATAGAAAAAATATTTACAGCATGTTAAACATTATTTTTTTTGGGCAATAAACATAATTTTATACTTGTCTAAAAAAATACTCACACACTAATTCTTTTAGTCAGTAATCAATATAGAGCTATGCTAATTAGTGTTGAATGTGTATTATACTATTAAGACTTAATTGTACTTTTCATTTTCCCTATCATTGGTCATTGGTCATGTGTGATTTTGATCCCTATGGTTTTTTTAGCACATTTGCTAACCTATTCTTTTAATGTCACATATTTGGTTATTTCATCAAACTGTCAATTTTCAATGATCAATAGAGATGAAGCATTGCTTTAAACGCATAAAAACTCATGTTGAACTTTTGTGGTAAAGAACCTATGGTGGAAACAAAAAAAGGACTCGGAAAGGAGAGACAAAACCGACACATGTCATGGAAAAACCATTGAATCATGTTGAATGGGAAAGACATATGAATGAGAAAGTTTGATTATGGGCCTACGGTCTGTTTCGATGGGTGGAAGTATAAAAGGGAGAAGTAGGAGAGAGGGAAGTGAGGAGAGAAAACCCATTTTCGGTTGTTTGGGAGAAGAGAGAAAGTAGGAGAGAGGGACTAAAATATGGTGGGACCCACGTGTTTTAATTTCTTTCCAATAGAGACGAGATTTTGGAGTGAGCTTCATTTTTTTCTTATTCCCCACATCTACCCTTCGAAGTGTCACGTGCTGACTTGTGTCTGTAGTTTTGGAGGAATTGCCACAGTCAAACGATTTTTGTCTTCCTTTTTTATTTTGTTTTTAATTAGAAGATAATGTTTTTATGATGAAAGTGTGCATCAGTGAGGTGTGGGATAACATTGACGATTATAAAAAAAAAAAAAAAAAAGCATAATTAGGGATAGATTATTCTAATTAACCTAAAAGCAATTTCAATTTAATTATTTGGGGGCAAATATGTCTTTATAAAAAAATTCATTTTCTTTCTTTCATACTTCTCTTCTACTTCTTTCAATCTAAGCAACCTACAAATTTACTCATTTTCTACTCATACTCTCTTCTCTCCTATTCCTTTCCACCCTACTTTTTTCCTTTCCACCTCTCTTCTCATCCAAACAAAGCATTAGATTAATAGTTCTTCTCCGTCGATCATTGAAAAAATTGACAGACATTAAACAAAATAATCAAATTTACAACATTAAAAAATATATGGACCAAATGTGCTAAAAAACCACAAGAACAAAATCATACATGATCAATAATATATAATCAAAAATGCAATTAAGCCTACTCGTAAAGGTATGGTGTAAAAAAAAATTGTATATAAATTATAAAAGTATAGTGAGGCTTACCTGTAATCATCATGTCAGGCCTCATCACCCATAGGAACCGCTTGTTGCTGTTCACCAAACCGTGCCATATCTCCATGACCTCCTCCCTTGTCATAAGCGTCGCACTCCCAAAGCTGACATATATTACTGACCTCTGGGGCTGAGCGTCGAGCCATTCCATGCAGCTCCTGTCCACTTGAAAAAGGTTACTCTTGAATGAAGAAGCTAATTGTTTGGCTGCTGTTTTTCTCATGCTCAAGTGGAGGTGGAGAGGGCCAATGGTGAAGACTTTGGGGAAGTGAAGGCGTATCTGGGAGAGAACAGGACCTTCGAGGTCATCGAATGTGTTGAGTATGAGTGCATCTGCTTGAAGTGATTGTTGGGTCTGGAACACAACCGAGTCCAGAGATACTAAATGGCCCTTTGGGTTTGGTCGGCAGAAACTTGGGAGATCTCTGCACCTAAGCAAGTTTTCCATGCCTGGTGTATTGGTTATGACTCGATCCATGTCCTCATCCCCTGCAACCAGTTAAATTCCAAATTGGTCACATTAATTTTTATATATATAACTAGGAGAAATTCTTAGGTGAGCTAGAAGAAAATATTTTACCTATAATAATTAATAATGTTATTAAAGTGGGAAACAGCAATGTTTATAATAACCTCTGTCGTCTTTGTTCTGGTATCCTAGTATGTCATACTTACTCAAAACTTAAAGTTTCACCTTGGTTCCCTTGTTTATTAATTTAAATTGCAACTTCTATATTTTGGGTATACAATTTGGATTGCAAACTCTACCCATCACTTCTTGCTTAACTAGTTGGATTGCAATATTCTATGTGGAATAAAATGTGTCATAGTCTTGTGTCATGAATTATGATTGGCCAAATGAAATAAATATCTTTTTTTTATTATCAGAAAATGAAATAAATATATAATCTAATACATTAAAAATGAGAGAGATAATATTTCTTAACAATATCCAAAATGGCATAAATTTGTGGACAGCTTTGTCAAACATTAGATGTTATCCCTTACCATATATGGTAGCAAAATACTTTTTTTTTATAAGCCAAATATATTAAAAAGAGTATTAGGAGTACTCTAACCTATATGTACAAGTAATCATTATCCAAATTGAAAAGGCTAAATTACTCTTTTGATCCCCAAATTATTTTAAAATATTCAATTTGGTTATTAAGTTTTTAAAATGTTCATTTTGGTCCCTTAATTCCTAAAACTTATTCAAATAGGTCATTCCGTCAAGTTGACTAACGATGACGTCAAGTTGACTAAGGGACCAAAATGAACATTTAAAAAACTCGAGGATCAAATTTAACATTTTAAAACAATTTGAAGACCAAAATAGTGATTTAGCAAAAAAATTATTAAAAAAAATATATTTTTCCCGAAATTGTCACATGGCATTAAAATATTAAATTTAATGCCACATGGTATTAGGTAGGACGTCACCGCTAGTCAACTTGACGAAATGACTTATTTGAATAAGTTTTAGGAATTAAGGATCAAAATAAATATTTAAAAAACTTCAGAACCAAATTGAACTTTAAAACAATTTAGGAACCAGAAGAGTATCGCATATAAATTAGTTACATTTTATAAATTTTTTTATGGGATCCACAAATCACATCAATCTGTTCTATATTTATGGAGTCCCACGTGACATCAATGTGTTCCTGCTTGCCAGCCTGTGCTGATATACAAGTGATTTGGAAAATTAGAAAGAAAAAACAACTCCAAGGAATTGATTTGTTATCTGTAATTCTATCATTTTCTCAGCAAGAGAATAAAGAAAGTGAAGTTTAGCATATAAATTCACGAAGGTATATATAACGCAGAGATGAATCTAAGTCCATACCTCTAATGGGGAGCTCGTTGCACTCAAAGAGCTTTGGTAAACATAAATAAGACCAGAAACAGCAAGCGCTGACGGTACGAAAATGAATGAGTGTTATCATGAGGTCGTGAGGCAAATCAATAGTAAGGGTTCCAAAGATTCCATCCGCTATAAGACAAGTCACCCTCGGTTTTGCGTCACTCTCAGCAACCAGAATGTCTCTCAAGAGAGGCTTGGCATGCAAATTTATGGAATCAATGACTTCCCCCATTCGGTCTCCAAATCCAGGATGTTGGTCCTCCTTGAAACATTCTGATATAGTCTTGAATTGGAGGGTAGGGTAGCATGCTAGAAGAGCCTCGATATCACCGAAACGCACGAGGCGTTGGTGGATGTACTCGGTGTTGAGAAAGGTGACATGCACGTTGTTAAGCGCAAGAAGCTGAGCCAGCTTGAGCATGGAGTTAACATGGCCCTGAGCTGGACAGGGAAAGATGAGCACATGAGTAGCAACTACTTCTCCAGATTTTTCTCCGGCTTTCATCTTTGGTTCCTTAACCTTTTGGTCTTGTGGTGTGGTGTTCGCGTTGCAGTAATGTTGCCGACAGATCATCAGATTAAGATGGTTCAATGAGATTTTTATATAAGGGACAAAAATTTGCAGACTCATGACTCATACGAGCATAAATGCATCTATATATGATTATGACTGAAAACGGCAAATGGGCGGTGTGGAACGGATGGAGATCCTCTATCCCACTTTCCTGTCATCACATTCTCTGTTTTCTACCAATTATAATTTGTCATTTCATAAAATAAAATCATAACTCATTAATAATATACACATTCTTAGCTTTTGATTGATAGGAGATATCGAGACACTATTTTTTGGGATAGCAGATTTGTATCCGTGTGGAACACTGCTCTTTAATTCCTGCAGTGAGTAAGACAAGGCGTTTTAAATGTTTGCGC
This sequence comes from Echinosophora koreensis, assembly GCA_035048595.1. Classification (NCBI taxonomy): domain Eukaryota; kingdom Viridiplantae; phylum Streptophyta; class Magnoliopsida; order Fabales; family Fabaceae; genus Echinosophora; species Echinosophora koreensis. The sequence goes on from JAPCYP010000003.1 coordinate 2,236,760, forward strand.
TTGTTTCGGAAGACAAATTTGATTTAAATTTTTTTGTTTGTTTATGAACACACCTTAATTAGCTTTTTGCATCTGGTGGATTCACTAGATTATCTACAACTTACACACTATGAGACTAATCTTCACTTTGACATTGATTCTCTACCAACACCTGGTAAATTTTATTTTTATGACGCATATATTTAGATTTTGCATTATAAAAAAAAATGATAATAAGTGTTCTTAGGTATTGGTAAAGGAATAAAAAATAGAAAGTTTATATTCGAAAATGATGTATTCAGTATTTTAAAAAATCAAAAGTTACCATTTCTAATAAAATTATTCTATTTTTATATTTCCTTAAATAATGCATTTAAAACACTGGTTAACAAGTCCATGTAAAAAAAAAAATTGACACGAGAGTTATTGATAAATATTTTCCAAAATAACATTAAATTGGTCAAATTACTTAGAATCTTAGATATTAATCACATTTTAAACGAGTAATGATATTTGAATATAAAAATGGTATCCAACACCATATAAAAATATTCATTCTCATTTATTGTTTCCTTTTTTCTCTAATAATATATTTCATCACTTTCAAAACACTCATAAACTCTATGATATCTATATAAAATATCTAAATTGGAGATAAGAAACTTCTACTTCAAAAACAATAAGCAATGCAAAGTAACAAAAAAATTAGCAAAGCAAAGTCAGAATTGACTTGGTATAGCAACATTTGGCATTAGCAAAGCCAGCAGATCTATGAGAACTAAGCAACTATCATTATCCAAAATGGATCAAACACTGTAACTATCATGATGTTGAGACGTAGGTTGCCTCTTGATTGGAAAGAGCAGAGTCAAAGGATTATCTAAAATCTCAATTCAGCATTGAGCTTGAGACTAAAAAGAGAATAAATATATTTGTAAGAGGTGGAGATAAGAAACTTCTACTTTAAAAAAAAAAAAAAAAAAAAGCAATGCAAAGTAACAAAAAAAAAATGCAAAGTCACAATTGACTTGGTATAGCAACATTTGGCATTAGCGAAGCAAGCAGATCTATAAGAACTAAGCAACTATCACTATAAAAAATGGATCAAATATTGTGTCCTAACTCCTAACGACAATAGCTATAAGTTAGAATTTAAGCACGGAAGAAAAAGGTTAAGCATAGAATCTTTCTAGATATTCCCTACTTTACATTTCTAGAAAGTATAAAAACATATATCATAAACTGTAATAGATACAGATCAAAAATTGAAAGTCTTTATAGTTTTGATAACCATATAAGCTTCAAAAAACTTCCAGCACAACATTTTTCAAAACATTGGTGGCTTTTAAATGCCAACTAAGAGTTGTACCTAAATTTTGCTTCCACCTCATGTGCATTAATTCCTAAACATAATTGTTGAAGATTTATAGCCTCCAAGTTTCAAATGCCAAACAAGAGTTGTACCTCAAGTTTGCTTCCATATGGAAAGGTCTGCCAAGGCTGGAGTCAGTGAAGGGAAATTAAAACACTGGAGTTAGTGAAGACATAGTACATTTAAGTGCAGTAACAAAGAAGAGCAACAAATCTTCTTAACACCATTATATATGTACGAATCTAACCCTATTAGCTTAATACATAGCAATCAAAGATTCAAAAAAAAAAAGAAACAAATGGAGAGGGAATAGAGGAAAGAAAGTTTTGAAGAGATTTAGGAATTTATGCTCAAGAAACAAAATAACTCAGAAAATAAAATAAAATAAAGAGGAATCATACATAGCAATCAAAGTAACAATCATTCAAATGAAAGAACAAATAGACGGAAGATGGGAAAGAATGCTCTGAAGATTTATGATCAAGAAACAAAATAACTTTGAAAAATAAGATGCTTACACACCCGTTCAGCTCATTCCCATAACATTTGTCTCATTATTATGGGTTTAACTTCAAATGCCTCGATAGTGGGTTTTGAAGTGGAAAGGGATGGCTAAGGTTGAGTGTGGGTGCAATATTGAAAGAGAAAATTTTAATTTTTAAGAGAGAAAGAACGTGGGATAGAGAAAAGTTGGATGAAAATTTTGAAGAGTGCAGGAGAAGTTTTTTTGACTGAGATGTGCAAAAAGAAAATGAGTTTGAGCGGGAAAATTCTTGAGTGTGTTGAAGAGATAAAAAAAAAAAAAGTAATTGTATGAGCGGGAAAAAGCCAAAATAAGATTGAAGGAGAGTGTGATAAGTAACAAAAAGGACAAAATTTTATTAAATAGGTAATAGATTTCGGCACCTGAAAAAAATGGTATTATATTATACATAAATTTTCATAACAAATTTTTGTGTATATATATAAATGCTCATAGAGTTCACAAGTGTTTCCAGCTTTGAATTAAGTCACCATCCCAAGGATCCTAAATTTAACTTAAAAAAAACAAAAAACAAAAAAGGAAATCAACATACATCATGATCATTTATTCATTTATATTTAGTTCAAATGAGTGAGACTCTGACCATTAACTTGATGTGGCTCGTGGTTGCAAGAATGAAGACGAATGTGCATTTGGGCATTACTGGGTCTGGCAGCATAGCTTTCCCTAGCTGATTGATTTTATGTATTGGATCAAATGGTCCAAATTGGAGTAAGAAGAACCACCTGGACTTACACTCTTGTTAGCTAAAACGGCCATCGCCTGGGCTGATCCAAGAAACTCCTCCCTCCTATGCACCATGAGATCATTGACCATCTTCTCCACAACGTTCCTATCACACACATCCTTCATATCCAACCCAAGTTTCCAAGCCTCACTCACAAACCTGCTATTAACCTGCTGATCCGCAAAGTATGGCCAGCAAATCATGGGCACCCCAGCCACTATACTCTCCAAGGTTGAGTTCCATCCACTGTGTGTCAAGAACCCACCAATGGCCTTGTGTCCGAGTACCTCAACTTGCGGGGCCCACCCCACCATGAACCCCCTTTCCTTGGTTGCTTCCACCAATTCTATTGGTATCTCATCTTCATCCTCTTTTCCTGACCAAAAATTGATATCATCGGTCATATTTTCATGCTATTCTTTTACCTTTTTTTTTTCCCACACATATTTATATCTCATTAATCAAATTATTTTGCATTGAAAATATTAATGAGTATATCATAGATAGTTAGAATTTAGAAGTAAAAAAGTAATGCAATAAAAAAGTGATATCTTTGCATAACACAAATATTTTAAGATGTTTATGATTTGTTTATTTAAAAATTAAAAGATACAAAAATTAATATGTTAATGTGTCTTTTTTGGATTAGGATCTGTCTAATGATTTTTGAACACTTATTTGGAAAACCCTAGACACAATGACAATTGTGTAAATAGATACAATGACAATTATGTAAATATAAGTACACTATTAACACACATATTTTTGGATGTCCATTTTGAGTGTATATTTTGAGTATTCATATAACACACCTCGAAAAAAATACACAAAATCAAGTTTTATTTCTGTCTCCGGCATGAGAGGAAAAAAGGTGACAATAAAAAGAGATGATTCAAATCTTAGATATGTAAACAAAAAATAAAATTAACCTGCAAATATCTGTACCATTACCTGGCATCATGTCAGGCCTCATCACCCAGAGGAATGGCTTCTTGCTGTTCACCAAACCGTACCATACCTCCATGAGCTTCTCCCTTGTGATAGTAGTGATGCTACCAAAGCTCACGTATATCACAGATTTCAACGGTTGAGAGTCAAGCCACGCCATGCAGCTCCTGTCCACTTCCCAGAGACTATTTGTGGAGGAAGGAAGCGTTTGGGGTAGTGTCGTGTTGTTGTTGGACTTGGAGGACTCTATTCTCGTGTTCAATATTGCGTGGAGTGGACCAATGGTAAAGACTTGGGGAAATTGGCGACGTAAGTGGGACAATACAGGACCTTCTAAATCCTCGAATGTGTTGAGTATGAGGGCGCGTGCTCGAAGCGATTCATGGGTCTCGAAGACAATAGATTTTAGGGGAATCCGTGCTTTGAAGGTGTGATTATCCCGACAGGAACTTGGGAGGTCCCGACAACGGATCAAGCTTTCCATGCCTGGGATTCTTGTTATGATGCGATCCATGTCTTCATCCCCTACAACCAGTTTCGATTCAAGTACCACAAATGAGGTAATTTTACACAACAAATTTATTACTAGCTAGTCCCAAGTTAATTTATGCAAAATAATGCTACAACATACAAGCATGGTTTCAGTTGCAGTCATGGTTGTAGTTGCTTGCTATTATAGAATTTGTGACAATTACAAATCTGATGCAGTCATAATTTCGGTCCTTGAACGAACCTGACTTATTTGTTCCACAATTTAATTACATAACTAACCTATCAATGTATATGACAATTTAGCTATTCAAATAAACCCTCATCCCACGTCGGCACTTGGACCCAACATCAGGGTCTAGCATGCATCCAACACACATTGGGTGCATGTTGATGACTTTTTGAACATGATGAGTAAACAAAATTTCAAACGATCGACAAACCTTTAAACGGTCATAACTTTTGATCCAGATGAAAATTTTGGACAGTATGAAAAGCTTTTTTCTAGACCATCATTTTATTAACTAGCTTTTCAATAGCAGCAGCCAAGGCCCCTCCCAAAATGCATGTAGACCCGCCCCTGTTGGTCCGTGGGTCACAGAATAATTTAGATTATAGTTCCCAATTATAATTATAGATTCGTATCTGCAATATTTCAATTTACGTAGCCTAATCATAATTGCTAGTACATCAGCTGTATTTTTTGCAATTGATGGGAAGCCAAAAGAAGAAAAAATTAATCCTACGCACCATAAAGAGACTAATCATTGTACATCATACATAGTACCTCAAAAAAAATGGTGGAAATATGTATTTATACCTCTAATTGGAAGTTCATTGGATTGGAAGAGGTTTGGAACACAGAAATAAGACCAAAAGCAGGAAGCACTGATGGTGCGAAAATGCATAATTGGTATCCCAACCTCATGTGCCACCTCGTTGGTTAACCCTCCATAGAATCCATCCCCTATGAGGCAAGTGATGCTTTGGGAGATCAAAATATCTCTCAAGAAAGGCTTTGCGTGCAAATTTATGGAAATAAAAAGGTCCACTATCTGTTGTCCAGAACGAGGGTGGTTTTGAGGGAGGCCATCGGGGATGGTCTTGAATTGAAGGGTAGGGTAGGTTGCTGAAAGGGCTTCGATGTCACCGAAACGCAGGAGGCGGTGGTGGATGAACTCGATGTTCAAGAAGGTTACGTGGAGATTGTGGAGGGCAAGAAGCTGAGCCAGCTTGAGCATGATGTTGACATGGCCCTGTGCTGGACATGGAAAGATCAGCACATGGGTACTACTGCTAGCTGCAGCAGTAGCACCTTCAGATCTTTCGTCTGCTTTCATTGCCTTTTCTTGTGTTGTGTGGTCATTAAGATGCAATTTTATCTAGTGTTGTTGGGTGAGGATCACTGTTGCTTCACTTGATTGGAAACATTAGTTGAGTACTCCGTCCGGTCCACAATGTAAGCAAAAATTTCCAAATTTTTTTGTCCAAAATATAAGCAAATTTCAACTACTTTCCTTTCATTTAATGAAGTTATTCTCAAAATACCCTTCATTTAATACAAATTTTGTTTTCCAATGACTCCTTTTATTCTTAATAACACAAGCTTAATAAATAAGAGGAAGGGTAATTTAGGTAACAAACTTAATTTTTTATTCCCAATGACTATTTTAAATGAGATCAACTAACTAACTATCTTAATATGTATATCCCATTTAATTTTGCTTACAATAGAGATCGGAGGGAGTACAACGGTACGCAATAATTTTCTGTGGGTGTTGCCACTCCAATGTGTTTTCTTCTTTTCAACTTTTACAGTGCCTTCCAAAATTATTCTCATTTAATTTTTGAAAATAAGTCAAAAATATTTATTTTCACTTGGTCTAAGCACATGCCAAAAAATAACCGTAATGAGTATGAGTTGTATCAATTAAATAGCGGAAAAAATGGATATTGATTTCTCGCAAAAAAATTATGGCAATGAGTTAGGAATTGGGAATCCACATATCTAATTAGACTAGTTATTTTTTATTTTTTTTATTTTTGGTGTTCGACTCGTTATTTTTTTTTAAAGGAAAATTAGACTCGTTATTTAAATATCAAGTTTTAAATGTTGTATTTAATATTATGTAGACTTATTTTTTTATTAAAACCAATAGTAATTAATGCTTTTGGCTCTACAGGAAGGTCAAAGTAAAGATAAATCAATTGGACCCGCTACGAGATTAATTGGGTGCTTAGTCACAGTTAAAGTTTTTTGCTCCTCCCTCTAAGGATGTGTTTTGTGATAGGGGTGTTCACGGGTTCGGGCAAACCCGGCCAGCCCAAGAAACCGACCCAAACCGAAGCATTTGTGACTTTTCTGTTCGGGTAGAATCCGAACCAACCCGTTACAAACCTATCCCTGCTGGTTCGGGTAACGGGTTTGGTGTATGTGAACCCGTTACCCGACTCGTGGACCCGTTCACTTTAAAACAAACCTTTTACCTATCTCTGCCCAAATCTGTTCGCATATGGCCTTCATTTTAGTTTCCTTACCATTCGATCCTGACCCTTGTCTCGTAACCTGCCGCCCATTGTCCTTCGGCCGTCCCAGCCCCATACGCCCATCACCTGTCCCAGATCCGCCGTCAGTCAACCTCCACAGTCCACATGACAAAGTGGCGTTCGCTGTCCAGATGGAGTCGTATATGTGGTCGCCGCTTCCTCCATTCACTAGGGCTCTGCTCTCTCCGGGAATGTAACTGCCATGGAGTGAAGATGCTGCCATGGAGTCGATGCTTTTGGAACAATGGAACCAAGTCTTTGGATTTCCACTTCTCTCTCTTTTTTTATTTAAAAAAGTTGGGCTTTTGTTTCTTTTTTTCGATCCTCTTTGCTTGGTAGAACAAAAAATTTGTTTGACCCGAATGGCCTGAACCGAACCAACCTGGTTTTGTCGGGCTGGTTCGGTTTGGGTTCAACAAGCAAAAAAAGAGAAACCCGACCCAACCCGTAAAGCAGTCATTGGTTAGGATAATGGGTCTGGTCAAAACCAACCCGACCCGACCCGTATACACCCTTATTTTGTGATATCCGAACCCAAATTCTTCTCCATTGGATGCGAGGTCCAATTTGATAAAGTTGAATCCGTGAAAATCAATTGTGGGTGGGTAACCCAATTGGTTGTGGTCCAGATTTCAGAGTCCAGTTAGTGCAGCCTTCACTCCAATAAAAAGAGAGGGGGAAAAAAATCTTAATCACCAGAGACATGACATGAAAATTTGCGCTGTGCCAATGTGTGAGGGTGAGAGCGTAGAGTGAAGATGGGTGGTTTGTTGGGGGAGGATGGGAAGGGTTACGAGCTGGCTCGGAAGCTGGAATCGGTTGGTGTGTGGCGAACCTGGTTGGGGGACTCCACCTACCCTACCTTCGCCCCTTTCCTCTCTTCCCCTTCCGCCTGGGACTCCTTCTTCTCTTCGAAATCTAGGCCTCTCCTTCACCTTCAACTCAGGGTCCGCGCCCTCCTCTTCGACAAAGCCTCCGCTTCTCTCTTCACCTCTTCCCCCAATTCCCTCTCTCTTTCATCCCTCAATCCAGCTTGTCAGTCTCACCTTCTTCTTTTCCCCTTTTCACTATTATTGTTATTATTTGCTTCTCAATTTCACATTTCTTAATCCATTTTATTATTATTAACAGATTTGCAGTTGCACGCTGATGATGTTTACTTCACACTCGAGAATGACGCGGTTCAACTTCAAGGCTCTACTACTTCATCTAAGGTTTTTACACTCTCGCTTTTAATTGATTACATTACAGTGCTAAACTAATTCTTAGGTGCCAAATCATTATTTTACGGCAAAATTACGCCGACGTATAATTTCAAATAAGTGTGATCATAACATAAACTTTTAAGAGAGATTAGTGTAATTTCTATAACAAACCTCTGTAATTTTCCCTTATTTCATCTGTAAGGTTGTGGGGCCGAGCATCTGCATCTATCTTTAAAAATATTTTTGTACATATCAAATAATGATATCGCTTGAACATCGTTTACTTATAATTTCTAGTTTTCCTCCAGAAGAAGGCTGTTTTTTCTTTCTCTATGAAAGTGTTTACTAATTACGAGAATATAAGGTGCCAACCTAGTTGGGATGTCAAATTCTATTGTGACGCCTTTGCTTGTCAATTTATTTTTTGCAACAAGAAAAAAATTATCTTTTCCCCCTTACTAATGCTTAGACTTTATTATGTCTCCAACATCAACATGAGTGTCTTGTAATGCAGAATCAATCCAAAATAGCTTCTGGAGCTGGATCAAGATATGTTGGTTCAGAGCTAGATAGCATGTCCCAGACATACAGGAATGAGGAGCTTCCTGAAACATGGTATAATCAGTTCATTGACAAGTACAAGGCAAACAAGAAGTTGGTTTTGGGGGACAGAGATTCACAGAAGCGTTCACCGATGGAGATGGCTTCCTATCTTACGCATGTTCTTAATCATAAGAGAAGGCGTGTAGCATTTAAGGAAGATCATCATGTTGGCTTTGGAAATTCAGTTACAGAGCATGCATCTTCCGTGCAACCAAATGGTGGTAACTTCGTTGATGATGACTCATCCATTTTTCCGGAAATAATGTATGCATTCAACTGCGTACCTGAAAGTGCACTTACACCAATGAACAGAGTGGAAATTAACCAGAAAGTCAAGTTATTTGGAGTTCTTGATACCTTACCTCCTATTACGACTCGAAGTCCTGTTATGCTTGAGAGGCTTGGTATTAGGCCTGAGAACCTTAACATGGAACATGGAGGAAGCTTGTACCGTGGGAAATTTGGACCTGAGGGAAACAGGGAACTTCTTGGCCCTGAGCAAGCTTCAAAAGCATCTCAAAAGGTAGTGGCACGTGTATTGACGGGTGTGGGATTTGAAGCTGCCATGGAAGCTCCAACTGAACTCTTCTCTAATGTGCTGGGCGACCACATCTATGATTTAGGAAAAAAATTGAAACTACTTGCTGATAGTTATAGAAAACAGTGCTCAGCCATTGATCTTCTGAAGATGTTTCTTAAAACAGTGGGTTTTAGGTGAGTTACTTGCGTTCTGTTTTAGAAATTAAATTATCCAGCCCCACAAAAGATAAAGAAAATTTACCCCCCCCCCCCAAAAAAAAAAAAAAAAAGGTCTTAAGTGTGGTGAAATTTTTTTTATGTATATCCAAGTTTGCTTGGTCAGCTTTTCCTTTCTTCAATACTGTTCTTTGACATCTTATTTTGGTATTTTAGCTTTTTAGTTTATCAAATTCATCTTAACCCTTAAGAATACAGTAATGTTCAATTTACTACTGACTATTTGTAGTATGGATAAATATGGCAATCAACATTAAAGTATTCATAAGGTGATTGCTTTGAGACTATGATTGTATGTTGTATTTTCATGTAAAGAAAACTTGCTAGTGTAATACTTTATTCATAAATATTTAAGAAGTAAAAATCTGTGAGGTAGAGGAAGAAGGAGTACATGACAAACAAAGTGCAATACTGATATTGCATCCTTTTTTATGCTTAACTTTTTGGTGGAATTTTGTGGATTCATCCCCTCCCACCGTAAAAGAACAAACAAAATGATACTTCTAGAAATTGAGATCTGCAAAGAGGTTCATATTCTTTCCACAAGTATGTTTGGTTGTGCGTGCATTTCTTAGGCAATATTACCCTGATTTATATTTTGCTGTTAAATCAAGATATCATAAGCATGCGATGGCTCCATTTTAACATTTCTCCTCCTGCTTATAGTAATTTTACGCCATTAATGGATGTGGTTAAGGATGGATCCAAGAATACTGTACAACAAAGTCAGCAACAAGTTCATGGAATTCAGCCACAGGTGCAGCCACAGCAGCAGAGTTCCCTTCGGCTGCCTTCACAAGTACTTATATCTACTTCTTTGTGCATTATTTAATGTTGTATGCAACTAGTGTGAACCATGAACACGAACACAAACAAGGGCACGAGCATGGAGACACAGAAAATCATTATTTAGGATCCTGTGAGAATCGTTCACCTTTCTAGCATTATACCTGGTTCTTCTTTAAAACAAAATTACCCTGTCCCTCATATTTAATTATGATTTTTTTGCTTTGACCAGTGACCAGCTATCGTTTATAGCATCCATCGAAAAATGATTCTCTTTAGGTTGTAAATGTTTGAATAGGGATGTGTTAGGGGCACACCGTAACCCAAGGACTATCCGTGCAACCTTTCATGATTCTTGCACGACTTTGGCTTAAGGAGTATGCATGTGACTGCAGTTTAAATGCCACCTTCAATCTCTGTTGCTGCTTATTTTTTGCCTGCTGTGATACTGTCCAATTTGTGCTACATGGTGTCATATTTATATGAAGTTCATACCATCTCATTTTGTTTACATTGCAATTAGATTTTGTGATTTATTAGATTTATTCTTCCCATTTGGGTAGCATCTCAATGATTTCTGTAATGGAGTATTACCTGATTGATCTTGTTCTTCATGAAGAGCTGTTCAATATATTCTATGCAAGCTTGATTAGCGATTTCTCTTATGAAGTATTACACAATGCACCGTTAACGTGCAGGTTCCAGTTCAGAGACAGATACATCCACAGATGCAACAGATTATTCATTCCCATAATCTGGCTTTTCAGCAGCAGCAGCAACAACAACAGCAACAACAACAACAACAGTTGGAGAGAATCAGAAGGCGTCCAGCTTCTACTCCCCGCCCTGCTATGGATATAGATAAGGATAGGCCATTGGTTCAAGTCAAGATTGAGAACCCATCAGATTTACCAATTGATGGTAATGCCTTCAATTCCATCAATTCAAGACATCCTCAAATGCAGTTTAGGCAGCAGCAGCTGGCTTCAATGGCTTCAATGTCAAATTTCAATTCTCAACCTGGCACTCAGTACAGACAGATGGCTTCCCTACAGATTCCCCCAATACAATCACCGTAAGTTTCATCGAATAAATGAATTCTACTGTCACGGTGACTTTTTTAGTTATCTTTAGTATGACATTGTCGTTTTATTGTTTGCATCTAGGAACATGGGCGTGGTTAGAGCTCCACCGGTGAAGGTGGAGGGCTTCCAGGAATTGATGGGTGGGGATTCTGCAGCAAAGCATGATTCAGAGGAAAATAGACTGACTTCTCCCACTGGTAAATAGCTTCTCTAGTATTTTAGTCAACCGGTGCGTGCAACCATGGAGGTACTTTGAATTTGGTATGGTCTGTGCCTAAATTTGTCGTGGCCTTTATTGTAGTGCAGCCTTTTCTTCAGTGTAATTTGTATAGTAGCCTACACGTAGTGCATCACAGCAAGTGTACCATGTTGGATATTCGAATATTAATTTATTGAATTAAAATCACCCTTGGTGTACCAATTTCTTCTAAGGGTGTTCTGTAACAGATAAAATAGATCAAACTTTGTTGGTATATATCTGCTTTTATGTTTGTGATTTTTTTATTTATTTTATAGCAAAATCAGTTGGAAGGAAAGTTTTTACCGTGCTTCAGTGGCTTACGCTTCCTATATATTCAAAAGACAAGCCTGAAATGTGTAACTATCCACACTACTTTCCTCCTCTTTTTTAACTTTTGCGTTGGTGCTTAACAAATATTTATGATAGTTTTATCCATAATTGTTTCATCAGGTGGATGATCAAAGTGCACCTTGCTATCCAATTTATGTCCCCTATAATAATTTTATCCAAAATTAGAAGTAAACTAGCATCTTTTAATTATACTTTTTTAATCAAAATTTACTTTCTCTAAACATTTTTAAAACTTCTGGTTAACCTATAAAATAGAAAGAACTCTAAGCCATACTAAGCCAATAAAAATGTACAATTAAATCATATTTGTGATCATTTATTCAACATATCAAATAAATAACAGTACTTGTAAAATCCGGCCAGAATCTGAAATAGCATAATGTTTAATATAAAAGAAAGTTTACATATATCATGAGTTTTAAAAAGTTTCAGAATGACACATCATTCTTTTCGGAGTGTACAAAAAATTGAACTGCTCTAAAGTAAAACTTGTCTGCCGGTCATGTATCATTCAAGACGAACTGTCCGTTCATCACCTTTTCCTAATACACTGTTTTCTTTCTTTCGTGTCCTAATAATGGTACAACACTCTAGATTCCACCTTAATTTCTTTTTAATAATTCGGATTTCATTACGTCACTCATAATATGCGCAAGCGTAACTATAACTTTTTGTTATAATTTAACTCTAAATATTTATTTCAATCAAGTATGGTTATCAGGGACAAACACATCGCACACTTTCAATTCCTGTAAAAAGAATAATCATGTACATAAAATAAAATTCTAATATCACCCGGCACACCACAAACAAATGCTTAATTCATCAAGCTTCCTCCATCAACATATAGAACACATCATCCAAGCATCCGTAGCACCAGGTATATTCACAAAAACGAGAACCTGAATCACAAGCATAAACACTGCTTCAACCCTGATAGTAACAGGAATTGAGAAACAGCACCTACGGATGCTGCATTTTTGTCTGCAAGAGGCAAAGCCTGGAAAGCAAAATACTTCATTTGATGGAAGTATATAATACATCAGGACATCATGATCGACAGCCACCTCACAATATTTTTGCCCCCTTAAAATAGTGCCATTCTTCTACATTCTTGAAGGAAGAGTATAAGCCTTTTATTACATTGAAATGGCATGTTTTATACAAACGGAAGATAAATATATTGGCTAATGTTACATCAAAAAAATGCCTGTGAGTGACAAAGGACAATGAATGACCTGAAATAGATTTTAAATATATTTCCAAAATGCCATTAGGTGCTCAGTTTTAATTCGGATGTTAATAGAAAAAAGAAAAAAGAAACTCCACTATAGATGGAAAGTACAAAACTATAGAAAGAACTATAATTGGAAAGCAAAGAAACTATAAACAAATATGAATTCAGATGATAAATACCAGCTTATTAATTGAATTTAATTTTCAAGCAATAGCTAATAGAGTCTTGCGTAATTTTTGTAGCCAAAATGTTTTCTTCAGTTCTTGCAAACTTTTATCTTCTTTCATAATCAACTCCTCAATTATGTTGTCAAAGTTGTGCATATATTTCTAATGTTTGTGTAATTACAATCATGACATTCGATCTACCTTGCACCAATCCAAAAGGCATTTACTGATTACTCCACCAGACTTTGTATGAAGCAAGGCTCCATGTACTACACCAGAAGACATTGAACTAGTAAAATATTTGGGTTGTCTTACCACAGCATCGACTGTGGATCACAAGAGTTGCAAAATAGGTAGAATACCATTTCCCCTACAATAGAAGGGATAATCGGTGGCTGCTTAAGAAAAGATTTCAGGTCATTCAGCTGCTTTTGTGGCCAGACTAGCCTCATCATTAGCAGAAATGTCCATAGGACTACAGCATAGCTCACATCCATAAGTAAAAAACTCGGCTATATTTCTATATTGAACAGAAATGTCTAAAATAGACATTCACATAGATAAGTCAACCACCAAATCCCTTAAGACAACAGATGTTAGTTTATGCATTCACAGAATCAGAATGGAAAATCAAAAAACACTCAATGTCATTGTGCCAAAAGCCTACTTATCAACCGAAAACAGTTTTTCCCTCTCTTTTATCGATCATACAACTACTTGCATTAACTAAAGATACCAAATACAAAGTTGTATTTCTCCACATCTATGTAGTAAGTCGATAATTTAAAACCCACAAGTCACTGCCCTGAACACCACTAACAAATATATATACCTGAATAAAGAACCAAAAAGTAACATTCAACATAAAAAATTATAAAAATAAAAATGTATGAATAAATTTAATGGCAAAAATTTCACCATTTATTTCCAATACTGATAAATAATACAATACCTTGGTCCGCTAACATGTATTTACCAACAGAAAGAATAAAAACAATTTCCTATTTAATAGAAATTTGACATGCACAAGTTGATACTAGTAAATTAGCAAGAAAGATAACACACATGAATTTATCAGTGCAAAAATAATGGATCAACATGTCCCAGGTAAAGTGTGAAATTACATATCTTTATCAAGGCTTTAGGTGATACGAATAAAGGAAATGCAGGCAAGAATTTAAATAGTCACTTGCCTCTATCCATTGCTGTTTCCTTTCAGCCTGTGCGGTTGTCAGTCACACCTGGCTGTGACTGTCAGGTGTTACTGCATTTCTTTAAAAAAAAAATCTTCACAGCTCACTTGCCGAGGCGACATGTGTCTATTGAGAATGTATTATAAAATTTCAGGCATTTTATCTATACAACTTTAGCCAGAGTAATCAACAGAGAAGATCAATGGGTAGCTCCCTTTCCCTTGTTCCATTCCAGGGAAAAGTAAACAATCATTGCATTAACTTCCATTCAGTTCCTGCATTAACATAGAGTATGTCTCAGAATGTAAGCAGCAACCATTTTTCACCATAAGATGCAGCAATTCTGAGCATTGATCAACATATCCCCTCTTAACTAAGCCATCAATTAAAACTTTCCAAGCCACTTCATCATAATTATAGCCACAGCGTAGTAAATTATGAAACACTGCCTCTGCCTTCTCTTTATTTCCTTGTTCAAATAGCCCACAAATGAGAAGCTTATAGGATTCTAGATGTGCTAAATGACTATACTTCATCATAGAATCCAACAATCTCACTGCTTCCCCATACATTCCCAACTTGCAGCAACCACTTAGAATAGAATTATGAATAACTTCAGAGGGAGAGATTCCACTTTCTCCCATATGATTAAGCAATCTGAAGGCTATATCCAAGCGTTCCACTTTGCAAAGTCCTTTAATAAGTTTACTGTAAGTGTTGACATTAGGCACACAGCCATATTCGACCATTTTCTCAAAGAGCGTAGTTGTGATTTCAAAGTCAATTATCTTCCATAAATCTGCATCATCAACTGAGATATTAGTTGATGAACATAAATCAAGTCCCAAAGCATACCTGCCTTCTTTCTTATGTTTTTCATTTATTAGATGCTTCATCAGGATGGAATATGTTTGACGAGAAGGCTCACAACCATCATTAAACATGCGTTTGAGTACATCAAATGCACTATCTAGCAGTCCCAAACATCCATATGCATTAATTAATAAATTATAGATCAAGGAGTCAAGCAATATGCCTTCTTTCTTAATCTTGATCACCATATCCTCAGCTTCCTGTAATCTTCCTTGGCTGCAATATGCCTTAACAAATGCAGTATATGTGACCACATTAGGCTGATATCCGGATGAAATCATTTGGTTGAGAATCCTATTAGCATGGTCAAAGTCACTTTCTTTCAACATTTCCTCAATGAGAATTGTATATGTGTGAACAGTGGGCTTCACGTCAAACTTTACCATTTCATCCACCAATGACATTGCATCTTGCATTTTCCCCTCTTTGCGCAATCCATCTATCAATGCATTGAATGTGATTGAGTTGGGCAAACATTCCTCGGCAAGCATCCTTTTGAGTAACAAAAGGGCATCTTCAGTTTTCCCAGCTTTGCAGTACCCATCAATCAAGGTTGTATATATAATTTCATTTGCTTTGACATTATTTTCCTTAAGGGACTCAAAGATCTGATGAGCTTTTCCAACTCTGCCCATTCTACAGTGGCAGTCTATAAGAGCACTAAAAGTCCAATGATCAGGACTGTAGCCATCTTTGATCATCAAATGATACAGCCGAGAAGCACTATCTACTACACCTGCTTTACACAACCCATCGATTAATGTGTTATATGTAATGAGGTTAGGCGATAGCTTACTTTCAAACATTTTATTAAGCATTGCCATTGCCCTGTCCATGCTTTTGCTCCGACAAAATCCACAAATCAGTTCATTATATGTACGAGCATTTGGACGAACTTTATTTGACTTCATCAAATCCAAAATACCCATTGCGTCATCCATCTTTCCCAATTCACAATACCCAACAATCAAGGCATTGTAAGGTACAACATTAGGAGGCAGACCCTTCTCCAGCATCCTATCCAACATTTTCATTGCCTCATCCATCCTGCTTTCCTTGCAGAAGTAATCAATCAACACAGTGTAAGTACAAACATTAGGCTCACAACCTCGTCCAGCCATCTCCTCGAAAAACTTCAGAGCTTCTGTTTCCTTACCAAACTCACATAAAGCGCCTATGAGAACGGTATGGGTACGAACCGTGGGGAAACATCCATCCTCCTTCATTTGGAAGAACAACTTGAAAGCCTCATCAACTTGCCCAGCTTCACAAAGACCATGTATAAGATTAGTATACGAACCCTCATTCCTCTGGCACCCCATTTGCGGCATGAGCCGAAACACTCTATACGCTTTCTCCACATCATGATTTTTACAATAACCCAATATCAACGATGTGTATGCAAATGCATCAGGACAAAAACCACCTTTAAATAACTGACTAAAATAAAGTTCAGCCACAACCATGTTCCCCAACTTGCAATACACATTCAGCATTGTATTGAATGTAATCATATTAGGGACAATCTCATCACCCAACATCTCCTTATACAAAATAATCATTTCATCAATCATAAGGAAACGCGACAAACACATGAAAAGCCTATTATACGAAGTAAGAGAAAGCTTAAACGCTAAATTCCCATCATGGTTTTTGTTCATTTGGCGCAAGAGTTTGAAGACGAACCTTGCATCATGGAGGGAAGCACATGATTTGATCATGGAATTTCTGACATTCTCGGCTGCACGAAGAAACCCATTACGTAGAAGAATGAGAAGCAAGGGGTGATAGGAATGAACGGTGTGATTGAAACCGTGCTCGCGTTGGATCCATGTGAAGAAGTTCAAGGCGGTGAGAGGGTCGAGGTTGAGGTTGAAGAGAGAGGAGAGGTGGGTTGGGGTTAGAAGTGGGATGATAGTGTTAAAGGAAGGGTCTTTTCGCCATTGGGGGCGAGAGAGAATAGTGAAGATTTGGGAAGTGAGGTTGGGTTGTTGGTTGTGGGGTTCTGGGTTTGGGAATGAAGCGATTGAAGAGAAGGGCTTGAGAAAGTGAAGGTGATGGTGATGGGGACAGAAGAGAGTGAAAAGGGGCGTGGATTTTCTCATCTAAAAGCCATGAAACAGAGTGGTTCTTCCAAGCTAATGCTATGGCTTCCAAATACAATAATGGAAGACGTCGAAAATGGTTCAGCCTTCAACAGAGTGAAATAGGTTTGGTGAGGTGAGGTGAGGTGAGTTCGGGAAATGGGCCGAGCAAACGTGTTTTGAATTTTTGATACCATCGTGGTTGATCCTTGACCACCGAGGAAATGCTATTACGTTAACTTCTTTTTTAAGGGTACTAGAGTAAATTACTATGCAATTTATTAGTTGTTAATTATGAAAATTACATTCAATAAATATACTTGAAAACACCTCCTATACGTAAAAGTTGGATTTTTTTCTTGTATATCACTATTTTAATTTTTATCTCCCAAAATACCACACTTTTCAAATTATATACCAAACTACCACACTTTACAAAAACAAGTGAGAAGTCTAGTTGGGAGGACTAGACTTCTCAACATCAATTTTTTTTTTTTTTTTTAAATCTGGTTGAGAAGTCTTGTTGTGGGGGCTAGACTTCTCAACGTCGTTTTCTTCTTCTTTTAATTTAATATTTATATTTAATTAATTAATAATAACTTAATTCAATTAATAACCTAATTAATTAATTAAAGGATTACATTAAATTAATTAATAATAATTGCCTAATTATCATCAATATTAATTTACATAATTTTTTATTTAAATAAGTAATTATAAATTAAATAATTAACACCATAATAATAATAATTGATAATCCACTCATTAAAATTAATTTTCATTTAGTAATTATACAAGCGTGCTACGCTTGCGTAGAAGACCCAGGACGGTGAGGACATTTATTTTTGCTATGACCCTCCGCTCGGCACAATCCACATCTCTTACGATGACCCGTTTCCCTCATATCCATCTCTGTACGAAAGCGGGTAGATTGAGGACGGCCCTTTAGATTTCTACGCATGTTTGGATTGTGGAACACCTCAACTCCCGTGTATGGTGGCCAATATGCCTCGTTGGGCACCGGGGTGAACTCTTCCTGGTAAACTTTGAAGATAGTTTCCAATTTGTACATGACAGGCACATTCTCTCTATAGTTGTAATGAACACTGGAACAAGCGGCGATGACATGTGAACAAGGGAGGTGCAGCGCCTGAAACTTCCCACAGTCACACCACTCCTTGGTCAGGTCTACCATGAATTTTCCTGCTGGTCGTCCCTCTCGCGGGTTCATCATTTCTTCCACCATGAATTTCATCTGACGTCGGTCGAAGCTACTGACACTGTGAGAGTTGGACGCCGCTTGTTCTTTCTCGAGGGCCTTGTTGACAACTTCTGAGTATTCTTGGCCGGATGCGATCATTGCGGTGATCCTCCTCCCATTTTTGGCGAACATTGTGGACAACCTATAATAGGTTGCTTGGACCAGTGTGGTTATTGGCAGATTTCGCGTCCCCTTTAAAATCGCATTTATGCACTCTGCCAGGTTAGTTGTCATGTGTCCCCAACGGCGGCCTTCGTCATATGCCTGGGTCCACTTCTCCTTGGGGATTTCGTCAAGATAGGCCACTGCCTCTCTATTCCAGAGGAGGATCTGGTCTCGATAATACCGCTGGCTAGGTTGAGTCATTGCGTATCCTGTACAATTGGAATATAAAATTTTTCGAATAAACAATGAATATAAATATAAATATAAATAAAATCTTATTGTAATATGTATGACTGCGGTACTAACCCATGTTGACGGCCTTCTTCCTCATATCTACGTTCTTGAATATCCTTTGGAAGTTTTGGCCGATGCGTCGAATGCAATAAACATGTACCGATGGGGGATCTTGCCATCCGCTGTCTGGCCGGTTGTAGGCACTTTTTATAGATTCGTGCCTGTCTGAAATCAAGCAGATATTAGCTTGCGGTGTGACGTGCCTTCTCAGGTTCCAGAGGAAGAAAAACCAGGCATCTGCTGTCTCACCCTCCACTAGGGCGAATGCTATGGGAATTGGGGTGTTCTCTCCAGTTTGAGCAATTGCAAGCAACAAGGTCCCCTTGTACTTTCCAAACAGCCACGTCCCGTCAACCATAATAACCGGCTTGCAGTATTGAAAGCCATTGATACACGGTTGGAAAGTCCAGAAAAGACGACGGAAGATTCCCTTACCATGAGCTATTTGATCCCCCTCGTAAGCTGGCAGTGTCTGCAACTCCGTGATAGTCCCTGGAACATAAGTATGCAAAGCAAGTATCCATCTTGGGAGGTCATTGTATGATTTCTCCCAGTTACCGTATATCATTTCAATGGCCTATTGCTTTGCTATCCATGCCTTCCGGTACGTGCATGTGTAGTTGTACTGTACCCGTATGTGTGCAATCAACACCGAAATCGATATTGTCGGATCCTCTTTGACCAATAGCTTGACACTTTCAGCAATAATGTTTGAGTCAAGCTTATTGTGATCTTGCGACAGACTTGTTGATACACATGTATGATTTGAGTCCAACTTACGGATCTCCCAAAGGTCGAAGTTTTTGCGATAATACACTCTACATCTGAACAGGCATGCTGGACTCGGACACCTGATTATCCATCTATCGCCATCAGAGTGCTCTACCTTGAAATCCAGTGAGTGCTTTATATGGAACTCCTTGATCACATTTTGGGCACCTTGTTTAGTAGGGAACCTCATCCCTTTTTTCAGGGTCTCCGGGATATCAAGTTGTTCCACACAGGCACGAGAAAAGGAGTGGCCGTAATCATCATGTTGGTCACTGTCGTCCAAGTTCACACTACGGAAATGTGTTGGGGGGTCATACGAAGGAGCATTTGTGGAATGACCTAGGCCAGGTCCTTCTTCTTCTTCTTCGTTGTCGTCCACACGATCAGAGCGCGCAAGGTTGAAATCTTCATCCTCACTAAATCATACAAGACAATGCTACATAAATTAAATCATATAACTTCAACATTATTATTATTACACATACATTTATCCTATCATCATTGCTTTTGTATACTATTGACGGTCCAGATCTTGCCGACAATTCAATCACAGCCGTTCGTCTCTGTCGGCAGAGAACGACAAAACTGGTCACATGGCTGCTGGCACACTGTCGTTGAAGCTGGCAGAAAACTGACGCCGAACTTCAACATTATTATTATTACACATACATTTGTCCTATCATCATTGCTTTTGTATACTATTGACGTATCATCCTTCACGTGAACTTCAAAAAATAAAACTCATACCTAACTACCCCTCTATAAATATAGGCTCATCCTGCCTCATTTCACAACTTCAGCCACAAACACTTTACAACTTCTTCTATCTCGATCTTAATTTTTTTCCTTCGTTCAAACCTTCTTATGGCTTTGTTGAGACTTCAACACGTTCACAGGTCTTCACGGCTTGATGCCGTGGTGCTCAACAACCACCTCCACAACGTAGAACCTCCACATCAGTCAATTGTGCTATACTTGCAGCAAGCTGGGTTTTATTCTGCTGCAACATTGGGGTCTTTCAAGATTGACAAAGCTCTGGTGACAGCAATGGTAGAAAGGTGGAGGCCGGAAACACACACATTCCATCTTCCAGTTGGTGAATGCACGATAACACTGGAAGATGTGCACCGGCTGCTTCCAATATTGGTGGATGCTTACTCCTTCTGCAGTCTTGGGCATGGTACCGCATGCCATTCATCGCACCTCGGTGTAGGAGCAATCCATCATTTCCACTGGCACAAAGGTAAATAAAAACATAACACATAACACTCTGTTTGCCTTACCACTCTAATGTTTATATTGACCTAAACATCTTTCTTACCAGATGGAGTCACAAGGGACTGATCCATACAGGAACTCCTCGGAATGACCTGTTAGGGTTCAGGACACGATTCGAATACATGACGCCTGATCAGTTTGTGTGGGTGCCACACAGAGGCTATAACTTGCCACCAGAAGCTTATAACGATCAAATGATGTGGAGTGCCACTACCGCTCTGATCTGTTTCCAAACAGTGGAATATCATCAGACAGATAGAGTCAAGCTTCAGTTTGGTCTTTGGCAGGAGGTACCGGATGCACCCGAAAATATGGATGAACTGCATAACCTAGATATGCGAGGCCAACATGCTGAAAACTGGGCACAAAGGCATCACCATTGGTTACAGATCTGGAGGAATCGACGAAACCAGGTCCTTGTGGGCCAACCTATCCAGGGTTTCTTCGGGGACACAGAAGAGTACATGGCATGGTTCAGGCGGAACTCAAAACCCTACCTAATAAATCCGCCACAACAGCAATACCAGGAAGGTCCTGCTTAAGAGAATCAAGGTGTTGGAACCAGCCAGGAAACCCAAGGACGTGCACGACATGGTACACGTCGATAGCCGAGCCCCCAAGTTGCCATGGAAGAGGAAGAGGAAGAGGAACAGGTTGAACTGCATGGCCATATATTTGACCAGTCACCTGCACAGCAATCATTTGCATTCACCCCTTATCAACAACAACAATATCAGCACTCTTTTGCACCAAGCAGTGGAGAGTTTATGAGCAATCTGTTTGGCGCTGACGTTGGAACGCCAGAGTCTGCTCGGTTGTACATGGAACGCATGACCAACATGCGCGGCATGTACACATTTGGCGTTCCGTCAGGGCCCAACCAGGCGGGCCCTAGTACTTCAACATCGCATAGCGTGGACTTTCAAGATAATCCGCCGCCAACTTATGAAGAACACAATCAACCTGTTGTTGCACCTACTGATGAACAGCATGATCGGCATCGTCCACGCCGTACCCAGCGACCTACACGGTGTGGAACTGGAGGCCATTTAGGACATTAATTTTTACTGTATTTGGTATGTCGTATTGTAGTTTAAGTTTGTGTATATGAATTTTAATCCATCATAATTTATTATTACTTAATTAATTAGTATTAATTAACAATAATACTAAATTTATCATTACACTGTTTTAATTAACTTATTTAAATAAAAAAATTATGTAAATTAATATTGATGATAATTAGGCAATTATTATTAATTAATTTAATGTAATCCTTTAATTAATTAATTAGGTTATTAATTGAATTAAGTTATTATTAATTAATTAAATATAAATATTAAATTAAAAGAAGAAGAAAATCATGTTGAGAAGTCTAATCTCCACAACAAGACTTCTCAACCAGATTTAAAAAAAAAAAAAAAAATTGATGTTGAGAAGTCTAGTTCTCCCAACTAGACTTCTCACTTATTTTTGTAAAGTGTGGTAGTTTGGTATATAATTTGAAAAGTATGGTATTTTGGTAGATAAAAATTAAAATAGTGATATACAAGAAAAAAATCCCGTAAAAGTTCCCATCATCTATAATAATAGTATAATATGGAAAAATATCATCTTCATTCTTCATTTTTCCATTTTCAAAGTTTTAGAAAAATAAATATGTATACACACGTATGTAGTTCATCTATGCATTTCTTATCTCAAAACTTTAGTAATTGACATCCCCATTTCTCATGAGAAGAAATAGAGAGGATCCTTGCCTCTTAATAATTGAAGGCCTATGACCCATTTATAGGTGGAGTCATATTTAAAAGAGGTTAAATATGTTTTTAGTCCCTGTAAATATAGGGTATTTTGTTTTTAGTCCCTATAATTTTTTTTGGCATTTTTAGTCCCTACAAAAAATGTTCTGTTATGTTTTTGGTCCCTATTATTAACTTGGTTTGTTAAGTGGTGACATGACAGTGTGAAATTACCTTTAAGCCCCTGCCACATGTATAATTTTTTATGACATGGCGGCTGGGTCAATTTTTTTTGTTAATTTCTATTTTATAATAATAATAATAATTTATTTATTTTTAAAAAAACTTAATTTTATGAAACCCCTAATCCCCAGACTCCTAATACCTCATTTCCGCCCTCGCCACGCCAGCCGTCGTTCATCACACACCACACGAACCCCTACCAGAACCGCTGCCCACCTCGGGTTAATTTCACACTGTCATGTCATCACTTAACAAACCAAGTTAACAACAGGGACCAAAAACATAACAGAGCATTTTTGTAGGGACTAAAAATGCCCAAAAATTTTTATAGGGGCTAAAAACAAAATCCCTATATTTGTAGCGACCAAAAATATATTTAATCCTATTTAAAAGCCATGTTAAAAAATAGGCTTTTAGGTCATGCCAGATATTGAAGTAGGTCAGGTTCAGGCCTTGGAAATTGAGCTATATCAGGCTAATAGATCAGACTCAGTCCTTCAAATTGGAATGCATGTTAGACTCAGGGGTCTAACTCGATCTAGCCTATTCTCACCCCTACTTGCAGGCAGTTTGCATACTTTCAAGAGGCGTAGTTCTGAACACTCATGATAAGTAGAGACGGCTAATAATCCGGATCAATACCCCTAAGAATTTAGGAACTGGGCATTAGATTGTAAGCCCAAATAAATTTGGGTTTTTTAAGAACTGAATATTAAATTTTAGGTTAAATTATACTTTTGGTCCCTTATCTTTATTTTAGGTTTTAATGTGGTCTTTTTCATTTAAATTATGATACAAGAGAGAGCCAAATTTATCAGTAAATATTACATATTTTTTTATTAACAATGTGTGTGTGTATATATATATATATATATATATATATTTTAATTTTTTTTTTTGGTACTATATTATTTTATTGATAGGTTAGTATTTTATTAAATATTGGTGTTCGAAGATTTTTTAAACAAAATATAATCGCGATCCATCGCAAAATTATACATATTGTTGATAGATGCAAAAGTCAAAAATGGTGCAAATCAATAGTGTGCAATGATAATTTTCAAACATGAACAATGATTATCCTTTGTATTTAATAAATAGACCATAATTATATAACACACTTTTAATGATAACTAGGACGTTGATTTTTATACATGTTCGTAAGCGGCTAATGTATACATTAATAAGGATATATAAAACTAATAATTCTATAATAGATCATCATGATTGATAGAATATGACTATTTTTTTAGGTTTGGATGAAACTTAGGGTATCTCCACAGCCGCCAGTTGCATAAGTAATTCCTGAGGATGTAGAGTAGACTCACAGATGCAGCTTTATTCCCATCACCACAACTCGAACCCTGGACATTTTTAAAATAGAGGGATCAATTTTAATAACTTAAAACAAATGAGGGACCATAAGAATAATTTAGCCAAAATTTAATGTTGAAACTTAACGAAATGGACCAAATAGCTTAACGTTTGACAAATATAGGACCAAATTGAACATTTTTAAAATAGAGGGACCAAGCTGAATAAATTATAATAAATGAGGGAGCAAAACAGTAATTTAGTTAAAACTTAGTGATAAAGTTTAACATAAATGACCAAATTGCTTAACGATTGGCAAGTAAGGGACCGACTTGAACATTTTTAAAATAGAGGAATCAAGTTGAATAAAATAAAACAAATAAGAGAGCAAATGAGTAATTTAATTAACCTTGTTTCTAGTTGATTGTTACAATCTCTTCTCGGATTGCTTTTCACACCTTTTTTTTTTTTTTTTGCTTTCACATCCCTTCCTTTTTTTCATTAATTTTTATTTTCAAAATACATTTCCCTCTTCACAATACCACATCATCCTCCCCCTTTTATGCTTTTTTTTTTTTTAACTGTCCGGAATATGTGTATTCACCATAGTCAAAGCCTTCTTTCTCAATTTTGTTGAGACCTCATAAGTCTAAAGCACATTCAAAGTGTAAATCCTCTATGTTTTGATGATTCCAAATAGTTCAAGTATGGTAATATTGAACCAAAAGAAATTACTGATATATTTGATAAGTGTGCAGGAAAATAGACTTGAAGTCACTCGTCTAAATTTCACCCGTCTATCTTTCAGTAGAAGCTCAGCAGTGACTCGTCTAAGTTTCACTCGTCTAGAAAATTAATCAAAGAAAGTCAACGCTCAAGAAAGACTAAGCTCAGTTGATGACGTGGCAAGAAGCATGCGTCTAAGTTTGGCTCAGCCAAGCTTTCACCCGTCTAAGTTTGGAACAAGCTTTCACCCGTCTAACTTTCGAACAAGCTTTCACCCGTCTAACTTTGGAACAAGCTTTCACCCGTCTAAGTTTTTGGATGACTTCCACCCGTCTAAAAATTCTCATTGCTGACACCAAGTCAGTATGTCAGAAATCAAGTCCTAGTCACCATATTCAAAATTATAGGCCATCCTTAAGGATCTCGAAGACCTATGGACAATAGCTCGAAGGACAAAGAATAAAGAACGTTGTTTCAAGGTTTTAAGGAATAAACACGCTATCTCTGCACCACTGCAATAACCTTTTGCCTGTTCTAGTACAAAGTAAAAAGTACTTTATGGAAAAGTAAACTGATGTTGCACTGAAAAAGGAAAGCTCTCTGCAACAAGTACAAGAAGCCTGCTGCCATATACTCTGAAAGAACAGCTGCTCAGTTTAAAGTGTACTCTTGGACACTCTTGACAATGCCCCATGTTTTTAAGCATTTAATGAATACTCAGAACGACTCTTTGGCATTAAATGGTGTCTCAGAAAGCTCAAGTCAGATGCAAACACTTTCTGAAGCTGTGTCAAAACGGATCTCTTGATTGAAGCCTTTAAATAGATCAAACAAAGAAGATGAAGCTAAGAAGTTGAATATCAAAAGAACTCTGCACAGAAGCATTTACTCTATTCATTAACTTCTTCATTCCTTCATTGAATACATATTCAATCATTAGATATAAATTCGCAGTCTTTCATACTTCATATTTACTCCACTCTCTGAGTGTGATCTGAAAGACTTGCAAGTTGTATTATCTATACAAACCTTTTATCTCTTACTGTTTTTGAGCCTGAAGAGGCTAGGTGAGAAAAGAATACTTGTTTGAGTGTTGAGCCTGCAGAGGCTAGGTATGCAAAGAATACTTGTACTGTAATTTACTCAGTTATAGTGGAAACTTGGTGCTGCCAAGAAACTGGACATAGCCCTGTGGATTTTGGGGTGAACCAGTATAAATCTCTTGAGTGATATTTCTACTCCCTTATCTTTTAATTTGCTTAAGTATTATTTCAGTCTTAGCTTTTTAACTTGGGGAGTTAATATTGTGGTTATCAAACTCATTTTAACCTTCTTGGTTTGTGTGTGCTATTCTGTTTTAATATTAGACGTTTCACTCGTCTAATCCTCTCTTAATCAAACCTTCTTGCTGTGCCTGCGAAAATCTTTTTAAGTAACCGAAAAAGTTGGTAAACACAATTCAACCCCCCTTCTTGTGTTCACTTTGGTTATTTCAGTTGGTATCAGAGCTCAGCCTCTGGGTTGAGCACTTAACAGTGTAGAGGAAAAGATCTTGGAGATGGCAGGAGAAACCAGTGGAAGCAAGAATCATGCTGGAGAAGGATCCTCAATGTCGAGACCTCCTTTCTTCAATGGAGAGGACTACATCTACTAGAAAGAAAAGATGAAGTGGTTTTTACAATCCACTAACTCTGATCTTTGGGATATCATTGATGAAGGTCCTTTTGTCCCTAAAGATGACAAAGGAGAGGAAGTTCCTAAAGCAAACATGACCACTGATCAAAGAATAAAGTGGCAGCTTAATGCCAAAGCTAGATATGCAATCATGTGTGCTCTGAGCAGAGAAGAATTTGAAAAAGTCTGTGCTTGTGAGTCTGCAAAAGAAATGTGGGACTCACTAGCTATTGCTCATGAAGGAACTAGCAAAGTCAAAGAAACAAAAGTCAACATGCTTGTCAGAAAGTATGAGCTGTTCAAAATGGAGGAAGGTGAAACTATTGGCCAAATGTATGGAAGGTTTCAAACCATAACCAATGGATTGAAATCTCTGGGAAAAATTTACAAGACTGAGGAACACATTCAAAAGATTCTCAGAAGTCTTCCAAAACAATGGAGACCACTTGTAACTGCTGTGTCTCAGGCCAAGGATCTAACAACAATGAAGCTTGATGAGCTTCTTGGGACTCTTCAGATTCATGAACAAGAACTGATTGAAGAGAACAATGGAAAGAAAAACAAGTCCATTGCACTCAAAGCTGACAAGAAGTCATCTAAGGGAGCAAGTTCAAAAGCTCTCAAAGCAGATGAATCTTCAGAAGAATCTGGAGAATCAAATGAGGATGACTCAGATGATGAAGATGATGAACTGTCTCTCTTCACCAGAAAAATGAAGAAGCTGTGGAAGAAAAGAAACTTCAGAAAAGACAAACCCTTCAGGCGCTTCAACAAAGACAAGCACAACAAGGATGGTGGATCTAATGACAGAAATGTCATTGTATGCTATGAATGTAAAAAGCCTGGTCACATCAAGGCAGAATGCCCTCAACTCAAAAAGCAATCTTCCAAGAAGTTCTTCAACAAGAAAAATAAAGGAATGATGGCTACTTGGGAAGATCTTGATGAAAGCTCCACTGAAAGTGAAGGAGAGGAGCTTGAAGCAAACCTCTGTCTTATGGCTGATATAGATTCAGAATCAGAAACTGAGGTACATTCTGAACTTGAAAAATTGAATGATGCCTATGATGAACTTTTGGAAGAATCCAACTATATATCTAAAGCTTTTAGATCCCTCAAGAGACAGTATGCTAAACTCTCTAATGAGTACACACAGAAATCTCTAGAGTGTGAAAAGTTAGCAGAAGAGAATAGTAAACTTAAGACTGAAAAGTCTGAAGTCGAGATCTCAGTTGAAACTCTACCATCTGAAGAAGTAACTAAACTTCAACAGAAAGTAGAAGAGCTCACCTCAGATCTTGCCAAGTTTGTTAATGGTAGAGATAATTTGACTAAACTCTTAGGAAGTCAGAGACACTCCCTTAACAAAGAAGGTATAGGATATTCCAATCAAGAACATCATAAAGGATCAACAAAGTTTTCAAATATAGCTGTTAAATCTATATGTTGCTACTGTGGAAAAGCTGGACATATCATGTCTAAGTGTATTCACAAAAAGAGAAGGAAGTCTTTACAGACTCCTCACACTAACAAAAAAGGACCCAAGAAAATATGGGTACCTAAGGTCATGATCATTCCTGTTGCAGACATTCTCAACTGAACAAAGCAAACACCTGTCATGGTATCTGGACAGTGGATGCTCGCGACACATGACAGGCGAAAGGTCTATGTTCCTAGACCTCCAACCTAAGAAAGGTGGACATGTAACTTTTGGTGGCAACCAGAAAGGAAAAATTGTTGGTTTAGGTAAAATTGGTGGTAAACCTCCCTTACCTATTATTCATGATGTGTTATTTGTGAAAGGATTAAAACATAATCTGCTTAGCATAAGTCAATTATGTGACAGTGGACTTTCTGTATCTTTTTCTAAGGATGCATGCATGGTCAATGACTGTAATGGAAAAACCCTCTTTTCTGCTAAAAGGCAAAACAATCTGTATAAGATTGACATGACTGAACTTTCAGATCAAAGTGTAACATGCTTTATGTCTAAAGAGGATGAAAAATGGCTGTGGCATAAGAAATTAGGACATGTTAGTATGAAGCAAATTTCAAAATTGAAAAAGCATAACCTTGTGAGAGGATTGCCTGACATTTCTTTTAAGAAAGATATTTTGTGTGATGCATGTCAGAGAGGTAAACAAGTAAAATCAAGTTTCAAATCCAAGAAAGAAGTCACATCCTCTAGACCTTTGCAACTGTTACACATGGATCTGTTTGGACCAGTTAGTGTAGCTAGCCTAGGTGGAAAGAAATATGGTTTTGTCATAGTTGATGACTATTCTAGATTTACATGGGTACTCTTCTTAACCCACAAGGATGAATCTTATAAGGCATTTTCAGTATTCAGTAAAAGAGTACAAAATGAGCAAGGTTTTTGTATCTCTGCTATAAGAAGTGATCATGGAGGAGAATTTGAAAATGAGCAGTTCAAACTGTTCTGTGAGGAAAATGGTATTTCTCACAATTTCTCTGCACCTAGAACTCCACAACAAAATGGAGTAGTTGAGAGAAAGAACAGATCTCTTCAAGAGATGGGAAGAACCATGCTTAATGAAAATAATCTTCCTAAGTACTTCTGGGCAGAAGCCATTAACACTGCTTGCTATGTACAAAACAGAATACTGATTAGGCCTATTCTAAATAAGACTCCTTATGAATTGTGGAAAGACAGAAAACCCAACATATCATATTTTTATGCATTTGGTTGTGAATGTTATATTCTCAACACAAAAGATCATCTTAGTAAATTTGATTCTAAAGTAGATAAAGGGATATTTATTGGTTATTCTGAAATGTCTAAAGCTTTTAGAATTTTCAATTCTAGAACTTCTGTTGTAGAAGAATCAATTCATGTAAAGTTTAATGATGGTTTGAAGACTGATAGGGAACTATTAGATCTAGAAGATGATGTTGCAGGTATTGAACTCAATCCTACAGTAGAAGAATCTTCAGACAAGTCAAAAGTAGACGTATCTGAAATACAGACTGATGCTGATAAGTCTGAAACTCAGACTCTGAAGAAAGATTGGAAATTCAAGACCTATCATCCAGAAGATCTCATCATTGGAAGTCCATCTCAAGGAGTTAGAACCAGATCTGCCTTCAATGAAAACAACAACATGGCCTTCATATCAGATTTGGAACCTAAAAAGATTGAAGAAGCTCTGCAAGATGAAAGCTGGATTCTAGCCATGCAAGAAGAGCTAAATCAGTTCAAAAGGAATGATGTCTGGACACTAGTTTCTAAACCCAAAGAGAAAACCATTATTGGAACCAGATGGGTGTTTAGAAACAAACTAGATGAAGATGGAAAAGTGGTAAGGAACAAGGCAAGATTAGTTGCTCAAGGTTACAATCAACAGGAAGGTATTGATTTCACTGAAACTTTTGCTCCTGTAGCTAGACTAGAAGCAATTAGGATTCTCATGTCATATGCTGCACAACATGATATGACTCTTTATCAAATGGATGTTAAAAGTGCATTTCTAAATGGAATAATTGAGGAGGAAGTTTATGTCAAGCAACCTCCAGGTTTTGAGGACTCTGAAAATCCTCACCATGTCTTTAAGCTTAAGAAAGCTTTATATGGACTCAAACAAGCTCCTAGAGCTTGGTATGATAGATTAAGCACATATCTAATGGAAAATAACTTCATTAGAGGAAAAGTAGACACTACACTTTTTAAGAAATGCTCAAGAAAAGACTTCATAATAGTATAGATCTATGTTGATGATATTATATTTGGTGCTACTAATGAAAAGCTCTGCAAAGAGTTCTCTGAGTTGATGCAGAATGAATTTGAAATGAGCATGATGGGAGAGTTGAAGTTCTTCCTTGGTCTTCAAATAAAACAGTCAAAAGATGGAATCTATATCCATCAACAGAAGTACACCAAGGAGCTTCTGAAAAAGTACAAAATGGAAAATTCAAAGCCTATGAGTACTCCTATGCATCCAACGGTTGTTCTAAACAAAGATGAGGAAGGTAAAAAGGTAGATCAAACTGTCTACCGAGGTATGATTGGATCTTTGCTATATTTAACTGCTAGCAGACCTGATATTCAATTCAGTGTTTGTCTTTGTGCTAGATTTCAATCTGACCCTAAGGAATCTCATTATAAGGCTGTCAAAAGAATTTTCAGATATTTAATTGGAACCACTAACCTTGGTCTATTATATAAGAAATCTGAAGATTTCAGGTTAGCTGGATTTTGTGATGCTGATTTTGCTGGAGACAGAATTGATAGAAAAAGCACCAGTGGAGGATGTCACTTCATTGGAACAAATATGATCCCTTGGTCAAGCAAAAGGCAAAGCACCATTGCTCTATCAACTGCAGAAGCTGAATATATATCTGCAGCTGGTTGTTGTTCACAACTACTCTGGGTAAAATATCAACTTGAAGATTATTCAATGATTGAACATAATATACCTGTTTGGTGTGATAATACTAGTGCTATTAATCTGTCTAAAAATCCAATACAGCATTCTAGAGCAAAGCATATAGAAATAAAGCATCATTTCATTAGAGATTATGTTCAAAAAGGTGTTTTTGAAATTAAGTTTGTAAACACTGATTATCAGTGGGCAGACATTTTTACCAAACCTTTAAGTGAAGACAGATTTGTTTTTATAAGAAGAAATCTTAACATGCATAATGTACCTGAATAAATGTTTTGCCATGTTACTTGTCTATATTCTCTATGATTACTCAACTCGTCTAATTTAGCCAAGCATCTAATGACGTGGCTAAAAGCACTCAGTGCTAAATTCTGACTGAGACACGTACATTGCACTTTCCCTCCTTTTCTTAAATACTTTATTATATTTTGTTTGAAATTGATTGTTTGTCATTTATGGCAACACTCTCTTTCCTCTTTCCCAATGCAAAAAGCACTCAAGCGTTTTTAGCATAAACCCGTGTCTTTTCAAAAACTACCCACTCAAAAGTTCCTTGCTTACAAACTCTCTCTCTAAGCTCTCTTCGTCTTCACCTTCACGAAACCTTCTCTGTCAAACCCTAATCTCTTCTCTCAAATCAATGGCACCCAAAAGCCTCCTTGAGACGCTATCTGAGAAGACTAAGATATCTGTTACTGAGTTGAAGAAGGTGCTCCCTGGAAGAGTTCCAAACTTTGATGAACTCAGAACCAAAGGTTTGGAAGTACTCCCAGAACTTAACCATGCTGGATGGTTACCATTCTTCCAACTGCAAGAACTTGTCTTCCCTGCTCTTGTTAGGGATTTCTGGACTACAGCGAAGATCACCAAGGACACCACTACCCACATGATTTCTGGGGATGTTGGTGAGGATCATATCTTCATCACTCACGAGTTACTCGCTGAAGTAACAAGATGCCCTAGGGAAGGAGCTGGGCATTACAAAGACTGGATGAAGGATCAAGGGGAAGCTAATGTAAATTTGGTACTCTATGGGACTGCAAACCCTGACAACATGGACTCCAAGTATCTGACCCCCAAGGCAAGGTTTTTACATGTTTTACTTATAAACTGTGTAATGCCTAGGACTGGGTCTAGAAACCATGTCAATTTGCTTGAAAAGTTTGCCCTATTCCATCTTGTCCAAAGAATAAAGATAGACATAACTGATCTAATCTTTATTCATATGGAGAAAGCAGTAAAGGGAAAAGATAAAGATTACCCCTTTGGAATGGTTATGACTAGGATCTTCAGGGCTTGTAAGTTGGATTTAAGAAGGGCTGTTTCTGCTGATCTCTGTACTGAGATTACCACAAAAACCCTGGCCTTAATGAAGATGAACCTGAACCCTACTCTGGATGGCAATGCTGAAGCCTCTGCTCAGATGGAAGCAACTGTTTCTATTCCTGGTGTTAAATCTGAAGTGGTTGAGAAACCAGCTGAGGAAATTAGTGATCAGCTTCAGAGGAAGAAGAGGAAGATTACAAAAACCTCTGCTGAAACTGCTGGGACTGAAGAGTCTACTCAGGTTGTTGAACCTGCTGCTGCTGTTGTTTCTGGGGAAGCTGCTGTACCTAAGATTACCAAGGTATTCAAGAGAAAGAGGACAGTACAAGCTGAGGGGGAGTCTCAATCAGAAGAGACTGTGATCCCTAAAAAGAAGAGGACAACTGTTACAAAGAGGAAACTTGTCTTGCCTCCCTCCTCATCTCCATCACCATCATCTTCACCTCAGAAAGATTCATCCCCTCCACCTCAGGAAACAGAACCTTCTATCACCACAGTTCCAACTCCACAACCTTCACCTCAAAGAATGCCTACACCACCACACAAATCACCTACACCCCCTCCATCACCAAAAATTCCAACACCCCCTCCATCACCAAAAATTTCCACACCACATACATCACCTAACCATCACTCTTCTGAACCTAACCCTACCACATCAGAACCTCACATGTCTGATACTCATTCACTTGCTCCACCCTCACCACAAATATCTCACCATTCTGATATTCCTCAAACTGAGGATATCAATGATTTTGAGTATTTTGACAACCCTATTTCACCACCCTCACCACAATCACCAATCCCTGATCATATCTCAAACCAATGCCAAGTGCCTCTGAGAACAGTCTTTCCAGACTTATTCTCTGAAACCAGACACAACTCTCTCCCCTTAGCCACTTTACCACCCTACAACTCATCCTCCAGAACCACACCCTTCTCTGTAACAGATGATTTCTGTCCCTCTTACCTTGATGGCAAGACTCTGGACATGATTGCTTCTCTGGAAGCTGAAAGGCAGATTGTGAGGCTGGAAAGATTGCAGAAGCCAGTAGGAAAATGGCTATTTAATCCTCACATTTTCATGAAACCCTCTACTGCCATAAGAGTAATGCCTGACTCAATGGTGTTAAAAGGAAAGCAGAAGACAATATCCCTGCCATTGGATCAGAAGTTCTCCCTTATCAAGAGAACTGATCAGAAGCTGAAATTCAAAGAGAAGATGTTCTCTAAGGGTGGCTGCAGTTCTGGGTTGACAGAAGAAGAGAAGGCAGACATTCCCATTAGAGGTAGCCAAGCCTATGCTCTCTACCCCGTCTCACCCTCTATTTACTTTCTCCCTCCCTTTTTCATGGTATTCCCTTTCTCTGTCCTTAACTTTCCTGAAACTATCCCTTTTACTCACATAAATCTCATTAGGAGATCTTATGAGTTTCTTCTATCTATCATAGATTCCCCTCTACATCATGACAGAATTCATGCCTTTTTAAAAGAATTCTACCCTAATAACGATTTTGAAACCACTCTGTCAACAAATGTGTTTCTAGATCCTCACCCTGAGGATGATATTATTGTTGAAGAGTTACCTCCTACCCCTCCTCCTTGTCCATCAGCTTCTGGAACTTCTTTGGCCACTACAGATTCTACTGCTCCAGTTGTTGCATTTGATCCTGCTGCACATCAAAGACTGGATGAAATGGCTGCAAGTTTGCAGACTGTCATTCAAAGACAGGATGAAGCAATTGCTCAACAGACTGCATTTCAAGCTCAGATGCTGGCTCAGCAGCAAGCAATGCAGCAAATGATGGAAGCTTTCTTCAAAAGCCAAGGAGGTCCTAGTTCTTAGTGTTTAGAAATCTTTCTTTTTCATTTCTTTGTTGAGTCATGCAATGTACTAAGTCAGTGATGTCTATCACTTGTAATCCTTCATGACTTTGATTAAATGAAATGAGCTTTTCATTTGGCAATTTATCTTATATGATTTTTTTTCTGTTTGATTGATGTCAAAAGGGGGAGGAAATATAATTAAGTTTTCATGATTTTATGTATGTTATTCTTTCTAATATCATGATGTTCTGATATCTGTCTTAGTGCATAAACTAAGGGGGAGCTTAACATACCCTGATCAATTATATCTGTTTAGAAATTTCTACTGTTTCTTTTTGATGATTCAATAAAATCAGAAAAGATATTTGTCATCATAAAAAAGGGGGAGAATGTTGAGACCTCATAAGTCTAAAACACATTCAAAGTGTAAATCCTCTATGTTTTGATGATTCCAAATAGTTCAAGTATGGTAATATTGAACCAAAAGAAATTACTGATATATTTGATAAGTGTGCAGGAAAATAGACTTGAAGTCACTCGTCTAAATTTCACCCGTCTATCTTTCAGTAGAAGCTCAGCAGTGACTCGTCTAAGTTTCACTCGTCTAGAAAATTAATCAAAGAAAGTCAACGCTCAAGAAAGACTAAGCTCAGTTGATGACGTGGCAAGAAGCATGCGTCTAAGTTTGGCTCAGCCAAGCTTTCACCCGTCTAAGTTTGGAACAAGCTTTCACCCGTCTAAGTTTGGAACAAGCTTTCACCCGTCTAACTTTCGAACAAGCTTTCACCCGTCTAACTTTGGAACAAGCTTTCACCCGTCTAACTTTGGAACAAGCTTTCACCCGTCTAAGTTTTTGGATGACTTCCACCCGTCTAAAAATTCTCATTGCTGACACCAAGTCAGTATGTCAGAAATCAAGTCCTAGTCACCATATTCAAAATTATAGGCCATCCTTAAGGATCTCGAAGACCTATGGACAATAGCTCGAAGGACAAAGAATAAAGAACGTTGTTTCAAGGTTTTAAGGAATAAACACGCTATCTCTGCACCACTGCAATAACCTTTTGCCTGTTCTAGTACAAAGTAAAAAGTACTTTATGGAAAAGTAAACTGATGTTGCACTGAAAAAGGAAAGCTCTCTGCAACAAGTACAAGAAGCCTGCTGCCATATACTCTGAAAGAACAGCTGCTCAGTTTAAAGTGTACTCTTGGACACTCTTGACAATGCCCAATGTTTTCAAGCATTTAATGAATACTCAGAACGACTCTTTGGCATTAAATGGTGTCTCAGAAAGCTCAAGTCAGATGCAAACACTTTCTGAAGCTGTGTCAAAACGGATATCTTGATTGAAGCCTTTAAATAGATCAAACAAAGAAGATGAAGCTAAGAAGTTGAATATCAAAAGAACTCTGCACAGAAGCATTTACTCTCTTCATTAACTTCTTCATTCCTTCATTGAATACATATTCAATCATTAGATATAAATTCGCAGTCTTTCATACTTCATATTTACTCCACTCTCTGAGTGTGATCTGAAAGACTTGCAAGTTGTATTATCTATACAAACCTTTTATCTCTTACTGTTTTTGAGCCTGAAGAGGCTAGGTGAGAAAAGAATACTTGTTTGAGTGTTGAGCCTGCAGAGGCTAGGTGTGCAAAGAATACTTGTACTGTAATTTACTCAGTTATAGTGGAAACTTGGTGCTGCCAAGAAACTGGACGTAGCCCTGTGGATTTTGGGGTGAACCAGTATAAATATCTTGAGTGATATTTCTACTCCCTTATCTTTTAATTTGCTTAAGTATTATTTCAGTCTTAGCTTTTTAACTTGGGGAGTTAATACTGTGGTTATCAAACTCATTTTAACCTTCTTGGTTTGTGTGTGCTATTCTGTTTTAATATTAGACGTTTCACTCGTCTAATCCTCTCTTGATCAAACCTTCTTGCTGTGCCTGCGAAAATCTTTTTAAGTAACCGAAAAAGTTGGTAAACACAATTCAACCCCCCTTCTTGTGTTCACTTTGGTTATTTCAAATTTTCACTCATGGCATTGCCAACCTCAAAACTGACCTCCTTTTCTTTTTTCCTCATTACTATGTTTTTAAATAAAAATAAGAGTATAGATTCAAATTGGTCCTTGACAAAAAAAGAGAGATATATTCAGTTGCTGAGAAATGGAAAATACTAATTTGAAATATTTTAGTCCCCAAACATTTTAAATGACGATCAAAATAGTTATTTTTAGGATAAATTTTAGGGACATTTTAGTTCTTATCATGATTATTTTGAACATCATTTAAAATTTTTGGGGACTAAAATGTTTCAAATTGATATTTTTTATTTCTCAGAGATCAAATATGTTTCTATATTTTTTGTCAAGTACTAGTTTTTTAGTAATGTGACAAAAAAGAATCAAGTACCAGTATGAGTCTTACTTTAAAAATAATTTTCGAAAAAAAAATGCATATTCATATATTTTAATTTGATTAAAATGAACTTTGAGATGTTATGAGATGGATGGGTTTGTTACTTTTCAGGAAATGTCAGGCCTATGTGCGGAGTCCCGTGAAGGTGACACAATTATAGTCATTGTTTTTGAAAATAAAAAAACTGAGGTATTGATAAAAAAAAAAAGGGGGGGGAGGGACGTGCAAGAAGGTTTCTAGAAGTGTTTTGTCAAAAAGAAAGAAGGTTTCTAGAATTGTCTTAACTATTGAGCGGTATTGAGTTGAATATGTGCACCCAAAAATAAATTTATTCCTTGCACAAAAAAAAAACACATAAAATTATTCTTGTAGTGACACGTGTATGTTTTGAATAGTAGAAATTATTGAGTTTTGTATATAATATTAGATTAGATATAGATATAGATATAATTCTTTCCACCAATAGTAGATAAAAAAAATTCATTTAAAAAACTTGTATATAAAAACAAAGGTATACACCGAAGTAAAGCTTTTACGATGAAGTTAACTTGGAACATGGTTGAGGACTCAAATAAGTTGTGGGTGAGAATCACGAGAGCCAAATGTAATTATGGTTCTCATTCCTTGTCACAGATAACTGCTAGAAGTTCCTACTCAAATGTTTGGAAAGCAATTGTTGGTGTCTAGCCCGAGGTGGAGAGCAAGATCTGATGGTATCTTAAGGGTGGAAATTCAACTAGGTTCTGGAAAGATAGATGGATCCCTTCCCTGGTTGTGCCAGCTTAGAGGAGCTTTGTCTTGGAAATATCTCTCTGTATCAGGTTGAGTTTCCTGTTTCTTTCTATATCAACGATGGTGCTTGGAATTGGAATAGCTTTGACAGATTTGTCCTAAACTCAATCAGAGATAATTTGATTTCATCAATCCTCCTATCAACTCTGAGTTACACGATTTTCCCCTCTGGAGTATGAATTCTGATGGTAGGTTTTCTTTGAAATATGCTTATGATCTTTTAACTTCTTCCAAGTTGGCTGCAAATGATGAAAATCTGCTCTTCAAAAAAGTTTGACAGTGGAAAGTCCCTAATCGGTTAAGAACTTTCCTTCGGAAGCTAATTCATGGAAATGACAATTGATGTCATGTGTCCAAGGTGTAATTCTTGTCCAGAATCAATCATGCATCTGCTAAGGGAATGTGAAGAGGCTTATACTTTTTCGAATAGGGTTGTGAATCCTGATTCTTGGAGTAAATTCTTCAGCCTGGCATTCCTACCGTGGTTGGGATGGAATTTATCTTCAGAAGGCATTGGAAATGTTCCTTGGAACTGGTTTACTTTCTTTAGTGTAGCTGTGGCAACTACATGGAAGGATAGGAATTGCCTTGTTTTTGCTCAAGAGTCTAAAAGGGGAAATGAATTTTGGCATTTGGTCATTGTCCAAACTAGTGATATTGACAGGGAAATTGGT
Organism: Echinosophora koreensis; assembly: GCA_035048595.1. NCBI lineage: Eukaryota > Viridiplantae > Streptophyta > Magnoliopsida > Fabales > Fabaceae > Echinosophora > Echinosophora koreensis. The sequence continues at coordinate 2,274,864 of JAPCYP010000003.1, forward strand.
CAGCCCCGAAAATTCATTGACAACAGTAAAGTCTTAGTTCAACATGGCAGTCCCCTCCTGAAAATTTTTCAAGATCAATATTGATGAGGCTCATATACATCACTCGGGTGTGTCACCTTGTGGAGGGCTTATCCGGGATTCTAATGGCAATTTTGTCAACGGGTTCTTCTACAATCTAGCTAGGCCAGTGTGATATCCTTATGGCAGAGATACGTGACATGCTATTTGGGATCAATTGGCCCGTGATCTTACTCTTAATAAAGAGATTATTGAATGTGATTCTTCAATAGCTATTAACTTGGTCTCCAGAGGCTCCTCCCCTAACCTTCTTCTCAAATCTCTTCTTGAAGAGATCTTATCCTTCGTTCGGATGTTTGGCTGGCAAGTGCAAATTAAGCATGTCTTCAAGGAAGCTAATATGTGCGCAGATCTTCTTGTTAAACAGGGCTTGAATGGACCTTTGCAATTGCAGGTGGTTAATTTCGTTAATCCCTTGTTATGCCTGTATGTAAGTAGTGATTGTAGAGGGGTTTCCTATCATAGGTTTGTTAGCTAGTTGTTCTTAGTTCTCCCCTTTCATAAAAAAAAAATACCATATCAAATGCTGTGACATCCAGGGTTGACGAGGGTGGGGAAGTGGTCGTCGGTGCAAGAAGGCACGGACAAGGAGCGACTCCTGACAAGCTTCTAGACGGAGGGACACATGAATCAACCGATTACACACCGGAATGAGAGGGATCCTGAGATTTTGTAGGTATGAGACTATACATTTGATGATGACTTATATGAATTGATTGGTACTACTCATGCTAACAAGATGCATCTTCTTTTCGGTAGCCCGTCACTTAAGAACTCCGCATTTAACCGTGCTTGACTTGGAGCAATTCTGGGATGGGTGACCTCCTAGGAAGTTTTCCCAAGAAACGTGTGAGTGAGGACAAAACATGCTGAAAAGACCCGTGTTGGTTTGTGAGGACAGTCATTAATCCATAAAAGCAGCACTCTAAAATTTGATTTCGAAAATATAAGCTCTCTACAAAGAGAAATTGTATCCCCAAGCTGAGACTCATCAAGCAATTTTTTATCAAAATTGTAGCCCACTTTCTGTTTTAAAATTTACTAGTAGTTTATCTTATTTATAGAGAAATTTTTATCAAAATTATTGTATTTTCAAAATATTAGTAAGAAGATAATTATTTTTTTCAATCTAAAAATCTTTGAGATAATTATTTTCAATTAACCTTCTTTTATTATTTTTTATCTTAAATCCTTACATGATTTTTTTTCAAATCTTGATCGAAAACGGGAAGGTACGAAAAACCTGCTTACTCTTGCCAATTAAAGACCATGATCTGATTTACAAGTTGAAACTCTCGCATATCAGGGTTGACTCCTTAGCCTAATAAATTCCCAGAATGCAGTCTCAGATAAACTTGAGACTGAGATTCCTCCATGAAACATTGCATTTCACACATTAAAACATTCGATAATTCGATAATATATATTCAGACTCGAGAGTAAAAACAGAAGAACTGCATATCTGTTATCTGAGATTCCCCATTATCATAGTATATATTATTATACTCTTTATTACTACACTGTAACTGTTAACACATTACCTTATAGAACACTATGATATGAAATTGAGGAATTTCAACTAAAATAAAGCCACAAAACAAAACCGCGTTCCTTGTTCCATCACCACTTTCTCTCTCTAAAGTCTAAACTATTTCCCCATTTTCTCACACCTTTGACCTACCCAGAACCCTCATTCTCTCTCAAACCATGAAAGCCGCAACCTTTTCTCTTTTTCACCTTCCTTCAGATCCAAGTCACCACTAACACTCCCTTTCACGCTTCCCCCAACAATGCAAGAACCCACCTCCGCCGCCGAAACCGACTCCCACCACCACAGCGCCGCCGTGCCGAGACGGACCAACCGGGCCAAGCGACCCGTTTTCAAGGTCCTTCCGGGTCAGATCGCGTTCCGGTTGGTGTGCCACGCGTCCACCGTCGGCGGCCTCATCGGAAGCTCTGGCAGCATCGTGTCGAATATCCGGCGAGAAACCGGGTGCAAAATCCACTGCGAGAACGCGGTCCCCGCCAGCGAAGACCGTGTGATCCTCGTGATCGGGTCTCTGTCGACCCGAAAAGGCGTAAGCTTGATCGGCGGCGAGGGTGATGGTGATGCAGATGTTGAGGTCGAGGTTGAGATTTCGAGTGCCCAGGAAGCTGTTCTTAGGGTTTTGGAGAGGGTTTGGGAGCTTGAAGCAGAGAAAGGGAACAGGGTGGTGAAGGGTGAGGTGTTGTGTAAGTTGCTGGCACACACTTCTCAGATTGGTGCTGTTGTGGGAAAAGGAGGGAAGAACATAATCACTATTAGGAACAATAGTGGTGCCAAAATCAGGGTTTGCCCCCCTCCACATTGTGCTGCTAAAGATGAGGAGTTAGTTTTAGTGAGTTTTTTTTAATTTCTTTTTTTGGATTATGAAAATAACTGAATACCTTTTCTTTTTTTAGTGTTAGCCGTTAGGGGTTTAGATATGCACTGAATTTGAAGCCAAGTGGAAATTAGTCAATAATGAATTTCTTAATTTGTCATTCATTCTTTGTTTTGTTCTGTCATCTGCATTTATCTTATATGGTGATAGTATCTGACTATCTGAGTGTGTGTTCTTTTCATTTAGCCATCTATCCTTAATTTTATGCATATAATAATAATAATAATATTTATGAGGATCAAGCTGACAAAATACAAAAATTAAAGATCCTATTTTCATGTCTGCAATTTCTTTCCAGGAACTTCCAAAATAACACCACTCAATTGTCATTGAAATGACTGTATTATGTTGATAGTATACCTCGAGAAGGACATTAAAATCTTTTTCATTACCTGGGAACTTGTTTGATTTGTAGATAACTGGTGGAATTTTGGCTGTAAAGAAAGCGCTGATTGCTGTATCTCATTGTCTTCAAGATTGTCCGCCATTAGGCAAAGTTCCAGTATCTTTGACGACGCCAACTTTTAACTCTTCTGATAGGTCGTCCCCTGATCCACATGCTGAACTTTTTCCTCACCTTAATTCATGGTTACTCTCCATGGAAGGTTTATCTCTTTACGAATATGATGCTTCAAAACGAACAAACTCTAATGGAGCTTCTGGCAGTGACTCAAAAGGTACAGAACACAAAGTTGTGTTCAGACTGCTTTGCTCTAATAATGTAGCTGGGAGTGTGATTGGCAAAAGAGGGGCTGTAGTTAGAGCTCTAGAAAGCAAAACAGGTGCTTCTATTGCCTTTGCAGCTCCTTTAAGCGAGTTTGCTGAGCGCATTGTCACCATTTCTGCTATAGAGGTTAGTCATATGAGAAAGCTGCCCTATGCTACAATGACTTGTGCTCATGGTATTTCCAGTTTGTTTGTTTTTTTCCTAAGCTCTCTATCTCACACATACGTTAATGCACATGAGAAAGCATGCATTTTGATAGATATGCATGAAAGCACAAATTTGGTGCCATAATTTGTCATTGATTTGGGATTGGCTTTCATTTATCCAGAACCTTGAATCTTGTTATTCTCCTGCACAAGATGCTGTTATTCTTGTCTTTGCTAGAATTATTGAAGATCACATTGAAAAGGGTTTTCTCCCAGCCTCTGCTATGGAATCACATGTAACTGCAAGGCTTTTAGTTGCATCAAGCACAGTTAATTATTTGAGCGGCAATGAAGGTCGATTGATTTCAGAGTTGAGAGAAGTAACTGGGGCTGATATACAAATATTGCATGGAGAGCCAGTTCCAAGTGGTGCTTCAGATGATGATGGGGTAGTACAGGTACAATTACTTCTTTTGTATAATTCAAGTTAACTTTGTTTTTGAAAGTTTATTACCTAAATATGAGCTTCTGTAAAGTTTTAGATATTGGTTTTGTCTTTATACGCAGATATCCTTTCATGACAAAAGTATAACTTTTGTTTATGCTGTTAAAATTTAAAGTTTTAACAAATATACTTGACTAGAAGCTTTGCTTAACTTATGCAAATGTGTTTCAACAAAATACTTAAAATAGAAAATATTTATGACGCCAAACGATATAAAGTCCTCACGTGTAAGTTTCTTTCAGGAACCCCGCACTGTATTAGTTTCTTTCCAATCCTTCTTCTATTTGCATAGTGATTCGTATAGGGTGACTTTGTCTACCAGCATGGGTTAGGCCTTAACCAATAACAAATATCCTATATTGTTGCACTGCATTAACTAATAGACTGAGTTTCTTGTATGGCTCCAACCATCTTTTGCTATTGTCTCCTAGTCAAGTTTGTACTGTACTTAGAGAGAGGTATTTCATACAGATCGCTGGTGAGTACAGATCTGTACACAATGCTCTATATAAAATCACTTGTAGCATCAGGGATAATCTTTTGCCCAATGAAGTGCTTGCTGAAGCAAGAAGGAAATCCAATTGGAAAGTGAACAAGGGTCCTCTAAAGAGTAATCCTTTTGCCCGTGGAAAATCTGCTTTTCCCCCTGGGAGATTTTTGCCACATGTATTCCCCACTGTATTCACTCTATCCTAAATTCCATTACAACTCTTTATTTTTTCTTATTAACATAGGACCAGATTGTTTAGGAGTGTGTATATTTGCAGAATGCAGGGTTGCATACTGAAACAATCTCAGAGAATGGAGAGTTACACACAGATTTAAGTGAGAATTCAGAACGTGGGAGGTCAGTATAATGCAACAACAAATACAAGTGTCTTTTCTGTCATGCTTTCCCCCTTTCCTTTTTCTTGATCCTGTCTAAGTAAAGTTGAGCATTTGATATTGCACTTGTCCTCTACTATATAGTAAAAGTGTATTTCTTGCCACCTAATTCGGCTTTAGGTAAATTAACAATATATCTAGAAAAAGAGTAAGGAGGACTGGATAATTAATGAATTTTTTCATTTAAAATTTACATTCAATAAGGAAATATCTATATGCAGGGTACAGTATCATATAAATATTCTAGAAGTAGCAGCTTGGGTTCCTAATTATTTGATGTTGAACCCAATGGCAAAATATATTAACTACAGGTCAATAAAATAAGTAACACATTACTGGATAGTGGATAGTCATATTTCTCAATTTGTTCATATACTTACTGGCTTCTTACCTTTCTAGACCTTTGTGTTTCATAAAATCTTTTGACAGAGGAAACAAGTTTGCTACTGTGACCAATACTACTGTGGAGATTGTGGTTTCTGAACATGTCTTTGGTTCTGTTTATGGCGAAGATGGTGGAAATTTGGATCGAATCAGACAGGTGCTTGGCTATTCTCTTTAGAAGATAAGATGAATTAATAATTTGAGGTGAAATGTGGTTGGTTTGTTATGTTATGTGTTCTGATTAATCGGTGTGCTTTGATCAATATGGCTTTTAGAGAACTACTAGTTTTTATCACGGACAGCAAATAAAAAATAAGAAAAAACTTAGTTTTTATTAATAATATCTATATAACATTCCACTTTGTTACATTTGCTGGGTACTTCAACTGCCAAAAAGGTGAGGTAATTTTTGCTTTATTTGTGCTACAATAAATTTATTGGCCATTATCAAAGTTTAGCTTTGACATCTGATGTCTATTTATTATTTAACAATATCTAACACAATTTTCTGGAAATTACTGACAGCTTTTGACATAAAGTAAATTGTTTTAATAATGTTGAGAATTTAACGATCACGATTAACTTGCTTATAAGATTGCCAACAGCAGAATTTTTTTAGTGTATATGTATTTGCTACTTAAGCATACAGACATGATATATTCACCCCCGATATATAACCAAATTCCTATTCATGTTTCAGTACACTATAAACTGTTATGAATCTTGTCTGTTATTGTGCTAATATCACCCTTCTACTTAACCAATTTCTCTCCAAATTTTTCTGGATTCCTGAAATGGTTTTACAATAACATGGATGTTGACATGACTCTGGTGTTATTGGATCAGATTTCAGGTGCAAGTGTTACAGTTTATGATCCTTCCGTTGGTACAAGTGGAGGGAGGGTTGTGATATCTGGGACACCTGATCAGACCTTTGCAGCACAGAGTTTGCTTCAAGCCTTCATTCAAACTGGACAAAGAGCACCAGAGTCTTAGTATTTACAGTTATCAGTTATTCATCCTTTAGGAGGTGTCATAACATAAGTGGTGTATATACATATATCACACGACTACCTTGTGAATATGGACTCACTCTTTTTGTTAAAGATGAAGCTTACCTCCCATAGACTACAAACATAGTTGACGGGTAGGGGGAGATGTGCACTTTACCATTAATCAGTAGTATCATTTCGCTCCACCCATTTATATAAAATAATCCTCGTCTCTTTTTTTTTTTTTTTTTGGGTATTGATATTTATATTCATATATGTCCATAGCATCTGTAATATTAGAGTTTACATAATACCAACATGTGATTGGTCCGAGTGGTAACGAGCTCAAGCCCCTACGCAAGTGGTTAAGAGTTCGATTCTTGGCTTTTACGTATGGAGAAAATTTGGCTGGGAGAGGTCAACCCTTGTATGTCACCATTCGAGGGATTAGTTTCTGCAGTTGCGCACGGAGAATACCCTGAAAAACGAAAAAGAGTTTACATAAAAAATAAAGATAGAAGCCAACGAATGTTGGTCTAATTGGTAAGGATAATGCTCATAATCTACAAGGTCGTGAGTTCAATTTTCACTATCGATGTGAGGATTTTGTTGGTGGGTAATATGTAAATATCTCTGTAAACGCTCTTTGAGGCTTGAGGCCTGTCCTAATCCTGGTGAGCCCCTGGGACCCAACTCACATAAACTTTTTATTATATAAAAAAAAAAAGATAGAAAGAAACGACTGAGATGAAATTAATCCTCAAAGTGGATACCTTGGTGTATATTTAATTAAAGAGAGATGGAAATCAGGTTGGTAAAAGAAATAAGAATAAAAATAATAGAATGAGACAGTTTTTAATTTTAGTCATCATCACTTAATAAAAATTATATTTAATTTTTTTTGTGCTAAATGCTATATTAAATATGTGAAATTAAACATTAAAAAAAGTGTCTTACTTTCTATTTTTTGGTACTTGTGTTATAAGTATGAAGTATCTACCACCATTAGCAGTGACTACTTTCCGTCGGGGAACCTGTTGAGCACATATGGTGGGTTATCCCTTCCCAACCATGTTTTCTCCATATATAAGAGTCAAGATTCGAATCACTGACCACTTGCTTAAAGTGTCCAAATCCCTTACCACTTGAACCAACCACATGTTGGTAAAAGTGTCTTACTTGGAATCATCCTATTTTTAATGTACTAAATGAACAAAATAATTTTACTATGAATTTTAATGTCTTTAAAAACTACACTCTAAAGTCCAAATATGAATGATATACCCTACTACCCTAGTAGAGAGAGCCATTTCTTCCAACAAACTTGGAAATATGAATTAATGCGATATTTTATTACTGGGTAAATTATACTTAGTTTTATTACTGAGTAAATTATATATAGTTTAAGTTTTTTAAATAATTTCACTTTATTTTGTTTCACTTAACTCCCCTTAACTCTGGCTGACATAAATTAGCGGCAGGGTGAGGCATAAATAATAGCAAAAATATTCTTTTTTAATTCTTTTTAAAATATGTAATTTTATTATTGGAGTGAATTTTACATTGTGCTTAGGATATGTTTTGAATAGCTTATGAGAAGCACTTATGAAAATAAATTTATGCAACTAGTTTATGAAAATTATTTATGATCTTCATATAAAATTATTTTATATTATTGCAATGAATTTGTCAAAAAATTTTATAAAAAAGTTATTATTTTAACTTATTTAGTTAATTTATTTACTCAAAATCATCATTATGCATCCATCCAGTAATAAGAGTATATGTATTTTCCTTAAAAAAAAAGAGTATATGTATTTTTTTGGTACAGATAATAAGAGGATATGTATGGAGTATTGTATACAAATACAAATATTATAAATAAATATGAAAATCAAATGTCTTTGACTCTTTATTGGTGTAACCGCGAAAAGACTCAATTTTTTGTAACTTGAACTGTTACACCTATAAAAATAAAAATTTCCAAACTTTTTTAGTTAAGATTCGATAAATTTGACATGTTAATAAGATCGAATACATGTCAAGATCTGAATTTCTAGCATGAAAATATGAATTTCTATTCTTCTCTAATTGCACAGTGTGCACACACAAAATCATTAAGTACCCTCAGAGCAGTTCACTCCCACATTATCAAATCTGGTTCCTCGTACTTGTTATTGGGACACAAGCTCATTCATGGCTACATCAAATGCGGTTGCTTAGCTGAAGCACGCAACGTGTTCGACGAATTGCCCAACAGACACATAGTTACTTGGAATTCAATGATTTCTTCTCATGTCAGCCATGGGAAGAGCAAAGAAGCCGTTGAGCTCTACGGTAACATGCTTGTGGAGGGTGTTTTACCTGATGCATACACGTTCTCTGCTATCTTCAAGGCTTTTTCTGAGTCGGGTCTTCTATGCTATGGCCAGAGGGCTCATGGGTTGGCTGTGGTTTTGGGTTTGGAGGTGTTGGATGGGTTTGTTGCTAGTGCTATTGTTGACATGTATGCCAAGTTTGATAAAATGAGGGATGCCCATTTGGTGTTTGACCGTGTTTTGGAGAAAGATGTTGTCTTGTGCACTGCTTTGATTGTGGGTTATGCCCAACATGGCCTTGATGGGGTAGCTTTAGAGGTTTTTGAGGACATGGTTGATAGGGGAATCAAGCCTAATGAGTATACTCTTGCCAGCATCTTGATTAGTTGTGGTAATCTAGGGGATTTAGTTAATGGTCAGTTGATTCATGGTCTTGTTGTTAAATCTGGTCTGGAATCTGTTGTTGCTTCACAGACCTCGCTCCTTACGATGTATTCAAGATGCAGCATGGTTGAGGATTCCATGAAGGTTTTTAATCAGCTTGCTTATGCAAGTCAGGTAACTTGGACATCTTTTATAGTGGGTCTTGTGCAAAACGGGAGAGAGGAGGTTGCTGTGTCAATATTCAGGGAAATGATTCGTTGTACAATAAGTCCCAATCCTTTCACATTGTCTAGTATTCTTCAGGCATGTTCAAGCCTTGCAATGCTTGAAGTAGGGGAACAAATCCATGCCATAAACATGAAAATAGGAGTAGATGGAAATAAGTATGTTGGTGCAGCACTGATTAATTTGTATGGAAAATGTGGAAATATAGACAAGGCAAGGTCTGTTTTTGATGTATTAACTGAGTTAGATGTAGTATCCATCAATTCGATGATCTATGCTTATGCCCAAAATGGTTTCGGATGCGAAGCACTTCAGCTATTTGAAAGAATGAAAAAGTTGGGACTTGAGCCAAATGGTGTGACATTTATCAGCATTCTCTTGGCATGCAACAATTCAGGGTTAGTTGAAGAAGGCTGTCAAATATTTGCCTCCATTAGGAACAATCACAATATTGAGTTGACAGGAGACCATTTTGCTTGCATGATTGATTTGCTAGGACGATCTAGGAGACTTGAAGAGGCTGCAATTTTGATAGAGGAAGTGAGAAATCCAGATGTGGTATTGTGGAGGACACTGCTAAATGCATGTAGGATACATGGAGAGGTACAGATGGCAGAAAAAATTATGAGAAAAGTCCTTGAGCTTGCTCCTGAGGATGGGGGAACTCATATCCTGTTAACAAATCTTTATGCTTCAGCTGGAAAATGGAACCATGTGATTGAGATGAAAAGCACAATAAGAGGTTTGAAATTGAAGAAAAATCCTGCAATGAGTTGGGTTGATGTTGATAGAGAGATTCATACTTTTATGGCTGGAGATTTGTCTCACCCAAGAGCTCATGAGATTTTTGAAATGTTGCATGAATTAATAGAGAAGGTTAAAACTCTTGGTTACAATCCTGATACCAGATTTGTGTTGCAGGATTTGGACGAAGAGAAGAAGATGAGTTCCTTATATTATCACAGTGAAAAGTTAGCCATAGCTTTTGCTTTGTGGAAGACTGGTGGTAGAACTACTAGTATCAGAATTTTTAAGAATCTAAGATTTTGTGGAGACTGTCACAGTTGGATAAAATTTGTTTCTTTACTCATTGGGAGAGATATTATTGCCAGAGATGCGAAGAGATTCCATCATTTCAAAGGAGGGCATTGTTCTTGTAAGGATTATTGGTGAATCACACTTGTTATATCCTAGCCCCTTTAGATGCCCACTTACCACACGTCATATGTAGCCTTTGAAGGTAAGGTAACCATGCATGATCAGTCATTTGGTTCTGGCCCATTGCTAATTCAATTCTTTCCGTTAGATAAATGCATCAATGTGGTTTATAACTTAGTTTGGTTCTGATCCCTTCATTTGTTTTCTAAGGAAAAAGGAAAAAAATTATAAGAGAAGAGGAATACTTTTGAGCACGTCTTCCCTTTTCTTTGGTTAATGATATACTTGCAAAAAATAAACAAAAATTGACTGGCAAATTGCAGTTTCTCAATAGTCAGTAGTAGTTAAAATATGAAAGTATGGAGATGTGTCATACTTTTCTCTTACCTCTTTTCTTATTAAATATTCCCAATGTCTGTGATGTGCTTGTCAACGTGAACACTGTAAGATATAGACTTTTTTTAATTGTAACTTTCTGAGTTGTTACCTGTGTTTGTTTTACAAGACAACCTTCCAAACTTTAAACTACGGTAACAGTGAGTCATTGACGATGTGAGTGGACTCTCCTGGAAGTTGGGATGATTAGCCTGTATTTGTCTTTAGAAGATTCCACAGATGCAGTAATTGGAAACTTGTTATTAAAATGACGTTATTGGTGAGTAAGGACTGGAAGGTTAATCATTAATTGATATCTAGCTTGAACCGAATCGGTATCGGTAATACAATCGCTAGTCGCTAGAACATGTCTATAAGTTGACATCAAGACAGGGTATATGACTAGGTTCGATTATTGAAAATTTGACCAGCAAATTTGAGTCCTTTATTCTATGACTTGCATGATTTCTGTTACAAGACTCGGTTAAAATCATTGTCTCTTTTTTATGTTGCATGATTTCACTAGGGTACATATTAGCAACTTTTACACAGCTACGAAGCCAATATGGAGTCTTCTAACAGAATTATTTGTCTTTCAGGTTCCAGGTCAAGATTCTTATCCATTTGCATTTTTACTTGAACAAAAGAGCTTCTTTTGGCCTTTCCAGAAGAGACAAGATTGTTGCGGCAATATGCTTTGATGAAAGTCCTGCTTCTTCAGTCTGATCTTGTGGTGATCCGTGCTCAATATATCTATCAGGAAGCATCATTGCTCTCCACTGCAGGAAAAGCTCAAAAGAGAATTAAAAGTAGAAAAATAGGAGCAATCTAGTAGGTCTAGTAAAATGAAATCATGGAAATAGTGAAGTGCCTACATAGAGGAAAGTTTACCTTCAGAGGTCCATCCAAGATACCAGATATGCTTAGGAACTGTGAAACATGTGATCCAAAACCTCCAATAGAACCCTCTTCCACTGTGATGAGAAATTCATGCTCCTTAGCTAATAGCTTAATGAGATTCGTATCCAAAGGTTTGCAAAACCTGGCATCAGCAACTGTCACAGAAATGTTTAGTGTTTTGAGCATTTGTGCAGCTTGCAGGCATCGTTGAACCATAGAACCATATCCCAAAATAGCAACTCTACTGCCTTCCGCCATAATTCTTCCCTTTCCTATCTACATTACCAAAAAATTTACCATTTGATTACTTATCTAGTCAGCATTCTGTATGGAAAATGTCTGTTAGTCACTTATGCTAACCTCAAGTGGGGTTCCTTTGTTATTGAGGGGCAAAATGGTTCCAATTCCATTGCCCCTTGGAAATCTAAAGCAGCTTGATCTATCATCTATGGCTGTTGCTGTTGCAACCATGTGCATCAATTCAGCTTCATCAGATGGAGCCATGACCACCATGTTGGGCAAGCAAGCCATGTATGTGATATCAAATCCTCCACAATGTGTTGCTCCATCTGCACCAACCAAACCAGCTCTATCCACGACAAATCGGACAGGTAATTTCTGAAGATCTACATCATGGACCACCTTTACACCCAATATAAACCATGAACGTAAGATTTTTTTAAATTAAACTGACACACAAGAATAAAATGAGTGTCTGATATTTTTTGTCTACTGTTATTGCTTCACCTGATCATATGCACGTTGCAGGAATGATGAATAGATAGCACAGAATGGCTTGAGACCTTCTGCGGCTAAACCAGCTGCAAATGTAACAGCGTGTTGTTCAGCAATCCCTGTGTCAAAGCAGCGGTCTGGAAACCTTTTGTGGAAATAATTTAGACCTGTCCCACCACCCATTGCTGCATGAACAGCTACTATCTTATTGTCTATTTCAGCTTCTTTTATCAAAGATTCGGTAAAGCACTGGGTGTATGTAGGTGAAGAGGATTTTGGCTTAAACTGATGGCCAGTTGTTGGGTCAAACTTGACAACAGCTGAAATTGTGACAAAGTATGAGCCTCCTTAATAATTGATCCTCATAATTCTGTTAGAACAAGACAGATAAAGTGGTCTTACCATGCATTTTATCAGCAGCTGCTTCTGCTGGGGAGTATCCCTTCCCCTTCTCTGTCACAACATGAATCAAAATTGGACCTGGGGCAGGAGTTTCTTTCACCCTTTCAAAAATGGTGACCAGATCTTCAATATTGTGACCATCCACAGGGCCAATGTAGTATAAGCCAAGCTCCTCGAAAAATGTACAGCCAGAAGCACTGATCATACCTCTTGCATATTCATCTACCTTAGCTGCAACTAGGTGTGTTTGTCCTCCTATTTGTTTTGTGATGGTCTTTTGTAGATAGAATTGGAGTCAGATGCCACATTATTATATGGAAATTTTACATAAGAACTAAAAGCATGAGCATCTAAGGAAAGTTTGAGAGGTTTACTTTTGCAGCTTCTCTGAGTTTGTGGAATTTGATGCTTGCTTGAATTTTGCTTAAATTTCTACTGAGGGCTCCAACTGGAGTTGCAGGGCCGTCAAGTGTAGCTGTTGGCAAAGAGACTTGCTTGTTATCATTGAGTACAACTATCATGTTAGCATCAAGGAATCCAGCATTGTTCATGGCTTCATAAGCTTGGCCTGCAGTCATTGCCCCATCTCCAATTACCGCGATGACATTGTTGTTCTTTCCCAATATATCCCTTGCAACTGCCATGCCTACCATTTTTTGTAGCATAAAACAGAGCACTGAGAGTTGTTGTCCACTTTTTGATGTGTACAATGCTTCATAAAATGCATTTATGTTTAATATAACTTACCAAGAGCAGCAGATATACTTGTAGAGCTATGCCCTACACCGAAAGCATCATATACGCTCTCGTCTCTTTTAGGAAAGCCAGCTAGTCCTGAAGTTTTCTTAATGGTGTGCATCTTGGACCTTCGACCTGTGAGAATCTTGTGTGGGTATGCCTGCAATATAATTGCTTCTTAGTGTGTGTGTGTGTGTTATGGGAAAGGTTATTTTCTCCCAAAACTGCTTCTTTTATCGGGCAAAAGGGCATTTCAAATTTAAGTTGACATATTTGACAAACATGCTTAATTGTTTTACATGGAAAAGTAATTTTTATATAAGTTTGAAGCTTGAAGCTTATTTAAAAAGTTGTTTGATTATTTTGATGAGTAATGGTATTTTGACACCAGAAGTTGACACCAACTTTTGACACCTTGGTTAATCGGTACAAATATATGGTTAATTCAGTTCATTATATGGTTAATCACATACAAATATTTGGTTAATTCATGATGACTCATTAATCATATAAAGAACTGAATTAACCAGATATTTGCATTTGATTAATCAAATACTTACATGGTTCTTAGAAAATAAGCTTCAAATGACCCATTAATCATATAATGAACTGAATTAACCAACAATTTGCATGTGATTAACCAAGGTGTCAATTTGGTGTCAAAAAACTGGTGTCAAAATATCATTACTCTTATTTTGATATCAATCACATTTTTCTCATCTCACCCATATAGAATTACTTAGCAAACCAATATTATTAATCTAAACAAATAACTTTATATCATTTTTATTTTTGTAATTTACTAAATTAAAGCTAATTTTTTAACACAAGATACACCACTCAAAATAAAATAAGTTATTTTAAAATCGTTGTTCAACAAATACATTCAAACATAAAATTGATTTTATTATAATCAATTGAATATACAATCGATTTTTAAGGAGTGATAAGGTGACTTGGTGGTTTGGGGGGAAGGACATAGGGTTTGGAGTGATAAGGAGGTTGTGGGTTCAACTTCCCGCACTAACATAATAAATACTAACAATCTAACATTTGCCTATAAAAAAAAATCGATTTTTAAAATAATTATATTTTTTTGGTAGCTAATCCAAACACATAATCCCCTCTTACACAAAACATGAGTGTGTGCTTGGAAAGATTATTTGCCCACAAAACAACCATTTATTTATAAAAAAAACTATTTCAAATTATTTGACAAACTTGCTTAATTATGAAAAAGTTGTTTTTACATGAAAAAAAAATGATTTTTTAGAGAAGTTAGAAGTTTGAATCTCATTTAAAAAAAAAAATTTGATTATTTTGATATAAATCATTTTTTTTTTCAATTTACCTCTATAGAATTAACTACCAAACAAATATCATTAATCTAAACAAATAACTTCATACATTTTTTTTTGTAATTTACTGTATAAAAACTATTTGTTAACACAACTAAAATAAAATAATTATTTTAAAATCGTCTTTCTATAAACTCATCCAAACATAATATTGATTCTATTATAAATCGATTATAACAATATTATATTATACATATAGTAGATTGTTGAAATGTTATATTCTTTTAAAGTTTAATTGTTATATATTGACAGTGTAAAGTTTTTTTACACAAAAATTCAATCATAAATTGCTACGTAAGCAATTTTTTTTTACTCTTATCCTAACTCCCTTAATAATCGTCCATACGATGTTTGGTGATTGGTTGATAGTGTAAAAAACTTTACACTATCAATGTATGACAATTGAGCTCGTTATTTTAACCGATTATAAAAATTAGTTTGATGTTTTGATACACATACATATATATTGAAAAGCGATTTTAGAATAATTTATTTTGTTTGAATTGTATAAAAAAATTGCTTTATATAATAAACTATAAAAAGTTGTGAATTTGTTTATATAGATTATTAATATTTGTTTATTTGTTAGTTTTGCAAGGTTTAAATGGCAAACATTTAATTGATTTTAAAATAATCGAACAACTTTGTTTAAATGTTTGAAATTTTGACTTACCCAAACTCGTTTTTTCACATAAAAATTGCTTTTTCCATAATTTAGTCAAGTTTACCAAATTTGTCACATTAAATACAAAAAAAAATTGTTTCCATACAAATTTTGTACCAGTAAATATAGAAAACTAAAAAAAGAAAAAGAAAAAAAAGAAGAAGAAGTAGAAATACAAATTTTATTACAAGAGCAGCCTCCTCTCTATGAATAAAGTTGAAAAAGTAGCAGTGATATCTATTGTGGGAAATATGATAAATCAGTCCAAGATGTTTTGGACGTGTGACAACAAAAAAAAAAAAAAAGGACTAATAGAAGTCTCAATAGAAAGAGTTGATCAGATGCATGCAGGATAGAGTCATAGTCAGAGGGAGAGAAAATCAAGAAAAACTGTAATTGAAAACTAGTAGAAAGGATTTGCCTTTTGATAAAATAAAGTGGCAATGTTTGATCTACTCCTATTTAACATATCCAACCCGGTGCAAAACGGTTTTGTTGGTTGTTGTCGTTAGAGATTTCTGTTGTATTAAAAAACAGGAACATAGAAAAGAAGTTATGAATGAATGACCTGGTGGCCAACATCCCATATAATCTTGTCATCAGGGGTGTTGAAAACATGATGCAGAGCCACTGATAATTCCACCACTCCCAACCCTGAGCTTAGATGCCCACCAATGTTTGATATGGTGTGCACTATATCTGCCCTTAGCTCTGCAGCAAGTTGCTCAAGATCCTGAGAGAAAATATATATTTCATACATAATATTAAAGACAAACACCATAAACCAGAGAAAAATAACTGTTGTGCTTGTGCCTGCCATAATCACATGGACTCCAATTAAGACCAAATATAATAAATGATAATGCAAGTTTTAAATGGCTCACCTGTATGGATAGATTCTTCATATGAAGTGGATAATTGATTGTGTCCAGCAATGGAGTTGCTGGTTTCTGAACTGAGAAATTGATCTTCCACCCCCCCTCTTTCTCTTTCCTTATGATCGTCCTTTCCCCATCATCACAGTTACTTGCTGAAGCTCTCACACGGAACTGACACACATGCAATGCACACAACATTATCATAAGCAAGAACTGAGGAACATAAAAGAAATGAGAGAACCATATCAAATAGTTAGAGACTTAGAGCATTAATGGTTAATTAATAGGTAATCCAAACCATATATAGTAGAGATATGGAAGTGTCCAAGAATCTCTTGTGACACCATATCATCTCATCTGACACATCTCAGGATCAATCGCTTTATCTATGCTCCAGCTTTTTATTTTGGCTTGAACCGGTCATAGAACTCTTTGTATGGGAAAAAGAAATGGACGTGTCATTCACGTACCTGTTTTGTGCAACCAGAGTTTGGACTTGGAGTTTTGTGGCATGGGAGTAGAGACTGATTTGGGTTAAGGAAGATGCTGCAGAGAGCCATGATTTGGTTAAGGAAGGTGCTGCAAAGGGGAAGAGAAGAGACAAGACAAGAAAAACCAGAGCTACCTAGGACTGTATATACAAGTGGCCCTTTTACCTGAAAAATATGAAAATTTCACGTTATTGGTGAGTAAGGATTGTAAGGTTAATCATTAATTAATACCATTAGATACTGATTAAATGATCAATAATTAAAAATATTAAATAAAATGTATAACATTTAATATTTTGGGAGTTCAAATTTATTAAATAATTTTTTAAGTAATTAAGGTGATTTAATGAAGGGTATGAATACTTCTTAAACGTGCTCTGAAAAACTCTCTTTTTATCGTTGACTAAAAAAAAGTATAGAAAATCAATCAATAGTTGGTGAGTGGTAACTAGGGCCGGTCCAACATATATTGAGGTCTAAAGCGAATTTTGAGTGAGGCATTTTTAAAACTAATAAAAATAATTTTATAAAAATAATATTATATATAAAATTTAATTTTATTGTACTTTTTTTTAAATATTTTTAAAGCAAAATTATTATGATTGGTATAAATATTTGTTGTGTATATACATGCAACCACATCTGTAGATAACAAAACAAATACAAATAAAATAAATATTTGAGGCCCTTGCAAAATTAGAACTTTTTTGGGAGGCCTAAAGCCAGTGTTTTACCAGCTTTAAGCCTTTAACCAAAGGCCGGCCATGATGGTAACTGAAATAGACAACTATAAACACGAGAATGTGGATTGAATTGTGTTTATCAGAAATTTAAACAAAGTTGAAAACTTTTTGCACACAGAAGCTAGTAGGGGTGTAACAGGTCAGTTTGGTTCGGTTTTAGGCAGAAAAAAATCCAAACCAATAAAAAATGATAGGTTCAGTTTGGTTCGGGTTTAAATAATTTTTACTACAAAACCCGAACCAAACCAAACCGATGAAATACGGGTTGGTTCGGATCGGGTGTTCGGATCATATGTTGAAACTCCTTTCACACCTTAATATTTTTTTTTATACACAAGCAATACAAGCCCAAAACAAAAGCCCAAAGAGAAAATAACTAAAAACAAACAAAAGTCCAATTACAAGCTCATCTTCTTGGAAACGAAAGCTCCAAAAGCATCTGCCATAGAAGAATCTCGACGGAGAGATTTGAATGGAACATTGGAACGACTAACAAAGTAATGGATTACAATGGGTATAGAAAAATATGCAACACATGAAAAACCCACTGACCTTTTTACCTGTACGCTCCAAATCCCTTCCTCATCGCAGATCTGCATGTGGGTGGCGGTAACAGAGAGAAACCAGACGAGGAAGCAAAGAACATGATGGTGGACGGCTCGGCTGTAACACCCCGTTTTCTTGATTAGTATATGAGGAAATGATTGATCACGATTGAATGTTTAATCATGTTCCTTAGGTGTTAGTTTGCTTGCGTTTCAAGTTTGAGGAGAATCAGAATTGAAACGGGTTCAGAACGCAAGAAAACGTAAATCGAGAGGTTAATTAATCGAGTAATTAACTAATTGAGAGTTGGGATATTAAATTAGGTCGGGCTTGAGTATATTGGGAGTAGCAAAAAATAATTAAGAAAAGAGTAAAGGTTCATTTTGGTCCCTGACAAAAAGTGCGGAGGCCATTTTAGTCACTGACAAAAAAAAAAAATTACTCCGTTAGTCCTTGACAATTACTAACGTGGGACATGTTAGTCCCGACGTTGACTTCCGTTAGCCAGCTTCCGTTAGTTGGGAGACGTGGCCGTTAAAAGGCCCAAAACGATGTCGTTTGGGTCCCTTTCTTCTTCTTCTTCTTCTTCTCTTCTTCTTCTTTCTTCTTCTTCTTCTTCTTCCCTGTGTCTGCTTCAAGAACAAGAACACTAATTTCTTCTTCTCCCTCTCGTAATTTTATTTCTGAAGGAACATAAACACTACAACATAGACAACCAGCTTAAGTTTCATGTCAATGATTCAATTTGGGATTATCAAACACATAGAGTGCAAGCTTACAAGATGCACAAATTTATGACATTTTGGGATTTTATCAAACATATAGTGTGCAAGCTTACAAAATAGATGTTCATTCAACAAATAGGAAGAAGGGGAAAGAAAAAGAAAGCAATTTGAAGAGATATGAAGGGCTAAGCATGCAGTGGATAGAGAAAGAGAAATTTGTGGATTGGGAATATTTGTAGTTGGAGATTAAGAAGGATTGATGGAAGGGTGGTGAAAACACAAATCAACTGTGCTCCTCCATAATAGCAAAGATAGAGAAAGAAAAATTTGTGGATTGGGAATTTAGGGTTCATTTTCTTTGAATTTGTTAAAAAAAGATGCCCAGGGGATAGTAACAACCCTCTTGCCTCCGTATTGAATGGATAATAATTGTAGATATACTATCCCATGGGATTTGTGGTCAATGCTTCTTGTCTTCCTGTGCAGGGGATTTACGAAAAGATGGAACTCGGTAGCGGTGGCTTCTCATGCTGGTTGGAGGAGAAAAGAATAATCTGATTATGCAAGAGGGGGAAGAGGAAATTAGGGTTCTTGTTCTTAAAGCAGCAGACACAGGCAAGAAGAAGAAAGGGACCCGAACGACGCCGTTTTGGGCCTTTTAACGGCCACATCACCCAACTAATGGACGCAGGCTAACGGAAGTCAACATAGGGACTAACGTGTCCCACGTTAGTAATTATTAGAGACTAACGAAGTATTTTTTTTTTTGTCAGAGACTAAAATGACCTCTGCACTTTTTGTCAGGGACCAAAATGAGCCTTTAACCTTAAGAAAAATATTCCAACAGTAGGTTACGCGGGATAATGCGAAATAAAACACTCGGGCGTGCCGAGAGGGCAACACGCGGCAACATGTGTGAATGACACATGTCACAATTGGACACGTGTCACTAAGATGAAAGGTTGAATGGATAGGGGCTACCATCAAGGGACACATGGATTCCACTAACCTTGCATGCATGACACCTAAAATGCATGCATGACACTTGTACTCCACTAAAAAAAAAAAAGATAATAATAATAATATATTCTAACTAATTAATATAAAATCAAGTGAATGATGCATGTAGGCCTTTTCCCATGTTCTTCATGGCAGCTTTAGAGAAATTCAGAGGGTGGAGAAAAATGGAAGCTTGGTCAGCCATGGTTATGGCACTGTGAAGCTTGGTTGAAGCAGTTGCAATAAAATCATCACCATACATCCTTCAACCGTTGGATCGTCTTGAAATTTGATAAGAAGGTTCAATACTTGTGGTTCTTCATATCCAATGGTCAGAATCTCGAAATCAACTCCAGAGTGTGAGATATTCATCTCGCATGGTGGACTTAGATGGTGAGAAACTCAATCTGTATACTATCTAACTTGTCACAATAGAACGACCATCCGAGATTCATTCACCATTGGATCGGGCTGAAACTTTGTGAGAAGGTTAAGGACAAATATTGCTTCATTTTAACCATTCGATTTTACAATGAAAGGTCTGAAACAGGAGATATGGAGCTCAAACAGTAGCCTTGAAATATAGAATAGCCATTCCCAAACCCACAACTATGTCTCTGTAAAATCACAACTACGGATTCGTACACCGTTGGATTGATCTGAAACTTTGGCAGATGGTTTAAGGCTTGTTTTCATTTATTTTCAGCAGTCGAATTGGTGAGTAGAAGTTTGATGATCAGATTGCAGTGGTTTCGCTTGTCGGATTTTGAAACCGATTGCGTATTCGTGTTCGTGGCTTCGACATCTTCGAGGTCACGTCCTTGCATGTGAGAACCGTCAAGGTATGTCGGTGTCGATGCTGTCGATATTCGTCCATTTTAAGCTATTTAAATTCATTCTACTTCTATTCTTAGTTCCAATATCATATTCGATGCGTTTTAGGCTTTTACAGGTTTTTCTGTCAAAGCGATCGAACGGGAAATCGACCACGGGTTCGGAACTGAATCTGACTTCGTCAGACAGTGACTGTGTTGGTGAGTTTCCCTTTTGATTTCTTGTGTTTAATTCATTTCGGGTCATCGATTCGAATCTTGTGTTGGTCGGTTGTTGATTTTGTGATTATTTCTGTGTTTCTGGCTGTTTTTGGACTTCGTGCGTGTGCTCGGGACAATTTTTGGTCCAACGCGCATACCGTAGGTGTCCATATCAGATTTGAGGTTGTTTTTGGAAAGCGTGCCGAGGTTCGTATCCGTAGCATGGACACGTTCGAGAGCTTTACAGGGAAGCATGCACTGTCAGGTGAGGGGGAAGAAATTTCAATTATCGAGATTATGGGCATAAAATATGAACGTTAACATGTGTGGGGATTCTCAACCCCCGTTGAGTGTTGGTTGATAATATGATATTTGATAACATGCTTTTCTGAGTATATTATGTATTATGTTGTTCTATTGATAATATTGTAAATGCGTTGTTGATATATTGATGTGTGATGGATCAATATTGGTGATACTTTGGAAATGTTTGATATGAAATTAAGCTGATAGCTTAAGTAGGAAATTTTGATGTTATGATGATATTGAGGTGTTAGATGGAAAGGTGGTGTGAAATTATGTGGTGATGGTTGCATGCTCATATCATGTTGCCGATCAACCTTGTGGGTATCCGCAAATGTTGTAGAGCGGGTATGATGGTTATGATTGACTACAACGATAGTTGGACAGTTGTCACAGAAGGGCCGTATGGATAGCTTCAACAGTTGGTTGAGTGTCTGTCATACGAGGTCGGATCATACTTGTGTATATAACTACAACAGTCGTTTGAGTGGTTATTGCACGAGGGAGGTGATCGTATCGATTGCAACAGCCGTTTGAGTGGTCGTTACGGTGGAGCCATGTGAACAGTTGTAACAGCTGGGTAATTGCCACACGAGGTTGAGGTGGACTATCCGAAGCGGCCAAGATGACGTAACTCATATTGGTAACGCGGGAGCTAGTAACTCAACTACCCGACTTATGTTGTTGTAGAAATGGTCAATCATGCATGTAGGATCAGTTGTGTAGTAGAATAAGTTATGATCCTAGTTGATGAGGTGTCGAGGTTGATTGATATGACGATGATCTTGGGAGACGGTTGTGTTTGTTTATATACATGTCGATAAGTAGTATTTTATGTTGTTTCCCCTTTATGATGATTAGAGTTTTTGCCTCCTGTATATCTCTATCTCTATGTTTCTGTTATGTTGATTCGGTTCGTGATTCGAAGACGGAGATGAGCTTTTAGCTAGTGCCGAGACGAGGAAGGTAATGAGAATGCTAACGTCTCTCATGAGGACTTTCAAAGTTGAAGTTGAGTTTTTTATTAGTTATACCACGGTCAGTGGAGTGTTTGTATTGTATATGCCATAGCTTCCATATTACTCTGATATTGCTGTTTTATTGATGTAATTAAATGATCTAAATGTTTAATTGTTTCATTATATTTACATGCATTAACATCATATGGCACTCGAAAGGGTGTTACATCGGCCTCGATGGAAACGATGCGGGTGGGCGGAGGACGGTGCCACTTGGACGAAGCACGACGGAGGAGGACTAAACAAGACGACCGAGATGGAGGATGCTCACACTATGACGAAGGAGTGGGGACGACGATCTCCGATGGAGGCTCAGGAATGGCTGTGCGGCGGCGGATCCCTAGGGTTAGGGTGAGATGAAGGAATAAGATCTGAGACTTTGATGCTGTGAGAAAATGAATCATGTAGAAGTGTCGTGTGAGGCAGAGGCAGAGTGATTAAAAGTAGTTAGGTAGGAACAAAAATTAAGTATTGCCAGGTATTCGGGTCGGGTAGTCGGGTGTTTGGTTTTGGAAGTTAAAATTCAATACCGGAACCAAAGGTACTCGGTCCCAATCAGTTTGGTTTAGGTTTTTACCCGAACCAATTAACTTCGTTTTTTTATGGGTTGGTTCGGTTCGGGTTGGTCGGGTTTACCCGGTCCACTAATACCCCTAGAAGCTCGGTTCAGATAAGTGTGAAAGCACTGCATAGACAGGTGACCTGCCTGGTGAGATTTTAACAGAAAAGCATACAAGCATACAAATTGAAAACAAGTTTGAAATTCACACTTTAACCCTTTTAGCTAGAAAGCAGATAATATAATCAAAGCAACTAAAGAGTTTAAGGGAGTAGAGATTAACACAACTATTTATCCTGGTTCACTCTTTAACACAAAGAACTACGTCCAGTCCTTGGCAGCACCAAGTTTTATCCACTATAACTGATTAGGTTACAGACTCCAAGTATTATTTGCACACCTAGCCTCTTCAGGCTCCAAGACAAGTATTCTTTGCTCACAGAGTGGATTAAATGTTAGCTTAGGAAAGACTGCATAATAACTTCAAATGATTGAAGAATACAGATTGAAAGAATGAAGAAATAAATGTACAGAGTAATGGCTCTTTAATGCCGTGTGTTCTCTATCTTCATCTTCAATGACTTCTGTATTTATAGCCTTCAAGCATTTAAGATCCGTTAGAGACATTCCTTCAAATGTTGGCTTCACGCAAAGCTCCATTAAATGCAATAGAGTAGTTTCGGGCAGTCATTAATGCAATAGGAACATTGGTTGTACTCTAACACGAAGGATCATGGCTTTATGCATCGTGCAGTAGCCAAATCAGAGTTGTGCAGAATGCTTTTGTACTTTGCAGAGCACATTTCCCTTTTCGTGTAATAACCAAGAGTACTAGGGAATAAAGCATGTTGGAAACATTCTTTAACTGGACTTCGTTTCTGATATCCTAGGTTGCTTGTGAGAATGACCGTCTAACTTTCTTGATAAACGTGAGAAGAAGAAAGAGAGAGCTTCAGAGTCTTCTATACGAAGGGACAACTTTCAAAAGCTCTTTGTACTTGTGCTCCTCATCGAAGGACCTTAGACAAGTATGAGAACTTATCAGAAGACAAGTTGAAATTTCAATGCAGAAAAGTCAATATCCTAGTCAGCAGATAGGTTGACTTTTGCTTCTCCAGACATGTGGTCATCTATATGGGCAGACAGGTGAGAAAGTGACTTCTTACTGTTTTGATCTGCACACTGGATAGACAGGTTAGTAACCAATATGAAGGTTAATTAAATCATTAACTAATATTTAGTTTTCATCAAAACTTAGGGAAATATACATCAGACATTTTAGAGACTTAACAATCTCCCCCTTTTTTATGATAACTAACATTTAGATGATTTAATAAACCTTAAAAAATATCAACAAAAGAGATAATAGGATTCAGACAAGTTGAAATTTTCTTAACCAGAAGGATTGTGCAGATAGGTGCACTTAGGTTCAATTCATATTTAGTAGAACTTTAAAGCAGCACAGTATCAGAGCTAATATCATTCTAGAGATAGAATTATGCAGCTTAGAGACAAGTTCAATATTACTTAACTTTAACTTTACTTAATCATCTTAACTTTACTTACCCCCCCTCCCCCCTTGTCAACAACAAAAAGGAAACGATTAAGAAGCAGAAAAGTAAAAGACAGTAAAGATAAGAGATAAAAAAGTATATTTCATTCATCATAAGCTGTTCAGTACAAGGCAGATTTTACAAACAAACACTACCTATGCTGACTAAAAAGTATAAACAAAGATTCAACTCTCTTTTCTAACAGCAACCTAGCATGCCTTTCTTCATCCAGTTATCTTCTAGTTTCCTCTAGCTGAGCCTGAAGCAGGTTAAAGCTATGTAAATCCACCATCTGAGGAGTGGAGGATTCTACTATCAGACTAGTTGAAGCAGTAAACTGGTCTGAGTGCCAGGGCAAAGCTAAAACTGGGGGTGCCTTGGGCACAGAGAAAGGAGAGGAGATACGGGGGAAGACACACTGATAAAGGGTTCTATAGTAGAATAAGAGAAGAAATGCTAGTAAAAACAAAGGTCTGATTATGATAAAGTCAGTATCAGGAGACGAAAAGACACCAGAAAATCTCTTAGACAGATACAGACTGGTGACTCTAATCTGGAGAGGAGGGGGAAGAGGTTGTTTGGCAAGAACAGAGGGAGGTAGGGCTAACAAGGAATCTTTGTGACAAAAGAAAGAGTTAGAACTTGTAACTAACAAAAAGTAATACCTAGACCTAGAAGGTAACATTACAACAGAGGCAGGCTAGTGAGTCCTTGCCAATGTTCTAATGAACAAGACAACAGGGGAATAGAAGAAAATCTCCCAACATAGGTGAAGAATATGAGGTGGAGGAGAGGGAATGACAGAAAGGTTAGAGAAGCTTGCAGTCATAAGAGATTGCAAGTCAAACACAAAGAGACATGATGATATGCCTGCTTGTTCTTTAGGAGTTGAATCCCTATGAACTACTGTGTACTGACATATATCAGACACAACATCACATGATGATGTTTGAGTTTGGTGAGAGGAGACAAGTGAAGAAAATGGAGACACAATGGAGAGGGGTTGGACATACAGGGAAGGTGGAGAAGAAACGGAACGGTTAAGGATACCTTGATGAGAGGGGGAAGATGGTGCATAAGGGATGAATGGAAGGACCAATTGGTTTTCTGACAACTTCAACTTCTTCCTTGGCAGAAAAGGGTTCAGAGGATCAACCTCAGGATGGACAACTGTCTGTGTCCCGACAGACAGGTCTTCAGCAGTTGCAGCAGCAACTTCAACCTCTGTAGCTTGAGCTTCTGCGTGAACTTCTACCCTTTCAGCAGATGCCACAGTAGGCACTGGGTAGCCAGACATTCTCTTTCTGGGAATGAGTCCCAAATTGAGAGTCTTCTTCTCCTTGGGCTTCTCCAAGGGAGTTGTTGTCTGCTCCCCCTGAGCAGGTGCTTCCTCTTTGCTATGTGCAGACTATGACACCCTCTACACCGCATGTATTCAAAAGCGATAACACATATATAAAAAGGAAAGAACACATGCAATTATATTAAAAACCAGGCAGAGGCTGCCGCATTGTAACATAATGCGGAAAACCAAAACATATTTATAAAGAAAACATAACATAAACATATAAACGAAACTCAACCCCGATGTCACATTGCAGAGCTGGTATAACGAATTCGATAAACAACTCGGATAACAAACTAAACTAAACATAAACTAAACTACTAGAAGCGGCTCCTCAGAGTCACTCCTCAACAAGCTGCTCACCGGCCTCTACACAACACAAAAAGGGTACATGCAAAGCAACAACAAAAGACGGGGGAGTAAGAACCATATATATAAAAATAATGGCAGCATGATAGTTGGCAAGATGATCATACAACAAATAATATCATAGCAACATAGCATTTATAACATAATCATTATGCCAACACAATAAGCATATCACATTACAACATCAATTATATAATGCAATGTGTCTCACTACTCTGAGTGCATGTGGATCCATCTACACCAGGCGTACGACCTTGGGGTTACATTTCCATATTGGCCAAAAAGCACCAACGTCGGGCCAATCCACCAAACCACGGGTGGACCTCTAGGGTAGCCAACGCACCGTACTCCAGGATGCACCACCACGGGTGTACATGATTCCTTGACGGGCGAATCACCGTAGATGGCTAGATCGCCTTACTCTCGGATGACCTCCCCTTAACTATCGTACCCCGCATGCATTTATTTGCCATTGTTGTTAAATTCATTTAGTTAGGTGACACTTGAGTCATAAAATCCTTATATATTGGGTGGTCATCTTGGGTGACTTTGATTCATGAAATATTTTAGGCTAAATTACACTTTTGGTCTCCAAATTGTTTTTCAATGTTCAATTTGGTCCCTTTAAAATGTTCATTTTGGTCCCTAAGTTCCTAAAACTTATTTAATTGAGTCCTTCCGTCAAGTTGACTAACGGACATTGACGTTGACCCCGTCTGGTGGTTAGCGGGTATCATTGGTGGTTGGCGGAGGCAACTGGCAAAGGCAGTTGAAAGGCATTGTTGGCAACGATAACCGAAGGATGTTGTCAGTGGTTAGATGGTACGTATTATCGATGTTGGTAATTTGAGGATATTGCTTGTGACAATATTGAAGGATCTCGTTGACGATAATAACTTGTGGACGATATCAGTGAATGTGTTTTGATAATGTTGTGGAAGATAATGGTTAAAGGACACCATAAATCACGATGGTTGGATTATATCACCAACAACTTGTCCAACGTTAGTAACAATGGCTATCGAAGTATTTGACAAAGATAATAAATAATAATTTTAACATATACTTAATAGCTTCTGTATTTAAAATTGGTAATTCTTAGGGTTTAAGCTAAAATTTTAATATATAATATTTTTTTATTCTATGGAACTAGACTTATAACTGGAACTTCAATTCGAATGTTCATAACAGGCAAAATAAGTGAATTTTGAAGATCTAATTCCAATTTCAAGCTTAATTTTATAGGCCAAACAATACCTCAAAGTGACATGTATCTCACATATATATGATTATATAGTAGAATCATGATGGAGTTGTGTAGAAAATGAAATATGATCACCAGATATAATAAAACGGTAAAAGTTATGCTAATGTGTGATCCTGTACATGGCCAAAATGACTCAATTTGAATGTGCTACCCGACAAATGTTTTGGGTGAAAATATGAAATAATGCTACTATAGTATTACCGGTTTTCTATTTTTCTCCTTCATTCGTGTTTTATCTCGTGCATTCGAAACAACTAACTTTTTATAATATTCACTTTTCTTCCTTAATAGAAGTTCCACATATTTTTAGTACAGAAAATTGATGAAAAAGTACACAAGGGTTGTAGTGTTGTATACCATATTCTTGTCAAGGCTGTAAAAAACGAGTTTTCAGGAAAAAAAAATGCTGAATAGTTAGATAAAAATGAATTGTAAAAATGACTTCTAGAAATGTAGATATGTGTTACATATTATACAAATAATAATTTTTAAATGTGAGCAGAAGGCTTAACCAAATATGCCAAATTTAATATTTCAAATAATAATAATAATAATAATAAAACCCAATAAGTTTTCACTGTACAAGCCACGCATCAATACCTGGTTTAATATATATATCTATACTTTTATACTTCTTATAATGTTTGAAAAGTTAAAGTGTTCCATGCTTTTTACTCAAATTTTTTTTCTTTTTGTTTTATGTGTATTTTCTCTCACCGCAAGTTACACAAGTTTAAATTCAGTATATTATTAGTGTAAAAGATTTTTACATAGACATCCAATAATATCTTAACAAATCAATATTATTATTATTTGAATTAAAGTAGTATACACTGTCAGTCACTAACATTTTGACATGTATGTTTTTTTTTTAATAACTAAGAGAGAAAAATAAAACTAATGATTTAAGATATTATTGGATGTTGGTGTAAAATTCTTTTGGGTTTAATTGATATATACTGATAATGTAAATGTTTTTTACACTGTCAACCAATAGCAAACTGCCACGATATTAGAAATCTTTGATTCTTATCCAAATTTTCTTAAAAGTCATTCATACCATGATTTGTGATTGATTGATAGTGTAAAAAACTTTACATTGACAGTACATACTAATTAAACTCAATTCTTTTTACATTGACAATACATAGAAATTTAACTCTTATTATTATTTCTCTCTATTAATTATTGAAATAAAAGCGCACACATGCCAAAATATTAATGGTTTTCAGTATAAATTTTATTTGACTAACAATATGCACTACTTTTTTTTTTATAACAAAAATACATATTACTTTAACCCTTATAATAATGAGTTTTGAACTATAATCTCATGTAAATTGAGTTGAGATCCTCTCCGGTGCTGGACACTTCCAATACGAGAGGGATAGATAAAAGAAAAATGTTTGATGTGTTAATTTTTTGTATCTCTCTCTCTCCTACTGGAGTGTCTTAGAGAGGATCTAAACTCATGTAAATTATCTAAATTTCTTATCATTGACTAAATCTTAATAACTTAATATCATTCAACATGCTTATTGGCGTTATTTGAAGTTGTTGCAAGCATGTCAAAACAAAAAAAAAAAAAACAATTGTAGCAAACTATTTATTTAAATCTTAAATTTTTGTTACTTCTTTATTTAAAGTATAATTGAATAATATTTTATTTCACATTTATAATATTAAATTTTATAAGATGTTTGATTATTTGTTTTTATATGACAAATTTAATGCATAAAGTTTTTTTAAAATAAATATGTATGCATACATAATAAACTAATATATAATTATATTTATTTTATATGAATTAATTAAAGCGAAGTAAGAAAAAAGGACCGTGTATAGCACGGGTACCTTTCTAGTTAATAATAATAATAATAATAATAGACATAGAAGAAAATTATTTAATAAATATTAAAATAATTTAACAAAAACCTCAATTAAAATATAAATATTGTAATAAATAATAAAATAAATAAAATAACTCAAAATAAAATTGACAATCAAAATAAGATGTGATATTTACTTAGCTATATTCTTTATTATTTATTTTCAAACTATAACTTTGTTGTTAAATTATATATATTTTTAAAATATTGAATATTTTACTCAGTTTCATCTCTTGTCATAATATTAGAATAAAAATTATTTCAAATAATGACATTCTCTATTAAGTTTCATCATTTAATATATTATTTTTATTGAAATATTTTTTAAAATCATCCTTTAATAATATATTACTATTTTAAAAAAAAAATTAATTGAGGTTTATCAGTTTAATCTCTTAATATTTTGTTATATAACATGAATTTTCTAGCACAATTTTATATTTCATTATTTTGTTATTATCATTTAAAGAACTAAATTTTGTCTCTCAAATTTATCTATTTTTATTTAATTATTATGCTTTTTTTTACAAGAATTTAATTATTATGCTAAACAATAATTTTTCTCACTAAATTTTATTTTTTATTTTATTATTATACGTCAAACAATATTTTTTTCCTATATTTCATCATCTATCATTTATTTTTTATTTTTTTATATAGTAATCTTTCTACTTTAGGGACCCAATTGAAAATTTTATATAAGTTCAGGGACCTAATTAGAAACTTTTTAGTTCGAGGACCCAATTGAAAATTTTATACAAGTTCAGGGACCTAATTATAAATGTTTTTTTTTCAGGGACCTACTTGAAAATTCTCAATTAGTTCAAGGATCAATTCAATAATTAAACCTATTATAAATGACAATTATGTATTGGCTTTGTATATGTTACAAGTATTATACAGATATATATACCGTATACGTTTGAGTGTTTGACCTACATTGGGTCAAACTCAACCAAAATATAAGAAAGCTGATGACGCTGAATGGAAGAAAGACATTGGACAAAAAAAGTGCAGCAAGCGTGCACCAGTTTTTTAGTGGTGCAACTGAGACAGAACCCAAGCTGTAATTATGTGCGCTGCAAGTTTTGTCCATTTGAAGAGTGTAAAATACTCTTCTCCTCTTTCTCCTCTCTAATCTATTATTATCTCTATTATTCTATATTGTTACACCTCTTCTCATAACACAAACTTTTTCAGTTAAGATTCATAAAATTTGACATGTCAATAAGATCGAATACATGTCAAAATCTGAATTTCTAGCATGATAAGATGAATTTCTATTATTCTCTGATTGCACAGTGTGCACAAACAAAATCCTTAACTACCTTCAGAGCAGTTCACTCCCACATTATCAAATCCGGTTCCTCGTACTTGTTATTGGGACACAAGCTCATTCATGGCTAGATAAAATGCGGTTGCTTAGCCGAAGCACACAACGTGTTCGACGAATTGCCCAACAGACACATAGTTACTTGGAACTCAATGGTTTCTTCTCATGTCAGCCATGGGAAGAGCAAAGCCGTTGAGCTCTACGGTAACATGCTTGTGGTTGTGGAAGGTGTTTTACTTGATATATAAACGTTCTCTGGTATCTTCAATATGCCATGGCCAGAGGGCTCATGGGTTGGCTGTATTTTTGGGTTTGGAGGTGTTGGATGGGTTTGTTGCTGGTGCTATTGTTGACATGTATTCCAAGTTTGATAAATGAGGGATGCCCATTTGGTGTTTGACCGTGTTTTGGAGAAAGATGTTGTCTTCCGCATTGCTTTGATCGTGGGTTATGCCCAACACGGCCTTGACAGGGTAGCTTTAGAGGTTTTTGAGGACATGGTTGATAGGGGAATCAAGCCTAATGAGTATACTCTTGCCAGCATCTTGATTAGTTGTGGTAATCTAGGGGATTTAGTTAATGGTCAGTTGATTCACGGTCTTCTTGTTAAATCTGGTCTGGAATCTGTTGTTGCTTCACAGACCTCGCTCCTTACGATGTATTCAAGATGCAGCATGGTTGAGGATTCCATAAAGGTTTTTAATCAGCTTGCTTATGCAAGTCAGGTAACTTGGACATCTTTTATAGTGGGTCTTGTGCAAAACAGGGAAATGATTAGTTGTTCAACAAGTCCAAATCCTTTCACATTGCCTAGTATTCTTCAGGCATGTTCAAGCCTTGCAAGGCTTGAAGTAGGGGAACAAATCCATGCCTTAAACATGAAAATAAGAGTAGATGGAAATAAGTATACTGGTGCAGCACTAATTAATTTGTATGGAAAATGTGGAAATGCAGACAAGGCAAGATCTGTTTTTGATGTATTAACTGAGTTAGATGTAGTATCCATCAATTCGATGATCAATGCTTATGCTCAAAATAGTTTTGGATGTGAAGCACTTCAGCTATTTGGAAGAATGAAAAAGTTGGGACTTGAGCCAATGGTGTGACATTTATCAGCATTCTCTTGGCATGCAACAATGCAGGGTTAATTGAAGAAGGCTGTCAAATATTTGCCTCCATTAGGAACAATCACAATATTGAGGTGACAAGAGACCATTTTGCTTGTCTGGTTGATTTGCTAGGACGATCTAGGAGACTTGAAGTGTTGATAGAGGAAGTGAGAAATCCAGATGTGGTAATGCAGAGGACACTGCTAAATGCATGTAGGATTCATATAGAGGTACAGGTGGCTGAAAAAATTATGATGAAAGTCCTTGAGCTTGCTCCTAAGGATGAGGGAACTCATATCCTCTCGACAAATATTTATGCTTCAGCTTGAAAATGGAACCATGTGATTGAAATGACGTTATTATTGATGAAAAAGGACTGTAATGGTGTGTTTGGATGAGGGAATTTAAGAGGGTAATGTATTTTTAGTGGCAATTAGAATTCATCAATGTAAAAATACAATACATTTTACATTGATAGATTCTAATTACCCTCTAAAAATTACCCTCTAAAAATACATCACCCTCTTAAGTTCTTTCATCCAAACACACCATAAGGTTAATCATTAATTAATATCCAGCTTGAATTGAATCGATATCGGTAATACAATGACTAGAACATATCTATAAGTTGACATCAAGACAGGGTATGCGACTAGGTTCAATTATTAAAATTTGACCCGCAAATTTGAGTCTTTTAATTCTCTGACTTGCATGATTTCTGTTAAAAGACTCGGTTAAAAACATTGTCTCTTATTTTTGTTGCATGATTTCACCAGGGTACATATTAGCAACTTTTACACAGCTACGAAGCCAATATGGAGTCTTCTAACAGAACTATTTGTCTCAGGTTCCAGCTCAAGATTCTTAAACATTTACATTTTTACTTGAACAAAAGAGCTTCTTTTGGCCTTTCCAGAAGAGACAAGATTGTTGCGGCAATATGCTTTGATGAAAGTCCTGCTTCTTCAGTCTGATCTTGTGGTGATCCGTGCTCAATATATCTATCAGGAAGCATCATTGCTCTCCACTGCAGGAAAAGCTCAAAAGAGAATTAAAACTAGAAGAATAGGGGCAATCTAGTAGGACTAATAAAATGAAATCATGGAAACAAGGAACCGTCTTTATAAAGGAAAGTTTACCTTAAGAGGTCCATCCAGGATACCAGATATGCTTAGAAAATGCGAAACATGTGATCCAAAACCTCCAATAGAACCCTCTTCCACTGTGATAAGAAATTCATGCTCCTTAGCTAATAGCTTAATGAGATCAGTATCCAAAGGTTTGCAAAACCTGGCATCAGCAACTGTCACGGAAATGTTTAGTGTTTTGAGCATTTGTGCAGCTTGCAGGCATTGTTGAACCACAGAACCATATCCCAAAATAGCAACTATGCTGCCTTCAGCCATAATTCTTCCTTTTCCTATCTACATATCCAAAAAATTACCATTTGATTACTTAACTAGTCAGTATTCTGTATGGAAAATGTCTGTTAGTCATTTATGCTAACCTCAAGTGGGGTTCCTTTGTTATTGAGGGGCAAAATGGCTCCAATTCCATTGCCCCTTGGAAATCTAAAGCAGCTTGGTCTGTCATCTATGGCTGCTGCTGTTGCGACCATGTGCATCAGTTCAGCTTCATCAGATGGAGCCATGACCACCATGTTGGGCAAGCAAGCCATGTATGTGATATCAAATGCTCCACAATGTGTTGGTCCATCTGCACCAACTAAACCAGCTCTATCCATGGCAAATCGGACAGGTAGTTTCTGAAGATCTACATCGTGGACCACCTTTATACCCAATATAAACCACGAAAGTAAGGATTTTTTTTTTTGAAGTGAATTGACATACAAGAATAAAATGAATGTCTGCTATTTTTTTTTTGAATAGTTATTGGCTAACCTGATCATATCCACGTTGCAGGAATGATGAATAGATCGCACAGAATGGCTTGAGACCTTCTGCGGCTAAACCAGCTGCAAATGTAACAGCGTGTTGTTCCGCAATCCCAGTGTCAAAGCAGCGCTCTGGAAATCTTTTGTGGAAATAATTTAGACCTGTCCCACCACCCATTGCTGCATGAACGGCTACTATCTTATTGTCTATTTCAGCTTCTTTTATCAAAGATTCGGCAAAGTACTGGGTGTATGTAAGTGTGGAGGATTTTGGCTTAAACTGATGGCCAGTTGTTGGGTCAAACTTGACAACACCTGAAATTGAGAGAGAGTATGAGCCTCCTTTAGAATTGATCCTCATAATTCTGTTAGAACAAGACAAATAAAGTGGCCTTACCATGCATTTTATCAGCAGCTGCTTCTGCTGGGGAGTAACCCTTCCCCTTCTCTGTCACAACATGAATCAAAATTGGACCTGGCGCAGGCATTTCTTTCACCTTTTCAAAAATGGTGACCAGATCTTCAATATTGTGACCATCCACAGGGCCGATGTAGTATAAGCCAAGCTCCTCAAAAAATGTAGAACCGGAAGCACTGATCATACCTCTTGCATATTCATCTACCTTAGCTGCAACTTCGTATGTATGTCCTCCTATTTGTTTTGTGATGGTCTTTTGCAGATAAAATTGGAGTCAGATGACACATTATATGGAAGTTTTACGTAAGAACTAAAACCATGAGCTTCTAAGGAAAGTTTTGAGAGGTTTACTTTTGCAGCTTCTCTAAGTTTGCGGAATTTGGTGCTTGCTTGAATTTTGCTTAAATTTCTACTGAGGGCTCCAACTGGAGTTGCAGGGCCGTCAAGTGTAGCTGTTGGCAAAGAGACTTGCTTGTTATCATTGAGTACAACTATCATGTTAGTATCAAGGAATCCAGCATTGTTCATGGCCTCATAAGCTTGGCCTGCAGTCATTGCCCCATCTCCAATCACCGCGATGACATTGTTGTTCTTTCCCAATATATCCCTTGCAACTGCCATGCCTACCATTTTTTGTAGCCAAAAACAGAGAGCATTGAGAGTTGTTGTCCACTTTTGATGTGTACAATGCTTCATAAAATGCATTTATGTTTAAGATAACTTACCAAGACCAGCAGATATACTCGTAGAGCTATGCCCTGCCCCGAAAGCGTCATATATGCTCTCATCTCTTTTTGGAAAGCCAGCTAGTCCTGAAGTTTTCCTAATGGTGTGCATCCTGGACCTTCGACCTGTGAGAATCTTGTGTGGGTATGCCTGCAAAATGATTGCTTCTTATGGTGAGTTTTGAGAAACGTTATTTGGCATGTTTGGCAAAATTGTTTATTTTTACATGTAAAAAAAAAAGTAAATCTTAGAGAAATTTGAAGCTTATTTTTTTTTAAAAAATTGTTTGATTATATTGATAGTTTGATACCAATCACATTTTTTAAGTCTCGCCTTTTAGAACTAACTACCAAACCAAATATTGTTAATTTAACAATTAACTTCATTTTTTTTTGTAATTTATTAAATAAAAATGCTTTTTTTTAACACAAGTTATGCAATTCAAATGAAATAAATTATTTTAAAAACATTTTTCAACAAATACATCTAAACATAAAACTGATTTTATTATAATCAATTAAATATATAATTGATTATTGAAATAATATATTTTTCGCCGCTTATCTAAACACACTCTCCTCTTACTCAAAACATGACACTTTAGTGTGTGATTTGGAGAGATTATTTTCCATAAAACATCCATTTTTTCTAAAGTAAAACTATTTCGAATTTAATTTTTCATGTTTGCCAAACTTGCTTAAATTATGAAAAAGTTGTTTTTATATGAAAAAATGGTGTTTTTAGAGAAGATAGTATCTAAATCTCATTTTAAAAAAATTGCTTGATTATTTTGGTATCAATCTCAATTTTATTCAATTTTATTTCTATAGAACTAGCTACCAAACAAATGTTATTAACCTAAATAAATAATTTAATCCCTATTTTGTAATTTATTATATAAAATTTATTTTTAACACAAGTCGAATGAAATAATTAATTTAATTTTTTTTCCAGCAAAGACGTCTAAACATAAAATTGATTGTATTATAATTGGTTTGGTGATTGGATATACTTTATTATTTTAATCTATTATAAGAAAATTAGTTTGGTGATTGGATATATTTATTAAAAGACGACTTTATGATAATTTATTTTGTATAAGTTGTGTAAAAAAATAGCTTTATATAGTAAATTATAAAATAAAATAAAAAGTTATGAATTTATTTATATAAATTAATAATATTTGCTTAGCAATTAATTCTTCAAGGTTTAAATGGTAAAAAAGTAATTGATTTTAAAATAATCAAACAACTTTTTAAAATATCCTTTAAAAAACTTTCAACTTATGTAAAACTCATTTTTTTTCCTCCTTAAAACCATTTTTCCGTAATTTATTCAAATTATCAAATATATTAGATTGAATAGAAAAAAGAATTGTTTCCATAAATTTTGTATCAAACAAGTTCGTAGTAAACATGGAAAAACTACAAAAAAAAAAAAATTGAAGTAGAAATCCAAATTTCATTACAAAACATTCACTCTTTGAATATAGTTTATTCATAATTTAATTATTCCCTTTGATTTCTATTGAGAAAAGAGTAGTGATATATCATATATACCGAGGAAACTATGATGAATCACCCCACCATGTTTTGGACGTGTCATAAAAAACGACTAATAGAAGTCTCAAGCAAAAGAGTTGATCAGAGTGAGAGACAAAGGATAGTCTCATAATTAGATTTTGTTCATTGTTGTCATTAGATTTCTGTTGTATTAAAAAACAGGAACATAGAAAAGAAGCAATATAATGAATGAATAACCTGGTGTCCAACATCCCATATAATCTTGTCATCAGGGGTGTTGAAAACATGATGCAGAACCACTGATAATTCCACCACTCCCAACCCTGAGCTAAGATGCCCACCAATGTTTGATATAGTATGCACTATATCTGCCCTTAGCTCTGCAGCAAGTTGTTCAAGATCCTGAAAGAAAAAATAACTGTTATGCCTGCCATAATCACATGGACTCCAATTAAGACCAAATATAAATGAGATTGCCAGTTTTAAATGGTTCACCTGTATGGATAGATTCTTCATATGAAGTGGGTAATTGATTGTGTCCAGCAATGGAGTTGCTGGTTTCTGACCTGAGAAGTTGATCTTCCAACCCCCCTCTTTCTCTTTCTTTATAATCGTCCTTTCCCCATCATCACAGTCACTTGCTGAAGCTCTCACAAGGAACTGACATACATGCAATCACACAACATTATCATAAGCAAGAACTGATGAACATAAAAGAAATGAGACAACCATATACAAAAAATAGAGAAATGGTGTCTTATGAATTATAGTTAGAGCAATAATTAATCGATAATTGAAACGGTAATAAAGATATGGAAGTGTGCAAGAATCTCTTGTGAGTTGTGACACTGCATCATCTCAGGGTCAAATTCTTCATCTATACTGCAGCTTATTTTTAAATTTTTTCTTTTTTTGGCTTGAACCGGTCATAGACCTCTTTGTAAGGGAAAAAATGAAGTGGACTTGTACCTGTTGTGTGCAACCATGGTTTGGACTTGGAGTTTTGTGGCATGGTAGTAGAGAATGATTTGGGTTAAGGAAGGTGTTGCAGAGAGCCATGATCTTTGAAATGTGTGGGAAACAAAGGATGAAAGGAAGGAGGAGACAAGACAAGAAAAACCAGAGCTACCAAGGACACAGCATAAGTGGCTCTTGTACCTGAAAAATATGAAAATTTCACGTTATTCTACCCCCCACACCCCTTTTTATATTCTATTTTATAATCATTAATTAATTAGCTACCACTGTACTTTGAAAACAATAATGAATAGATAATCAATGACTATAAAATAAATATAAAAAAAGAGAGAGTAAAAAGAAGAATATGGAGGTGGAAGAGTTTACCTTTTTGCATTTTTATTAATAGAGTAAAGGCCAAATTGGTTTTGAAAAATTTATGGGACTACTTTTGGTCCCTAAAAAAAATAAATTAATCATTTACTCCCTCAAATTTACAAATGCATGACACATTAGTCCCCCCTTCCACTTTAATGTTCGTTTACTTGCATATTGGTCTCGGTAACCATCCTGTCTGACTCGTTAGTGGTCATGCATGGCCTATGACAAATTTCCATTGTGAAAAATGAACAAAAGTGTAAAAAATGCGCAAAATTTTAAAACCTAGGCACCTGAAAATTGTGCATATTTTTCACTTTTTATTCATTTTTCACGGTTGAAATTTGTCATAAGCTATGCAAGATCACTAAAAAGTCATTTGCATGATGGTTAACATGACATATAGGCAAGTAAACAGACATTTAATGGAAGGAGGGACTAATGTGTCCGGCGTTTGTAAATTTGAGGGACTAAATGATTAATTTATTTTTTCAATGACCAAAAATGGGGGCCCTAAAATTTTCAAGGACCAATTTAGGCTTTTACTCTTATTAATATTAAATAACATTTATTTTTTAGTAAGTAATAAATTAAAAAGAGATTTTTCTAGTTTTGTCTCTCTTTTTTTATTATAAAATATAGGTGTAAAAGGAAAATATACAAATAAGATTATTGTTCTGATTTATTGTGCATGTATATTATAAACTCTTTTTTTCTTTCTTTTTGTGTTTTCTCTTTTTTAAAAACAACAACCCCAAGTACTTGGCTTTGGGACAAATTGTTGCATATATTTTTGGTTCATTGTATTTGCATATAAGGTCAATGTGTGAAATAATATGTTTTGAGTTTAATTTTAATTTATTTGCTAAAAAGTTTTTATACCAACAACTAATTATATATTATTTAGATGTATAACTATTGAGGTAATTATATTGAGAGTTAAATATTTTAAATAATATATCAATATGCAATTAAATTTGCATGCTAATGTGCATTGATTCATTATTTATTTATTTTGAGTTTTTGACTGAATAACACTAATCTCATTTCATTGAAAATAGATAAGGATCACATGACTTTCTTCAAGGAGTTATAAGGTGGTTTGAGTGAGGGAGTTAATGAGTGGAATGATCAGGAGGCCGAGGGTTCAAGCTCCACCCACTAATAAAAATACTAATATTAACACACTAACATTTGCCCAAAAAAAATGAATTTCTTTAATCTTATTTTACAGGTGATATTTTTTATTTTTATTTTATTACTTTTAATTTTGTGATTGGTTACGCTTAAATATGAGTTGTTGGGTTTCTGCTCGTCCAATAGTTTCTCTAAAAATCCTTATACATTGACATTGGGAGGCCCACCAAAAGTAAACCCCGTTTTGTGAAGTCATATAAAAACATTAGGAGGGATCCCAGACAAACACCGTATTATATTCTAGAAATTTAGTTTTTAGCCTGTCAAATAAATATTGCTAAAAAAAAATAAAAAATAAAAAAAGAGGACACCCAAAGGAATCGGGTAATTAATAATTTTTTGCCAAAAAAATATTACTATTCAATTAGCTAGGATTTCCCCAAGCAATATGAGATCCATGCCGATCCTGTCCAGCCCCAATTATATGCAACTTCTCTTTTACAAAATATGAACCGTTAGATGCATTTTACAGCTGAGATTAAGAGCATCTGTATCCGTCTCCGTTGTCGGCGTCTCTTTCCTCCACTTTGTTGCCCCTGTTTCCTCTTCCGACAATTCGTCCAAGAACTTCTGGTGTGGGAAAGTTGCTTAGTATATACCTAATGACACTCTTGCTAAGCACCATTCCACTGTCTGTTTTCTTCTTCTATTACTCTTTCTATTCTTGTTTTCCCCTCTTTCTTTCTCTAATAACTAATTAACAATATCTGGAATTGTTTCAGGAGGGAAAATAAGACCATTAACAATAGCTTGAGACTCACTCTTTATATTACTCCAACTTTAAATTATTTATGTTTCGAACTCCGTCCTTCATACCATGATTTGAATGCTTATGGGTGCTTTTCGACGAGGGAAGCAACGCATCAAATGGGTTCTTTTCCGACGAAGCGGAGGAAAGAGGAAGTCGACAACGAAGAAAACGAGGGAATGGAAAGAGAGTTGCAATTACTATTATGGTCAAAGTGTGTTTTTTATGCTTTTAATCTCAGTCGTAAAATGCATCTAAGTGTTCATATTTTGCAAGAGAGAGGCTGCAGAGATTGAATTGAGAGCTGTAGAGATCTGAACTCGAGATCCATGCACTATAGCAATAGTCTTATACTAAATATTTTATTTTTTATCTAATTTTTTTTTATCATACACATAAGTTATGACAAAAACAAAAGTTAGACCCACACCACTTTGGACTTAAGGTCTATTTGGATGTTATAATTGGAAGAAAGAATTGTAATTTTAATTTCAATTCTATTAGATATTATGAATTTAAATTTTTATATTTGAAGTAAATAAATAATTAAATTGTAAAATTGTAATTACATTGGAGGGCATAATTGGTGGTTAGTGGAGGCAACTGACAAAGGTAGTTGGAAGGCATCAATGACAACGATAACTGAAAGACGTTGTCAGTTTTTAGAGGGTACGATCGATGTTGGTGGTCTGAGGAGATGGCTTGCAACAATATCAGAGGATGTCGTTGATGATAATAGCTTGTGGACGATATCAGTGAATGTGTTTCAAGGATGTTACGGATGATAATGGTCAAAGGACACAATAAACCATGATGGTTAGATTATATCGCCAACAACTTGTCCGTCATTAGTGACAATGGTTGTCAGAGTATTTGGCAATGATAATATTTTTTACTTCTGTATTTGAAAATGGTAATTCTTAGGATCTAAGCTAAAAAAAATTAATATATAATATATTTTTTTAATTCTATTGACTAGACTTATAACTGGAATTCCAACTTGAATGTGCATACTAAGCAAAATAATTGAAATTTGAAGATCGAATTCCAATTTATAACTTAATTTCGTAGACCAAACAATACCTCAAGGTGACATGTATCTCATATATATATATATATATGTATATATAAAATATAAAATATTATTATATTCAGTAGAATCATAATGGATAGTTGTGTAGAAAATGAAATATGATCACCATATATAATAAAATGGTAAAAGTTGTGCTAATGTGATCATATGAGTGATCTCGCACATGGCCAAAATTACTCAATTCGCCTGTGCGCCAAATGTTTTGGGTGAAAATATGAAATAATGATGCTATAATGGTATCAGTTTTCTATTTTCCTCCTTCATTCTGTGTTTTTTATCGCGAGCATTTCCCGCTCCCTATCATCGTCCTCCTCCATTTCCCTCCACATCCTTATTCCCATCCCTGTTCCCCTCCATGAGGAGTATTTCTCCCGGTCCCCAAATCCCCACAGGGACCCCGAAAGGGCAAACTATCCAAACCCAAACCTTAACTTCCTTGTTGTCAACACCTATCTTTCTTTCGTTATAATCTCCATTTAGATTGTATTAAATCCACTCAGTTCCACCTTGTTGCCAACATCGTGTAAGGCATTTGATACCCCTTTCTAACTTTGCTTTTGGATTCCATAACCCTCAATCCGCTCTTGCTTTCAAGAATTTGCAGAAAATCTATAAAGAGATATACTTTTAGTTTCTTTTAATATATATATATATATATATATATTAATTGTATTTTTATAAGATTGTCAGGGATGGGGACCCCACGGGGCGAGGTATATGATCCCAATCCTCGTCCCCAAATTGCCTTTGAGGGGATTTTCTCCCCCATCTTTATCCCCGTGGTGGAAAAATCCTCGTTCGTGCGTCTCCGAACATGACAGTACGTCCCTATGGGGATCTCCGTGTACAGGTGAAAATTGACATCGCTACTTGCATTCGAAATAAATAACTTCTATAAATGTCCACTTTTTTTGTTTGGTTTGGAAGAGAAAATGGTGAGAGAGAAAATGAGAAGAGAGAAGAAGACAAGAGGGAAGAAAGTGAGAAAAAGGGTGAATTTTAAGGGTTGTTTGATATGAGAGAAACATGAAAGAAATAGGTGAGAAAGAAGTTGTGAGAAGTTTTAAAAAAATGAAAAAGAATGGGTAAAATTACATAAAGTGCCCTTCATTTAAAAATAATATAATTCTTTATTTTACATATTTGATGATTAAACATATCATAAAAATATTATATTTATAATAAAAATTAATAAAACTTAATTTTATTGCCCATCCACCAACACCCCCTCCCCAAGTGGTAACCATTTATATCGGGACTTCAATGAAATCTTACTGTATTAAATGGTATTTCTTAGGTCCCATTCTCACAATCTATCGGGGACCACCACAGATCCAGAGATGTGCGTCGGCGTCATTCCTACCTAGCCACACCACTCGACCACCGAGTCACTCCTCACTGCACAAATCAGCAGCCGAGAACCACCAGATCAGCACAATGGGTTTGAGAGAGGGGAGGAGGGCAATCTGGTAAATGAGTAAAGGGAGGTCCGTTTCTCTCTTCTTTCTTCGCAGGTGGGAGGTTTTGGTGGGACCCATCTATTTTGTTTCTCTCTTCTTTGTTTCTCTGCACAACCAAACAGGAGAAAGGGTCATTCCTCCTCCATTTCTCTCTTCCCTTTCTCTTTCCTCTCTAAATCACGACTACCAAACGTAGCATTAATTTCTTCCTTAACAGAAGTTCCGCAAATTATTAATACATAGAATTGATGAAGTGTACAAGGGTCGTATAATATATAATCATGTTTTTTTGACATCGTTTAGCAATCTCCTTGTCAAAGCTGTCAAAAACGAGTTTTCATAAAATTAAAAAAAAAATTTGCTGAAAAGTTTGATAAAATGAATCGTAAAAATGAAACCTAAAAGATGTAGATGTGTGCATATTATATGAACAATTATTTTGAAAATAATGCACGTACAAATTAATATTTATGTTCAAAATTCTAACTTAAATTTAGTCTATGTTTGAAACTGCGTCTCGATGGACGTGGACGTAGGAGCTCCCATTTTTATCTTCCACATCCAGGCACATTTGACGTAAATATATTTACTATTTTGTCGTTGGCAACTTGATTCTAGAAAAGCTTAAGCCACTGCGAACATAGTGAATTAAATCGGTTTTCATATTAAGGATTAAAGAGTGCAGATTAAAGAATGAATAGATTGCAAAACTGATGAGCTCTCCAATTCCCAAGTGACACGAAGTAACCCTGACTATATTTTTTATCGAGGCATTAAAGCTCTACTAACGTCGACTGCTCGATGAGCACCCAATGTGGAAC
Source organism: Echinosophora koreensis (assembly GCA_035048595.1). NCBI lineage: Eukaryota > Viridiplantae > Streptophyta > Magnoliopsida > Fabales > Fabaceae > Echinosophora > Echinosophora koreensis. Next base: position 2,317,638 of record JAPCYP010000003.1, read on the forward strand.
CATCGACCTCAAACTATCAAGGAGTCAACCATAAAACTCAATATCTGAAAATGTCTGAGTTAGACTCACTTGCAAACAGCACAAATGAGAGACTGAGAAGATTTAAACGTGTTGCAGATGTTGGAGTTTTCCTCAAGCAACCAGATTGATCCATACCTAACTTTAGTAGCGGACCTTGACCAAAATTTTGGGGGAGTCATGAGCTACCAATTAAAATAATGTAAATTTTTTTTATAAGTATAAAATTTATATATAAATGAGTACAAGGGATACTCGAACCCGTATACTCCCTCCGTTTCTTTTTTATGGTAATTTAAGGTTTCTACACACAGATGAAGAAAGCATTAATTTGTTTACATTTGTACCAAATTACCCTTATTTATAGTATTATTGATATGTGTAGTATATTTATGGCTGAATTTAAGTAGGGAAGGTTTAATGTGTTTTCAATGTATTTCAATTTAATTTTATGATAAGGGTATATATGGAAAAAAAATTGTCAAATATATCTTGGGTTTATGAAAGATCCATTGTTTTGAAACAAAAACAAAAAGCTAATATTACCATAGAAAAGGAACGGAAGGAGTACAAAATATCAAAGTTGTCAGTACTAATCAGAGCATCTTACATTATTACATCTTCGTTCTTTTAAAGACTAAAGACTTGAAATCATTAATGATTACATCAGAACTAAAAGTTTCTGCTATTTCTTTTTCAATGTAAATCATCATATTGTCTACAAGAAATTCATCCTCCATCTTATTACGCAATCTTGTCTTCATTATCTTCATTGCTGAAAATGATTTTACCATTAGCAGCAATATCTTCCAACACTAATATCTCACCCACACCCACATTAAAATAATTCAACCCCCAGACTCTCACTAGTCTCACCCAATGTTTTCAAAACCGGAATGGTAATTGAACCGGTGAAGGCACTGGTTCACGGTTCACTGGTTCAACCATGGTCGAACCAGTTATAATTAAATATATATAATTTTATTCTTTATAAATATAACTACAAATATTAATAAATAAAATTAAGCCAACAATAAAAAATAGTTAGCAGAGATGAGACTTTTTTTTTTTTTTTTTTGAAGAAGAAGAAGCAGAGATGAGACTTTTATGTTATAATAATAACTTATATGAATTAATAAATATATTCATGATAGCACCATAAAAAATATTCGTAAGTTCCATCAATAAATTAAGCCTACGGAGCTTACTTTTAAATAATTTTCCTTTGATATATTTAGGAGTATGTGTCCAGATGCATTACAAACATGAAACATCAAATGCCTAAAATAGCCCAAAGCCCAACGTTAGTATGCCCACTATTAACAATTAGAAAAAGTCAAACCCTAGTAGTATGTTATCTTTGTGCCCACTGCCCATCGTCTTCATGCCGCGGCACCAGAGAAGGTAGGAGAGACATTTCCGCACCAGACGAAAGTAGACAAAATTTGGAAGAAGGTAATTCGGATGAGCTGCGGCCAAAGCTTTCTGCGGTGGTTGAGCTGTGGCCATGGCGAGACAGTGAGGGGTGCCTAAAAAAAATTTGTTCTAAAAGAAAAGTTTTTCAATTTTTTTTGGGGGAGCCGTTGCTCCCCCCGCCACTGCCAAGGTTCACCTCTGCCTAACTCCAAATTAAGATCCATAATCTTAAAAAATAAAATAAAATAAGGATTATGTACCCTTTAAACATAAAAGTGTAAAGTTCTTAGTTAAAATTAGGTTTTCAGTGATTTTAACATTCTAAATGAGTTATAGAATGATTTTACCCTATTTCTTTTTTATGCAACAACTAACAGGTTTTTAATTCTCATAGCATAAAATTAATATTTTAAGTTTTAAAACAATAATTTAACAACCATGCTCTAATTTGTTGTGCAAATATACAAGATTGTGTTTGAATTTATGGAACAAAAGCGAGAGGTTTGACGTGACATAAATGTAATATGTCAAATGGAGTATATCTACATTCTTAGATTTAGGTACATTATTCGCTTAATTGCACTTTTGATCTTCTTATTATTGTTTATGTGTGATTTTGGTCCCTAAAGTTTTTTTAGAGCACATTTAGTCATCCTAGTTTTTCAATATTGCAAATTTGATCCCTCTATCCAATTTTCATTAATTTATTAATAAAAATTACATATGTGGCAATCCAACTAGATTAAATATATTAAATAATTAATAAATTTAATTTATTAAATAAAAATTATTTATTAATTATTTATAAATAATTTTTAAAAAAATGTTGAGCCCCCCCTTCTTAGTCTGTACCTGGGACCTAATTTTTCAGCCGTCACTGCTGCCGCTGGTTCTGAAACTCGATTGGTACATATAACACAAAACAACACGACTGGCTACCTTCCAATCGCTGCCACGTGCCCATCCTCTTCCGTTTGAGCTGTGCGAGAGGCAAGCCGAAAATCAGCAAGTCACTCACCCTTGAAAACTGAAAATTCAAACTGAAGGAAGCTATGAGACCCAACGCCCGTCGGCAACCGAAAGACTTCTTCATCCCTCTGGCGACCCCCACTCCCCTCGACTTCCAGCACCGCAAGTTCCAGAGTTCTAATAATAAATTAATGAAAATTGGATGGAGGGATCAAATTTGCAATATTGAAAAACTAGGAGGACTAAATGTGCTAAAAAAAACTTTAGGGACCAAAATCGCACATAGACAATTGTAGGGGGACCAAAAGTGTAATTAAGCCTACATTATTTTATATCAATATAGTATTTATAATTTAATTGTTACTTAACTTAGTTAACTTTCTTTTTGCAATATTACATTTACCGTCAATATTTTGTTATATAATAACGTTTATTTTTCCATAATTTAGATTTCTTGTTATTCTTTTTAAATTTTTTTTATATACTATTATCTTTTAATTCTTGACCCTATATATTTTTACAGGAATTATTATGAGACAATCCTCAAATATTCTTAAGACTAATTAGAGACTCTCCTAATAATTATCTTTCAAAAAAACTTGAACTTTTGTAAGTGCAATCCGCTTACCACTTATTAATAGATTTCTTGCCATTTTAACAAAACTGATATGTTTCCTAAGGTTATATACTAACAATAATTATCGGTGAAAAAATTTGGCATTAGACTAATTATATTTGATAGAGTTCTCTTAGTTACATACTGGCCCTCTTTATACACACAAACCTCAAATACCATCATCTTAACCATTCATTTTTCGCTCTTCGTTTTTCTTTCATTCATACACGGCACATCATAATCAATCTAAACCAAGTTTACAAGGCACTTAATTATTCAAATTATCAATATTTGATTTGATAAATTTTCAAGGTGCCCTAAAAAAGAATAAAGAAATCAAATGATTATTGTTCATCATCGAAGAAACAGTAATTTTATTCATACACACTTTACTGACATATCACTTATTTATTATCTGATTCTAATTACTTCAGTCTCATATATATATATATATATATATATATATATATATATATATATATATATACCTTAATTATATCATTTAACCAAGGTTTTAAATCACGGTTGCGGTCTCGTTGCGTTTTCAATTATTACGGACAATTATGGGAAAATACGATTGATGCGACTGCAATAACGATCGCGATGTGGTTTCGACAACTGTCAAAACCAACACGTCGCGGCCCATATTTCGGTTTCAGACTTAGATTTAAAACCTTGCTTTTAACTGTAATGTAAGATTATATACAAACATTATTCTTAAACAAAAATAAAAACTTGTAGAAAAAAGTGATGAATGTACATGTATTTACTTTGAAAGTAAGTTTGATGTAAAATTTATTATAATTTTTTAAGTCTAATGCAAATTATGCTACTTTTTATCACTTCTAGTCAAACCGAGATTTTGAGGCAAAATCAGTTTTGTCTAATTGTAACAAAAAACATCTATACTAAAATCACATTTGGCAAGAGGTAACATCAATTCTAATACTTCACATCATGAAATCAAACACATCGATAAGCATTGAAATGGAAAGAGTCCTGCTAATATCATTCAGCTATATTCTTTTTTTTTTTTTTTAGTACAAGCTATATTCTTTATTATCTTACGAAGAAAAATGATACGGTTTGGCATTAGCTCAAGAAATTTTGATTTTAAATGAATCTCAAGATCATAAGGAGACAATGTAAAGAAAATATATAGTTAAGTAAATAAAGTCAACACAAATTACGCGTTAGCTATTTTTTCAGTTTTCTTTTCTTTATTTTTGGGTCCATGTGACATTTTGACTCGGTTTATCTATGAGCAAATAAAACAAGCCACTTGCAGTCGTCCTAACAATGACCTGAAAAGTGGAAACATATACCCGTTCAACTCGAAATCATATTCGATGGTCGCACTCTTCAAACATTGGCTATTTTATGAGTATGCCACTTGGAACGAGAGATCTTAGAGTAAAACAGCTAGAGAGATGTTCACAACTATACATGATTCATCATGTATGTTGACCCAGCAAATGGGTGCATGGCATTGGCACATGCTTCTGTTTTAATTTTTGAGCCTTGATCCATGACTTGGTCCAAAACCGAAAGCATGACCAATTACTCGAGTCAATATACGAGAGCTTCAGAATTCAGATATATATATATAGTATACAATTGTTGTCTGACCTTTTTGAGTATTATTAATTCATTATAATAATAAAATTCAAAAGATTCAGATTGGTCTCTTTTTCAATGCATTTATGTAATGAATTTCATATCCACAACGTGTAGACTGGGCTATCTATTAAATCGGTATTAGATAAGAAGAAAGGTCTGGGTATTAGAATGAGTAAACTTTTGAAACTCCTAATAACATTCATATTTTTATTTTGTTACACGTAAAAAAAATTCATATTTTTTATTAATTAAGAACATATAAAATAAAAAAAATTACAATTACGGTTAATTAATAATGATTGTGTAAATAATTTGAAGTGTCTCGCTTATAATATACTACTTCCTTACTACCAAATCTAGCTTACCTTCCCTATTATCTTATCGTGTGAAGTCACCACATAAGTATGAAAATTATAATGTTTTGTGATATTTTAAAAGAAAAAAACATAATAACAATTGAATTGAAAGATTGTGCCTTATGATAGTTCTATTAAATTTTCATAGATTAAATAAGATTTCAGGTGTATTTAAGGTAGTTCATAATTAGACGCACTCTTAATATTTTAATAGGCCCATTGATGAGAAAGTAGTAATTATATGAGTCTATTCCCAAAACCCTTTCAAAGAAGGGCATTTTTTGAAACAGGAGAGGGAAGGAATCAAGGGAGTAGCAATGGGAATAGGCCAGACCGCTTGTCAGGGGCCTATAGCCTAGCCTATTTAAGACCTACCTCCGCCTAGCCTATTTAGTAAAAAAGTCAGGTAAAGGTCTTTCAAAAAGCCTATATAGCTAAATAGGTCAGGCCCAAGGCTTTAAAAAAGCCTACTAGGCCTACAAGACCAGCCTATTTAACACATACATAGGTATAAATATATATGTATAATATAATTATATCATAATACTATAATATCTTATTTATATTATCTATCATATATGAAAGTAAAGGCTTATTGGCCCATTTAAATATAGTGACCTACTTGCCTATTTATTTGTGAAGGCTTAATGACTTGTTTACCAGTATAACTATCGACCACTTTATCATTAGATGCCTAGAGCCTATTTACAGGTGAAGGCCTATGACCAATTTATAGATGAAGATATATTTAAAGATCCTGTTGATAAGTAGGCTTTTAAATAGGCTTTCAGGCCAAGTCAGGCTTTGATGTAGACTAGGTTCAGGCCTTAAAAATTGGTCTATATCAGGCTAATAGGCCAGACTCATGCCTTAAAATTGAAACGCAGGTCAGGTCCAAGCTTGTCAAAGCCTAACTCGGCCTAGCCTATTCCCAAGGGAGGCTACATTCTTTCCTTTCATTACAAAGACCCTGGACACTCAAAGCTGAGTGAGGAGAACTAGAGGGCAAAGCACATTAAGAGTGGAGTTTCTTGTTTGTGCTTCACCATCTCCCCTCCCCCTTTCATTTCTGGCCACATAGAGCATAGAGACATCTATCAAATTAATGTGAGAGATCAGAGTTGAACACATATTGAACATCGTCGTGGTTGAGAACCTTTGTGAATAACCCCCGAGTTCAGGAGGGGTGTCGATGACAGGAGTGAGTAGTATCTCCAAGATACAAAATTAAAATTGTCTTAGAAGGGGCCGAGGGAACATTCCTTATCAAAAATTAAATCCTCCGATATGTCATTTAAGTCTAGATAACTTTTAATGAAATATTTATATAAGACTGAAAAAAAAAAGTTTGCATATTCCTATGATTGCTTACTAAAAAGTTATAACTCGTTATCAGAAAAAAAAAAAATTATATTATCTTGATCGATATAATAATGAGTTGGCAGGCATTCATTAAATATTGATTTAAAGTTTATAAATATCTAATAACTAATGAAATATTTGATAACTCTTTCTAAGCATCATACCTTGAAGGGAAAACATGGATAATTATCGTAGAGTTGTCATATCGATTCATAGACCCTCCACCAATGGTGCGAATCGAAAGGAGGGTTTTTCCATTTCCCTACAATAGCGACCACAGCATAAAACTCTTCGAAGGTTGTGAGAAGACAACTCCCACACAAACTGTCACAATTAAAGTTTAAATAGTTTTGAAACTTTGACAAAGGGAGACGAAAAATATTGCATGATTACACTACAGGTATAAAATACGGGAGGGCCTTTATTTTAGAGTAACATGATGCCTAATTATATTTATATAATTCAAAATATCACATATCATATCAGTTGCCTAACTTCAGATTCAATTTTTCAATAACCTAAACTCAACCCATTTCTTTAAACAAATTCAGCTAAACTCAACCCAGTTTAAGTTACTTCTGAGTTAGCTTGGATGTTGAACAACTAACAATTGCACCTTTTTCATCAAAAAAAACAACTAACAATTGCACCTAGCATAATAATTTGCCTTGACCTAGTAATTTCAACGCAACAAAAGAGTCTTACAGCAGATAAATAAATAAAGGAACGTTATGGGTGCAAGAATATTAAGAAAACCAGCTGTTATATAAAAAAATTGTTGACGTAACTATTTACAGTGCTCTGAGTTGCTAAAACTGTAGGGTGTATACAAAACAACAGTGAGTCTTAAATCTTAATATCAGTATTTGATGGTGTGGTGGCGTAACCACAGATCATACATAACCATATGGAAAGCATCCAATCTGATAGGGGGCGAATTCCACTGGAAGTGTCTCTGAACCTGATAGAAAATGACAACTTTCTTGTGAGTTCAACCATATCAACAAATAATTCAACTGGCGATGGAAAATTCTATGAACCAGATAACCATCAGTAATAAATATATTACGGGTCCATTTTCTTAATTTCTATTTCAACTTTTTTTTAGGTTCGGGATGGAACCCAGGGTATCACCACGGTCGGAAGCCGTATGACTAATCCCCCGAGAATGTAGAGTATCAGTTAAGGGACAACTCCTCAACCCATATATGCAGTTCTATTCTCATCACTAGGATTCGAACCATGGACATATAGTTAAAGGGTCCAAGCTACTAGCCACTTGGACCACACCTTGTGGGTAATTTCTATTTCAACTTAACATACTGCTTGCTCTTCAAACAAAAATAAAAAATACAGAAGAAATTCCAGAGAAAAATGAAACTACCAGCACTCAAGGGTTTTGTGAACTATAAAGCAAAGGAGGCAACACGCATGTTCCAATGGCACAAAATATAAAATGTGAAAACAATTAAATATTTCATTAAATATTTAGATTCAACATAAAGTAATGAATGGATTTCTACCTTTACTAAATTATTATGAAGTGCAACAAACTCAGCATAAGATATCTTTTTGAGGATTTGTTTAAGCTCGTACACATCACTCTCCTTGAGTACGACAGCAAACTTTCGCCAGTCAAGAATATCATTAAAAGGTAGGTCATAGTAATTTGACAATATTACTGCAAAACAACATTAAAAGCTTCAAATCAGTTACAAGGTTGTCTAAAGTCACATACATCCCATCTCAAAAACCAGAACATCAAAGTCAAAATCATAACATGTAACAATATTTTATTGAAACATTGCAAGTTACAACTCAAATGTCACTCATAATATCCTAAAAGTACTTCTTTTGAGATCCAGAGCCAACATATTGGCCAAACAAATTCTGTTTCTAATGTAGCAAACAACTTGGGCTGAGACCTGAAGTGTAATTGTAATCTGTTTAGGTGGGTTCTGTACTGAATTTGAGCTTATTATCACCATCCAGCACAGTATTTCATGACCAAGCTAAGGTGATTGGGAGGGGTGGAGTATGGGTGGAAGGTCCTAAATTTGATCCCAAGGCATTCATGTATTCCACAATCCAACCTACCTCCAATAATTAAAAAGCTGCACCTATTATTCATTCCAATTACGAAACATGCTTTTTCAAATTGAACTATATACTTGAAACCTATTTATTAATTGATTATTAAACCACCATATTTCAGACACTCAATTATCAGAGCTCAATAAAATTGCAATTCCAGTCTTGGGGGTCACAGAAGCAACAAAAGCTTAACCAGTATACACATGGACAGAGTTTGTAAATTATATTTTAGGCCCAACAGAGTTAGTAGACGGGAGTTAGTAAGATGAGTGGTTAGTTGAGTTAGATCAATGTTGTTAAAGCCGGACCGGACACAAAACCGAAAAAGGTTCCGGTTCAGGTTCAACCGGATGGCCTGACCGGATGATGTCATATGCATACTAAACATACCTATTAACAAAACTAAGTTTCTCTCTCCAAGTAAGTTTCTGATCTGATCTTCTATAACTGTGTATGTTATAACGTTTCAGTTTTTCAATTTTTTACTTTTTTTTTTTCCTTCAGAAAACCGGAGCTGACCAGTTCAACCCGGTTTAACCCCGGTTCAGTCCGGTTTTGACCGGTTTAAACTGGTCTGACCGTGAGAACGGCTTTGACCTCTACCCAGAGCCGGAAAAGAGAACGGTTCATGGTCCGACCGGTTCGACCGGCCGGTCCGGTCTGGCTTTCATAACACTGAGTTAGATAGTTAAGTAGATGAAAGAGTCATTCATTGCCCAGTTGTAAAAGGGGACCCTTTGTTAAAGGAGCAGCCGTTGGAAAGAGATCATTCTCCTTTTCTGTTGAAGATGCAATAATAAAACACAGTTTCTCTCTCTCTCTCTCTCTCTCTCTCTCTCCTCTCTTCTTGCAACTCTCTTTCTTGTGGGTTCCTAACATGATAGACACTTCCAATTCATATTTTAACATAAACAGAAAGGAACCCAGGTATCTAATACCACGATTTAAGAGAAATGCAAGGTAAACAGACCCATCCCATATCATCCATGAAACATAACAAAAACCATTATGCAATAAGTATTCGGTTATACTTGCATTGCAGTTTTCAGATGTTTAATATGCAACTATAAAATCAAGGGGAAAGAAATCATCAGAAAGAATGACTCTTACCAGGGATGCATCCATAATGGATAGAATCAGCTATTCGAGCACTGTTAACCTGTGAACCACCAGGGCATATACAAAACTTACTCCTGTAAAATCTCTTCTGGTATACCAGATGCCCAGTAGCCCTACTAATTCTGTTGTTTGAAATATCAAGTTCTGTGTCATTTTCCCATACACGTGCAAGAATAACTCTAATTTTAGAATTACGATGACCAGCCCAAAATCCAAGAGTAGTCCTGCAAAGCACATTTTTTTATCAAATTTCAAGAATAAAAAAAAAATGCATGTTGATCTGGACCGTGACTTGTACCGCAAGGAGTTTATGGGACCAGGCCCTCTTAGGACCTTATCTGATAATCCCCTATCTCTAACTGACTCCGAAACTGTTAAGATAGGGGATAACAAATCCGTTACCTGTCCCCAGGAATCTCAGTAACAACCCAGAGATCCTGATCCTTATCAGCTTAACCTCCCTTGCCAATCGGTTATGGCTTAAGAGATATAAAGAAGGAAGACTCCTGGTAAACTAAGTCTAAACCCTCTCTCTCACACACCTATAGCACGCACTGACTTGGGCGGAATGTCATTGAAGGTACACCCCCGGCTCACTAGATGCTGGAAACAGACTAGGATAAGGAGGATATTGAGTTCAGAGTACCAGCCAGAGAAGCATCCCGGCGCCCATATAACATGTCAGAACACATGTAGAACCATTGTCTATTGATCTTGGAGAACAGACTATACATCAACGTAGTTGTACCAGCAATTTTAGGAAACAAATTAACTAAACATCTCTACTGTCCCACTTAGGTAGCTCACTCGGTGATGCTAAGGAACATAGGAGACTCCAAGTACTTGGAGGTAAGGAGTTCAAACCCCACCCCCATCCCCTAACATAACAACTAACATTAAATACTAACTTTAGCTTATCAAAAAAAAAAAAAATCTCTACTAAATCTATTGTTCGAAATACTGAATCGCTATCACCTTTTCATACCATTTTACATGAAATGAGTAATATATATTAAAAATAAGGTTCTTAGATAGGATAGCAATACTGAAACTTTATCTTGTTGCAATGGAGATTAAAAGCCACAAAAAATACTAAATTTTTTTCGTGTTTTTGAAAGTAGAGTGTGATTGTAGATTATTATGGAAACTTAAGTCCTGTGGGTTCTTGTGACCAAGTTCAAGATAAGGGTGTTTATAAATTCTGAGGAATATCAAGTAATTTGCATCACTTCCATCAAGTAACCATAACAAGATTAAAAGACAATTCAAAAAGCTGGATGATATATATATATGTCATCTAAACAATAAAATTCTGATCCCAAACACCTAACCCGCACCAATTTGGGAGTAACAATCCGCATAGGAAGAGCATATATCTTAAACATTCTTACCTGTTTTCTATATCATTTCCGCCAGCTGGAAGAGCAAATGGCTGCAGTACTTGAGGGAGAGCAACATCCTTGTGTGGAATGAATCCAACATCATAGCTGGGGGAGCACACTGCTCGAATGGAATTCTTTACAAGTAATGGAAGTCCTTCTGTTGCCCTTACACCAACATCATGACAAGTGACAAAGAAGTGATCAGCACCCAAGGTTCTGTTCCAATAAGGATATTTGGATATTAAGCTTTCCACATAATTTTGGACAATTATGGTCATATTGTCATAAGATGTACCCTGCATAATATACAAGCATGAGAATAAACTCCACCTAGAAGCACGTACTATCCATCCAGGTTTATTTATCATCGCAGATCTCTTATTTTTTAATATTTCAACAGTAACATAGTGTTAGGGGCCCAGCCCAATTAGGAATAAAGAGATAGTTAGTTCGTTGAAGAAGTTAGTTAGCTAACTGAATAAACAGGGAGAGAAGTGCAACAGGAAGGGGAGTTAGTCATTTGTGTTGAGATTGGTGACCTTCAGCAGTGGCTCGGTGAAGAGTGTAACCTAGAGCAGGGGCTCGGTTGTAAGAGGAAACCCTTGGGGAGATTCTTCTCCTAGTTTCAATAATAGTATTTCTCTCTTTCTGTTCTTTTCTTTCTACATTCAGAATTATAGTCTAGGTTCCTAACACATAGTAACAAATAATGAACGAATATCAATTGCAAATTGCAATCATGTCGTCCTATAATGTTCAAGGTGATCAAGAAAACATAGCCTCAAAATGAAGTATGCATTGAATATACTTAGAAATAAAAAACATCAAGCATAGACACGCGGAAAAGGAAATAAAAATGGACCATTACTGTATAGAAACATGAAGAAGGGAACTTTCACAAGCAAAAACTAAGTTCAAGGCATATAAGAAACAAAGTAATAAACAAAACATAGCCATAAGCTTACAAGAAAATAAGAGAGAAAAAGAACTAAGATCTGTGCATCTTCTACGATGACTTTAGACAATGATCAAGACTCATGAGCACTTTCAAACATGAAAATTCAATCCCCAACTCCTACTTGAGGGGGAAAAAAGGTGATGACTAAATACATAATGGATTCAATTCATTCGAATGCTTCAAATCCATAATCATCCTTAAAAAGAAGAGTTACTACTCACTAATAATGCATGCCATAAGTAAAAGCTCTAACATTTTACTATTTCCCTATTGTACAGATAATTAAAAATTCAATTGCCAATACCAGCAAGATATCTATCAACAAAACAACCAAAAGAAAAAAGAAAAACTACTATATTCTCCGATCTCAACAGAAACACTCAAAATACCAACAATATAGTTGCAGCAAAGAATAAAAATCTTCCACATGCAATGAAATTAAGACAGAAACAAATCAAAAAGCTGCAGTGATACCTTGCCACGCATCTTATGGCACGAGATCGGGATAAAGAAGAGGTGTGCCTGATCCGGATCGAGGGTACGAAATCGACTCTCCCGAATGTTCTGGAAGAAATACCCTTCACTCGCGTACTTTCCCGTGAGCTTCCTCGGAGTCTGATAAAACGTGTTGGGATCACCATCTTCGTATATGAAAACCTTGAACTTCTTCTCCATCTCCGCGAAATTAAACTTGAACACGCGAGGGGAGTGATAGATATCTGTATACTCTTCACCATCTTCTTCTTCTTCTTCACAGTTTCTAGAATCTTTGTTCTTCACTTCAGCATCAACCAGGTTCGTCACAGAGACCTTGAAAATTGGAAAACGAAATAAAAGGGTGATGATAAAGAAACGATTTTTAAGTGAAATTGGAAATGGGGTTGGGGGTTTTGGGAAGAAGATGCAAAAGGGGTGGGTACCTGAGGAGGAGAAGGGGCTGAGTATTTGAGGGAGAGGTAGGTGAAGGAGAGAAGGGTGAGGATTGCGAGTGTGAGGAGTGAGCCTCGTAGAGAGAAGAGGCTGTGGGATGTTGTTGACTGTTGTTGGGTTTGCTTCCCTGACGTCATCAGCATTGGAGGAATGAGAAGGGTGTTGAAGACGATGATTCAGAGGTGCAGTTGGAGTGAACAGAGTAGAAGAGCAACCAGATGGGTTTGTTTTCGTGTGAATCTGCGATGTGAGGCTTGAATTGGAACTTTGTTTATTTCATTTTGTGTGACCATAAATTGCTGTGCTGTGCTGTGCTGTGCTGGCTTAAACTTTCTTGTTATTTTGATTCCTATTTTTGTTTTATGGGTTTTGGGTTATGTGTTATGCATGGGCTGTAATCTGTAGAGGGAGGAGAGACAAGTCTTCAAAAATCAAAAGTATGACTGGATGCAATATTTTACATTCCTCATATATTTTTCTCCAATATCTGTTGGTCAGAACTTATTTAGGTCGTTTATCTTTAAAAAAAAAATATTTGATCATTTATCTTTCTAATATTATACAAATTGGTCTTTTTTGTCAATTTTATTACAATACGCGGTGGTCGTTAACTCTCCCTCTAACAGATTCATTTGCTTTTGTCACTGTAGAAAGCGACGGAAGACAAGGGTTGTCGTTTTTTCATTGGCATGCTGAAGAAATTATGGACGAGAATGGCATGGTCATTGTTAGGTAGAGGAAAACGACGATGTCTTTGCAGAACTCACTAGGAAATGGTTGAAGGTGTTCGTCGTTTGTTGTCTTTTGATGTTAGAGATATTGGAGTTACCTGCCACATCAGAAGTTTCCTTCAATATATTTAACAGAGTTAATGAAAAAGATCAATTTATGTAATGTTAGAGAGATAAAGGATCAAAATGAATCTTTTAAAAGATAAAAAACCAAAATGAATTCTGACTAAAAAATAAAGGACCAAAAATATATTTTAGCCTTATATGTTTGGTACGAGAATGCCTAAAGGAATCAAGGGAAAAAAATGATTGAGAATTAGTCTATTTAATATTTGAAAAATAAACATATAGTCACTTTTTTAATTTCTTAACCAGCTCATGTAAATCACTTGTTAACATGACTCTTGTTTATATTTTAGATGTAATGTAATTAGGGGTGGACTGGTGGACACAGATCTTAAATGAGTTTGCCTTATATCATATGTAATGCCTGAAATTGACCTATTTATCGGTTACAAGCCTTTTTAATATTCGGTCCAACCTTTTAAAAGTCTTACATAACTTGAAAACCTATTTAAATGCATATTTTACAACAAAACTTTTAAATATATCAACCTACCTACATTTAAACAAGATAATGAACATAGGCCTATAGATTAGTTGGTTTATGCTTTTAAATAAGTGGGCCTAAACCTTAAATAGGCTAACAATTATATGATTTAACTAATACAATTAGACATAAAATATATAATAATATTATCATTATATATAATTACATAATAGTTATAAATTATTTATACAAACGAGCCTACTCTCAATTCCAGAAAGACTTGCTAAAAAAGTTTTGGCACAACTTTTTTAATAAACATGTCGCATCAGATTAGGTCTTACGTGGGCTAAGCCATAAATCCTTGATAAATTGTCTAACTTATTTCCAATCCTAGATATAATTGGAATTCACTTTGTAAAAATTTCATATATTGTGATTTAATCGTGCATTATTATATTATTATAGACTATTTCTATGGTAACAAAAAACTACTATAAAAAAATACCAAAAAAAATAACTACTATGAAAAAAATTAGTTTCAAAATACGTATAATGATAAATCTATTTGAAATTGACCCACCCCAAATGGTTCTTTAAGATATTCATTCCCATACCCACATTTTAAAAAAAATACCAGTATTTGGACTCATACCCGTATGAGTAGCAATTTTAATACACCCACCGGGTATCTAAGTGCTCATATTTATTACTCACATTTTAATTAAATATGAAAATTTTATAAATAATAATAAACATTGATTCTTTCAAAATAAAATAAAAATAAAAATAAACATTGGTTAAAAATACAACTATAATAAGGTTAAATGCAATGTATATAATATTATGTTTAAACATTGGATAAATGTTACCATAAACCTTCGAGTTACAAATGCACAAAGAGTGGGAGATAGATGTTGATAGTCAATAGGAGAGTGGCATAAGGTAGAAAGGAAAGGAAGGAGAGCTAATGCTAGGTTACTTTTTATTTTTATAATTTAATATTATATATGTGTGTTCGTGTCGTAGATACGGAGCAATGTAAGAAAATGAGGGGTTTTGGATGGAGTGACGTGGTTTGGGTTACCATCATCAACCGTCCCACTCCATTAATGATGGAACTCCCAAACAATGGGTTAATAGGATTTTCCCTACTCCATTCTATTACTAACCACCTCACTCCATCCTCCCAAACAACATAGAGCTTGTTTGGGAAATATTAAATCTTTCTCATTCAGCTGCTTTTGGAGGATTAAGTGGTTTTGTGAAAAATTTGATATGTTTGGGTACATAGATTATTTTCTAAAAAAGCTTTTCTAAAGCTATTTCAGCTATTTTCTAACCAACTCGGGATCTCAGCTGTTTGGTGATTTTTTTTTTTGCTTATTCGCATCATTTCAAGCATAGGGACCAGCTGTTTAATGCTATTTGTTTTTTTTTTTTTTATATCAATTTAAATGCAGAAGATCTTTCACGCATAGGGACCTCTCGGACAAACCTGCTAGTTGACACTATTTGTTAATATTTTTTATGGCTAAAATACATTTTTGGTCCTTTATCTATTGATAAAAATTCGTTTTGGTCATCTATCTTTTAAAATATTCATTTTGGTCCTTTATCTTTCAAACGTTACTCAAAATGGTCCTTCCATCAGATCTGTTACCGGATTCCATTAACGACCCACCAGAGATCTGTCGAAATCTGGGCATTTCTTCTCAAAACCCCTTTCCATTTCATCTTATTTCTTCTAAAATCAAATTATACGGTCATTCTTCTCAAAATCCTTCCCCTTCCCCTTCCCCTTCCCCTTCATCTCATTTCTTCTTAAAACCCTTTTCTCTATAATTCGTCCCTTCTCCCCTCTCCATTCGTCCGTTCCCTATGTTACCACTAGTAATTCTGTGGCTGTTACTTACGCAACATTTGACGATAATAAAAAGGACTTATTACACAAACTACTTTTACAAGGTGATATTATCTTTCTCAACCCTTTTAGTAAATCAAGAACAACTTCAACCATCCAATTTTATAACTGGATTGATCTTGCAGATCTTGACATCACAATATTGGGTTGCAATGATTTTTATTCATACAGGAATGAGGTAATATACCTTTGTGTCTTCCAATGTACTTGAACTTTTGCAGGTAGTGTTTAGAATCTTAGACCAACAAATTTATGTTTTAATAAATACTTATGCAGATTGAGAGACGTGGACTCCCTTTGACTTCAGAATCATTGGCCACCCTTCCACCTTTTGCCTCCATATCCTTCAATACAATACACCTGATGGGAATGGAGGAGATTGCAAGCCTGAAGTAGCTAATGTATCTTGTCCCCCCTTATAATATATCTTGTTTATTGAGCAACGGTGATATGACTCTTGTTGATTCAAGCTCGTCACTTAAACAGATAAAATTTGATTTTGAGATGAAAGGGGACAGGGTTTTTAGAAGAATGAAATTGTGTAATTTGATTTTAGAAGAACTAAGATGAAAAGGAGAGGGGTTTTAAGAAGAAATGCTCGGATTCCGGCGGATCTCCGGTGAGTCGCTAACGGAATCCGGTAACAGATCTGACGGAAGGACCATTTTGAGTAATATTTGAAAGATAAAGGATCAAAATAAATTTTTTAAAAGATAAATGACCAAAACGAATTTTTACCAATAGATAAAGGACCAAAAAGGTATTTTAGTCTATTTTTAATCAATCAACACAATTTTTTTTAATTAAACTATTTGTTATTTGTTAATATTCGGTGAATGTTTCTCATAAAATATGGACATCTAACTTCTGTGAATTTTTTGGATTTTGGTGAAAATTTGACATTTTCTTTTTATTCAATTTTTTTATAAACAGAATTTTTTTTGATGACAAGCTTTAAATAAAAAAATCTAATGTTAAAAGGAAAACAAATATCTTTATACTCTTTTTCAAAATTTATTATGTAAAAGTGATTATTTTTACACTACTCAAATGAAATAAATTATTTTAAAATCACTTTTCGGCAAATATACCCAAACAAAAATAGATTCTGATTATAATTGCTTATCACAATAATCGATTATTTAAAAACGGATTATTAGTGTAATTTTTTTTTTTTTCCAATTTTCCCATAACAGTGTAAATGTTTTCTTGAACCTAAAAAAAGGTAAAAGGAAAGAAAAGGCAAAAGTTCCTCGGTCACTTAATTCAAAACTTCCAACGGTCACAAAATACAAATTTGAATGTTCCCATTCCATAGCCAAGTCGGATGCGCTCTACTCTAATCCTGTAACTTTCTTTCCGCCACAAGCAGCTCTCTCTCTGTCTTTCTCTAAAAATTCCTTCTTTGTTGCCAAGACTTCATCTTTTACATGGATCCAACCCAATCCAACGATTTTCAGCAATACCCACAAGCCCCAATCTCAGAGCGTAAAGATTCACTAATGAAAGAAGCTGACGAGTCCTTGTTCGAATCCATGGTTTGTGATTCCACTTCAAGATTGATCCCAACTGGGTTTACGAGACCCGACAACGCTGGTTAGAATCTTTTATTTTCATGTTTAGCAGCATTTCTTTCTGTAACCATTCTCAGGGTTTATTGTTTTCAGGGGTTAGTGATAAAATAGATAAAGAGGTTCCATTTCCCCTCTTTCTAAGGAAAAATGTTGTCTTTCTAGCTTTTCCTTTTCTCACTTACGGTTAAAAGAATTGGGGTTCATTTGATTTCTCAGAATTGAACGTGTTTTCTCCTTTTGCCACTAATGTTGATCTGCAAATGTAATGGGGTTAATTGGGGTTTTAGAATTCTGGGGAAGGCTTAACTAATGATTAACTGCTATTAGTTTCTTAGTGTAACACAAATCTGAGTAAGGGGTTATTTTAGACCAAGACTTTGAACTTTCAGTGAGTTCCTAGAAAAAGCAAAGCATTATGTTCCAAGAATTAAGCTAGGATTTAAGATTTAGAACTATGTAGTGGTTTGTAGGATCAAGTGATCACTTCTAATATCATGTCTTTTGAAGCAGAGGGTGAGTATTTCATGTTTGTAAATGCGGGAGGGGATGCTTTTAATGCACAAGATGGTGGAATAACTTTCCTGGGTGACACCTTTTTTGATGGTGGGAATGTTTTGCGTACCGATGAGCAGATAGTGGAGGGTGGAGATTACCCATTTATCTACCAATCAGCTCGGCTGGGAAGCTTTTGTTATAAGTTTGATAATCTTCCTCCAGGAAACTATGTTGTTGATCTTCATTTTGTGGAGATCATTAACACAAATGGACCAAAAGGAATGAGGGTATTCAATGTATACATCCAAGAAGAGAAGGCGAGCACAAACTCGACTTTTTTATTTTCTATGCATTTACATCTGTCAATTTTATAGAAGTAAAAGCTCTAACTCTTTTTTATTGAAATAATATGGCAGGTTCTATCTGAACTGGATATCTTTGCAGTTGTTGGAGCCAATAAGCCACTACAGTTGGTTGATTCAAGGGTGAATGTGAAGGAAGATGGGGTAATTCTCATAAGATTTGAAAGTATAAATGGTAGCCCTCTAGTTAGTGGGCTTTGCATTAGGAAAGCAACCAACGCTTCAGGTACTTTATTTCTGTTTACAGTGCTTGATTAATTTCCCTCGCATAGATGTGTTACTTAGCAACTTGCTGTACTTTTGGCATTTTTAAAACAGTTCCACAAGTGACAAGCGATTACATTAAATGTAACTACTGTGCTGCACAGATTGAAATTCCCTCATCACAGGTTAGAGGCACAACCTTGTTGAGAAGGTGGCGGTTTGAAGTGTTATAGGCTCATAACATTCTGCTTTTCCTGCTTTTCATTGTAATGTTCCAGATGAAAGTTATGCAGACAAAATCTACTGCAAAATACGAGAATAAGATTAAAGAGCTTACTATGCAGTGTGAGCTCAAGGCAAAAGAATGCTATGAGGCATGGATGTCACTAACTGCAACAAATGAGCAACTGGAAGCAACCCAGATGGAACTCGACAAAGTGACATTTAAGTCGCTAACTATTGGTATGTTTTGCGTGGTCTTCCTTCAAGAAGAGCATTGAAATTAGATTTTTTTTTAATAAACTTAATTTCAACTCAGTAAATTAGATTTTTTTTTTTTTTTTTTTTACAATTTGACATGTATATGTAGGAACTTAAATATATGATTATTTCACTATGAATAGCTCTTAGTTTTAATAAACTATTGCAGATAGACGTGTGTCTATATTCAATGCCAATACCTTATTAAATTTCAAATATTTTTGGTCCTATGTTAAAGCATTCCTAATTTTGTCGTCAATTTCCTTGCAGATCAAACTGTGGAGAAACAAGCTGAAAACCTGAGGAATATTTCTAGAAGGTATGAGCTTGATAAGAAGAAATGGACAGAAGCAATTAGCAGTTTGCAGGAAAAAGTAAAGGTAAGTGATGAAAATTCTGGAAGGTTTTTCCTTTTTTTATATATAAAAAAAAATCTCAGAATTACATTTTAAGAGTTTCTGCACCTATTTTGTTTTGCAGTTAATGAAGAGTGACTATTCTCAACTTTCCATTGAAGCGCATGAATGTGTTGATTCAATCCCTGAATTAAATAAGATGGTTTTTGCAGTTCAGGAATTGGGTATGCTTGAATTACATTATTTAGTCTCCACTTTGCTTAATGAAGAGTTGAGTTGCACTTAAATTTTGGACTTTCAAATAGTATGAATCATCTCAAGGGAGTAAAAAATCCTTTGCAGTTAAGCAGTGTGAAGATCTCAAAGTGAAATACAATGAAGAGATGACACAGAGAAAGAAGCTCTTCAATGAAGTTCAAGAGGCTAAGGGTATGTTCTCATGTTTACTTACTACTAGCGGACTTTGTTCCAATTTGAAGATAATTATTTTTCAAAGGTACTAATGTGATTCTTTTATGAATCATGATTAATAGGGAACATTAGGGTTTTCTGCCGTTGTCGTCCATTAAATAAGGTTGAAATCTCAGCTGGGTGTTCAACAGTGGTGGATTTTGATGCAGCAAAAGATGGATGCCTAGGAATACTGACAAGTGGCTCCACCAAAAAATCATTCAGATTTGACAGAGTTTATACACCAAAAGATGATCAAGGTAGGTATATGTAAAGTGTAATTTGGCCATCATTGTGTCTTATATTTAGTGCATGATTCATATTATTAACACAACTGGAAATTTTCTAAACGACATTGTTTGCTTTGTTTTAACAGCTGATGTTTTTGCTGATGCCTCATCAATGGCAATCTCTGTATTAGATGGTTACAATGTTTGCATCTTTGCTTACGGGCAAACAGGAACGGGAAAGACATTTACCATGGAGGGAACAGAGCAGAATAGAGGAGTAAATTACAGAACTCTTGATCTCTTGTTCAAAATTAGCAAGGAAAGGAGTGAAACATTTGCATACGACATATCTGTTAGTGTGCTTGAGGTTTATAATGAACAAATCAGAGACTTATTGGCTACAGGACCAGCATCAAAAAAGTAATTTTTATTATGTTTGTCGTTGATTCCATTCATGTGACACTCTGGCATAAGCATTTTCAAGCGTGCTAGAGCAAGCAATAGCACTTGGTAAGCAGAAAATTGATGTAGCTGGAATGATTTCTCTTGAAATGGCAGGTTGGAGATAAAACAAGCTGCTGAAGGATTTCATCATGTTCCTGGTGTTGTAGAGGCCAAGGTTGATAACATTAATGAAGTGTGGTATGTACTACAGGCTGGAAGTAATGCTAGAGCAGTTGGAAGTAATAACATCAATGAGCATAGCAGTCGATCTCATTGGTACCAAGCTCTTGCGACCTCTTCCTCTTTCATTATCATAAGAAGCTTTCTAATATGTCTAACACCTCTACATCAATGAGGTTTTCTTTTTCTATACAAAATTTTTAATGATTGTTTGTTTCTTTTTTCAGCATGCTTTGTATAATGGTAAAGGCTAAAAATCTGATGAATGGTGAGTGTACCAAGAGCAAGCTTTGGCTTGTGGATTTGGCAGGTAGTGAGAGACTTGCAAGGACTGATGTGCAAGGGGAGCGGCTTAAGGAAGCACAAAATATCAATAGATCTCTTTCAGCTCTTGGGGATGTGATATCAGCTTTAGCAGCCAAAAGTAGTCACATTCCATATAGGTATATTCACCCTTCTCTTTATCCTTAACTCCCTATTATATGTAATATAAGTTTCAAAGTTTCAATGATGCTATTTCCTTTGGGAGGTTTCAGGAACTCGAAATTGACACATTTACTTCAAGACTCACTAGGTATGTCTGCTTAGTTCAGCTTTTATGATGTGGCTTCAATGATGCTAGTTCATATTGTTTAGAGAAGTAAGATGTGGCTTTTGCAGGCATATATTGATAAGTTTATAGCATGTATTTTGTGACACTGCAGGAGGTGACTCCAAAACTTTGATGTTTGTACAAATCAGCCCATCAGACCAGGACATGGGTGAGACTCTGAGCTCACTTAATTTTGCAACAAGAGTGAGGGGCGTCGAGTTAGGTCCTGTTAAGAAGCAAATCGACACAAGTGAACTTCAAAAGATGAAAGCAATGGTAGGCTGCTGATCCTTACTGGAATACATCCGAATTTATTTTATATTTCACCATGTTCTATATGAATAGTTATGTTTTCTTACTTTGTATACTTTGGCATAGCTTGAAAAAGCACGGAGTGAGTGCAGAATTAAAGATGAATCTATACGGAAACTGGAAGAAAATTTGCAAAGCATAGAGAGTAAGGCCAAAGGCAAGGATCATGTCCAAAGAAATCTACATGAAAAGATTAAAGAACTTGAAGGCCAGATTGAGTTGAAGACAGCCCTGCAGAATCAATCTGAGAAACAAATTTCTCAATTATCAGATAAATTGAAGGGGAAAGACGAAACCTGCAGTACTCTCCAACAAAAGGTTGCTTTCTATTTGAGATTTCTATTCTTTGATAGTAACAGATTATTTATCATGGTTTTGGACTTGGTTTGTGAGCTCCAAAATGCGTAGAAAACAACAAATGACAGTGGAATGTTGGAATTTGTGAATAACTTGGATTCTTTACCTTGGTAAGTTGCTGGGTCATTCGACATTCATGTCTAACTAGACACTCGCTTCTATTGAAGGTGAAAGAGCTCGAGAAAAAGATGAAAGAACAACTGCAGTCAGAGACAGCAAGTTTCCAACAGAAGGTTTGTCAGTTACTTTGGGAAAACAGCTTCCTCCTCTTGATTCAATTCTTTATCTTGGCACAACCTTAGCATGAACATGCATTATAGATGAATACAGAAAGAATTTATTGTAGAAAAGTCTACCCTTCTTTTTTTTGAATGATCCATTAATTAGTGTTGTCAAAAGGTAGAGTTAAATTAGTTGTTCTACATGAGCAGGTTTTGGAGCTAGAAAAGAAGCTGAAAGATCAGTTGCAAGGGTCAGAGTCTCAATCTGCCATTCTAAAAGATAAGGTTGTCAATAACTAGAGTTGTCTGTATAATAAGATATTCTACGTCTTTTTGGTAAATGGATGTGATCAATGACCTCTCTTTTATGTCCATTGTTTCATATTCTTCAGATCAAGGAGCTTGAGAGAAAACTGAAGGAGCAGGAACAAAGCTCGGAGTTGTCGTTGCTTCGTCAACAGGTACTTCTCAAAGAAGAACTTTAATTCTATTGTATACTATTTTCTCAACAGATATGTAAAGAAGAGTAAAAGCTTAATGTGTTTCTAGTTTAACTCAAATGTAAACTTCTCTGATGGCAGATGCATTAGTTTTTAATTTGAATAATTTACTATCAGAATTTGTGCATAATAAAGTATATAATAGTAATTTTAAACTGCCATATGTGGCAATGTGATGGCAGATGAAGGAACTAGAGGACAAGTACAAAGAGAGAGAGCAACAGTGGCAACAAACTCAGTGCTTTGTTGAAGCTGCAAAGGCCACACCTGACATAGGCAAAAGCTACAAAACAATTGAGGAATGTCCAAGTGAGACTGAACCTCGTATTTTAAAGTGTTCAAACTCAACAAACCGCCAGATAAATCAAGGTTCTGCTTTGTTCAAAGGGAATGATTCTTCTACTCATCAAATAAGAAGCAAAAGAGAGTTCAGAAGCAATGAAATAGAGAACAATTGCTCCTTACATGATAGAAGAGTCATAAGGAAATCTGATCCACCTGTGATAGGAAGGGCTGTGAGGTCAACAACAACAAAGTCTGTGATTACTACTCAACCTCCATTGTCTCACAAGAGAGCTAGCACTAGTAGAGATGTTCAAGGAATTAGAGAGAGGGACAGTAAGAAGAAAATATGGTCAAGATAGCAAAGAAAATATGGTCAAGATAGCAACTCCTGTAACTATTTGAATAGTATTTGTGTGTATTTTCTTATATATAAAATTAATTCCTTTTCTCTTGTGATGAAATGAAATTCTTTTATTTCGAAATTACTATATGCCTAATCATTAGTATTAAATATACTGAGATATAGTTTAAAAAACCAGAAACATCAATAATATGTATATGAAATGATGTAGTTGACACAAACTTGTATATGAAATTACAAAGTACCACAGTAAGAAATAAATATTTTCGTTGTAGTCAAAATATTACTAATACTAGGATATCAAAACTTAGTTTAACAGCAAATTCTAATTTCTCATCCCTTCCTTGCGAGCTTACTATCACGGTACCTCTAGCTTAGCTTGGTCTAGCTTGACTTGGTCCAGCTTAGCTCGGTCCAAGAATGCCTTCAAGAGTAGTTTGACTTCTAGCCTTGTTCCATCATTTAAAGGAAAACAAAATAGAAAAGCAGTTTAAAAATCATTTAAAAACAAAACAACTGCATGAGGTAAAATGATCCAGTGGTGAGTTAAAATATCAACCTTTTAAATGTATCAATAATTTAACTACTTTAACTACTCTTTTCCCTTTATTTTTCTTTGAAGTATTAGTGCAAGCAGAAGAGGTTCGACTTTGAGACAAAAATATAGATGTAGTTACAATAATTGACTCTAATTAGGTTGCTGACCAAAACCATTCTTCTGCACAAGAAATAAAACTAATATCATTGAAGAAACAAAACCTTCTATAACAAAACAATGTGTTGAACCAAAACTTGTTAAAGACTTATATTAATTTTTTTTTAAATTTTACTTTTAGTGACCACTATATCTAGTTATTTCAAAGCTAGTAAGATTAAAAAGAATATTTCATTAGAATCTATTAACTTAGTTAACTATCAATAAGGTCAACAAAGTCGAATATTATAATGTATTTTTTTAGGTAAGTTTGAGATTATATGTCTTTTAGCAAAACCTCAAGCGAGTGAGATGTAATTTACTCAAGTAAAAGACTACAATTGCTATCCTAACAAAAAATAAAAATTATAGATCTATAAAAAAAATATTACAATCCTCGTCCAAAACTGAGGTTATAAACAATGCTCATTATATTAGACACACGATGAAAGTGATTACAAAAGTATCAAGTTATGATTTAACATGTTATGAGTGAAATGTGATTGGAAATAGAACGCAAGTATGATTACGGTATGAAGAAAAAAAGATAGAGGGTGAAGGAGAAGAAGAAGGAAGAGAAATGTTCCGTCCAATTTTGTCCAGATAGAAACAATAGCTCCGGTCAAGGTGGAGTGGTAGAGGTTTTGTGGATTGAGCCTGACGGAATGTGGGACTCCACTATATGTATCCCAGTTGGGAATCAAGACTAACATAGTTCTAAGATTTTTGGGTGGTAAGAGAATGTGTCTTAACGAGGATGAAAGTCCTCTTTTTATAGCCCTTTTAGTGGACCTAACATAGTTATCTTCAAGGAATTAAGCTTTGGCCCAACCGACCGAGTTGTCTTCCCCATGTCCCGCATTATCTTATTGTCCCAACCTAGATGTGTTGTTGTCTTGACCGAGATGTTTTCTTTCTTAGGTTGACTGAGTTGTTTTCTTCTTATCCTGATTGGTCTTCATTCTTAATGGGTTTTTCACCCAATATAGTTGGGCTTGTCCTATATTAGGCCCTTGGTCTAATTTGGACGGGAACAAGAAAGGAATGGAAAATGGAAAGAAGCGCGTGGACAAGAATTGAAATGATGAGTATGGTGTCGGGGTATGAATCCTCTCTGTCCAAAACCAGCGGCCAAAAGAGTGGAAGAAGACAAAAATGGTGACGGAGCGGAAAGCATTGTTCTCGTGGTGATGGCGATAGAGACAGATACGACATAACCAACTGTTATACAAGCACTTACGAAAACCAAATTTGTACACATTGAAAACTTGATTGGTTATATCCAATAGAGGTACCGTGTCCAATATCTAATTGAAGAAACAGTCATCTTCTTTATTCAATATTTCATGAGGCTCTATGAAGTTATAACCTTTTGTGTGTTCACTTTTCATTGTGAGAATTTAACTTGATTAGAAGGAACAATTAATTATCATTCATTTGACCTTCCTCATAAGAAGATGGAAACAAATTAAAAGAAGTTGGAGAATGGAATGGAACAATGTGTGACGTTTATAGAAGTGCAGAAAAATAATCAACGGAAACGGCAGAAACATTAATATCAAGAGAGAATTAGGAGCAACAAGCTAAGTAAGCTTGTTTAGTGGCAAGTTGATGATGTGATCATGTGAAGGAAAATTGATTTATTAATTAAGAATTGCTTAGTTGAGACTAGCTAGTCGAACGATAGAGGTTGATAATGGTGAAAAAAAAAGGAGAGGAGTTTTTGGATCTGATAATGATCGATAATGTAAGGACTAAAACTAATAACAATTATGGGATGTCTTTGTGTAATTTGGCTAACATTTAGCGTTTCTTATGCTTTTGTTAGTCTCTTTTAAGGTGTCAGCCTTGCTGCTGGGGGGATGTTAGTTGTCACGGTAATGTATTAGCGCCAATTTTTCGCTTAAAAAAAAAGTTTAACTTTTCAAAAGAAAAAAAAATTGTAACTATGGGATAAAAGTTCAAATAACAAAAAAAGGTTTAATTATTATATATGTATGGTTAGTGTAAAGATTTTTTTACACCTTTAATTAATCATAAAATGTCATATCATTTAATATGTTCGGCTCTAAATTATAATAATTATTTTAAAAGCCATAATTGAGATAATTTATGATATTGATTGAAAAATATAAAAAATGATAGCAAGTTTTTCAATTGTGCATGGATTATGAAAAGAATAAAAGTTATTTTTTTTTTACCATACCATAGGTATGAAGTATTTACCACCATTAGCAATGACTAATCTCCGTCGGGGAACCTGTTGGGCACACAAGATGGGTTCTCCCCTCCCAACCAGGTTTTCTCCATACACAAGGGTCAAGATTCGAACTCCTGACCACTTGCTTAAGGTGCCCAAGTCCCTTACCATTTGGATCAACCACATGTTGGTAGAATATAAGTTATTTAGTATGCATTTGGGTAAATTTAATCTACAGCTTTTTTAATAAGTTTTTTCTTCTTTTGAAATAAGCTAGAAAGAGCTTATAGGAATATCATAAATTATTTTCTTAAATTTATTTTCATAAACCATTTTCATAAGCTCTCTATAAGCTCTTCTAAATGTTTTAGTGCTTGTTTGTTTCCCCTTGAAGTTCTTCTTGTGTAAAAAAATTACTTTTGCAATGTCAAATTGTGTTTAGATGAAATTCAATGTGAATAAAAGTGTATTTAGATGTGGGTAAAATTGATTTTATAAAAATTTAGAATTTCTAGCTTTCTGTTGAGTAGAATTAATTCTAGGTGTGAAACTCACAAATTCTTTATATTTATACATCAAAAGTGATTTTACTTTATCATCCAAATAAAATTAATTCTTCTAAACTCACTTTAAATTAAATATCATCAAACACAAATCAAATTTTTTAATCGTGATTCTTTTAACATTAATTCTTTCAAAATTAATTCTATCAATATTTAAAATAAATGGTCCCTTAATTTTTTTTCTTCAAAAAAAAATTGTTCACGTGACCACTTAAAAACTAACATGTATTTATCATATAATCATAGCTATTCAAATAAGATCAAATATGTTTCAAAAAATAAAATAAAAATTAGATCAAATAGTTAAGATTCACTGTGTTACAAACAATGGTCATGAGAAACCATTGATATTAGGTGCGTTCTACCTTGCACCAGCATTTTTGCTGGTGCAATCTTACACCATTTTGACCAATTATTTTGAACCAATTGATTTGCCAACTGGCTTCTACTTTATCCAATGTTTTTTTACCTAGCCAAACAGTATCTTTAACTTTGTATTTGTAAAATTATGCTCTGTATTTGTTGTTGTATTTATACTAAAGTTATACAATACAAAATATTTCATTTTCCTGAAATTAAAATCTTCCCTCTCTTCTCAAAATCCATAGCCCAAATCCCTAATTCCCTCTCATCTTTCTATCTCATCTCTACCCTTCATCCCCTCCATCTCCTTGTCATCTCTATGGGAGAAAAGGAAAGAAATTTCTGTCATCTATCCATGCTCCACGGCGAGAGTTTGGGAGAGGAGTGAGATGGACTAGGCGAATGGACGACGCGCGACGGCGAACCTGGATCTGCGGTGGCACAAGGGTGGTTGCGTATCGTATGGCGGCGGACGGTGAATCCCGAGGTCCTGTCGCGTGGGGTCTGTGACGCGGCGGCGGCGGCGGGTGCTATGCTCGTAAATAGATGCTGCTGTGACGTGGTGGCCACTGCTGGCAGAACGCGGCGGGGGCTGTGTGAGGACGGCGGCGACTCCACGGCGGTTGAGAAGCAGGGAACAATTTATGATATGGAGTGGTTTGGGTTTTGTTGTTCATTTTTTTCTTCTTCTTTTGATTTAGTGACAATTGAAGCTTATTGAGATGAAGGTAAGGATGAGGTGGTTCATGGTGGAATGTGCTTGTTCATGATGAAGGACAACGTGATGGTGTTCTGGATGAATCATTTGTTTACTTGCCAAAATTTTCTGAACATGGTTCACAAATTGAGATATTGTTGGGGTCATCTTGTTGAAGATCTGTTTGTACAAAAAAGAATATCTAAAATATACAAATAATTGTTCAAATACAGGGTAATATAAGTATTATACTAAGTTGACCAAATTTGCTGATGTGTGAAATACAAACACCCCATTGGCTGGTAAACATGGAGTATGGTTGCACCAGCAAAACCAGCAACTTAGACAGGACCTTGATATTAGGGGTATAGGGTATTTCAAGCATATGTATATAGGGGTATTTAATGGTGAATCTATGTAACAATAAAAAAAAGGTGAATCTTATTAAAAACCAAAACCCCATAAAATATTATCAAATGACCGAGAGAACTTCTTTGTCTTTGTATATGTGGTCTTCGTCTTCCTTTATACATATGATGGCATGCAGATGGTTAGTGGAGGGAGCTATCGAGAGTGATCAAAGATGGGGCCAGAAGTTTCGGTGCAGCCGTGTAGGATAAGGAGGGGAATGATTAGAATTTAGAAGTAAAGAGCTTCTCTATTAAAGAATGAATTATGTTTCATCATATATCATTAAAATAGAATTCATTTTTTTTAAATGCATGTATGTAAAATAAATAAAAAGTAATTAAATAAAAAATAAAGATAAATATATATTGCATCAAATACTATGTATAAAACATATAGTTAAACAATAATATTCTTAGAAATTAGAGGTAAAAATAAAGCAAAGTTAGATTTGGTCTAAATAAGTAGAAACCTATTGTTGGTTACTTCTTATAAATTTTTATTCAATATTATCTATTTATGTAAATATAAAAGTTTAACTTTAACTTCATAACTTACTTAAAAGATTATATTATTATAATACATCCGTATAAATTAAAAAATTTAACTTATAAAATTTAAATATATATATATATATATATATATATATATATATATATACTTTTTAATAAGTTTATAATATTCTATATGAAATAAAATTATTAAATAATATGTAATTATGAAATTATATAAATATTATAAATAAATTATATGAAACTAAATGATATTAATTTATAAATATTTCAAAGGGAATTAATAAATTATATGAAAATATGAATTAATATTCAAATGTTGTCCAAAACTGTTAGAGATATATACGTCATGAGGTTCTTGCATTTGTAAGTTGTAAGACCATCTCTAACAATGGTTCTTATCAGGGTTCTTATTTGCAAGAACCAGTTCTTATAAGAACTTGGATTGGAGAGAAGTGATGTGGATGCCATGTTGTAGAACCGTTCTTCTATAAGAACCGTTCTTGCCAATAATTTTTTTTTGGCACAACAGAATAAAATTTAAGAATAAAAAAATAAAAAATATTTTAAGTAAGCTAAGAACTCAAATTATGGTTCTTACATTGGAGTGAAAATATATGAAAGTTCTTACATCTTATGTAGCATTAATGGGCCCACAAAATAGAAGTTAAGAACCAAAATGATGTTCTTCCATTGTAGATGCTCTAAAATGACTGTTTGCCATACATACACCGCAGTCCAGCAAAGAAGGGAAAGAGTTTCTCTCTCCAACTAGATCACGTTAGTCACGCAGCTTCGCGTTCTTCATTTCCTAAGTTCCCTCTTCCTTTCCTGATTCTCTGTTTCTTTTGCCGTGACTCATGAGCCACGTACACAATCCACATAATTACAAAAAGAGCTTAGCTTATAATTTACACGGACACAAATGATGGATTAGTACTCCACGCGTTCATGCACTTATTTGAAATCAAAATAGAGCTTTGTATCAGAAAAGGTGCCTCAATTGTGCGAACAGAAACAAAAAAAGGGAGATGAAAAAAAACTGGCCTAATGAATGGATGAAGCCCACATTTCTTACTTTGTTGTCACACATTTATCGTCACTAAGAAAACTTTATATAATATTAAAAAATAAAATCTGTGACAAATAGTATTAGTGAAGGCAGTACGTGTGACATATATAATATATAGAGAATAATCTTTAGAAGAACGGAACAAATTAAATTAGATGTTCCTTAAAGCTAATAGTTTTGATGACGGGGGCAAAGTGTTCACAAACAAATTAATTAAGTGGCGTTTTCTTTTTAACTATGAACAAAGGAATATGTAGTTATTAACATGTACACTGAAGACTAATATATAGGACCACTCAGATCTTATAAATTCTTATGAGAATTGAAGGCCATTACTCATTTTCTGTATATATAGGAATATATAGGAGACACATTACACAAATATATGGGTCAATATATATTTGACTAAACATAACTAGGGGCCGAGTGCACTTTGCATGCACTGATGCACACTCTATCTTTAGTTATGATGTGAGGGATAAAGGAAAGAGCATATAATGCTAATCTTTTCAGCATTTGTGGGGTCTGTGTTTTTTTTTTCCCGCAAAGAGTTAAAGTGAGGAATAAAGATGACAGCGAGCAAAAAAAAGCAATGCATACTGCTTTGCTTTGCTTTCCCTCTGTACAATGATACAGAATTGCAATGAGAGTTGATGCTCAGTGGCAAATAGCACGGATGAAAGGGCTCACTCTCCAACACTTCAAAAAAAAGCTTAAAATATATATCATCTTTTTTTGCTACACCAAAAAAAACCAAACCCTAAGCTTTAGATACCATATTTTTATGTCTCTATATTCAAATGTTGACAGTGTTTCATTCAATTCACTTTCAAACCACCACTTTTTCAGACATCACCAAATCACACCACACTGCCACTAATAATTACGAATAGCCTCATTAGCAACATAGAGAGAGAGAGAGAGAGTAGGGGTGTAGGCCTTGATAGTTGATAGTGCAGGGCTAACAAGAGGCCAAGTAGCAAAAGCTACAGCCAGCCACTGCGTGTTTTGTGTTATATTGCATTGATCAGTAGCTGAGACACAGTTCTCTGATAGACACACAGAGAGAAAGAGAGAGGGAAACACGCTGAGACAGTGGTGTTTGTATAAGTTCTGGACATCAAACTGAACATAAAACAAATCAAAGATATTGCATTAAATTCTCTCTCCCCTCTCAAATAACAACAGTTGAAAAAATCCATCACAGATCCCAAAGATACATTGAGATTTGAGAGAAACTGTAAAATTATCACCAATAACGCCTTACAATTAGTGAGGCCACATAGAGAGGAGAGAGTAGAACGACTCTCCCCATTCATGAACAAATTAATTGATTCCTGGCTAATTAACTTTAAAACAATTATGAACAATTTTAAAGTCACCCCGTTGAAGTACATCTGGTATAATTAAGAGTACTGTACTCTCTTTCATGTAGGACAGATCCTTAATTATTATCAATTACTTGTAAAAGTAGCATTAATGTGGATTCACATGAACAAAAGAAATGGAGGGTACAACCATCGATCTAGTATTAATTAAGAATTGAGAATTAAGAACTAAGAACTGAGAGTTGAGAACTGAGACAACTGAGTAACAAAATAACATCTAGCTGAAATTGATTACTATATGAACACATGAAAGTGGGGACTTTTATGACAAAACGTTATGATCTTAATTTTTCCATCTGTTACATATATGTTCCTTCGAACCAACATAAAGAACAAGAGACATAACTAACATATTACCTAATCAAAGTTGGCCTATTAATTTCTTACAACATTAAAAAAAAAGGGTCTACCTCTTAATTAGTCCTCTTTATCCTCTCTTCTTTTTCCCATTGAATAATTAGCTAGCTAGGGCAAAGCACTATATTGCTGCTGCACATCACCCCAAGCATGGACACCACTACCGCTCCAGTTGTTACCATTATCATGGCCATGTCCACCACCACTAGTGGTACTTGGTGTTGGAGTTGTCACTGAGCCATAGGAATTCCCAAAGAACCACTCGGTTGGTATATCACCACCACCACTTGGGCCTTCTTTTCTTGAACTTCCAATGGGGAAACTCTCTGGCTTTGAAATCTCAAGGTTCTGAAACAAAATGGGTTGCGGTTTCTGGGTCTGGTTCTCAAGGTTATTAACCTGTGAAACATTACCATCTTTCTGGTTTTCTCCACCAAACAGCATCGCCAACCTCTGCTGCTGCAGCTTCCAGTGCAAGTCCTGGTTTATAGAACTCAAAGACTCAATGGAAGAAGCAAGGTTGCTATGAACGTTCAATGAACTCATACCCTGTATGGCAGCATTTGCACCATTGATCCCAGTCCCAGTTGAAGAAGAAAATGGGTAATTATTCAATCCAAGGAAAGAACTTGGGGTACCAGAAGAATGATCAAGGTTGAAAGTTGAAGCACTTGTGACAGAACCTGAAGTGGCTGAAACATCTCCAAAAGAAGAGAACTGGTTGTTATACATGGCAGTGGTTGGAGGAGGGTGATGATGAAGGAATGGTAACCCACCACCAAGTTGAAACTCCACTGGAGGTGAAAGAGAATGAAGGAACTTGAGGCCACCAAGGTCTGAAGAGGAACCAGAGTCTTTGGAATCACATGAGAGTCTTGAAGACTTCACCTTCTTGTTCTTCCTGCACCCACCACCTATAGGAACGTTACGCAAAGCTCCACCTTTTGTCCAGTATCTTCTACACGTCTTGCAGAAGTGCCTTGGCTGCGTGAGGCTGTAGTTGTTGTAGTAGCAGAACTTGGTGTTGGGTGAGTCACATCGAGGGCACTTCAAGTTTTGTTCCTGTGGCCTTGAACTGGTGCCACTTTTCCGGGCACCAGAACCTTGGTTATTGTCGTGGTCTTTGGTTGTTGCTTGTTTTGAAGGTGTGTCATCAGGTGACATCATTGAGAGAGGGAGAGGGTGAGTGAGCAAATTAAGGAACTTTGTCTTTGTGGGGTATGAAAGGTAGGTTCAGTTTTTTATCAGTTTCCTTCTGCAGAGGCAAAGACACTCACAAATTGAATGGTTTCATGCATGGAGAGGAAGAGAAATGGAAAGGGTGGGTCTTGAATTGAAGAGGGTGATTGGGATATAGTAAAATGATGATATGTGAGGTTGTGTAACTGGCCCTTTTTTCAGATCTAATGGAATAAAGAAAAGCTGTGTAGTGTGCTATACATATGTTGTATGGAAGAGAGATGTAGAGATAGAAAACGGGGGCCACAGATGTCACTAGAAAAAAAGAGGCGGTATTATTTATACAAACTAGCTAGAGAGAGAGAGAGAGAGAGAGAGAGAAGGAACATAGATGATCCAAACTGTGTTGTGGCAGCATGATGATCCACTACTACAACAAAACTATTAGACAGATAATAACAAGTCCAATAATGCCGTTGATAATGATGGAAGATGTGTATTGGAGTTCGATGAATGACAATTATAATGATGTTTCATTATGTACTGTAATGTGCAAATACTAGCAAGTATAATTATTTTGTTTTCGGTCATTAGTATGCATATATATTTCCTTTCTCAGCTGGGACATGTTTAACAAACTTTTCCGTCATACATGCAGGCCCTTCCTCGTGGATTTTGACACTTGTGTTTGTATATAACTGGAATATTCTTAGCGACAAACATTAAGTGGACTCAAATTATAATGACTACTTTACTCTTGAAAATTATTGTTTTTGCATTGATTTTCGTGAATAGCACGTATAAATTTTAAAAAAAAAAGCACTTTCTTAGAGAGTACTCCAAATCCAATTGAGGACTCACAATCCAGTCAATCCTACTTCTATAGGAACAAGTTTGATGTACCTATTTCTGTTGTTCAATTGAGTATCCCATATTTCTTAAGGAAGTGTTTAACCCTTCATTTGTCCAAAGTGTCCTCTTTGAACATAGCATTAACTACCCCCCACCCTGCAATCCAATATTAATTGTTTATTTTCGTTACAGAAGGCAAACGATAAAAAAATAAAAAAAATAGGTGGCAACCAACTCCTAAATACGGGCCCATGCTGAACTCAAGAATGAAATGTTAGAGATTATAAATTTCATAATTAACAATGATATACACAGTTTTATATCATTGTTGATTAATGAATCCACGTTATTTTTTATACTCTATAGTCTATACAATTTAATTCTACCTCATATTACACGAAGAGATGTATTATAGAAGTAGAGTGTAAAAAAAATTATTAATTAATAATTAAAATGCATGGTACATGGCCTACAGGGCAATATAGCAATAGATCATATATATATATATATATATATATATAACAACAAATGGTAGGGGGCAATAGGAGTAGAGAGGATGCTGCTAGTAAGAGGGAGGGGGAAGAGCTGAATCAGTAAAAGGGAACACAGCAGCGGCAGTACAACAGCACTCTGTACCCTGTACACTGCCAACAGCTTGTCTATTTCTTTCTTTGAAACGTCCCTTTTGAACTAAAGATTAACTGCACATCACTTTACTTATTTTGAAGAACCCCCAAATAAAAAAACCTCACACGTGTGAAATCTTCCATATCCCTCTAATCTTGTTTATCTAGCTTCATTAACTTAAGTTATTGCAGTGAACTGGTGGTCAATTTTTTTTGGTAACTGAAAATTTAGGATGAAGGGACGATGCCTCAGTTAAAGGCATGAAAAACCTTCAGCTTATTACAAAGGGATTTATATTTATCTCGTGTCAAGGAATCTGGTGGGGATTCATATATGTAACATGTCGGATACGAGACTCTGTCATGTTCCACTAAAGCAACCCCTCGAGGTTACTTGTGGTCTATTTTGGATAGCAGGGCACTGCTCCATTTCAGTTATATGCATGTGCATATGGCCCCTACCACAACACTTTGCTTTGTCACTAAATCGAACGGCAGATCAGCAAAAATAGTACAAACCCTTGAAAAGTTTTGTTCAGCTACAAGTGGAAAGTTGATTTATTGAACTCATAGACCCAGGTCATATTTTATGGTTTTTTTTTAAGGTGGAAAATCATGCAAGTAAGTACCAATAGAATAGACTTCACAGACACGTCAATTTTTCTCCACAACTTCAAAGGAAAAAAAAAAGGGGGGGGGGGGGGGGGAGAGAGAGATAAAAGAAGAACTCATTTATCTCATTTGGATCAATGCAGTTCTGCTTGACGTTTGTTTCTATATTTGAGTCTGACAAATGGAAGGAAGTACAATTGTGAAAACCCTTATAACTGCAAAGATACCCAATCTATAACAAGACTTTAACGGTCGTGATCAACCATTTACCTGTTTGTCTTGTTGTAGCTTAGTTGATAGAATAGAATACCTTTCTGGGAACCAGGAGATCCACAGTGTAATGTGCAACAGAAAAAGAGATTTACATTGAGATTACAATGCTTCAGCTAAGCTGCCATATTGTGTTTCTGTATGAAACCACTTTTTCCAGGTAGAGATATATAATATATATGTATTTTCACTAAATATCTTAAGTATTAAAGAGAGTAGTTTATGACATAGTCTACTCGTCTCTAATAGATCAAGTATTGAGGAATTGTGCGAGTCATAAGATGATTAAATGGTTTGGGCGTGGAACAAAGGTATTGAGAGTTTTAAGATGAAGGTATGAATCACATTACTTATTAACATAACAAGCTGTCAAAGTAACACATTTGCCTATAAAAAAAATAGTAAGAATCGGAGAATTATCACTCATGTTTATTTAAATAAAAGTTAAATTTTTTCACTCGGTAAAGATGAGTTTTACATGAAAAAAAATTGCTTAATTTAAGCTTCGAGTCTCATTTCTAATAACAGAATGCATAGTTTTATGTTTTGAAAATTGACTAGGCAAATGCATAAACAGCAAGACTCTTGTACTGTACTGTAATAAGTATATATGAAGTTGGCACAACTAGCTAGCGAGCAAGTTAATTAGACATGGAACCACCGACCGAGGCTTGTGTTTTATGGTTGTGTAGAAACCAGCAGCTATTACTACTTCTACATATATACGCTGAAAATTACAGCCAGGTCCAGCCTAGAGAGAGAGGGGGGGAACACGTGAGAGGGGGTGGCCGGATTCCCGTGAGATAAGACCAAACCGAAAACCATACCCATACGTTACATAAGAACAACGTTACATCTCACGAGCTATGATCCTCTCTTATCTCACTCTAACTACTTTTATCATCAACTTCTTCAACATTCATAATTTTCAGTTAATTGAATAAGTTATAAGCTGGGAAGCACAAGACTGGACTGGATAAATCAAACAAATAATAAGTCTAGAGGTAATTGGAAGAAGTGAGATTGTTTTATTTTGAGTTCTATTATTCGTACAATATATTTTAATATCTATATTGGATTTTAATATTTTATATAATATATGTTCATTTACATTTTTTTTCTTATCTCATATATTACAAATAAAAAAAAAATACGGTGTGAATGAAAATGGTGTAAAAATTAACTTTTCCTTTTATATTGAAGGCACCACATGCCACAAACCTGAATTTAGTAATCAAATAAGTGACTTTTTTTAGTTAAGGCACTATGCCACTATATATTACAAGTTGAACCATTTTTTTCCCGTATATGGTTATTCAAGAAATCTTTGAGACTCAAATTTTAACGGGCAAGTATATTCAAGACTTGATTATAATTTTGTTCCCTATAGTTTTACAATGGAGAGATTTTGGTCCATATAGTTTCAATTGCTGAAGGCCCTATTTACGAGTTTAGAGATGAAGGAAAGGGAGGGGATCAAAAGGGAAGGAAGGGGGAGGGAGGGGAGGAGAAGGAGATTACATCTCTCTCCTTGTTTGGAAGTGAAATGAAAAATGTGGGTTGAAGAGGAGAATGGGTGATTAATTAAAATACCCCAAAAATCTTTCCCTCCAATTAATAGAACTCAGAAACAAGAGTGAGAGAAAATTAACCTCTTCTTTCCTTCCATTCCCCTCCAAAAAACAACTCACAAACATAGCCTAAATCAAGTCTTTCTATTTTCAAAATCGAATAAATTTAGTTTTCTCATCAACCTATCATCAAATACTCAATTCGGGTTGTTGACCTGATTAACATTGTGACGTGACATTAGTATAAGGTTTTTTTTTTTTTTTGTGTGTGTGGATACATTAGTATATGATTAATTTTGTTTGATTTGTTAAAACTCGCTGTTGGATTAAAAATTATATCATGGACATTACGCTCATAAATTTTTTCTCTATCTCTCAGTTTTTTTCCCGTTTGGCAGCATGTGATTAACTAGGAAATATCTCGAGAAATTGACGGTACATGTGCCTTTCTACCCAATACATATTCCACCCCTAAGCAAATTCTTTGGGCTTCATTTAATTTTTTAGCTAGCTAACAAGTTTTTATATAATTTTTTGGACTTCAAATAAAGTCCAACAGTCATATAAAAAAGATGCACAAAAACATAGTTGTTTTTTTTTTTTTATCAAAGAATGAACAAATTTTGCTTTCAATTTCACATCCAAAACCACCTTAAAATTATATATTTGTGTTTGGGTTGTTATTGGATTCAACCCCAATGACACTGGATTGATGTTGAAAAATCATGACATTGATTTTATTTGTGTGCCAAGGAAAACAAACATGCCCAATTGAGAGATTGAGACCACTAAATCAGAGTTTTAATCTTGAAGATTAGTATGTAACCCTCATTTCAATTTAATCAGAAGTGGTACTGAATAGTGATACTATTCTTTCTTTTTAATATATTTTTTGTGCATCTCATACGAAATCCACACTAAATGGATCAATATTTTTTACTTAATAGATCCTACATACATTAAAAAAAAAGGTATTTGCTGATATTATATCAAATCCAATAAATACTATAGGAATAACAAGTAGCTTGGGGTTCGTCTGTTTCATTTATGATGGTTTAGCTTCGAATTGGTAAATATTGGAATTTAACGTTAGCAGTATGGGAGATATTGGTGAAAAGAAAAGGGAAGAGAACGGAAGCAGAGAAGCAGACAGGGTCGCAGGCCTGGGGGAATAGACGTGATTTTGAGGTATACAATGAACAAGCAATGAAAGCATGGTACTGAAACATGCTTGGACAGAATTCAGAAGCCCCACTTCTATTTACTTACAATAAATAAATGCATAAAGGAAAAGAGAACTAAGTGTGTGTTTGGAAAAGATAAGAGTGGTTTTGAATGGAATTAATTTTGTAAAATTGATTTGGTTATAATTGAGTCCGAAGTGAAGTGATTTATGTTTGGATGTTTTTATTTTGAAAGCAAGTTTGATGTAAAACTTAGTGTAAATTTTTCAATTCAATGCAAAAGCTACTTTTTATAGCTTCTAGTTAGAATCACTTCTAAAGGTATAGAATCAATTTTACCTGACAGTAACAAAACACATCATTTTTACTAAAATCACGTTTGATAGAAGTAGAATCAATTCTGGAGGTTTCCAATGTGAAACTAAACACACGCTAAATAATAAAGATTAGGTTAAACGGTATTTTTTACCCTTATCTATATTTTAAGTTCTAATTTGGTTTTTTTTCTTTCTAAAATGTTCCCTTATTTTGTAAAGTTATACCAATGTGATCTTTTTTTTATTTTTTATTTAGAAATAGTCCCTTATTTCGTAAAATTTAAACCCCTGTGGTCCCTTTTTTTTAATTTCGAAATGATCCATCTTTTAATTTTTTTTGTTTTGAAATGATCCCTTATTTTATAAATGTTATACTAATGTGGTCCTCCCCATATCACAATTTAAATAGAAAAAACCACATTGAAACCTAAAAAAAAAAATAATGGACTATTTCAGAACAAAAAATAAAAGAGGAATCAAATTGAAACCTAAAATAAAGATAAGAGATCAAACATATAATTTAGCCTAAAGATTATTACCATTGAGTGGATACTTTATTTATGGTTTAAATATGTTTTATAGCATATTTAGGAGATATAGATAAATTTATTTCACCTATTTTTTTTCTTCTAAAAATTTGTTTCATATATAGTTTGCCATTTCAACTTAAATTTTAGAAAGAATTTTTTTCGTAGAAATGAATGGTTTTAAGAAAAGCTAAAAATTCAAAATTTATTTGAAAAAGTTTTTAATTATTTTGAAATCAATCACATTTTATATTTTATCCATGTATATTTAACTATCAAAACAAATAATATTATATTATTAATTTATTCACACAATTTCATACTTTTTTAATTTTCTATATAAAAGTGATTTTTTATACCATATAAATGAAATAGATTATTTTAAAATCGCTTTTAAAATCACTAAGACCGTGTGTAAGTAATTTCATTTGCCACATGTACACCAATGGCATGTTTGCTTTGTTTCCAGTTTTCTGTTTTCAGAAATAATTACAAAATCGTCACATTGTTTTCATTATGTTTTCTGTTTCCAGAAATTTGTACAGGAAATACTGAAAATAACTTTTTCCCTTCTGTTTTCACTGTTTTCTGTACAAATCTTTGGAAAAAAGAAATAGAATAAAAAAATATATGATGATTTTGTAATTATTTTTAAAAAATAAAATAAAAAATTGAAAACCGAAAACAAAACAAACACCCCGAAATTACTAAAACAAAATTTTCACAGACATCGGAAGACCTGAACATAAAAGGAGCAAACCAAAACATAAAAGAGTCATGATACCATGACACATTTTTCTTACATCATACGGTTTTACACCGTATAGTGCCGCACTGTGCGGCACTGTAGCTAAATTATTATTATTATTTTTTATAAAAAAAAATTATTTATAAAAAAACCCATTAACCAGAGATGAACTGAATTCATCAGATATTTGTACATGATTCACCACTTAACGAAAAATTTTATTTCTCAAAAAAACTCATTCACCAGATATTTGTACATGATTTACCAGATATTTGCACATACTTAACAAAAAAAATTATTTCTCAAAAATAAATATCCATTCACCAGATAATGAACTGAATTCACCAGATATTTGTATACGATTCACCACTTAATGAAAAATTTTATTTCTCAAAAAAACCCATTCACCAGATAATGAATTGAATTCACCAGATAATGAATTGAATTCACCAGATATTTGTACATGATTTACCAGATATTTGCACATACTTAACAAAAAAATTTATTTCTCAAAAAAATCTATTCACCAGATAATGAACTGACTTCACCAGATATTTGTACATGATTCACCACTTAAAGAAAAATTTTATTTCTCAAAAAACTCATTCACCAGATAATAAACTGAATTCACCAGATATTTGTACATGATTCACCAGATATTTGCACATACTTAACCAACAAATTTATTTCTCAAAAAAACCCATTAACCAGATATATAATAAATTGAATTAATCAGATATTTGTACATGATTCACCAGATATTTACACATACTTAACCAAAAAATTTATTTATCAAAAAATAACATTTAAAAAAAAACCAAAACTTAAATAAATAAATAAAAAAAATGCTACAGTACCGTATTGTATGACCCTATACAATGTAAGGTGTAAGCATTTGTGTCAAGATAGTATTTCTGAACATAAAAATGGTATATCTTTTGTGGAAATATTTATTTAATAACGACAAAATCCAGAAGCATACTTTCCCTATGCCAACAAGTATCAAGTATCGTCAAATGAACAATCGCTTTCACTTCTGATTTAAAACATGGTGATGGCGTTGACTGAATCTGAATGTCATCAAAATAAAATAATGATGTAAAATATCATAGTATATAAAAAAAAAGGTTAATTAATACCTAAGTTTTGTCCCATTATATTTCTCTTCAGCTACGTACTGTGCCTGGTTGGTAGATGGTAGTGCATCAGCAATCTGCAGCAATCTACACTGTCAAGTGGTGATCGATAGATACTGCTGTCTGCTGCTGATGAAGCTGAATATGAAGCCGTCTTTGATTGTAAAAAATATAAAATAAAATCAGTTTCCAAGAGTACGGTGAAAACTGACGAGCGTGCTGGATCTGCTGCTATGCCCCTATTGGCTATTGCTGTATAGTCCCCCACCCCCGTTACCAACTATCACCTTCATGCTTGCTGCATTTCCTCTGGCCCTCCCCTGCTCACCTTGTCCATATTCATTATTCAGTTAGCTTACAGTTTATTTACTTATTAGTTAAATTTGAAATTTAGAAAAAATTATGCTAATTTGAGTAATTTCTTCTGTGTTTCACTAGTTATATTTAGAATCTCTTATTTTTTAGAAATTACTCATTTGAGTTTATATTATAGATAAAATAGGTTGATTGACGTTTTATATATATATATATATATATATATAATTTTTTTATTTTTTATATTGGTCCTATATGTTTATTTTATTTATATTTTAGTTCTATATATACATTATGTTTTGTCACAATGTTAGTCATCAAACTGATGCCGCCAAGCCTCTTGGCTCAGTGGTTGTAAGGCATGTCCTGGGACACTCCAGGGGTCGACTCGGTTTGCTATCGGGTTCGATTCCGCCCGTGAACAATGATTAGTCCTTCGTTGACAGCGTTTAAAACAAAACAAAAAAAATGATGCCTTCAAAAAGGGGTTCACGAAAAGTATTAATATGTAAGATAACATATAATATAAATGACCTAAATGAAAAAAAAAAAATTTTATGTGCCCTTTCATTATTCCTCATTTTGGCTCTATATGTTATATTTTGTATTTCATGTTAATCATAAAGCTGATGTTATCATATATGGATTGACAGAAAGGATTAAAGTGTCATCCGAGCATAACGTATATGACCTATTTGAAAAAAAAAAAACTAACTTATAGGACCAATATGGAGAAAAAAACACAGGACAAATCAACCTATTTTGCCTATATTATAACTTAGAAGAGATGCAAATATAATAACAACATAATTCAAGGGAGACAAGTGTAATGACAATATAATTCTCAATATTAATAATTCATATCGACTTAGTTTGAACAACGAAAAGATTCTTCAATATATATATATATATATATATATATATATATATATATATTTGACAAAATTCTCAATATTAATAATTCATATTGATTCCTCAATATAATGGTTTTTCATTTGTTGTAGGTGTTTTTAATAACTATAAGCTTGACCATCTAAAATGGTTTCTAAAATTTCTAGGACAAAATTAAGATGATATTTATGGGATATAACTTAAATCATATGTACCATTTAGGTATTTTATGGCCCGAAGTCAGATTGTCACATGTATCCTTATTATCAGCTTGCAACCAGGCATTTTGCTAATGTAAAAAGGCTCCCAAAGTGCCCATCATATGTTCCCAAATGAAACAGAATTATACTTGATGTTTTGTATTCAATATGTCACAAGGGGTATCATATTGAAATTATAGACAAGGGAGATACAAAATATCTCTATATTGCTTTAAGTTTTCGAATCAGAGGTTCGTATTGGAGAAATTTTTAAGTTTCTCATCAGGATTATATTATACAAAGTAAAGAATTATTTAATTAAATCGTATGAACTGTATGTGCTCAGTCGTAAATTTCTATACTTTGGCATAATCATAATGGTCATCCTCGTACAACAATGATGCATCATACAATTGAAAATAAACATGGACAGCCATTAAATGGTGTCATAAAACTACTTTTCCCGTTGATTATAACTTTTATATTTCTTGTGCTTAAGATAAATTAATTGTCGGACCTTCTCCATCTAAATTACTTTTGGAATCTATCGCTTCACTAAAAAGAATACAAGCCGAATTTACTTCGAAAGCTTTTATGGCTATTACATGTCAATAGAAATTAGTGTTGGATATTCTATTATACATCTTCGAGTAAAGATCCAAAGTGTTCCATCAAATTTTTCGAATAGCCCAATTTGGTTTCTTAAAAAAAAAAGGGGACAATTTGATCCTCACGGGGGATAATTTAGTCCCCCAAATTTTAAAAACAGGGGACAATTCGGTCCCTCCTTAAGGACCAGATTGTCCCCCGTTTTAAAATTTCGGGGACCAAATTATCATTTGTTTTTTTTAGGGACTAAACTGGCCTACCCGAAAAATTTGAGGGACTACTCTAGGCCTTTACTCTACATCTTCATACTCAAAAAAGGTTTAGTTGAATTTTTCATTAAAACATTGACAATTTATTGCTAGTAGGGGTGTTCATCAACTGATCCAATCCAATGCCAACCGCACTAATCGAACTGAAAAATCGACAACCGAAATAACCGAAAACCCCAAAAAACCCCAAACCCAAAAAAACCGAAAATTTTCATTGGATTGGATTGGATTTCGGATCCTATATGTAAAACCGATCCAATCCAAACCGAACCGAAATTATTTAGTTCAATGAAAATAATTTGATCTTTATATTATAAAAGTAATTATTAGTCTTTATATTTTTATATGTTATCATCTAGTCCTTATGTTACATGAGTTTAATTGGTATATAAATGTAAGGTATGTGTAAAAACTTTTACAATGTTAACCAATTATAAATAATGTTATGAGTGATTTTTAATATATTTAGGACAAGAATTAAAAATTAATAATGATTTAACAATTTATGATTAGTTGATAGTGTAAAATATCTTTACATATGAGAGTGCATATCAATTAAATTCATGAATATCCCGTTAAAAAGCTTGTTAGAAATTGTCAATGTAATATTTTAAAATTAATTTTTATTCTAAATAAGTAACAAATGCATATGACTTTTTAAATACTCAATTAAATCCAAATCAAACCTAAAGATTGGATGTTCT
Source organism: Echinosophora koreensis (assembly GCA_035048595.1). NCBI lineage: Eukaryota > Viridiplantae > Streptophyta > Magnoliopsida > Fabales > Fabaceae > Echinosophora > Echinosophora koreensis. The sequence goes on from JAPCYP010000003.1 coordinate 2,361,347, forward strand.
TTGATGTGATATAACTACGTAAATATGTATTGATAAAAACCGAATTATCTAATCCAATCCAAATCGCATTTGATCGGATTGGATTGGATCGGATTTTTTGAAGAAAGCAAACTGATCCAATCCAAACCGCACGTTATTTTTATCATTAGATTGGATGACTTTTTGGCTCAAAACTGAACAAATCCAATCCACGAACACCCTTGCTGGACTTATGTTTCTAAGGATAAAAGCTTACTGCATCGGCTTTCGGGACATGTGTACAGTGTACATGTTGCTTGTTCTTTTGGAATCTATGTTGATTTTTACTCTCCATAAATAATTAGATATATATAATCTTTAATTATAATATTTTTAAACATGTCTCTATAACATTGTTAAATAATAATGTAATAACGGTAACTAAATTCATTCAATAATGACCAAAAGCATTACAATACCTAAAACAGTACTATTAAGAAGAAAAAAAACTCAAAATTCAGAAGAAAAAAATAAAGCACGCTAATAATGAACGTAACGCCCAAATTATACAACTAAAATTTAAATTACAAAGTTATATATATATATATATATATATATATATGGTTCTCTAATTGGACGTGCGGTTTATTGTGTTTGCCACGTCAATGACAAAGCGGTACTTAACATCATTGTTTTTAAGTCTCTCAAAGGCAGTGTTAATGTAATCAATTGGAATGACCTCCACATCTGCCGTGATATTGTGCGTTGCTGCAAAATCCATCATCTCTTGAGTCTCTTCCATTCCCCCTGCTGCACTACCAGCTATCATCTTCCTCCCTGTTATGTCAAAACGCATATTTTCATTGTTACGATCATGTTTCCTAAACTAATCAATTAAAGAGGGGTCTATTGAGGTGTCCAAGACTATATATAATTAGAGGGAGACTTACCCAAAAGCAAAGGCATAGCTAATACTTCTAGAGGCAAGGGTGGTGCACCCACCAAAATCAATTTCCCACTTGTTTTCAATAAACCAATAAGTGATTGGATCGAGTGATTAGCTGAAACTGTGTCAATAATGCCATCCATTGTGCCCATGGCATCCTAATCACCAACAGAGAAATTGACTAGTCAGCTGTGTCGTTCATATTAAAAGAAATTGATTTTGTAGGTAAGCACAACTTATTATTACATCATCTCTTGAACACTTTATTCAATTTATAGTAGACATGTATAATATATATATTTTTTTTCAAAAATTGGTACTCCCTGTATAATGTTTAACATGAACCCGCAATTTTATACATGTTTAATTAATATTAAAAAGAATATCTATGATAAGTAGTTTGGTAAAAAAAAGGTTGAAGTGGTTGATTTGGTTATGGGATACAGTTTACCTATCCCATTGTGATGTATCACATCCATGACCAGCCCAACCTCTATTGAGGCCTAAAACAAACTTTGAGACAAAGCCACCTCTATTGAGGCCTAAAACAAACTTTGAGACAAAGCCTTTTTAAAGTTAACAAAGCAAAAGTCGTGTGTTTTTTTAACTAAGAACTCAACTCACGCAAAGACGGCGTCAGCACACGGCAGTGAGAGGTCGTTTGCAGTGTCGTGGCTCGTGGGGATGTAGGTGGTCACACAGTCATTAAGCCACAAACAGGCCGCAAAGAGAGAGAGACAAAGAGAAATTACAAAGGAGAAGAAACGACAAATCAAATGAAGTAGGATAGAGGAGAGATAAATAGGCTTTTTGAGAGAAAAAATTGAGTTAATAATATTAGCTATTTTTTTTTTCCAGTTAATAGGTGGGTACAAAAAAAAAAAACTAAAAAAGGGTCTTTGGCCAGCCATGACCACATTATGATCTTATCAATAATATCATGTCAAATATTCTATTTTTTTTTTAATATTACATAAAATTTTAATTTATATATTGGTGGAAACAATGTGTGGTATACAAAAATGGAACATATGATCTCTATCGTACCTGCAGCTGTTGTTGGTCTTGACTGACCAAGAATGCATCGGCACCAAGCCTTTCCAATGCTTCCTTCTTCTTGGTGGGAGAAGTACTTATCACAGTGACCTTCATACCAAAAGCCTTAGCAAACTTGACAGCCACATGACCTAGGCCTCCCAGGCCTACCACGCCCAAGTGTAGTCCAGGCCCAGCAAGTCCAAAATACTTCATTGGGCTGTATACTGTTATTCCAGCACATAGCAACGGGGCTGCACCATCTAGTGGCAAAGATCTTGGGATCAGCACCGCAAAGTGCTGCTCAACAACTAGCTTATCGGAGTATCCACCTTGCGTTATTGATCCATCATGGTAGCGTGCACTGTAGGTTAAAATCATCTTCGGGCAATATACATAGAAACCCTTGGTGCAGTCAGAACATGTGCCACACGAACCCACAACGCCACCCATGCCAGCTATGTCACCAACACTGAATTTTGTAACACTGCGACCCACCTTTATCACTTTGCCCACAATCTCATGCCTATGCGTGTTCGGAAATCAACAGGAAAAGAAAATTTATCAGACGTGGTTCAAACTTAAAAATAACATGAAAATATGTAGTCCATACAGAAAAACAATTGATCCAATTCCTACGAATAAGCGCTCTTTGAGCTGTGAGGTATACCCTGACCCTGGTGTCAATTGATATTTTTTTTTATAGGTAAATGTTAGAGTGTTAGTATTTTTTATGTTGGGGGTTGAACTCATGACCTCATCCTTATCACTCAAAACCCTTATCTCCCTCCCCAAACCATCAAACCACCTTATCATCACGGTTTTGATAATCTCTTAAATCATATCACAATTTTAATTGCGATCGTATTTTTTCGTCATTGTCTGTAATAATAGTAAATGTAATAGTAAATGTAATGCGACCAAAACCACAATCGCAATAAAAAATTGTCAAAAAGTCAGTGCCATAAATATTTTAAAAAAGTAGAAGAAATAAAATAATACCCAGGAACCATTGGATAGATGGACATTCCGAGCTCGTTCTTCACCATGTGTAGGTCCGAATGGCAAACCCCACAATAGAGTATGTCGATGGTGATATCATTATCACCATTTTCCCTGTTTATTCAAGAATATATTAAAAAAAAAAAAAAACAGTGGTCGTGAGTCGATTTTTATTTCGAAGCCCACACACACAAAAGGGGATATGAGCTTGCAATTCCAAGAATATATATATATATACCTTCTGGTAAAATTGAATGGGGAGAGAATTCCTGAGGTGTCTCTAGCTGCCCACCCATACGCAGCAACTTTTTGGTTTTCTTCTCCTACTAAGACGTGCGACATGTTATAATTTTATTTTATAGAGAAGTAGGATTGATGGAATGAAAATAGTATTTTTATGAAGGAACTGAATGTTAATATGTGGTGAAGAACCAATTGAGGAGTTGAGCTCTTGAGGATATATATAATGCATGGACATTATGTAACACATGGCTAATGCATGATGGGGCTATCATAAAGCATGATACATGGAATTGCTAACGTATGCAGTGGAGTCACCTAGTTACCAAAGTGGACTAGCTACCGCTGGCTGCGAATTTTCATTCCTAACAGTTTCAACATCTAATTATTCGATCATTGAAAGGTATAAAAGATTTTGCTGATGCATGAACTGGTGAAGCTTTTTTATTTTTCTAATTCTTAAACTAATATTTAATTAAGCATGAAGATGACGTCCCCGATACGAGAATGAGGATCATGTTAAAAGTTACTTACTCTGACAAAAATATTAAAAGTGATACGGTTTTTTTTTTTTGGTTGATGAACATTGATCAAAGTGATACGTCTTCATTACCTAATAAACTTGTTGGTCAATTTAAAAGTAATACAGAAATGATATTTTACATCATGTTACATTTTTCTATCACATTTGAGTGTGTTTGGGAACTTGTAAAAAAAAGATTATGTTGATAATTGATTTTTGTATAATTGATTATTGTGATAATCGATTATAATCATAGCCTATTTTTGTTTGGGTCTATTTGCTAAAAAACGATTTTAACATGATTAATTTTTTTTGGGTGGTACAAAAAAAAAAATTACTTTTATATAATAAATTACCAAAATGATATAAAGTTATTTGTATAATTTAATAATATTTGTTTAAAAGTTAGTTTTGTGGGGTAAACGGGGAATAGAGTTTTGAGAATGAAAAATAATCAAATCACAACAATCTTAAGCTAAAACAAAATAGATGGCATAAAATAATCAAATCACAACAATCTTAAGCTAAAACAAAATAGATGGCATAAAACAGCTATTTTTCTCCCCCAAAAAATTGTTTTTTTAATAAATTTAAGTAAGATGTCAAACATGTTAGATTATTTTGAAAAACAACTTTTTGGAGATAAAACAGCTGAAATAGAAAAAATCTAGCTTTCACAAACATGCTCTAAATAATAGAAAATATAAGTTTCATTTCAAGTTGTTTATTTTTTTAATATTATAATACCGTTTTTTCTTATTTTATTTTTAAATCTTCCTCAGTTTTCTTTAGTCTAAGTTCTTCAACTTATTGGAACTGTATAAAAGGATAAGTTGTAGATAATACAATGGTTGAAGATAATTTGTTACATGCTGCTGCTACCACCACCACCACCACCACCACCACCACCACCACCACCACCACCACCACCACCACCCACCACCACGACGACCACTACCACTACTACCACTACCACTACGACGACTAGTAGTCTACCACTACTACCACTATCACTACTACTGCTACTACTGCTGCTGCTACTACTACTGCTGCTACTGTTGCTGCTACTGTTGCTGCTGCGACCACCACTACCACTACCATCACCACCACCACCACCACTACCACCACTACCACTACTACCACTACTAACTACTAACTACTACTACCATTGCTGCTGCTGCTGCTGCTCCTACTACTACTGTTGTTATTTTTCTTCTCTCTTGAAACTCTATTTGATTTATTTCTCCTCTTCTCGCTGTGTAAGTTAACCAATTTTTAGAAAATTAATTTTTCTATCAAATAAAATTTTTCTTCTCTTTTGAAAATCTATTTGGTTTGTTTCTCTTTATTTTTCGTGTAAGTGAATTTTTTTTTAGAAAATATATTTACTTATCATGTTATTAGTCTTTTTCTCTTGAAAATCATTTTTATTTATTATCATCCTTTCACTGTATAAGTTAACCATTTTTATAAAATATATTTATCTATCATATTATTATTTTTATTATTCTTTAAAAATATATTTGATTTTTTTCCTCTTTGCCAAATGCAAGTTAACCTTTTTTAGAAAATATATTTATCTATTATTATTTTTTCTCTCTTGAAAATCTATTGATTTATTTCTCATATTTTCCGTGTATGTTAATCAAATTTAGAAAATATATTTATCTATCAAATTATTTATTCTTATCTTTTGAATATGTATTTGATTTGTTTCTCTACTTTTCAGTGCAAGTCAACCTTTTTTTCGAAAAATATATTTACTTATCATGTTATTAATTTTTTTCTCTTGAAAATCATTTTGATTTATTTATCATTCTTTCCCCGTATAAGTTAACCATTTTTAGAAAATAGATTTATCTATCATATTATTATTTTTCTTATTTTTGTAAAAATCTATTTGATTTTTTTCCTCTTTTTCCAAACAAGTTAACCATTTTTAGATTATTGAGGAATGATGTAGTGACTCTTGTATAGACTTTTCTTTCAAAGGGATTTTTATTTGTATACATTATTATAAATAAATTATAGGACATAGACATAGACATAGACATAGACATTATAGATAAAATAGATTATTGTAACACACCGATTTTTTCGCTTTCTAAGATCGGTATAAATATAAATAAACGTTTATATTTTTATCTGAAACTTAGAAAATGATTTTGGGAAAACCAAAGTCATATTCATATCATAGTTATTTTTACAAGTATACGGTTTTAAATTTTCGGTTGAAAATTCAGACGGAATCCGGTCTGCATTTTCACAGACAGTAAGATTTTACTGATCAGAAAACCTAATTTTGACTCGAGAACAAAATAAATAAATTTTATATCTCATTTACAACGATATAGGTTATTTGAAAATTTTCAAAATAAATAAGTTATTGCGGGCGTAAAACCCTAAATCGGGTAATCGACAAGGTCGAGAACGGATGTGCAGAGACAAAATTCGACACCGGATGGATGAAGACGATGACTCATAGGGGGTGACTCACCAATGTCATGATTACCTTTAAACAAAATATCTAGATATTTCTTCAAAATAGTGTAAAGACTATTTTACCCTTGGACTGTTTTACCCTTGAACTTTCATTGAAATGACAAGTTTGCCCCACAATTTGTGGACACAAATCAGCCACCTCTCCTTCAACCTCAACCACATAATTTTCATGGATTACTTTAGGCAAAATTACCATTTTGTCCTTAAGGTTGTTTTATATCACGAAAATGCCATTTTGTAAGATTATTCTTGTACCCTTAAATTTTTATGACTTGGACCCAAATACCCCCAAAAGCCATGGTCCAAGCACCATTTGAGAGCCCATTTCACTTCTATTTAAGGCAATGTTCATCATCTTCCTCAAGCTTTCTCCATTTTCTCTTAAAAAGCTTAAGTTTCCATAGCCTTGTTTTGTGAAGCAACTAGTAGATTCCTTGCTCATTTTTCAATTCCAAGAGGTATACCATGCTTCTCTCACTCAATCATCATCATGTTCTTCATTTAGTTTTATGTTTTAAAGCCTTGATCATTTTTTTCAATTCCTAGATCTAGAACTTTGAAAATTCATAGTATATCATAGAAAAATCCAATGAGCATGAAACCAATTTCTATGATCTTAGTATCCTCTCTATATTCAAGATCCAAGAGGATGCATTAAACTAAAATTTCGTGCCTATTGTTCTTGTTGAGGCTGAATCCTAACTCAAGTGGGGGGGAGGAACTTTGTTCATTTTTTTGACATGTCTTGCTTGATTCAATCCTTATAACTCATATAGGTATTGAATCCATGCTTGTTTAATCAAAATAAAATCTCTAAGCTATATATTTACTCATGGCCGAAATTAGTGTTCTTGAAGGATTGGAGTATTTTATTTCAATCTTTGTGTTTTGATCCTTAATTATATATTCCAAGTACTTAAAATCTCTAATCCATTTTTAGAAGATCAAATCATACTTTAAACCAAAATTCTATATATGGCCGAAAATCTTAACTTTGTGGTTAAGATGGTTAGATTCAATTTTTGTTAAGTAATCTTTGATTATGTCTTAATCTTGCTTAAGGATCATTGATCCAAGAGTTGGTAAAATTTTAACATCTTTAGCCTAATTAAAATGAGTAGGCCGAAACCTAGCTCTATGTGGAGTTAGAGGATTTTGTTTTAACTTTTACAATATAATCATTGATTATGTGTCTCCAATGCTTAAGGATCCTTAATCCAAAAGCTTATAAAATTTTTATCATGTCTAGCCAACTTAAAAACCTTAGGGCCGAACCCATCATATAGGAGCATAGGTGTTTTTAATTGTTTGTTTGTTAATTTGTTGTTGTGATTTGTTGAAGGATAAATTGTTGTGTGAATCGTGTACACGTTTTGTGGAAACCGGACGCTTGACGGAACGTTAGTTGGCAAGAAAAATCTTCTAGAGGTAAGGGGAGTACCTGAGGGATTTTTTCGATAGCTGTATGTAAATTGTTTGTGGTCTGTATATATTATTTGGTGTATGTATTGTTTTACGTAATTAGATTTTTCTGTTTCAAAATTATCTGCTTTTAATTATTTAATTATCTGCATTTAATTGTGATTATATGTTGTTGTATGCCATTAATTGCTATTGCTTTATTATTGGTATGAAATGATTTTTGATGTTGATTGTGGATTGGAAAGCCTGACAGTGGTCAGTGCTCAATTAATTACGAGGTTAAAAGCATTAATAAGCTTTTCATAAACTAATGAGTTTAATTTAGTGGAAATAGTAAGATAATATTAATTATTTGGTGAAAAATGGATAATAGTGAAAAAATGATGTTATTTTAATGATTTAATGATGTAAGAGTGTTTTATGAGTCATAGTGAGGACGTAACCGTGAAAATATTTTTGCACTGCTAGTTTATACGTAAGAAATTTCTAAATATTAGAAAATGTTATTTTAAGAAAATAAGTTTCAAAAATAATTTTATTATGGTGTTGGAAAAATTATTTTACTAGAAAAGTCATAATTGGACTTAAAACGTTTTTAAAACGTCAAACGTCGGACAATTCCGACAATAATTACAAAAGGATTATTTAAAATGGTAATATTAGTTAAAACAGAGAATTTGTCTCAAAGCAATTTTTCAAATTCAAAATCTTGATTTTTGAAAGAAAATGAATTTTAAGTGATTTTGATGATTTTGTAAAACGAATTTCCAACGTAAAAGGATTTTCGGTAAAGTGGATTTAACAACAGGTTATTTCCGACAACTTGGATAAGTTGAGGAAACTTTGTTTTTCGATTTGTGTTTCACAGAGCGAAAATGTTGTTTAAAGTTGAAAAACGAACCTATGTACCGAGATGTCGGTGTCCAGTGTTCTAAGATATGGGCTCGGGGTCTGAAAGGTGAAGTTATGGACTAGATATCCTATAAAAATCTATATTGATTTTTGTGCATCAAAATATACGAATCTAAATCTGGTGAACGGGTCTAGATTTCGTGATTTGCACATTTTTGACTTGGAGTCAGTTTCATTGATTTGGACTTGGAGTCCTTTTTATTGGATTGGTTTGGACTTGGAGTCCTTTTTATTGGATTGGTTGTTTAACTTAAATGTTTAAACCTTGGTTTGGTCGTGAGCCTTTGAGCCTCGACAAGGAAAGAATGAACACAAAGAAAATGCGTGAACAAAACGTTTTACATGCATTTTTTGGGGCAATTGGAGCCTGATCAGCTCATTTACTTGATGGTTGGAGCTCTGGAGATTAGGTCTCAAAGTTAGTTGATGATATTGAAGTGTCATGGTTTTTAAAACTGTTACGACTGTCGGGTATGAAACCCTCTGATAAATATATTGTTTATCCTTGAATATTCATGTTAAATGTTATTAAATGTTATTTGTGAGTCGTACATGTGGTTATCGTTTTAAAATCCATATATTGGAACTCACCCTTACAGTATATCAGGTTTTATTTGTTATTGCTACTGTACCTTGTTACTGCAAGTAGATGGTGCAGAGGAAGTCTTAACTTCAGTCGAGGATACTAGTCTCGATCCTTGCAGAGGTTGGTAATGGTGGTGATAACTACAGAGTTCTTCCAGTCGGTGTTTTGTAGAGCGACCAGCTTAGGATTTTCTATGGGTTGTATGTTTAAAAAGGGCGGTGAATGTGGTGTTATATTTTAGTCTTTGGTTTATTTTCTCTCCTTTGATAACTGAAACTCTTGAGAAGAATTGTTTGTCGTGGCGACTTTGTTATATATAGGATTTACTGTTTTAATGTGTGTCCATCTTGGTTTTGTGTTTAGAGCTGTCCGTTCAAGAAAATAATTTTTATATCCAGATTTTCCGATATCAAAATAGATCAATTTTCGAAAGCAACCCGCAAAATTCTTTTTAATTTATTTCCGCACGTGTTTATATAGTAATGCCCAAGGGGGGTATTACAAATATTATATATTAATATTATATTAATATTATATATATATATATATCAATTTATTAAAAATTGAAATAAATTCCCTATTCCCAAAAGTTATATATTGATTCCAATAATTTTATTGCATATTTCTACTTGAAAATTGTTTAATTAATCTCCATGAATAATTGCTACCAGAAGTTGATATTCAAACTTTTGTAGAGAAAAATATATTGATCTCATATTCTATCTTTTTTCAAATTCCAACAGCTTGGAAATTAAATACCTCCTGGCAGTAGGAATGAAAAACCACTTTATATAGCTACATGGCCCCAAACTTATGATTTAAATCCAATAACACTTCCAAAGATTATTTTTTTACTTGCCGTAATAACTGTAAAATCTATAACTACCATAATTTCAAAATGATGGATATCTATATAATGTCATCTAATTTTGCCATAACCAATGAGTGTAATTTGTAACTCATATTATCATTGGTGGAAACTAAACTTGGAAGTGAATGATAAAAAAACAATATATTGCTATATTTAAGGATTGCTCATCACTTGCAACCAAGACACATCAATCTTCATTGGACAATTGCAACTTTTTAGCCAGCCATTTGTGCCCTTCTAACATTTTCCTGAAAAGGAAAATGAATAAAACAGGAAGGTGAAACAACAGTTCAATTGTGTTTTTAAAACTTATCTTGCTAATGTCAATTCTGCTAGATCACCATATTAAAAAGGTTTGTAAATCCTGGCATAAAAATTAAAAAAATTACTAAATCATCATAATGATTGTCTGCATCTAAGAAATCAAAATCAAAAGTATATACCAATGCCCCTATTAACTTTCTAAGCTCATGATCTTGTGCATCATGTCGCAAGGTATCTCTTAAGTTAACTTGCAAGATAATGAGCCCAATTAAAAGTATCGAAAAATCTTTTGCTGAAGCTACAAACAAAAGATAGCAAATGTATTTGACAAAAACTTTTTTGTTACTGTCAATATCCATACATAAAGCAGTTTTACTAATAATATTATAATAATTGTACATATATAATTAATAACCACCTAGTGCAAAAGGATGAGAATTACATACCCATCTCCATCAAACCTGCAAAAACAGTGAGGGAAAACATGGTATAAGCTTAAATACCATACTAAGTCATCTATTGTTCAAAACAGTTAAAAAAAAAAAAAAAACTTCATAGGGAATATGGTGAGCGTTTAAATCTCCAATACGAAAATTATTAATTTACCTTGCCTACAGCATGAGTTGTATCAAATCCACCAACAAAAAACCAAGAAACAAATATACAGAAGTCATATTCATCATAAAAAAGTATCAACTAAAAACCAATTGCTTTGTCAAGTTAGCAAATACTTAAAAAAATTATTTCTCTACAATAGCATTTTCAAAGATCATGTAAAAGAAAACAAAATAATTATCAGGAAGCCTTGACATATATTGGTAGCATGTGTCCAACTAATCTATAAGTTATAAGATACACATTTTGTACCCAATGTTTAATTTGCGTTTGAGATATTGGATCAATGCTTTTCATTAGCAGGCTTATATTCATAGAAAATTATAAAGGAGCCACTACAAAAGAATAGTACTGCATTTACCTCTTTGTAGTGAGGAAAGTAATCTCTTCAAACATATCATGTCCCGATTTTTATCATCTTTGGACTCACAGTATAGTCTCCTTCCGCCATACATCCGTTGGAAAAGGATAAAAGGATGAGAAACAAAACAAATTAAATATAATTTATGATGTTTTGCAGAATGTAACAGTGACAATACATATATGTGGCCGGCACCGGCATTGTCCCTTAAATGATCATTGTGCATGTAAGATCCTCCACCGAAAATGGTTCATTCTCCTTCTTCTCTTCATAAACCATTTTCTCTGAAATTCTTCCAATACTTCATTCACAATACAAACATATTCACGGCGGGAATATGTTTAGAGACCAAAAAAATTATTTATAATTATTTGTTTGCATAAATTCAAGGTCTAAAATCATTGTCATATAGCCATATAAATAGAAATAATAAATAAAAAAGCAAGGAAGAGAAATAAAAATCATGGCTATTTTACCTTTAAAGAATCTGTCAAATGCATTTATCAATTGGAATTAGCATCAACCATTTGCTCCCCAAAAATTTCAAATTTTTAAATGAATGCTTATAATGTATTCATGCCCACCTCCTGTAATTGCCAATGACATCTGTTTCCAACAGTATAAAAAGATATGGACATTTGTTTTAAGTAATAAAGATTAAAATTTCACTTGCATTTGAAGATAAGTTCAAGAAATATGAACATTACTTGCAACTAAAGAGAGAATTATTGAGAGAAATGTGTGTTAGGCTATAGACTTGATTTGGCATTTAAGCATTGATTACAATCAGAGAGTAATATCAGCAAACACAAGCCAATCTCTAATTTAATAATAAAAAATTGGTAAGTAATGAAGAAACCATATATAATTTGCTGAACAAATCCTTGCCTCATTCATGCTTAACCACACTGAAGTTTTTCATTTTGCTTTTTCTAAAAATAGGCCACATGTTGTACTCCACAATGTCTTCTTCTCTCCCATTTTCCACTGGAATAAAGTGAAGACCAAATGATAGATTAGTCAACGATGACATGTGATTCAGATTCATAACACCAGCAAGAGATGGCCATTTCTTAATATTTTTTAAAATCATTTATTGCTTTGAGATTAAAAACCACAGTTAAACATATATAAATAACAACTCATTTTTATTTTTATTATTTTTTCTTTTACCTTGAGATGGAGAAACCCCAGAAGATGATGGAGTTAAGTGGTTCTCGCTGCACATGGTGGCAGTGGCTTCCTGACGTTGTCTCCGACGAGTGGCTCTCGATCGCGGCAGAGTATGCACATCTGATGAGAGGTTGACCAGGATAAGAAGGTTGGTTTGGGAAGAATGTTAGAAAGTGACTGAGAAGAACTTTGATAATGGGGAGAGAAAAGGATGAGTTTGAGAGATAATGAGATACATTGAATTAAGGTGTAGATAGAGAGATATTGGAATAGAATAGAAAAGATTGCATTGGAATCTCAGAGATTGTATTATAATTCTATTAAGCAATTAATAAAATATTTATGTCTTTCATTGGAAAAAGCTTTAATACATTTGAAATTTAAAATTTGATATAGTTAAATAAAATAATTAAAATCAAAATGAATATAATATTAGGTTGTCATCCATAATCAAAAGTATATGTACAATTATCAAAGTGCTTTTAATGTCTTTTTAACTATTGGACTTTGAAATTGAATATATATGGGAAACATACACAAATCATTTATTTCCAGCAGCTAACAATAAAAACTATTGTTATAAAAACTTAATTATTGAATACATTTGAATTTAAAATATTTTTTATTTCTAATTAGGGAAAGGATTTAGAAGCTTATAGAGGAAGCCATTTCATGACATCGTGGCACCTGTCCATACTTTCCTCCTAATGGGGATTAGTTTATATATTGTATAGATTTTCGTTTTTTTATTTTCGTGTTTTATATCAATTTAAAATATTTTTTATTTCTAATTAGGGAAAGGATTTAGAAGCTCATAGAGGAAGCCATTTCATGACATCGTGACACCTGTCCATACTTTCCTCCTAATGGGGATTAGTTTATATATTGTATAGATATATTTGATTATGTTTTGATGATTAGCAAACACTAACAATAAGCATGCAGGAAAAAGAGAAAATATAATTTCTAAGCATGCATGTACTCAAAGGTTAGCAAAGCAAAGAAATAAAAAGCAAGGAGCATCAAATCTTCAAGTATATCAAAAGCAAAGAATTCAATGGGTAAATTACTAGGTCTTAGAGGCTAATATAAGAATATGATGACTATAACTTGTTTTGCCTCTTTAATTTAGAACACCTACTTTGCAAAGTGTTTTTCAATTATTTTTTTGTGTAAAAACAAAGTGTTTTTAAAATTTGATTTCAAATTAAAAATTGATCTAATATAAAAGAATAGGTTTTTAAATGCAAATCTCTTTTTCGGCGGTCAATCAACTCAAATCCAATTAAATTGAATGATATTTTAAATATGATTTACTCAAATTTGAATTGATTACTTTTTTAGTCAATTAATTTATTCTTCACACAGTTCAATTGATTGTTTTAATTTTTGCATTGGCTTGAATTAACGTATATCACCATTGACTGACCAAATCCTCTTTCAATCAATTAATTTGGTTTTAAAATAATTAAACTTGTATTTTCTTAATGAAAGATTGAACTTTGAAAATCAAGTGATTTATAGACTGAACTAGAAATTTTACCTGTGCGATGCATGGAACAATTATGCTCGAAGACATATATTTCAGTTTATTTTGAAAGAATATTGATACTTAAATATAGAAAATAATAAATTAAAATAGTAATAAATAAGTATTTGTGTAGTATTTGTCAAAAACAAAAAATAAATTCATGCAGTAATGAAGGACAAGTAGATAAATAAATAAAATTTAAGTTTACTATTATTTCATTGTAAATAAGTATATTGTATCTATTCACTGATACATAAAAATTATGTGTTTAGTACCAAAATCAATTTACCATATGGTAAATTGATATGACATAAGTTGTTCTTTTCATCTACAAAAGAAATAACTTTTTTAAATTGGTATGACATGTTAGTTGACATTAGTTAAGATATTTATACTCTAGGCATCTTAAAGTTGCCTAGTGCTTTAAGGAAGGTATGGATTAGAGCCGCTTCTCTCTCCCAACCTTCCCTTTACTCCTCTTTTCCTTCTTCCTCCACCGGAATGGGTGGTTTTGGGCCATCTTTTTGACCTGAAATCACCCATCTACATCGTTTTTTTCTCTCATTTTATCTAAATAAGTGGTTGTTCCACATAGATCTGGTTTTTTCTTTCGTGTTTTTTTCCGTGTTTTTGTCGTTCTGCGTGCGGCAGTGTTTTGTTCGTCGTCTTGTTGCGGTGTCATTTGGTCTCTCGTCTTGTTTGCGGTATTCGTTTGGTTCAGATTGGCAGATCAGCTTCGATCTATTACAGATTTAATCAAGACTTGTGCGTCAACGTTACAGATCCGGAGGCATGGGTATTCCGGTCACTTTGATTTTGTCACATATGTAGGCATTTTGCTGTGTTATGCTATTAATCTGGGTGCTGTGAGTTTGTTCGCAGATTCATTCTTTTCGGTTTTTAGCGATGTTGAATTTGTGTTATTTTTTTTTATGTATTTTACCAATTTGAATGAATGAATATCCTTTTTAGTCAAAAAAAAAAAAAGTTGCCTAGTGCTTCATATAAAACACATATTTGCAATACAATTATTAAAGGAACCCAAATTTTTAATTTATAAAAGATTGCAAGAAGTTAAATATTTTTAAAATGAAATAAGCAAAATAATTTCAAATGGTTGTAAATTAGTTAACATCATGTAGAGGGAGGAATATTTCCCAAAAAAAAAAAAAATTTTGACAAATAATATTTCCCAAAATTTTGGAACACTAGATAACATGCATTCTACAATTACACACATTCTATATAATGTTATCAACTTATATCACAATGATTGATTAAAAATCTAATTAAACCACAACTTAAAAATATTGGTGTCGCGCATAGAAAATTTCCACATACCACATGCATTATGTACTTTCAGGAATTCTCACATATTTTTTTTTTGAGTTATGATATTCTAACAACCAAATTTGACAACTCTACAAGACAGCGTATATACCCATGGCACACTTGTAATATTTGGTTAACATTTCATTTCATTTGGACCATTGATCATATATATATATGTAAGTTGTCCAAGTATGGGTTGTCAAATTTGGTTGTTCATTTGACATTATTGATTTTTTTTTTTAGTGTATGCCCCCTATGAGTCTATGACGTTGCACGGTAATGTAGTTTGTTTACTTTGAAAACTAAAAATATTAATTAATTGATGAATATAAATTAATTATAAAAAATAGATATCATTAATTTTATACGAAAAATCTAGTTGGAAAATTTTTCTTGCATAAATCATTATTTGAACTTTAATATCAAATGCTAAACCGAAATTAAACTCAAATCATGCAATTTCGAAACATGAAATTGTACGGAAACAATACATATATCATACATTATATGTTAGAACAACGGTTAGAAATGTCTGCTCAATATCAATACACTTTAACAATTGTGACTCTTTCTTTTATTGTTCATAGAACAGTAAAATGAGGTGTCAATCCATGTAGTTTTTCATATTATTTTAGTATCAATATCAATCAATACTTATATATATATATATATATATATTAATATTTAATATATTTTAATATTTATATAATTTAAAAGTTTAATATTTTTATATATATTTTATTTATATATATATTTTAATATTTTCGGATTCAAACCGAACCGAACAAATTTTGATTGGTTCAGATTTTTATATTATTTTATTATTGACTTTTTAATTTTTTTTGTTTTTAAATGTTATTAGACAGGAAAGGTAGCAAAGCTACCATGTTCTTCCGGAAAATTTAGGGTTGTAAACCCGAACCAATAATTCGATGAACCTGAAAATTTGAACAGAACCAATTAAATTTGTTCGTATTTTATTTTTGTGTTCAGGTCCATACCGAATCTAGTCAAACCTGGTGGTCATTGGTTCGGCTATCAGATTCAAGCATTTTGGAACGGAACCAATTACTATATATATATATATATAATATTTTATTATTTAATATTTATTATATTTTAATATTTATATATAATTTAATCATTTTAATATTTTGTTGTATATATTTCAATAATTTCGGGTCCAAACCAAATCCAACCAATTATAGTCGGTCGATATTAGTTGCTACCAGGTTTTCCTTTTCACCAGATAGTCAAAATAAAATCATGGGGAGCTAAAGTTTGTGCTGAAAACCGTGGTTTTGAGAGCATGTTGGTGCTGGAAATTATGGTCCCAAGAGCAAGGTCCAGAAGTATATCAACATTTAAAAATATTGAGCTTGAGTTATAGTGTATTTTGTACATGTACATGTATTTTGGCTTTGTTCAGGAATTTTTTATTTTTTATTTTTAAAAAAAGTTGTGCACTTTAGGTTCGAAAGTGTTTATATGTTCAGTATTATGAGTTGGTTATTTTGTATAAAGTTTTGATGAAGTTTAACATGATGTAGTTAAGGTATCTTATTTTGGAATCGGAATTTGTTACATATAACCATTGGCATCATAATATCTCTTTATATTATTATATTGTATAAGTATTGAGTCATATACGAATTTAATATAGTATATTGGGATGGATAATTTGAATAGATTTTCAAAAGAAAAAAAAATCTTGATCTTTACCACTATTTATAATGAGTTTGTAAGTGTATATATTTAAGTTTTTTAAGTGATAGCATTATAATGACATGATCCCTGACCTCTAGATCCTTGTGCTAACCGATAGATAAGTATATTATAATCATCGTTGAGAATTGATTTTAAAATTGTATGATAGATAAAAGAGTGAAAGGTTCTCATAGATATGATATTATTTATATTTTGTATCATATTTCAATAAATCTACATTATATCGCTTTTGAAAAAAATCTTATAGACACTCGTGCGTACCGCACGGGTACTTACACTAGTAGCATGACATGGCTGATTACCATATAAAAAGTTATTCATAAAATTAGAAAATAGAAGTATCATTCATATCAAAAAAAGAAAATAGAAGTGTCATTGCAAAAAGGAGAAATAATTCTGTAATCAATGACTCCAATTATACAATATTTAATAAATAAATTTACATTAAAAAAATGTTTACAATATTTAATTCACTTGCTAATTATAATTACTATTTTCATTTTTAAAAATAATTATATTATATTTTTTTTACAATATTTAATTTAGTACATGCTTTCAACATGTCCAATATAGCAATTGATAAGCATAAGAACATTTGCAATATTCAACAGATTTGTAGTGAAGTGACAGTAGTGTGCAAGTCATTGTATTCCCTTCTGAAGATGTCATGGGGTGTCGTATGGATACAAAACTGCTCAAAATACCACGCATATTGTCAGCACACAGCACACATAACATGTGTATAAAACAGTTGCAAAATAAACACAAAAAAATTTAAGTAACAAACCCTTAAATCTCCATGTTCATAGAACAGTAAAATGGGGTGTCAATCCATGAAGTTTTTCATATTATTTTAGTATCAATATCAATCAATACATATATATATATATATATGTATATATTAATATTTAATATATTTTAATATTTATATAATTTAAAAGTTTAATATTTTTTATATATATTTTATTTATATATATTTTAATATTTTCGGATTCAAACCGAACCGAACAAAATTTGGTTGGTTCGGATTTTTATATTATTTTATTATTGACTTTTTAATTTTTTTGTTTTTAAATGTTATTAGACAGGAAAGGTAGCAAAGCTACCATATTCTTCCGGAAAGTTTAGGGTTGTAAACCCGAACCAATAATTCGATGAACCTGAAAATCCGAACAGAACCAATTAAATTTGTTCGTATTTTATTTTTGTGTTCAGGTCCATACCGAATCAAGTCAAACCTGGTGGTCATTGGTTCGCCTATCAGATTCAAGCATTTTGGAACGGAACCAATTACTATACTTATATATATATAATATTTTATTTTTTAATATTTATTATATTTTAATATTTATATATAATTTAATCTTTAATATTTTATAATATATATTTCAATAATTTCGGGTCCAAACCAAATCCAACCAATTATAGTCGGTCGATATTAGTTGCTACCAGGTTTTCCTTTTCACCATATAGTCAAAATAAAATCGTGGGGAGCTAAAGTTTGTGTTGAAAACCGTGGTTTTGAGAGCAAGTTGGTGCTGGAAACTATGGTTCCAAGAGCAAGGTCCAGAAGTATATCAACATTTAAAAATATTGAGCTTGAGTTATAGTGTATTTTGTACATGTACATGTATTTTGGCTTTGTTCAGGAATTTTTTATTTTTGTTTTAAAAAAAGTTGTGCACTTTAGGTTCGAAAGTGTTTATATGTTCAGTATTATGAGTTGGTTATTTTGTATAAAGTTATGATGAAGTTTAACATGATGTAGTTAAGGTATCTCATTTTGGAATCGGAATTTGTTACATATAACCATTGGCATCATAATATCTATTTATATTATTATATTGTATAAGTATTGAGTCATATACGAATTTAATATAGTATATTGGGATGGATAATTTGAATAGATTTTCAAAAGAAAAAAAAAATCTTGATCTTTACCACTATTTATAGTGAGTTTGTAAGTGTATATATTTAAGTTTTTTAAGTGATAGCATTATATTGACATGATCCCTGACCTCTAGATCCTTGTGCTAACCGATATATAAGTATATTATAATCATCGTTGAGAATTGATTTTGAAATTGTATGATAGATAAAAGAGTGAAAGGTTCTCATAGATATGATATGATTTATATTTTGTATCATATTTCAATAAATCTACATTATATCGCTTTTGGAAAAAAATCTTATAGACACCCGTGCGGATACTTACACTAGTAGCATGACATGGCTGATTACCATATAAAAAGTTATTCATAAAATTAGAAAATAGAAGTATCATTCATATCAAAAAAAGAAAATAGAAGTATCATTGCAAAAAGGAGAAATAATTCTGTAATACAATATTTTTTTATATATATGAAGATGCATTGCCCACAGTTTTGGGGGAAAAGATATCGCAGTTTCACTATTTTTTTTTATATATGAAGATTCCCAAACCAAATTATTAATTACTATCTTATTTAAAGAGATTGTTATAGTTAAATTCATTTTTTATTTTCTTTTAATATTTTAACCTCCTTTTAGGAGTTGTCATTTCACTAAATTGGCCATAGTTTTTGGGGAAAAATATCGCAGTTTCGCTATTACTTTTGTATATGAAGATTCCCAAACCAAATTATTAATTACTATCTTATTTAAAGAGATTGTTATAATTAAATTCATTTTTTATTTTCTTTATACATTTTAATCTCCTTTTAGTTGTCATTTTACGAAATTGCCAATAGTCTTGGAGGAAAAAATATAGCAAAACCACCGCTACTTTTATATATGAAGATTCCCAAATCAAATTATTAATTACTATTTTATTTAAAGAGATTGTTATAATTAAATGCATTTATTATTTTCTTTTAATATTTTAATCTCCTTTTAGGAGCAGTCATTTTACTAATTTGTCAATAGTTTTGGGGGAAAATATATAAAAGTTTCACTACTACTTTTATATATCCAAATCAAATTATTAATTATTATTTTATTTAAAGAGATTGTTATAATTAAACGCATCTATTATTTTCTTTTAATATTTAAATCTCTTTTTAGGAGTTGTCATTTTACTAAATTGCCCACAGTTTTGGGAGAAAAAAAATACCAGTTTCACTACTACTTTTCCAAATAAAGATGCATGCGCCCACAGTTTTTTGTTTTTTTTTTTTGGAGAGGGGGTGGGGATTGGATATAGCATTGTCACTACTACTTTTACACATAAAGATACCAAACTTATTAAATTATTTTGAAAATAGCTTTTTGAGGATAAAATAGCTGAAATGGTAAAAAATCCAGGGAATAGAGTAGAAAAAATCCAGAAAATATAGTAAATTATGAAAAAGTTATGAAGTTTTTTTTTTTGGTAACATGAAAAAGGTATGCAATTACTTGTATTATTTAATAATATCTGTTTAGAAGTGAAGTTAGTTTTGTAGAGGTAAACATGAAATAAAGTAGAAAAATAATCAAATCACAACAATTTTAAGTTAAAACAAATTAGGTGATATAAAATAGTTTTTTTCACTAGTAAAAGTTTTTTATAAACTTAAGCAATGTGTCAAACATGCTAAATTGTTTTGAAAATAGTTTTTAAGGATAAAACATGAGAAATGGAAAAAAAAAATCCAGCTTTTTATGATGCGTGTGTGAAGAGAGAGCATTTCCGTCGCGAAAGACGTCACATATAACCCTCGCTCTACCACTTATAAATAGCTCTTTAACCTCCAGCATCCTCGTATTCCTCATTATTCTTACAATTCCTGAGTGACAACACAAAAGATTCAAATGGCAACGTCACAACCTCAACCTGAGCATGAGCATCCTAGGAAGGCCTTCGGATGGGCAGCAAGGGATCCTTCTGGTGTTCTCTCCCCTTTCACTTTCTCCAGAAGGTTCACTCTTCCCTTCATCCCATACCTTTTTTTCACCTTTATTTATTAAAACCATTTTTTCTGCTTCTACTCGTTTTTGAACAAATATAATAACATCAATAAAACAAGAGCCATACAGTGAATTTGACGTATTGAGTATTTGGTGTTGGAATAAAATACTAACATATAGCTTGTTATTAAATAATTATGACAAAAAAAAAAAGCAAAAAACATTGTTGAAATTGAAGTTGGTTGCCACTTCATATGCCTTTGGTTCGTCTAATTTTTCAGGGAAACGGTTGAGAAAGATGTGGCATTCAAAGTGTTGTACTGTGGGATATGTCACTCGGACCTCCACATGGTGAAGAATGAATGGGGCGTTTCCACCTATCCGCTGGTACCTGGGTATGCTTTCTACTGCTACTTTTATACCATTTTCTTTTTTCTTTTCTTTTTTTGAATGGAAGATAATGAGAAAATGGATAAAATACATTCTTAGGGTTTGAACTAGGGATTCATATCCAAATCGATCCAAACGAGAACTGATAACCGATCAAAAAAACGGAACTAAACCGATATCTATTAGATTTTTTTTATCTTGTTTTGTGAAAACCGATCGGATCTGATCATATCGAATTTTGGATCCCAATTCAAACGAAACCACATATATAAATTTTAATATATGTGTATTCTATTATTTGCGCTACAAATTTTTTATTTGTTGGTTTTTTTTACTAATAATATTTATTAGTTGTATTTGACATAATTTTTTATTATTACTAATGTTTTAAACATAAGTAAAAGATGCTTTGAAACTAGTTATGATGATATTTATTTATTTTATACATATTTTATGAAATTTTTTTACATTAATTTATCAACAAGTATATATATGTTTAAGATTTTGTTTAATTTAGTTTGTAATCTTGATTCTTTGATGTAATATAAATATGTAATTATGTGTCGGTAAAACCAATCAACCGATCCAATCCAAACCGTATTTAATCGGACTGGATCAGATTTTTTTTTAAGGAAGCAATCCAAACCAAACCAAACCGCATGTTGTTTTAATTTTTGCATCGGATGACTTTTTGCCCCAAAACCGATTCAAACCGATCAGTGAACACACCTAATTTGAACTCATGAACTCATGCATTCATAGTTCGTGTGCTACAACTTAATGGAAAAAAAATTTATATTAATATTTATTTTAATCCTATTAGTTAGGACAATATCTGTAGTGACTGTAGTCCGTACAATAAAGCTAGATGCACGTCATATTTTACTCTTGTTTTCATAAAAAAAAATATATTTTACTCTTAGTTATAGATATTAAACTGGAATATCAGTGGATTAATTCAATTAGTTTTGATCTGATTGCTGTACAAAATATAGGCATGAGATAGTTGGTGTAGTGACAGAGGTGGGAAACAAGGTAGAAAAGTTCAAAGTTGGGGATAGGGTGGGTGTGGGATGCTTGGTTGGTTCCTGCCGCTCATGCCAAAGCTGTGCTGACAATCTTGAGAATTACTGTCCAAGTATTGTTCTCACATATGGTGCCAAGTACTTTGATGGCACCACCACATACGGAGGCTACTCTGACTCAATGGTTGCTGATGAACACTTTGTGGTTCGTATTCCTGATGGCTTTCCTCTTGATGCTGCTGCTCCTCTCCTTTGTGCTGGGATCACAGTGTATAGCCCTCTCAGATATTTTGGTCTTGACAAGCCTGGTTTACACGTAGGTGTGGTTGGTCTCGGTGGGCTAGGCCATGTTGCAGTGAAGTTTGCCAAAGCTTTTGGTGTTAAGGTGACAGTAATTAGTACATCACCTAACAAAAAGGAGGAAGCAATACAACATCTGGGAGCTGACTCGTTTCTGATAAGCCGTGACCATGATCAGATGAAGGTACATGCCGGTTGCACTGTTAAATGTTAATACATATTTCTCTGAAATTGACAATGATGATGGATTCACCAATGTTGTTCTCTTTATAGGCTGCAATGGGCACTTTGGATGGTATTCTTGACACAGTTTCTGCAGTTCATCCCCTTCTACCACTCCTTGGTTTATTGAAGAATCATGGAAAGCTTGTAATGGTTGGTGCACCCGAGAAGCCTCTTGAGCTGCCAGTCTTTCCTTTACTTTTGGGTAAGCATATGAAAAAATATATTTTCACTAATTATGCTCTAAATAAAATGTAATTCAACTGAGACATTATTTACCGTTAAAGGAGAGAAGCAAGATTTTAAATAAAAGGCTACAACAGCAATTGAGACCGTCACCTTTTGATTTTGGAAGTCTCCTAAACCGAAACACGATCACAAATGTGGTCACATTGGTCGTATTATTCATCGTTATTTTTTTCCAAAATTTTAGTATTACTGAAGGGTTTTTTGTTTTTGTTTTGAGGAAACTATTACAGAAGGTTAAAATAATTATAATGACGCTAACTAGTGTCATGTTATTGGCAGGGAGAAAGATAGTAGCTGGAAGTAACATTGGAGGGTTAAAGGAGACACAAGAAATGATTGATTTTGCTGCTAAACACAATGTGAAACCAGAAATTGAGGTTATTCCTGTGGATTATGTGAACACAGCAATGGAGCGCCTTCTCAAAGTAGATGTGAAATATCGATTTGTGATTGACATTGGAAACACACTGAAAAAATAAGTGATCTGTATTATGTATTATTAGGTTCTTGAAAAAATAAGTGAATAGCAGGTAATACATTTTAAAGAGAGGACATGCTATGCAAATCAGGAGATTACTTGTTTTTATTTTGATTGGGGAGAGAAAACTGTAGAATCAAACTTGAAAAATAAAAGGGATGTCTGTTTCTGAGTTGCTTGCTTCTCTTGTTTTTACTCTAACCGGCCTCATTTTGTCCCTTGGCCCGCTACTTTGACTTTGGTGCCACCATAACCAACTCTTTTGTTGTTAGCTGTTAGGAATAAGGGTAATGTGATAACTCTGCTGTGAGGGCAGAGAAGCCTCCTAAGAAAATATAATAGAGGAATAAACTATTTTCTTCATTCATTGATTCTAATCATGAGGTCATACAATGTTTATATAGGGTTGGTGCATACCCACACTAAGACAATTACACCATAACACACACTAATTATCCCAAGTAATAACTATAACAAACTAACAAATGCATAATAGATCCTTCTAGAATTAGGTGAGTCATTGGCCTCTAGGATCATAATATTACCCACCCCATCAAAATCAACCTTGTCCTCAAGGTTGTAAAAATTGACCCTAAAATAAATTTCCCTGGGTCCCACTACTTGAACTGGAGACCTAGCTACTGAAGGCATATCCAAATGTTCACCAGGGTCCCATGGTTGTCCTATTTCAATCCTTAATGAGAAAATCACATGTTGCTGTGACCCCTTTTGCATCAATTCTGCCTGAATGTCACCAATAATTTCCTCAGCATTCCTTAAGATTTTGTGTTGTGGCCCAATAATGAAGGATTTTTTTATTAAGAGGCCCACTGCCGCCTTTCCAACAATTGGGCCTGGCCCATTAGGTCAAGCAGCTGACCTTTCTTCTTTAATCCCATTTCTACCCTCTTCCTCAAGTGGCCATTGTCTCCCATCTCTGCGCTTCTTACCTCAGCCACAAGTGGCCATGGCAGTTCGACCCCCAACTCCACCGTCGTCGGTGAACCACTCTCCTCCACGCACACACCAAGGTCCAGTGGTTCTGGCGGTGGTCAGTCACGAGTGCCCACCAAGGTCGAACCCAGAAACAGAGTGTGGTGAACGACAACAATGTTTGACAGTTCAGGTAGGAGAAAATCAGTCATCACGAATGGTGGTGGCGTAACGACAACAGTGTCTGACGGTTCCGGTGGGGGTCCATCTAGCCGTGTCTTCTTCGACGTCGTTCTCCCCTCTGTTTGAACCAACTCTGCCCGTGATTGTTACGCGATAACTGACAACGATGGGCCATGGGATGACGATAATGGTTTCGACGGCGGAGGATTGACGTGGGACAAAACTCGGATTTGTGGGTGATTGGAGTCCGCTTGCGGCTTGGGACCTTTCAAAGGAATGGAATCAGCCGGTGGTGGAGGACTGGTGGGTTCCCGATTTGGTGGTTTCGGTGGCGGTGGAACCAGATCCGTGGCGACCTCGGTGACGTTTGAGACTTTAGGATATCGAGTATGCGACATTATCGCCATGGTTGGGGGTGGTGGCACAAGGGGGCGAAATTCTTCTGTTCTTCTTCCACTGCTTCGGATATCTCCTTCCCAGCTTCAGAATCGAACACTGATTCATTGTCTGGTTCTTCTTCCTCATCTGATATCGGTAAAAGGTGCCGGCATTCAGGCTTGAAACGCCATAGAAGAATAGTGGTGAAGGTGTCCCAATTGGATCCTGGGTGCCGGTGAGACCACCAGAGCCACCAGTGGAGTGCTCGACCTCTCAAGCCGACACAGCTTCCGGTAGCTTCGCTGCCTCTGGTGTTCCATGCTCACGGAAATATTTTTCAGTGCAAAGAATCCACCAATAAGCATCTTCATTGTTGTCTTAAAAAATGGAAATCGCCATGGATGGAATGTAGAAAGGAATAGGCTCGATGAAAGCACCAATGTTAGGAACGGGGATAATGTGATTACTTTGCTTCGAGGGCGGAGAAGCCTCCTAAGAAAATATAAGAGAGGAATATACTATTTTCTTCATTCATTGATTCTAATCATGAGGTCATACAATGTTTATATAGGGTTGGTGTATACCCACACTAAGACAACTACACCATAACACACACTAATTATCCCAAGTAACAACTATAACAAACTAACAAATGCATAATAGATCATTCTAGAATTAGGTGAGTCATTGGCCTCTACGATCATAACATTAGCTCTTGCATAAAATATGAGAACTTCTAAGGGTTCGTTTGGTGGTTAGGATATGATAGGATATGAGCGGATAACATAAGAGAGCAAGACATAAGTATGATAGGATATGAGCAGGATAAGTTGTTATCTTATCCAACGTTTGGTGTTCCCCAGATAACCAATTGGATAACATTATAGTTTTAGTATGAAATTTAAATTTTCGTTTTTATTCTAAATGTTTTCATATTTTATTAGATTTTTGTTTTTTAAAATTTTAATTTTTTAAAATTATATAAAAAGACAAAATTATCCTTTTAATAAAATTACATATAATATTTTAAATTTTTAAAATATTGTTTAACTTAAATTAATTTTTTTGTAATTTTAAATATTCATTTTTAGTTTTTATTTTATATATATAATTAATTTATTATTATATTTTTTTTAATATTTTTCAGTTTTTTAAAATAATATAAAATAACAAATTAGCCTTGTGACAAAATAAAATTACTTTTTAAAATTAATTTTAATATTTTTATTATTTAAAATATCTTTTTTTTTTTTGCTGAATAAAATATCTTATATTTTATTATACCTTTTTTTTTGTAACCATGTTATATTTTATTATACTTAATTATTTTAAATCACTCTATCCTATCGTGTAGGGTTCTAACCCAGCTCACTCATTAGGATATAATTTTAACTAGATGGATACGATAGGATAGGTGACAGGATTGCTTTATTCTATCCTGCTGGCTCACCAAACAAAAGTTTTAGACATGATATGATAGATTAATTATTCTATCTTATCTCTCTTATCCTGATCGTCAAACGAGCCCTAAAATGAAAAATTATACTGTTATTAATATCATATAGAAAGAAGAAAAGAAATTGCAACTTTCTCTTGCTTTCACCATCTTTAACTTAAAAAATCTTATTTTAGAATATTTATGCATCAAACTCAAACTCAAAAGAAAAATTATACAGAATCACGACATGAAATGTATTTAAGAATAATAATAATAATAATAATAATAATAATTAATTAATTAATTAATGAGTGCATCAATAAAAAATAAAGTCGAATAAATTATATTTATTATTAAAAAACCATGTAAGGCAAGATTAATTAACTTGCATTAGTGCAGCCATTCTCATTCATCAGTGTGTCCCGATCCGTCCACTGGTATTTATCCAGAATGACTAAAGACTTCCATCGTTCCATTTCCCACAGTCAAACTGCATCACTAGAAACGGGTCCCAAACCTTTATATTCAATTCAATATTCCCTTGAGGGGCATTCATGAAAACACAATTAGAAGAATTTTTTTTAGCAATGCTATGTGGTACGAACCACATTTCGTAAAAGGTGTAACAAAGGAAAACTAACCAATCAGGTATGAGATAGTACTAAGAAGTAAGGAGGAGAGAGAGTGTCAATCTTCAGATGTAAAACGTAAAGTAATTTTCTCTTTTTGCACGTCATTTCACGAATTGAAGTTCATACTATCTAGCATTTTTCATTTTTTTTTAGCCAACTAGGGTCCTACGGCAACTACTTAAGAAATCAAAAGATAATTCTTTTATTAAAAAATATATTTTTCAAATTTTTTATAGGTTTATAGGCAAAAATATACTTTTGACCATTTGTCTTAATTTTTGTTTCAATTTGGTCATCTAGTAAGAAACACTTCATTTTAGTTTTCACATTTTCAAACCTTTGTCACATTTACCCATTCCAATAATTTTGTTAAAATGATATTACATTTTGCCATTAGTTCATTGGAAACTTGTTAGAGACTCGTTGGAACCTCCATCATCTTCTCTTTTCACCACCACCATCATCTTCATTTTCTCTCTTCACCCTACCACCATCTTCTCTCCTCGCCTTACATATTTCTCAAAATCAAAGTGTTTCTCAATGCAACCAATATTGTTGCTTTCTCTGTGTTGAAACACAACCATGGTCATGCTTCTCCCTCATACCCTTAACACAAATACAAGCTCTTAATCAAAATCAAGGTAGGAAAAAGAAAGGAAACTCCAACACTTGGATTGATCACAAATACAAACTCCAAGTTTAATCACAATACAAACTCTCGCCCTTCTCCCCAAAAAAACGGTTCAAAATTTGTGCACCGAATGTTCCAAATTCCGATTCCCCTTTTTTTAGTCAGAGAATGTTTGAAAAACTGAAACCCAAAATCTTAGGACTTTTGCAGGCCATGTTTATACGAATGCTATAAGATGTGTTTCATGTTGTTTCATTCTTTGCATAAGATTTCTTGTTTAAAGTCACGCTTAGAGTTCATACCCACGTGTGCCATCTTTGTATATTAAAATTGTACCAAATCGTGATTAAAAATTGGGGTTTTTGTCCAATATGAATTGAGAGGGAGTTTTTGAGTGAAACATATTCTAAATTGCATGAAGAAACATGTTGTAGAGAGCTTGCTATGAATGTCCACGAAGGTTCTGACGAAATTCAAGCTAGTCTTCGATGAACTCACGGTGAAATCTAACATTGTTTTATCAGAATTGATGGAAAGGATAAATATGGAAAACGTTTAAAAGTTAGAGAACTAAAATAGAGCGTTTATTAGTTAAAGGACTAAGTTGGAACCCAAAAATAAGATAAAGGACAAAATTATTTTATCATTTTTTTTATATTTTAAATGCTTTACTTTTCAATACCACTACAAAAAAAGATATTTTAGTGACCGAATTTAACGACCACACTTAATTGTTGGTTAAATATGGATATTCGGTTGCAAAATATAGAAATTTGCTCACTAAATCGATTGCTAAATAGTTTAGCGACTACCAAATAATTTAACGACTAGGCAATCTGCTATCACGTTTGGTGGTCGCTAAATCATTCGCTAAACCATTTAACGATCAAATTTCCATATTTAGTGACCGAATTTGATGGTCACTAAAAACCTCTTTTTTGTAGTGTACTAACTTCTTATTTTAATTCTTTAACCAAGACCATTATTGATTTGCATTTGGCTGCACAAGAAAAGGAGAAATTTCGTAAACTTAAATTTTGAGTTTAGTTTACCTGGATGGGAACCAACAATTATCATGACCTGAACATCAAATTATAAAAAGGAACTATACTTTGCATGAAGAAACAAACCAAGTCAAAAAAAGGTAGAATTTTTGTTCAGCCACAACAATTGCATTGATAATATTTCAAATCCCTGAAAGAAAAAGAAGAAGAAAAGTGCTTCCCTCGCTCGGGTTTAAGTCAGTTACTTTAGCGACGTTGTTGAAGTTGTAACTATCATCAAACAAGCCATGATTGAGGAAGTAGTCGTTGAATGCATATGAGGCCACAATTTTTACATCATTGACGACGTAGCAGGGTCCTCTTCTTTGGGTTGCGTCACCGCTGGGGCCACGGGCCCAATCCAGTGTTGCCTGAAGCACTACATACCCCATGTTGTTCTTCGTATCGCACCATAGTTCTTGTGGCGGAGGGTCACTATCGTCGTTGTCGCAAATCAACAATGGATATATAATCTAATGGCTATTGTCTCTTTAAATCATTGTTTCTTCTTTAATCCTCGGGGTTCATGTGCTACTGCTGGATGTGTGACCTACATTTATATCCATGATGGATAATCTAATGATTTTGTCCAGTGCTGGTGTTGATACATATATTATGAAAGAAAGCATGTAATATGGCTGAATTTCATCTAGGATTTGTATTGAATAATCCGAGTTTTACAAAGGAGAGAATGCTCTTTATATAAGAGCTTCTGATAACAAGAAAGTAGATAGCTACAATACAAGAAAGTAGATAGCTACAATATCTCTAATCAGTTAAGCTAATCAACTGATCTAACAAGAATAGCTAATCCTAAGCTAAATAACTAAATAAACAAACTAACTAATTGAATCTGGTTTATTTACCAAATCTGATTTATCATCATCTAATATCCCTCCACAAGCTGGAGAGTATATATCCAATACTCTCAGCTTGGATACAAATTCAGTAAAAGGAGTTGGGTCAAGTGGCTTAGTGAAAATGTCAGCAAGCTGACTAACACTTGAGATTGGTAGTAAGTGAAAGAGTTTTTGTTGTAGCTTCTGTCGAACAATTTTGCAATCAAGCTCTATGTGTTTGGTTCGTTCATGAAATGAAGAGTTAGCTGTGATATGTAACACCCTGTTTTTCATAAAATGTTTTTATAAAGCTAGTTTTATTATTTTAAAATGTTGGTTAAGGGCTAAGTGGGATTTTAGCCTAAAAGTCTCTTTCTGGTACATGAGCACGCTCGTGCTCATCAGCCAGCAAGCCTGTGCTTAAAGTCAGAAGCGTGTTTCTGATTTTAAGTTGAGCACGACCGTGCTCAATAGTGAGCACGCCCGTGCTCAATAGTGAGCACGCCCGTGCTCAATGCGTGGACCGCGTCTCGCTGACGCTAAGTGGAGCACGACCGTTCTCAATGCTAAGCACGACCGTGCTCAGGTCCGGACGTTATAAACATGTCAGAACTCGAGGGTTTAACGTTTTAACCCTAATTGTGAGTGCAACAGTCACCTTGTGCGGCCAGAACGAGTTCCATTCCTTCTTCCTCCTCCTTGATCAGTTTAGGGAGCGTTGGAGGCATTGGGAGACTTTTGGCTTATCAGTGTTAGTTACACAGGTAAGGTTCTTTCCCCTTCCTTAGTTTCCTTTCATTATTGTGAATAGGGAACTAATCCTTGGTTTGTTTTGTTGATCCAAGGTTCGTTTTGGTGTGAGTCGCCGTAAGGGGAGGAACCGGTTCGTTCATTGGGACGTGTTAGAGCTACCTTCAATCCAGGTATGGGGAGAAGGGCTTGTATTCATTAGGCAGTGGGTTAGTGTAAGGTAACGGGGTTACCCATAACCCCGGTGTCGTTGTATGTTTATGAGTCATGATGTTCTGGTTGATAAATGATTGCTTCTGGTTATATGTTCATAACAAGGTTTTTAAAACCGGGCCGGTCATTGAACCGGTGAAGACACTGGTTCAAGGTTCAATGGTCCAACCGTGGTTGAACCAGTATTAATTAAATAATATTTTTTATTTTTTTTTACTATAATATATATAACAATATTAAAAATAACAACATAAGATCTAAAATTATTAAGCCCAATTGTTAATTTTTGATTATTAAACCAAACAAATGTAAAAATATGTTAAAACCATTCTTAGAAAGCTATTTCTCTGGTAAAGGACGTTGAGATGTTGAACCAGTCCATATTTTTTTTTCTTTTTGAAAGCCAATGAAAAATATATTAAAAGTAAGTAGCCTACATGTTTTAGAAAATAAAAGGGCTCTGGGTTTTGGATTGGATGGCCCAAATCCATTTATACTAAAAGAAAGAAACCCTAGTTCTCCTTTTATTTCAGCCACCACCGCCCCTACCTTTCTCAGTCTCTCCTTCTCCTTCTCCTGATCTGACATTTTTGAATTCTGCCTAACACTCAAATTATTATTTCTCAAATATATTTGGTAATCTTCATCCACATCATTTATCCTAGGCCATGTCATGTTGGTGCGTTTTTCTGAACGTGGCCAAATGGATTCAAGAATATTTTGTAATCTTCATCCATATCAACAAGCTCTGATTCAGAGATGACGCTCCTTCTTCTTCTTCGTTTTTTTTCAGCTTTTAAAAAAAAATAAAAATTCAGGGAGCCGGTTTAGACCGGCCTACAACCGGTTTTGGCCGGTTTTACCGGTTTTGAACCGGTTCAACGGTTCTTGCACCGGTTCCTCGCAAGTCCGGTTCTGAGGGTCAACCGAACCGTCCTGATGTCCAGTTCCCGGTTGGACCGGTCCGACCGGCCGGTCCGGTCCGGTTTTGACTACCTTGGTTCATAATTTGTATTTTTATGTTCATGTTGGTTGTTTAATGAGTATGATGATATGTTGAGGATTGTTATTAATCTGATGATTGGTTGATTGATGTTGTGGCTGTGATTATTATTATGTTGATAAAACTGTAAAATTGAATAATTAGGTTTAATAAACGTGTTAAGTTAGGTTTTAATCCCTAATGGTCTGGTTGAACTTGGTTTCTGTCCCTGCCCAGAACAGTGCAGTCGTGCATTGAGCACGACCGTGCTGAACAGGGAACACGACCGTGCTCCCACTTAAATTCTGGAAAATGGCCGCGCTAAGCAGGTCAAATAGAATGATCGTGCTGCTGAGCACGACCGTGCTGAGTGTGAAGCACGACCGTGCTTCACTTAAAAGGGCAGCACGCCCTCACGTGTCCAAGCACGACCGTGCTAGGGTCTAAGCACGACCGTGCTAGGGTCTAAGCACGACCGTGCTAAACCCCCTGGACAGTAATGAAATTAAAGGACTTAAGGGGTTTTAAACCCCATTCCCCTATGATGATAAGTTGAGATAACTAATCAAAGATAAAGATTAGACAACTTGGTTATTAATTATATAAGATAATTAAGATAACAAGCTGTTAAGTCGGTATCCGTTGGGTTGCCGTACGTTGCTAAGTTAAGTCTTGGGTGCTTATTGACCCAAGCACGTTGAGTTGAACCTTGGTGCTTATTGGCCAAGGGAGCCTTGACCCCACGGTTTGAGTCTAAGGTTACGTTGAGTTTGATGTTGAAAGTCTTGGGAGCTTCATGGCCCAAGCAAGGAGGTGGTTGAGATTGTTTGTTGTTATGCCATTTGCATAAAGCATTGGAGTAGTTGATTGGGGAGGTTCGACAAAGGGGAGATCGCCCGAGAGTACGGTGATCTGGCCATCCACGGTAGGTCACCCAAGGTTTGGTGACCGAGGCCCCCCGTGATGAGGCATCCACGGTTTGATGCGTTGGCTATCCATGGGGTTCACCCAAGGTTTGGTGAACTGCCGGTGTTGGTGCTTTTATGGCCAATACGGATATGTAACTCCAAAGTCGTTCATCCTGAGTTAGTTTGGATCCACATGCATAGTTGGAGTAGCGGAGTAGTTGATGCATTGCATAGCATAGCATACTTGGTTGTTATGATACTGTTAGATGTTGATGTATGCTTATGTGTATGTTTACCTTGGTACTATTCCCCTGCTGTTTATATGATTACATGAATCTTACTCCCTGTTATTGTTTGTGTTTGGCTTGATTGGCATTTGCAGAGGATGATGAGCAGCCCGGAGAGGAGTGACTCTGAGGAGTCGCCACTCATAGTAGGGTTGTTTAAGTTTAGATAGTTTGTTTCCAGTTATATTCTGAGGATTTATTTCCGGAACGGTTATACCAGCTCTGAATTGTGACATCGGGGTTGGGTTAATTATTTGATGATGTTTTTATTTGATTAAACTTATTTTTTATTTTCACGTTGTAAACGAGTTCATGAGGGACTTTTCTACCCATGGACAACTGTTTTATTTAATTTAGTTAAACGCATGTTTTTATTTTTAATTGTTTTATATTTAAATGCCTTTTAACATGCGGGGTAGAAGGGTGTCACATTTAGTGGTATCAGAGCAGTTCGACCTTGTTCGGACGTGGTATGAGTCTATTGTGAGTCTGTTGTGTGACTCTTGTGTGAATTGTCTGTACTTGTATGGATGATGATGTTCTAAGTTAGTTGCCTGTAGCTTTTTACTCGCTTAAGTTTCTGTATTAAGAGTTGTGTTGGACTTGTACAGGAACTAATGGCCGGTAGAGGACGCAACGATCAGGCGATTGCTGATGCATTGGCACTTCTAGCCAATGCTATTGGTCAAGTTAAACCTAACAACGGTGGGCCAGCTGAGTTCCAGGGACTGGATAAGTTCCAGAGGAACAACCCTCCGTCGTTCAAGGGCACGTACGATCCGGAAGGAGCTTTGTTGTGGCTGAGGGAGACAGAGAAGATCTTCAGAGCCATGGATTGCAACGATCAGCAGAAGCTTATCTTTGCTACCTTCATGCTGACCGAGGAGGCTGAGCACTGGTGGGATAACTGCAGGCAGAGGATGCAGGCTGAGTGCATAGCGGTTACATGGGCTGTGTTCAGGCAGAGATTCCTGGAGAAGTACTTTCCAGCGGATATCAGGGACAAGAAGGAGATGGAATTCTTGTCTTTGAGACAGGGGTCGCTGTCAGTCGGTGACTATGCAGCCAAGTTTGAGGAGTTGGCCAGGTACTACACTCCCTACCAGCATGAGACGGATGACCGTTCGAAGTGTGTGAAGTTTGAGGCTGGACTCCGACCTGAGATCAAGCAGGCCATCAGCTACCAGGAGATCAGAGTTTTCCCTATTCTGGTCAACAAGTGTAGGATCTATGAGGATGCCAGCCAGTTCAGGGTTGCTAGTTCCAGAGGGTCAGATAGCCAGAGTGGCAAGAGGACTGATCAGAGGGACAAGGGTAAGCAGAGGTATGCTCCGACCGGCAGAGATTTCAAGCAGAGTGGTAAGAAGCCACAATTTCAGCAGGATGGGTTTAGAGGCGGGTTCTCTAATGTCTCTAGGCCCATGAGGTGCGGCAAGTGTGGTGCTACGGATCACTACTCGTCTCAGTGCAAGGAGACGTAGGTTATCTGCTTCAGGTGTGGCAAGCCAGGACACATCAGCCGAGAGTGTGAAGGAGCCAAGGCCGAGCCTCCCAGCGCCAGCAAGAATCAGAAGTCCCAGGCCAATCGACTGAAGACCACTGGAAGAGTCTTTACTCTTAGTGGAGCTGAAGCCTCCGAATCTGATGACTTGATTCAAGGTACATGTTTTATAGATGGAACTCAATTAACTGTGTTGTATGATTCGGGTGCTACTCACTCATTTATATCGCATGATAGGGTCAAGAGTCTTGATTTGCCTGTTGCTTTCCTTGAGTATGATTTGTTGGTTTCTACACCTACAAATAAACCTGTTTCTACTTCTTATGCATGCAAGAACTATCATATAGTTATAAATGATAGGACATTCATTGCTGATCTTGTGTGCTTACCTTTGAAAGACCTAGATATTATTCTGGGTATGGACTGGTTATCTTCCAACCATGTCCTCCTGAATTGTTTCGATAAAACCCTGATTTTTGGAACTCCAAAGGAGTCTAAGAATCCGGACCTTCTCTCTGCCAGCCAAGTTCAAGCTTCGATGAAAGACGAAGCCCAAGTTTACATGATGTTAGCTTCCCTGGAAGTAGAGGGCAGCCCTCCAGATGTCGCCAGCTTGCCTGTTGTGCAAGAATTTCCTGAAGTGTTTCCGGGGGATGTTTATAACTTACCCCCAGAGAGAGATGTTGAGTTTACCATAGACTTAGTGCCTGGCGCCGGGCCAATCTCCATAGCACCTTATAGAATGTCTCCTCTAGAGCTAGCTAAGTTGAAGGAACAGTTGGAGGACCTGATGAAGAAGCGGTTCATTAGACCGAGTGTGTCTCCGTGGGGAGCACCTGTGTTGTTGGTGAAGAAGAAGGATGGTAGTATGAGGTTGTGTGTCGACTTTCGGCAGCTCAACAAGGTGACCATAAAGAATCGGTATCCCCTCCCTAGGATTGATGATCTTATGGACTAGTTGATGGGCGCTTGCATCTTTTCAAAGATAGATTTGAGATCAGGGTACCATCAGATTCGGGTTAAGTCTGAGGACATCCCGAAGACAGCGTTTAGGACGCGATATGGTCACTATGAGTACTTGGTTATGCCCTTCGGTGTGACCAATGCTCCTGCGATCTTCATGGACTACATGAACAAGACCTTTCACCCTTACTTGGATAAGTTTGTGGTAGTGTTCATAGATGACATCTTAGTGTACTCCAAGAGTAAGGAGGAACATGAGGAACATTTGAGGGTTGTCTTGCAGACCTTTAAGGAAAAGCAGTTGTATGCTAAGTTGTCTAAGTGTGAGTTCTAGTTAGAGGAAGTGAGCTTCTTAGGACATGTCATCTCTAAGGGTGGCATAGCTGTGGACCCAGCTAAGGTAGAGACGGTGCTCCAGTGGGAAGCGCCAAAGTCTGTAACCGAGATTAGGAGTTTCTTGGGGTTAGCCGGGTATTATAGGCGGTTTATAGAAGGTTTCTCTAAGATAGCTTTACCCTTAACCCGTCTCACCAAGAAGGGACAGTTGTTTGTGTGGGACTCTAAGTGTGAAGAGAGTTTCCAAACCCTTAAGAATAGGTTGACATCAGCACCAGTGTTAGTTTTGCCGGATCCTAGTGAACCCTTCGTAGTTTACTGCGATGCTTCTAAGCAAGGGTTAGGTGGTGTGCTGATGCAGAATGGTAAGGTAGTTGCTTATGCTTCTAGGCAGTTGAAAACCCATGAGAAGAACTACCCTACCCATGACCTAGAGCTAGGAGCTGTGGTATTTGCCTTAAAGATCTGGAGACATTACCTGTATGGAGCGAGGTTTGAGGTTTTTAGTGATCATAAGAGTTTGAAGTATCTCTTTGATCAAAAGGAGTTGAACATGAGGCAGTGTAGGTGGATGGAGTTGTTAAAAGATTATGACTCTGAGCTGACCTAACACCCAGGAAAGGCCAATGTGGTGGCCGATGCCTTGAGTAGGAAAACCCTGCATGTCTCCGCTTTAATGGTTAGGGAGATGGATCTGATTGAGGAATTTAGAGACCTTAGTCTAGCTTGTGAGTTTACCCCTAAGAATATTAGGCTTGGAACCTTGAAGGTTACCAACAGTCTGATGGATCAGATTAGAGAGGGTCAGAAGTTAGATGAGTTTCTCTTAGACCAGCGAGAGTTGCTCGCTCAGGGTAGAGACCTAAGTTTTAAGGATGGCAGTGATGGTATCTTGAGGTTCAAAGATAGAGTATGCATACCTAATGTTCCTGAGCTTAGGAAGTTGATCTTAGAAGAAGGTCATACGAGTGGATTGAGTGTGCACCCAGGTGCCACTAAGATGTATCAGGACCTTAAGAGGATGTTTTGGTGGCCTAGGATGAAAAAGGATGTGGCTGAGTGTGTGTATGCGTGCTTAGTTTGTCAGAAGGATAAGATAGAGCATCAGAGACCTTCAGGTAAGTTACAACCTTTGAGTATTCCAGAATGGAAATGGGATAGCATCTCCATGGATTTTGTGTCTGGACTCCCTAGGACTCCAGCTGGTTTTGATGCTATATGGGTTGTTGTGGATAGATTGACTAAGTCTGCCCATTTCATTCCGATGAACATGGAGTATCCATTGGAGAAGTTAGCTAAGCTGTACATCAAAGAGATAGTTAGGCTTCATGGTGTACCCTCTAGCATAGTTTCAGATAGAGACCCGAGGTTTACCTTTAGGTTTTGGAATAGTTTGCAAGAGGCTTTAGGGACAAAGCTTAGGCTTAGTTCAGCTTACCACCCACAGACTGATGGGCAGTCTGAGCGGACCATCCAGTCCTTAGAGGACTTGTTGAGGGCTTGTGTGTTAGAACAGTCTGGTAGTTGGGACAAGTTTTTACCCCTGATAGAGTTCACCTACAACAACAGTTTCCATTCCAGCATTGGGATGGCACCTTATGAAGCTCTGTATGGGAGGAGATTTAGGACACCCTTGTGTTGGAGTGAACCTAGTGATAGTGTGGTGCTAGGGCCAGAGATAGTCCAGGAAACAACAGAAAAGATCAGGTTGGTTCAGGAAAAGATGAGAGTTGCACAGAGTAGGCAGAAGAGCTACCATGATAAAAGGAGGAAGGCGCTCGAATTCCAGGAAGGCGATCATGTATTTTTGAGAGTTACCCCGATGACTGGGGTTGGTAGAGTGATGAAGGCGAGGAAACTTACTTCGAGGTTCATTGGTCCTTACCAAATCCTTAAAAGAGTCGGCGAAGTCACCTATCAAATAGCCTTGCCACCGTTCTTGTCAAATCTCCACAATGTTTTTCATGTGTCTCAACTCAGGAAGTACATTTATGACCCTAGTCACGTGATAGTTCCCGATACAATACAGTTAAAAGAGAACTTGACATTCGAGGTGTTACCCCTTCGAGTCGAGGATAGGAGGGTGAAGCAGCTAAGAGGCAAGGAGATTCCCTTGGTTAAAGTAGTTTGGAGCGGGGCAACCGAGGAAAGCGCTACCTGGGAGCTCAAGAGTCAGATGATGGAGGCGTATCAGCATCTTTTCGTTTGAGGTACGTAGAAATTTCGAGGACGAAATTTTTATAAGGGGGGTGGAATTGTAACACCCTGTTTTTCATAAAATGTTTTTATAAAGCTAGTTTTATTATTTTAAAATGTTGGTTAAGGGCTAAGTGGGATTTTAGCCTAAAAGTCCCTTTCTGGTACATGAGCACGCTCGTGCTCATCAGCCAGCAAGCCCGTGCTGAAAGTCAGAAGCGTGTTTCTGATTTTAAGTTGAGCACGACCGTGCTCAATAGTGAGCACGCCCGTGCTCAATGCGTGGACCGCGTCTCGCTGACGCTAAGTGGAGCACGACCGTGCTCAATGCTAAGCACGACCGTGCTCAGGTCCGGACGTTATAAACATGTCAGAACTCGAGGGTTTAACGTTTTAACCCTAATTGTGAGTGCAACAGTCACCTTGTGCGGTCAGAACGAGTTCAATTCCTTCTTCCTCCTCCTTGATCAGTTTAGGGAGCGTTGGAGGCATTGGGAGACTTTTGGCTTATCAGTGTTAGTTACACAGGTAAGGTTCTTTCCCCTTCCTTAGTTTCCTTTCATTATTATGAATAGGGAACTAATCCTTGGTTTGTTTTGTTGATCCAAGGTTCGTTTTGGTGTGAGTTGCCGTAAGGGGAGGAACCGGTTCATTCGTTGGGACGTGTTAGAGCTACCTTCAATCCAGGTATGGGGAGAAGGGCTTGTATTCATTAGGCAGTGGGTTAGTGTAAGGTAACGGGGTTACCCATAACCCCGGTGTCGTTGTATGTTTATGAGTCATGATGTTCTGGTTGATAAATGATTGCTTCTGGTTATATGTTCATAATATGTATTTTTATGTTCATGTTGGTTGTTTAATGAGTATGATGATATGTTGAGGATTGTTATTAATCTGATGATTGGTTGATTGATGTTGGGGCTGTGATTATTATTATGTTGATAAAACTGTTAAATTGAATAATTAGGTTTAATAAACGTGTTAAGTTAGGTTTTAATCCCTAATGGTCTGGTTGAACTTGGTTTCTGTCCCTGCCCAGAACAGTGCAGTCGTGCATTGAGCACGACCGTGCTGAACAGGGAGCACGACCGTGCTCCCACTTATATTCTGGAAAATGGCTGCGCTGCTCAGCACGGCCAAGCAGGTCAAATAGCACGATCGTGCTGCTGAGCACGACCGTGCTGAGTGTGAAGCACGACCGTGCTTCACTTAAAAGGGCAGCACGACCTCACGTGTCCAAGCACGACCGTGCTAGGGTCTAAGCACGACCGTGCTAAACCCCCTGGACAGTAATGAAATTAAAGGACGTAAGGGGTTTTAAACCCCATTCCCCTATGATGATAAGTTGAGATAACTAATCAAAGATAAAGATTAGACAACTTGGTTATTAATTATATAAGATAATTAAGATAACAAGCTGTTAAGTCGGTATCCGTTGGGTTGCCGCACGTTGCTAAGTTAAGTCTTGGGTGCTAATGGACCCAAGCACGTTGAGTTGAACCTAGGTGCTTATTGGCCAAGGGAGCCTTGACCCCACGGTTTGGGTCTAAGGTTACGTTGAGTTTGATGTTGAAAGTCTTGGGAGCTTCATGGCCCAAGCAAGGAGGTGGTTGAGATTGTTTGTTGTTATGCCATTTGCATAAAGCATTGGAGTAGTTGATGGGGGAGGTTCGACAAAGGGGAGATCGCCCGAGAGTACGGTGATCTGGCCATCCACGGTAGGTCACCCAAGGTTTGGTGACCGAGGCCCCCCGTGATAAGGCATCCACGGTTTGATGCGTTGGCTATCCATGGGGTTCACCCAAGGTTTGGTGAACTGCCGGTGTTGGTGCTTTTATGGCCAATACGGATATGTAACTCCAAAGTCGTTCATCCTGAGTTAATTTGGATCCACATGCATAGTTGGAGTAGCGGAGTAGTTGATGCATTGCATATCATAGCATACTTGGTTGTTATGATACTGTTGGATGTTGATGTATGCTTATGTGTATGTTTACCTTGCGTACTATTCCCCTGCTGTTTATATGATTACATGAATCTTACTCCCTATTATTGTTTGTGTTTGGCCTGATTGGCATTTGCAGAGGATGATGAGCAGCCCGGAGAGGAGTGACTCTGAGGAGCCGCCACTCATACTAGGGTTGTTTAAGTTTAGATAGTTTGTTTCCAGTTATATTCCGAGGATTTA
The DNA here is from genome assembly GCA_035048595.1 of Echinosophora koreensis. NCBI lineage: Eukaryota > Viridiplantae > Streptophyta > Magnoliopsida > Fabales > Fabaceae > Echinosophora > Echinosophora koreensis. The sequence continues at coordinate 2,401,280 of JAPCYP010000003.1, forward strand.
TCTCCGGAACGGTTATACCAGCTCTGAATTGTGACATCGGGGTTGGTTTAATTATTTGATGATGTTTTTATTTGATTAAACTTATTTTTTATTTTCCGCGTTGTAAACGAGTTCATGTGGGACTTTTCTACCCATGGACAACTGTTTTATTTAATTCAGTTAAACACATGTTTTTCTTTTTAATTGTTTTATATTTAAATGCCTTTTAACATGCGGGGTAGAAGGGTGTCACATGATATGCCTAGCAGACTGACTGTCGCAATAAGGTAGAACAGGAGAAATGACAGGTATTTGGAGATCTTGTAGAAGATAAGTTAACCATTGAACTTCACAAACTGTGGTGGCTAGAGCTCGATATTCAGCCTCGGAGGATGATTTTGACATAGTGGGCTGTTTCTTCGATTTCCAAGAGATAAGAGAGTTGCCAAGAAAGATACAGTATCCAGTTACTGATCTTCTAGTGTCAGGGCAGCTAGCCCAGTCAGAATCACTGAAGGCCTTAAGCTGTAAAGAGGAATGAGCAGGGAAGAAGAGGCCCTGTTCTGGTGAAGTTTTAACATATCGAAGGACTCTAATTGCTGCTTCATGATGAATGGATGTAGGTGCTGCCATAAACTGGCTAAGTTGTTGGCCTGCATAGCTTAAGTCAGGTCTGGTAGGTCAAATAGAGAAGCATTCCAATTAGCCTTCTGTAAATTTCTGGATTGTTAAGAGGTTTGGCATCTTGCTGTTGCAGCTTAGTTCCTTTAACCATTGGGGTGGAGACTGTAAACACCCTGTTTTTCGCTGTTCTAAATAATAGGAATGCAAAGTAATATGTTTAATTAATTATTGGTGTGTTAGAAAATTATTTTAAATAAACGGAGTTTACCACTCAATTCTACTTGAACATAGAAAGCTACGAGTAAAATTTTGGTTGAAACGACGGGCGAATCCCGGCCCGCTATTTTCACTGACAGTATATTTATACTGACCAGAAGACCTAATTTTAACTCGTGAACGAAACATTTAAGATTCTTATTTTATTTCCTACAATAGTGTATTTTTGGAATTATTTCATAAAAAAGTGAAATATTTATCTTTTACGGGCGAAATACGTAATCGGGTAAACGACGGAGCAAACGACGGAGTTTCTTGGAGCTGATAAATCATTTTCTTATAATTTTAAGTTGATTCGTGCAGAGGAGTCACACTTTTGTGTCAAATTAGAGAATTTGCACTTAAGTCCTTGAACTTTCTCTTAATTGCACTTTGGACCCTAAGTTAGTTTCTATGCATTTCCAAGTGAATTGGGCCAGAATTTTTACTCCAAAACCATTAGAGGACTGCGGCCCAAAGACCCAAAACCAACTCCAAGAATATGAATTCCACACAATCCAATTGATGTCATAAACTCATTTTGAATTAGTTATGTTTAGATGGTTTCTAGGTAACAAAATGAAACAAATGGGCTTGGGCTTGGCAAGGCCAAAATGGCGCATGGCCCATGGTGGAGGCAGCCACATTTTGCTCCTTAAGTGACTTATACACTCTACAATATTCTAGAGCAATCTTCATCTTCAACCTTTCTCTCCAAAATCTCCATTGTTAAGTATAGCAAAAGCTTGAGTTTGCAAAAGAAGTTCTTGGTTCTTGCTCATTTCCTAAGCTTCAAGAGGTGATTCTTATTTCTTATCATCAATTATTGTCATGTTCTTCATAAAGTTTTCTATTTCCATGTCTTGTTCATTAGTTTCCAACTATATTCATCTTTATGATCATAACTTTGAAAAATCACCATAAATTGTAGAAAAATCCTAAAATAGTGAAACCAATTCCTATATGCTTATAATCATCTCTTCTATCTAAACCCAAGAGTTTATTGAAAACCAAATCTTCCTTCCCTATTTTCTTGCTTGGGCCGAACCTAGGTCATAAAAGGAGGAAGAAAATTTAGTTCATGTTCATCTAAATAATCATGGATCTTAACTCTCTAATATCTAAACATGTTGAATTCAAGGTTATTTAGAAAACAAACTCTTCCTTCCTAATTTTTTTTGGCTAGGCCGAATTCTCTTAAAAGTGGCATGAAAATTTTTATTCCTTCTCTTGGAAGCAACCTAGTTAACCTTGATAACCATCATGCATGTATTCTAAATCCATGGCTATGTTGAAAACAAAGATTTCTTTCCTTTCATACTCACCATGGCCGAACCTACATAGGTTAGTTTGGAGGAGATTTTGTTCATGTTTCTTATCAATGATCATGTATATTATCTTGTTAGTATATATGCTTGTTGGATCCAAATTGTTGTGTCAAACCAAAAACCCTAGCCACATGAACATGTCATGGCCGAATTCTAGGTATTTGAGGGTTAGGAAGTTTTGATTCTTAACGTAGTTGTTTAGTTACTAATCCATGATCTTAGATAGTTAAGGATCCTTAATCCATAACTTAGGCATAATTAGGAAATTTTAGTCACATTAGACCCTTGGGGTTAGGTGTTTTTAATTTCTTGTTTTGCAATTATTTGATTGTAATGGTTGAAGGTTACGTGAATACGACGGGTACGTGAACTGTGAACTTTCGATGAACACTTTGTTTTCACTGAACATTCTACAAGAGGTAAGAGGGGAATTCCTAAGGGATTTTCGGATGGTCATATACCATTTGTGTTGGTCTGTATATTGGTTTTGTGGGTATGGTGTTTGTTTTCTGTTATTTGCTTTCAGTTGTTTTGTTTATTCTGTGCTTGATTATCTGCTTTTAAGTTATTTATCTGCAGTTAATTGTTAAGTTATTGTGATTGTATAATCTGTGTAGAATTATATTGTATGTTATTGAGAGATGTTGTTTGAGAAGCCTGACAGTGGTCAGAGCCAAATTGATTAATCCAGATAAAAACTTTAATAAGCTTGGTAATTATATTCAATGTTTAATTGGCAAATATTGAAATATAATATCAAAGGAATTTTTATTTGAGAATAATAAGGGATATTGGAAAAATACTATTATTTTAATGAAAATTAGGGAAAAAGTGAACTATAAGTCATAGAGGGGGCGAAACCGTGAAAATATTTTACTACTGCTAATATTTACATAAGAAATTCCGGAAAATTATAAAACGTTATTTTATGAAATTAATTTTCAAAAATAACTTAATTATGAGTTTTAAATATTATTACAGTGGAAAAAGCTAATATTAGGCTAATATTAGGCTTAACTGACGTTAAAAACGTAAATTGATGGCAAATGTTATTTTGGAAACGGCAGTACGTAGTTTGAACTAGTTGAGTTTTTCGGGAACTATTTTCAGGAAAACTAAGTTTTTATATCAGTTGATTTTCTAGAATCAAGTTTCACTTAACTATATTAACAAGTGGTTTTGAACTTAGTAACTGAGACGTCAGGGTACTAATGTTCGTTGGTGTTGTGGACTGAGTGTCCTTCGAACTTAAGGTCCTGTAGATTGGGTATCTACTGTATACATGAGGTATACTGTTTAAACATCTAATATGTTTTCTATGACCACGAGCCTAAAACTGGTGCATCGGTTGATGGGTCTCGTGACTGAGCATTCGGACTTGAGGTCCTGTGTTGTTAATAAAAGAGTTAAGACACTTTAAAACGATGATGGTTGTAAGCGTTTTGTGCTGCAACAGAGGAAATTTTATACACAAAGAGAAATGACGAGAATAAAAGGTTTTACATGCATTTAAGGCAGACGTGTCTATAAAGTTAATCATGGTATCAAGGGGATATTCATGTGTTTATATCATTGTACCTTGGTGGTCAATGAGCCCATTTTTGTATTACCGTGCCTTGGTTTGGACAGTTTACAGTGGGATTCTGCTTGAGTGCCGTTGGCTTGAGTGGCGTTGCCTGAGTGGCTTTGGCTTGAGTGCCGTTGCCTTGAGTGGCTATTGAGTCTGATCAACTCACCATATGTTGTTGATATCTCATGAGATTAGGTATATTGTTAGAGAACAGTTATTGAAGTGTTGCATACATAATTTCAAAACTGACGATGCGAGGGCATGAAATCCTGTGATGTACTTGTATATATTATGTATGAATGTTTATGTGTTTTGTTAGTGTCGGGTATATGATTCTCGCATTAAATCCATACATTGGTTTCTTACTCTTGCATTGTTTCTCTATTTGTTCTCTACTTGTGGTACTTTTCTTATATCTGAGGATAGATGGATCCAATGATGCCACTGGCACATTCGGTGATCTGCAGCATCATTTTTGAGAACCGTACGCACGGTGGCGCTTGGGAGATCAATCCCGGGGCGAGGAGCGCTACCTATTTTGGCCCGACATGTGAGACTACTGGCACACTAGCTGCCGGACCTCAGCGTAGAACGTATGTTGTTGAGACTTGCGAGATACCATTACCTCCACCAGGACTTTACCTGCAGTACTTGTTGGAGCACGGAGAGATTGAGGTTCACCCAGAGTTGGGACAACCTTTACAGATAGCTGCACCAGATGTAGTAGTGCCTGCTGAGCCTCTTGTTGAGATAGTTCCAGACGAGGTGATAGAGGAGGACCCTGATGAGTTTGTAGAGGACATCCTTGCAGACTTGCCACCTATTGAGGATGACGATGGTGCACTAGGCGAGGGTGCGGGAGCAGCAGTATCCTCATCGGATAGTTCTGCTTTAGGAGGGGGTGATCATCCTGATCTCCCTAATGGGTCCCATTAGCTCCGACCAGCTGTAGAGTTAGTTATTTTGGGGTAGTGATATTCGTCAGTTGACTTGGCTACTGAGAGCCATTAGTTTTTTGTATGGTTCAAGACGTACACTACTGTTTTGTATATGTCTTTATATTTTCTTTACTTAGTTTGAGGAGAATGACCTAACTTAATAAAGGTCCTTTTGTAATCTCCTAGTGTGGTTGTAATATATATATAACAAGGATGCATATGTATATGTATATGTATATATAAATGGATATATTAGTGTATGTTTGTTTTATTTCGGTCATGTTTGGTCGTGCACTAAAAAGAAAAAAAAATTTATCACCAACTTCGCAGAAATGTTATTACTTTAATAATTTTATTTTGCGAAAGTAACCAGCACTTTAATTAAATTTTCCACATTGGGGTGATCCTTGAGAGGGTGTCACAGAGACAGGCCTGGCAGCCAAAAGACCATAGTCAGAGAGTATATCAAGAGCATATTTTCTTTGGCAAAGATGAATACCTGAGGTTGATCTAGATATTTCAAGGCCAAGAAAATATTTTAAATGTCCTAAATCCTTTATTTTGAATTGTTCATGAGGAATTGTTTTATGGAATTGACGGATATAAGATTGTTGCCAGCAATAATAAGGTCATCAACATAAACTAAGAGAGTGATGAATGAATTACCTTGTCCGTTTATAAAAAGAGAATGATCAGATTCTGATTGGTGAAAGCCTCGAGACATGAGAGCAGTAGATAGTTTAGCAAACCATTGGCGGTTTGCTTGTTTTAGACTTTAAATTGACTTATTAAGTTTGCATACCTGATTAGGTTTTGGTGGAGTAATGCCAGGTGGAGGAACCATGAAGACCTTTTCATCTAAATTACCATGTAGGAATGCATTGTGGACATCTAACTGATGTAGATGCCAATACTGAGATGATGCAATAGCAAGAAGCATTCTTATAGTTGTGAGTTTTGCAATAGGTGAATATGTATCAAAATAATCTATACCCTCGACTTGAGTAAAACCTTTGGCTACTAAACGTGCCTTATACCTTTCTATACTACCATCTGCTTTGTATTTAATCCGATAGAACCATTTGCAGCCTATAAGTGTCTTCTCAATAGGTAAATCAGTAAATGTCCAAGTAGCACCAATTTCAGAGTTCATTGCAGTAATCCAGTGTTGATGTTTGATAGCCTGCTTATAGGTAGATGGCTCAGTATGAGAGGAAATTGTTAGAATAAAGTGCAGGTGTTTGCAAGAAATATTATGATAAGACAAAACAGATGATAGAGGATATTTGGCCTGAGAATCAGAATGTGCAGTAGTCAGGGCAGAATTGCATTGGAAATCAGCAAGATAGGTTGGTGGTTTCTTTGCTCTGTCAGATATTCTCAAGGTCTGTTGTGTGGATTCGATATTAGAGGAGTCAGTGGCTTCATTGTCTGAGTTGACGCATTGCTGGATTCTGGTAAATCTGTTGCTGGAAATGCTTCCTGAGGTGCAGTAGAGAGATCATTTGAAGAGGAAGTAGGCATATCAAATAATAAAATGGAATCTGTACTACTAGATGAGTCAATAAGTGTTTGTGTGGAAGAATGTGCAGTAGTGTGATGATTAGCATAAGGAAAGATTGATTCAAAAAATATTGCATTTCTAGAAATAAAAACTTCTCTTGTATGCAAATCAAGGAGGATATAACCTTTGGTAGCAGGTTTATATCCTAGAAAGATACATTTCCTTGATCTTGGATCAAGTTTCTTTCTATTTTGAGTTAATGTAGTTGCATAGGCTAAGCAACCAAAGACCTTAAGGTCTAGAAAGGTTGGAGAATCATTATGTAATTTTGCATATGGTCTGTGCTGTTGCAAAACAGGAGTTGGCAATTTATTTATAAGAAAAGCAGAATGACAAACAGCATAAGACCAGAAACAATTAGGCAATTTGGAATGAAATAACAATGCTCGAGTAACATTTAATAAGTGTTTGTGTTTTCTCTCCACAGTAGAGTTCTGTTGTGGAGTTTCTACACAAGAAGTTTGATGAATTATATCAAGAGAAGAGTAAAGAGTAGGCATATTAAATTCAGGACCATTATTTGTGAGAATGACTTTAATCTTGGCAGAGAATTGTGTAGAAACTAAGGCAAGAAAATTAGAGATGCAAATTCTAGTGTCTGCTTTTGATTTCATTAAATATAACTATGTGTATCTGCTATAGTCATCCACTATTGTTAGGAAGTATTGATGACCTTGAAAGGAGCAAATACTAAAAGGACCCCAAATGTCCATATGTATGAGATCAAAGGGTTGAAAAGATTGTGTATTACTTGTAGGAAAAGGAAGTTTGCATTGCTTAGCCAAATAGCAAGAATCACAAATGATATTTTTATTAATAGCAATATATAGAAAATGAGTACAGATTTGTTGCATAACAGTAAGAGAAGGATGTCCTAGTCTAAAGTGCCACAAATCAAAAGAAACAATAGGGGAAACACTTCTTTGTGTTTGTGCAATAGTGGCATTATTGGTAGTGTTACTAGTAATACTATGAGTAGATGATTGAGGCTGATGCAGAATATAAAGGTTGTGAAGAACTTCAGCATGCCCAATCATTGTCTGGGTAGACACTTCCTGAATATCACAAGAAGATGGTGAGAACAGCAAAGAGTAATTAGGGGAAGAACATAGAAATTCCAGGTGGATAATCTGAGTTTTACGTAGTCATCACGAGTAAGTGAGAAAGATGAATCGGGTGTAGGCACTTGAACAATCTGTGGATGAGAATCAGTGGAGGCAGTAGAGAGTTGCTTTGCTGAAGCCTGATTTCTGGTTTTGTAGCCAGGCGGAAAGCCATGTTTGAAGTAACAGTTGTCCACTGTATGATTAGTGCGATTGCAGTAACTGCACTGCATATTCTGCCTGTTATTGTTTCTGCCTCGTCCTCTGCCTGGAAAGGGAGTGCCACGGCCTTGGGAATTTGGAGGTGCAGAGTTGGCAGCAAAGGTTGTAGCATCAGGGATGGGGTTGGTAGTAGGTCTTTCTTGCTGAATGGCCAAAGAGAAGGCCTTGGTGATGGAGGGTAAAGGATCCATTAAAAGAATTTGTGTTCTCACAATGTGGAAAGAATCATTTAATCCTTTCAGAAAACAAAGGACATATTCCTTTTCTTTATAGGTGGTCATAGCAGAATTGAGAATGCAAGAACAAGGAATAGTACAAGAGCAAGTGGGAGTTGGGCATAGAAAATCTAACTCATCCCAAATTATTTTCATATCAGTGAAGTAAGTAGAGATGGATCTTTCACCTTGTCTCATGGATTGTAGTTCTTGCAGCAAGTCTGACATGCAAAAGTGATTGCCCTTTGTGAATCTTTCTTGAAGATTAAGCCAAAGATCGCGAGCATTGTCAATGCCAATGATACTTTGTGAAATGTTTGGAGCAAGAGTGCGTGTGATCCAAGAAACCACTGTGTTATTGCAGCGTTCCCATGAATCATATAGAGGATCATTGGAACTCGGTTGAAGGATCACACCATTGATGAACTTCAGCTTATTCTTGGATGAGAGAGCACGTTTGATGGCTTTGCTCCAATGATAATAGTTGGTTCCATTAAGAGGAGGGGAAACCAAAACAGCTCCAGGGTTTTCACCGGGATAAAGGTAATAAGGACTGGTAGGATTTTGGCTTGGATCAGTAGGAGTAGAACTATTGTCATTTTTGGAAGAAGAAGAAATTACTTCAGGTGAAGATTCTGCCATGGGAGCAGCAAGAAAGAAAATTTGCGGAAGCTAGGATCAAAGAGAATGACTAGACTGATACCATATTATGAAAGAACGCATGTAATATGGCTGAATTTCATCTAGGATTTGTATTGAATAATCTGAGTTTTACAAAGGAGAGAATGCTCTTTATATAAGAGCTTCTGATAACAAGAAAGTAGATAGCTACAATATCTCTAATCAGTTAAGCTAATTAACTGATCTAACAAGAATAGCTAATCCTAAGCTAAATAACTGAATAAACAAACTAACTAATTGAATCTGGTTTATTTACCAAATTTGATTTATCATCATCTAATAACATAAAAGGTCTTTCTTGTGGAGGCTAAAAAAGTTAAAGAATTAGTGAGGTGCTTGATTTTGGGGTATGCTTGCTTTATGATGCTCTTATGCGTACCTGGTGATTATTTCACTTCTCGTGGTGCTATATGATGTGGCTATTTCACTTCTCATAGTGTCACTTGGTGCCTATATATATGTTAGATGTTACAGATTCAAGTAGTTCTTTGGTCCTTTTTTTTTCACTTAGTTCTGAGACTAAGTAGTCTCTCAATGTTGGTTTTTAGATTCCTTGTTGGGTGGTGTCCTTATCTAGGTTGGTATTTCTTTGTTTTGCTAGTGACTTGGGTTAGGCTGTGGTAATAGTAACACAGTAATACTAGTTCCATTTGGTAAAGTTAGTATTTTACTTATATTGGATCATCCATTCGTTATTATTTTTGTATACGAGTTTGAGTACCTTTTTTTTTTTTAATAAAGGGAAGGGAACAAGCACAAAAACAAAAGAAAAATTACAATCTCAAGAACTCTAGCCCACCCATATCACCTAACAAAAGGCTACTAAGGCCATGCGGAGGAGTGGAGAAAAACTTCAAATTCTCATTCTGGTTAGCTCCAAGTTTTGCCATAAAGAAAGCGCACTGATTCCCTTCTCTCAAAGTATGATCAACTCTAACAAACCACTCTTGATGAAGCAAGTTTTTTATATCATAAAGCAGCGGTGTATACTTATGCTTTGGAGGGATAGGGTAAAAAAAACAAAACCTTCTCTTGTGGGCATGTTCACAAGGTGGTTAAGGACCTTGGTGGCGTTTGGAAGAGCTTATTTAAGCTTCTTTTGACTTATCTGATGACATAAGCTCTTATACAGAGTGTTTGGCAGAGCTTATAAAAGTAACTTATGTCATCCTATAAGGAGTTTTTGACTTATTTTCATAAGTCACTGGAACAAGCTTATGGAATTTTAACAAGTGCTTATACCCCTCCGTGTTTTCCCCCTTCGAATCCTCTCCCGCCCCTTTCTTCATAAGCTCATATGGCATAAGCTCTCATGCGATAAGGTTTTATGTGATAAGCTCTTAATTAAGTTGTTTACCCAAACGCTGCCCTTGTTAGAATTTGTCGGGCGAGATTCTACTATGTTCCTTTAGTAGCATCTTCACTAGGGATGTTTACGGTTCAGTTTGGATCAGTTTTGAGGCAAAAAGTCATCCGATCCAAAGATAAAAAGTGCATGCGGTTCGGTTCGATTTGAATGACTTCCTTAAAAGATTCCGATCTGATTAAATACGGTTTGGATCAGTTCGGTTGATTCGGTTTTTACCGACACATCATTACATATTTATATTACATCAAAGAATCAAGATTACAAGCTAAATTGAACAAAATCTTAAACATGTATATACTTGTTTATATATTCATGTAATAACATTTCATAAAATATGTAAAAAATAAATAAATATCATCATCAACTAGTTCCATAATATCTTTTTTTATGTTTGGAACTTAAAAATAGTAAAAAATTATGTTAAAACAAACTAGTAAGTATTATTAGGAAAAAAAATAAACAAATAAAAAATCAATAATGCAAAAAATTGAAAAAATATATATTAAATTTTATGTATGCGGTTTGGTTTGGTTGATGCAGTTTAAGAAAAGGAACCCAAAATCCGATCCGATCCGATCGGGTTTCACAAAACAAGATCCATAAAAATCCAATAGACATCGGTTTTGTTCGATTTTCCCTTTTTTATATCAGTTTTCGGTTTTATTTTGAAATCTTCACCATTTAACTTATATCTTGATATACTATATTTGGGATGGAACCTTCGCAACTATATGCAGTAAAGGCAGACGTTAGGGATGGCAAAACGGGCCAACCCGCCCCGCCTAGCCGCTAGTGTGACACCCTACTCCCGGGTCATCACATGGTTACCCGTTTGCGGAAAATAAGATTTTATTTGCTGGTTGCTTTCGGAAAATATTAATTTCTCAACGTGAATCTCTTCAAAATATGGTGATAAAATTTTTTCCTTTTAACTCCATAACAACGACATAATCATAACCATACTTAGATATATAAGTATATGCAGAATTCATACAACTATACTGCCTCGTAAGTTTCACACTTAGGTCTTTATCAACTTAGTTTATTTCAACACATGACATCACATAAAAAGAACCTAAGCTAGTCGTAACTAACAGACAGTTATTGAGAATACCCTTATGGTCATTCCCACTAACGAATACTTCTCCAAACATCTAGGAGTTAAGTCCTCGAGCGACTTAGTGAATCCCTCCGCTTCGTCCATACTAGTATACCAAAAGAATACGGTAGACTAGACTAAACCTGTTGTATTTGTAAGGGTGAGACGCCAATATATGGATTTAACACAATAACTAAAAGTGCGACTCACAAAACAGCATATACACACATACAATTATAGCAGCATACATTCTCATAAGTAAACAAGTACTTTATCAATGGGTTTCATACCCCAAACATCAACGTTTGAAAACTATGCATGAACACTTCAATAAATGTTCTCTACATTTCGCTAAATCTCCGGAGATCCCAAACAACGTGTAAATGAGCTGATCAGGCTCGATTGCCAGGTATATTAGGCACAACGTGTTTACCATAGCACACTGTCCACACAAGGCACAGTGATCAACGTATATGGTTACCAAAGCACACTGTCCAACACAAGGCACAGTCATCAACGTATATGGTTTTCCATTGTCCATCAAGGCACAATGAATCAACGTAGCATAAAATACCTCACACCTCAAGGCATTCACACAAAACAACGTGGCATGGAATACCTTACTCATTAAGGTACCACACTTCACAACGTGGGCACGTCTGCCAATGAATGCATGTAAAACGTTTGTTCTCATCATTTTTCTTTGTGTTTAGTCTTTATTTGCCGAAGCTCAAAATGGCTTACGACTACTCGTGATTTTCAACGTATTAACTTAACAACGTGTTTAGATCTTTCAACATCAACACAGGACACGAAGTCCGAGTGCTCAATCACGATGCCTTAGTCCGGTGCCCCAGCCTTAGGCTCGCGGTCATAGAAAACAACTTTAAATTCCTCTTTAACACACAATATACCTCTTGTATACAGTAGACACCAAGTCTACAGGACTTCCGGTCCAAAGGACACCAAGTCCACAATGCAAAGAATCTCAATACTCCGACGTCTCGGTTATTAAGTTCAAACCTCTTTAAAACAACTCTCAACTTAAAACTTGATTTCGGAAAATCTTATTAAATGGGTAGCTTTCGTCATAAAACACCGGTTACCGAAAAACATCATTTTCAGAAAAGAGGGTCACAGAGATTTTAAGTTCACCAAAAATACGCATTGCCGTCTCTAAAATACTTGCCATCGTCAGTTTTCCAAATTGCCGTCGTTAAGTCATTTTAAAATAATTTAAGCCAAAACTTAGCTTTTTCCGCTTAATCAATTTTCTAAAATCACGGTTAACTTATTTTCGCAGATTAATTTCACAGAACAACGTTTTATAATATTGCGGAATATATTATATAGCTACTAGCAGTAGTAAAATATTTTCACGGTTACCCCCTCTCTGTGACTCATAAATCAACCTTTTTATTAATAAATCATTAAAATACTAATATTTCTCAAATACTTATTATTTTCCCAACTAATATTTTTCACTACTATTATATTCCAATATTTCCCATAAAACATTGAATATAATTTGTAAAGCTTATTAAAGCTTTTATCTGATTAAGTCGGTTGTGTACTGACCACTGTCAGGCTTCACAAACAACACTCAACAACATCATCAGAATTATATCACCAGGCAGATCATGCATCATAGCAATATAATAAACAACTGCAGATAATTAAATAAATTAAAAGCAGATAAATCATCGAACACAGATAAACAACACAACGTAAACAGCATATTCAAAGCACCACAACCACATATCAAGTATATAGACCATACTAAAACCAATAGTTATTGGGAAAAATCCCTTAGGTAAGCTCCCCTTACCTCTCGAAGAACTTAGCCTCCGATTAAGAAAGTTGACACGGCTCCGAATAATCTGTGACACACGTACGTGTCACGAAACACTAACCTTCAACAACACATCCAAACAACCAATCAAAACAAGCAAAACAAACACCTAATCCTCTTTAATAGGTCACGGCCTCCTTAGGGTTTTGTGGCTCAAAATCACTACACTTGCTTAAGTCATGGATTAATGATCCTAAGCACTTAAGACAATGGTTTAAGGATAAAACAACAAAGTTTTAAATCAAAAACCTCCTAACCTCAAAGACATCATTTTCGGCCATCAAGGGTACACAAAGTTAGGGTTTTCATTTTGTTAAACCAACTTGGATTTGTCATGAACACAAGTCCACTAAATGATACAAAAGCTTATTTTCATAAAAACCAACAAAACATCCAAGTTACTCACTAAATAAATTTCGGCCAAATAATATAAATGGAGCAAGAGAGTTTTGTTTAATGTAAAAACTTGGATTTAACATGGATATGTACCAAATAGAAGGAATCCATAATCATTTTCATGAAAAATGAACAAAAGTTCATCCCCCCCACATGAATATAGGTTCGGCCTAGGCATGAAACAAGGGAAAGAAGATTTTGTTTTCAACAATCTCTTGGATTATGATGGTAAGGATGATTATAAGCACATAGAAATTGGTTTCACTATTTTAGGAGTTTTCTATGAATTACTATGATTTATCAAAGTCTAGATCTCAAACTAAGAACATGAATAAAAAGACATGATCAAAGCTTCAAAACAAGAAATAACTTGAAGAGACAATAGTTTAATGATGAAGAGAAGTATGAATCACCTCTTGAAGATTGAAGAAATGAATAAAATGATCAATCCAAACTTGATGGCTTTTGAGACAGCTTTGAGGGTGTGGTGGTTTTGTAAGTGTATCTCACAATATACTCATCCAAAAATCACAAACTTTGGCTTGTTAGAAAGATAAGAAGAAAAGGAACAACTTTTGTTTTGAAGGTTTCATTTTTTTCGAATCATAACAGGGGTGAAAATAGGCTTCTTTGTGCTGTCTCGCATGGATCTGAGGATTTAGAGCTGTTTCGGTATTTTGGGAATATCTCCCAATCTACTTATCCGTTTTTGATGATCTTTAGCTCGTTGGAAATAATAGAGAAAGAGGAACAACTTTCATGTTGAGAGTTTTTCGAGTTTCATAACATAAAAGGGTCAGAATTTCGGTGGAATTTTTGCTATCATGAACTCCAAAGTGTGTTCTTAGAGGAAGAAGATGAAGTTGGAGAAGATGAAGAAGATTGTGGAAGAATGGAGAAGGATGTGGAGACTTCTTGCACTTATGGCAGCCAAGGAAAGGCTTGGGCCTTGTGCAAATGCGCTTGATGAAAATGGGCTTGGATCCATTCAATTTTGGTCCATTAAAGCTTAAGGCATAAAACTATACCTAGGAAACTTATATGATAACTTGCCATCAATGAAATTAACACTTAAATTATGACTTTGGGCACTAAGGCCGCAGCCATTAATGGGCTTGGAGTAAAGATTCTGGCCCAATTTGACAAGGATTAACTTGAAGAACTCACTTTGGATCAAAATGCAATTAAGAGAAAGTTAAAGGACCAAAATACAATTATTTAAAATTTGCAAACATAACCCTGAGCCACATCACACTACATCACACTCTCACATAGAAGACTTATTCTTAAGAGGATATAGGATTTATCTACTCATCGAATCCCGAAACTCTCGCTGTTAGCTCCGTCGTTCGCCCGAATAAAATAATAATATTTCAGTGCTAACGTGTTTTTCCGAAACGCGGAAAATTCTCCGCGGCGAAATATAAAATTTAATGGTTTTCGTTCACTAATCGAAATTTGGGTTTTTGATCAGTAAAAACTTACTGTCAGTGAAATTCGCGGTCAACCTAAATTTTTACCGTAGGTCTCTACCATCAAGTAGAGTGTAACTATGGTTTCAGATTAATTAAATAAATTTCCTAAGTCTCAAATAAAAATATAAACGTATTTATATAATTTCTTATATTAGAAAATAGCGAAAAAAGCAGGATGTTACAGCTAGCTCGCTTAAAATGGGGCGGGGCGGGTTGAATTTTAAAAGTGGGTTGAAAACCAACCCTGCCCCGTTTAACGGCGGGTTGGCGGTTGGCCCGCCAAAAATAAAAAAAATTAAAAATTAAATATTTAAGTCCATAAAACATGTTTAAATTAATCATATTCCCACTTTAAAACCACACTCCGCCCAGTTTGTGTGATTAATTTCTTTTTATACGATTTTACTATTATAATATTGGAAAAAATGTTTATTGTTTATTATTTATTCAAATTCTATTAATAATATTTGAGTATTGTTACAAATTTTAAGCATCATAAACATAACAATATTATAGATAAAAAAACATTGTATGATTATGTTTATGTAGGCCTAAACAAAATATTAAATTAATATAAAAAATAGTAAGAGAATTTAAAAAATGAAAGTTGGCCCGACGGGTCATCCCACCCTGCCCCACCCCGTTTTCTTGGAGGGTTAGGCGGGACGGGTCAGAGCGGGTTGTGGGTTGTGGTCCTCTAAAGAGCATACAAGATACTTAAGGTTGTGTTTGTTTCAAGGCGTAAAATTACATTCCCGAGGATGATTTTACTGGGAATGTTATTATCGAGAATGTTATTCCTACTAAGTGTTTGGAAAGTATTTAGCATTCCTAGGAATTTTTAAAAATTATTTAATTTAAATATTAAAAAATATAAAAAATGCAAATAAATGTGGCAAAAAGAGGTGGGAGTGAGAAGTTAGAGTTGATTGAGTTTTATTCCTATGGGAATGTTAGATTCTCACCCTTTAACATGAAAATAAAAAGTAAGCAAATCATGTGTAAATATTATTCCTGAGAATAGAATGTATCTGAGAATAATTTTTAAAAACTTGAAATAAACACGGGAATATTGCATTCTCTATCTTACTTTTCCGGGAATGTATTTTCATACCCTGAAACAAATACGTGGCAATAAGTTGATATTAAGACAACATTTAATTATAAAAAATATATATATACCGTATACAAGGCACCATTTTAATTTTTAAGAAAGGGACATGAACACACGTTACATCTGACTCTTAGTAGTCAATCAGTAATCAAAACGTACCAATTAATATGGATCATTCCCAATCCTGGTTCTGGGTGGTTTTCCCTGTTTACTTCCGGGGCTTAAACTTTTGTAAAAATAATATTATCCTCCTTTTAGGATAGTTTTTTTTATCAATTTTGGTTTACCAAAATATATATATATATATATATATATATATGACATCTTATTAAATGTCAAATTTAATTATAAAATATATACATACCATATGCAAGGAAACTTGAGAAAAGGGACAAGAACACACGTTACATCTTACTCTTAGTAGTCAATCAGTAATTAAACCTTGCCAACTAATATGGATCATTCCCGAATCCTCCCGCAGTCCCGCAGAGACTCCTGACCACCCATACATATTACATACATACATACTTATTATGGTTGTTGGCTTAAAGAGTCAGACAAGCCCAACGAATTTCCGTCACGAAAGACGTCACATATAACCCTCGCTCTGCCACTTATAAATAGCTCTTTAACCTCCAGCATCCTCGTATTCCTCATTATTCTTACAAATCCTGAGTGACAACACAAAAGATTTAAATGGCAACGTCACAACCTCAACCTGAGCATGAGCATCCTAGGAAGGCCTTCGGATGGGCAGCAAGGGATCCTTCTGGTGTTTCTCTCCCCTTTCACTTTCTCCAGAAGGTTCACTCTTCCCTTCATCCCATACCTTTTTTTCACCTTTATTTATTAAACCATTTTTTCTGCTTCTACTCGTTTTTGAACAAATATAATAACATCAATAAAACAAGAACCATACAGTGATTGTTAAAAATGAAGTTGGTTGCCACTTCATATGCCTTTGGTTCGTCGAATTTTTTAGGGAAACGGGTGAGGAAGATGTGGCATTCAAAGTGTTGTACTGTGGGATATGTCATACGGACCTCCACATGGTGAAGAATGAATGGGGCGTTTCCACCTATCCACTCGTACCTGGGTATGCTTTCTACTACTACTTTTATACCATTTTCTATTTTATTTTATTTTTTTCAATGGAAGATAATGAGAAAATGGATAAAATACATTGTCGGGTTTTGAATTCTTCATAGTTCAGGTGCTACAACTTAATTGGAAAAAAAAAAGAGATACTAATATTTATTTTAATTTTATCAGTTAGGACTTGGGACAATATCTGTACTGACTGTAGTCTGTACTATAAAGAATAAAGCTAGATGCACATCATATTTTACTTCTTATCTCTCTCTCTCTTTTTTTTCTTTTTTCTTTTTTTACTTCAAATTTTATTTCTCTCTATGGTGTGCTGTATGTAAGAAATTATGAATGTGTTATGTTACCATGAAAGCTGATGGAAAATGCCAGAATGTCTTGTGTACCACACAATGCTACTCGCCTACTCTTGTTTATAGATATTAAAGTGGAATATCAGTGGATTAATTCAATTGGTACATAATATAGGCATGAGATAGTTGGTGAAGTGACAGAGGTGGGAAGCAAGGTAGAAAAGTTCAAAGTTGGGGATAAGGTAGGTGTGGGATGCTTGGTTGGTTCCTGCCGCTCATGCCAAAGCTGTGCTGACAATCTTGAGAATTACTGTCCAAGTTTTATTCTCACATATGGTGCCAAGTATTTTGATGGTACCACCACATATGGAGGCTACTCTGACTCTATGGTTTGTGATGAACACTTTGTGGTTCGTATTCCTGATGGCTTTCCTCTTGATGCTGCTGCTCCTCTCCTTTGTGCTGGGATCACAGTGTATAGCCCTCTCAGATATTTTGGACTTGACAAGCCTGGTTTACACATAGGTGTGGTTGGTCTTGGTGGACTAGGCCATGTGGCAGTGAAGTTTGCCAAAGCTTTTGGTGTTAAGGTGACAGTAATTAGTACATCACCTAACAAAAAGGAGGAAGCAATACAACATCTGGGAGCTGACTCGTTTCTGATAAGCCATGACCATGATCAGATGCAGGTACATGCTGATTGCACTGTTAATACATATTTTTCTGAAATTGACAATGATGATGGATTCACTAATGTTCTTCTCTTTATAGGCTGCAATGGGCACTTTGGATGGTATTATTGACACAGTTTCTGCAGTTCATCCTCTTTTACCACTCATTGGTTTATTGAAGTCTCATGGAAAGCTTGTAATGGTTGGTGCACCAGAGAAGCCTCTAGAGCTGCCAGTCTTCCCTTTACTTTTGGGTAAGCATATGAAAATATATATATCCACAGATTATGTTCTAAATTAAATGCAGCTCAGCTGAGATTTTATTTACCGTTAAAGGAGAGAAATAGGGTTTTAAATAAACGTCTGTGTCCATAATTGGGACCGTAACGTTTTGGTCTTGAAAGTTCCCGTAACCAAAATGCAATCACAATTGCGGCCGCATTGGCCGCATTTTCCTGCAATTTGTCGTGATTGCAGTAAACACAATCCTATCGCGACCTTAATCGTAATTTAAAACCTTAGAGAGAAACACATATATATATGCTACTATTCGTCGTTATTATTTTGGACCAATATTTTAGTATAACAGAAGGTTAAAATAATTATTATGAAGCTAACTAGTGTCACGTTATTGGCAGGGAGAAAGATAGTAGCTGGCAGTAACATTGGAGGGCTAAAGGAGACACAAGAAATGATTGATTTTGCTGCTAAACACAATGTGAAAGCAGAAATTGAGATTATTCCTGTGGATTATGTGAACACAGCAATGGAACGCCTTCTCAAAGCAGATGTGAAATATCGATTTGTGATTGATATTGGAAATACACTGAAACCAACCGCATAATTTTGCTTGATTCAGATTTAGCGAAAGTTTCACTGTACCACCTATCATGATGTGTTATGTATTATTAGGCTCTTGAAAAAATGAGTGAAGCATGTAAGCTCGGTTACATTCCAAGAAGCAATAAACTGTGGTGGTGACTAGCATGAGGTAGCAATAAATCGTTAGTATCATATAGAAAAAAGAAAAGGAATTGCAACTTGGTGGGCGACCCCTCCCAATGATTTTTTTTCCATAAACACGGATCCAGGGATCGAACCCAGGACCACATGCTCAAGGGACCTAAGCTGCCTTATCACTTAGCTCAAACCACTTGAGCTGCCCAATCCCTTTTATTGTAATTCTTTAAACAATATCATTATTGGTATACATTTACCTACACAAGAAAAAGAGAAATTTCAGTAACTGAAATTTGAGTTCAATTTACCTGGATGGGAACCGATAATTATCATGACCTAATTAAAACTCAAAATCCAAAAAGGAATTATACTTTGTATCAAGAAACAAACCAAATCTTTGAAAAAGAAAAAGAAAAAACAAAAAACTCTAAGAATTTTGTTCATCCACAATTGTTCGATTGAAAAGATTATCCAAATCCCCAAAAGAAAAACAAGAAGAAAAAATGCTTCACTCTATAGGGTGAGTCCAAGTCAGTTACTGCAGCAATGTTGTTGAAGTTGCAACTATCATCGGACAAGCCACGCTTGAGGAAGTAGAGCTGCATGTGGGTAGAGGAGTTGTCCCTAAAATGATGTTTTATATTTTCAAGGGATTAGTCCTATATTTACCGGCTGTGGGGTCCATCTCGGGCCCAAAAAAACAAATTCATAAAATAAAACGAAGAAAAATTACATGATTGAAATTTATTAGTGGCCAAAATTTGGAGAAAAATCAAAGCATCATTTGTGATATAATCTGTACAATTCCAAAAGGCAGAAATTTTATTTATATATTACTATAAATTATAGAACATAGAATTATAGAATAAAAATAGAAGTGCTTTAATTTTGATTGATTATAACTAGATTTTTTTAAAAAAATTTAACTAAATTTTATTAAAATTTAACTAAATTTAAATAATTTTATAATATAGAGTACACAAATAAATTAAAAGAGATTTAAAAATTAAATCAATTCCTTTTATAACTTTCCAAACAAAGGAGCATTTAATATCTTTCATTAAATAAAATTTTGCAAAATATAATTTTAGTTCCTTAAAGATATTGATGAACTTAATTAAGCAAATCACCATGTTTGGGCCACTCGTAAGGGATAACTTATAGCAGATGAGTTTGTATTTCTGTTTGATAAACATTTTTCTCACTAACTTGTAACATTTTTCTAATAGCTTATAACATTTATTTTTTTAGACGCTACCTCAAATACAATTTGAGCTTATCATTTTGTATCTTCTTAATTTTTTTCCTCATCTTTATCGTTAATATTTTAGTTAAATTCTTCCATTATCCTCTCTTAAATAAAATAATTTATCCTAATCATAATATCTTGGATATATTTAACGACTGATTTCACTAACTAGATATTTAGGATAAAAAATAATAGAGAATCTATTTTTATCTGTAGAAACTTTTTTATATAAAAATCATATCAACATATTATTTTATTTTCGTTATCTCATTTATTCAATAAAAATATTTAAAAAATAAGGATTAATTTGATTTTTAAAAATTAAACAGGATCAAATTGATTTTTTTTTTTGTAAACATGATTAAATTGATGTTACTCTTTTTTTTTTACGGACTAAGTTAATGCGACCTATGTTCATGTCAACTGCATGGAATAAAACAGTAGAGATCCTCTCCATTTTGTTGTTCTCGTTTCCCTTCCATTAGGAGAAAGATAGACACAAATGAAAGATTTGTATTTCAAACTTTTTTACCATTTAATAAAAATTAAATAATTAAAAACCCTTTGTGTCTATCTCTCCTGAATGGAAGGGAAATGAAGAGAAAAAATATGGAGAGAATCTTTACTCGGAATAAAAATGGTAGTTTTTTTTTTTTTTTACAGAAGAATAAAATGGTAATTCAGTAAGTTCACTCAATAAATTTTTTTTTTTTGGTTTGGTACTCACCCTAATTAGTCATTGGTACCGAGTGATCCCTGGAACTATCCCCACGCCTTAGATCCTTTGGACCCGCTATGGGACTAATCTCCGAGTCAGCCGCGCGGTTAGTAAAGCCTGACCAAGGGTTGTTACATACCCAAGGATCGAACTCGAGCAGAGCCCGAACAATTCGTCCTTAAGTAGCAGTGCGTTGTTCACTCAATAATTGAGTATTAATTAATTATTTAACATCTTTCACTGAACCAGTCTTTTTTATTTTATTTTTTACCAATCTAAATATTTAAAAAATATTAGAATTTCCATTTCTAAAATAATAATTATTTTTTCATTTAATAATTTTTGCTTTTAATTTCAAAATTCAAAAATCTTGAGAGCACTAATTAACAAAGTTTTTTTTTTAAAAAAATAATAGAGATACTTAATTGCATCTCAAATGAGAGTTGCTTATGAAATAAGAGCTGATTCTTACACGGTAGCACATGTTGGAGCACCGTTACTTATAGAAACACTTTAACGATATGTTTGGTTCAAAGGAGGAAGTGGATAGATTTTAATTAAAATTGGGTTTGTTGAGATGAGGGGGTATTTTAATGGACGGGAGGGGAGAAATAACACTATTCATAATTGATTTACTGGGGGAAGGATTTTAAAATAATTTTACTTTTACACCCTTATAATTATTTATTTCAAAATACACAAGTGAGAATATTTTAGTCAATGCATATAAAATATTTTAAAATATCTCCTCTCCCCTCTAAATCCCCCCAATATTGGAGGCGAGTAAAATTTGAGTTAGGAGGGTTTTTACTCCCCTCCATTCCCCTCCCCTCCAGTAAGTTGAACCAAATATGAAAAATTTTAAAAAAAATCCCTTACGTCCCTTTTATCTCCCTCCAACCAAGTATGTAACTTTTTAGAATTATACCATTGGAATTAAGATTTACTTAAAGTAATATAAAATAAAAAATGATGATGACAATGATAAAGCCTATAAAAAAGAGGAATTAAGTAACTGTAATGATTCCAGTAAAAAAAAAAAAAATAACTGTAATGACTTGCTTGCATCATCGAAGATTCCAGAACAACAATACAATGAGTAGAAATACACTACACTTATATAAATTGCTTTTTGGTGAAACTCAAAGAGACACTTTTTTTTTTTTCCTTGCTTAGTCTTTGCAATTCCGTTCTAAGTGAAATTGAACAGATTCAAATGGCAGCACAGCTTGAAGTTGAGCATCCTAAGAAGGCCTTC
This sequence comes from Echinosophora koreensis, assembly GCA_035048595.1. Lineage (NCBI taxonomy): Eukaryota > Viridiplantae > Streptophyta > Magnoliopsida > Fabales > Fabaceae > Echinosophora > Echinosophora koreensis. The sequence goes on from JAPCYP010000003.1 coordinate 2,423,320, forward strand.
GGATGGGCAGCTAGGGATGCATCTGGTTTTCTCTCTCCTTTTAATTTCACTAGAAGGTTCACATACTTCTTCATTGAATTATCGATATACACGTTTTTATGCATCTATTTGCCTTTTTCTCTGTTAGCTTCTGAGAAAATACAAACAACCTCAGACGATTTGTTAAATCTACCAATATTTTGTTTTCTCCTAATACAAATGTCCCTGCAGCAAGAAGAGTTATTTTTACCATCCACAAATACATGCATTATTAAAATTAGAATTTAATAAAATGTTATATTATAATTTTGATCATTCATGTTATATCAAATGGTCAAGATCTAATATCCAATTTTTGTATCGTCAAATTTTTCAGGGAAACGGGAGAGAAAGATGTGACATTCAAAGTATTGTACTGTGGAATATGCCACTCGGACCTCCACATGGTGAAGAATGAATGGGGCTTCGCTACCTATCCACTAGTCCCTGGGTATGTCACTAACTTTATAGCAAAGTTTTGAAATTTTTTTTTCTTGGGTTAAATAGTAATGTTTATTTTATTTCTATCAATTCAGACAATGTACAAGAAAAACTCAAATTAAAAAAGTTAGGTTCCTATTTAAAAAGAAGAGGACTCCATAACACCGGTTCTTATTTGATATTTACTGTATTACATGAGACATTTGTCTCATGAAAGGAGTGTGATTTTTTTTTTTTTTTTACAAGAGAATATTACTGCATTTCATTAATGATCAAAGAATCAATACATGTTGAGATATCAGAAAACAAATGAGAAACTTTAGTTGAGTAATGAGCAACCATATTAGCTTGTCTCTTAGAAAACTCCACATGAGAGTTTTGGAAAATAAACTAAGAAGATCCTTACAGGAAGAAATAATGGAACCAAATTCAGTCAAATCCACACTCGAAGTATTTATTCCATCAACTACTAGTTTCGAGTCAAGCTCAAAAATCACCTTATCCACCTTAATCTCACGCATCCAAATAATGCCAAAATAGAAACGAGCAACTTCCCCCATTTGCACATCAACCACATGAGAAAAATTACTGTTTTGGTAATGGCTCCCAAAAACACACCCTCTTCATCTCTAAGGCACGTACCAATGCCCAGCTTATTCAAATCAACCGAAAAAGAGGCATCCACATTACACTTTATAAAGCCAACCGATGGTTTAGACCATCTAGCAGGGATAGAACGAGAAACTGTAATTTAACTGCCTAGTCTAATAGCATGTTTAATCATCACATAATGGTACTCTTGTTCATAAAATATTATGCTGGAACATGAAGGGATTAATTCAATTGATTTTAATTGGTGTACATAATATAGGCATGAGATGGTTGGTGAAGTGACAGAGGTGGGAAGCAAGGTAGAAAAGTTCAAAGTTGGGGACAAGGTGGGTGTGGGATGCTTGGTTGGTTCCTGCCGCTCATGCCAAAGCTGTTCTGACAATCTTGAGAATTATTGTACAAAAATGATTTTCACATATGGTGCCAAGTATGTGGATGGCAGCACCACACTCTGACTCAATGGTTGCTGATGAACACTTTGTGGTTCGTATTCCCGATGCCTTACCTCTTGATGCTGCTGCTCCTCTCCTCTGTGCTGGGATCACAGTGTATAGCCCTCTTAGATATTTTGGACTTGACAAGCCTGGTTTACACATAGGTGTGGTTGGTCTTGGTGGACTAGGCCATGTGGCAGTGAAGTTTGCCAAATCTTTTGGGTCTAAGGTGACAGTAATTAGTACATCACCCAACAAAAGGGATGAAGCAATTGAACATCTGGGAGCTGACTCGTTTCTTATAAGCAGTGACCAAGATCAAATGCGGGTACATGTCATCTGCACTGTTAATTGATACCTTATCTTAGAAATTGACAATGATTATCAATTAACAAATGTTGTTCATTTTGTAGGCTACAATGGGAACTTTGGATGGTATTATTGACACAGTTTCTGTCGTTCATACTCTCTTACCTCTATTGGGTTTACTAAAGAATCATGGAAAGCTTGTAATGGTTGGTGCACCAGTGAAGCCTCTAGAGCTGCCAGTCTTTCCTTTAATTTCTGGTAAGCATATGAAAAGTATTTACAATATGTGAATGCCTTGCTAATAATGCCAGTCTTAATAATAAAATGCAGCTCACGTACAAGTCACAAGACTGTTGGAAATTATATAGTTGATAATAGAAGTGACAATAGTTGGGAGTATGAATCATGTGGTAAAGGAATATAATTTGGTAGATGCATGGAGGAGACTTGAGAAGAACAAGTATCATAAACTTTCATTACATTGTTCCTCTACTTCTTACAAGTGATTGCATATTGCCTATTTATAGGCATAGTTTGGTCTTTCCAGATACATCTTGACATTTCCTATACTTTCTAGTGTTATATGTTTTATTTGCTAAATGCTAGAACATTCTAGACAATTACCATCACTTTGAGATTATGCTATATAGGTGTAGAACCTTCTAGAAATGATGCATCATTTTTTACAAAGACACATAATTTGCTGTCAATGGAGAGAAATATGCATATACTATTATTTATAATATTTTTGTACCAATTTGTTGATACAATTGATGGTCAATATAATTGTTATCAAGCTAACAAGCATTTCACATTATGGTATAGGGCGAAAGATAGTAGCTGGCAGTAGTTTTGGAGGATTGAAGGAGACACAAGAAATGCTTGATTTTGCTGCTAACCACAATGTGAAACCTGAAATCGAGGTTATTCCAATTGATTATGTGAACACAGCAATGGAGCGCCTTTTGAAAGCAGATGTGAAATATCGATTTGTGATTGACATTGGAAACACACTGAAGCCTCTTATGATTTCAAGATTATGATTTCTTTCTTTCTAATAAGTTTCAAGGAGAATAAAGATTTTGATGTTGATTTTTCCCTAATTATTTAGGCTTTTTTCAACAACAAAAAAAACCTTTACTTTTTTTTTTTTGTTAAACAGGTCAGGTGAAATTTTGAAGGCTAGATTGCAAGCTCGTATTGTCTGTTTCCAATTTCATCCTTACTCTTGATTAGGGACTTCTGAAATAAGAAATTAAATTCCTTACTTTATACTATTGAATATGTCGCTCCATTTATATCATTAAATAATATATTTAGGTAGCATTTGATACAAATTATATTTTAATATTCTTGGCAATGTGGGCTTGAGAATAAAAGTTTCTCATATTTGATACAAGTCTTAAAAAAAATGTTCTCAGGCATAAAAGATGCTTTGGAATAAAATTAGTAAATGAAAGTTAAAAACTCTATCCACATGTATGAATGTGGGATAAAAATATTCTTAAGAATGAAATTTTAAAAAATATAATTTACCTGATAATAAAACATTTCATGAACCAAACAATAAACACCACCTTAAAGTGAGAGGCAGTAGTTAAAGTGGCACACACTTAATAAAGTAAAACATAATATATATTTCATTTTTCACTAGTCACTCAAATAGAGTGTGTTTTAATATAGCTTCAGTTTATGTTCTGATATAGTTTCATTGGATGTTAACGTGAAAAGAGGGAAAATGATTAAAGTGAGAATATTTAAATACAAAGGAAGTGATACGCTTACTCTACACACTTGTAGCTATATATTCTGACATAAAGGTTGTCGCTTAAGTTTTCCTCATTTCATTCTTAATAATACTCAAAAACTTGCACCTATAATTGGTCGTATCTAAAGGAAATGTACCATATGATAGGAAGAATCAACTTTCGTATTGTTTTCTTTAATGTTATGTTTGGAAGAATATAAGGGAGAGAATGACATAAAATGGAATGACAAAACTTAATACAAGTATCAAGTATGACAAGGCCGGTCTCCTTGTCACCTAAAGCTTTTGATATTGGTCTTTTCAATTAAGACATCAAAAATTAAATGACTTAAACACTTAATATTACAATTCATATAAAAAAAAAACACTTAATATTCCATTCTCTTATTATAAACTTATTATCTGTCATTTCGTTTCATTCCATCACGAGTCACTTCCTTCTTTCATCTTTAGGGGAAAAAACAAAACTTAAAAGATGGAAACAGAACACAAAGTCTGGAAGATTTAAAATGACCAGCTATATTACTTTCTTTCTTCATAATTATTTTTATTTTCTAGCTATTTAATGACATTGATGTTGTTATCATGTTATGCATGACCTAAGATTAATTGTGAGATGAAAGAATCACAACACTAATGCACTTAGTCATGCTAACGTATTGTCCACTACAAGGATACCCAATCAAGTAGCCACAATTGGTGGACTTTCTAAGCGGATATAATCATACATAACTCCTAAAAAAGGACTCGACGCTCTTGACTGCTTCAGATAGATGGTGTTCTTTCCTTTTACCAAGTGATCGCTAGGTATAGGTATGCTATACAGCCAATGTAATCCATGGATTCCGTGCCTTGCTATGGCATTGTCTTGACCTATTAGCCTTGTTGTGAAGTGGGGAGGATTAACACCCGGGTCATTGACACAAACCTAATCACCCATTAAAAAACAAAAGGGTTAGCATCACAACCTAGTCATAGTTAAAAAAATGTTTGATCATGCAAGAAGTGAAGTGGGGGTACCTGCACTTCAGCTCCGGTGGCTGATGCCAGGGCCAGTTGTAGTGTGTAGTTTCCTCTCAATATGTTATTTTTATGTTCAAATATAATCTGCCATGTGGTTGGCTGATATGTGTTTCCTGTGCTCCTGCATACATCGATCAATGTTGTTTAGAGGAGAGCCAACAAAACTTGAGAATTAACATACTCTATTAATAAAAGTTACCTGGTAACATGAGCAAAAAACCAATCCTTTCTGTAGTCACTAACACCAACAATGTAGACAAGATCGTTATGCGGGTATAAATCAGAGTAACGTGTCCACAACCCGTACTGCCTAAACCTGTCATGGTAGAAATACTTTGTTTGAGTGGAAGGAAAAAGAGTGTGGAGATTAATAGAAGGAAGCATCAATTGTTGGCAATGGGCTTTGCACTAACTTGTCTATGTTATCATGCTTGTATAAGTTGTTCGTGAGCGTAGGCTTAGGGTTTGGTACATAGAATTCTGCAGCTGAACGATCTGGGATGCCAATTTCCCAAAGGGTAGGACCATTTCTTGGAGGATTATACACAAGTGAATCCAATTTGATGACACCGCTATAGGTACAAGCAATTAAATATCAATTGGAGCAAGTTATTTATTTGTGGCTACAACCACAAGATATGTAGTGAAAAAAATCTTGAGTAGAAATTTCATATTATTAGTACTTAAATTGATATTTGACATCCCAAATTGCATTTATATGCTACATATGTTAAACTTTGATTTATTACATGTACTAAGAAATTTGACACAACAATAGTTCCACCGGAGAGTCGAAGATATTATACCTGGTGTGACGGTTATTTTAACATCATATTTGTAATCACCAATAAACCCTGGAACCCATGCATACAAATTATAGTCTCCGGGTACAATATTTTCTATTACGAAGTTCCCATTCCCGCCAATTCGAGTCCAGAATTGATAACCCTGTGAATTAAGGGCATATAATTCACACACGTGTTAGCTACATCAACTTCGCTTCTAAGTTCAATAAACTAGATCTCATTGAATCCAACTCCAAGGGCCTGTTTCCACGTTGGGAGGGAAAGGGAGAGGGGGGGTTTGAAGATGAAGGTAGGGGGGAAGGAGGATAACCTTCCAAAATCCCCCTCAATTCATTTTTTAACAAAAGAACCAAAATCCCTATATATATATATATATATATATATATATATATATATATATATATATATATATATATATATATATTTCTTTCCCAAACGATCCCTCTCCCCTCCCTTCCCCTCCTAACTCACAAGCAGGCCCTAAATGTACCTTGCTTTCTTCCTGCCATGACCCTGCTTCTCCAGGCAAAGCTAGACCAACATAGGCATTGTTAGCAGGTTGAATTCCATCTCCCCTTGTGAACCTGGTAAAGCAAGGAACATCAGCTCGTTTATCAAGTGATTATATGACAAGATAAATTCTTGCATAAACATAAAACATGAAAGATAAGGTCACAAAGTCAATCATATAATTAATTAAGCTAAATTAAGACAATTGATTATTAATTAACAATAGTCGATTTATATTAATTAAGAATGTAATTTATCTAATACATCTAACTTGAGTGCTTTATATTCATGCAAAAATTTCTAATGAAATAAAATGACAAAATGTAAGTGTAAACAAAGAATATAGCATATACCCATCCTGGATTTGTAACCGTCCTGCTACCTTTCCTCGTTGATTGGGTGGAAGGAAATCTTTCGATAGAGGGAAAACATAAGGCCAACTTTTGACTTCATTGGATAGCTAAATTGGTCGAAGAACAACAATAAGTCGTGTGCCATAAACCCATAACATAATCACTTCAAACCAATAATGGGTAATAAACAATTACAACTGAGTACAATTAAAGGCAATTAGCACCTGTCGTACAGCATCTGACCACAAAGATCGGAATTGAGCATTACTTGAAGCTGAGTTAAGGTAGGTAAAAAATGGGCCGAAAACCTTTTTATAAATCTCTCCTTGTTGAAATGCCACATATACCCTTCTGCCACCATAGTGGTTGCTCATAAACATCTGCACATAAAAAGGTTTAGCAAAAGGAAGAGGAAAAAACTTGCTTCATATCCAGTATCTACTCTCTTAGTTCTTCGCCAAAAAAGTTTTTATTTTTATTTTTTTAAAACAAAAAGGTAAGCTATTTTGAATTTAATATGACATGTTCGAAAAACCTGATTAAATTATGAAAAATAATTGCTATGAAAAAACGATTTCTAGAGAAGTCAAGTTTTAAACTTATTTTAAAAAATTGTTTGATTAATTTTAAATCAATCACATTTTTTTCATCTCATTTTTATAAAACTAGCTATCAAACAAATATTATAAATCTATACAAACAACTTTATATCATTTTTGTGATTTACTATGTAAAGATGATTTTTTTTTTACATGATCCAATGAAACAAATTATATCAAAATCGGTTTTTATAAAATAGATTCAAATATAATTTATGTTTCACAAGTAATACAAAACACTCTAAATATACAGAAAATGAAGTATAACAAATTACAATCAAATTAGTGACATACTAATGCTTTATTAATTGCGGATGCAAAGTATCACATGTAATATATAAATAGTCAAAACTTAGGTATAATTTCATAGGTACATTAGATATTATTTTCTAATAGTAATAGTATATATGTAACAACTATTATATATGTTATACTTTTATTGATAAGATATTACACATGTCCTATTATTATTAAAAAATAATACATAATATACATAAGAAATTATACCTAAATCTTGTCGTATAAATTTATGTAAAGAGGATGAGCTTACATTGAGGAAAGTGGGGCCGACATGAGAAGTGAGGTCTTGCTTGATGGGCCCACCATTGCGGAACTCATTACTGGGTGTTATCATCCACACGCCCACGGTTGCATTAGAATCTTGGGTTATCCAACCCTGAACAGTGTTGTTAGCATTCTCAGTCGAGTATTGGTATTTGTCATTCACCTGAGCCCAACACAACCATTCAATCATTTCACGGGTATTTTGAACCATATAAACCCCATATCATAAACACGATGTATATATAATACCTATAGCAAGTCCAAAAATACAAGAAGTTCAAAAATGCAAAAATCCAAGACAAATTAGAAAGTGATTTATTACCTCTCCCATAAATTGTGGATTAGAAGGATTTATTATGCGAACAGCTTCAGGATAAGCCAACTTTTGACCCGTTTTTATATCATTATCTGTTGGCATGTTCCTTTGCCTAGTATCCGATATAGCCATGTAGTGGAACCTGCATCGGTAGTTTTGCATCAGTTAAGCACAAAGTTCATTTTTTTCATTTCCTTTTACTTTTTAGCTAGGATTATAACCTAACAAAAATGTACATTGAAAAATGAAAATTATATTAAAATGACTACTATAGATATATCATATATGGTAAGATCCGAAATAGAGCTATCCTTAGATCGGTTGCTTACAACAAAGCTTTTCACTTTTGGGATGTGGAGAAGAAATAGGTTTTTTTTTTAGAAATTGGAATAAAGTGGCTGAGTACAATATGAGATGCTACAGACAACTTGAAATGCTACAGGAGGAACAATACTAAAGTACTGTATCTAAGTTTTATCCTTTCATAAATTTCTATTCAAAAGAGTAAAATGAAAATTAATGATGTTTTAAAAAAATATTAATTTTTTTGGTATTAAATAAATAAATAAATATTAATTTATTTTATTAGAGTAACATTGTTCTGATTACCTGTCTTGGTTGAGCTTGTAAACAAACCTAATTTGACCAATGTTCGCAGCAGGTAATCCTGTTGGACGATCAAATATCACGTAAGAATAAAACCCGGAATCACCTCTTCGCATTATATACCTGCAGTTTTTATTTTCTTTTTATGGGTGAGATGCAAAATAAATATCAAACAATGTTAATCAACTTTCATATATATTAGTAGTTAAAAACCAATACACATCCTTAATCGTCTATTTCGGTTCCTAAACAGTACGAATAATCAAGACCCAGATGAATCCACCTTTTGTCTATGTTTATGGGGACACTTGAACCTTCCATAGAAGAATTCCATGCTCTTAAAAATGAAACCTCCACTATGTTGTCGTCCGCTGCTATGATTGAAAATCCTGTCCCGTGGACTCTGCAGCACATAGTTTCAGTTAAATAAAATTGTCTAGTGAATCACGTTAGTGCATAATGCATGAATTACTTTAAAATTAGGGGTATTATCAAACAGGGGAGAATTAGTATGGTGAGATGCATGCATGTGTTTATACGGATTATCCCGAATTAGCAATTAGGTGGCTTATCATTATCAGAATATCAGTTACTTTTGTTTATTATTAATTTCATCAAGTGTATGAAATATGAATACAGAAATATATTCAGGGTAGAAAAACCATACTTCTGGAAGGCACTTGGTTTTCCTGGTTCCTCCCAAACAACATCGAAGTACCTACAAATATTTGAACGCATTGATCATGTAAATTAGTTAATCCATGACTTATATAAGGACATAGGATCCAACTTTTAAGATTAAGCTCTTTTAAAGTGAGCTCTTGTTATGGACAGTAATGAGGCCCAAATACATTAGCAAAACCTATTAAAGAAACTACTAACAAACTTGGTGACTCACCAATATACCTCATAACTAAACATATTCTAGATCCTTCTATCACCTAAGAGGAAGTTGGGCTTACTGCCATATTTTGGGTCATTACACATGGTTCCCCTCTGGGCCTCTTAATCTGTTCCTCAGCTAATGTATTTGGGCCTCATTACTGTCCATAACAGCTCTAAGGTAAATTGTAAAAAGAGTAAATAAGTGTATATCCATCCATGATTATTTAAAGTATGTTATGTTGTGATCTCATTCAAAGCATTTTTTCCCCCAATTTTTATGCCATAATTCTGATTGCTTAAATATGATGTAGGTACCCTCTATTGTCTTCTGCAAGTTTAGCATCAAGTAAATTGTCAATTCCGGTATATGATATTCCAATGACATCACCCTCTGGGTTTGAGAAATTAACAGAAACAATGCCGTTGTCAATCACCACCTGAAAATTGAAACCAATTATCAAGACTTAAAATCCAAGTATTTGACAATAAAATATAACCAATGATTTTGTCTTTTCGCAATTTTTGAACGAAACTATTTTTCCCCCTCCAAAAACTGGTATCACCTGGTGAGGATTTTGTGTATTCAGGATGATTGGAAGATGAGCTGACGTAGATTCTGGGCCGTTGATCTCACCTAAACCTTTTCTGCAAATGGAAGCCATGCATTGAAAGGAAAGAGTAAAAATAAAATAAAGTTCAAAGTGTCACATTGACATCTCAATCGGAGATATTCAAAGATGAAATAAAGAATAGGGATCTACCATATATATATATATATATATATATATATATATATATATATATATATATATATATATATAAGAATAGGACAAATGGACTAGGGAATCTTATTTTCTCTTCCTTTTTTCCGCTTTTTTAAAAATGCCGTTTTTTGTAATATATGAGAATTAAACAGAGATGTAGCTATAATTTTGCCAAGTATTTATTTAAAAAATTAAAAAAAATCAATTTCTAAACTTGCATAAAGGCATAATACTTTAGATTCATTATGAGGTTTGAGTACCCTTTATACTGTTATCAATATATTTTTGCTTATAAAAAAAATTTAAAGATAGCAATTTAAATTGTTCTATATATTGGTGATGTACATAAGAAATATACCTAAATAGCAATAAAGAAATTTTAGGTGCACATATTATTGGTATGTTTTGAATTGGACATATGTAAATAGTATATATATATATATATATATATATGTATATAGAACAAAATAGTTAATTATATATTATAGGTGGAAAAGTGGTGATGTACATTTTTTTTTAAGCAAAGAATGATATTCAAAAGTATCACAATAAAGCAAGAAATCTCAACTAGGTTTGCACCTCAAGCTTTATCCATCATTTGCAGCATACCAAATTTTATTAAAAAAGAATAAAAATAAAGAATACAAAAAGCATGGGGGACATAGGCCAAACCCACGGAAAAGAAAGAAAAATCAACTAATCAACTAAATCTATAGACCCCATCTATTTTGGAAAAAAATTGCATTTATAAAAACAGGAATTAAATTCCACCAAGAATAACTTTTTGAACAACATAAGAAATATACTTTTTTTTTTAACAACATAAGAAATATACTTAAATAGCATAAATTAAATTTCAGGTGCATGGACTTTGACTATAATTCCAGTCAAAAAAAAGAACTTTGACTATATAATTATGTTTTAAAAGGGATATATGTAAATAGCATATCTCAAATCATTTTTTAAAGTGCATATCTCAAATAATTTTTAATAAATGTTATATTTATTTAGAAATATAAGGTATAAGTTTCTTAATAACTTATACAAATATTTTCATATCATATAAATCCTTAAATAAATTTTTATGTCTGACAAAATTTTATATTTTCATAAACACGTTAAATCAAACTCTTTGAAAAAGCCTCTAACAAATACAATAACTCAAACTCAAACTCAAACTAACAAATTATTACAAAATATATTTTGGCCTATTTGAATAAACTCTAAACGGAGCTCATGTTTTCCTCTTTTATTCACTACATCTATCACCGCCGGCACTAGCATAAAGCTAGTAAAGTTAGGGTTTTAAACCTACAATTTTATTAAGTTATTTATGTCCAAATTTAGGCTTCCAAATATTTTTTTTTTTTTTGTAATTTAAGCTTAACAAAAATAAAAAATAAAACGGTAAACAATAAATTATAGGAAATCTTACATGTTGTTGCATGTACACAAAAAAATTACATCATCCATAATAATTTGTAATAAAGATAAAAATTTAAATAAAATATATTTTTTTTATAAAAATTATTATTATTAGTTTTAAAAAGAATTTTATATCAAATTTCACTTTAGATCTTAAAATACGTTGGGCCGACGTTGACGTCTATGCGAATCACGTAAATATAAGCACTATGCAAAAGCGACATTAATGCCATATAACTAAACAGAGAAGCAAGAGAGTAGGGAGGGAGAACCTAAATGAGGTCTTCTCAGAAGATGCACCGAGCAACAAGCAGTGCTGTACAGCCATTCCAAGCCACCACAGCAAGAAAACATGTTTTCTCATCTGACTCGCCACCTTCATCTTTTAGCAATATGAACCTGCAAATAATTTTGCAACTTCATGTCAAAGACAAGGCCAAAACGAACTTTTTTTTTTTGTTGGAAAAACAGAAAATAATTTAAACGTGAAATGCATTAAAACAATATATGATAAATTAAAACTTCTCAAAAAATTCGATATATGACTCATTACATGATACAGTACGTGGTAGTCAATAGGAGGAAGGAAAAATTCTTAGCTCGCTTTAAAAGCACTTATGAATTTCTGAGAAGCACATGAAAAAATGGATATAAAATTTATGGGAAAATAAATAGATGTTAAATGAGAAAAATACTCAAAGCAATCTACTTCGAGACAAGTCAAAAGAGCTTATATGCAATAGGTGCTTAATTAAAATATGTTCTCTTCATTTTCTGTATATGTTGTCTTTTACAGATTTCTGAATTGAAAAAGAGACAAATGAAGCAGATCAGAAAAATTCTACAGACCTGTATTACGAGGAGTTTTGAACTAAATGTAATGTAGTCCCTGCAGAACATGTAAAGATCATAACAAAAAGGCTTCAGTCTTCAAAACAATTCTTGTGTGTGTGTGTGTATATATATATATGTGTGTGTGTGTGTATTATTTAAGGATTAGCGTACTGGTACACAAAATTGCTTCAAAAAAAAAAAAAACACTGGTACACAATAGTTATGGTAACTTGGAAATTTTTTCTGTACTCTTTTTTTGACTGGAAATTCTTTATGTACTTTATAAATGCTAAGTGGAAAATCTAGAGAATTTAGTTAGTAATTAATTGGTTAATTTGTTTTCCATTCTTTCTATCAAAAGCATTATATATAATTACATTTCCAAGGTCTATACATGATTTGGATTTTTAATTTGGTTTGTATACCTACAAAATTTGGAAATGTTGGTCCCTAAATGTACGTTTATAAATTCGTCCCTAGATATAAGTCAATTTTCTAACGACTTCATTCTGGATCGTACGTGACAAATATAGAACCATATGTAGATGCTTATTATATAAGGTTAAATTAAATTTTGGTTCATATATATGACACATTTTTTATTTGGTCCCAATAACTTGAATGTTTTTTAATTGTTCCCTACATGTTCAATCGATAGCAATTCCATCCTTGTCGTCTGCCAAGTTTCAAACGGCATGGATATATATTGTGTAAAAACACTCATTTCCCTATAATCTTTAGGGATAGAACCAAAAGCAAAAATGTCATGATGCCAAATCGTGTGTGACAGATAGAATTGTTTTTTTTTTTTTTACCAAACTAATGTAGTTTTATAAATTATTTATCAATTTAGGGCTGTTTTGAAACTATTTATCAATATGTGATTGTTTTATACAATGTGACATTTTTTAATATTGATTTTCTGACATCAAAGATGCTGGTCAAACTAGCTCCTTCAAAGGAGCTAGTTGAACTAGTTCCTTCACTTTTACGGGATATATCACATATCTTTTGAAAACTTTTGTAAAATAAAAAAGACAAAAATTTACCATATCCCATCATGCATGTATTTCTGATTTTTTTTTTCCTTTTAAAAAAACAAAGGATTAATTATTGAGTTTGTCCATGAATTATTTGAGAATTTTCAATTAAGTCTCTGAACTAAAAAAATTTCAATTAGATCCCTGAACTTATATAAAATTTTTCAATTGGGTCGTCCCTGGACTAAAAAGTTTCTTATTGGGTCCATGTTTTTATATAAAATCTTCAATTGACTCCCTAAAGTAGAAAGATGACTATCTAAAATAAAAAATAATAAAATGATAGATGATGAAATTTAGAAAAAAATTTATTTGCATAATAGTAAAATGACAAAGATGAATATGAGAGAGAAAAATACACTATTTAAAATAATAATAATAATAATAAATATTAAACTTAGTGAGAAAAGTTATTGTTTAGCATAATAATTAAATAAAAATAGATAAATTTGAGAGAGAAAATTTAGTTCTTGAAATGATAATAACAAAATAGTGAAATATGAAATTGTGCTAGAAAATTCAAGTTTTATAACAAAATATTAAGAGATTAAACTAATAAACCTCAATTAAAAAATATACATTTTTAAATAGTAATATATTATTAAAGAATGATTTTGAAAAATAAATTTCAAATAGAAATAAAATTCTAAAGGATGAAACTTAGCAGAGAATATCATTATTTGAAATAGTTTTAATTCTAATATTATAACAAGAGATGAAACTGAGTAAAAAAAAAAATCAATATTTAAAAAATTAAAATTAAAATATAATTTGACAACAAAGTTATTGTTTGAAATAATAAACACAATAAAGAATCTAGTTAATTAAATATCTCATCTTATTTTGATTGTCAATTTATTTTGAATTATTTAATTTATTTCATTATTCATTATATTATTTTATATTTAAATTGAGGTTTATATTAAATAATATTTTTTTATTTCTATGTCTATTATTATTATTTTAATGTTATTTAAAATTTTAAATATTTGACTCATTTAATCTTAATATTTTGTTATAAAATATGAATTTTGTGGCACAATTTCATATTTCATTATTTTGTTATTACCATTTCAAGAACTAAATTTTGTCTCTCAAATTTATCCATCTTTATTTAATTATTATGCTAAACCAAAGCTTTTCTCACTAATTTTATTATTATTATTATTTATTATTATTATTATTAATTTAAATAGTGAATTTTTTCTTATAATCAATTATTCATCTTTTGTCATTTTGTTATTATGGCAAATAACATTTTTTTCTTCTAAATTTTATCATCTATCATTTTATTATTATTTTTATTTTATATAGTCACATTTCTACTCTAGGGATCCAATTGAAAATTTTATATAAGTTCAAGGAAGCAATTAGAAACTTTTTAGTTCAGAGACCCAATTGAAAATTTCATATAAGTTCAGGGACTTAATTAGAAACATTTTTAGTTCAATGACCTACTTTAAAAGTCTCAAATTGTTCGGGGAACAACTCAATAATTAAACCAAAAACAAACAAACAAACTTGCAGTAACTAAATACAATGACAACAAGAATAATACAATATAAATAACAATGAATGAACTAATTAACGGCAACAATAAAAAAATACTACAACAACAACACAGTACGAATAATGATAAAAAGAAAGAATAAATAAAAAGAATAAATGGGAACCCAAATAAAAATTAAATATAATATTATAAAAATATTAATTAAAATAAAAATAATCAACGTAACAATGTCCATAATATTAGGGATTATAATTTAATTCGTGCCCGCGGGCACCCGCGGATAAAATAAGCAAGGGGTACAGGACGTAGAGGCGGCAAAATGGGCCGGGCCGGATAAGCCCTATGAATTATAGGGCTTGGGTATTAAAATTTGAGCCCATTTTAATTTCGGGCCTTTTTGGCCCTACCCGATGAAGCCCGAACCCGTATCGGGCTAGCCCGCATCGGGCTCGGGTAGCCCGATCACTTTTATACATTTTAATTTTTATTTAACTAAAAAATAAAATAAAATAATTTGGGGCTATTTTTTATCCAACCAAGAAGTTCAATTTCTTGAGATATTTCAATTCTAGAATTGATCTAAACACTTGTGAAGGGAAGTTGCAAAAGGTCAAGATGAATTTGTATAGGCTTTATGATGAGTATGTCAAAGATGGTGCCCCTTCCAATGTAAGTCATTCACAACAAGTACAATCTTCACTTGGAGGAAGAAAGGAAAAGATTGGTTGCTATGAAGTAAGTTCTTAATTTTGTTACTATTTTATTTCATACGTTGATTTCTTTTAATCAATATTTAATATATATATATATATATATATATATATATATATATATATATATATATGTATATATATATTGAATTCATTTGGTCATTTATTTTGTAGGATTTTGAAGCATATGAAAGCATACAAACTACCATTGTTGGAAAATCCGAACTTGATCTCTATTTGAAGGAGCCAATGATTCCATCATCGGGTAGTTTTGATATCTTATCTTATTGGAAGGAAAGAAGTCATAGATGTCCTGATCTTACAAGGATGGCTTGTGATATATTGAGCATTCCAATAACCATTGTGCCATCAGAATCGGCTTTTAGCATTGGCTCTCGAGTTTTGAACATGTATAGAAGTTCTTTGCGGGATGAAATAGTTCAAGCTCTCTTGTGTACATGTAGTTGGTTACATGGTTTTGTTGGTAAGTTTTTTTAAGCTTTATCATTTTTAGGATTTAAACTCAAGTCATTTATTTATATAAAAATTCATAACAAAGTCTATTTTTTATTTTAGATTATGATAATGAAGATGATGATGATGATGTAAAGCTTTATCAAGGAGGTTTAAATGCCAATGTTGATACCAAAATATAGGATTTTAAATATATCGTTGTTACTGTTGGACTTTCATTGTTATTTGTGAAGTTTATTTTTGTTGGACTTTTTAATTGTCTCTATTGTTGGACTATTTCGTTGTTTCTATTGTTGGACTTGCTCATTTTTTTGATGTTCTTATTGGACTATAAATATATCTCTATATGAACTTAAGGAGCTTGACTTTAAATATATCTCTATATGAACTTAAGGAGCTTTTTTTATGTTTCGCATGGGAACTAATTCTGAAGTTGTCTTTTACAACATTGATTATGATTATTATATCTTCATTCATATCCTGACATTTTCAATACAAACAATTAGGTTGATTGAAAATAAAAATGTCTTGGTCCACACATATACACAATGATATAGTCACTTTTAGGAACTTAAAAATAAAAATGATTGAAAATAAACTTTTTTAGCGAAAAATGCCGGGCCAGCCCGCACAAGCCCGCAGCCCGCATAGGGCTGGGCTTGGGCACCTATTTTACAGCCCATATTGATTCCAGGCCTTTTTGGCCCGGCCCTATAAAGCCCTAGCCCGCATAGGGCTAGCCCGTGGCGGGCTGGGTAGCCCATTTTGCCACCTCTAACAGGACGGGGTGTTAACGGGCACCCACATGCAAAAATAAATGGGAATTTCAAATATTCCCTTGCTAATGGACAGGGGCGGGTATTGAGGTACCCGCACCTGTGGGTACCCGTACCTGCAGATATTCATATTCATACAATATATAAATATAAATATGAATGAGCGGCTGTAATTAATAATGGTAATAAAAATAACAAGTATAACAATGATACTAACAACAACTACAAATGATAATATTAATTAAGATTAAATAAAAAAGTTTAATTGGTATTAGTGTAAAGATTTTTATAGTATCAACCAATCAGAAATCATGGTATGATTAACTTTTAAGGTAATTAGGATAAGGGTCGTATAATTTAATGATTGTGTCAATTTTTTATTAGGTGACAGTGTAATTTTTTAGACTGTTAGCGTATACCAATTTATTAAATCCAAATAAAATAATAATATTAGTAATCCCATAAAAAATTTATTACTAATAATCATCATAGTAATAATTATTATCCTTAAAAGATAGACATAAATAAATAAAAAATGACAAAACATAAATATGAATATAATAAATGCAGTAACTAAAATAAATAAATTAAATAAAAAATTAAATAACGACATTACTAGCTGGTAAAAAAAAAAGTAAATAATGTATGATATAAGTATGAGATGCATTAAGAAAAATGTGTAGTGTGTGTTTGTAATTGTTGTTATGTCATTTTTATTATCATTATTATTTGTAGTAACATTGTAAATATATTGTTACCTTGATTATTTTTATTTTTATTACTGTTTTTATAATATTTATATTTATCTTTTATTAATTTTATTTGTGTTCCCATTTATCCTTTTTATTTGTTATTTTATTTATTTTATCTTTTTATCATTGTAAATCTTAATATTCTTTTTATTTATATTGTGTTATTGTAAATTATTATTATTGTTGTTGTTGTTGTTGCTACCGTTCATTCATATTTATGTTGTATTATTCTTGTTGTCAATGTATTTAGTTACTGCATGTAATTATTTCCAAAAAAAAAAAAAACAACAAACAAGCGGGACATGGCTGCTGTATGGTTAGTTTTGTCTTTTTTTTTATTTTATAAAAAATTTCAAAATAACTCACCCTAAAATGATAAATAGTATCTAAAAATACATTAAGTTTGGTCAAAAAGCCTAAAAATAATGGAGAAGGCACTACATTAATTTAGTCCACTCTCAGAAATCTCTAAACACTATACATCGGCCTGCTCTTAAATAAGATTTAAGAAATTTTAATTTAAAACTTCTTTTCAGTGGTGGCAACAGTCACAAATATTGTTAATGATATTTTATGAGTATAATGCATGAATTTTCCTGGGCCTAGTCCCTTGAAATTCACCCAAAAAAAAAATGCATGAATTTTTTTTAAAAAAAAAACCAACCTTTTAATATTATTTTTTTTGGTGAATAAAAGTTTAGGAGAGTTAGATCCCAGTGGCTCACCAGGGTCAGGGCAGGCCTCACGGCTCAAGGAGCGCTTACAAAGGTACTTACAGATTACCTATCAACGAGGTCCTCACATCGATGGTGAAATTCGAACTCACAACCTTGTGTGTTATGAGTCGTATCCTTACCAACTGGGCCAACCTTTGTTGACACCTTTTAATATAGTTAAATAATTTTAATAGTATATTATTTTCTTTTATTAGTTCTTCTCTTAATTATTTTTTTGGTACAATCAATACCCTTAATTCTGAAAATAAATCAAAACGTTTAATGTTAGAATGCTCACCAAGACTTACAAACTTCTTAAGCTTAATACATAATTTTTACGGTTAATTCATCCTAGTCCAAAGTTTAAATTTTTGGAATTCAAAAAGAAATCAAAAATGATTTCATACTCTGATTTGTTCAAGACGACTCTCAATAGAAGAAATATATTGATATAATTTTGACTGCAAATAAGTTTGAGTTGCTTTTTTCCTCTTTTAAGTTGGTATATGAAGAAATTATATATATATATATATATATATATATATTTTTTATGTACGAAGAAATTATATTTCATTTTATCCACTTTTGGGTTGTAAAATTATATATATCTAACTTATCAATAAAAACATAAAGAAAATGCTTATTTGCTAGGGTAATTTGAAAAGATTCTTCAAGAGTCTCGGATCCCAAAAGTGCATGATAAATACCGCCAAAGCCCAATATTGTAAAGGAAATTAAATCATATTAAGACCTGACTCGATCAAAGCTCATCAAGTAAGGGAGAGTCAAGCAAGATCAAAGCTCATCATGTTCAGGGGAAAGGTCAAAATCAAGTGTTGACTAGCCTTGAGACTATTTCGGTAATTCCAGGTTTGTCTATAGTTAACTCTCAAATCCAAAATTGTAATAAAAAAGTTCTGGTTAGTAAATCATTGTCTCCAACCGAGAGATTATGGAAGTTAGGTACAGAGATTTAGGTGTAATGTTTAGGGGAACATTAGATACAATAACAGAAAAATTTAGAGACATAGATGATAGGGATAAGAAAGGTATATCAAAGGATGGGGCTAAAGAGGTGTCAAAATGAAAATAGGATCTATTAATATGGGAAGTTTGCTACTGTTTTAGCTGGGTTTTTGGGGATGTCTTTAGTTATCACACAACCTATTAGTTACTCTTAAAAGTGCTTTTGGTTGTGAAGTAGCTTTTGTATTCATCTTTTTTCATACTTTGATTCTTTGTAATGGGTTGAGTACCCCTTGTACTCAATTATATACATCTTTTGCTTATCAATATATATATATATATATATATATATATATATATATATATATATATATATATATATATATATATATATATAAGGGGTTCAAGAGGGGGAGTTAAAAAAGAAAAAGAAAATTAGAGCTCTGGTTATAGCTGAAAATTTGGAATTCCTGGCTAACCAGGAAACAAAGCTAGAGGTGGTTGATAGTTTCACTTTGTTTTCAACTACGGGGCAATAATGATTGTAATTGGAGTTTTTCCCTGGCAATAGGGAGATCGGGTGGAATTCTAAGTATATGGGACTCCAAGATTACATCCTGTAATTTTTATTTTCGTGGTTGTGGTTTTGCATGTCCTTGTTTGAGAGGGGAGTTACTAGATTAAAATGCTTCGTGGTTAATGTTTATTCACCATGTGATTTGCCTGGACAAAGGAAGTTATGGATGGGTTTGAAAATGATCAAAGGAAGGTTCGGCGCAGGGATGTGGTGTTTTTTGGGGGATTTTAATGCGGTTACTTGATCTAGAGAGAAAAAGGGTAGATAATTTCATAAGCATACAAGAAGTGGTGGAATTCTAGAATTGGGTTAATGAGCTAGAATTAATGGACCCTCTGTTGATGGGACGAAAGTTCACTTGGTATAGAGCAGATTGTTTGGCTATGAGTAGGTTAGATAGATTTCTTTTGTCAAAAGAGTGGGTGCAAGAGTGGAAAGTGGTGGCTCAATGGGATGTGTCATATCATTGCCTTATAGTTAAAAAGAACGGTGTTCAGAATTGGGGTCCAAAAGCATTTCGGTTTAACAACTGTTGGTTGGACCATCCGACATTTAATAAGATGGTTGAAGAATGCTGGAAGGATACTAGGGTTAACGGATGGAAGGATTATGTCTTGAAAGAGAAATTAAAAGCCTTAATGATCAATATTAAGAGTTGGAATAAAGAGGTTTTTGGGAATGTAGATCAAAATCTACATAACTTGGAAGAAGATATTAGGTGTCTTGATGTGAAAGCAGAATTGGTTGGTTTATCTGAGGATGAGTTGGGTATAAGAAGGGCAAAATTTGTAGACTTGTGGGTGGCCCTAAATGCAAAGAAAATTAAGTCTGTTAAGGCAAAAGTCAAGGGCCAAATGGCTTCAGGAAGGGGATAGGAACTATGCCTTGTTTCATGCGAGCTTATTGATTCGTAGAAGAAGGAATCAAGTGATGGGAATTAATATATGGAAAATCTATGGGTGGAAGAGGTTAATCAAATAAAGGAAGAGGTAATAAAGTACTTCTCTAAAATATATACAGATGAGGAATTAAAAATAGAAAAATCTTAAATATAGAAATCGAATGAATTAAAAATAGAAAAATCTTACAACAAATTATATTGTTTTTTATTGTAAATGACTAATTGAGATAACTGAACTTGTGAGATTGGGGATTGTTCTATGAAAAAGTGTCATGTTCAATCCTTTAGGTTTAAGGTTGCTTCATAGACTTATGTGCGATGTTCAACCTTACCTGGGACTTTTCAAAATTTGAAAATAGAAGTAAAAATAAATAAGGGATAAAAGCAATCACTAGTGGAAAATATGCAATAAACGGGAAGGGTACACGTCTGTTAAACAAAAATGAGACGTAACAAAAGAGGCGGTGGCAGAACCGTAATTATCAGGTTCACTTAAATCACTTTTAACGTCAGTTGTTTAAACAACTGAAGTAAACAACTGACGTTAAAAGAGTCATCTTTTACGTCAGTTGTTTAAACAACTGAAGTAAAAGTGATGGAAGTCATCTTTTACGTCAGTTGTTTAAACAACTGACGTTAAAAGTGTATCTTTTACGTCAGTTGTTTAAACAACTGACGTAAAAGATGAATTTTAAGTTATTTTAAAATCGGCCCAACCAACTCACTCTCATTTCATTCAAGTTTCACCCTTCACTTCTGAAACCCTAGCGCAGCCGTAGCTGCGCCTCTCTCCCTCTTTAGTTCCTTCTCTTCCTAATCCTCCCTTATTCAAGTCTCAAACCTTATTCATTTCATTCTGAAACCCTCAAGTCTCTTCCTTAGTCTCTCCGCCCCTTACTCAAAGAAGTGACCAGATCTGCGAAAAA
This sequence comes from Echinosophora koreensis, assembly GCA_035048595.1. Lineage (NCBI taxonomy): Eukaryota > Viridiplantae > Streptophyta > Magnoliopsida > Fabales > Fabaceae > Echinosophora > Echinosophora koreensis. Next base: position 2,444,935 of record JAPCYP010000003.1, read on the forward strand.
GAAGATTGTGAACGAAGGGACCAGATCTGCGAGCGAAGGGGTCAGATCTTCGAAGAAGGGACTAGATCTGCTAAGAAGAAGACATGCGAATGAAAATCTGTGAAGAAACTTCCTACTTTTTCTTGAAAGTTCCAAACTTTCTTGCTTTTTGTTCATGGTTTGTTTTTGTTTATGGTTTGTAACCTTTGATGCTTTCTGTTATTGAAACTTCTTGGTCCATTTTCTTTTTTTATGGGTGTATACATAATGTAAGTGCATCCTTTCATCTTTAATTTCCTCAGTTATCATATGAGTTTGAAAGTCTTAATTATCCGTTACTCCCTCCCCCTTTTTGTATTAGAGCTTATATATGCTCATGATTGAGACATTTAAATCACAAGTTTTGGTTAGTATGCTCATATTGAATCACTGTTTCCTCAGTGTCCTTTCTCTATGATGGCTGAGGGAAGAATTGCTGGAACTTAAGATAGATATAATTTTTTTTTTTTTAAAAAAATTACTTTTAGCGTCAGTTAAATTAAATAACTGACGTTAAAAGTGAACTTTTACGTCAGTTGTTAACAGACGTTAAAAGTTACACTTTTAACGTTTGCCCGAATAACGTCAGACTTTTTTCAGACGTTAAAAAGCACTTTTAACTGATGTAAAAAGTGCTTTCTGCACTAGTGAATCACAAAACAAAATCCATTTTTTCAATTTTAATTCTTTTATTCTATTTTATAAATTTTGTAAATAACTAATTAAAATAATTTAGCCAATGTTATTTAGGGATGCTCTATAGACTTAAATGTTATGTTCATTCTTTTAGACTTGAGGATAATATGAAAATATTTTTTAAAATATTTGTATTTTATTTTGTTAATTTTTTTGAATCTTTGAAAATATTTTAAAGGTGCTAATAAATTTTAAAAAATAAATAAATAAAAATCAAATGTCTCTTTCTCCTTTTCTTGTCTATTTTTGTAAATATTATGTCATAGTTTTTTCATTAATTTGTTATCCTTTTTATTCCTATAAATAATTTTGGGGGTAAAATATATAATTTAAAATTCAATAAATGTGTGCAGTTAATTTAAGGTACTATTCATAGAATGGGTGATGTATCACTCAACACCTTCCTCACTTGAAACCAACTCCTAAACTCAATTTTGGTTCCTAAGTTAATATTTTAAAAGGTTTCCAATTTTCCCTAACTTCAATAAATCGGTGGCGTAATCTATTGTTTTCTCAAAATTCACAAATTTACATTTTTTGTCATCCCCTCAGTGATCTTGTTCGCGACATAGGTTCAATTATTTTCTTTCTTCATAATTTCAACTTTCTGGCCAATGACAATATTGATGTTTCTATGCATGGCCTTGGATTAACTGTGACTTGAAAAGAATCCTAATACGCTTAGTCACACTAACGTATTTAGTACTATAAGTTATGCACACTTGGGGGACTTTCTAAGCGGATATAATCATACATAACTCCTTCAAAAGGACTTGTTGCTCTTGATTGCCTTAGATAGATGGTGTTCTTTCCTTTTACCAAGAGATCACTAGGTAGAGGTATGCTATATAGCCAATGTAATCCATGGATACCGTGCCTTGCTATGGCATTGTCGTCACCTATTAGCCTTGTTGTAAAGTGGGGAGGATTAGCACCTAGGTTGTTGAGACGAACCTGATCACCCATTACCCAAAAAAAAAAATTATATCATAACCTGATCATAGTAAAAACTTCTAAATTAATATGCAAGAAGTGAAGTGGTTTACCTGCACTTCAGCTCCAGTGGCAGATGCCAGGGCCAATTGTAGTGTGTAGTTTCCTCTCAATATGTTATTTTGAAGTTCAAATTTAATCTGCCATGTGGTTGGCTGATATGTGTTTCCTGTGCTCCTACATACATCGATCAATGTCGTTTAGAGGATAGCCAACAAAACTTGAGAATTAACATACTCTAATAACAAAAGTTACCTAGTAACATGAGCAAAAAACCAATCCTTTCTATAGTCACTAAGACCATCAGTGTATATGAGATCGTTATGTGGATATAAATCAGAGTAACGTGTCCACAACCCGTATTGCCTAAACCTGTCATCGTAGAAATACTTTGTTTGAGTGAAAGGAAAAAGAGTGTGTAGATTTATAGAATGATGCATCAATTGTTGGCAATGGGCTTTGGACTAACTTGTCTTTGTTATCTTGCTTGTATAAGTTGTTCGTGAGCGTAGGGTTAGGGTCTGGTACAAAGAACTCTGCAGCTGAACGATCTGGGATGCCAATTTCCCAAAGGGTAGGACCATTTCTTGGAGGACTATACACAAGTGAATCCAAGTTGATGACACATCCTATAGGTACAAGCAATTCATTATAAATTGGAGCAAGTTATTTATACAACCACAAGATATATAGTGAAAAATTCTTTTGTTTTTTTTGTGGTGCCAATAAATAGTGAAAAAGTCTTGAGTACAATATAGTTATAGTTTGTTTGTGACTAAAACGACAACATAGAGAAAAATCTTGAACAGAAATTTCATAATATAAGTACTTAAATTAATATTTGACATGTGTAAAGATATCCCAAATTGTACCTGGTGTGATTGTGATTTTAACACCATATCTGTAGTCACCAATAAATCCAGGAACCCATGCATACAAATTATAATCTCCGGGCACAATATTTGTTATTGCAAAGTTTCCATTCCAGTCAGTTCGAGTCCAGAATTGATAGCCCTGTGAAACATAACATAATTCACACAATTTTTAGCTACCTCAACATCCTCTTCTAAGTAAGTTCAATAAACTAAATCTCATTGGCTCCAACTCTAAATGTACCTTGCTTTCTTCCTGCCATGATCCTGCGTATCCAGGCAAAGCTAGACCAACGTAGGCATTCTTAGCAGGTCCTAATCCAGAGCTCCTTATGAACCTGGTAAAGCAAGAGAAACATCAACTCATTTCTAAGGTGATTTTGTGGGAAGATGAATTCTTGCATAAAGAGAGAACATATAAGATATGTGCACTAAGTCAATCGAATATAATAGTTATAATAAATTAATATAACTAATTATTAATTAACAGTACTAATTATATATTTTTATTAAGAATGTAATTGGTCTAATACATTTAACTTCAATGCTTCTTTTCTTGGTACATTGGATCAAGGAAACAACAAAACTTGAGTGCTTCATGTTCATGCAAAAGTTTCTAGTGAAATCAAATAATAAAATGTAAGAGTAAATAAAGCATTTAGCATATACCCATCTTTGATTTGTAGTCGTCCTGCCACTTTTCCTCGTCGATTGGGTGGAATGAAATCATTTGATCGAGGGAAAACATAAGGCCAGCTCTTGACTTCGTTGGATAGCTAAATTGATCAAAGAACAACAATAAATTGTGTGCCATAAGCTCATAACACAATTACTTCAAACTAATAATGTGTAATTAAGAATCACAATTGAGTATAGTTAAGGGCAATTAGCACCTGTTGTACAGCATTTGACCACAAAGATCGGTATTGAGCATTACTTGAAGCTGAGTTAAGGTAGGTAAGAAAAGGGCCGAAAACCTTTTTATAAGTCTCTCCTTGTTGAAATGTCATGGCTACCCTCTTGCCAGCATAGTGGTTACTCACAAACATCTAAACATAAAAAGGTTTAGCAAAATTAAGGAAAAAGGATAAAGGTTGGGCGGGGGCAATTGCCCCCACATAGCAATTTTTTTTTACATGGGTATCCTTGATAAAAAAAAAAATGGACCCCACAAAAAAAATAGATGTTGCTCCATAAGATACTTTTTTAAAAATGAACATAGAAAATCGTAAGAGATAAAAGAGAGAATAAATTTGTACCATAAAATCCCAACCCACTCACTTTTTTGACTTATAATCCCAATTCCCATCGGTTACTAGTCCCACACCGCCATTCTCTCTCCCACTCTTTTATCTATCAGTCAATAACTAAACACACACACTCATGGACATGGACTTGTGGTCACCGAATGGAACTCAAAGAGTCACGTGATGACAAAATTTTCACAAAGGCAACTTGAACTTTTGCAAGCCAATATTATCAATAGGCAAAAGTAAAGAAAACCAAAACAGAGACTCAACAGAAAATAGCGTAAAAGTGGGAAGCTGGGAAAGAGGGAAGTGCCGAACTGGGAAAGGGACAAGGCAAGAGCGAGACAGCGACCAACAAGCTTTCTGTAATGATGGTGAAAACTAGAAAGCATATTGTGTATTCAATGATATATTTATTTTTGAAGTTAGTTCTGATTTTGCCTGTGACAACTGCAATAGTTGAAAGATGTTTCTCTAGAATGAATTATGTGAAGAATGGATTGCCCAATCGCATCGAAGATGAATGGTTAAAGGATTGTTTAGTTGCTTACAAATAAAGAGATCTTTTTGATTGCGTTGAAAATGAAAAAAAATATTCAATATTTTCAAAATATGAAAACTCGTAGAGGGCAATTGTAATTTGTAAAAGCTCAGACTTATCTTGAATTTTTTGTTATGAGATTATATATTTTGTAGTTTGTAAAAACTTATAATATTTTTTTTTGTCCAAATATTTATATATTATTTTCTTGTCCCCACCAAAGAAAGTTTCTGGATCCGCCACGGTCACAAATGCTCAAATTTGGTTGATACAGTAAAATTATAGCGTCGTGCATGTTTGATTCGAAATAACTAATTATCAAACGAGTTTTTTTTTCTTTAAAAAAGTTGTTTTGAATTTAATATAACATATTTAGCAAATTTGATTAAATTATACAAAAATGATTTTAGTGGAAAAAATGACTTTTTAGAGAAGTTGAAAGTTTTAAATATTTTTTAGAAAAAGTTATTACCTATTTTAAAATTAATCACATTTTTTCCATTTCACCACTATAAACTAACTATCAAACAAATATTTATAAGCTATACAAATAACTTTATACATTATTTACTTATTTATTATGTAAAATTATTATTTTTATGCAATTCACGAAAAAAAATGATGTTAAAACCATAACCGATCATAAATCATTAATTGACACAATATTAAAAATATTTGAATCTTATCATAACTATCTTGAAAGTCACAGATGGAATGTGATTAATTGACAATGTATCAAAATTAAACACCTTTCAATTAATCGAAAATGAAGTATAACTAATGATAATCAAATTAATGCCAATATAAAAAATATAATCAAATTAATGATATATTAATGCTTTATTAAGCTATCGAAGATGCAAAGAATCACATGTTTATAATACATTAATTTCTGTAAAGAGGATGAACTTACATTGAGTAAAATGGGGCCAACATGAGAGGTGAGGTCTTGCTTGATGGGCCCACCATTGCGGAACTCATTACTGGGTGTTATAATCCAAATGCCCACAGTTGCATTCGAATCTCGGGCAATCCAACCCTGAACAGTGTTGTCCGCATTCTCATTCGAGTATTGGTATTTATCATCCACCTGACCCCAACACAACCATTCAATCATTCACCGCACATTTTAAACCATAAACCTCTCATTACATAAGCACGATGTATTAACAAGTCCAAAAATGCAAAAATCGAAGCCAAATTAGAAAGGGATCAGTTACCTCTCCCGAAAATTGTGGATCAGAAGGATGGATTATGCGAATAGCTTCAGGATAAGCCAATTGTTGACCTGTTTCTCTATCATTCACTGTTGGCATGTTCCTTTGCCTGGTATCTGATATTGCCATGTAGCGGAACCTGTATCGGTGTTTTTAATTTCATTTGTTAAAGCACAAAGTTCAGTTTTTGATTTCCTTTTAGCATTATATTCTCAACGTACATTGAAAAACGAAAATTAATACAAAAAAAAAAACTACTAAAGATCAAATGTTTTAGAAGCTCAATTTTAATATACTTATTTTCATTTTATGCTATTAAGATTAAGATAGTTTGTCTTTGACCAAAAAATACAGAAAAAGTTAAATTCTTTTAATTGTTTAATTGATAATTTACTAAATATTAATAAAAAGAGTAAATTAAAAGTAATAATGTTTCTAAAAAAAAATCCTAATTTATTTTATCAAAGCTACATTGTTCTAATTACCTGTCATTGAGCTTGTAAACGGACCTAGTTTGAGCCACCTCTACTGCAGGTAATCCTACTGGACGATCAAATATCATGTATGAATAAAACCCGGAATCGCCTCTTCGCAATATATACCTGCAATTTTTAATTTCATATTGTCAGTGAGATGCAAAATTAAATCTATATCAAACAATGTTAATCAACTTTCATATATTAGTAGTAGTTCGAGACCAATAACATGTCCTTAACAAGTCTCTCTTGACTTTTGGTTCACAAACAGTACGAATAATTAAGACTTTGATGAATTAATCCACCTTTTGTCTATGTTTATGGGGACACTTGTGCCTCCCATAGAAGAACTCCATGTTCTTAAAAATGACACCTCCACTATATTCTCGTCCGCTGCTATGACTGAAAATCTTGTCCCGTGGACTCTGCAGTACAAAGTTTCAGTTATCTAAATTTGTCTATTGAATCAAGTTAGTACATTATGCATGCATTACATTATAATTAGTGAGTAGAGTAGTGACAAGCATGCATGTGTTTATCTGGATTATCCCAAATTATAAATTAGGTAGCTTATCATTATCGGTGACTTTTGTTTATTATTAAAATTTCATCAAGTGTATGAATACAGAAATATATTGAGAGTAGATAGATTATACCTCTGAAAGGTATATGGTTTTCCTGGTTCTTTCCAAACAACATCATCGTACCTACAAATATTTAAGCGCACTGATTATGTAAATTAATTAATCAATGACTTATATGGATAGTGGATATCCAATATTTATGCCATCATTCTGAATGATTAAATATGAAGTAGGTGCTTCAATATAATTTTTTATTATTGAAATAGGTACCCTCTATCGATTTCTTCAAGTTTAGCATTAAGTAAATTGTTAATTCCGGTATATGATATTCCAAGGATATAGCCATTGGGGTTTGACAAGTTAATGGAAACGATGCCGTTGTCAATCACCACCTGAAAATTGAAACCAAGACTTAAAATCAAGTATTTAACGATAAAATCTAACCAATGGTTTTTTAACGAATTTTTTTCCCCCTCCGAAAACTGATATTACCTGCTGCGGATTTTTTGTATTCAGGCTGACTGGAAGATGAGCAGGCGTGGAATATGGGATGTTGATCTCCCCTAAATCTCTTCTGTAAGTGGAAACCATGCATTGAAAGGAAATAGTTAAAATTAAAATAACACAAAATTAAGTTCAAAGCGTTACGTTTTCAAAACGTTATGCTTTTTTCCGATAACGTTATAGGTAAATAGCATTAAATAAATTTTGGTTGCATGGACTTTCACATATTATTGTTATGTTTTGAAATGGACATATGTAAAATTGTAAATAGTTAATTATACATTAGTATAATATATATTATTTAAAATGAGTTGTTTTATTTAAACACAAAATTTAGACACCGTATATTTTTGTTTCTATCTCTCACTTACTTTTTATCATCTTTATATACATGTGTTTCAAGAATACCAGAAAAAAACACAGGAGACTGGTGTCCCCAATATGTGTTCAACAAACATAATTCTTAAAAAAAAAAGTTCTTAACTATACAAAGATTCTTATGCATGTCATGAAGGTCTTTAAATAAAATTCTTAGTGGGACCAAACTTTCATATATATATATATATATATATATATATATATATATATATATATATATATATAAAACTGAATGGTATGTTAATGCATCACAATAGAATCAAACATCCTAATTAGGTTGGCACCCCTGATTCTAACAATCATTTGCAGCGTACCATATATTTATAAACTTTCATATATTTAAACACGTTAATTAAACTCTATAAAATTTGCTTAAAGTATCTAAGTTCCATTGCCACTTGGATCAACCACATGTTGGTAGTTAATTTTAATTTCAAAAAAATAATAAAGTGTCTTAAAAAAATAGAAAAATTATATAAAATTAATACACTAACAAAAAAATTAATACTTGTAGCAAATTCATAATACACTAGTGTTATGTTTCGGAGGGTTCACCTTTTGTCTCAAGGAAATAAAATAATAATAATAATAATAGTAATAGTAATAGTAATAGTATATCAATTTAGTATAATAATGAGCGTTTGGTTCTAGTTGTACGAGTTAAATTTTTTTTCTAACGTGGGACTATAATTAATGATCTTTATATTCAACAATTCAAATCCAATCAAACCGATGGATGTATCCAAACCACAGCAAGATCAATTCGATTTGGTTCTAATTCTAATCCACCAAATTTGTTAATCGGATTGAATCAGCTTATATTAATCTAACAAACTATTACAAAATATATTTTGGCCTATTTAAGTAGAGTTTAATTCCCTCTCAAAAAAAAGAAAACGTTTAATTTGTATGTACTGTTAGGGTAAAGATTTTTACACTGACAACCAATTAGAAATCATGGAATTGATGACTTTTAAGGTGGTTTTGGATAAGAATCAAGCAGTTATAATAAAATATCAATTTCTGATTAGTTGATCAGTATATAAATCCATTTAAATAAACTCTAATATAGCTCATATTTTCCTCTTTTGTTCACGTAAAGATAAGCAAGCAATTGAGAAAAGCGACATTAATATGCCATATAACTAAACAGAAAATAAGAGAGTATGGAGGAAGAACCTAAATGAGGTCTTCTCAGAAGAAGAGGCACCGAAGAAGAAGCTAAATTGTACAGCCATTCCAAACCACCACAGCAAGAAGACGTGTAATTTCCTCATATGACCTTCCATCTTCATCTTCTAACAATATATGAACCTGAAAATAATTTGCAACTTCATGTCAGAGACAATGCCCCGGAAGATTAAAGAATGCCAAAACGAAACTTTGCTAATGCTATTTATAATGGATGGTTAAAACTATCATACTACCATATGGGTGCTAATGATCATTCGAAATTTAACCAGAAAGATAAGCCCGACTAGTAATTATATAATTCTGAAAGACAAGTACGAACCCTGACAATCACCAATTGTTTCTTGAGAGTGAGGACGCCGTTTGTGAAAGGTACAGAAAACCAAAAGGAGATGGAATGAACAGATATGTCCTAAAACAATTAGTTATTGTTTAATTTGGAATTGTTTTTTAAAACTCTTCATTACTTACGAATGCTAACTCAACTCTGGAACCTTGATAAAGACCTAAAGAACTTGCACGCATACAATAATGCTATGGGAATGGCGTTATATATATAACTGCAACTTAATCGCTCTAGCTTCTCTTTGATGTTGTCACATATATTTTCCCCTTTAAGTTTCGGCACTGCCCCTAGATTTTCGTAATTGCACATAATATCATGAGGTTAAATTCGGCAAAAATCGCCTATCTCATGATCAAATTAGTACTCAGGAAGGTAGCATTGAATTTAATGATTTTTTTTTGCAAAAAATGTGATATACTGCCAAATTATTAGGCCAAGATTAAACGATTCAAGTTTATACTTGATTCGATGCATAAATTTAAAAGTCGTAGATTTTCATATATGAAAAATACTTAACATTTATTAAAACAATTTTTTTTTGACATAATTTATTAAAATATTTAAAAGATATCTTATAATATTGTATTGTATATATCTTAAGAATAATGGGGACGTTTGGTATACGCACCTAATCAGGTAAGAAAATCATATTCAAATATGATATCTATTAGAATTTAATATACTGTATCACTTCTTATTTCTTCCCAAGTCTATTTTTGGTTTTAACACTTCAATCCCCTATGTGAATTGCTGCTAAGAAAAGCCTGCCAAGTTGAACCTCCCCCACTTTCAAAAGTCAGAACCTAAATTATAGTAACCAAAATCAACCTACAGATAAGCTAATACTCGATTTGAACCCTGTAGATATGTTTATTGCACCTGCTAATCCTCTGCTTGACATGGGTTACCAATAAAAGATCCTCCGTGACACCTTTTGTTAATCTTACTTAATTATAAACATTATCCTTAAGTGGTATATATAGTTCATATCTCTCTCTCTCTATCTATATATCTATTGGTTATATATATATATATATATTGGTGCCCGGAGGTTGTATATATTTAATCAAATAATATTTGGAAGTTGAGAAACAGAAAATGGACAAAAATCAGCTCGTAGTATAAAAAGTAACATGTTTAGAAGAATCAAGGAATCGTAGTAGAAGGGGTAAAGGACAAGTGGTATGCTCCGGAAAGCTTTGGTACCTAACAGTTAGCATACGTCAAGATCTTGACGTTGGGAAATAGATTTGCAGCTTAATAGCCAACTAGTTTGGAGCTTAATAGCCAACTAGACTGCGCACCTATTGGGGGCATCAACAACACCTTGTAGAGATGACTCGGCAGGTACCCATTTGCTAAAAGTCCTTTGTCAATTTATTCGAAGATATAATTTCTTTGTCACTTGTGACTGGAGCAGAATAGTGATGAACTGATGATAGGCTCATCAGGGGCAAACCCTTCTGACGCAGGCAAACAAATATTGAATGGCTGAACTCGTTTACAATTCGCATGACGAATGTGTGAAATTGGAAATATTTCTTTCCAACCTTTACACATGATAATGAAATTTTTAACTTTCATTCGCTAATTTTATTTTCGTGTATCTTTTATGTTTGAGAATAATTATGTCAAGTATTACCTCAAACACTTGCTATGAAGTTTGAAGCTAGAGTCACTTAAGCAAGCAAAAATCTCTAAAATAAGACTTATTTTAATTAAAAACGATTTATGTCAGATGTTTTCTTTTAGATTCGTTTTTATTAATTCTTCATACTTGAATTTTAAAATCAAATTCTTCATACTTAAATTTTAAAATCAAATTTACAGCTTGCACTATATAGATATTTTATGAAATATAAAATGTTAAATTAAAGATATTTTATAAACGATGAAAATAAATTTTAATATCAGAATAATTTCAAATGCATTTAATAATCATCGAAATTATATTTTATATTTAAAAATACATTTTTTTTTTGTAACCATGATATAGGTGCGAAGTATCCACTACCGTTAGTGGTGACTAATCTCCGTCGGGGAACCTGGTGGGCACATCAGGTGGGTTCTCCACTCCCAACCAGGTTTTCTCCATACACAAGAGCCAGGATTCGAACCCCTGACTACTTGCTTCAAGTGTCCAAACCAAATCCCTTACCACTTAGATCAACCACATGTTGGAACTATATTTATATTTAATATTATATTATTATATTATATTAATCTCCTTTGACTCATCCCACCAATGAATTTCATATCAAAAAATTCAAATTCAATATTTTGAAATTAATAAATCTTGAAATATTGAAAACTACAATATTTAACCTTATTTGACCCATTTCACCAAAGAAACTTTATTTGAAATATTATAAAATTAACATTGCAAAATTAATAACTCTTGAAATATCAAAAACTACATTGTATTAATGACGTTTGACCCACTCCACAAATAAATTTATTTTAAAAAATTCAAAATTAATATTTAAGTACTTTAAGATTTACCTGATGAATTTTAAAATTAATTCAAAATTTCAAAATTTTTGAAATTAATATTTTAAAATTAGTAACTAATCTCGTTTGACCCACTCTACAAATGAATTTTATTTTGAAAATTTCAAAATTAACATTTTAAATTAATAGCTCGTGAAATAAATAAAATTTCATATCGTACCAATCTCGCTAGACCCATCCTACCAATGAAATTTATTTCAAAAACTGGAACTAAATTCAATATTTAAAAATGAAATAAAATGTATTGAAACTATACTCAATATTGAAAACTAAATTTTATTATCCTCGTTTCACACGTTATGACAACGTATTTAATTAATTTTGATAATCTCAAAATTGATATTTAGAAACTAATAAATCTTCAAATATTTAAAAGTACTATATATTAATCTTGTTTGACTCATTTCACCGACGAATTTGGAAATTTCAGAATTAGTATTTTGAAATTAATAACTCTTAAAATATACTTAAATGTATTAATAACTTTTACATTTATTGTTATTATCTCAATTTCAAAATTAAATTGAAAGGATCTTTTTTTTTTTTACAAAAAATTACAGGATCTTAAACACTATATAAATATTTTATGTAAATTTTTAAATTAGAAAATTATTTTAAAAATCATAGGAACTATATATCTTTTTTTTTTTTTTGCACAAAATATATCCTATATTTAAAAATGCATTTAAATGCATCGAAACTATATTCTATACTGAAAACCTACTTTGTATTCATTCCCCTTGACTGATTGCACCAACAAATTCCATTTTTAAAATTTTCGAAATTAATTTTTTTCAAAATTAATAACTCTTAAAATACTGAAATCCGTTGTATTAATCTTGCTTGACCTATTCTACCAACAAAATTTATTTTGAAAATCTCAAAATTAATAAATCTTTAAATAATGAAAATACATTGTATTAATCTATAAACATATATAATGAGAAATAAATACAATAAAGCCAAAAACTATGAATAATGGAGCAAAATAAATAAACAACAATAAAGCCTTTCAAAGATACTTCGGTTCAATGATAAAGGCTCTGCTTGGTAAATAAAGCTGATAACGAATAAGCTAGCTGATAGCGGATTAGCTAGCGGATTCGATTTGAAGTATTTGGTAAAACTAGCGGTTGGAGTAGCTAGAAAATGTAAAATGACATAAAAGGATATGTTTGCATGTTTTTTATATAAATTATATATATTTATATATATATATATATATATATTATATATATTATTTATTTTAAAATAATTATCACTTTTAACACTTTAATTTATTTTAAATTATTTATCATTTTAAAAATAAAAATATTCATTTTTTTAAATATTAATTTAGTTTTAATTATTTTTAATAAATAAATTGGAATAATATAAATAAAATTATATACTAATATGATTTTTATATAAATTTTATTTTTTATAGATAAAAATATATTTTCAATTGCTTATCTTAAATATAAATCTAAATAGTTAAATTAATTCTTGATTATATATTATGTTAAATGATTAGTGTTTTATTTTATTTGCTAAAGATAAGTGAGGAATTTAATTAAGATAGTAGGGATTAAAATGGAAAGAAAAAATGATAAACTATACGTTATAAGCTCAAACAATACTTCAAGTAACTACTTTTCCATCCTTTATAAGTTATCCACTATACGCTAGCGGATTTGGCCAATCAAACAGACTCCAAAGTCAAAAAGAAAAAAGATGAACATTTTAGAAAAGTTATTCGTTAATATAATTAATAGCCTCTAAATAAGATTGTTCCATCTGTAAGTACTAAGTTATAATGGATTGAAGAATTATTCTAAGGTAGCGTTTGGTACAAGTTTTATTTTAATATTCTAGGGAATGTGAACATGAGAATAACAGTTTCTCATGCTTGGTATAAGTTTTAAAAAATTATACTCAAGCATAAAATATAACCAGGAATAAAATTAGTGAATTAAAGAGGAAAACTCTATTCCTAAGTGTGAGAAACATTCCTGTGAATTTATTTTTTCTGATAATAAATTATTGCAGGAACCAGACGTTACCTAAGCAATGTGGCAAGTTTGGCAAAAAAAAAAATGGAAAGAAAGAAATTTAATAGACAAAGAGGCACTAGCAAGCATAACTGGGAGGGCTGCCCGCCCCTAAATCACCAACAACTTTTCAAATAAAATAATATAAAATAAAAAAGGTAGAAACAATCATAACTATCACTAAATTATAATGGATTCAAGAATTACTCTAAGCAATGTTGCATAACCTACACGAAGCATCTAATGAATACAAATATCATTTTATCATTACCTTTAGATTCAGACTACACTGTAGGAATCTTCAACAGATCTATCACTCTTCTGTGCCTCCTTTTTTTATACAAAGGGAATTTTGTACCTCCATTTTTATAGAGAGAAGAATGGATGCCTTAATAGAGTGCATCCCTTGATTGAAGAAACGTGTATTGAAGAGCTTCCCTCGGTTTATGAAAGGCAAATTGGGAATTGAAAAGTTGCTCTAAAATAATGCAATTTGAGAATTGAAGAGTTGGTCTAATTAAATGAAATTTAAATAGCATAAATGGTGGTTAGTAGGGGTGGAACTAGGCTAGGCCGAGCTAGGCCCTCGTAAACCTGGCCCTGGTCTGTGTTCCAATCACGAGGCTTGAGTCTGGCTTATAGCCTGATATAGGCCAAATTCTAAGGCCCGAGCCTGGCCTACTTTAAAATCTGACCTGATCTGAAAGCCTACTTAAAAGTTTATTTATCAGCAAGCCTTTAGATATGCTTTCATCTATAAATAGGTCACAGCCATTCACTTGTAAATAGGCTCGTAGGTCTCTAATGATAAAGAAGTTGGTAGACATATACTAATAAATAGGTCAATAGGCATTCACAAATAAATAGGCAAGTAGACTACTACATTACCAATAGGCCTTTACCTTTAAATATTATGAATAATGTAAAATATATTATAATACTATAATATATTATATTATACATATATATTTATGTGCATGTATGTTTTAAATAGACCAGTCTGGTAGGCTTATTAGGCTTTTTTTAAAGTCTTAGGCTTGACCTATTTAGTTATATAGGCTTTTTATAAAGCCTTGACCAAACATTTTTACTAAATAGGCTAGGCCGAGCTAGGCCTTAAATAGGCTAGGCCATCGGTCCCAACGAGCGGCCTGGCCTATTCTCACCCCTAGTAGTTAGTACTTAGTATCGGATAATAATGAAAAATTAATTAAAAAAAATAAAAAATGGAAATGACACAATTGCCCCTAATTTGGGCGGGAAAAGCTACAAAGACTACCTTATTATGGTTTGGTTTGTTGGAAAAGAAATCATAGGAATTATATATCTTATATTTAAAAATGCATTTAAATGCACTGAAACTATACTATATATTGAAAACTACATTATATTAATTCCGCTTGACTGATTCCGCCTACGAACTTTATTTTGAAATTTCAAAATTAATAACAAAATCTACATTGTATTAATCTTGCTTGACCCATTCCGCCAACGAAATTTATTTTAAAAACTTCAAAATTAATAACTATTTAAATAATGAAAACTACATTGTATTGATCTCATCTACCCATATAATGAGAAAGAGATACAATAAAGCCAAAAACTATGAATAATAGTGCCAAAAAAAAAAAGGATAATAAAACCTTTCGAAAATACTTCGGTTCAATGATAAAGTCAAAAATAAAAAAGATGAGCATTTTAGAAAAATTATTCGTTAATAGCCTCTAAGTAAGTTTATCCCATCAGTAAGTTATAACGAATTCAAGAAATACTCTAGCAATGTTGCAAATTTGGCAAAAAAAAGAGAGGAAGAAATATAATCGTCAAAGAGGCACCAGCAAGCATAGCTGGAGGGGCTGCCAACTAGAGGTGTTCATCAACCGATCCAAACCAATTCAAATCGTAAAAATCGATCCGAAAAATCGAAAACCAAAAAATCCCAAAACCGAAAAAACCTCATTTTTTTATTGGATTGGATCAGATTTTGGATCTTCTAGTGAAATCCAATCCAATCCAAACCGATCAACTATATACATGAATTATTATTTTTGAAATTATAGTATTACTCATACTTAAGCATTGTTTTTCATACTTTTATGTCCCTCATTCTCTTTAATATTTTTATTAAAATGACATATATGAGACTACTTAGAATAAGTATTAATTTCTTGAAGTTATATTTTAATTTGCTAAAAGTTTTGATCCATAACACATATATACTTGATTGAGTAAACATGAAAAATAGGAAATCAATTAAGTCAATTTGAAAAATAATTAACTACAATTTATTTGTAGCCGATTCAAGGAAAAAATAGGATAAGTGAAAGTAGAGATAAAGAATTAACGTAAAAGAACATGTAAAAAAGATATCAATAATTATTTTTTCTCAAACTCCTAAATTAAAATTTTGTCAATAATTATGTATAATTTTCCTCATTCCTCATCAAATCAAATGATGGTTGATAAGGAACAAATAGTTGTTGTCTTTCCCAAAGGTTCTACTATTCTAATATAAAGAGAGGTTAAAATAAAATTGGGCACCCTAAACTAGCTCAATTAAATGAAGATTATCTTTTAGACACTATTAAATAAGTAGAAAAGAAACTTGAAATTAGGGGGGAAAAAAAGTACAACAAAAACCGAATTATCCAATCCAATCCAAACCGCATTTGATTGGATTGGATTTGATCAGATTTTTTTAAAAGAAGCAAACCGATCCAATCCAAACCGCACGTTGTTTCCATCATTGGATCAGATGACTTTTTAGCTCAAAACCGATCTAATCCAATCCGCGAACACCCCTACTACCCACCGGTAAATCACCAGCAACTTTTCAAATAGAATAATAAAAAATAAAAAAGGTAGAAACGATCATAACTATCACTAACATATTGTTTGGTTGGAGGGATTTGGAGGGGAGGGGAGAGAATTTTTTAAATCTTTTAATGTTTTGTTCAATTTTTGGAGGGGATGAGAGGGGAAAATAACACTTTCATGTTTAGTTTTCAGGAGGGGAGGGGAGGGATTTTAAAACAAATTTACTTTTAATTAAACCCTTATAATTATTTATTTAAAATAAAAAAGTGAGCATGTCTTGGTCAATGTATGCAAAATGTTTTAAAATCTCTCCCCTCCCCTCCAAATTCCTCCAATATTGGAGGGGAGCCAAAATTAAGTGATGAGGGATTTTGCTCCCCTCCCCTCCCCTCTATTCCCCTCCAACCAAACAATACCTTAAGTGAGTTTTGGCTCCCTCCAATATTGGGGGATTTGGAGGGGAGATGAGGGATTTTAAAACATTTCATGTGCATTGACTAAAATATATTTACTTTTCTATTTTTAAATAAATAATTATAAGGGTTTAAAAGTAAAGTTGTTTCAAAATTCATCCCCTCCCCTCCTGAACAAAACATGAAAGGGTTATTTCCTCTCCCTCCCCTCCCTCCCTCTCAACCAAACACAATGTAAGTTATAATGGATTCAAGAATTACTCCAAGCAATGTTGCAGAAGATACATGAAGCATCTAATGGAATACAAATCTATCATTTTTATCATTACCTTTAGGTAGTGTTTGGTACAAGTTTTAAAAAAACATTCCTGGGAATGTTGGTATGGGAATAAAAGTTTCTCGTGTTTGGTACAAGTTTTAAAAATTTATTCTCAAATATAAAAGTTTCCCGGGAATAAAAATTAGTGAATAATAGTTAGAAACTTGGGAAAACTCTATTCCATGTGTGAATATGGGAAAACTCTATGCTCGGGAATGTGATTCCCAGGAATGTAGTTTGCCTGGGAATAAAACATTCGAGTTACAAAAGAGTGATAGATCTGTTGAAGATTCTCACCGTTAGTTCTTAGTCCATTTCTCGATTCGTAATTTTTCACCAATCGTTGTATTACTCTTGCTTACAAATTTTCATTGTTAGTTCTTAGTCCATTTCCGAATCTAAATTCAAATAGTGATTCACTTTCAATGTTATCCTTGCTAGCAATTAGTTCAAATAACAAGTGCTTAGTTAATGTTGGTACTTGATCACAATCATCGTTGGAAATGATAGATCTATTCACACTTTATTATTTGATACGATTTGATCACATGTTTGTCAATTCTTTACCAAGTTTTGATGTCGTTGCCAGGATTGTTGATTCAATATCAACAAATGGGTTGGGGTAGCAGGTACCTCTTGTATCCCTTTTAAAAACTGTCTTATGAAAAAAAAATATATGTACTAAATAAAAATGAAATCACGGTCAAAGAAAAAAAAACAGAGATTTTGAGTCTTTCTTATTATTTGAAATTTTCAAGTGGGGATTTAGATTGAAATTGGTTCAAAATATTTAAAAGGAAATATTATTAATTTGTGGAGGATATATGATGCATATATTAATAAATTTGTAACTTGTAATATTAATTGCATATCTTATAGGTTTTGCACTTAAACATAAACATACAATATAGTTAGTAGTTTTAAAGTAATAAATACACTTGATCCGATAGAAACACACACAAATTGTAGTATAAATTACCTTGTTATTAATCAGTGCATGAAGGTTACACAAATAAGATCACATAAGCCACAGCAAACAAATAATAATGTTACCAATATTAAACAGCATGTTTCATTTAGAAGCCCCAAAGGCCCAAACTTTTTTCCCCCCCTCTATTTGGCCATTAATGGGACACTAGCACCATTCTAATTGAAGCTTGAACTGAAACTCCAAGAAAGAATCTTATGCACTTCAACCAGTTGTCCTGTGGCACCAGAGAAGCCAACTCTAACCCATTCAGGAAGAATTGTTCTCAAATCAACCACAAATGAGAGGCTGCTAGAGGAAACATTTTGATTCCACTGGCTTTGAGGGTAACTTACCAACACACTTAAATTGTTTGTCACAGGCTCATAACTTACATTGGCAAATGCTACAATCTGGTTCACAAGATTGCCATTTTGCCAAGGCACTGTTGTTGCTGAAGCAATGGAGTTTATATCAATACCCACATGTGAAGAGACAGGATCCCATGGATTCCCATAGGAGTCAAATTCAACAGCCACTATTTGATTTTTGTAGGCATTTAAAGCAGTGTCAGCACTGAAGAGTCCAAGGAATCCACCACTTGAGTTTTTGGGTATGTTAGAGTTGAATGGTGCAATGAAGAAGGATATGCCGTCTCCAAAAAGTCCTGGGCCAGTAGGTGCAACAACAAAAGAGAAGGAACTGGTAAACCTTACAAGTTGACCTCTTTTTGCATCCCAAAGGCGCAGTGGTGCAGCATAGGAGGCTCTGCCAGCACTGTTGGGCAGAGGAGCACTACCCTTTCCAAACTTTGTTAACTGTAGGACACCGTCTGAGGCAAAGGCATCACCTTGGAAGGTAATGTCCTTTGTGTATGGATCAAAACTTGGGAAACTGAAATTAGCTGAGTTTACATTGTGAGCCAGGGTGATGAGGAAGGAAATGATGATCACAAAGAGAGACAAAAGGCTTGGAGGCATTGAGATGTAGATGGCCATGGCTCTAAACTTTTAATTATGATATGTGGAATAAGTGTTTAGCTATATATACAGCTTCTAAGCCTGCATGTTAGAGATATAAAAATAAA
The DNA here is from genome assembly GCA_035048595.1 of Echinosophora koreensis. NCBI lineage: Eukaryota > Viridiplantae > Streptophyta > Magnoliopsida > Fabales > Fabaceae > Echinosophora > Echinosophora koreensis. Next base: position 2,464,145 of record JAPCYP010000003.1, read on the forward strand.
GGCCAGCAAAGTAAGAGTAAAAAAATAAGCAGGCCACCCAGGAAAATTAAGTAATTCAAATTATGTGAAGAAGCCAAATGACTTGCAAAGAACACATGAATATAAGGTGTATGGACTAGTAAAGGGTGATTAAAACAATGAAATTTCGACTTTGTGTATGACAAAGTCAGCATATCAATTTCCTTTGCATAGGTACAATCAAACATGGTAATCAACCTCCCAATGTTAAATTAGACTAATTTTTTTTTAAAAAATATCTTTTAATATATTTTTAAAATTTTCTAATTAATTTTTTTTTTTTTTTGCATGTATCAAGGGTGTCCTCTCATCGGCAACCGTAGAGTAATTCCTTTTTGATGTAGAAAGAATACTAAAGAGGGTATGTCTTTTCTAAACAAAACCTTATCCATACACACATCTGTAAGTTAAGGCATGTTCAACATGTTTAAGGCTTAAAGACTCACACTTTTGCTTATATTTATATCTATACTATATACAATTGAGAATAATCTCAAAGATGAAAAAACACAAGTGTCAAGCTCACCTTAAACTCCTCTCCTATGTGTCATCCTTTAAAGCTTTCCCTCCAAAAAAAGTTTGACGTCTCGCAACCTCATGCATTTGACGTCTACAATTATTAGCCTACCATTTTATGCGGGGGGAAAGTTTTGAATTATTATTTTATTTATGGAATGTTTTAATTTGCTGGTATGAATTTGATGCTACGTTTTAATTTTTCATTTAAAAAAGGGTGTGAACAATCAATGTTATAATAGCATATGAGTATCAAATCAAATGCAAATATTACTGGTTTGAAAATAAACATAGAGTATTAATGCAAATATTTTTTTTTAATCAAAACCATTATAAATCTATACTATAAACAATATTATAGATAAATATATTTTCTAAAAATTGTTATCATGCACGGAAAAGATGAGAAATAAATGAAAATATTTTCAGTTTTTTTTTTCATGTGACAGATAGATATATTTTCTAAAAATTGTTAACTTGCACGGGAAAAAAGAAAAATCAAATCAAAAAGATTTTCATGAGAAAAGAAAAACTAATATGAAAAATAAATATATTTTCTAAAAATAATTAAATTTCACGGGAAAGGAGAAAAATAAATCAATATATTTTCATGAAATAAGATATTTTTTTTTCATATGATAGATAATTATATTTTCTAAAAATGATTAACTTGCATGAATAAAAGAGGAGTAGTAAATCAATTAGATTTTTAAGAGAGAAGGATAATAATATATTACATAAACATATTTCCAAAAAATGGTTAACTTGCACAGGAAAAAGAGGAGAAATAAATCAAATATATTTTCAGGAGAGAAAAAAGTAGTAATATAATAGATGGTAATTGAACCAAGGTATGTACTATAATATGAAACAATTCCAAATATATTATGATGACAAGTAATATGATAGGCTTTATTTTCTAAAAATATTTAACTTACACGGGAAAAAGAGGATAAACAAATTAAATATATTTTCAGATGAGAATGAAAAATAATATGATGGATAAATATATTTTATAAAAATAGTTAACTTGCACAGGAAAAGAGAAGAAATAATTAAATAGATTTTCAAGTGAGATTAAAAAAAGTAACATGATAGATAAATATATTTTCTAAATATAGTTAACTCACACCAGGGAAAGAGGAGAAATAATGTAAATAGATTTTAAAGAGAGAAAAAAATAAAATGATAGATGAATATATTTATATTCTAAAGATGTTTGACCTACATGGGGAACATGATAAATAAATTAAATAGATTTTCAAGATAGAATAAAAATAATAATATGATACTTAGATATATTTTTTAAAAATGATTAGTTTGTAGGGGAAAAAGGAGAAATAAATCAAATATTTTTCTCGACATGCAAATATTTTTTATAATTTTTTTTGTGCATAAATATTGTGATATTCCATGTGTGCCAATAACAATTTAGAGTACATATTTACAAGACAACACATACTCACTATTTACACTTAACAGTCATTTTCCTCATTTTAATATCAATAATAGTTATTAAGGTAATATATGTTACACTTTGTGATCAATTGTTAAGTCAAAATAAATTTTAAACAATCCTTGGTATATAATTTTTTTTAAAAAAATTAAATCAAAAACATGAAATCATCAATTATATATATATTTTTAAAATAAAATCCTAAAATTTAGCATATTTCCCGTGCATGGCACGGGTCCATACACTAGTTATTGTAATATATGAGAATGTAGGGGCTACAGTTAAATGAGATTTTAAGTTGGAAATAATACTAATGGAAAAAATATTTAGCTACACGTATATTTGGCATAAAAAAAAGAATATTCAACTGAAATTTCTAAATTTACCGCAATAGTAATAAAAATAGTCCGTGACATACCCAAAAAGATTGGTATAGTGGAAGTGTGATAGGTCTGTAAGGTGTAGAGTGTGTACAGGGATACTTTTCAGAGTGAGAGGTCTCTGGCTTGAATCCTTGCGAAAAATAAATTCCTTTGGGAAGGGGTCATACCCATGTCACTCGTGATCTCAGAGTGGTAGTTCACTAACCACCATTTTAGAGCACAAAAATAATAATAATTAGTCTGTGATACAAATGGGGCCGAGCTGAAGGCAATAACTTGGGTACATTGTAATTGCTTACATAATTTTAATCTAGAGTGATTATTAAATAAAGTGATTCTCAAACTTCACGATTCTAACTCTCTATAGCCCACTTCCACCAACATATGTTAGGTAAGCCAAGTGCATAACAATAACAGCTAGCATTCTAGACCTATAGCACTGAATGGCAGGGCTATTCATATTCAAATTAATTTAAAAGAAAATTGATTTAAAAAAGTAAAAAATAAAACAAAATTGATATTTATTTGACTTTTTTAAAATCTTTACAAAAATATATTGATAAAAGTAACAGGGTTATTCAAACCCAAATACAAAATAAATACCAATTTACAAGACAAAAGCAAAGGTAGAAGTTCAACCAAAAGCCAAAAACAAAACTACACGGATGAAATCCTAACTATCAACACCAAGTAGAAGAACCAAACCTTCCGGTGCCCGTACCCCACAAATATACCATCCACTATAAATTGAAACAGATGCCACAACAAGACCCAAACAGCAGCAAAATGATGTATATATAACATTTGAACAATGACAATTGAACTTTTGAACACTTTGTTGAGACCACCAAAGAAGACAGAAAATCATTGCAATGTAGTATCCCCTGCTCAAGTAGATATATGTCCCATTATAATGACCACTGCACTGCACCTAATCACCCAAACACAACACCCTAATCAAACCGAAGTTGTAGGGGGAAAATTCAGCATAGCAGTCACCTTAGAGCATTCACATCCCAGCACCCCATTTGGGGTTCTTAAATGGGTCCCACCATTACACATCACTCATTTTTATTTCTAATAACTTAAGCACCTCATCTCTCCATCCCACCAACTCTTCCAAAGTTCTTAAACGAACCCCACCAGTGACCCCACATTCTTACAATTACAAAATTATATTATTACAAAATTACTTCCCCCTAAAGTTTCAATTATTTGGAATTAAAAAATAAAATAAAAAATTAATATGTCACAGATCACCACAACCACTGAGAGCTTGTGGAAGATCCGTGCTTAACAAGCACCTCATTAAGCACCTGCTGCATTGCAGGCAAATTGTAAGCACCGGTGCTAAAGGAGTTGAGCACCTCATTTATTTGTGCGATGCGGATGGTCTTAGCATTACAAACCAGCATCTGTAACCACTTTAGCAGACTATCATTTTGCACACATCCAAAATGTTTTCTTTCACATGACCCCCAAAACCACATTCCATTTCCCCAACAAGCTTAACCCACCACTGGCTTCTGTCCTCCTGCCACAAAGCTGTTACAAACCCCAAAACAATTCCCCAATTTTGCCTGTAAGACACTCTATCTGCTACTAATGCTGCAGATTTGATGTTTTTATTTCCACTAAAATCCATAAATAAAGGGCATAAATCCGTGTAGTGCCTAAGGAGACACAGGTGCCCTCACCCAGGATGTACAATTTCTCAGCATTACAAGTGATTATATCTATTAATATTATTTTGACTTATTTTTTAGCTGTTAAGTTGGTAAAAACCAAATCATCCAATCTAATCAGCTTTTAAAAAGATTGAATTGATTATATGAATCAATTCGATCCAAACCAAACCATAAATTGTTTTTATTTGGGTTGGATGATTTTTTTGCTCAAAATCGATCCTTGAATGCTTGTACCGAATGATAGACTATTATAAATGACTGAAATATATGGCATGATTGTCCCCTAATTACTAATTAGATTAAATTTTCCTTACTTCAGAAAATAAATAAATGTAATATATATAATAACTGAATCCACAGAACACTACAATGAAAGTATCATTGATTTGATTCATCAAAACTTTACATGTATTCTTCCTCCTTCTGATTGCTCTGGAAAAATGAAACAAATGACCAGAAAAGAATGTCATGTTTCTCAATGAAATCGCCAGTGGCAGCAGAGAAACCAATTCTAACCCATTCTGGCAGAACAGTCCTCAAATCAATGATATGTGCGAGACTAGCATCATCATCATCACTACCCACTGAACTACCAGGATAACTTACAAGCACAAATAGCTCTTTGGCCTGAGAATCATATCTTATGAGCGCCCTCACAAGTGCCCCATCAGGTTCAACGTTGCTTTTCCATCCAACAGTTGCCACAGACTCAATAGAGTTGACATTGATCCCTATATGAGGGAACTCGGAAAATGGATTAGGGTCCCATTCATTTGCATAGCTATCAAACTCAACAGCCAAAACTTGAACCATGGAGGAGTTGATCAAAGCGGTTTCAGGAGAGAAAAGTCCAAGGAGACCACCTGTTGAATTCTTTGGGATCCCATATTGAAGTGGTGCAATGAAGAAGGAAAAACCATCACCATGAAGTTCTAGGCCACTTCGGTTGACAATAAAGTAGAAAACTGTTCTGAAGTCTGCGAGTTCACCCGTATTGCTATCCCATATGTGCACTGGTGGCAGATAAACTGCATGACCAACACTGCTTTGGAGGGGTTCTCCATGTTCATCTCTTTTGGTCAGTGTTATGGTATCATTTGAGGAAGAGGCATCACCTAGGAAACCTATTGCATCCTGCGTGAAATTATGGAAATGGAAGGAAACTGAATCTGAATGACAAGTGTTAAGTTGAAAGTGGGTGAAAATGAAGAAAACAATCAGAGTAAAGAATGAGTTTTGGGGTGGAAGGAGCGGGTGAAGTTTTGAGTTGGAAATAGTCATGATTGTGAATTGTGAAACATGAGAAGGGGGAGAGATTGCAGCTATATGCGTTGCCTTCTGGTTCTGGGTCACTTAAGAACAACATATGGAATAAATTGCCGAAACAAGGCAAACACCTCCAAAGTATGGGATCAAATATAAGAGGGTGGAGAAATATAGCAAGAAATTTCATAATTAACAGAATTTATAAAATATGTAAAAATAGCAATCACATTTTCTCCTTACACAAAAGTCATGTATTTCATATTAATTTTTTTGGGTGAATCCGGGTATCGTCTGGTCGGGAGCCAAAGATTAATTATTGAGATCCACTTAAGGAGTTGAATTCCATATTAATTTGATAAAATGTATAAAAATCTAAGAGCTTGTTTGTGATTTTGGAGGGGAAGGGAGTGGAATGCTTTGAAAGAAAGCAAGGGAAAAAGGGATTGGGGAACTCCCCCACACCTTGCATAGGCTTATTTTTTAACCAAAATCAAAATCCTCCAATTTGGGGGAACTAAACAATTGAACTAGAGGAGGATTTTGGAGAGTTATCTTCCCTTCCTCCATCCCTTTCCCCCTTCTTTTCTCCAAAGTTTTCCCTTCCCCTCTCCTCCCTTCTACTCTCAAACTCACAAACAGACCCTTAACTTACTAAATAATTTAAAGTTAAGATATACTCTTGCTTATTTACTTTATAAATTCACTTTAGTAACGCTTATTGCTACAAAAACTAAATGAGCATATTTGGTACATTAGCTTTTAACTGGATACATGTTTTTTCACTTTTTGTCTTTAATCTTTTAATAATTTTTTTATCCATGATCTCCATTAATTAGCTTTCCTCAGGTTTTAGTTGCCAGCTTTACAATTATGAATTCATTTGGTACTGTACAACATCTCTCAATTCCACTTTAGATTAGTTTTTTCTGCTTAATTCGATGATCAACTTAAGAAGAATAATGCCAAAGGATAACATTAATTCAGGTGTGGTGTTATTAATAGAAGGAATCGTACAATCAACATGACATTAATCCTCAACAGGGAAACATGCATTTTTTATTGAAATCGATGTCTTCCAACTCCAAGTGCTGCTGGATCTACAAGGCTGCTTCGAAATACCAGTTAATAATATCATGTGTCTCAACCAACTCACCCGTGGCGGCGGATAACCCAACTCTGACCCATTCCGGCAAAACAGTCCTCAAATCAACCACATATGACACGGTGGCACTCACGTTGTTCCCAGGGTAAGCCAGAAACACACTTAATCTTTTAGACTCAGAGTTATAGTTGATGCTTGCATGTGCTACAGTATTGTCTGGTTCAAATTCACTTGGCCATGCAGCACTCGCCACTGACTTAATCGAACCAACATCAATTCCTATATGAGGAGACTGAGATGGTGGATTGGGGTCCCATTCATTTGTATAACTATCAAACTCAATGGCCACTATTTGGTTTTTGGTTGGGTCTAGTGCAGTTTCTGGGTTGAAAAGTCCGAGATATCCACCACTTGAATTTTTGGATAGGTCAAACTCGAGTGGTGCAATAAAGAAAGCAAAACCATCACCATGAAGGGTTGAACCATTTGAGTTCACGATAAAGGAGAAACCAGAGCTGAAATCTGCGAGTTCTCCACTGATTTTGTCCCAAAGGTGCACCGGTGTGAAAGATAGGACTCGGCCAACACTTTGTGGGAGTGGTTTTCCTTGTTGGTCTGTTTTGGTTAACCGCAGAACCCCATCAGACACTGAGGTATCGCCTAATATAAGTATCTCTGGATTATTTAGCTCGAAAGCAGTGAAGCTGAAAGAAACGGTTTCGGATGCTAACAGTGGAGGAGGTGATTGTTGTGAATTCACATTGTGATGTTGTAGCAAGATGAAAGAGATTAAGATTTTAAGTATTTGAGCTCCAAGGAGGTGAGATTTTGAGTTGGCGAAAGTCATGTTGTGATGCATAGACAATGGAGAGAGACTGATCATGAGGTTATATATCGCTCTGTCTTGGCCGGCTAAGAAAATAAACAAGATTAAATTGCCGAAATAAGGCATGCATTGATTCAACTCAGATAATGTTGTACGTATACTGCTATTTTTGCCAGCTAATTAAGGTGGGAAACCAAGGCAATTCTACCATGACAAGTTCGAAAATTCAAAGTCTCAACAAAACTTTGGATATATCTCTTTCGAAAACGATCAGGTATTAACCAAAGATGATTAAGGAGAAGCCAGCATACAGAGTGGGTGTAACACCCTTCTCGAGTACTACATTGTCCGTGATATTTTAAGGTCGAAAAGTGAGTTAATTAAGATATCAATTTTAAATAGCAGGGTAATTTTTCTTTTTCACAAGACATAAATATAAATGCTTTGATTCAAGAAAATATACAATAAAATATTACATAAGCATAATTAAGATTATAAGTTCGAAAATCACCTAGTAAGACCCAACCCGACTCATAAACAGAAAACATAGAAATATACAGATCCAGTACAAAGATATGGGGACAGCTCCCAAAATATCAGATACTTGAAGTTGCAGCTTCATAAATGATAACACTACTCTCAGACAAACCAAACTGGCCAAACTAAAACATAAAAAGAAAAACTATCATTTCTTGCACAGCGCGAGAAGGATGAACTAACTGACGAAGTCTATTGGGAGCTCTATTTGCGACCACTACAGAAGTCGCCATAAATGATACTCCTGTAGCCATACAGGTGTAGCTTTCTCAAGCTAAGCCCTTTTTCCTATTCGAAGGAAAAGTCACGGCCCATGAACTACCCACAGTCATACCCAATTCAAGGAGAGGAAAACTTGGGACATGACCAAGGCACGACTCTATCGTCTCGATCTACTTGATTGTCTATAGGCGTTCCAGAAGCTCCCACAAAATCCTGACTTTATAGTCTTCCGTTCCTCAGTTTCGAAGGATGTGTCCATGTAAGCGGACCGTTTCATACTCAAATTGGGTCCAATGGTTCGGCGGTGCTACCTTGCCTTTGCATAATATAAGATAGAGCCACAGCTAGACAAATAGAAAATGAGGTGAGATCTCCATTCATCATACAACATAAGGCATGCATGCAGTGGTACGACACACAAACATATGACAACATACATATCACAGTATAATTATCAACAATTCCACACATACCCAAAGGTAAACAATATCTCTCTAACAACAAGCTTAACAAAACATGACAGACACTATCAATTCATAGAGACACGAGAGTGAAGGTAACTAATTGAAATCGCATAGTCCCATACCTACACAGCCGCAAGGAAGATCTGACCCTAACTTCGGAGCTAAGAGAACGTTCGGAAGGAGTGGTTAGAGCACATGTATCACAACTGCCAATATTAGGCATCTGGTGCGAATCAATAATAACAGCCACATGTGGAATTAGAGCTGATTGTGAAATACTCTCATAACCTGGACCGGCTAGCATCTAGTCGTAGATTGTGTATTGCATGGAACGCCACGACCAGAAAGAATCACCAACTAGCCATCCGTGACCTTCCTACCCTAACCATCCTCGAGACCATTGAAGATCGTCACTAGCATGTCCGCATGCGCACAGACATGTAAGGCCGCTTCCTAGGCACAAAGGCCGTACTAACAATTTCATTTGGATCAAACCGATAACGGCATGTGCGTTCATATTTATCCACCGGATAAATTTCGGGGTTCCTTGCAGAAACCAAAAGTCATTCTAGAGGCAAGGTAGACAGTACTAACTTATTGGGAATCACCCCTCGTTGTACTAGCCATGTTTCAACGATTTAGTATATTATGAAGGTTGGTCATTCGTCACCAACTCATTATACCTCTTTAAGTCCATTCTCGAACGGGATTACTTGTCGGGCAAGAAACCTTAAAATACTCTTTATCATTAAGTATTATGGATGTGTGGATGTTGAATTATCCATGCTTTATGACAAATGGTCTGGCTTCACCATAAGTCATAAATCATTAAGTTTGTATTTTCACTAAGTCATTTATGACTTAGGTTTTGCATTTTACTGTAAATCCTAGTCTTTGAGGACTAAAATTCTTTTTGGTTTAAAACCAAAACCGTTAACTAAAACAAATCATTTTGAAACAAAATTTAACCAGAAGTACATAAGTACCAAATTCCTCAAAACTGTTTCTCAAAAACATCTAAATACTTAAAACATAGTTTTGATGCTTTTTATTACTGTATTTCAACTTAACTTCCGTATTTTCGAAAATATAATCGTTTTTCTCAAATCCTTCACTCTCTTAGATTCAAATACTTATGTTAAAGTATTAAAATGGTAATTCCGAGCTTCACTCTATAGTTTGTATAAAAATCCTAAAACTTGACCAAAAGTCGCTAAATTTGATGATCGCGTAAGCCTTTTTTTTTTTCAATGATTCTTAAAACTAATGGTCCAAAACTCATTTTGAGTCTTAGGACATTTAAATAGACTTCAAAAACAGTTTTAAACTGTCAAAAACAGTTTTGGTCGCAATTAGAACCTTTGTTCATTTTACGTGTCCGATTTCGTGAAAATTCATGTTTTTAAGTCCGCTAAAACATGACTTTTGTTCTCTTAAATCCTAAACTTATTAAAACTATTTTGGAGCCATTAACAACACAAAATTCAGATTTAAATACTATGAAAACAGTTTTGCAAAACATTATTTTCTTCTTGGTTTTATTCCTTTTTAAACCTTTAAACAAGGTTAGAGTTACATAGATTGATGAAATTAAAGTTGTCATGCCATTTCTTCTAGCCTTGGCCGAAACCAAGCATCAACAAAGTGAAGGTTCTCACTTCACTAAACAAGCTCACAATCACATATACATATCCATGTATCAATACATAGATTCATGACATATAACTTAACATTTTAAACATGCTTTCCTACCAAATATCATGTAATCTAAATCATCATTTTTCTTCAAACCAACATACATCAAATAAGCATATTCTCCACAAATCACAAGTACACCACATGCACAACACAAATATCATACAAAGTCCTCTTAAAGGATCACATGAACATAAACACATAACCCCACAATTAGGGTTTCAAAACAACATAAACATACTTTAAACCACACACACACACCCACAATAAGGTAGATGGTGGTTAATCTCCCCCATACCTCTTGTAGTCAAGTACGCTCTTTGTCTTAGATCCTTCAATCTTTTTTCCTCTCCACCCACAAAGTCACACCAACAACAACCAATATACAACCTTCATCAACCATACAAAATACAAGTTAAATCAAACAAAACCAAGGCTAATTAAAATCCTAGGGGAAGCTCACTGCCAAGGAATTGTTCATAGGGCTAGGATGAGTTGGTTTTAAATTCCTTTTATAGACATGTAGATAAAGGTATTTCTATGGTGGAAAAATTGTCATGAGTCCAAAATTCCATTCATGTAAATTTCTAGGAATTAAACCATGAATTTTCAAGGAAAGGAAACTTGAACAAACCATCATGAATGAAAGGGAAAAAATGAGGAGAGTTGAAGGAATGATCATGGATCATAGAAATATACCTCAAATGATGAGAAATGGATGAAGAAATGGAAGATCAAAGTAAAACTGCCAAGAACACTTGAACTTTCTCTTGTTTTCTAACACTTAAAAGGTGGTAGAATGTGAAATAATGAAATGGTTTAGTGAATAAGAGGGAGGGGCACGAAAATTTGGACGGCAAAATGGTCCAAAACATTGTGGGACTTTTGGAATTTTCAAGAAAAGCTAAGGGCATTTTGTTCTTTCTGCAAGGAAATTAAGATATTTTCTAAGATTGTAATCATGACATGGTATACCCATATTACAGTGGTGTGAAAACATACAAAAGGAAGGCGGGGGGGGGGGGGGGGGGGGGGGGAGAGAGAATTAAACTGAATTGTAACTGAATATTGTTGCTCATTGAATCATTACAGTGTTTGTCCTATTTATACAAGATAATTGTGTAACTGTCATTGCAATGCACTGTAACTTCAGTGCACTCTTACATATTCTAACATACCCTAGTATACTCTAATATACCCCCCTGAAACTCAAGGTAGGTTGACCAGTGCATACAGGTCAAACACCATGAGTTTCCTGTGCAACTCTTCAAACCTAAGCTGTTACAGTGGCTTGGTAAGATGATCTGCAGGCTGATCTTTTCCAGGGATGTGTGTGACTACCAAAGTCTTGTTAAGCACCTTCTCTCTAACAAAAAAAAGAGGCCCAATTCCATGTGCTTTGTGCGGGAATGAAGCACTGGGTTGTGAGATAGAGCCACTATGCTCAAATTGTCACAAAAGATCTCGGGTACAATAGTGGGAAACTGTAGCTCTTTGAGCAGAGACTGTATCCAGATTAACTTAGATGCAGTGTTAGCTAGGCTTCTATACTCTACCTCCGTACTAGACCTTGCCACAAGTTGTTGATTCTTCGACGACCATGAGACAATTAATATTCGGTCCAAGAAAGATGCAAGATCCCGAAACAGACTTGCGATCATCCGGGTCTGCTGTCCAGTCAACATCACAAAAAACACGCTGAAAAGACCCGTGTTGGTTTGTGGTGACAGTCGTCAATCCATAAGCAGCCTGGGATGTTACTGTGAGGAATATGCTCACGATGATATTTAATTTAGTAAGAAATATTTGCTAAATGAAAATTATCATTGACCATTTCCTGTAAAAAGTAAAGGTAAATATGTAATCTAAATGATACCAACAAACTCATCATTGAGTCATTGACCGTATAGTGTAAACTATAAAGTGTGTAAGCTATGATATCATGTGGGAACTAGTTATTAAGTGATCATATATAAATTTGATTTACTCAAAAAACATTTGTCTCATTATACTCTTTTCGGACTATAACCCCACCCCAAAAAAAATACTGGACTTTTAAACAAGTTTAATACATTTTGGCTTAGTTAATTTTTTTATCTTATTCGTTAATATCCGTTGATTTGAATCTTTATTTTCTTTATTTATTCACTATAATCTCAAAAGGTTACTAATTAAAGTAAATATTATTCTCACAGCAGGTCTAAAGAATCTATGATTGTGAGATACTTTAGGGATTCAATTGCCCCAATTACGGTGAATTCCAAGAAAAAAAAGTAAATATTATTATTTTGGTAATCTTTCTCTTTAATTTTTTTTAGTATTTAAATGATATATACAAAACATAAAAAAATTACACCTTCAAATCAATTAGAAATTATCACATCATTTATTTATTTATTTATAAAAGTTTAGGTGAGTTGGGTCCCGGGGACTCACCAGGGCCAGGGCCAGGGCAGGCCTCAAGGCTCAAAGAGCACTTACAGAGGTACTTATAGATTACCCACCAACGAGGTCCTCACATCAGTAGTGGGATTCAAACTCACAACCTTTTGGGTTATGAGTCGTATCCTTACCAACTGGACCAACCTTCGTTGGCAGTGAAGACATGCTATATTAACTTTTATTTTGTTGGTGTTATAATATCTTTTTTGAACATAGAATATAATAGAGACCAAATACTTAAATAAGTTATGAGTTTTATATCATTATAAAGGACAAAAATATTTAAGTGTTTATTTTTTATATCTAATATATGTAAAGTAAAATATTATATCTTGGATCATATCAAAAAAAAAATTTATATCTTGGGGATTGATCATTAGATAATTTGATAATTTATCCTCACATAATATCTTGGAAAATGATAATAAATCTAAAAAACAAAAAGGTGATATTCTCAAAAAAGATGTTGGTTAGTAGAAAAAATTCTCCAAATTGGAAAACTTTAGGGTCAGGTTTGTATTTTCATTTCCTGTTTTCATTTTCTAAAATTTGTATTAATTTTAGTATTTGCCACATCATTTTCTTTTTCCAATTTTGAAAACACATCCAGCAATTCTAGAAATTTTGAAAATGTCAAATAGTTGTTTTCATTATTTCAGGAAATGCATTCTTCCTAACTAGCCTTCCATCCTGTCTTTGTCAGAAATATTTATTGTAGGAGCCTCTCATCCTATTGTTAGCAATTTAAAATCAATGCAAATTTTAGAAAATGAAAACAAAAAATGAAAATGCAAACCAAACAGGCCCTTAGTTTTCTTTGTTTGTTTTTTTCTTTTTGATAAACCTTTGTTTTTCCTTCTTGAATGTTAATTTGAATTATAAGAATGAATGTCCAAATTAGTCCCTCAAATTTTCAAAGCGGGACACAGTAGTTCCTAGATTTAGTTCCGACGTCTATTTACTTGCCTACATGACCCATTAACCACCGTACTTGACCGGCTAGTGATCCTGCGTGCCTTAGGGGGCGTTTGTTTCAAGGTTTATATTTATATTCCCGGGAATCACATGCCCAAGAATGTTATTACCGGGAATGTTATTCCCGGGTATTTTATAGAACATGTTTGGTTCGCAATTAAAGTGCTTGGGAATCTTTCTTGAAATTCCCGAGAATAATTTTAAAGTTTGTTTGGTTTGGAGTGTATATTCATGGGAATATAAATCAAAATTATCAAAATACCCTTATCATATAAAATGATAAAATATCAATTTTTAATGTAATTAATATAAATGAAACAAAAATATGAAATACATAATTTTATGTCATAATTCTCAAAATGCTTCTAATTTATAAAAATATTATTGTATTATCATCTATAACGCAATTGATAAAATACATACAATGTGATTATTACATCTGTGTTATTTAATAAATATTTTTTAGTATTTATTTATACAAATTAGTATATTCTTCTTTCATATATTATGTATAATACAAATATTTATTTAACTAGTATTGAACCCGTGCCATGCACGGGATAAATGTTGGATTCCGTAAATTTTTATAAAATATTTTAATTTTTTTAATATATAAGAAACAATACTTTTTAAAAAAAAAAATTATATAGTTCATTGATCATATACAACAATTTTTAAGTTAATAATTATTGTTATTCGTTATAAATAGTTGATTAAATATGTGATTAATCGTCATCATTAAAATAGGATACATGAAAAAAGTAAATTATGGGAATGTAAGAGAGTAATTTAAATAATTATTATTAAACAATTTATCTATCAAACTAAATAAAGAGTTGGTCACAAAATCTTAAAAAATAAAGACAACATATTTTTTGAAATGTCATTTGTAAATATATATTTTTAATAATAGTGTAATGTCATTTGTAAACATATATTTTTTTGTAAAGAAATAATCAATAAACTTATCAAAAAATTAAAAAAATAAATAAAATACCTCAAACATTATAAAAGTTAATAAAAATAAAATATGAAAGAGATAATGCTCTCCACTGATTCACCAAACACAAAAACTTCTCATTGATAAGAATAAACGGTGGACTTATCTATAGTTCACCTGAGGATTATAATTTGTTAAAAAAAATAATTTTCCTTTCTAAAAAAAAAATCTTCTTATCCATACAACACAACACTATCGTATGTGTCTGGTTAAAATTGAGTGTGTAAAAAAAAATTGGGACATGTGGATTCTTTAGAACACACCACACAGCCACGTGTGATATGTGTAAAACCACATATTACACTTAAACCCACACACTACAATCAAATGTTTGAACCCTCATCCACTCCCTGTTGTTCCCAAGTTTCAAATCCTGGTATGCTTCCTTTAACTTCAAAGAATTTCTTGCATCACACTCGCCATATCCTTGTCCTGTAATATCAATATATTTGGGTTCAGAAATGTCAATTTATAGTTGCAACTAAAAGGCGTAGATACAATTAGAAAATTCGTTCTCACAATTTATGTTTTTTAGATAGGGTACAGAGTGGGTTTTGCTTGCCAAGGCTAAATTGATGTACAGAGTGGGTTTTGTTTCATTGCCAAGTGAAAGTAAGTTACTTAAAAGTGTACCCAGTTGTCTGTGTCTACTGTGTGAAACACCTTCTCGCTTGTTGTGATGACTGCTGTGTGGTTTGCCTTTTAGTTTTCTCCTTAATGATGCACTAATTCCTATTATTTTTGGCTACTGGGCGTCTATATTTTGTGGCTTTAGTGTTGGTATCCTCGGTTTGCCAAGTAGTGCTTTGGTGGTAGTATGGCATTTTTGTCGATCAAGGGGCCTATTAAGGAATACTGGTAGTCCATGTTAGGTGCTGGGACATTGTTTTTGTGGGTCTTAATGTAGTTGGGACCTTTACTTTTGTTTTAGCTTGGGGGATATGGTCCTTTGTGTAAATATCTTCTGTAATGGTTCCATTGGGGGTCTTTGTAATTGAGCTTGAGCACCCCTAGTGCTCCTATTAATTCAATTTTGATTTATCAAAATAAAAATAAAAATGGTGCTTCTTATAAATATATACATACTCTTTGCTTATAAAAAAAAAATATTAAACTCAAGTTTCATTCCATTTCTCTCATAAGTGCAGCATACATGATTTTTTGTTTGCATAAATTGGTTGGTTGTCTATTTACTGATACCACTGAACTGCAATCCATTTGATAATTTATAATATTGCTTTGTTCTGGAAAAACATGCGTTTCAAAATATTCAAACAGATTCTCGCATGGGTTGAAGAGCAAACATATTGGATAGCTTTGCGATTTCTCATTTTGGGATTTGAATTGGATCTTTACATGGTTGTAGACAAAAATTTACTTGCCAAGGCTAAAAGGCGTGCTAGACAAAGGCAAGAAGTTCTATTTGTTTTATTTAAATCTAATTACATAATGACTTTTGGAGTGATCTATAAAATAAATGAAGTTTTTCTCTTATAGTCATTTTCACCTCCATACAGGCTTTTTTGGGTACGATGAATACGTTTCAATGGTGGATAAACCTGTTGATGCAAGGTTGGAAGAAGCAAGCATCTCTGTATTTGCAGTATACTTCAAAAGGTTAGAAAATTTTGTATTGTATTTACATATGTACCCTTTTGGTGAATAATTTCATCTTAATTGATATTAGTGAACATGTGAACTACACTTATCTGAATTTGTTTTCACGTGAAGGGGTGTTTAGAGAACTAAACCCTTCATTGTGCCTGCTATCTGAAACACGTAATAGTTGTGGACAATATTGATGAATTTATGTTTCGGCATACCATAAGCTTGAAAATATAAAGCTAATAATGATGACCTCTAACATTCATAGTAGAGGAAGCAAATTCTAAAAAAAATTAAAAGTAAATAACCCAATGAAATAAAATTACTTTTACCTTCATAATGGTAAGTAGAAATCAAAAGTGATATCGTCACTAAGCCCTCTTTCATTCGTGCATGTTGATTAAACATGAAAGAGTAACCTTGTTCAATTCCCACAGAGGTGATATCTTTGCTGACGATTTCACCATCAACTTTCTCTATAGTATGCATACCAATTGGCCACCAGTTAATCAATCCATTACAGAGATTCCTATAAAATAAAGTGTAATTGTCAGAACACTATTCACTATAGAAATGAATAATTAAGTGCATAAAAATGAAAAATATGCAGAGGTAATAAAGCTCACCATATTTGGGTAGCGGCTGTCTTTAAACATTCTCGAACACCTCTTGATAAACCACATTTTTGGTTGATTTGCATACTCTTTGATCATTATCCAAAATAAATATGTTTAAACCCTAAACCCATCATTATCAAGTTCTATGAAATTCATCTTGGTGAGCGTCCTGTTGATAACAATTTCTCGCTCGTTTCCTATGACAGTAAGCAATCCCATCCCATCTAAAAGAAAAGTAAACATATAGATTGGTGACTTATATAGCAACAAATAAAGATAAAGAACCCAAACTAATGCAACATATACTTACCAACCAAATAGTTATTGTCGTAGTCGTCTTTGAAAATGTCTGATGGTGGAGTAAAAGAAAAAATGCTGGCAGGAATGAAGTTATCGTTCACCACACTGACCATTTTCACCTTAGTCTCAATCGTGAAATCCAACTTGTATGGGTGACAACTGGTGCGGTACTCTCCAACATTAGGAGCCATACTCTCCAAAATTTGAATCCAAAATAGTCTTAAAATAATACTGATTGAAATTTGTCCTGCATTCATGGGTAAACTGTTTTAAATTTTATTGATGCATCGCAATTTGTCATGCATTCATGGCAATTATCATATCAGGAATGTAGTAACTGATTGAGATTTGAGTAATCTTCATGGATTTCAAAATAATCTTTAAATAATAATATCATTTGGAATCTTTATCTGGTAAATTTAAATATGGATTTATTATATCTCAATTTCTCAAAAAAAAAATTGAAATTCAAAACTCAAGCCTAATTCCTGACTTTGCAAGCAAAGCACAATAGAATGCCACGTGTAAAACCTAAGCTAGCTTGCACTATAGAAGTGACACGTGTAAAACCATACCTGGTAATAGTGACCGATTTGTATATTATATAGATATAGATATAGATATAGATTCATGGCAATTATCATATCAGGAATGTGGTAACTGATTGAGATTTGAGTAATCTTGATGGATTTCAAAATAATATATCTTTAAATAATAATATCATTTGGAATCTTTATCTGGTAAATTTAAATGTGGACTTTTTTATATCTCAATTTGTCAAAAAAAAATTGAAATTCCAAACCCAAGCCTAATAATAGCGACCGATTTGTATATTATATAGATATAGATTTAATAAAATAAATCTTAAAAATATATGTTTAATGTAAAATAAAACTTCATTCATTAAAAAAAATGTAAAATAAAACAATAAAAAAAATGTTGCAGTAATGATTGAGAAAAACTGTCGTGGGAATAGGAAAGGGGGTGGGGGGTAGGGGGGTGGTATTTTGGTATTTTTGTTACAATATTACCATGGGAAAGAAGCATTCCCTCCTCTTCTATATGAGAATAAATAACTACTTAAACATGAGTATAATTTTTATCTGGGAATATTTCATACCTAGAAATCTTTTTTTCCAACTCATACCAAACATATGAATAAATCATTCCGACCTCTTTATTACTGAGAATCAACTTTCATAACTTGAAACAAACGCACCCTTATGACGAATTTCCTACGTGGAAAACGAATAAAAAGTGAAAAATGTGCATAATTTTAAAATTCAAATACCTGGAAATTATGTAATTTTATTCACTTTTGATTAATTTTTTACGTTTGAAATCCGTCGAAGGCCACGCAAGACCACTAGCGGGTCAAGTGAGATGGTTAACATGACACACAGGCAATTAAATGAATGTCGGAACAAAATCTAGGGACTAATATATCCTACGTTGATAATTTGAGGGACTAAATGATTAATTTATTTTTTTCATGAACTAAAAGTGGGTTTCCGAAATTTTTCAGGGACCAATTTGGGTCTTCACTCTTGAATTTATATACTTATAATTCTCGAAATCATTAATTCTTCCCTTTGTTTCAAGTCCACGACGATCGACCTATAACCAGTGTAGGTGTGCTGATGGTGTTGGCTGGCATTGATCCCAACCTGCAACCTTATTGTTGTTTGGCCTATGTTGGCGCTTCACTGTTCGTGTTCTGATTTAGATTTGTTTTGTATAAACCACGTGGCTTTGGTGTGATAACATTTATAGTGGCCTTGTCGGTTGATGATTATGAAAGTGGTAGCTGCAGCGATGAGAAGATAGCAATGGGAACGCAATGAGTCAATGACACTATGACAGTGATAAGTAGTGACGACAGTAAGATGGTGCCTTAAAAAAAAATTTATGGAAGAATTTGTTGCAACAAAGTGTCCCAACAAGAGCCAAAATTAACCACAATGTGCGATCTGCAATTTAGAAAATTTGTCTTGAATATTTGTGATTTTCCTGATAATTTTTTCAAGGCCAATAATTAGCTGTCCTAAAGGGTAGATGTTGGTACTTAGGTAAGAAAAAAAAGTTGTGTTTTATTTGGTTATGTACAAAGTATCACTAACCTATGACCAAAATTAAACCTTGGCCAATAGCACGAGGAATTCGTTGGGACTTATATTGTCACCCTTATTCCTATATTTTAAGCAATATAATAAACGGTATCTTACTTTAGTGCATTATTGCATATCATACCGAAAACTTCTTAATTAGACATAAATAGAGTTATGTGTGAACGACACAGATCAAGTTTATTAATATCGTAGATGCAACATATATTATTCATAACCCTAAGCCTATCCTTACTAATTAGGGAAACATAAACATTACATCAATAATAACAACACCCATTAAACCATAAATTAACGGTTTCATTATCTCAACATGCACTTTATTCTCTTCTGCCAGTACTTGTGCTTCTCTACAGGGACGAAGCGAAAGACCATGAAAGAATGTCATGTGTTTCAACCAACTCACCGGTGGCACCAGAGAAACCGACTAGAACCCATTCCGACAGAACAACTGCTAAATCAACGGGAAACGATAAAGTTGCATCTGCTTTCACGCGACTACTAGGATAAGTCACAGACACACTGAGTCGTTTGGAATAAGAGGCATAGTTTACAAGTGCCTTTGCAATTGCTCCTTGTGGTTGAGACTCACTTGGCCATGGCACAGTTGCAACAGACCTAATGGAGTTGACATCGATTCCTATATGAGGAGACTGAGACACTGGGAAGTTGGGGTCCCATTCATTTGAAAAGCTATCAAACTCAACGGCAACAACTTGGTTTTTTGAGGTGTTGAAGGCTGTTTCTTCATTGAAAAGTCCGAGGAATCCACCAGTTGCATTGTCTGGGAAATCGAAGTCAACTGATGCGAGAAAGAAGGTGAACCCATCACCATGAAGTCCTGGTCCCTTAGGGTTCACAACAAACGAGAACTCGGTGGTAAAGTCAGCAATTTTGCCACTTTTTTTGTCAAAGAGATGAACTGCTCCAAAGAATCCAGCTAGGCCAACACTGTGAGGAATAGGTTTACCAAGTTGGTCCTTTTGAGTCAGTTGTAATATTCCACCAGTTGTATTGGCATCACCGTCGACGAGTATTGTTTTCACACCTGGCTCAAAGTTAGGGAAGTTAAAAGAAAACGAGTCTGCTTTAACGTTGGTAATTAGCAAGAGGGAAAATATGAAGATCATTAGGAAAGTAGATGAAGGGTTTTGAGTTGCAAGTAGTTTTGACTTGGAGTTGGCCATTGTTGTTTGTGTTGTTGTGAATGATGCATAGAGCAAGGGAGATCAGCGCACTTATATAGGCTTGTGAAATTTGTAGGACGATTAGAAAAAGAAACAATATATTGGCCGAACTAGGCAGCTAATGTACATTGTACAGTGTTCGTCAAACATAGGCGAAAAGATCAACGAAGTTTTACTATGAAAAATAAACTATTAAGTTATAGTACAAAATACATTTGTCAATATCTTTTTGGACATCACTTTTTGGACATGGGGTGTTTAGGTTTGTTTCTAAATTCTAACATCCGGAGATCAATAAACGATGATACTTTCAATGAATATGATACAGCTAATTACAGTGATGAATGATGAGACCAAGAAAACGAAACCTAGAAGAAATTGAACGTAGTCACCATAAGATTTAAAATAATATTACACACATTTATACGTCAATTATTCATATATTTTTCATCATTTAATTATAGTTGATTAATTCATGACATTTTTTATACCTATATTCTGATTTTAGCACATTATCTTAGACCTGATCAGATGAGAGATTAAGAAATATGCAATTAACATTTTTCTAAATCAAACCACGTATTAGTTAATTCTGTCATGAACAAATGGGTCATTGTTAGCCCATATAAGACCCAGTAATTTTATTTTAAGAAAGCCTAGCTCGCTAATTACCCATTTAATTAGTGAGTACCCAATGTTGCTGTTGATGAACTTGGTGACTAGTGAGTACCCAATGTCTAACCGGGTCCAACCACTCGCCCACAACCCAAATATAAAGCCCAGCTCGCTAATTAACCATTTAGAACATGTGTGGGAAAGCCGAAATTTTTCCATTTCAGCTGTTTTATCCCTAAAAGGCTGTTTTCAAAATAATCTAGAATATTTGGCATCTTGCTTAAATTTGTAAGAAGCTTTTTTTGGAAAATAAAATAAAATTGTTTTGCGTCATTTAGTTTGTTTTAGCATAAGATTGTTGTTCTTTGATTTTCTCATTATCAAAACACTCTTCCTTGTTTACACCTACAAATAGACCCAGACAAAAACAAATTTTGATTTTAATTGATTATTACAATAATCGATTATAAAAAAATCGATTATCAGTATTTTTTTTTCCAGCTTTCCAAAACATACTCTTAGTGGGGAAGTATCAGGAGAGTTATAAGGTGGATGGGTTGGTTTGGGGGAGGGACATAGGATTTGGAGTGATAAGGAGATCATGGGTTCAACTCCTCCCACTAACATAACATACTAATTTACTAACATTTGCATATGTATAAATAAAAGTGGGGAAGTAGCCAATGTTCCTGTTGACTATTGTGTTGAGTGTTGATGACTTTGGTTAGGGATGGGAATAGATAGGGTCTGGATAGGGTACTATAGTACATGTCCCCATACCCGTGTTTGGAAAAAATACTCGTACCCGTGTGGACAGTAACTTTAGTGCCCGTACCCGTACCCTCTGGATACCAATTACTCATACCCGAACCCGTTATCTGCACTTTAAATAAGAAAAATCAATAAATAACAAAAAAAAATATTATAACTCAATTAAAAAACCATAAAAAAAAATCTTTCAAATTTACTCATAAAACATTACAAACCAAAGTATTTATATGAGAGTAAGAGGATTATATCATATCCATTGGATCAAACTTTAAACAGTTAAGATTAAACAACAAAGTCATGTGACTTTTTTAAGTGGTCATGTGACATTTTAAAATCATGAAATAACTTTTAATCCTAGCCATCCATGTATAGTTGTATGGCCCAGATTTATCCCTCTCACTCTCATAAAAGAAAAGCCCTCTGATCACTAGATATGCCCCATATATATATGTATGTATGTATGTATGTATGTATGTATGTATGTGTGTGTGTGTGTGTGTCGATGCGGGGCGGGGTGGGTACTAATTAAAGTACCCCTACCCATAGAGCGGGTATTTACCCTATCCATCGTGGGTATTTTTTGCGAGTACTCAGTAGGTAGGGTTCATATTTCCATCCCTAACTTCGGTGACCAATAGGTTTTCAAAATTTGGATTTGCCATTGAACCGAGAAGTTTAGGTTTCTTTGGGTTTAAATAAGGGGAGGCGAGGGATTTTAATGAAGAGGAAAGGAGGGGAGGAGAGATATAGTAACACTATTCATGTTTGGTTCATAAGTGAAGGATAGAGATTTTAAAACTATTTTACCCTTATACCCTTATAAATTCTTAAAAAAGCATCAAAGTTTAAAAACTCAACCAAACCGACCGGCTCAACCGGGAACTAGTTGACTCTGCGGTACGATTGACTTTGAAAAACTGAGAGTTCTATAGAAACCACTCGTATCGGTATTGAACCCGGTTTTGAAAAACCAGACGGTCACTGCGTTCCATTGCTCATCAGTGCACTGCTCACCGGTGACCATAATTATGCGAGAAACCTCCCATGGCCTCGTCGCCACGCTATTGCCTGATCGTTGTGTTCTCTTGTTCTCGCAATAGTCCATCACGCTACAACCATGTGTTAAGCTTAGTCCTCACCAAGGTTTTAAATTGCGGTTGCAGTCACGTTGCGATCACGGTTGCGTTGCGGTTATTGCGGTCCGATGCGGCCCTATTATGACCGATGCGGTCCGCAATCATTGTCCGACGCGGTTTCGATGGCCACCGTTACTGAGATGTTGCGGCCGCATCAGTGATGCCGGTCCGCAATTTAAAACCCTGGTCCTCACCAGCACCATGTGAACAACATGTGCTACAGACAAGTCTCAAGGATTTTGTGCGGTGCACATTACATAGAAGTAAGAAAAGAAAAGAAGGTTAATTTATGTATTGTCTGCTAGGGTTTATGCTTTTTACGTTTTTCAAAATAGGATTTAGCTCAAGAGAAGGTCATTCTACTCAATAATGAGTTACTACTCGCAGCCCAACAATTTAGGCCGAACAATCTCATAAACCCACACCCTTGAACATGCTGATAGAGTTGACGTCGATTCCTAAATGATGTTTCGCTTGGTCAAGTTTAGAGTACTCAACTTGACGTAAGAGATGATAGCTATAGCAACCAATCCAATGCACTGTGAGCAGAGCTATTTTACCTTTTGCAATATGTCTGCGCTATCATTTATAACATAGCGTCATAGTCAATACTTCAGCACACTAGTTTATTTTGTATTTTATACAAACTAGACGATATAGATGCACGGACAATAATGTGTGGAGATGTAAATGATTATTATTTTGAAAGACAACAATCTTATTTAAGATGAAAAATAAAAACTACAATAAAAAACTGGTGAATAATCTCACTTATTTGTTAGAAGTATAGAGAAAATTTATGATAAAAAGAAATTGAAAAATAAATAGTAGTTATTAATAATTCACGCCTAGGTGACCTTGATAAGCTAATAATTCTTAATCATTAATGAAAAGTTGCTAACAATGAAGAAGATGAAAAGAGGAATGAAATAATTATAGGAGTGTTGACCTAGTCATAGCTTGATCTTATCTTGTTACTATTGTTTTTTCCTGCTGCATATCAGCAAGTTTGTTAATCCATTAGTAGTGAATTGTATAGCTATATATATCTCTTTGTATCATACGATTATTCAATCAATGAAACATATACTGTTATCACAATTCTTTATGGTATCAGATTTCTTTTTGGCTTAACAAGCTTTTCGATGTCCTAATGGCCGCTATTTCTACCACCTCCGCTACCAACTCCTCTGCCTCCGTCACACTGCTAGAACTTGTTATAAGATTAATGGGTATCCGAAAAAACGACATTCTCCTACTTGCCCATGTTGCTCAGGCTTTTGGTCCTTCACAGGTCTCTGCTGAACACTCTAATGCTCCTACTTGGCCTTTTGACTCTGGCGCCTCCCATCATATAACCAATGACATCAATAACCTCCCATAAAGAGTGATTATACAGGTGATGATCACTTGCAGGTTGCCAATGGTAATAATCTCCCCATTACACACTTAGGTTTCCACCAATATTTTCCACTTCCTCTCAACCTTTACATCTCTCTAATATATTATGTGTTCTAACTATTGGTTACTCAAAATTTAATATCTGTTTCCCAATTTTTTTTTTGCCAGACTAATAAAGTATCTATTGAATTTTTTCCTTGGCATTCGAGGTGAAGGATCTAGGCACGGGGGCGATACTTTCTGCGAGGATTGAATGAAGACAATGTTACAACTTTCCACCGGTAAATCCACTCCTCATACTTCTATTTTTTTGCCCAGTCGTACCGTTCTCTACAACTTTGGCATCATCGCCTTGGTCATCCAGCTTCTCCCACTCTTCTTCATGCTCTCAAGTCCTGTCACATCCCTTTCACAGGCTCCTTCAATAAGTGTTTTGGTTGTCTCTCCAATAAAAGTCACAATTTGCCTTTTTCTAAGTCCACTTGACTGATAGTCATCCATTAGAAATTGTGTATTCAGATGTTTGGGGCCCTGCTCCTTTTAATTCAATTGATGAATTCCGTTATTATGTCATTTTTAGTGATCATTTTTTCAAAATATGTTTGGATTTATAACCCATGAAGTTCAAATCTGATGTTTCTCTAATATTTCCAATTTTTAAAAAATTAGTGGAAAACCAATTCAATCATAAAATTAAAAACCTTTTAACTCTGGACAATGGCGGTGAATTCATTAAACTACGATCTTTTTTGCAACAACATGGCATCTCCCATTTTAACAACTCCTCCACATACACCTGAACATAATGGTCTTTCCGAACGTAAACATCGTCACTTAACTGAAACTGCCCGCTGTCTTCTAAATCATGCATCTCTTTCCCCTCACATTTTGGACCTATGCCTTACAAACAGCTGCCTATTAATTAATCGCCTACCCACCCCTGACTACACATGCGCTCCCCTTACCATGTCCTTTTTAGATCATAATCCCAATTACACAAAATTAAAAATCTATTGGGTGCCTTTGCTTTCCCTTGGCTTAAACCTTACACAACAATAAACTTGAACCACGTTCTGAAACCCTGTGTTTTCCTTGGATTACAGTCTCACTCAAAGTGCTTACATTTGTTACAATTTCAAAACTCACAAACTTTATCACTCTCTCGCCATGTTCAGTTTTTAGAACACATATTTCCTTATTTCCTCTCTAACAGCCACACCATTTCCTCCACACTTATGTTGCCTTCAAATTGTACTAAGCCACAATCACCTGATTCTTCTCCTATTATTCCTCTTATTCAAAACTCACCCACTTTCAAATTCAAAACCCCCAACTTATCCATAACCCACCGCAAACCACAATAAACCTACCTAATACCCTTCCTATTATTCCTCTCATCCAAAACCAACCTTTTTCAAACTTAAACTCCAACAACCTGACACCTATTCCACCGCCAACCACATTAAATCATAACCCACCGCCAAATGTGTCAAGTCCTTCTTTCCTCCATGTCAATCCCTACTAGTAACGGTTCTCCATCTTTGTCGGGTAGCTCTCCTTGTCAACCTGCATCTGGATTCCTCTACTTGTCCAGCGTCTGTCCCCTCTATGTCACGCACCCTGAAGTGTTTTCTAATGAGTCATGCGCACATGCGTCAGCTTCACGAGTCGTGCACATTATCTGATTCTCAACACTTGCAGTGGTTTCTTCTCCACCACCCTCCACTTCGGTTGTGCCCACACACCAATGACTACGTGGGAAGCTGGAATTTTCAACCAAAGAAGCTATTCTCTGTCACTAAATACCCCATTCCGTCATCCTTGGAACCTACTTGTGTTACTCAGGCTCTGCATCATCCACATGGAAGCAAGCCATGTCTGATGAATTTACGGCTCTTATGAAAAATGGCACTTGGTCTCTTGTTCCTTTCCAACCTCATTACAATGTCATTGGTACAAATGGGAGTTTCGCTTGAAACATAATCCAGATGGTCAATTGCTAGGTACAAGGCGAGGTTAGTCGCCAAGGGATTCATCAGCGTCCTGGCATTGATTTCAAAGACACATTTAGTCCAGTAATTAAACCTCAGACAACAAAGTTGGTTCTCTGCATCGCTCTTTCTAAGGTTGGTCTCTTCAGCCAGATGGACGTCAATAATGCTTTCTTGCATGGAACCTTGTCTGAAGAAGTCTATACATCTTCAACCTATGGGGTTTATTCATGATAATTTTCCTACTCATGTTTGCAAGCTTCATAAAAGCTCTATATGGTCTCAAGCAGGCTCCACGTGCATGGTATCATGAATTAAAATCTTTTCTTGTGGATTATGGTTTCTTATGCAAAGACTGATGCATCCTTGTCATTATATAGGAGGTAACATCACAGCTTATTTTCTGGTATATGTTGATGACCTCCTTCTTACAGGGAATGATCCTATATTTCTCCAGCGATTTCAGCAAGCTCTTGCACTAAAATTTTCTCTCAAGGATCTGGAACCCCAGTCACTTTTCTTGGTGTTGAACTTCTCCCACTCTACTGGTATTTTTCTAACGCAACATCATTATATTAGGGAGGTTCTACGAAAGGCAAATATGCTTGATGCCAAGCCTGTTTCAACCCCTATGTCTACATCTTGTTCACTTGCTGCTGCTGATGACTCCACTTGTGATGCCTCTTCCTTTCATAGCTTGAATTGGTTCTCTTCATTATCTCTCTATAACACGTCCTGATTAAATGCATATTGCTGTCAACAAAATATCCAGTACATGCAGGCACCAACCGCTACCACATGCAAGCTTTGAAACGTGTCCTACGCTATCTTAAGCACACTATTCTTCATGGCTTACATTTGGTCAAAACTAATAGTTTTCAATCTTCTAGCCTTTTGTGATGCGGATTGGGGTGGTATACAGCTGATAGAAAACCACAGGTGCTTATATTGTATATCTTGGTTCCAATGCTATTTCATGGTCGTGCAAGAAGCAATCCACTGTTGCACTTTATCCTCAACTGAACCTGAATATCGTACCATTGCTTCTACCACCACTGAAATTTTATGGTTACAAATAAAACTTTTGCAAGAACTTGGGCTGGCTTTTTCTCAACCATCTACTATCTTTTCAGACAACATTGGTGCCACTTACTTATGTGCCAATCCAGTATTTCATTCAAGGATGAAGCACCTAGCCATCGATTATCATTTTGTTCGCGACCTTGTTGCCAACAATCTCATGTTCCATCCAGCCATCAATTGCTGATCTTCTCACGAAGCCGCTCTAGCCACCCGCCATCATTTTCTTACTTCCAAGATTGGAGTCGTTGAATCCTCCTCTATCTTGCGGGGGCGTATAGGAGTGTTGACCTAGTCATAGCTTGATCTTATCTTGTTAACTACTTGTTATTATTCCTGCTGCATATCAGCAAGTTTGTTATATCCATTAGTTAGTGATTGTATAGCTATATATATCTCTTTGTATCATTACGATTATTCAATCAATGAAGAACATATACTGTTATCACAATTCTTTAATAATTACATAAAAAAAAAATATTAAGTCAATTAATATGATTTTTACTTATATCGAGAATTAATTGTCATTTCAAATTCTCTTTGACGACGAAAGAGTGCAGTGTTACTGCTAAAGTTATTCAAAAATGGGATGACAACATTCTGCCTCGAATTTATAGCTCATGAGTCATTACTTGTAGTGAAATTCAATAGTTTAGACTATCTAGTTTAATTCAAATTTAGAAAGATGCCAAAATTAGTGGTGTTATTTTTGAAATTTGATAAGCAATTTTATTGACTAATGGCTTCCTAAACTCCGTCCCCCAAATGTTTGGATTTTTTTTAAAATAAGTTTTGGATATTTAGTCAACTGATTTGTTAAAAAGTTGTCAGATTTAAAAAAAATGAAAATTCCAGAAGATATAAAGAAATCCCCCAATCTCTTGGATGCCATTTCATTAATGAGAGACTGCAAAATATAGTTGCCTTTAATTTTGTTTATTTTATTAATTATTATTTTACAAACTGACAATTCGGAAGTTAAACAAAATTGATACTACTTATGATTTAAAAAAAAAAAAATTTGATACTACCATTTATGCCAAGACACTAGTTATCCATGGAAGGCCATTCTATTCTACATGCAATACAGCAATATTCTGTCAACGACCAGTTTGAAGGCTTACACTTATTGAACCTCCAAGCGAGCTTAAGGAATGTGAAGGACTAGGGACATGATACATTGCAACAGGCATCTTTGGTGGAAGGTGTGGCATGGTTGTTTCAAAATTAAGCACCTGAATTGCTTGTCTAATTGAGGGTCTCAAATTTCTGTCAGGGTGAGAACACCACAAACCAACAATCATCAAACACTCCACTTGTTTCTCATCAAAATCTGTCTGCAGTGTCTCATCCACAACCACACGCAGCTCTTCTTTGCCATAATGATCCCAAACCCACTCAACCAACCCCTTTTGGCCATCTTTGTCCTCCATAAGGTTAGTTGCCTTCTTTCCAGTGGCAATCTCTAAGGCAACCAGCCCAAAGCTATAGACATCTGACTCTTTACTAGCCCTACGTGTACTTATATACTCTGGAGCCATATAGCCAAGAGTTCCAGCCAACCCTGTTGTTTGAGGACCTAGCTCATGGTCCATGAGCTTAGCTAACCCAAAATCACCAAGCTTGACATTAAAACTTGAATCAAGCATCACATTACTTGTTTTGATATCCCTATGCACAACACATTGTTCCCATTCTTCATGAAGATAGAGCACGGCAGAGGCTAATCCAAGAGCTATCTTGTGCCTCATGCTCCAAGAAAGAGGAGTCCTTTTGCCAAATAAATGAGCATCCAGGCTACCATTTGGCATGTACTCATAAACAAGCATAAATTCACCTCTATCATGACACCAACCTATGAGTTGGACAAGATTCCGGTGTCTTAAGCTGCTAATGACCTTTACTTCGGTTATGTACTCCTTTTTCCCTTGCCTCGAACCCCTTAATATTTTTTTCACAGCAACAATCAAATCCAAATCAGGAAAGTAGCCTCTGTAGACAGCACCAAACCCACCTTGACCCAACTTCCTGTCTCTAGAGAAGTTATTTGTAGCCATGACAATCTCTCTGTAAGAGAACCTTCTCGGTCCTGCTCCTCTTTCAAGGTCATCATCTATTGATGCTAAGTTCATCCTTTCTATAGTCTCCTTTTTCATTTTCTTCCACCTCCTGAATACTGCATATGCTGTAACAGACCCCACAATCAAAACAGCTCCTGCTATTGATGCAATCACCACTGTCCTTGTTCTTGTTGTTTTCTTTCCACCAGTATGCTCTATATCCAAACTGGAGTTGAAATCCCATGATTGAACAATATGACGTTCTACATAAGAACCTGTTGCTGCAGAAAATCCAATTGTAACCCTTTCAGGCAAGACTTGCTTCAAATCAACTTGGTGAGAGAGACTAGTATTCTCTTTAGGAGTGGAAGTTGTTTGGTATTTCCAGGACACAGTTAGATTCTTAGTTGTAGAGTTGTATGCAATCCACACATCAGCAGTGTCACCACTGTGTCTGCTAGCATTCCATGAGGTAAACTTAGCTGAAGATATTGAGTTGATGTTGATGCCAACATGCTCCAATGGGGGATCCCATTCTGGATTAGGGGTGGAGTCAAACTCAACATGGACAATATGTTTGCTTGATGAATCACTAGTTGTTGTGTTATAGAGGCCTAGGAAGCCACCACCTGAGTTTGGTGGGATTTGAAATCCAGCAGGTGCTAGGAAGAAAGCAAACCCAGCACCATACTTTGATTTGCCTTCAGTGTCAATAATAAAGGTGTAGTGAGTTGTGAAGTCAGCAAGTTTTCCTGAGCTAGAATCCCAGAGTAGCACATCTTTGGTATAAATCGCGGATCCAACTTGAAATAAGTAGTTCAGATTATTGTTAAGTTCAATTGCTCCAACACGAGGTATAGCTTGTCCCCTATAGAGTATGTCAGCATCACCAGGACTAAACCGAGATTTTTGGAATTGAATTGAATATGCTGAGAGAACAAAAAGGAGGAAGGATGAGAAGAACAGAAGTGTTTGTGAGTAGCAGAAAATGGCTGTCATGATTTGGAGAGGGTTGAAGAGGAGAGTTAGAATTCTGGATTTTGGTCATGTAGAACAAGGTTTTAAATAAAGGTTCGTGACCGCGACCTGGGCCATAATGTTTAGGTTTTGGAGGTCTCCAAAACCTAAACGTGACCGCAGTTGTAGCCGTGAGCCTGTGACTGCATTTTCCCTCACTTGTCCGCAATTGCAATAAACGCAATACGAACCGCAATTTAAAACCTTGACGCAGTAGGTCTAGTCATATTCATATATATGGTTATAAGTAGGTTTAAATAAGCTTTTAGTCCCTGGAAAGTTCACCAATTTTGGTTTTAGTCCTTGTAAAAAATATTCTTAGGATTTCGTCCCTATATTTTCGAAAATTTTGTAAATAGTTCCTATTGTTACCCCTAAGTACTAGAAATCATACTAGATGAATAATTTTGTCAATTTTAACCTTATGGCCTTAATGTATGATTTTATTTCTACTTTCTAGCCAAATTTTGGAGCAAGTTGGACAAGAACGAGAAATTACCTTGGTACACCCTGAGTACTAGATATCATACAAAATGAAAAAATTTAGCAATTTTAATGTTATGTCCCTAATATATGATTTTGTTTCTATTTTATGGCCAAATTTTACAGCAAGTCGGACAGTAAAATAAAATTATCTCGATACCCATGAGTACTAGATAACGGAAAAAAGATGACGGTAGGGACAATTTACAAAATTTGTGAGATTACAAGGACGAAAACCTAAGAAAAAATTTCACAGGGACCAAAACCAAATTTGATAAATTTCGTAGGGATCAAAAACTTATTTAAACCTTATAACTATTCACCTGGCTTGAAGACCAAGTAAATCATGTCAGCAATCTGTTGTTGATATTTATCTTGTCTATATTGTGTGACAAGTACTAATCGTACAGAATCATGACAAAAAAGTCTATCTAAGAACTTTGTTAAAATTTCAGGTAATCAATATAGTTTAAAATATAAAAAAACTGCTGACCAAAATCACCCCTGATAGAAATCCTTTTGTCTCTAGCCCTAGCCCCTGACCCCATCTCTGCCCCTTTTCATGTTATTCATTCAAATTAGTGAAATTACCCTGTTGTTTCTGTTGCTTATCAAATATCAAGCATCAATACTCTTATTTTAAACACTGATTATGATGGAATGAAAGGGGAATATAAACAGAATATTACATCTACATTCATTTGGTCAGCACTATTTCTTGTCAACTTTAACGAGGTTAATTGTTAGCAATAAATTAGCAAATATACATTGTCCTCTTCATGAGTTGACTTGCAATAGTTAACATGTGACATGACATGGAACTGCATGGAATCTATCAAGGGGTGGTCCTGCGTATTATATAAAGCTGTAGATAAGCCTCTGAACCAAAAATTCTTCCTCAGAAACATAAAAAAAGGAAGAGAAGATTTCTTCGAAGTCAAGTGATGATGCAAGGAAGAAATTTGGTCTTTGGACATTAGTGTTTGTCCTTTGGAGAAATTGGGTTTGTCAAGACAACAGCTAATTAGAGCGAAAAATAACGAGGCCAAGTAAACGATACCAAAAAATTTAAAGTGTAGAGACCCAAATTCATCATAACAAAAAATATATAGACACATTTGATCCGGAAAAATGTACAATATTGATTTGGGATATTTTAATTTGCCAAAATTTTAAATAATATTTAAAATAGTTTTTTTTAAAATAAATTTTAGGGACATTTTAGCCCTTATCAAAGATTATTATAAATGTTATTTAAACTTTTTTAGAATTAAAATGTACCAAATCAGTATTTTTCATTTTTCAATGATCAAATATGTCTTGAGACTTTCTCTCAGGATCAGTCTGGGTCTTTACTCAAAATAAAAAGAGGTTGGTATGCTGGCCGTTGCATAAATTCATTTTTAAAAGCTACAAGTTCAAGGAAAATTTCAAGGAAAAATTCTTTATTCTTTACATGAGATGGCATCTTTTGCTCCAACAATAACATATAAAAATTTCTCTAATTTCAGTTTAACCCCTACGGTAGGGCCCTACTTGACATGAAGCCTATCGACCAAGAAACTTTTAGCACTCTTGCTGTAAGAATTTTTTCTTCTTCTCAGTTCCATTTAATGTATGCCAATAATCTGTAACACAAAAAGTGTCGCTCACACATTGACTGAAAAGAGGATGAACGATGAAGGGAGAATTAGGATAGAGAGGATCCCAATCCCTCCCTAATTAGCCAAAAAATTAAAAAGTTATAGAAATTTTATGAGTAACATTTTCAAAGTCCATCAAATGATTGACACTTATATCATCTATCCATGGTTGTTTCAAAAGTAAAATTCTTTAAATCAATGGTTATAAATAAGTGTTAAAAAAAAAAATGGTATAAGAATATGATTAAAGTAGTATATATTTTCAGTGTAAAAAGTTTTACAATAATATCCACTGACATTTTGATATGTTTTTTTTTTCTTTTATGTACTCATGACTACTTTTATTTTAATAACTAAAAAAGAGAAATAACAATGATATTGATTTGTTAAAATATTATTGGATGTTAGTATAAAATCTTTTATACTAATAATGCATAAAAATTAATCTCATAACAATGTCATACATTGCTGCAAAAAAATGCCAACGAAGGTTAGCCCAGTTGATAAGGATATGCCTCATAACTCATAAGATCGTGAGTTCAAATCTCACTGTCGATGTGAGGACCTCTATAGACGCTCTTTGAGCCGTAAGACCTGCCCTGACTTTGATGAGCCATCGGGATCCAACTCACCTAAACTTCAATGTATAAAAAAGAAAAGAAAATTGCTGCAAAAAATAGGTGCCTTTAATTTTGTTTATTTTATTAATTATTATTTTACAACATGATAATTCTAACTGATATATTTTAAAAATGTTAAAATATTAAAAAGGGAAGGATTTTGGTGTGAGGTCTCACTCTAAACTCACATTGACGAAATTTGGATGAACGTGTATAACGTTATTTTTTTTGTCCAAATATCATTATACTAATATATTTGAACACTCATTCATGTGAATATAAGTGTACTATTAACCCACACATTCTTCACGAGCTAGCCTCCACGACGAGGTGCAGCCTCTCTTTACAGTTTTCTCCATTATTTCTCTCTCCAGGTATTCTTCTTCTGCACTCTTGTTTTATTTTATTTTGATTCTTTCTTTTAGTTTCAAGTTTTTGCTGCTTGCTGCTTGCTGCTTGCTACTTGCACGTTCTTTGTCCATTAGGTTGGTTCTTTGATATTATTTAAATGATTACCTCTCTTTTTGTTTCTTTGATACTTTGGTTTTCTGGAATTTTTTTACCCCCTTTTTAGAACATCAACAGTAAAAGCTAAACTTTCATGACTGGTCTTACTCTCAGCAATCAACATGTTTGAAAAAAGTCTTGAGAGAATGCTTGAAAATATAATATTGTATTTTTGTTTATTCAAATATGCGTAGCTCTAGAAACTGCATTGAATTAGTTCAACACTGTTGATTAATGCCTCTAAATCATTAATATGAAGTTGGTTAGTTAGTTAGGCATAACTAACTTGGATCCTAAAGCTTTACAATGATTGGCTATATCAAGACTCACATGGATTGATGACTCATTAAAGCTATTAGTGATTGGTTGTATTAGTCTATAAATATATATCATGTAATAGGTTATGAGTGCATGGGTGACACAATGTATGTGTGAAAAGAAGAGAGGGATTTGAGTGCGAGGCAATTCTATCTTGAGGGAAATCATAGAGTGATTGTGAGTTGAGGATCAAGGGTTGAGAGAATAGAGAGATAAGCTTGGGTTTTGCCATGCATGGTTCATCAAGATGATGAAAAGGGGCAAGAACGCAAGGAGTTTTCTATTTGTAACCAAGGTCCATACTCATTGCTCAAGATAGTAAAGCTGGAGATGATGACTTGTTGCTCTCTCTCCCATGGACGTAGGCCATCAATGGCCAAACCACTAAAATCCCAGTGTCATCTTCTTTTACCGTTTTATGTTCTTCTTTATTCGTTTGTTCTGTGTTTTATTGATTTGCATATTTCTCGATAACGTTCTTGTGCTTTGTATGTCCGAGGTGCTTCGTGGCATGACAATAATCCCTAACAAACACTTTGTTTGCATTTTTTTGAAAGCCAAGTTCAACACTTTGTTTCCATTAATTTGGATTTTCCATAAGTAATTTGGATTTGGTCTGGAAAGTTAAAACTTTGAATGAAATTTGACTTCTTGATTGATCTGTGTATTTGTCATTTACTCATTTTACACACACACACACCCCACAACTAATTCAACATAGTTGGCTTAACAGTAAGGCTTTGTTTGTTGGAGTAGAAAATGGCAAGAGAGAAAACAAGAAGAGAGAAAAAGGAGGAGAAAATATTTTTTTTTCTTGTTTGGTGGAGGAGAGAAATAGGGAAGAGAGAAGAAAATTGGTGGGACCCACCTCAATTTTTTTTCCTCCTCCCCAAGTGAGAAGAAAATGGAAGAGGGAGAGAGTGTTTTATATAAAATGATTTTTGTACCCTTCTTTTTGGGTTCTCATTCAATTATTTAATAAATTTAAATAAATTTAATTAAATTAATCATTTAATTAATTAAATTAAATTGAAATAATATAAAATAATTATATTAAACTAATAAATTTTATTTAAAATAGCTTAAATCAGTTAAATTAATTTAAAATATTATTTGATTAGTTAAAATAATTTAAATTAATTAAATTTAAATATTTTTATATTTATTTTTTAGTTAAGGATATTATTGTCTTTTTAAAAAAAATATTTTTCTTTCTTCTTATTTTCTATCCAACCAAACAAAGGGGAGAGAGAGAAAAACACCTCTTTCTCCTCTATTTCTCTCATATCTCTCTTACACCAAACAACACATAAAATATACTCTATTTCTCACCATTTTCTCTCTTCTCATATTCTTTCTCACCTTTTTCTTTCTTCTCATTTTCTTCTCACAACCAAACAAAGCCTAAGCATCAGGACCTTGCTAGGAAAATATTTCAGTTTTCAGCAGTCCTTAGTTACTGGTATTCTTGGAAGCGATTACTGAATTGAACAATTGTAGAGCGAGTCACTAGTGAAGCTGCAAACATTGGATTTATGCCTGCAGGTTGGCCAGTTCAAATGCAAGCCAATTCAAGTCTAAAGTACTCAACTTGATGTAAGTGATTATAGCAACCAATGAACTCTGAGTAGAGCTGTTTTACCTTTTACTGTATGTCTGTGCTTTAATTTTATAACAAATTATGTTCTATTTCAATGTTACGTTCCTGTTTGTAAATACTTGAGCACACTAGTTTATTTCTATTTTCTACAAATTTCCTACCCCCTGCCTCCCCAAATGTTTGGATATTTTTAATACGATTTGGATATTTAGTCAACTGATTTGTTAAAAAGCTGTTATCACAGATTTAAAAAAAATCTAAATTCCAAAAGATATAAATAAATCACTCAATCTCTTGGATGCCATATCATTAGTGAGAGACTACAAAATATAGACATAGTTGCCTTTTATTTTGTGTTTTTTATTAATTATATTACAAAATTATAATTCGGAAGTTGAAAAAATCGATACTATCATTCATGCCAAAACACTAGTTATCCCTGGAAGGCTATTAGTGAATAAACTTCTTGAGTATTGATTGATAGAATAAATCTTGATTATAAAGAGAGGTAGAGGAGCTATCTATATATAGCAAGCCTCTAGCCAACTTAACAGAAAAAGAGAGACTAAGTCTCTAACTAACTTTCCTAACAAACTAAGCTAGGATTATCTAGATAAAACAAAAAACTATTAAAATACAAATAGCAATCTAGATAAGCCTTATATCTAAACTTAATACCCTCCCTCAAGGTGGAGAGTATATATCTAATACTCCCAACTTGGACAGTAAAACTGAGAAAGGTGAAGGATCCAATGATTTAGTGCATAGGTCAGCTAGTTGGTGTGTGCTGGAAATTGGCAGCAACTGGAACAGTTTTTCCTGCAGTTTCTGTCTAACTATGTGGCAGTCTAGCTCAATATGTTTTGTCCTTTCGTGAAAGGAAGAGTTGGCAGCAATATGGCGAGCGGATTGGCTATCACAATATAAAAGTGCTGGTGAAATGAAAGGGATTTGGAGATCCTGAAGTAAGTAGAAAAGCCATTGTGTAACACCCTGTTTTTCAGACTTTATTTGTTTAAGCTGGTTGTATTAAGTTGGATTTATCGTTTAAGGGCTTAATGAGATTTTTGGCTAAAAGTCCCTTTCTGGTACATGAGCACACCCGTGCTCATTAGCCAGCAAGCCCGTGCTTAAAGTCAGAAGGGAGTTTCTGATTTTAAGTTGAGCACGACCGTGCTCAACAGTGAGCACGCCCGTGCTCAACAGTGAGCACGCCCGTGCTCAATGTGTTGACCGCGTCTGGTAACGTTAAGTTGAGCACGACCGTGCTCAATGAGGAGCACGACCGTGCTCAATGAGGAGCACGACCGTGCTCAAGTCTGAGATTTATATTAACGAAGCAGAACTCGAGGGTTTACGTTTAACCCTAGTTTTTGATAGCAGCAGCCTTGTGTGTGCGGCCAGAACGAACTTTCTTCCGTCTTTCTTCCTTTTGATCAGTTTTGGTGAGAGTTGGAGGCCTTGGGAGACCGCTAGCTCAACTGTGGTAGTGCTTAGGTAACGTTTCTTTCCTATGTAAGTTCCTCTTTCCATTATTGTGAATAGGGAACTGACCTTTGGTATTATGTTGATCCAAGGTTCGTCTCGGTGTGAGTCGCTGTAAAGGGAGGAACCGGTTCGTTGTTTGGGACGTCGTTGGAGCTACCTTCAATCCAGGTATGGGGAGAAGGGTAGTGTGATCATAGGCTCGGGGTTAGAGTAGAGTAAAGGGGTCCCCATGGCCCTAGTTTTGTTGTATGATTGGCTGTTTAGGTATGCATGATTGATTGATTATTCTGATAATATGTTATGATTATTAATATATTATATTTATGTTCATAATTGTTGGTTGAGTTACGTTGTTGTTATGATTATGAACATGATGTTATCATTGTTGATTGATGCCACTGCTGAATTGGTTGTTGTTATGATGATGAGTTTAAGCCTTAAAAGATGTTGATAATTGGTAGTAGGATTAATAGGGTTAAAACCCTAAAGTTTGGTTGGAAAAATCAGCCTCTGTTCCTGCCCAGAACAGCACTGTCGCGCGATGAACACGACCGTGCTGAACAGGGAGCACGACCGTGCTCCCAGTTGAATTCTGGGGAGATGACCGCGCTGTTGAGCACGGCCGTACAGGACAAAGAGCGTGCTCATTAAGAAGCACGACCGTGCTTCACTTACAGGGGAGCACGCCCCTCACGTGCTTAAGCACGACCGTGCTGGGTTACGAGCACGACCGTGCTCAACCCACTGTGACAGAACCAGATTAAAGGACTTAAGGGGTTTTAAACCCCACTTCCCTATGATGATAACTGATTAGACAACTTGGTAAATGTTAATAAAGGTAAATAAAGATGGTGAGATGTTAAGTCGAGACCCTATGGGGTGTCGCAAGCTGATTAGTTGTGCCTTGGTGCTTTTTGGCCAAGGAGGCCTTGACCCCACGGTTTGGGTCTAAGGTGTTGTTGTTGTGTACCTTGGTGGCCGAGAGTTTGCCCCAGGTACTGCGGTTGATTCCGCTTAAGTCCTCAGGTAGATTCCGCGAGGCAAGTTGGTGCGGTTGATCCCGCTGTTACCTTCGGTCGATTCCGTTGGAGTTATGGAGGTGGTGTTGCCGTTGTTGTTGTGTTGCATACGCATTGCATCGGAGATGTTGTTTAGGGATGTTCGACATAGGGGAGATCGTCCTAGAGTACGGCGATCCGGCCATCCACGGTTGGAGTAGATTCTCCTAGCGCCCCCGTGATGAGGCATTCGTTGGTTTGATGCGTTGGCTATCCAAGGAGTAGATTCTCCGGTGTTGAGTAGATTCTCAATGTGGATATGTAACTCTGAAGTCGTTCATCCCGAGTTTAGTGGATCCACATGCATTGATGGTTTAGCGGAGTAGGACTGCATTGCACTGCATAGCATAATGATGATGTTGATGTTTGATGTGATGCTGCTATGCTTGTTGTTTACTTTACTGCCTATCCCCATGCTAATATGTTTATACGATTCTTACTCCCTATATATGTTTGTTGTTTGTGTTTGGCCTGATTGGCACATTGCAGAGGATGATGAGCAGCCCG
The DNA here is from genome assembly GCA_035048595.1 of Echinosophora koreensis. NCBI lineage: Eukaryota > Viridiplantae > Streptophyta > Magnoliopsida > Fabales > Fabaceae > Echinosophora > Echinosophora koreensis. The sequence continues at coordinate 2,502,865 of JAPCYP010000003.1, forward strand.
GAGAGGAGTGACTCTGAGGAGCCGCCACTCATAGTAGGGCTAGTTTATGTTTTCTTAGTTGTTAGTTCAGTTGTAATTCCGTGGATTTTATTCCGGAACGGTTATACCAGCTCCGTATGTGACATCGGGGTTGGGTTATTTTTTATTGGTTGGTTATGTTTTTACTGTTTAAAACTTATTTCATTTCCGCGTTGTAAATGGTTCATGTGGGACTTTTCTACCCATGGACAATTGTTTATTTTTAGTCAATAATTGCATGTTTTCCTTTAAATGTTTTTAATTTAAATGGCTTTTAACATGCGGGGTAGAAGGGTGTCACACATTGAACTTCACAAACTGTATGAGCAAGAGCTCGATATTCTGCTTCTGTTGATGATTTGGAAACCGTGGGCTGCTTCTTTGGTTTCCAGGAGATTAGAGATTCTCCAATGAAGATGCAATATCCAGTAATAGATTTCCTTGTTTCTGGACAGGAGGCCCAATCAGAGTCACTGAAGGCCTTTAACTGTAAAGTGGAGTTTGCAGGGTAAAAGAGGCCTTGACCAGGTGACTGTTTGATGTATTTTAAGACTCTGATGGCTGCAACATGATGAAGAGCAGTGGGAGAGCTCATGAATTGGCTGAGTTTCTGGACAACATAACTGATATCTGGCCTGGTATTGGTTAGGTAGATCAATCGGCCAATGAGTCTTCTATAAATGCTAGGATCTTCAAGAGGTTGGCCTTCATCTTTGAGCAGCTTCATTCCCTTGATCATAGGTGTGGAAACAGGCCTAGCAGCAAGTAAACCACAAGTCAGATAGAATGTCTAAAGAATACTTTCTTTGGCTTAGGTGAATTCCAGCTTTAGATCTTGAAATTTCTAGGCCTAGAAAGTATTTCAAATTGCTTAAGTCTTTGATTTTAAATTGTGAATGCAAAGAGTTTTTAATAGAATTGATTTCGGATAAGTCATTACCAGCAACAATGAGATCATCAACATATATTAAAAGAACAGTGAAGGAGTTACCAGATTTGTGAATGAAAAGAGAATGATCTGAGGCAGATTGCAGATATCCTTTGATGATCAAAAAATTGGATAGTTTTGCATACCATTGTTTGCTTGCTTGTTTGAGTCCATAAATGGACTTGTTAAGTTTGCATACCTGATTTGGAAACTGAGAAGGGAACCCTGGTGGTAAGTCCATATAAACTTCTTCATCCAAGTGTCCATGGAGGAAAGCATTATGGACATCCAGTTGGTGTAGATACCAATTTTGAGAAGATGAAATTGCCAATAAAAGTCTAATGGTTGTGAGCTTAGCAACTGGTGAGTAAGTGTCAAAGTAGTTAATGCCCTCTATTTGAGTGAATCCTTTTGCTACAAGCCTAGCTTTGTATCTCTCAATGCTACCATCAGCTCTATATTTGATCCTGTATACCCATTTGCATCCTATTGGTTTCTTGCCAGGTGGAAGGGTGGTGACAGTCCAAGTAGAGTTTTGATGGAGTGCTTGAAGTTCTGTCTGCATAGCTTCTTGCCAATGCCTATGTGCAAGAGCTTGTTTGTAAGTTCTTGGTTCCTCATTAGTAGAAATGGATAAAATGAAATGTGAATGTGAAGGAGAGAGTTTAGAGTAATTAAGAACAGAAGATAAGGGATATGGAACAATAGAAGAAATAGTAGATGCAGTTACTGCATTGCAATGGAAATCTTGTAAGTAGGTAGGACTCTTCTTTTGTCTAGTGGATTTTCTCACGTCAGGAATTGCAGGTTCTGCAGATTCTGCAAGTTCTGCAGTAGTAGGGTCTGCAGATTCTAAAAGTGCAAATGCTGCAGGTGCTGGATTAGCAGTGCCAGACTGAGCATTGGATGAGCTGTCTAAATGAAAAACAGGAGAGTTAGGATTAATAATGGAAGAAGAATGAGGCATATCAAAGAGGAAAATATCAGTTAAAGGAGGATTAAGAATATGAGAATCAGAAACAGAAAGAGAAGTAGAATTGTTATATGGAAAAATAGATTCATAAAATATGGCATTTCTGGAAACAAAAGTATCCCTTGTTTGCAGATCAAATAGTAAGTATCCCTTAGTGCCAGGTTTATATCCAAGAAACAAGCACTTTCTGGCTCTTGGATCAAGTTTGGTCCTGTGTTGGTGCAAAGTAGAAGCATAAGATAAACAACCAAAAACTTTAAGGTCAAGAAAGGTTGGTGGAACACCATTTAGCATTTCAAAAGGAGTTTTATTGTTTAGAACAGGTGTAGGCATCCGATTGATTAAACAAACAGAATGGCAAACAGCAAATGACCAGAAATTTGATGGCAATTTGGATTGAAAAAGTAATGCTCTAGTGACATTAAGAAGGTGTCTATGTTTTCTTTCAACAACAGAATTTTGTTGAGGTGTCTCAACACATGAAGTTTGATGTAATATACCTAAAGAGGAGTAAAAAGATGGCATGTTAAATTCAGTTCCATTATCAGTTCTTATGCACTTAATATGAGCAGAAAATTGATTGGAAACATAAGCTACAAAGGTCTGAATGCAGGTTCTGGTTTCTGATTTAGAATGCATAAGATATAGCCATGTATGCCGAGCATAATCATCAACAATAGTTAAAAAATACTTGTGTCCTTGGAAAGAACAAATATTTAAAGGTCCCCAAATGTCTAAGTGAATTAACATTATAAAGAGATAAAGATTGAGTTAAAGAAATGGTACCTGAGTGTGTAGCAATGGTTATGTCACCATTTGGCAATTTAACTGAAACTGGTTTGATTAGATTGTAAGTGCTAAATAAGTGAATATGAGGACATACATGATCCGAGGCACCAGTGTCCAAAATCCAAAAAGAAGAGAAAGATTGATGTAGAGAATTACCTGACTTTGTCACAGTAGAAACAATATGAGAAGTGATGTCAGGAGTGTTAGGTTTGTGCTGAGTACTCACCGAAGAGGAAGAATCTGATTTGGATGCATGGAGCAAAGAAACCAGATATTGATAATCTGCTCTAGTTAAAGATAAAGATTGATCAGTAGGAGAAGGCTGCACAGCAGGGTTAGGAGCTTCAGATGCTGCAGAAGATAGCTGCAGTGTTGTGGTTTGATTCTTGCTTCTGTATCCCGGGGGAAAACCGTGTTTAAAGTAACAATGATCCACAGTATGATTAGTCCTATTGCAGTAGGTGCATTGCATTGATTTGTTGTTGTTATTGCGGCCACGACCCCTCCCTGAAGCTGAATATCCTCGACCCTGAGTAGTTGTATTGGCAACAAAGGTTGGAGGATTGGAACCAAGATTGCCAGTACGTTTTTCTTGATGAAGAACCAAAGAAAAAGTTCTGGTAATTGAGGGCAGAGGGTCCATGAGAAGAATTTGAGAGCGTGCAACATCAAAAGTGTCATTGAGTCCTTTGAGGAAGCAGATGACATATTCTTTGTCTTTGTGAGAATCCACAGATTGACTTAGGCTACAAGTGCAAGTAACAATACAGGAACAGCTTGGAGTAGGGTGCAGAAATTCTAACTCATCTCAAAGAATTTTCATGTCAGTGAAATATGTAGAAAGAGTACGATCACCTTGCTTCATTGAGTGAAGTTCTTGAAGGAGGTCAGACATCCGGAAGTGATTACCCTTTGTGAATCTTTCTTTGAGATGGAGCCAGAGATCGCGAGCATTGTCAAAAGAAGCCGAGCTTTGAGAAATATTGGGGGAAAGGGTGCGTGTGATCCAAGAAACAACAATATGATTGCATCTTTCCCAAGCTTCATATAAAGAATCTGTTGCAGCTGGTTTGGTGATGGTGCCATTGACAAACTTTAGTTTGTTCTTGGAAGAGAGGGCACGAATCATGGCTTTGCTCCAATTGTAGTAGTTGTCGTGGAGGAGAAACAAGAGTGTAACCAGGATTTTCCCCTGGATGAAGATAATAGGGAGAACTTGGATTTTGGGATGGATCGGGTTGAGTTGTATCGATCCCAGAGGATGAGGATGAGTCATTTTCTGGCTCGGAGATTGCAGGTTCTTCATTGGTTGAAGCCATGAAGAAGGAGGAAAGAAAGGAAATGCGGAAGCTTTGTTTTTAGAATGACAAAACTGATACCATATTAGTGAATAAACTTCTAGAGTATTGATTGATATAATAAATCTTGATTACAAAGAGAGGTAGAGGAGCTATCTATATATAGCAAGCCTCTAACCAACTTAACAGAAAAAGAGAGACTAAGTCTCTAACTAACTTTCCTAACAAACTAAGCTAGGATTATCTAGATAAAACAGAAAACTATTAAAATACAAAAAGCAATCTAGATAAGCCTTATATCTAAACTTAATAAAGGCCGTTCTATTCTACATGAAATACAGCAATATTGTGTCAACGACCCGTTTGAAGGCTTACACTAATCGAACCTCCACTAGAGCTTAAGGAATGTGTGGTAGGAACATGATACATTGCAACGGGCATCTTTGGTGGAAGGTGTGGCATGGTGGCTTCAAAATTAAGTACATGAATTGCTTGTCTTATTGAGGGTCTCAAATTTCGGTCAGGGTGAGAACACCACAGACCAACAACCATCAAACACTCCACTTGTTTTTCATCAAAATCTATCTGCAGTGTCTCATCCACAACCATACGCAGCTCTTCTCTGCCATAATGATCCCAAACCCACTCAACCAGCCCCTTTTGGCCACCTTTGTCCTCCATAAGGTCAGTTGCCTTCTTTCCAGTGGCAATCTCTAAGGCAACCAGCCCAAAGCTATAGACATCTGACTCTTTACTAGCCCTACGTGTACTTATATATTCTGGAGCCATATAGCCAAGAGTTCCAGCCAACCCTGTTGTTTGAGGACCTAGCTCATGGTCCATGAGCTTAGCTAACCCAAAATCACCAAGCTTGACATTAAAACTTGAATCAAGCATCACATTACTTGTTTTGATATCCCTGTGCACAACGCATTGTTCCCATTCTTCATGAAGATAGAGCACGGCAGAAGCTAATCCAAGAGCTATCTTGTGCCTCATGCTCCAAGAAAGAGGAGTCCTTTTGCCAAATAAATGAGCATCCAGGCTACCATTTGGCATGTACTCATAAACAAGCATAAATTCACCTCTATCATGACACCAACCTATGAGTTGGACAAGATTCCGGTGTCTTAAGCTGCTAATGACCTTTACTTCGGTTATGTACTCCTTTTTCCCTTGCCTAGAACCCCTTAATATTTTTTTCACAGCAACAATCAAATCCAAATCAGGAAAGTAGCCTCTGTAGACAGCACCAAACCCACCTTGACCCAACTTCCTGTCTCTAGAGAAGTTATTTGTAGCCATGACAATCTCTCTGTAAGAGAACCTTCTCGGTCCTGCTCCTCTTTCAAGGTCATCATCTATTGATGCTAAGTTCATCCTTTCTATAGTCTCTTTTTTCATCTTCTTCCACCTCCTGAATACTGCATATGCTGTAACAGACCCCACAATCAAAACAGCTCCTGCTATTGATACAATCACCACTGTCCTTGTCCTTGTTGTTTTCTTTCCACCAGTATGCTCTATATCCAAACTGGAGTTGAAATCCCATGATTGAACAATATGACGTTCAAAATAAGAACCTGTTGCTGCAGAAAATCCAATTGTAACCCTTTCAGGCAAGACTTGCTTCAAATCAACTTGGTGAGAGAGACTAGTATTCTCTTTAGGAGTGGAAGTTGTTTTGTATTTCCAGGTCACACTTAGATTCTTAGTTGTAGAGTTGTATGCAATCCACACATCAGCAGTGTCACCACTGTGTCTGCTAGCATTCCAAGAGGTAAACTTAGCTGAAGATATTGAATTGATGTTGATGCCAACATGCTCCATTGATGGATCCCATTCTTCATTAGAGGTGGAGTCAAACTCAACATGGACAATATGTTTGCTTGATGAATCACTAGTTGTTGTGTTATAGAGGCCTAGGAAGCCACCACCTGAGTTTGGTGGGATTTGAAATCCAGCAGGTGCTAGGAAGAAGGCAAACCCAGCACCATACTTTGATTTGCCTTGAGTGTCAATAATAAAGGTGTAGTGAGTAGTGAAGTCAGCAAGTTTTCCTGAGCTTGAATCCCAGAGTAGCACATCTTTGGCATAAATTGCGGATCCAACTTGAAATAAGTAGTTCAGATTGTTGTTAAGTTCAATTGCTCCAACACGAGGTATAGCTTGTCCCCTATAGAGTATGTCGGCATCACCAGGATTAAAGCGAGATTTTTGGAATTGAATTGAATATGCTGAGAGAACAAAAAGGAGGAAGGATGAGAAGAACAGAAGGGTTTGTGAGTAGCAGAAAATGTCTGTCATCATTTGGAGAGTGCTGAAGAGGAGAGTTAGAAGTTTGGAGTTTGGTCATGCAGAACAAGGTTTTAAATAAAGATTCGCGACCGTGAACTGGGCCGCATTGTTTAGGTTTTGGAGGTCTCCGAAACCGAAACACGACCGCAATTGCTGCCGCACTGACCGCATTTTCACGTAATTATCCGTAATTGCGATAACACAACGCGAACCGCAATTTAAAACCTTGATGCATATGGCCTAGTCATATTCATATATTCAATAATAAGATTATAAGTATGCACCTGGCTTGAAGACCAAGTAAATCATGTCAGCAATCTGTTGTTTATATTTATCTTGTCTATATTGTGTGACAAGTACGAATCGTACAAAATCATGACAAAAAAGTCTATCTAAGAACTTTTGTTAAAATTTCAGCTAATCAATATAGTTTAAAATATAAAAAAAACTGCTGACCAAAATCACCCCTGATAGAAATCCTTTTGTCTCTAGCCCTAGCCCCTGACCCCATCTCTGTCCCTTTTCATGTTATTCATTCAAATTAGTGAAATTACCCTGCTGTTTCCGTTGCTTATCAAATATCAAGCATCAATACTCTTATTTTAAACACTGATTATGATGGAATGAAAGGGGAATATAAACAGAATATTACATCTACATTCATTTGGTCAGCACTATTTCTTGTCAACTTTAACGAGGTTAATTGTTAGCAATAAATTAGCAAATATACATTGTCCTCTTCATGAGTTGACTTGCAATAGTTAACATGTGACATGACATGGAACTGCATGGAATCTATCAAGGGGTGGTCCTGCGTATATTATATAAAGCTGTAGATAAGCCTCTGAACCAAAAATTCTTCCTCAGACACATAAAAAAAGGAAGAAAGATTTCTTCGTTAGACTTAGACACAACCTACCTCAGACTTTACGTTAGCTGGTGCCATTGAACTTACAACAGTGAAATTGATCTTGGTAATTCTTATATGGCAATAACTCCCATGTGGGACCTTCCCTACCGGAATCCAACCAGTTTTTTTGGAAGTGTTGAAGGCTTTTTCTCTTCATCGAAAAATCTGAGGAATCCACCAGTTGCATTGTCTGGGAAATCGAAGTCAAGTGATGATGCAAGGAAGAAATTTGGTTTTTGGACATTAGTGTTTGTCCTTTGGAGAAATTGGGTTTGTCAAGAGAACAGCTAATTAGAGCGCAAAATAACGAGGGCAAGTAAACGATACCAAAAAAATAAAAGTGTAAAGACCCAAATTCATCATGACAAAAAATATATAGACATATTTGATCCTGAAAAATGTACAATATTGATTTGGATATTTTAATTTGCCAAAATTTTAAATAATATTTAAAATATTTTTTTAAAAATAAATTTAGGGACATTTTAGCCCTTATCAAAGATTATTATAAATGTTATTTAAACCTTTTTAGAATTAAAATGTACTAAATCAGTATTTTTCATTTTTCAATGATCAAATATGTCTCGAGACTTTTTCTCAGGATTAGTTTGGGTCTTTACTCAAAATTAAAAGAGGTTGGTATGCTGGCCGTTGCATATTAATTCAATTCATTTTTAAAAGCTACAAGTTCAAGGAAAATTTCAAGGAAAAATTCTTTATTCTTTACATGAGATGGCATCTTTTGCTCCAACAATAACATATAAAAATTTCTCTAATTTCAGTTTAACCCCTACCTGACATGAAGCCTATCGACCAAGAAACTTTTAGCACTCTTGCTGTAAGAATTTTTTCTTCTTCTTAGTTCCATTTAATGTATGCCAATAATCTGTAACACAAAAAGTGTCGCTCACACATTGACTGAAAAGAGGATGAAGGGAGAATTAGGATAGAGAGGATCCCAATCCCTCCCTAATTAGCCAAAAAATTAAAAAGTTATAGAGATTTTATGAGTAACATTTTCAAAGTCCATCAAATGATTGACACTTATATCATCTATCCATGGTTGTTTCAAAAGTAAAATTCTTTAAATCAATGGTTATAAATAAGTGTAAAAAAAATGGTATAAGAATATGATTAAAGTAGTATATATTTTCAGTGTAAAAAGTTTTACAATAATATCCACTAACATTTTGATATGTGTTTTATTTTTTGTACTCATGACTACTTTTATTTTAATAACTAAAAAAGAGAAATAACAAAGATATTGATTTGTTAAGATATTATTGGATGTTAATATAAAATCTTTTACACTAATAATGCATAAAAATTAATCTCATAACAATATCATACATTGCTGCAAAAAATGCCAACGAAGGTTAGCCCAGTTGATAAGGATATGCCTCATAACTCATAAGATCGTAAGTTCAGATCTCACTGTCGATGTGAGGACCTCTATAGGCACTCTTTGAGCCGTAAGGCCTGCCCTGACCTTGATGAGCCATCGGGATCCAACTCACCTAAACTTCAATGTATAAAAAAGAAAAGATAATTGCTGCAAAAAATAGGTGCCTTTAATTTTGTTTATTTTATTAATTATTATTTTACAACATGATACTTCTAACTGATATATTTTAAAAATGTTAAAATATTAAAAAGGGAAGGATTTTGGTGTGAGGTCTCACTCTAAACTCACATTGACGGAATTTGGATGAACGTGTATAACGTTATTTTTTTTGTCCAAATATCATTATCACTAATATATTTGAACACTCATTCATGTGAATATAAGTGTACTATTAACCCACACATTCTTCACTAGCTAGCCTCCACGACGAGGTGCAGCCTCTCTTTACAGTTTTCTCCATTATTTCTCTCTCCAGGTATTCTTCTTCTGCACTCTTGTTTTATTTTATTTTGATTCTTTCTTTTAATTTCAAGTTTTTGCTGCTTGCTGCTTGCTGCTTGCTGCTTGCTGCTTGCTGCTTGCTACTTGCACGTTCTTTGTCCATTAGGTTGGTTCTTTGATATTATTTAAATGATTACCTCTCTTTTTGGTTCTTTGATACTTTGGTTTTCCGGAATTTTTTTACCACCTTTTTAGAACATCAACAGTAAAAGCTAAACTTTCATGACTGGTCTTACTCTCAGCAATCAACATGTTTGAAAAAAGTCTTGAGAGAATGCTTGAAAATATAATATTGTATTTTTGTTTATTCAAATATGCGTAGCTCTAGAAACTGCATTGAATTAGTTCAACACTGTTCATTAATGCCTCTAAATCATTAATATGAAGTTGGTTAGTTAGTTAGGCATAACTAACTTGGATCCTAAAGCTTCACAATGATTGGCTTCATCAAGACTCACATGGATTGATGACTCATCAAAGCTATTAGTAATTGATTGTATTAGTCTATAAATATATATCATATAATAGGTTATGAGTGCATGGGTGACACAATGTATGTGTGAAAAGAAGAGAGGGATTTGAGTGTGAGGCAATTCTATCTTGAGGGAAATCATAGAGTGATTGTGAGTTGAAGATTAAGGGTTGAGAGAATAGAGAGATAAACTTGGGTTTTGCCATGCATGGTTCATCAAGATGATGAAAAGGGGCAAGAACGCAAAGAGTTTTCTATTTGTAACCAAGGTCCATACTCATTGCTCAAGATAGTAAAGCTGGAGATGATGACTTGTTGCTCTCTCTCCCGTGGACGTAGGTCATCAATGGCTAAACCACTAAAATCCCGGTGTCATCTTCTTTTACCGTTTTATGTTCTTCTTTATTCATTTGTTCTATGTTTTATTAATTTGCATATTTCTCGATAACTTTCTTGTGTTTTGTTGCCTATGTCCGAGGTGCTTCGTGGCATGACAATAATCCCTAACAAGTGGTATCAAAGCCACTTTTGATAACGGGACTGATAAGACCCAACAAGTGGCGTCGTAAGTGGGAATGCATGAAGCAAGGACTGTATGAGCAAAAGGGGCAAGAATCAGAGAGGTTGTAATCGATGCACCATAATCGATTATGAGGAACAGAGAACAGAGATCGATTTGGAAGAAGAAAGAAAGGAGACGAAGCTCTGTGTGGATAAGGAATCGTGTGATTCAGTTCAGGACACAGAGGGTGTATTCCATCTCTGCTTTCTCATGAATTTCTTTTGGTTCAATTTTTCTATTTTGGGTTTTCCCTTCATGTTCGTCTACTACGAATTGTTTTTCATTGTGACAGGAACATGAAAGGAGGAAACAGAAATCAAGATAGATGGAAGAAAGGTGAATGCAAAAGGAGTCGTTTTCTGGAAACAGAAGGAAATGAAAATGGTGAAAGGGAGAAGGAATCAGATCGCAAGAACCAGAGTATGTGAAGGCTGTTTCTTGGAGGCATAGTGTTAGATCCATGGATGTACAAGAAGTGATGGCACACAAGGTGGAGCTAGGACTCGCGGCGGTGAGGAGGATCTGCTGGTGTGCATCAGAAGCACGGTGGTTCGGATCCGGAACAGCGCAGAGCGGCGGAGCAGTCGTGGTAAGGTGCGTCTTTCGGTTTTTAGGCCGGATTAATGTGGATCTAAACGGCGGCGGATCTCACGGGGCTGAGGGTGGAAGCTTGCTCATGGTTACACGGTGGAGGTTCTCTTTCTTAGAAGAAAACGGTGGTGTCTGGTTGGAACTGAAAGTTCCTTTTCTGGGTTCTGAGTTCTTCGTTTCTGTTCTTGGCTGAACGAGGAAGACGATGGTTTCTGTTTGTTCTGAAGGAAGAATTTTCTGTTATGATATATTAGTTTATCATTGTTGTATTTGCATTAGAGTCTGCTGTGGCCTAGTGGTGAGGCGCTGAAGGTGGAGTCATGAAGTCACAAGTTCGAGCCTCTGCATCTGCGTTTTGGTTGTTTTATTTTATGTTAATAAAATTGATGTAAAGATTTAAAATTTTACAGATGATAATGCAGCCGGGGAATTCGAAACGCGGAGACTGGACACGCTTAGAGTCTCGGGACCAGGACGGTGACCACCAGGCTAGCAAGGCAGCTTCTGTAATTGATTGCATTGGCAAATACTTAAAGTGTTCAGAAATTCTTGAAGACAGAATAGCAAAAGAACTCAGATTGATGCTTGACAAAGAAAGGTTTCATTTTGAGGTGGAGCTGCTGGAACAACATGGAAGCAAGTTTGGCTTATGTTGAGAGTGTGGAAGAAAGGCACACTAAGAGACTCAAAGGAGTGATTGGATTCTTTGGAGCATAGTTGGGAGAGAGCAACATTGGTGATTGGCTGCTTGAACTCATATTCCCTGATTTAGAGTCAAGGTGGAGAATTGTTGATTAATGCCTCTAAATCATTAATATGAAGTTGGTTAGTTAGTTAGGCATAACTAACTTGGATCCTAAACCTTCACAATGATTGGCTACATTAAGACTCACATGGATTGATGACTCATCAAAGCTAGTAGTGATTGGTTGTATTAGTCTATAAATACATATCATGTAATAGGTTATGAGTGCATGGGTGACACAATGTATGTGTGAAAAGAAGAGAGGGATTTGAGTGTGAGGCAATTCTATCTTGAGGGAAATCATAGAGTGATTGTGAGTTGAGGATCAATGGTTGAGAGAATAGAGAGATAAGCTTGGGTTTTGCCATGGTTCATCAAGATGATGAAAAGGGGCAAGAACACAAGGAGTTTTCTATTTGTAACCAAGGTCCACACTCATTGCTCAAGATAGTAAAGGTGGAGATGATGACTTGTTACTCTCTCTCCCGTGGACGTAGGCCATCAATGGCCGAACCACTAAAATCCTAGTGTCATCTTTTTTTACCGTTTTATGTTCTTTATTCGTTTGTTCTGTGTTTTATTGATTTGCATATTTCTCGATAACGTTCTTGTGCTTTGTTGCGCCTATGTCCGAGGTGCTTCGTGGCATGACAATAATCCCTAACAAACACTTTGTTTGCATTTTTTTGAAAGCCAAGTTCAACACTTTGTTTTCATTAATTTGGATTTTCCATAAGTCATTTGGATTTGGTCTGGAAAGTTAAAACTTTGAATGAAATTTGACTTCTTGATTGATCTGTGTATTTGTCATTTACTCATTTTACACACACACACACCCCACAACTAATTCAACATAGTTGGCTTAACAGTAAGGCTTTGTTTGTTGGAGTAGAAAATGGCAAGAGAGAAAAGGAGGAGAATTTTTTTTTTTTTTTTTTTTTTTTTGTGGAGGAGAGAAATAGGGAAGAGAGAAGAAAATTGGTGGGACCCACCTCAATTTTTTTTTCCTCCTCCCCAAGTGAGAAGAAAATGGAAGAGGGAGATAGTGTTCTATATAAAATGACTTTTGTACCCTTCTTTTTGGGTTCTCATTCAATTATTTAATAAATTTAAATAAATTTAAATAAATTAATCATTTAAATAATTAAATTAAATTGAAATAAATAAAATAGTTATATTAAACTAATAAATTTTATTTAAAATAACTTAAATCAGTTAAATTAATTTAAATTATTTGATTAGTTAAAATAATTTAAATCAATTAAATTTAAATATTTTTATATTTATTTTTTAGTTAAGGATATTATTGTCTTTTTAAAAAATATATTTTTCTTTCTTCTTATTTCTCTCATGTTTCTCTTACACCAAACAACATATAAAATATACTTTATTTCTCACCATTTTCTCTCTTCTCATACTCTTTCTCCTCTTTTTCTCTCTTCTCTTTTTCTTCTCACAACCAAACAAAGCCTAAGCGTCAGGACCTTGCTACGAAAATATTTCAGTTTTCAGCAGTCCTTAGTTACTGGTATTCTTGGAAGCGATTACTGAATTGAACAATTGTAGAGCGAGTCACTAGTGAAGCTGCAAACATTGGATTTATGCCTGCAGGTTGGCCAGTTCAAATGCAAGCCAATTCAAGTCTAAAGTACTCAACTTGATGCATGTAAGTGATGATAGCAACCAATGAACTCTGAGTAGAGCTGTTTTACCTTTTACTATATGTCTGTGCTTTAATTTTATAACAAATTATGTTCTATTTCAATGTTACGTTCCTGTTTGTAAATACTTGAGCACACTAGTTTATTTCTATTTTCTACAAATTTCCTACCCCCTGCCTCCCCAAATGTTTGGATATTTTTAATACGATTTGGATATTTAGTCAACTGATTTGTTAAAAAGCTGTTATCACAGATTTAAAAAAAATCTAAATTCCAAAAGATATAAATAAATCACTCAATCTCTTGGATGCCATATCATTAGTGAGAGAGAGAGAGACTACAAAATATAGACATAGTTGCCTTTTATTTTGTGTTTTTTATTAATTATATTACAAAATTATAATTCGGAAGTTGAAAAAATCGATACTATCATTCATGCCAAAACACTAGTTATCCCTGGAAGGCCGTTCTATTCTACATGAAATACAGCAATATTGTGTCAACGACCCGTTTGAAGGCTTACACTTATCGAACCTCCACTAGAGCTCAAGGAATGTGTGATAGGAACATGATACATTGCAACAGGCATCTTTGGTGGAAGGTGTGGGATGGTGGCTTCAAAATTAAGTACATGAATTGCTTGTCTTATTGAGGGTCTCAAATTTCTGTCAGGGTGAGAACACCACAAACCAACAATCATCAAACACTCCACTTGTTTCTCATCAAAATCTGTCTGCAGTGTCTCATCCACAACCACACGCAGCTCTTCTTTGCCATAATGATCCCAAACCCACTCAACCAACCCCTTTTGGCCATCTTTGTCCTCCATAAGGTTAGTTGCCTTCTTTCCAGTGGCAATCTCTAAGGCAACCAGCCCAAAGCTATAGACATCTGACTCTTTACTAGCCCTACGTGTACTTATATACTCTGGAGCCATATAGCCAAGAGTTCCAGCCAACCCTGTTGTTTGAGGACCTAGCTCATGGTCCATGAGCTTAGCTAACCCAAAATCACCAAGCTTGACATTAAAACTTGAATCAAGCATCACATTACTTGTTTTGATATCCCTATGCACAACACATTGTTCCCATTCTTCATGAAGATAGAGCACGGCAGAGGCTAATCCAAGAGCTATCTTGTGCCTCATGCTCCAAGAAAGAGGAGTCCTTTTGCCAAATAAATGAGCATCCAGGCTACCATTTGGCATGTACTCATAAACAAGCATAAATTCACCTCTATCATGACACCAACCTATGAGTTGGACAAGATTCCGGTGTCTTAAGCTGCTAATGACCTTTACTTCGGTTATGTACTCCTTTTTCCCTTGCCTCGAACCCCTTAATATTTTTTTCACAGCAACAATCAAATCCAAATCAGGAAAGTAGCCTCTGTAGACAGCACCAAACCCACCTTGACCCAACTTCCTGTCTCTAGAGAAGTTATTTGTAGCCATGACAATCTCTCTGTAAGAGAACCTTCTCGGTCCTGCTCCCCTTTCAAGGTCATCATCTATTGATGCTAAGTTCATCCTTTCTATAGTCTCCTTTTTCATTTTCTTCCACCTCCTGAATACTGCATATGCTGTAACAGACCCCACAATCAAAACAGCTCCTGCTATTGATGCAATCACCACTGTCCTTGACCTTTTTGTTTTATTTCCACTAGTAAACTCTATATCCAAACTTGAGTTGAAATCCCATGATTGAATAATATGACGTTCTGAAAAAGTACTTGTTGCAGCAGAAAATCCAATTGTAACCCATTGAGGCAAGACTTGCTTCAGATCAATTTGGTGAGAGAGACTAGTATTCTCTTGAGGAGTGGAAGTTGATTGGTATTTCCAGGACACACTTAGATTTTTAGTTGTAGAGTTGTATGCAATCCACACATCAGCAGTGTCACTACTGTGTCTGCTAGCATTCCAAGAGGTAAACGTAGCTGAAGATATTGAATTGATGTTGATGCCAACATGCTCCATTGGTGGATCCCATTCTGGATTAGAGAAGGAGTCAAACTCAACATGGACAATATATTTGATTGATGAATCACTGGTTGTTATGTTATAGAGGCCTAGGAAGCCACCAGCTGAGTTTGGTGGGATTTGAAATCCAGCTGGTGCTAGGAAGAAGGCAAGCCCAGCAGCATACTGTGATTGGCCTTGAGTGTCAATAATAAAGGTGTAGTGAGTTGTGAAGTCAGCAAGTTTTCCCGAGCTTGAATCCCAGAGTAACAAATCTTTGGCATAAATCGCAGATCCAACTTGAAATAAATAATTCAGATTGTTGTTAAGTTCAATTGTTCCAGCACGAGGCACAGCTTGTCCCCTATAGAGTATGTCAGCATCACCAATATTAAACTCAGATTTTTGGAATTGAATTGAGTATGCTGAGAGAACAAAAAGGTGGAAGGATAGGAAGAACAGAAGAAGGGTTACTGAGTAGCAGAAAATGGCTGTCATGATTTGGAGTGTCTTGAAGGAGAGAGTTGAAAGTTTGGAGTTTGATCATGCAGAAGGCCTAGTTTATATAACTATAAGCATGCACCTGTCTTCAAGACCAAGTTTACTCAACAATCTGGTGTCGTTTAGATTTATCTAGTCAATAAAATTTTTGTTTTTTATTTTTTTTAAGACAGAAATCAACTTATTTCATTTCAATAGCAACGAGGAATATTTATGTTATAACATGGTTTATTTTATCAGATATGCTAAATAGCAAGACACATACGAAGGATACAAATCCTCTAACCCAAATTCATGTCTCATTCCTTATCCCATAAATAAAAAAGTTACTATCTAACTCTCTTTTTTAATAAAAAAATTAAAAAAACTAATAATATATACTTGTCACATTTTAAATGAATGAGACATTTTGGCACAAGAATTGGGGGCGACAGATCTCTATCTGACAAAACATATATTGTTACCTCGGTTAAATTTCCTAATAAATATAGTTTAAAATATAAAAATAAAATAATGCTGTTGACCAAAATCATCCCACAGACTTTCGTGTGGTCTTTGTTCGGTACTAAACATCAGTGAGTGAATTACCATTTTAGTCTAAAAAATTATAGGTAATGATAATATGGTTCTTCACATTATGAAATAGGCAATACTGTCCCTGAAATTGAAAGATGTTTATTATTTTATCAAATATGCTAAATAGTAAGAGACATACGAAGGATACAAATCCTCTAACCCAAACTCATGTCTCATTCATTATCCCATAAATAAAAAAGTTACTATCTAACTCTCTTTTTTAATAAAAAAAATTAAAAAAACTAATAATGTATACTTGTCACATTTTAAATGAATGAGACATTTTGGCACAGGAATTGGGGGCGACAGATCTCTATTTGACAAAACGTATATTGTTACCTCTGTTAAATTTCCTAATAAATATAGTTTAAAATATAAAAATAAAAAAACGTTGTTGACCAAAATCATCCCACAGACTTTCGTGTGGTCTCTGTTCGATACTAAACATCAATGAGTGAATTACCATTTTAGTCTCAAAAATTATAGGGTAATGCTAATATGGTTCCTCACATTATGAAATAGGCAATACTATCCCTGAAATTGAAAGATGTTTATTATATTATGGTCCTTAAATTGAAAAAATACTGTCAAAATAGACTAATATGATTAACTTTTTTTTTTAATTTAGAAGACTTTTTGTCTATTTCTTAATATGAGAGTCCAACTTGCCACCGTCCTATAATTTCAGGACCAAAATGGTTATTCACTCAAATGTCAGTTTTCTTATTTTTCCGGTAAATGCTGGTTCACAAATTGAAATTACGAAACGATGTACCAACAATTTTTTCCTTGTTATTTTTGGCTAATGCTTTTTTGACATCAGAACTGGTTTGGGTCGTATGTATATAAAGATGATAAAAAAAGTAAGTGAAAAATAGAAATAAATATAAACATATATAATATCTAAAATTTGTGTTTAAATAACACTCTTTTCTATCATTGTCGTCGTCATGAGGCGACATTGCAATTGCAATATTTAACATTTGAAATGACATGGAACTGCAAGGAACTTTTGAAGGGGTCGTCCTGCTTTTATTATATAAAGCTGTAGATAAACCTTTGAACCAAAAAATCTTCCTTAGACACATAAAAAAAAGTAGTTATGTTATTTGAATAAGTTTTAGACACCATATATAATATTGTATGTGTTTAATTATATCTCTCATTTATTTTTTTTTATCTTTTTTGTATATACACATTTTAAAATACATCAAAAAAAAAAAAACCAAAAAACACTGTATATTGTCCCATATTTAAATCTTAAAAAAAAAAGGAAAAGAAAATTTCTTCCTTAGGCACAACCTACCTCAGATCTTACATTATCTCGTACCATTGAACTTGCAACAGTGAAATTGATCTTGGTATGTCGTATTGCAATAACTCCGATTTGGGACTTACATATCAATTACATCACTTGTCTATATCAAAAACTAGTTTAATACCCATAGGATATAATACACAATATAAAAAAAACACTCAAACCTGAATATTCTAACAACTTGGGTGGTGTTTAATTCATGGAATATTTTATTATAAGGTAAACTATATTTTCGGGAATCTTATTGTTAGGAATTTCTTTCTCACCTCTATACTTGAAAATGGAGTTTTTCATTTTCATTCACAAATTTTATTCAC
The DNA here is from genome assembly GCA_035048595.1 of Echinosophora koreensis. Taxonomy (NCBI): domain Eukaryota; kingdom Viridiplantae; phylum Streptophyta; class Magnoliopsida; order Fabales; family Fabaceae; genus Echinosophora; species Echinosophora koreensis. The sequence continues at coordinate 2,520,688 of JAPCYP010000003.1, forward strand.
GAGCATCTTTATGTCCCGAGAATATTTTTTAAAATATTTGTATCAAACATGAAAAACTTTTATTTCTATACTCACATCCTCGGAATATCAAAATAAAACTTGTACCAGTCTTATACTAGCCCTATTTTTCTGTCAAAGATTAGCCTTCTATAAATCACATTGTACGATTAGCAATTTTGTTATATTATTTGAGTATGGGTTGTAATTAAATCTTAAGGTAGTATTTGATATAAGTTTTAAAAAAATATTTCCTGGAATGTTGGTATGGGAATAAAAGATTCTAATGAATACAATTTTTAAAAATTTATTCTCAGGTATAAAAGATACCCGAGAATAAAATTAGTGAATGATAGATAGAAATTTGAAAAAACTCTATTCCAATATGTGAATGTGGGAAAGAAAGATTATTAAAAATGTGATTTCCAGAAATATAGTTTATGTGCGGAAAAAGTGTTGGGGGCTCAAAGTGTGGTTCAACTGATCACGAACCCAAAAACTCAAACTAGTCTTTTTCCGGTATACAGAACATATAGAGATGCATGCGCATGACCAAAAAACAAAGAAAAGAAAATTAAGGCCATGTTTGTGAGTTATTTTTAGGAGAGAAAGAAAAGGAAATGAGTGGTTAATTTTCTCCCCCTCTTATTTATGAGTTCTATTAATTGGTGGGAAAAGTTTTGGAGTATTTTAATTAATCTTCATTCTCCTCTTTAACCCACTTTTTTTATTGGGAAAAGTGCAAAAACCCCCTAAACTTTAGCTCATTTGCAAATAGGCACCTCCAGCTATTTTTTCTTCCCAAGTAGTCCTTAAACTTTTACTATTAGTAAAATCAATCCTTCAACTATTTTGTCGTCTCAATTATTCCTTAAACTCCTGATATTAGTAAAATTAATCCTTCTGTTAACTCTCAGTTAGATCACTAACGATGAATAAATTCAACCATTCACTTTGCTTAAGTCTATCCATTTATTGTATTTTTTTTTTTATTTTTTTTTTTTATAAAAAGAAATAAGAACAAAGCTTTGAGACTTGTTAGTTGAAGGATTCATTTTACTAATAATAGTAGTTTAAGGACTAATTGGAACTAAAAATTAGTTGAAGGGTTGATTTTATTAATAGTTATAGTTTAAAGACCAATTGGGAAGAAAAAATAGTTGAAGGTGACCATTTACAAATGAACTAAAGTTTAGGGGTCTTTATGCACTTTTCCCATTTTTATTTCACTCTCAAACAAGGAGAGGGATATACTCTTCTTCTTCTCCTCCCCTCCCCCCTTTTCCTTCCCACTTGATCCCTTCTTTTTCCTTCTCCTCGAAGCACGTAAACAGTGCCTAAGTGATCCAATTTTGTTTGTCAAAGAACTTTTGTATCGACATGCGATTACATTCCGTACTGCCGAGATTTTTTTTCTCCTTTTATTTGGCGATTAGCTGGTTCTTCAATGCTTGCTCCTACGTGATATTAACAACAAACCGGGAGGAATGGGGGAAGACAAATTTTCTAGGTAGTATTTATCAAGAATGTATACGTGCAGATAAAAAGTGACAATTGTGTACCATGTTTGGGTTGAGAGCTCCGTAAGGTTCATGAGGCCCAACACAGAAAGCCCTACAACCAGTTCTGTTAGACTATTTGTTTTTAGTTTATTTAAAAAAATTATTAAATATTTAATTAAGTTATTTATCCAAATGCATCTATCTATACTATATACAAATTGAAATAATATCATTGGTTACTATTCCAAGTGACATCCTATTAGCAACTTGACATTTAATACGGACATTAACCTCACATCTGAATACACATGCGGGAATTGCCTATCCAGAATACACCTCAAGTTTGAATACACCTATAGGAAATTACCTATTCAAAATTAGTTTACAAGAATCAAATTGGAGACAAATCAAAGGGCATTAAAATGATATTATTAATATCAAATTGGAGACACATCAAGGGCATCTTTATTATTAAAAGGAAGGTGGTGGTTGGGGCATTATTGTAAAATCACTTGGGTTGGGTTAGTAAGGAGTTAAGGTGGTGGCTGGGGACATTATTGTAAAATCACTTGGGTTGGATTAGTAAGGGGTAATTTGGTAACCTAACCAATTTTTTTGCTTCAAGTTGTTGAGTTAAATCTTGATTAAAAGGAAGGTGGTGGTTGGAGCATTATTGTAAAATCACTTGGGTTGGGTTAGTAAGGAGTTAAGGTGGTGGCTGGGACATTATTGTAAAATCACTTGGGTTGGATTAATAAGGGGTGATTTGGTAACCTAATCAATTTTTTTGCTTCAAGTTGTTGATATTGTAAAATCACTTGGGTTGGGTTAGTAAGGAGTTACGGTGGTGGCTGGGGCATTATTGTAAAATCACTTGGGTTGGATTAGTAAGGGGTAATTTGGTAACCTAATCAATTTTTTTGCTTCAAGTTGTTGAGTTAAATCTTGACCAAATATTCTTTTTCAAATTTATTTTTGGCTCATTGATAGTAAAAAAATGTTTTCGTCTTTTCGAACCGATTCAATAAAATTCAGTAACTTACACTATCAAAAGTAATGTGCTATGGAGTTTTCCTCTTTTTTGCTGGATGTTAGTTACTGTGTTAGCAGGTGGCAAGACTTACTTCAATTGTTCTTCCATTTGCAAAACAGTGGAATTTCCGCATCTCTCTCTTCAACTCATTTTTTAACCCTCGAATCCTATTTTCTACTTCTATGGTTATGAGCTACGTCATCTCTTTTTTCTTTCAATTTCAGGTGTTGTGTAGATGCGCATCTTGAACGAGTTCAAACGGATTTGCAGAATGACCTGATGATTTTTATCATTTTTTGTGATGTATGAAATAATTGAAACTTTTGGTTTTTATCATTTTTTTTACTAATTATTTTTCCTTGATTGAATGTAGCCTTTAGGGGACAATTTGATGGTCCATATCAAAGTAAATAGAATGAAATCCTAGCAAATGATACAATGTGAATGTGTTGAATCCTGCTAAGGCATGTAAAAATTCCAAAACCGTCAGTGTCTTATTTTGCTGGGATCCAGAAAATTTTTCTTGGATTATTACAATCAATACAATTTCGTTCAGTTGATAAGTAGAAAAATGGTGATGAGCCTGTATGTCATAACTATAAATTTTTAGGGTGTAATGGTATTATGGCAGTTTATTCTTGACATTCATTATTATGGTGAATTGTTGAACTGATTACAGGTTGATCAGAGACAGTACTTAAGAATCATAACTAATTGTTCTGATATTGAATAATTGAATTGTATGCAATGAGATGGATTTACTACTTCAAAGATAAACCTAGGAGCAATAGCCAAAGATCAGCACCAGAACTGAAAGCGCAACAGAAATCCCAGTTTTGCAAGGGCTGAAAGAGTCAGGAACTCTTCATGCTCATAGGCCTCACCTCGCGTTATACCAAAATTTTACAAGAAGGCTCATAATTTGTGGGTCTTCCTTCAAAAAGTTAGGCATGCAACAAATGATTAACTTCTCCTTTAATTAATATACTTTCTAAGTTTTTGTGATGGGATTGAAAGAAGAATGGATTAGATTGCAAATTTAAGAACTTTGATTCCTACTGGCTGGAAGTGCACATGTATATTGAAATGAACTGGCTTCCTCTCAAATCAATTTCTTCTTTAATTTGGTTATAAAGTGTTTATAATTGAAAATTGACAATTTTAATGTTTATCAATATAGAGGACTAACTTCACACAACTAAAAGTTAGGGGATCAAATTGAACAAAATAATTAAGATAAAGAGATGTCTCCACCGCTAGCTTCATTGACTTCACCTCTCCTCTCGATTACCCACCCTTTGATGACCCCCCTCTCAATTATCGACCTCAATATATATTTCCAATACAGCGTCTTTGTTGTTGTATATCAATATTCACCTTTATTTTTAAATGTTAGTATTATATACTCCCTCCGGTCTCTATTGTAAGCAAAAATTAAATGGGACACACATATTAAGATAGTTAGTTGATCTCATTTAAAAGAGTCATTGGGAATAAAAAATTAAGTTTTTTACCTAAATTACTCTTCCTCTTATTTATTAAGCTTGTGTTATTGAGAATAAAATGAGTCATTGGAAAACAAAATTTGTATTAAATGAAGGGTATTTTGAGAATAACTTCATTAAATGAGATTAAAGTAGTTGAAATTTGCTTATATTTTGGACCAAAAAATTTGGAAATTTTTGCTTACATTGTGGACCGGAGGGAGTATTTAAGTACTTGAATAATAGCTGCAAAATAAAATTTAAAAACTTTTAATGATATTGAATTTCTCACATTTAAAAAACCCAAACAAAAAATGCGATGGATTTTCTTTTTAAATAATAAACAAACACTTATTTGTTACTATTTTAATTTGTTATTTTCAACAATTAAAAATACAAAACACTGTAAAATAATCACACATAATATGTCTGTGCATCATACACCTTTAAATGATGTTTGTGTTTTCAAATTTAAAAGTCTTAAACAAAATAAAAATAAAAAAAATAAAGAGGCAATGATATTTCATTTCGAATGCTACAAAAATACTGATTTGTTGTTTTTTATTCATCAATTTCAAATTTAAAAATATACAATATTGTAAAAATAGTACATCTAATATGCCTGTGCATCGCACGGGTATAAGATCTAGTTATGATTTATAAGAATCAAATTAGAGACAAATCAACATGACCCATTATTAATATCACGTTGCCAATATCATGTTTGGAAACGCAATGAAATTAATAATGATTGGCATTAAATTAGTCTACAAGAATCAAACGCATATCACATATCAAATCAAGGGTTAATTCATGCATCTGAGGTAGTTAATTCATGCATATATATTTTTTTCTTCTTATCATTTCTCTCTTTTTTTTAATTATGGATATTTACTTTTCAATGTCTTTTTTGGTAGGGAAAAAAGACTCATGCTACGATTCGTAAGACGCTGATCTATAAATGCGAAAATGATTTGAAAAAAGGTTGTGTATATCATATCTCTAATTTTGATGTGGTGTCAAATACGGGTAACTATCATACAACCAGACACCAGTTTAAGCTCAATTTTCAAAATATGGTACAAAGGTAAAAAGGATTGATAATGTTGTTGTTCCGATGGATGTATTCAAGTTCACCCTGCTTGCAGAATGTTTCCAAGATAATTTTGATAGTGATTATTTAGTTGGTTAGTATTTTGATCGTTCATCTTTTTAGTTTTGAACATATCGAAAGTTATATATAAATTTTTATTTCTAACATTATTTCATTGTATGCAGACCTTAAAGGAGTACTGACCGGTATTGGTAAAGAGAGAGAATATGAGAATAATGGTGTTAATAGCAAGATCATTGTGATAGAGCTAAATAACAATGGGTAATAATAAGCTATTTACCCCTATTCTCTGGCATACTTTTTTATTATTTAATTATTCCTCTTTACTAATTCTTTTTTTAAATCTTAAATCAGATTTCGGTTCCAAATTACTTTGTTTGGGCCTTATGTTGATGAGTTAAACTCATTCATAGTTGGTGGTGAATCCTCTAATACTGTCATTGCTGTTTTATTTGCAAAGTGCAAAGATTTTAACGGTAAACCTTGGTCTATACCTTTTATTACTTACACATATTTATGTGAATTTCTTACTAATGATAGGTTTTCATGTTGAATGTCTCCACAAGTATGGTTCACGTTATGAAAGATGTTATCGTATCAAACGTGTTTGCTCTGACACTGATGTCATTGAAAAGTTCAAACTCAAGCATAAATTGTCCTACCACCATTAAAATGTTTCTATCTTTGATAATTTGAAAAGTGAGAATTTTTCAGATTCATAACACAATCATTTTTGTTTCTAAAAATAGGAGGATGTCCATTGTGAGGAAGGACTACAAGGTGCAACTGTGGACTCCGTTAATGGTGTTAATAATGAGGATTTTGCTCAAGTATGTACCTATATATTTTGTGATTTAGTTTTTTAATGTGTTGATATATTAAACCTAAAATAATGAAACTCAATGTTTTGTGCCCTATGGGACGGACCATCAGGCCTATTCACAGTAGCATTAATGCAATCCAGTGAATTCTTTTTTTTTTTTACAGTGAATTCACTATACACATTTATCTGATACTTTTTTTTTATTACTCATTAATTTCATAAACGTAACTAGAAACTATATCAAATAATGATAAAGTAAATTGTTTAATAACAATAAACTAAAAAATACACTTTACAAAGTAATGATAATAAAAATAATAAAACGGAAAAAATCAAACTAAATAGGAAAAATTACTTTTCAAAATAGTAATAAAACTAAAGTCACTAAATAAATCAACATCATTGTTATTTTTCTCTTTTAGGGTATGTTTGTTTCAAGGTGTAAAATTACATTTCCAGGAATGATATTCCTGGGAATGTTATTATCGGTAATATTATTCCTACTAATGTGTTTGGTGAGTATTTAGCATATCTAGGAATGTTTTTAAAATTTATTTAATTTAAATATTAAAAAATTTTAAAATGCAAATAAATGTGGCAAAAAGAGGTGGAGTGGGAAGTTAGAGTTGATTGAATTTTATTCCCATGGGAATGTCAGATTCCCACCCTTTAACATCGGAATAAAAAGTAAGCAAATCATGTGTAAATATTATTCCTGGAAATAGAATGTACCTGGGAATAATTTTTAAAAGCTTGAAACAAACATGAGAATATTGCATTCCCTACATCACTTTCCCGGAAATGAATTTTCATACCCTGGAACAAACGCCCCCTTAGTTATTAAAATAAAATTACACATGTCAAAATGTTAGTGAATGTCAGTGTAAAACATTTTACACTTACAGTGCATACTATTTTAATCAAAATAAAACATATTGTAAAATGATTTATTTGATATTCACTGTCAGTGTAAAGAATTTTTACACAGTTAACCAATAAGAAATTGTCGCTACTAACTACTTTAAAAGTCATTCATACCATGATTTCTAATTGGTTAACAATGTAAAAAACTTTATACTAACAGTACATAAAAATAAAACTCTTGATAAAAATCACTATTTAAAGTAATGACAAAACGTAGCAAAAAAGTCACTGTTTAACATAATAATAAAATAATAAAGATGGGTCTGAGTGGAAAAAATCTCCATTTAAAATAAAATTAAAATATTAAAAAATAATTTAGTGAAAAAAGTCATAATTTAGAAGAATAATAAAATAATGATAGATAAATTTGAGAGACGAGTTTAGTTTATTAGATAATGATAATAATAAATTTAAAAAATATAAAATTGTATAGGAATTTTATGGTTTATAAGGAAATATTAAGCTATTTTTCTATAGCAAAAAATAGTATGCAAAGGCATCATAATAGTATTATGGGACGGACCATCAGGCCTATTCACAGTAGCATTAATGCAATCCAGTGAATTCTGTTTTTTTTTACAGTGAATTCACTATACACATTTATCTGATACTTTTTTTTTATTACTCATTAATTTCATAAACGTAACTAGAAACTATATCAAATAATGATAAAGTAAATTGTTTAATAACAATAAAATAAAAAATACACTTTACAAAGTAATGATAATAAAAATAATAAAACGGAAAAAATCAAACTAAATAGGAAAAATTACTTTTCAAAATAGTAATAAAACTAAAGTCACTGAATAAATCAACATCATTGTTATTTTTCTCTTTTAGGGTATGTTTGTTTCAAGGTGTAAAATTACATTTCCAGGAATGATATTCCTGGGAATGTTATTATCGGTAATATTATTCCTACTAATGTGTTTGGTGAGTATTTAGCATATCTAGGAATGTTTTTAAAATTTATTTAATTTAAATATTAAAAAATTTAAAAATGCAAATAAATGTGGCAAAAAGAGGTGGAGTGGGAAGTTAGAGTTGATTGAATTTTATTCCCATGGGAATGTCAGATTCCCACCCACCCTTTAACATCGGAATAAAAAGTAAGCAAATCATGTGTAAATATTATTCCTGGAAATAGAATGTACCTGGGAATAATTTTTAAAAGCTTGAAACAAACATGAGAATATTGCATTCCCTACATCACTTTCCCGGAAATGAATTTTCATACCCTGGAACAAACGCCCCCTTAGTTATTAAAATAAAATTACACATGTCAAAATGTTAGTAAATGTCAGTGTAAAACATTTTACACTTACAGTGCATACTATTTTAATCAAAATAAAACATATTGTAAAATGATTTATTTGATATTCACTGTCAGTGTAAAGAATTTTTACACAGTTAACCAATAAGAAATTGTCGCTACTAACTACTTTCAAAGTCATTCATACCATGATTTCTAATTGGTTAACAATGTAAAAAACTTTATACTAACAGTACATAAAAATAAAACTCTTGATAAAAATCACTATTTAAAGTAATGACAAAACGTAGCAAAAAAGTCACTGTTTAACATAATAATAAAATAATAAAGATGGGTCTGAGTGGAAAAAATCTCCATTTAAAATAAAATTAAAATATTAAAAAAATAATTTAGTGAAAAAAGTCATAATTTAGAAGAATAATAAAATAATGATAGATAAATTTGAGAGACGAGTTTAGTTTATTAGATAATGATAATAATAAATTTAAAAAATATAAAATTGTATAGGAATTTTATGGTTTATAAGGAAATATTAAGCTATTTTTCTATAGCAAAAAATAGTATGCAAAGACATCATAATAGTATTATGGGACGGACCATCAGGCCTATTCACAGTAGCATTAATGCAATCCAGTGAATTCTTTTTTTTTTTTTACAGTGAATTCACTATACACATTTATCTGATACTTTTTTTTTATTACTCATTAATTTCATAAACGTAACTAGAAACTATATCAAATAATGATAAAGTAAATTGTTTAATAACAATAAAATAAAAAATACACTTTACAAAGTAATGATAATAAAAATAATAAAACGGAAAAAATCAAACTAAATAGGAAAAATTACTTTTCAAAATAGTAATAAAACTAAAGTCACTAAATAAATCAACATCATTGTTATTTTTCTCTTTTAGGGTATGTTTGTTTCAAGGTGTAAAATTACATTTCCCAGGAATGATATTCCTGGGAATGTTATTATCGGTAATATTATTCCTACTAATGTGTTTGGTGAGTATTTAGCATATCTAGGAATGTTTTTAAAATTTATTTAATTTAAATATTAAAAAATTTAAAAATGCAAATAAATGTGGCAAAAAGAGGTGGAGTGGTAAGTTAGAGTTGATTGAATTTTATTCCCATGGGAATGTCAGATTCCCACCCTTTAACATCGGAATAAAAAGTAAGCAAATCATGTGTAAATATTATTCCTGGAAATAGAATGTACCTGGGAATAATTTTTAAAAGCTTGAAACAAACATGAGAATATTGCATTCCCTACATCCATTTCCCGGAAATGAATTTTCATACCCTGGAACAAACGCCCCCTTAGTTATTAAAATAAAATTACACATGTCAAAATGTTAGTGAATGTCAGTGTAAAACATTTTACACTTACAGTGCATACTATTTTAATCAAAATAAAACATATTGTAAAATGATTTATTTGATATTCACTGTCAGTGTAAAGAATTTTTACACAGTTAACCAATAAGAAATTATCGCTACTAACTACTTTAAAAGTCATTCATACCATGATTTCTAATTGGTTAACAATGTAAAAAACTTTATACTAACAGTACATAAAAATAAAACTCTTGATAAAAATCACTATTTAAAGTAATGACAAAACGTAGCAAAAAAGTCACTGTTTAACATAATAATAAAATAATAAAGATGGGTCTGAGTGGAAAAAATCTCCATTTAAAATAAAATTAAAATATTAAAAAAATAATTTAGTGAAAAAAGTCATAATTTAGAAGAATAATAAAATAATGATAGATAAATTTGAGAGACGAGTTTAGTTTATTAGATAATGATAATAATAAATTTAAAAAATATAAAATTGTATAGGAATTTTATGGTTTATAAGGAAATATTAAGCTATTTTTCTATAGCAAAAAATAGTATGCAAAGGCATCATAATAGTATTATGGGACGGACCATCAGGCCTATTCACAGTAGCATTAATGCAATCCAGTGAATTCTTTTTTTTTTTTTACAGTGAATTCGCTATACACATTTATCTGATACTTTTTTTTTATTACTCATTAATTTCATAAACGTAACTAGAAACTATATCAAATAATGATAAAGTAAATTGTTTAATAACAATAAAATAAAAAATACACTTTACAAAGTAATGATAATAAAAATAATAAAACGGAAAAAATCAAACTAAATAGGAAAAATTACTTTTCAAAATAGTAATAAAACTAAAGTCACTAAATAAATCAACATCATTGTTATTTTTCTCTTTTAGGGTATGTTTGTTTCAAGGTGTAAAATTACATTTCCAGGAATGATATTCCTGGGAATGTTATTATCGGTAATATTATTCCTACTAATGTGTTTGGTGAGTAGTTAGCATATCTAGGAATGTTTTTAAAATTTATTTAATTTAAATATTAAAAAATTTAAAAATGCAAATAAATGTGGCAAAAAGAGGTGGAGTGGGAAGTTAGAGTTGATTGAATTTTATTCCCATGGGAATGTCAGATTCCCACCCTTTAACATCGGAATAAAAAGTAAGCAAATCATGTGTAAATATTATTCCTGGAAATAGAATGTACCTGGGAATAATTTTTAAAAGCTTGAAACAAACATGAGAATATTGCATTCCCTACATCACTTTCCCGGAAATGAATTTTCATACCCTGGAACAAACGCCCCCTTAGTTATTAAAATAAAATTACACATGTCAAAATGTTAGTGAATGTCAGTGTAAAACATTTTACACTTACAGTGCATACTATTTTAATCAAAATAAAACATATTGTAAAATGATTTATTTGATATTCACTGTCAGTGTAAAGAATTTTTACACAGTTAACCAATAAGAAATTGTCGCTACTAACTACTTTAAAAGTCATTCATACCATGATTTCTAATTGGTTAACAATGTAAAAAACTTTATACTAACAGTACATAAAAAATAAAACTCTTGATAAAAATCACTATTTAAAGTAATGACAAAACGTAGCAAAAAAGTCACTGTTTAACATAATAATAAAATAATAAAGATGGGTCTGAGTGGAAAAAATCTCCATTTAAAATAAAATTAAAATATTAAAAAAATAATTTAGTGAAAAAAGTCATAATTTAGAAGAATAATAAAATAATGATAGATAAATTTGAGAGACGAGTTTAGTTTATTAGATAATGATAATAATAAATTTAAAAAATATAAAATTGTATAGAAATTTTATGGTTTATAAAGAAATATTAAGCTATTTTTCTATAGCAAAAAATAGTATGCAAAGGCATCATAATAACATTATGGGACGGACCATCAGGCCTATTCACAGTAGCATTAATGCAATCCAGTGAATTCTTTTTTTTTTTTTACAGTGAATTCGCTATACACATTTATCTGATACTTTTTTTTTATTACTCATTAATTTCATAAACGTAACTAGAAACTATATCAAATAATGATAAAGTAAATTGTTTAATAACAATAAAATAAAAAATACACTTTACAAAGTAATGATAATAAAAATAATAAAACGGAAAAAATCAAACTAAATAGGAAAAATTACTTTTCAAAATAGTAATAAAACTAAAGTCACTGAATAAATCAACATCATTGTTATTTTTCTCTTTTAGGGTATGTTTGTTTCAAGGTGTAAAATTACATTTCCAGGAATGATATTCCTGGGAATGTTATTATCGGTAATATTATTCCTACTAATGTGTTTGGTGAGTATTTAGCATATCTAGGAATGTTTTTAAAATTTATTTAATTTAAATATTAAAAAATTTAAAAATGCAAATAAATGTGGCAAAAAGAGGTGGAGTGGGAAGTTAGAGTTGATTGAATTTTATTCCCATGGGAATGTCAGATTCCCACCCTTTAACATCGGAATAAAAAGTAAGCAAATCATGTGTAAATATTATTCCTGGAAATAGAATGTACCTGGGAATAATTTTTAAAAGCTTGAAACAAACATGAGAATATTGCATTCCCTACATCACTTTCCCGGAAATGAATTTTCATACCCTGGAACAAACGCCCCCTTAGTTATTAAAATAAAATTACACATGTCAAAATGTTAGTGAATGTCAGTGTAAAACATTTTACACTTACAGTGCATACTATTTTAATCAAAATAAAACATATTGTAAAATGATTTATTTGATATTCACTGTCAGTGTAAAGAATTTTTACACAGTTAACCAATAAGAAATTGTCGCTACTAACTACTTTCAAAGTCATTCATACCATGATTTCTAATTGGTTAACAATGTAAAAAACTTTATACTAACAGTACATAAAAAATAAAACTCTTGATAAAAATCACTATTTAAAGTAATGACAAAACGTAGCAAAAAAGTCACTGTTTAACATAATAATAAAATAATAAAGATGGGTCTGAGTGGAAAAAATCTCCATTTAAAATAAAATTAAAATATTAAAAAAATAATTTAGTGAAAAAAGTCATAATTTAGAAGAATAATAAAATAATGATAGATAAATTTGAGAGACGAGTTTAGTTTATTAGATAATGATAATAATAAATTTAAAAAATATAAAATTGTATAGGAATTTTATGGTTTATAAGGAAATATTAAGCTATTTTTCTATAGCAAAAAATAGTATGCAAAGGCATCATAATAGTATTATGGGACGGACCATCAGGCCTATTCACAGTAGCATTAATGCAATCCAGTGAATTCTTTTTTTTTTTTACAGTGAATTCACTATACACATTTATCTGATACTTTTTTTTTATTACTCATTAATTTCATAAACGTAACTAGAAACTATATCAAATAATGATAAAGTAAATTGTTTAATAACAATAAAATAAAAAATACACTTTACAAAGTAATGATAATAAAAATAATAAAACGGAAAAAATCAAACTAAATAGGAAAAATTACTTTTCAAAATAGTAATAAAACTAAAGTCACTGAATAAATCAACATCATTGTTATTTTTCTCTTTTAGGGTATGTTTGTTTCAAGGTGTAAAATTACATTTCCAGGAATGATATTCCTGGGAATGTTATTATCGGTAATATTATTCCTACTAATGTGTTTGGTGAGTATTTAGCATATCTAGGAATGTTTTTAAAATTTATTTAATTTAAATATTAAAAAATTTAAAAATGCAAATAAATGTGGCAAAAAGAGGTGGAGTGGGAAGTTAGAGTTGATTGAATTTTATTCCCATGGGAATGTCAGATTCCCACCCACCCTTTAACATCGGAATAAAAAGTAAGCAAATCATGTGTAAATATTATTCCTGGAAATAGAATGTACCTGGGAATAATTTTTAAAAGCTTGAAACAAACATGAGAATATTGCATTCCCTACATCACTTTCCCGGAAATGAATTTTCATACCCTGGAACAAACGCCCCCTTAGTTATTAAAATAAAATTACACATGTCAAAATGTTAGTGAATGTCAGTGTAAAACATTTTACACTTACAGTGCATACTATTTTAATCAAAATAAAACATATTGTAAAATGATTTATTTGATATTCACTGTCAGTGTAAAGAATTTTTACACAGTTAACCAATAAGAAATTGTCGCTACTAACTACTTTCAAAGTCATTCATACCATGATTTCTAATTGGTTAACAATGTAAAAAACTTTATACTAACAGTACATAAAAATAAAACTCTTGATAAAAATCACTATTTAAAGTAATGACAAAACGTAGCAAAAAAGTCACTGTTTAACATAATAATAAAATAATAAAGATGGGTCTGAGTGGAAAAAATCTCCATTTAAAATAAAATTAAAATATTAAAAAAATAATTTAGTGAAAAAAGTCATAATTTAGAAGAATAATAAAATAATGATAGATAAATTTGAGAGACGAGTTTAGTTTATTAGATAATGATAATAATAAATTTAAAAAATATAAAATTGTATAGGAATTTTATGGTTTATAAGGAAATATTAAGCTATTTTTCTATAGCAAAAAATAGTATGCAAAGGCATCATAATAGTATTATGGGACGGACCATCAGGCCTATTCACAGTAGCATTAATGCAATCCAGTGAATTCTTTTTTTTTTTTACAGTGAATTCACTATACACATTTATCTGATACTTTTTTTTTATTACTCATTAATTTCATAAACGTAACTAGAAACTATATCAAATAATGATAAAGTAAATTGTTTAATAACAATAAAATAAAAAATACACTTTACAAAGTAATGATAATAAAAATAATAAAACGGAAAAAATCAAACTAAATAGGAAAAATTACTTTTCAAAATAGTAATAAAACTAAAGTCACTAAATAAATCAACATCATTGTTATTTTTCTCTTTTAGGGTATGTTTGTTTCAAGGTGTAAAATTACATTCCCAGGAATGATATTCCTGGGAATGTTATTATCGGTAATATTATTCCTACTAATGTGTTTGGTGAGTATTTAGCATATCTAGGAATGTTTTTAAAATTTATTTAATTTAAATATTAAAAAATTTAAAAATGCAAATAAATGTGGCAAAAAGAGGTGGAGTGGGAAGTTAGAGTTGATTGAATTTTATTCCCATGGGAATGTCAAATTCCCACCCTTTAACATCGGAATAAAAAGTAAGCAAATTATGTGTAAATATTATTCCTGGAAATAGAATGTACTTGGGAATAATTTTTAAAAGCTTGAAACAAACATGAGAATATTGCATTCCCTATATCACTTTCCCGGAAATGAATTTTCATACCCTGGAACAAACGCCCCCTTAGTTATTAAAATAAAATTACACATGTCAAAATGTTAGTGAATGTCAGTGTAAAACATTTTACACTTACAGTGCATACTATTTTAATCAAAATAAAACATATTGTAAAATGATTTATTTGATATTCACTGTCAGTGTAAAGAATTTTTACACAGTTAACCAATAAGAAATTATCGCTACTAACTACTTTAAAAGTCATTCATACCATGATTTCTAATTGGTTAACAATGTAAAAAACTTTATACTAACAGTACATAAAAATAAAACTCTTGATAAAAATCACTATTTAAAGTAATGACAAAACGTAGCAAAAAAGTCACTGTTTAACATAATAATAAAATAATAAAGATGGGTCTGAGTGGAAAAAATCTCCATTTAAAATAAAATTAAAATATTAAAAAAATAATTTAGTGAAAAAAGTCATAATTTAGAAGAATAATAAAATAATGATAGATAAATTTGAGAGACGAGTTTAGTTTATTAGATAATGATAATAATAAATTTAAAAAATATAAAATTGTATAGAAATTTTATGGTTTATAAAGAAATATTAAGCTATTTTTCTATAGCAAAAAATAGTATGCAAAGGCATCATAATAACATTATGGGACGGACCATCAGGCCTATTCACAGTAGCATTAATGCAATCCAGTGAATTCTTTTTTTTTTTTACAGTGAATTCGCTATACACATTTATCTGATACTTTTTTTTTATTACTCATTAATTTCATAAACGTAACTAGAAACTATATCAAATAATGATAAAGTAAATTGTTTAATAACAATAAAATAAAAAATACACTTTACAAAGTAATGATAATAAAAATAATAAAACGGAAAAAATCAAACTAAATAGGAAAAATTACTTTTCAAAATAGTAATAAAACTAAAGTCACTGAATAAATCAACATCATTGTTATTTTTCTCTTTTAGGGTATGTTTGTTTCAAGGTGTAAAATTACATTTCCAGGAATGATATTCCTGGGAATGTTATTATCGGTAATATTATTCCTACTAATGTGTTTGGTGAGTATTTAGCATATCTAGGAATGTTTTTTAAAATTTATTTAATTTAAATATTAAAAAATTTAAAAATGCAAATAAATGTGGCAAAAAGAGGTGGAGTGGGAAGTTAGAGTTGATTGAATTTTATTCCCATGGGAATGTCAGATTCCCACCCTTTAACATCGGAATAAAAAGTAAGCAAATCATGTGTAAATATTATTCCTGGAAATAGAATGTACCTGGGAATAATTTTTAAAAGCTTGAAACAAACATGAGAATATTGCATTCCCTACATCACTTTCCCGGAAATGAATTTTCATACCCTGGAACAAACGCCCCCTTAGTTATTAAAATAAAATTACACATGTCAAAATGTTAGTGAATGTCAGTGTAAAACATTTTACACTTACAGTGCATACTATTTTAATCAAAATAAAACATATTGTAAAATGATTTATTTGATATTCACTGTCAGTGTAAAGAATTTTTACACAGTTAACCAATAAGAAATTGTCGCTACTAACTACTTTCAAAGTCATTCATACCATGATTTCTAATTGGTTAACAATGTAAAAAACTTTATACTAACAGTACATAAAAATAAAACTCTTGATAAAAATCACTATTTAAAGTAATGACAAAACGTAGCAAAAAAGTCACTGTTTAACATAATAATAAAATAATAAAGATGGGTCTGAGTGGAAAAAATCTCCATTTAAAATAAAATTAAAATATTAAAAAAATAATTTAGTGAAAAAAGTCATAATTTAGAAGAATAATAAAATAATGATAGATAAATTTGAGAGACGAGTTTAGTTTATTAGATAATGATAATAATAAATTTAAAAAATATAAAATTGTATAGGAATTTTATGGTTTATAAGGAAATATTAAGCTATTTTTCTATAGCAAAAAATAGTATGCAAAGGCATCATAATAGTATTATGGGACGGACCATCAGGCCTATTCACAGTAGCATTAATGCAATCCAGTGAATTCTTTTTTTTTTTACAGTGAATTCACTATACACATTTATCTGATACTTTTTTTTTATTACTCATTAATTTCATAAACGTAACTAGAAACTATATCAAATAATGATAAAGTAAATTGTTTAATAACAATAAAATAAAAAATACACTTTACAAAGTAATGATAATAAAAATAATAAAACGGAAAAAATCAAACTAAATAGGAAAAATTACTTTTCAAAATAGTAATAAAACTAAAGTCACTGAATAAATCAACATCATTGTTATTTTTCTCTTTTAGGGTATGTTTGTTTCAAGGTGTAAAATTACATTTCCAGGAATGATATTCCTGGGAATGTTATTATCGGTAATATTATTCCTACTAATGTGTTTGGTGAGTATTTAGCATATCTAGGAATGTTTTTAAAATTTATTTAATTTAAATATTAAAAAATTTAAAAATGCAAATAAATGTGGCAAAAAGAGGTGGAGTGGGAAGTTAGAGTTGATTGAATTTTATTCCCATGGGAATGTCAGATTCCCACCCACCCTTTAACATCGGAATAAAAAGTAAGCAAATCATGTGTAAATATTATTCCTGGAAATAGAATGTACCTGGGAATAATTTTTAAAAGCTTGAAACAAACATGAGAATATTGCATTCCCTACATCACTTTCCCGGAAATGAATTTTCATACCCTGGAACAAACGCCCCCTTAGTTATTAAAATAAAATTACACATGTCAAAATGTTAGTGAATGTCAGTGTAAAACATTTTACACTTACAGTGCATACTATTTTAATCAAAATAAAACATATTGTAAAATGATTTATTTGATATTCACTGTCAGTGTAAAGAATTTTTACACAGTTAACCAATAAGAAATTGTCGCTACTAACTACTTTCAAAGTCATTCATACCATGATTTCTAATTGGTTAACAATGTAAAAAACTTTATACTAACAGTACATAAAAATAA
This sequence comes from Echinosophora koreensis, assembly GCA_035048595.1. Taxonomy (NCBI): domain Eukaryota; kingdom Viridiplantae; phylum Streptophyta; class Magnoliopsida; order Fabales; family Fabaceae; genus Echinosophora; species Echinosophora koreensis. The sequence continues at coordinate 2,538,506 of JAPCYP010000003.1, forward strand.
AACTCTTGATAAAAATCACTATTTAAAGTAATGACAAAACGTAGCAAAAAAGTCACTGTTTAACATAATAATAAAATAATAAAGATGGGTCTGAGTGGAAAAAATCTCCATTTAAAATAAAATTAAAATATTAAAAAAATAATTTAGTGAAAAAAGTCATAATTTAGAAGAATAATAAAATAATGATAGATAAATTTGAGAGACGAGTTTAGTTTATTAGATAATGATAATAATAAATTTAAAAAATATAAAATTGTATAGGAATTTTATGGTTTATAAGGAAATATTAAGCTATTTTTCTATAGCAAAAAATAGTATGCAAAGGCATCATAATAGTATTATGGGACGGACCATCAGGCCTATTCACAGTAGCATTAATGCAATCCAGTGAATTCTTTTTTTTTTTACAGTGAATTCACTATACACATTTATCTGATACTTTTTTTTTATTACTCATTAATTTCATAAACGTAACTAGAAACTATATCAAATAATGATAAAGTAAATTGTTTAATAACAATAAAATAAAAAATACACTTTACAAAGTAATGATAATAAAAATAATAAAACGGAAAAAATCAAACTAAATAGGAAAAATTACTTTTCAAAATAGTAATAAAACTAAAGTCACTGAATAAATCAACATCATTGTTATTTTTCTCTTTTAGGGTATGTTTGTTTCAAGGTGTAAAATTACATTTCCAGGAATGATATTCCTGGGAATGTTATTATCGGTAATATTATTCCTACTAATGTGTTTGGTGAGTATTTAGCATATCTAGGAATGTTTTTAAAATTTATTTAATTTAAATATTAAAAAATTTAAAAATGCAAATAAATGTGGCAAAAAGAGGTGGAGTGGGAAGTTAGAGTTGATTGAATTTTATTCCCATGGGAATGTCAGATTCCCACCCACCCTTTAACATCGGAATAAAAAGTAAGCAAATCATGTGTAAATATTATTCCTGGAAATAGAATGTACCTGGGAATAATTTTTAAAAGCTTGAAACAAACATGAGAATATTGCATTCCCTACATCACTTTCCCGGAAATGAATTTTCATACCCTGGAACAAACGCCCCCTTAGTTATTAAAATAAAATTACACATGTCAAAATGTTAGTGAATGTCAGTGTAAAACATTTTACACTTACAGTGCATACTATTTTAATCAAAATAAAACATATTGTAAAATGATTTATTTGATATTCACTGTCAGTGTAAAGAATTTTTACACAGTTAACCAATAAGAAATTGTCGCTACTAACTACTTTCAAAGTCATTCATACCATGATTTCTAATTGGTTAACAATGTAAAAAACTTTATACTAACAGTACATAAAAATAAAACTCTTGATAAAAATCACTATTTAAAGTAATGACAAAACGTAGCAAAAAAGTCACTGTTTAACATAATAATAAAATAATAAAGATGGGTCTGAGTGGAAAAAATCTCCATTTAAAATAAAATTAAAATATTAAAAAAATAATTTAGTGAAAAAAAGTCATAATTTAGAAGAATAATAAAATAATGATAGATAAATTTGAGAGACGAGTTTAGTTTATTAGATAATGATAATAATAAATTTAAAAAATATAAAATTGTATAGGAATTTTATGGTTTATAAGGAAATATTAAGCTATTTTTCTATAGCAAAAAATAGTATGCAAAGGCATCATAATAGTATTATGGGACGGACCATCAGGCCTATTCACAGTAGCATTAATGCAATCCAGTGAATTCTTTTTTTTTTTTACAGTGAATTCACTATACACATTTATCTGATACTTTTTTTTTATTACTCATTAATTTCATAAACGTAACTAGAAACTATATCAAATAATGATAAAGTAAATTGTTTAATAACAATAAAATAAAAAATACACTTTACAAAGTAATGATAATAAAAATAATAAAACGGAAAAAATCAAACTAAATAGGAAAAATTACTTTTCAAAATAGTAATAAAACTAAAGTCACTGAATAAATCAACATCATTGTTATTTTTCTCTTTTAGGGTATGTTTGTTTCAAGGTGTAAAATTACATTTCCAGGAATGATATTCCTGGGAATGTTATTATCGGTAATATTATTCCTACTAATGTGTTTGGTGAGTATTTAGCATATCTAGGAATGTTTTTAAAATTTATTTAATTTAAATATTAAAAAATTTAAAAATGCAAATAAATGTGGCAAAAAGAGGTGGAGTGGGAAGTTAGAGTTGATTGAATTTTATTCCCATGGGAATGTCAGATTCCCACCCACCCTTTAACATCGGAATAAAAAGTAAGCAAATCATGTGTAAATATTATTCCTGGAAATAGAATGTACCTGGGAATAATTTTTAAAAGCTTGAAACAAACATGAGAATATTGCATTCCCTACATCACTTTCCCGGAAATGAATTTTCATACCCTGGAACAAACGCCCCCTTAGTTATTAAAATAAAATTACACATGTCAAAATGTTAGTGAATGTCAGTGTAAAACATTTTACACTTACAGTGCATACTATTTTAATCAAAATAAAACATATTGTAAAATGATTTATTTGATATTCACTGTCAGTGTAAAGAATTTTTACACAGTTAACCAATAAGAAATTGTCGCTACTAACTACTTTCAAAGTCATTCATACCATGATTTCTAATTGGTTAACAATGTAAAAAACTTTATACTAACAGTACATAAAAAATAAAACTCTTGATAAAAATCACTATTTAAAGTAATGACAAAACGTAGCAAAAAAGTCACTGTTTAACATAATAATAAAATAATAAAGATGGGTCTGAGTGGAAAAAATCTCCATTTAAAATAAAATTAAAATATTAAAAAAATAATTTAGTGAAAAAAGTCATAATTTAGAAGAATAATAAAATAATGATAGATAAATTTGAGAGACGAGTTTAGTTTATTAGATAATGATAATAATAAATTTAAAAAATATAAAATTGTATAGGAATTTTATGGTTTATAAGGAAATATTAAGCTATTTTTCTATAGCAAAAAATAGTATGCAAAGGCATCATAATAGTATTATGGGACGGACCATCAGGCCTATTCACAGTAGCATTAATGCAATCCAGTGAATTCTTTTTTTTTTTTACAGTGAATTCACTATACACATTTATCTGATACTTTTTTTTTATTACTCATTAATTTCATAAACGTAACTAGAAACTATATCAAATAATGATAAAGTAAATTGTTTAATAACAATAAAATAAAAAATACACTTTACAAAGTAATGATAATAAAAATAATAAAACGGAAAAAATCAAACTAAATAGGAAAAATTACTTTTCAAAATAGTAATAAAACTAAAGTCACTGAATAAATCAACATCATTGTTATTTTTCTCTTTTAGGGTATGTTTGTTTCAAGGTGTAAAATTACATTTCCAGGAATGATATTCCTGGGAATGTTATTATCGGTAATATTATTCCTACTAATGTGTTTGGTGAGTATTTAGCATATCTAGGAATGTTTTTAAAATTTATTTAATTTAAATATTAAAAAATTTAAAAATGCAAATAAATGTGGCAAAAAGAGGTGGAGTGGGAAGTTAGAGTTGATTGAATTTTATTCCCATGGGAATGTCAGATTCCCACCCTTTAACATCGGAATAAAAAGTAAGCAAATCATGTGTAAATATTATTCCTGGAAATAGAATGTACCTGGGAATAATTTTTAAAAGCTTGAAACAAACATGAGAATATTGCATTCCCTACATCACTTTCCCGGAAATGAATTTTCATACCCTGGAACAAACGCCCCCTTAGTTATTAAAATAAAATTACACATGTCAAAATGTTAGTGAATGTCAGTGTAAAACATTTTACACTTACAGTGCATACTATTTTAATCAAAATAAAACATATTGTAAAATGATTTATTTGATATTCACTGTCAGTGTAAAGAATTTTTACACAGTTAACCAATAAGAAATTGTCGCTACTAACTACTTTAAAAGTCATTCATACCATGATTTCTAATTGGTTAACAATGTAAAAAACTTTATACTAACAGTACATAAAAAATAAAACTCTTGATAAAAATCACTATTTAAAGTAATGACAAAACGTAGCAAAAAAGTCACTGTTTAACATAATAATAAAATAATAAAGATGGGTCTGAGTGGAAAAAATCTCCATTTAAAATAAAATTAAAATATTAAAAAAATAATTTAGTGAAAAAAGTCATAATTTAGAAGAATAATAAAATAATGATAGATAAATTTGAGAGACGAGTTTAGTTTATTAGATAATGATAATAATAAATTTAAAAAATATAAAATTGTATAGGAATTTTATGGTTTATAAGGAAATATTAAGCTATTTTTCTATAGCAAAAAATAGTATGCAAAGGCATCATAATAGTATTATGGGACGGACCATCAGGCCTATTCACAGTAGCATTAATGCAATCCAGTGAATTCTTTTTTTTTTTTACAGTGAATTCGCTATACACATTTATCTGATACTTTTTTTTTATTACTCATTAATTTCATAAACGTAACTAGAAACTATATCAAATAATGATAAAGTAAATTGTTTAATAACAATAAAATAAAAAATACACTTTACAAAGTAATGATAATAAAAATAATAAAACGGAAAAAATCAAACTAAATAGGAAAAATTACTTTTCAAAATAGTAATAAAACTAAAGTCACTGAATAAATCAACATCATTGTTATTTTTCTCTTTTAGGGTATGTTTGTTTCAAGGTGTAAAATTACATTTCCAGGAATGATATTCCTGGGAATGTTATTATCGGTAATATTATTCCTACTAATGTGTTTGGTGAGTATTTAGCATATCTAGGAATGTTTTTAAAATTTATTTAATTTAAATATTAAAAAATTTAAAAATGCAAATAAATGTGGCAAAAAGAGGTGGAGTGGGAAGTTAGAGTTGATTGAATTTTATTCCCATGGGAATGTCAGATTCCCACCCACCCTTTAACATCGGAATAAAAAGTAAGCAAATCATGTGTAAATATTATTCCTGGAAATAGAATGTACCTGGGAATAATTTTTAAAAGCTTGAAACAAACATGAGAATATTGCATTCCCTACATCACTTTCCCGGAAATGAATTTTCATACCCTGGAACAAACGCCCCCTTAGTTATTAAAATAAAATTACACATGTCAAAATGTTAGTGAATGTCAGTGTAAAACATTTTACACTTACAGTGCATACTATTTTAATCAAAATAAAACATATTGTAAAATGATTTATTTGATATTCACTGTCAGTGTAAAGAATTTTTACACAGTTAACCAATAAGAAATTGTCGCTACTAACTACTTTAAAAGTCATTCATACCATGATTTCTAATTGGTTAACAATGTAAAAAACTTTATACTAACAGTACATAAAAATAAAACTCTTGATAAAAATCACTATTTAAAGTAATGACAAAACGTAGCAAAAAAGTCACTGTTTAACATAATAATAAAATAATAAAGATGGGTCTGAGTGGAAAAAATCTCCATTTAAAATAAAATTAAAATATTAAAAAAATAATTTAGTGAAAAAAGTCATAATTTAGAAGAATAATAAAATAATGATAGATAAATTTGAGAGACGAGTTTAGTTTATTAGATAATGATAATAATAAATTTAAAAAATATAAAATTGTATAGGAATTTTATGGTTTATAAGGAAATATTAAGCTATTTTTCTATAGCAAAAAATAGTATGCAAAGGCATCATAATAGTATTATGGGACGGACCATCAGGCCTATTCACAGTAGCATTAATGCAATCCAGTGAATTCTTTTTTTTTTACAGTGAATTCACTATACACATTTATCTGATACTTTTTTTTTATTACTCATTAATTTCATAAACGTAACTAGAAACTATATCAAATAATGATAAAGTAAATTGTTTAATAACAATAAAATAAAAATACACTTTACAAAGTAATGATAATAAAAATAATAAAACGGAAAAAATCAAACTAAATAGGAAAAATTACTTTTCAAAATAGTAATAAAACTAAAGTCACTAAATAAATCAACATCATTGTTATTTTTCTCTTTTAGGGTATGTTTGTTTCAAGGTGTAAAATTACATTTCCAGGAATGATATTCCTGGGAATGTTATTATCGGTAATATTATTCCTACTAATGTGTTTGGTGAGTATTTAGCATATCTAGGAATGTTTTTAAAATTTATTTAATTTAAATATTAAAAAATTTAAAAATGCAAATAAATGTGGCAAAAAGAGGTGGAGTGGGAAGTTAGAGTTGATTGAATTTTATTCCCATGGGAATGTCAAATTCCCACCCTTTAACATCGGAATAAAAAGTAAGCAAATCATGTGTAAATATTATTCCTGGAAATAGAATGTACCTGGGAATAATTTTTAAAAGCTTGAAACAAACATGAGAATATTGCATTCCCTACATCACTTTCCCGGAAATGAATTTTCATACCCTGGAACAAACGCCCCCTTAGTTATTAAAATAAAATTACACATGTCAAAATGTTAGTGAATGTCAGTGTAAAACATTTTACACTTACAGTGCATACTATTTTAATCAAAATAAAACATATTGTAAAATGATTTATTTGATATTCACTGTCAGTGTAAAGAATTTTTACACAGTTAACCAATAAGAAATTGTCGCTACTAACTACTTTAAAAGTCATTCATACCATGATTTCTAATTGGTTAACAATGTAAAAAACTTTATACTAACAGTACATAAAAATAAAACTCTTGATAAAAATCACTATTTAAAGTAATGACAAAACGTAGCAAAAAAGTCACTGTTTAACATAATAATAAAATAATAAAGATGGGTCTGAGTGGAAAAAATCTCCATTTAAAATAAAATTAAAATATTAAAAAAATAATTTAGTGAAAAAAGTCATAATTTAGAAGAATAATAAAATAATGATAGATAAATTTGAGAGACGAGTTTAGTTTATTAGATAATGATAATAATAAATTTAAAAAATATAAAATTGTATAGGAAATTTTATGGTTTATAAGGAAATATTAAGCTATTTTTCTATAGCAAAAAATAGTATGCAAAGACATCATAATAGTATTATGGGACGGACCATCAGGCCTATTCACAGTAGCATTAATGCAATCCAGTGAATTCTTTTTTTTTTTTACAGTGAATTCACTATACACATTTATCTGATACTTTTTTTTTATTACTCATTAATTTCATAAACGTAACTAGAAACTATATCAAATAATGATAAAGTAAATTGTTTAATAACAATAAAATAAAAAATACACTTTACAAAGTAATGATAATAAAAATAATAAAACGGAAAAAATCAAACTAAATAGGAAAAATTACTTTTCAAAATAGTAATAAAACTAAAGTCACTAAATAAATCAACATCATTGTTATTTTTCTCTTTTAGGGTATGTTTGTTTCAAGGTGTAAAATTACATTCCCAGGAATGATATTCCTGGGAATGTTATTATCGGTAATATTATTCCTACTAATGTGTTTGGTGAGTATTTAGCATATCTAGGAATGTTTTTAAAATTTATTTAATTTAAATATTAAAAAATTTAAAAATGCAAATAAATGTGGCAAAAAGAGGTGGAGTGGGAAGTTAGAGTTGATTGAATTTTATTCCCATGGGAATGTCAAATTCCCACCCTTTAACATCGGAATAAAAAGTAAGCAAATTATGTGTAAATATTATTCCTGGAAATAGAATGTACTTGGGAATAATTTTTAAAAGCTTGAAACAAACATGAGAATATTGCATTCCCTATATCACTTTCCCGGAAATGAATTTTCATACCCTGGAACAAACGCCCCCTTAGTTATTAAAATAAAATTACACATGTCAAAATGTTAGTGAATGTCAGTGTAAAACATTTTACACTTACAGTGCATACTATTTTAATCAAAATAAAACATATTGTAAAATGATTTATTTGATATTCACTGTCAGTGTAAAGAATTTTTACACAGTTAACCAATAAGAAATTATCGCTACTAACTACTTTAAAAGTCATTCATACCATGATTTCTAATTGGTTAACAATGTAAAAAACTTTATACTAACAGTACATAAAAATAAAACTCTTGATAAAAATCACTATTTAAAGTAATGACAAAACGTAGCAAAAAAGTCACTGTTTAACATAATAATAAAATAATAAAGATGGGTCTGAGTGGAAAAAATCTCCATTTAAAATAAAATTAAAATATTAAAAAAATAATTTAGTGAAAAAAGTCATAATTTAGAAGAATAATAAAATAATGATAGATAAATTTGAGAGACGAGTTTAGTTTATTAGATAATGATAATAATAAATTTAAAAAATATAAAATTGTATAGAAATTTTATGGTTTATAAAGAAATATTAAGCTATTTTTCTATAGCAAAAAATAGTATGCAAAGGCATCATAATAACATTATGGGACGGACCATCAGGCCTATTCACAGTAGCATTAATGCAATCCAGTGAATTCTTTTTTTTTTTACAGTGAATTCGCTATACACATTTATCTGATACTTTTTTTTTATTACTCATTAATTTCATAAACGTAACTAGAAACTATATCAAATAATGATAAAGTAAATTGTTTAATAACAATAAAATAAAAAATACACTTTACAAAGTAATGATAATAAAAATAATAAAACGGAAAAAATCAAACTAAATAGGAAAAATTACTTTTCAAAATAGTAATAAAACTAAAGTCACTAAATAAATCAACATCATTGTTATTTTTCTCTTTTAGGGTATGTTTGTTTCAAGGTGTAAAATTACATTTCCAGGAATGATATTCCTGGGAATGTTATTATCGGTAATATTATTCCTACTAATGTGTTTGGTGAGTATTTAGCATATCTAGGAATGTTTTTAAAATTTATTTAATTTAAATATTAAAAAATTTAAAAATGCAAATAAATGTGGCAAAAAGAGGTGGAGTGGGAAGTTAGAGTTGATTGAATTTTATTCCCATGGGAATGTCAGATTCCCACCCTTTAACATCGGAATAAAAAGTAAGCAAATCATGTGTAAATATTATTCCTGGAAATAGAATGTACCTGGGAATAATTTTTAAAAGCTTGAAACAAACATGAGAATATTGCATTCCCTACATCACTTTCCCGGAAATGAATTTTCATACCCTGGAACAAACGCCCCCTTAGTTATTAAAATAAAATTACACATGTCAAAATGTTAGTGAATGTCAGTGTAAAACATTTTACACTTACAGTGCATACTATTTTAATCAAAATAAAACATATTGTAAAATGATTTATTTGATATTCACTGTCAGTGTAAAGAATTTTTACACAGTTAACCAATAAGAAATTGTCGCTACTAACTACTTTAAAAGTCATTCATACCATGATTTCTAATTGGTTAACAATGTAAAAAATTTTATACTAACAGTACATAAAAATAAAACTCTTGATAAAAATCACTATTTAAAGTAATGACAAAACGTAGCAAAAAAGTCACTGTTTAACATAATAATAAAATAATAAAGATGGGTCTGAGTGGAAAAAATCTCCATTTAAAATAAAATTAAAATATTAAAAAAATAATTTAGTGAAAAAAGTCATAATTTAGAAGAATAATAAAATAATGATAGATAAATTTGAGAGACGAGTTTAGTTTATTAGATAATGATAATAATAAATTTAAAAAATATAAAATTGTATAGAAATTTTATGGTTTATAAGGAAATATTAAGCTATTTTTCTATAGCAAAAAATAGTATGCAAAGGCATCATAATAGCAGAGATGATTCCAATCAGGTTGACATCAAAACTACTACCAATCATCTGCAGCACATCATAATATTAAGTGATTAAACTGGATAAAAAAATATATTATTTTAATCAATAGTAAAATAATAAACAAAAATGAATTTAGTGAACAAAGACATTATTTAAAATAAATAATAAAACTCACTTTTTCAAATAATAACAAAATAAAAAATGAAATTGAATAGAAAAAAATGACTGCATGAATTAATAATGAAATAATAGTAGATAAAATTGAGTGTGAAAAGTCACTGACTGAAATAATTATAAAAAAATGGTAGGCGTTCCTATTAGAAGAGCTACTTTATACATATGCTTAACTATCACTAGTTTGTATTAGGTCATGTATATTTGTATAGTTGTACTTAGTGTTTGTATTGATTAAGCATCGTTTTTTAGTTAGTTCCTTTTTCTGTTTCTGTTAGTTATTTTTTAGTTAGTTTGTTAGCTTTGGAACTTCTCATATGGGACTCTTGCCTCTTGGCTATATATGCATATAAGTCTTGAGCCATCACAGTAAGATGTACTTCTTTTAATAGAAATAAAAGATTTATTCAATTCAGTTTCAATATGGTATCACAGAGCAACGAAGATTCTGGGAAAGATGAGAAGAAACCGAAATCGGGGGAGGAATCAAGTACCTCCGGTGACAACAAACAACCTCCAAACCCAGCTTACTTCTTGAGCTCCTCAGATAATCCGGGGATCCCACTCGTGGCAGCCGTGCTCAATGGGGACAATTATCGAACATGGGCTAGGTCAATGAAGACAACTCTGCACGCAAAAACGAAGCTGGGTTTCATCAATGGGAGCATTGAGAAGCCAGAAGCTGATTCGGACGGATTCTTTAGCTGGGATAGGGCCGACTCCATGGTCTTGGCATGGATTCTCAACTCAGTCGATCCAAGATTGCACGCAAGTAACTCTCATGCCACAACCGCGAAAGAAATTTGGGACGATCTCAAAGAAAGATTCGCCCAAACTAGTGCGCCTAGGGTTCACCAGTTGTGGCGGACTCTTTGCTTGCTACAACAAGAACCAGGTACAAGCATCAAAGACTTCTATACGCAATTCATGGGATTGCTTGATGAGCTTAGTGAGCTGCAACCCCTGCCTGAGTGTAGCTGTGGTGCGTCGAGGGCCCTAATGAAAAGAGAGGAAGAAAATCGTGTTCACTTATTTCTTGGGAGCCTTGACAGTGAACAATATGCTCATGTTAAGGCAACAATCCTGAATACTGAGCCTCTTCCCTCTCTTCGCACAGTCTTTAATCATGTACTAAGGGAGGAATCAAGGTTCTTGGCTGAGAAAGAAAGAGATGTCAAAAATGATGCCACTACCTTCTACTCCAACTAGCAGAAAGGTCGTGAAGGATCGAGATTGAAATGTGATCACTGTGGTAAATATTAATTGGACAGATCAAGTCCAAATGCTTTGAGATAGTGGGATACCCACTCAATTGGGATACAAAAAGGACACAGAGGAACTTCAGCAAGGGAACAGCACAAACCAGTGCTCATTTTGCCTGTGCAGATGGTGAACAGAAGGAGAAAACCCAGACAGGAGCTGGACATGCCCTTCATGGAACATGTGTGAACCATGAGGGTATGATGGGTAATGTATGGATGCTTAAGGATCAATATTGGGTCTTGGACAGTGGTGCTTCACACCATATGACCCATTTACTTTCCCATTTAAAGGAAGTAAAGAAAATTGATAAGCCCTTTAGCATCATTGTGCCTATAGGCCAATCAGTCTTAGTTGATAAAATGGGAATTGTTTAACTTGATAACAATATTAGGCTAAACAATGTTTTATTTGTGCCAAGTTTTAACTGCATCTTGATTTCCATTTATAGCCTACACAAGATTTGAATTGTAAAGTTATTTACACTGCTGAATTATGTCACATACAGGACCAGGATTCGATGAAGAGGACTGGATCAGGTGAACTCAAGAATGGAGTTTATGTGATAAAGAATTCAGAAGAAGGAAGTTCACTTACTACAGTAGATAAGGATCAGACCACCTTGTGGTATGCAAGGATGGGACATCCTTCAAATAAGGCTTTACAGTATATTTCCACTTTGGTCAACTGTAATTTTGTTTTTGATAAACTGTCTTGTTGTGATATCTGTCATAGGTCTAAACAGTGTAGGCATAGTTTTAAACATAGCAATAATAAAGTTGATGAGCCTTTTGCTTTAATTCACTGTGATCTATGGGGAAAGTATCACACACCTTCACACAATGGATCTCACTTCTTTTTTACCACAGTTGATGATTTCACAAGAGGAACTTGGGTATACTTGATGAAAGAAAAGACTGAAATTAGTAATTTTTTGATAAGTTTTCACAATATGGTGAAGACACAATTCAATAAAAGAATAAAAAGGGTTAGAAGTGATAATGGGACAGAATTCCTTAACTCTTCTGTTAGGAACTTTTTCCAACAAGAAGGCATCACACATGAAACTTCATGTGTTGCCACACCCCAACAAAATGGTAGGGTAGAAAGGAAGCATAGGCACATTTTAAATGTTGCTAGAGCCCTTAGGTTTCAAAGAAATCTCCCTCTAAGGTTTTGGGGTGACTGTGTGTTAGCTGCAACCCACATTATTAATAGAACTCCTAGTATAGCTAATAATGGCATAACACACCTTATGAGATGCTTTATAAGAAATCCCCTACATATGATCATTTTAAGGTTTTTTGTAACATCCTAAAATTCTAATATAATTAATTTGATTAAAATAAATGAATATATATATATAAAAAGGAAGAATTAAAATAAAGAGATTTATATAAGCATAAGTGGCAGATCTTTCACGTCAGAGGGGTGCTCACCTAAAGTCAAGTGGGTCTAGAAAAAAAGAAGCGCACACACAGTGGGTATAGAGAGGGATAGATTCTGAGACAGTTTCTTTTCGTTGGCAGTGCAATTGTAGCAGAGAAGGGAATAAGAATTTTTTTGAGAAACATTAGCTTTTGTCAAACATATTTTTTTGAGCATTTTGGAGGTCTTCGAGAGATGAGTAGCAATACTTTTTATGAACCCTTTCCATGGTATTTTTTTTTATGTGTTTACGGTGATTTTAAAATTGATGATCTCATATTTCAATTCATTGTTTTGCTTACAAAATTTAGGTGACTGTATTTCTCATTTTCATTGACTTGTTTGTGAATTCTCCTTCCAATATGTATGACGGTAAAAGTGCCAAAAGCTGACACTTCAATTGTTTTTCCCTTCCTGATTTTCAACTGCCTGTAATATGAAGTTTAGTTCATTTTTACCAAGCACCAATTCATATTTGTATTGGGATCAAAATTAATGACCCTCTGTGACGTGCCCAACAGGATGCATATCTGCCATTTGCCAATTGTTCTATGCACATAATTGTTTTCTTTACCAATTCCTCTTCTCGAAATTTTAATGAGGTTCTCGAGTCATCGAATTGGGCAAGAAACCAACACAGAATGGGGTTTCCGAGCCACTGGATTGATGCATGGTTACTTTAGTTAACTAATATATGAAACTTGATTATGTTTTTGAGTTGCCGAAAAGACTGTCGTATTTAAAATTATTTTTGGCTGTATGAGTTATGTTAGGAATGCAGCCAAACAGAGAGACAAATTTGATTCAAGGGCTGATCAATGTGTGTTTATTGGTTACCCTTTAGGATAAAAGGGCTGGAAAGTATATAATCTTAGAACTAAGGAAATTCTGGTTTCTAGAGATGTGATCTTTTATGAGGATGTGTTTCCTTTTGGCACCAATGTAGGGAATCAAACTAGAAAGGTTAATAACCAGCCTGAGCTGCAGCATAATATGACACACTTCCCTGATGAAACTGAGTCCATAGATGATGAAAATCAAAGAAATACTGAAAGCATTACAGCTAATATTGAAATTGACCCTGACATGAACACTGATCAGGATGCTCAAAGTGAGAGGGAGGCAGAGGCCTTGCCCCATCAAGGCCAACCTGTTGAGCCTAGAAATAGACAACCACTAGCTTATCTTAAGGATTATTATTGCCATTCTGCAGTAAACAATCCCACAAGCAAATCCCTTGATCCTGCACCTAAGGCTCATATAGCTTATCCTATTTCTAAATATGTTAACTATGAACATTTTTCTGAAAAATACTTAGCTTTCCTTGCTGCCCTTAGTGAGCATCAGGAACCTAAGACTTATAAGCAAGCCATCAAGAGGATGGAATGGAAAGAAGCCAGGAATCAAGAACTAAAAGCCTTAGAGTCCAATGAAACCTGGGAGCTAATGATGCTTCCTAAAGGAAAAAGGGCCATAGGATGCAAGTGGGTCTACAAGCTAAAACATAAAGCTAATGGTGAAATAGAAAAGTATAAGGCAAGATTAATGGCTAAGGGTTTCACAAAATAGAAGGAGAGGACTTTAATGAAACTTTTGCCCCTGTGGCAAAAATGACTACTGTGAGATGCTTACTTACAGTGGCTGTTGCTAGGGATTGGGAGCTCCATCAAATGGATGTGAGCAATGCCTTTTTGCATGGCAATCTAGATGAAGAAGTATATATGGAACCACCTCTATGGTATAGTATGCCTAAGAAAGGAATGGTATGCAAACTCAAAAAGTCTCTGTATGGTCTTAAACAAGCCTCAAGGATTTGATATTCCAAATTGTCTGAATCTTTAATTGCCTATGGTTTTTCTGAATCACAGGCAGATCACAGTTTATTCACTTACACTTATAACATTGTTTTCATGGCTGTTTTAGTGTATGTGGATGATCTTGTGAATGCTGGAAATTGCAGCACTGCATGCAATGATTTTAAAAAGCACTTATGTAATTGGTTTCACATGAAAGACCTTGGTCCTCTAAGATACTTCCTTGGAATAGAATTATCAAGAAGCAAAACTGGCCTTTTTATATGCCAAAGAAAGTATACTTTAGATATTCTAAATGAGTGTGGAATGTTGGGATGCAAACCTGTGAGTTTTCCTTTGGAACCAAATCACCAATTGGCATTAGACCAGAGTGAACCACGAGCTCATATCATTAACCCAAGCAAAACATAATTAAGAAGCAAGAATTAAGAATAGGGAGTAGAAAACATCACTGTTTCACTAAGCCGTCATGAGCGGCTTCATCGCTTCCTTAGAAAAGAGGATTAGTTCTTCATAGCGTACTTCAACATCATCAAATCAATAAGAAACATAAAATAAAACTTAGAAAATTTTGTGTAAACCTAAACGAGACGCAACTCATAGAAAACTAGGATTAGATCCTTAAATTCGTACAGAAACAAGCTATTATAGGAAACTGGATCTACGCTCGCTCGTGGGAGGAGCACCTGTTCGCAGGGCGAGCACTTGAAATTGACTCCAATAAACTTTGAATGTTCGTGGGGCGAGACAGGGACCTTCAGCTTTCCTGTTGTCTGGCTCGCAGGGCGAGATAGAAAGACTTCAGGTTCTACTCAGTCCTGCTTCTGGCTCGCGGGGCGAGCAGTGTCTCGCGAGGCGAGACCTTGATTTTTTCCTTTTTGCTTGTTTTCTTCAATTTTCCATGCTTTCTTGAGTTTCACTTTTAACCTGAAAATAAAAATAGCACCCAATGCTTTATTTGACTAAAAAATAACTAAAATTCCTAAAAATTATCTAAAAGACTCAATACGTTGCTCGTGGACAAATAAAGTCAAATTTGGGCGAAAACGAGATTAAACTCGCACAATTGGTATCAAAATTGTGGTCTTTCTAGTTATAAAACTAGATGAACCAAAGGTTTATCAGAAGCCCGTCCAACAACACAGCCACCAGCTGCATTAATTACGAAATGGAACCTGTTGTTCACAAAAAAAAAAAAAACAACCCTTCGCTGGAACAATAACAACTCAGAAAAGGGAAGGGGAGAGGGGAAGAGGGGACAAAAGGACGGTTGCGGCTGGAGGAGGAGGGTGAGACTCGGTCGAAGGACGGTGTGGCGGCGGGGATGCATGGCGACGATGCGACGCGAGTCGATGCTTCAGTGCTTCAGATCTGTCTTCAATTGCTTCAGATCTGCTAAGACGAGGGTGTGGCGGCGACTTCTCAGATCCGGCTTCATGTTGCCATGGATGCGGTTGAATAAGGAGAAAAAGAGGGGAAGGGTGCTCGGCCGGCGGTTGGCCGCGACGATGATGTTGTTGGTGATGCAGGGGTTCACCTGTGATGTGTCTCTTCCGGTAGGATGGTGGATGGTGGATGGTGAGTGGAAGGGGTAAAAGGCAAATGAGACCTTTTCATTTTTTTGTTTTTGTTTTTTGGAATAACAAATCTAGACCATTGAATATTCTATTATTATATCTAATGGTAGAAAATATTGTCTCACATGGATGAGGCACTTAGGCCATCTCCATCGCAGTGCTTAATGAGCATTTCATTTAATAAGCACTGGTGCTTATTTTCAATGTGCCGTTGGAGTGCATTTTGCAAAAGTTGCTTCCCAAGCACAGGTGCTTATTTAAGCACCAGTTCTTATCTCAAATTGTGTGCCTATGTGGAAAGATTTTTTATTAAAAAATCTGTAGCCTTGATTTAAAAAATTATTGATGAAATGTAAGAATGTGAGATTATTGATAGGGTCCATTTAAGAAATTTTTTGAAGTTATTGAGTTGAAGTGATGAGATGCTTAAGTTGTAAAAAGTAAAAATAGGTGATGTATAAAGGTCAGACCGATTTAAGAACTCCAAAATGAATTACTGGGATGGAGATGCTCTCATTGACATACCTCATGCTAGCCATCACCAAAAAGCCATACCTTCTTTTCTTTACCCCATAGCTATAGACTTGATGGGGTAGTAGAAATATAATGATTAAGTTTCATGTGCTTCACTGATTACTTTACATATTGCTATTTCCATTACAAACTAGAAAGAGGGGGTGATTATCAATTGGCACCATGACCAATAAAAGCATCATTTCCCATAGTTGGAATAATAAACTAATTTTGAACCTGTTGGCAAAAAGATTCTTACATAATCTAAAACACCCAAGTTGGTATTCTGTAAATTTACTCCAATGTTGACAAATTTTTCCTTGCTTGGAATCTGTACATGTATGATTTACTAATGATTGACACCTGGCTTATCTCATTGATGTTAGCACTAAACTTGCACTAGTTAATCTAGTATTCCACCATTTGTTTAGTCCAAGTGCTATCTTAAATATTCAAATAAGATCGAATCTTATTGGTGAATGAAATCATGAACACTGTTCACATGGGTTTAACCAATAGAAAGCTGGAATTAGAGACAATCGACCAATCTTTATGACTATTTGCACCTTAACATATCACTTTAACCACTAAAATAATAAGTATAACCAAATCGAGTACTTTATACAGCTTCCAAGTGAATAGTGACCCGAAAACCAAGATGTATATTTCTAAGTATAGTACATTACTGCGAGGAGGTGTTCCTCTCCTGTGAGTCATCCCTTAACGGGTGGCGCGAACAATGGTACGGTTTGTTCACCATTGGTCTGAGTTTGATACAGGCGTGCGAAGGCTTCCCTCGATTGGCGGATGAGGATTCTGTGAACTACTTCGCATGTGTGTCACAGTGTCAGTGCGGCAGTGCCAGCCACTTCAGCAAATGTAGAAAGATCGAAGATGGCTTGCTACTTGCTGAGGCTAGCTACAAGCTTTGGTACAAACTTTGGTATAGTAATACTATAATATCTTAGAGAATGATAACCAATGTCCTAAGAATGTTGATTAAGGAATAAAAAGAATTTTTTTATTGAAAATTGATGTAATTAATATTTTGAGAAGTTAAGCGTTCTAAAACAAAAACTCATCTTTCACGGAATCCTTAACAAATGCCTTAATTAGGACACTCGTTAGCAAGATCCTAATATTTTTTAAGAAAATGTTAACCAGTGTCCTTAAGTAAAATTAATGATAGAGATTTCTTATTGGAAATTGAAAATTTGTAATTTCCAATAAGAATTTTCTATATATTATTTCCTTAATCAATACCCTATGGGTACCGTTAGTAGGGATGACAATGGGTAGGGTCTGGGTAGGGTACTATAGTACCCGTCCTCATACACACTTTTGAAAAAATTATCCGTACCCGGACCCATACCTGCGTGGGTAACAACTTTAATACTCTTACCTATACCCTCTGGGTACCTAAGTACTCGTACCTGCACTGTAACTGTGAAAAAGCAATAAACACGTTATAACAATTAAAAAACGATTCAAAGGTCTTTCAAATCTACTAATAAAACATTACAAATCAAAATATTTAAATAAATAAAACATTCAAAAAGGTATTATAGATGCAATTAGGTTTAGAAAGTCAAGAATCTTTAGATTAATTTTGGTTTTAAATTTTGTATTATAGTTAAAATTATATATATTAGCAATATAAATAAATAATTATATATACATATACGTATGTGCGGGTGCGGGGCGGGGTGTATACTATAGTATCCATACCCACACCTATACCCGTTCAAATTTGTGGGTAACCCGTACATGGACCCTTACCCATTGTGCGAGGCGTGGGTAATTTTTGCGGGTACCCAATAAGTAGGGTACAAATTGTCATCCCTACCGGTTAGGGTGACCTTTTTTTTCAATGCCTTCTTTGTTATATTTCATATTTTATTTATAATCATTTGATTTGAAAATAATGGAAAGAGAAAATTGAAAGAAAGAAAGAGTATAAAAAAGTGGTGACAAAATAAGTAGATTTTAAAAATTGTTTGTTATGGGAGAAAATAAAAAGAAATAAGATATTTATCTTAAATGGACAATTATACCCCTACTACTAATACTAATAATAATAATAATAATAATAATAATAATAATAAACTTTTCAAAAAAAAAAATCCATGTGATTAGAAATAATATGACACTCATTTCTTCTCTCTTTCACTATGAGCACTGGTGCTTCATCTCCAATCTAAAGAAGAAAAAAAAGCCCTCAAAAAATCAAAATAAATTAAAATGCAAGCATTTTCGAGAACAAGAATTTGCACCTCATTAACTCTGTGTTTGTTTATGTAGATTTTGGGAAGAGAGAAGTGGAGATGATAGAAGTACGAGAAAAAATATGTTTCAGTATGTTTGGTTGAGGGGAGAAATTAGGGGAATGTGGTGGGACCCACAAAAATAAAATCTCTTCACCAATGAAGAGTTCACATCTCCTAATGCTACTTTTCTCATACTTCCAATATTACCCCTATCTCTCAATACAAAATTTTAATAAATATTTTATTCAAAGGATAAAATGTAATTACATATTATACATTTTTTCTTTCCTCTCACTTTTCTCTCCAACCAAACAAGAAAGAGAAAGCTTTGTACTTTTCTCTTCTACTTATTTCCTTTTTCTTTTAATCCAAACAATAAAAAATCTCTTTATTTTCTACTCAATTTCTCTTCTCTCATACTTCTTTCTATCATACTTCTTTCCTCCCTACTTCTTCTCACATCCAAACAAAGCATAAAACAGCATTAAAAGTTATTCACGTTCTGGGATAGTACAGTCATCTCATAATTTTCTCTTCCCCAACCTGTTTTCTTTGCATCCTAAAGGAGAGAGAATTTAGGGGGTTGAGAAATAAATCATGCCACTTGTCGGGGCCCTGACACTTTTTAAAAAGCCTATATATAGCTAAATCAGTCAACCTAAGGCTTTTAAAAAAGACCTACTAGGCCTATCGGACTGACCTTATTCAACACATAACACACATCAACAAATCAAGTTGCAATATTCTTTTATCACAAACTTAATTTTCAGTTACACCGATAGAAATAGGATATAGGAAATAGGAAATGGGAAATAAAATTTAAAATAAAAGATGAGTGGGCTGTCCTAATCCGATCAAGTTAGCCCGACCTGTACCCAATTGTGGTATGAGCTTTATCATAACTGGAGACAAAAGTTTGAATTTAATTCAGGCTCAAAATATGCCGCTCAAACCTACATTTTATCGGGTATATTTGGGCCTGCCCCATCTTAACACATCACATCACGTGTACACATTTTCACCATTTTTTTGTTTCCCATGGTATCCTCGATCTGTATGTAATTGTGGATACTAATCCTTGAGCTAGATAGGACCTCAAAAGTTTTAGCACTGCTGCATTCTCAAGACTAGGATTTGAACTCCAGAGTTAAGTTATGTGATTCTAAATGATGTGCATCAAATAATTTTTTAAAGAGAGAAATTATTAGGTAGCTTGACACCATCGACCACATTAATTATTTCTTAAACACTAAAATTATCATTTTCCATTTTTATTTTTATTTATAATTGGTGTTATTATCTAACACTAAAATTGGTGACTTTTTTACATCGGTTAATATCCGATTTAGAAAGTTCTATTTTATATCACCTGTTTTCAGAAAGTGAATATAATCGATGTAAGAAGTTTTTTTCAACGTCTAGTTGGGTAGTGACATTCTAATTTATTTATTTTTACATCCTGTAACAAATTATTCGTATTACATGTGTATTTGTGCTTGTAACGTGTCAGAGACTTATACGGCTGGCGGCGCCATAAAAATTCTCAAAATCATTAAATATTGTCCTCCTCGATTATTTCACTGTAGTCCCAACTCACAAGTTGTAGTGACAGTAATCTAATTTAAATCATCTGCCCCTGAAGCCGCTTCCCTAATTGAAAGGCACCGCAATATTTTTGCACCTTGAAGACTCTCACTCACACTGAATAGCTAACTACTCTACCAAGTAATTAAGCATTTATTTGTCTACACTAGTACTGAAGTTAATTTGTGTTTTTGATATTATTATTTCAAAGAATCTAATTATTTCAGAAACCCTAGGTCAGTCCATAAAGGTGAAAGAATGGGAAGAGGGAAGATAGTGATTCGAAGGATCGATAACACTACCAGCAGGCAAGTGACTTTCTCGAAGAGGAGAAAGGGATTGATCAAGAAAGCAAAGGAGCTAGCAATCCTCTGCGATGGAGAAGTTGGACTTGTGATATTCTCCAGCACAGGAAAGCTTTATGAATATGCAAGCACCAGGTTTGATCCTCATTTTTGCAATATATATACAAAGTGTGTGTGTGTGTATCTATTCTATATATATATTGATATTTATGTGTTTCCAAAGTACTCTTTGTTCCTATGAAAGTCTGGTATATGCTCGTGATATATATGAACAGATCATGACAGTACAAGTCTGTAATCTGTAGTCTCCTATAATTAATTCATTTTTCTTTGACTGAGATTTAATGTATTATAGTTTTAATTAATTTATGTCAATATATCTCTTATTTGAAATATGATTGTATGAATAGTGTAATGCAACCAACATGCATGAATATAAGCTCAAGGAGACCATGTTCTAGGTTTCTGCTTGATCACAGTCCTAGATAGCATCTTCATATTTTGAACCAAGATGTATCATTGCTACTTTCTCAAATTTTTGGCAATATATAGTTAAGCTCTCATTCAAATTTGTCTCTGTCTATTTCTTATATAGCATGAGAGAGAAAACATAAGAGAAAAAGGAGAGAATGTCAATCCGTTGCCAGTTCTTGTAGAAGATATTGGGAGAATATCATCTTGGAAATATATAAGAAAGATACCACCATATACATGCACTAACTAATTATACATATTGATAAAAGAACTGGTCGGGTTTGATTATGATAATATTGTTCAGGACTAATTAATAACTTTTTTTTAAAAGCTTAACCTGGTAGGTAAAGTTTTAATTAGATCCATTTTCAACAATGAGGATTGTAAGGTCAGAATTCCTAATCACTTGATCATATTCATAGAGAATCTAACTCCAAAAAAACTTATGTTATTAGGTAAAGGTTTATAAATAGCTTTGCAACATCTAAGCAACTCCAAACCTGATCCAAACCTGACTCTCCTGCGTACTAATTCAAAGGCAATGAGCCGCTGAGAATAGATCTATTTTAGGGTGAAGGCTATGGTACACCACTCATCAAAGCAGTACAGTAGTGCACCACCCAAGTGGTTAAAAATGAACCAATCAAATTGTCACTTAGGATGTTTGACTTTTCAACCTTAGTCAAACAGTCAAAGGCCATAATGGGTATTATACTGAAAAAGGAAAATACATACAGTATTTACACAGTATATGTTTATTTTTATTTATAAATTTAGTATTTTATGTATAAAAAATTATAAAGTGCATAAAAAAAGAATACATTCAGTATTTTATTAAAAAAAAAAATTGAAATCCCTAAATCCCTTGTTCTCCTCTCCCACGACAAAACCCTCACCACAAAACTTCTGGATCTGGTGGTGGTCCGTTGAGGAGCTAGGCTGGATGGCGGCGGAGGATGACGCGACAGAGATGGAGGCGGAGGAAGCGGATCTGGAATTGTGTTTTCGCGAAAGAGGTGTTGGTGAATGGGTGCGGTGGGGGTGCGGCGGCGACGGGCTCTGCAACTCGCGGCGAAGATGCCGACGGCGGGATTGGACCTGGGTCGGAACGTGTGGATCCTGGTATGGTTGAAGCGAGCGGCGCTGAGTGATGCGAGAACAAAGGCTCTGCGCGATGGGAGCAAGGCGGCGTCCGCGACGGGGTTGCCGTTCTAGTCGTGTCGGCGTCGCGCGGTGGTGTTGCTGCTCAGGATGAAGCGGCGTCACACACTGGGGCCAAGACAGTGGCTGAATGGTGTTACGGCGGATCAGAGTGAGACTGAGAAGAGGGGTTTTTTAGGGTTTGACTGAATGTATAAATGATTAAATGTATACATACAAATAGAAAAATAACTTGTCCATATACAAAAATGTATAATACCCATTA
The DNA here is from genome assembly GCA_035048595.1 of Echinosophora koreensis. Taxonomy (NCBI): domain Eukaryota; kingdom Viridiplantae; phylum Streptophyta; class Magnoliopsida; order Fabales; family Fabaceae; genus Echinosophora; species Echinosophora koreensis. The sequence goes on from JAPCYP010000003.1 coordinate 2,561,084, forward strand.
TGACCTTTTACTATTTGACCAAATATATTTTTGTTGAAAAGTCAGTCATCCCAAAGTGACAATCTGATTGGTTCAGATTTGGCCACTTGGGTGGTGCACCACTGTACCACTTTGGTGGGTGGTGCACCTTAGACAACACCCTATTTTGGTTAATATTCACTAATTTCTTTTAGTCGGTCTCGAAGCATGAACTATTGAATATTAATATTCTTGAGTGGTAACTCACCAAAGGTCCAAGAGAACGTAGGATGAACTACAGAATGTAGAGGGAAAAGTGTATATGAAAACTTCTTATCCATGCAAATTTGGTTTATTCCGCCAATGATAGGCAGTTTAAGGAAATATATTCATAGGTGGGAAACTAGAAATTTAAGGTAGGATTTTTGTGCCCCTGTAAGAAGTAAGGACATCTCACCAAACCATTCAGTAGATCCAAAGATATTATGCGCAGTTCAGTTCTGAATAATTAATCACTTTAATTAGATACCTATATCTTTTATCTTCATGCCTGTCACCTTATTCTACCAATTTTAGAAGGAATTATTTGAAAGTATATATGCATGATTCCAATCTTTGCATATCTTCAGCCATTATAGTCTAAATTATTTTAGCTGACATACCATCCATGCCTTTTAGTCGATGTCAGTATCATCGAGGATGTGGAAGTGTTTAGGTAGCAAATCACTAGTCGCTAGAGCATGCATCATCCCTAAAAGCAACATTTTTTTTTTTTTTGAAGAACCCTAAAAGCAACATTAGGACCATTATCATAGGCAAATGCATGCATCAGATAAAGTGTTGTCGCCACTAGTTTTGACATAGACAACCTTATAATATAATTAAACCTAGCCAACTAAGCAACTTTGATTTGTTAGGCTTCATTGTCATTATTATTCGTTTGTTTACGTACCTATGTCAGGGTGTGATGTGACTTGGGATTTTCCCTTTGTTTCTCGTATTCTTGCTGCCTAGTCTTGGACGGCGGTAACCAATAAATCTTGGTCTGCTTGGAATTTGAAGCACATATATGCTAGTAGATGCATTGCTTGCACCCCTAATTAACTGTAAGAAGTTACATGTGTAAATCTTAACCATGTCAAATAGTTGAAGCAGCAAGTATAACTATTATGTGTCTCTTAGTTATTATATATAGGTTTGGGCTAAGGTACATCACCCACTGCACCACCCATATAACAAATTTTGCGTCAATCAAATGGCCATATGGGCTGGTCAAAATTATATACTATAGTCCAATTATATAAAAACAGTATATTATAGTATAGTATAGTATATATACTTTTTGTATTTGCAATTTTGGCCCATAATAAAATTATTGTTTTTAGAAAAGAAAAAAAAAATGAATCTGATTATTCTACAAAATGCTATTCGACCACCCATGTTTTCCCCCATCTCCCCCTTTGAACCCATTCATGCGACCGAAACCACAACTTCGTTCTTTAGTTCATATCTTCTACTGCTGATCCTTGCCTTTGGTTGGAGTCTCATCCTTTTCGCTGGGCATATCTTCTGCTGTTGTTTCTTGCCTTCGTTTGGAGTCATAGCTCCTAATTCACTCTAATTTTTTGCTGATGTTTTGCTGCTGATCTGTTTCGCTGGGTTAACACTAATCACCTTTTGGAAGTTAAACTGCATTTGCTAGACTAGTACATACAGATTAGGGGACTGTTTTGCTGTTATCAAAGACGTAGTTTTCAAGAAGATTAAACCTATTAAACCTTTTAAAGGTTAAAGTAGTTGGTCTTACTCTAGTTTGAATGATGAAAAGAGGGTTGGAATGGGTTTGCAAGTTTTCGCTTTCTGCCACTGTACTATTTCAAGCTAGATTTGTTTGGGGTGTGGGGGGATGTAATTTATCAACCTGGGTGACATTAGCTTTGTGTTATTAGATCTGATTTCCGATTTCAGAGATTACTAAATTTGTCTTTACAGTAGTTTTTGAAATTTTGGGTCAATCAGCAAATACAAAATTACATTGTATTAAACCGCAAATACTTAACTTAGTTTCTAGTTGAAAAGTCAAATGACCAGCCGTAGAAAGGATTGGTGGAGCTCTTGACATATGGCTGGTTCACCATGTGGGTAGTGCATCATAGCCTTAACCATATATATGATATGTCTTAATTTACTAACCAAATATACCACCAGAAAATAAAGTACAAACGGATTGTACTTATTTAACTTTTTTTATACTTTCTTTAAAATAAAATAAAAAACTTCTTTTATACTTAATTATTTAACATTTTAGAAAAAATAAAAACACTCACCTAACCGTATTATAGGAGATTAGTTTTTCACTAAACAAGTTTTCGGAAACCAAAAAAAAAAAAAAAAAAACTCCTTAATAAAATTAACAATTTGGATTCTCTCCATCCCCTCTCCATCCTCTCTATCTCTCTCCTCTTTCCTTTCTTTTTTTTTTCATCATTGTCCCTCCCCTTAATCTTATCTCTCCTCACTGCTCTGCAGCACCACTGGAGACATCCAGATTGTTAAATTAAACATCCTACTGGTTGTTAGGAAACCAGTTTGGCAAAAGCATTCATTATTTATTTGCTTCTTGATTCATCACAATGGTCAAAGGTATAGGGATGTCAGTTTGAAAAAATTAAGTTCAGAGTTTTTAAGGTAAAACAATTTTGTAAATTATCAACCAAGGGTTTGGTCAAGTGGTAAGCATCTTGACTCATAAGTAGGAGGACGCAAACTCGAATCCTGGTAGAGACGCTCTAGTTGGGAGGTTGTAAAAATCAAGGGTTAGTTCCTTACTCTATATAAGCAACCGATCGAGGATTAGTCCCATAATTAATCTGTCCAAGTGTCGAAGCTTGTGGGATACCTTAGGATGTCAACGGGGAGTCAAAAACCCTAATTACAGTGGTTCATGAAAAAAAAATTGTAAATTTATAAAATATGAAAGTGACGCTTGTTTACAAATAAAAAAATAAAAACTACATGTGTGGTGTAACTCGGTGCAAGCATGTTGTGTCTCTTGGGGAGAAAACTTGTGTTAGATTTTTTTGGTAATTGGACGACAACAAAAGCAAAAACAACAATTACACCCTTAGGAAAGCAACACCGCTACTATCAGCTAAAAGCATGGTACTCATCCCTGAAGGAGAAGAGTGAAGAATCCTAAACCCCTCATCCTGAGAAGCACCCATCTTGGCGAGATAATCAGCACATTGGTTTCCTTTTCTAAGGGAGTGCTCCAAATTAATAGACCAATCTCTGCGCAGCAAATCCTGAATCGATCGGATTAGAGAAGCAAACTGATGAAAGGAAGTAGGGGCTTCCTTAACAAGCAAGATAGCAGTTTTACAATCAGAATAGCAAGTAACATGTCTATAGCCCAATTTAATTATTTGTACTTATAAAAAACAAAAAAAAACTATAGCTTAATATCAAACATATTTTAGTAAATTTATTGAATTTTTTAAAGAAATTCTGAAAACTAAAAAGAGAAAAGGCATGAGCTAAAAATACTTGATACAAATAAACCTTGAATACTTTAAGGATTTAAGCAATGTTGTTAAAGTCGGACTGGACATCAAATCGAAAAGTACTTCTGATTTAAGTTCAACCAATTAGACCGGATAATACATAATTATAAATATATATGCATATATACACACATTTCAAACACAAGTTTTTCTTGGCACATGCATTAATATTTTCTTAGTACAAAACACAAGTTTTTCTCATAAATTATAACATAAACTACTAATAAAAATATTCATAATGAAATACAGAAGGTTATAAAGTCTTATAATTACAACAAGAAGGTCACAAAACCATAACTCAATAGATAATGTTATATTAAATCCATTATCACAAACTTGGGTTCTATCCCATTTGGTGCATATTGTGATTAATGAATTATTATTTTTTTTAAAAAGGGTCAGACATTGGCTAGACACAATTTAAAGATTAAACCTATTTTTGATCGTTTTGATCTGTTTAAGATATCTGACATAAAAACGGTTAAATGATTTAATTAGGACAGATAGGATGTCGATTTATGATTTTTTTCAGTCTGATCGATCAAATTGATCTGATTACTTTTAACAACATTGAATTTAAGTATAATATAAATATTTTTTATACTGTTAACTAATCACACATTATCATATCATTAAAAAAATTCTAACGATTATAATAACTATGTACCCTAAAAGTAAAAGTCATATATAAGATAATATATAATCGGTTGGTAATTAATGTATTACTGCATCAAAAATAAACTCATACATTAAAAACAACTTTGTGACCTCATCTAGCTAAAGATTTGAGTCCAAATCTCACTCAAGCTGGGGTGGGTAGCTCAAGTGGTTTGAGTTAAGGGTATAAAGAGGTTGAGGAGTATGCGATCCAAGGTTCAACCCTTGGTAAAGGAGAAAAAATTAACATAACAACTAACTACTAATATTTGTCTATCCAAAAAAAAAAAAAATCTCAATCTCACTCAAGCTCTTAAGAGTGATCGTATATCTAGTATCTACGGCCCTAAAATAATCAATAACATCACTCTTGCATTCAATTTGGGATAAAGATACCACGGGATCTTCAATTTCTCTAGAGACATTATGGTGAAAGAGAAAAATGTTATTAGCATAGGTATATATATAATTTTAGTCCACTATTTTTAGTTTTAACTTTAAAATTTAACAATTTTTCACATTTCGGCTTTGTTTGGTTGTGAGAAGAAAAGGAGAAGAGAGAAAGAGGTGAGAAAGAGTATGAGAAGAGAGAAAATGGTGAGAAATAGAGTAGATTTTATGTGTTGTTTGGTGTAAGAGAAATATGAGAGAAATAGAGGAGAAAGAGATGTTTTCTCTCTCTCCTCTTTGTTTGGTTGGATAGAAAATAAGAAGAGAGAAAAGTAATTTTTTTTAAAAAGACAAAAATATCCTTAACTAAAAAATCAATATAAAAATATTTAAATTTAATTGATTTAAGTTATTTTAACTAATCCAATAGTTTAAATTAATTTAACTGATTTAAGTTATTTTAAATAAAAATATTTATTAGTTTAATATAATTATTTTATTTATTTCAATTTAATTTAATTATTTAAATGATTAATTTAATTCAATTTATTTAAATTTATTAAATAATTGAATGAGAACCCAAAAAGAAGGGTACAAAAGTCATTTTATATGAAACACTCCTCCCTCTTCCATTTTCTTCTCACTTGAGGTGAGAAAAAAATTTGAGGTGGGTCCCACACCAATTTTCTTCTCTCTTCTTTATCTCTCATCCACCAAACAAGAGAAAAGTGTATTTTCTCCTCCTTTTCTCTCTTCTTGTTTTCTCTCTTGCTATTTTCTACTCCAACAAACAAAGCCTCGAGTTATCAGGTAACACGTTAAATTGCAAGCCACTTCTTAGTGCATGTTTGATAACCCGATTGAAAATGTTAGGAATGATTTTACAGAAGCTAATAAGAGTAACTTTTGCTTTCCAAAACCAATTATGATCCTATATTGAAGTGGTTCCAAACACACATTTATGCTATGTTTATTAGAGTAGAAAATGGGAAGAGAGAAAACAAAAAGAGAGAAAAGGAGGAGAAAATACATTTTTATCTTGTTTGGTGGAGGAGAGAAATAGGGAAGAGGGAACAAAATTGGTGGGACCTACCTAAATTTTTTTCTCCCTAAGACTTTGTTTGGTTGTGAGAAGAAAAGGAGAAGAGAGAAAGAGGTGAGAAAGAGTATGAAAAGAGAGAAAATTGTGAGAAATAGAGTAGATTTTATGTGTTGTTTGGTGTAAGAGAAATAAGAGAGAAATAGAGGAGAAAGAGGTGTTTTCTCTCTCTCCCCTTTGTTTGGTTGGATAGAAAATAAGAAGAGAGAAAATCAATTTTTTTTAAAAAGACAAAAATATCATTGACTAAAAACATCAATATAAAAATATTTAAATTTTATTGATTTAAGTTATTTTAACTAATCAAATAATTAAATTAATTTAACTGATTTAATTTATTTTAAATAAAATTTATTAGTTTAATATAATTATTTTATTTATTTCAATTTAATTTAATTAATTAAATGATTAATTTAATTCAATTTATTTAAATTTATTAAATAATTGAATGAGAACCCAAAAAGAATGGTACAAAAGTCATTTTACATGAAACGCTCTCTCCCTCTTCCATTTTCTTCGCACTTGGGGAGAGAAAAAAATTTAAGGTGGGTCCCACCAATTTTCTTCTCTCTCCCTATTTCTCTCCTCCACCAAACAAGATAAAAGTGTATTTTCTCCTCCTTTTCTCTCTTCTTGTTTTCTCTCTTGCCATTTTCTACTACAACAAACAAAGCCTAAGTGAGAAGAAAATAGAAGAGTGAGAGAGTGTTTCATCTAAAATTGCTTTTGTACCCTTCCTTTTGGGTTCTCATTCAATTATTTAATAATTTAAATAAATTGAATTAAACTAATCATTTATTTAATTAAATTAAATTGAAATTAATAAAATAATTATATTAAACTAATAAATTTTATTAGTTAAAATAACTTAAATCAATTAAATTATTTTAAAATATTTGATTATTTAAATTAACTTAATGAAATTAAAATACTTGTATATTGATTTTTTAGTTAAGGATATTTTTGTATTTTTAAAAACAATTACATTTATCTCTTCTTACTTTCTTTCCAATCAAACAAAGGAGAGAGAGAGATAATACACTTCTTTCTCCACTATTTCTTTCATATTTCTCTTACACCAAACAACACATTAAATCAACTCTATTTCTCATAATTTTCTCTCTTTTCATACTCCTTCTGATCACCTATTTCTCTCTTCTCATTTTCTTCTCACAACCAAATAAAGTATTAGTGAATCTATTAATTAGTGAGTATCCTAGAGGCAATTTTCTAAATGAAGCTTTGCTTGTCTTTTTTTTTTTTTTTTTTTGGGGGGGGGGGGGGGGGAACATTACTGGTTGATAGATACTTGATGGTATGGAAATAATTTATCCTTTTTATCAATCTTACTTCTGAATAAACAAGTTTACGCAGTTGGGGTTGTAAAACTAACTGCATTATGTCTAATTATTCAAGTTTTAAAATTTAATAAACTCATATCATTTAACCCAAACACAGCTAAATTTACTTTTTGTTGCGCGGACAGAACACGATTTTTTTATTTTAATTTTTTTGGTTTCATCTTTTTAGTAGGACTAAAATACTAAACTTTGTAACTCAATATCCTATTTCGTTTTATTCATAAAATACACCTAACGTAGAATAAAACTCATATGGAGTTTTTGTCCCATTCATTCTAATTCATCTACCAAACACTACCAAAATGGTGCAACTCAATTGGCAACCTAAGATATTATGCACACACTTTACCTAAATAGTATAGGAGTTTGAATCTCATTTCATTGGATGTGCCCATGATCAAAACCATATGATCATTAATTAGGATCCTTTGAGTAAGCTCAATTAGTTACTGCAGTCTTATATGCAACATGGAGGACTTTTTTCAGGAAAGCAAGGAAGACAAAGAGGGTTTTTGATATGGCACACTGTTATATGGTCAATATGGTTAGAAAGAAATTCTGTTATTTTTTTCAAATTCTGATTTTGATTTTCTTAGACTGTTTGATATGATTAAATGTAGGTCTTGGGTATGGTTCTCTTCTACTATAGGGACTTATAATTCATTTTCTGATTGGTGCACTAACCCAAGGGGATGCATTATAGATGGTAAAAAGTGACCATTTTACTGTTTTTTTGGGGATCATCTTACTATCATGGTTCTGTTTGTGTTGTGGGAGTCCTTTGTTTTCCCTTTCTGCTTGCTTTGACATGATTGAGACTGGAATTGTCTAAGGGGATAGATTCTGTGGAAGGAAACAGGTGGGGAACAGTAGGGTCACCTTTGTGCGGCTTGTATGTTATGTAATTGGATTTTCTGGTTTTCCTGCCGATGATGTCTGGCTGCAAGATCTACTGTCATTGTATTCATGTCAGCGCCTGGGATTTATGACTGTTAGGGACTGCTTTTATGTTCATTTTACTGATTGTAAAGTTGGGTATTAGTAGTCCCGTCAAAAAAAAAAAAAAAAAATTGGGTATTAGTAGTCAGCAGGATGTAAGCTTCGACCTATATGCAGGGTAGTGATTTTGCCTTAGGTTGAACATTTACCTTCCGGTTTAGAGTTTTACAGTAAGTGTAGGTCTCTTTGGATATGGTTTTGAATACCTCTTATTAGGGATGAGAATAGGCCGGGCCGCCCGACAGGAACCTACGGCCTGGCCTACGTAAGGCCTGGCCTGTTTAGCAAAAAGGCTAGTTTAGGCTTTTTAAAAAACCTTTTTAATTAAAAAGGTAAGGCCCAGGCCTATTGAAAAGCTTATCTGGCCTGTTTGGCCGGCCTCTTATATATATATATATATATATATATATTAAGAATATTAATATTAAAATAAAATGATTTTTATAATTTGACTATTTGTAAAAGCCTATTTAAAGCTATAGGCTTATTAACCTATTTAAAGATAGGCCGACAGCCTATTTGAAGTCTTTAATATGAAGCAGGCTTTTAAAAATATTAACAGGCCAGGCTAGGCTTTTAAAAAGACCAGGTCAGGCTCAAAATAAAGCCTTTAATAGGTAACAGGCCAGGCTTAGGCTTTAAAATTTTTAAACAAGTCAGGCCTATTTAAACAAAGCCTAGCCTGACCTGGCCTATTCCCATCCCTACCCCTTATACTCGGCTTAATATAATTTGCTTAACAGAAAGAAAAAAAAAAAAAAAGTTAATGCAGGACATGAATTGTAAGTTTTAAACTCTCTCAATGCACTCCACCCTTATCTCACATACCTACATCCGGTCGCAAATGAGAAAAGTTTACTATCTAAACATGATTATAAGAGAATGATAATGGATACACTCAGTCTCTTCTAATATACAACTCCTTGCCAGCCTTCTCTATCTTCACACCCCTTCTCAAAACTCTACTAAAATCTCCAATAAGTATTTATTGCCCAAATAACTCAAACCTTTCCCACACATTACCCTTATCTTAAAGATAAAGAATTTTCTAGTTTCTTTTTTATTTAATAATAAATAACTCACATATCTTTTATATCTTAGTATTAGTTATAATTCAAAATTCAAATTTACTAATAAAATATATAGGAAACCATCAATATTTAAAATAGGAATTTAGGCCAATCCCAACAATCTCCGCACCTTGATTCAAATTCCACTTTAAGATCTCCAAATCTACCAATCTATGCAGATAACCACCATCTTTGCAAACCTCGACAAACAATAACAAATCACATCTTAAATGTTATGTTAGTTTTCTCCTTTGTCATGATTTGAACTCTGGACCTTATGCTCCTTAATATCTTATATTCTTAGCTTAAACCAGTTGATCTACTCAACCCCCGTGATTGTGTTGTTGTTATATGGTGCATGCCGCTTGACTTATACGTCTAGAAGATTTTCGACACACCTACTACCACAACTATGATACGACTTGTATTGCTGTAATTCAATTAGTTAGTTAATCTGTTAGAGCAGTTAGTTTGTTGTATTAGTTAAGAGATAAAAGTGGTTAGGTCTATCCCAAGCAGTGTGGGACTATGTGTGTAGTATAAATACTATACTTGATGATGAATAAATTTAGTGAAGTACATTCAGTTTAATCAATTACTCTGTATGCATATTTCTAAGTGTGAGTGAAGCACGAGTATGAGGAAGTGTGAGAGTAACAAGAGTGAGTGTGTGTGCTATAAAGAGAGTGACTGAGTGCATTCTTGCACTATCAGTGGTATCACAGAGCTTTGTTCTTGATCCTGGTTCTTGAGAGAAAGCATGGCATCCACAAATGAAAATGTTCCTATGAATCTTCCAATCTTGACATCGAAAAATTATGATAGATGGAGCTCACAAATGAAGGTACTCTTTCGGTTTCAAGAAGTGCTAGAGGTGGTGATGAAGGTGTTAAGGAGCTTGAGAAGAATCCAACAGAGGAGCAGAGAGCAGCAAACCAATTGAGGTGGAAGAAAGATGGCAAGGCTCTCTTCCTTATACAACAATGTATGGATCCTGACAATTGGGAGAAGATCTCATCAGCAAAAACTGCAAAAGAAGCATGGGACGGCTTGGCTCGGTTCTATGAGGGTGCTGACAAATTGAAAAAGGTGAAATTGCAGACCCTAAGAAGGCAGTATGAATTACTGCAAATGACTGATCAAGAAAGTGTAAGTGATTTACTAGATTGATAGCTCTCACAAATCAAATGAAATCTTGTGGTGAGAAACTATCAACTGTAATGATAATTGAAAAGGTGTTGATGGAAATTGAAGAGCTGCAAGCAACTCTTGAAGCCCGAGAGCTGAGACTCAATGAGAGGAGTTCTGTGAAGACTGAGCAAGCTTTACAAGCTCAATCCAAACAGAAAAGAGGTGATGGAGGCAAGAATCACAAAAGGAAGGGAAAGTGGAAGAACAACAAATGGAAGAACCAAGAAAGGGGCCAAGGCAGCAATTCTGACCAAATCAAAATGATGGTTGCTCCAAGAAAAATGAAGGGAGTAGAAACAATGAGAAGAAGAGATTTTCAAAGAATGATGTGCAGTGCTATAACTGTCAAAAGTGAGGCCATTATGCAGATGAATGTAGGGGCAAGAAAGTTCCAAGAAAGCATGAAGAGGCTCAAATGGCTCATAAGGAAGATTTTGACTCTGATGAGATTTTGTTGATGGCTACTACAAATGTAGATGATGTCAGGTCTGATTTGTGGTATTTTGATACAGGATGCTCCAATGACATGTCTAGCTATCGAGAGTGGTTCACAAACCTTGATGAAATTGTGAAGAGCAAGGTTAAATTTGCTGACAACAGCACTGTGACTGCTGAAGGAATGGGAAGAGTGATGATTCAGTAGAAGGATGGTCAACATGCTGCTATAACCAATGTCCTTTATGTTAACATGAAGAACAACTTGCTCAGCCTTGGTCAATTGTTGGAAAGAGGCTGCTCAATGAAAATGGAGCATAATAAGTTAAAAGTGTTTGATAGCAAAGGAAGACTGATCTTGATGGCTCCTTTGTCAAAAAATAGGACCTTCAAGATTGGTATTCAAGTCATGGAGCACCATTGTCTTGCTAGTGAATGTAACACTGAGAGTTGGTTATGGCATCACAGGTTTAGACACTTGAATTTCAGGAGTCTAAGCTTGTTAAGAAGCAAGAAGATGGTGAGTGGTCTTCCTCCAATTGAGCTGCCAAATGAAGTGTGTTCTAACTGCTGTGAGTCCAAGCAAACCAGGAAGTCCTTTAAGTCACAAATCCCAATTAGAACAAATGAGAAGCTAGCAGTGATCTCCTCAGATGTATATGTGGACCTTTTGAGGTAACTTCCGTAGGTGGCAATAGTTATTTTGTCTCTTTTATTGATGAATATACTAGAAAGATGTGGATATATCTCATCAAGAAAAAGAGTGAGGTGTTTGATGTATTTCAGAAATTCAAACTGATGTCTGAAAAACAAAGTGAGAAGGTGATCAAAGTGCTTAGAACAAATCGAGGGGGTGAGTATGTCTCACATCAATTTCATAGATTTTGTGACCAAGAAGGAATTATACATGAGGTGATAGCCCCCTATACACCTCTGCATAATGGAACAACAGAAAGGAGAAACAGAACCATTATTGACATGACAAGAAGCATGCTGAAAGCAAAGAAGATGCCTGCCTACTTCTGGGGTGAAGTTGTAGCCACTTCAGCATATATATTGGATAGATGTCCAACAAGGAGGCTGCAGGGAATGACACCAGAAGAAGCTTGGTCAGGTAAGAAGTCAAGTGTGAGTCACTTTAGAATTTTTGGCTCTTTATGCTATAGGCATATACCTGAACAGCTTAGAAAGAAACTTGATGATAGAGCTGAGCAGATGATTCTCCTCGGGTATCATACAACTGGCTCCTATAAGTTGTTTGATCCAAAGAAGAGAAAAGTGGTGAGTAGCAGTGATGCGGTGATTGATGAAAAGAAGAGCTGGGACTGGGAAGCAAATAATACTGATTGCAGTATTAGTAGTATCACAGTGAGTCTTGATGATGATCAGGACAAAGTTGAAAGTTCTGCAGTTGAGACACAGATCAGAAGATCACAGAGAGAAAGGCATGTGCCACCAAGGTTGAATGATTATGAATTCGTGGCTGCTTCTATGGGAGCTTGTCAAGCTCTATGGCAGGAAACTCTGCTTGAAGAATTGAGACTTAGAGAAGCCAAACCAATGAAGTTGCTGATTGACAACAAGTCAGCAATTGATTTGGCAAAACACCCCATAGCTCAAGGCAGGAGCAAACATATTGAGACAAAGTATCACTTCCTTCGTGATCAAGTGAGCAAAGGCAAATTGGAGTTGCAGCATTGCAGGACAGAAGAGCAAGTGGCTAATATTTTGACTAAGCCCTTGAAGAATGCAAAGTTTGTAGAACTTAGAGATAGACTTGGTGTACAGTCTATAACTAATCTGAATTAGGGGCTGTATTGATGTAATTCAATTAGTGAGTTAGTTAATTTGTTAGAGCAATTAGTTTGCTGTATTAGTTAGAGATAAAAGTGGTCAAGTCTATCCCAAGTAGTGTGGTACTATGTGTGTAGTATAAATACTATACTTGATGATGAATAAAATTTAGTGAAGTACATTCAGTTTAATCAATTACTCTGTGTGCATATTTCCTAAGTGTGAGTGAAGCACGAGTGTGAGGAAGTGTGAGAGTAACAAGAGTGAATGTGTGTACTGTAAAGAGAGTGACTGAGTGCATTCTTGCACTATCAACTTGTTGGAGGAACACCCCATCCCCTTCTATACATATGTGTTAGCATAAATATTGAAACTAACAAAAAAGAATAAACTGCATCATTTGTGATATAATGTAATGAATCTTTTATCGATACTTCTTAAAGCTGTTTTATTAGTGAATCTCTATGTTATGAAGGCATGAAGGTAAAAGGGGGAATTGATGTCAACATGGGTTTCAATGTTCTTTGCGTCTTCTTGATTCTTTTTGAGATCTTCGGTGGCTTCATCACTGCTAGAAGAAGAAGAAGATGAATCTTTGTTTTTGTTTACCTCTTCTTTTGCCATTCTTGATCAGTATCACGCTGCCAGGATTATAGCTGCTGATACCATGTAAAACTCACATTCAGAATTATTGAATAGTGCATAAAACTGATTCTCACTGAATTAGATTGGAAATTACAATGTGAGGTATTTATACTCACTTAGCTAGATAGCTTTGAGTCTAAGCTAAATAACAGAAATAACAAACTGTTAACAAACTGATATGAAGAGAGCTTGCTAACTAATAGCAGACTAGAGGTAAGACACACATGAGCTGAATATATCCTAATTCATCACATCCATTGGCTGGCATCTACAAATGATCTTTATTATGGAAATCAAGTTTTTTTTATTTTATTTTTATGAACATTATGGAAACCAAGCTAATGATATATATTTTTTGATGGTGTGATATGCTATATATGTTTTGACCATATCTTCTCCTGATACAGCTTTCATGATCAATGGTGCTCTTTAACAATTTCATAAAACAAATTAAAAAAAGTGATGATTCTTTTATCTGACCAGCATGAAATCAGTGGTCGAGAGATATAACACGTGCAAGGAGGAACATCAACAGCTGATAAATCCAGAATCGGAAGTCAAGGTATGCTGTTAACCACTCTTCAGTATTGTCCCGTAGTTCTGCCATAAATAACAGCTACAAGCAAAGAGTAATTGAAGTCCATCTAAGTTGTTTGTTTATTCATGAATTTGTTGAAGAGTACCATCAAGTGGGTATTTATGCTGAATACATAACGTATGTTAGGACCTTAAAACAAAACTCTGCATAATTTGGTATTCTTAAATGTAAAAAGTAATCATCTCCCTCCCCAAATGAGCTAATCATAATTTATGATTTAGTGAGCTAACCAGACAGCTTTGGTCAATCTGTCAACTGTCAGCAATTCTGAGAACAGTGACAGGAATGGACTTATTTTATCGCACATAATTGCTAAATTTTCAGGCATCGTATCAATTGAATCCCAAGCACTACCAAAATAACCATTTTCTAGCTTCAGAATCCATCACCAAATCCTCTTTTTGATCAACATAGAGAGAATAATAATACATAAGTAGATTACATGTGAAACAACATAAAAATGGCATCTAATGGCAAAACCAATCTTGAAAAGAGATAATGACGAACAAGCATGTATACAATCCCAAAAAACAGATACAAAATTCGTGAATACTTAACAAATAGTTCAAGCTCCCTGTATATAATCACATAACTACTCTCTGAGTAATCTGGATCAGAACTTGCATTATTGGTATCACACGCAGAATGTCACACCCAATATTACTCCTAGGTCTTGTGAAGTAACTAAATCAAGTAATAAAACAGTACAACCTCGTATATAAAAATAATTGTCTTCATAAAATCACAGCAATCCCCTGCTTTAGTATGAAGCTGGTTGACTAGAAGTAACTCAAATGAGGATTGTGGCGTGTCCCAACCTGGAAACCTCACCTTTCCCTAAATTTTTTTATACCAAAAATAAAATGCATTGTGTTTTGTGTAAATATCTATTATTCTAATAAGGACAAACCAGTAAACTGAACCAAAAATGCATTTTGGGCAAAAGTACCAAAAAGTTACTTCTGCCCAAAATGCATTCTTGTTCACGGCACCAGAATGCATTTTGGGAATTATAGACAAACCATCTAGGTCAGTGGATTGCTCTGATACCAATGATAGGGTACTCAAGCTCAAGGAAGAACCACACTCCATAAATTAGCTATTAAAGTTGGAGAGCCCAAGGACTAAAATACTTTTTCACACGCTGGTATTTAGTCAATGTGGGACTCTATCATATTTCAATAGTGTTAGTAATGGATCTCTTTCAAATTCAGAATAGCAAAAGAAAGCAACACATGAATTGCTTATGCTTGACAAGCTAAAGTCAGGATCAAGCATCACCCCTAAGATCCAACTTCAATCATGGACAAAAATAACATGTATTTTATTTTTGTCTTAATTAATATTCTAGAGTCCTGATCAGCCAAGTCAAACGAACTATTTTTTAATGGAGTTATGACCCGCCATATGAACATAACTCCATTAGAAAATAGTTTGTTTGTTTTGCCTAAGCAGTATTACTAGAATATAGTCAAGCATACAGCCAAACTGCAGTATTAATATACTTTATAATAATATCTATGAGCAGAGATGGCTGAGTGGATACACCATAACAACATGGATTCTTAAATAAACTGAATTTTTTTTTATGCTGATCAGTTCGGTCCATATTAATTTGAGTTAAGTTTCTTATGTTTGTCGCAATACTGAAGTATTGCCACATTTTTTTGCTCTAATATCAATTGGACACCTAAAACCTTATTAACATTAAAATCTTCAAGTTCAACATAGTGTTAAATAAATACCATCATATGCATATATTGAAGTGATATACAGACTGCGAGTGTTTAACTATGTACTAAAACCATATGGTCGATCAAATTATCCTTATGGATGCAAGACCTCTGTTTGAGATGAAAAGAAAATAGGAGAATGGAAAGGAAAGGTGAGCATGTACTCATAAGTTCATAACCCCTTAGTTGGGAGTCATCATTCTGAAACAGTGGAAGGGCTAGGGAATCATTCCATACTTTCCTACCCTTTCAAATGTCGACAATTTTGTTTCATCCAAGTTGGAGGAAACAGGAAGTGAATATTGCCATAACCAATAGGGAATTAAACATCGAACAGACAGTGTTGATGAAGAGTACTTAGATTTTGAGCTTGGGCCTAACTCAACCCCAAAAGCTAGCCTGTAAGATGAGGATTGCCCAAGCTTTATAAGCACTACTTTGGCCATATCTCTAGGCGATGTGGGACTAAACACACCCGTCACACTCTACACAATGAAGGTGCGAGGTTGCAATGAAGGCAACCCAAACTTGCCGCAATTAAGGCGGCTAGGGGCGAGCCGCAATTAAGGCGGCTAGGGGCGAGCCGCAATTAAGGCGGCTTTCCAACATACCCCCTCACGTCCAAGCCTATTCGCTTGGAGCGTGGATGGTACAGGCAACCCAACAACGGATCTAGGATAGGCTCTGATACCATATTAGATTTTGGGCATGGGCCTAACTCAACCCTAAAAACTAGCTTGTAAGGTCAGGATTGCTCAAGCTTTATAAGCACTACTTTGGCCATATCTCTAGGCGATGTGGGACTAAACACACCCCTCATACTCAACACAATGAAGGTGCGATGTTGCAATGAAGGCAACCCAAACTTGCTGCAATTAAGGCGACTAGGGCCGAGCCGCAATTAAGGCGGCTTTCCAACATTAAGTAAAAGTTTATTTTGGACTTGGGGTTTTCTGTTAATTAGGATTGTTTATTTAGAGGAATTTAATCAAGTAAAGTTAGGGATTTTGTGTTTTGCCTGGACTAGATATTGATATCCTAATTTTCTCTTTCTATGGCAAGGACTTTATTTCTGAGGGATTTGAAGGGACTATAAATGTCCCTCCAGTCAAACTTCCAAAGGTTTTTTGCTTGGTATTTAGGGTGCGTTTGGAAGACTTTATAAAGAGCTTATGAGAATAGTTTATGAAAGAAAACTTATCCAATACTTCATAAAAATAGTTTATTATAAGCTCATTTTTGCTTATTCCAATAAGCTTGTAAGACAAACTTATGGAAATAAGTTGTTTTTTAGCTTATTTAAAAAATGCTTATCGAAGAAGTGCTTAATTAAACTGTTTAACCAAACGCACCCTTAATTAATCGAGGTTTTGTGAGTATTCTTTACTATCCTCTGTAGTGGCTATATGTAGATGCCAAATGGAAAAAGCAAATTGGCTTTATATAAAATAAACAATTATATCTGCTAATTAAGAATTTGACTATCAGTTTCTAAATTTACATCACAATCATTTCATATCTCATTGTGGTTCATGTTGAAACATTCTGCTATGATCTAGCTCAAAATGAAGAAAATCATCTGTTTCCATTTTTTAACTTTGCATTAGTCATTTACATCATTTTACTTGATAATTGATAGTTTTGGCAAAGGGAGGCAGAAATTTTAAGGCAGCAACTACAGAACCTACAAGAAAACCATCGGTACAAGTATAACCTTTCTGTGAATTTATTTAGCAAATTTTTTTATAATTCTACTAAGTAAATTAAACAGGTACAGTTCCGAAAACACTTCAGTGCCAGACCGGAAGGTATTACTGCACTAAAGTAGGTTGGCTGTGTCATGGCATGCTGCACTGAATCCAACAAAATGTCCATTATATATTATTAAGATTTGATTGTTGCTGCAAACTCCACTTAGGTTCAAGTCACTAATAAAATTCTAATCCCTGCTAACAGAAATAACCTTCCAGTCCTATTTGCAGCAAACTAAAATTAGACAGCCTTACCTGCTGTATATATCAAACAGGTACAGTTCTTGAAACACTTCAGTGTCAGACCAGAAGGTATTACTGCACTAAAGTATGTTGGATGTGTTATGGCATGCTGCATAGAATCCAACAAAATGTGCATTATATATTATTAAGACTTGATTGTCGCTGGAAACTCCACTTGGGCTCAAGTCACCAGAAATAAAATTCTAATCCCTGCTAACAGAAATAACCTTCCAGTCCTATTTGCAGAAAACTAAAAATTAGACAGACTTACCTGCTGTATAAATCAACAATCACCGAAAAGAAAAAAATAATGAAGTAAGCAAAGACAATCCAAAGTTCCAAATTAATGCATACTATATATATTAAAACACTCACTTTACTCATTTCATGTTTCAGTTGCTTTGAAAGTGCCCTTGAAACTGGAATAAACAATGCAAATGTTAATGTCATCCACTACCATTAAATTTCCATTTGTGTTTGCTACCCTGCAATTACAACTAAATACAAGTTTATTGCTACATCCACATAAATCTCGGAATAAAAGCTTGGGAAATCTAAAAACCAAAAGAAAAAATGAAGACAAATATTAAAATGAATGACATACAATAAGACACTCATACTATACGCATAATATGAGTGGGACTTGTTTAAGTGAGACTGATTTATAAAAGTAAATGCCAACTTGCAGATTGAAATCCTCTGGCACTGTAACAACGAGTTTATGGATCATAAGAAGATTCCAAGTTATAGACTACATGCTCTTCAACAAAATAAAACACCATCTTACATGACCTGCTAGGAAGAGACACAGAAATATTTGAATCATAAATAGAATCTGCCTTGCTCTGAACTGGTCACACAAGTAATTTTTCCCAGAATAGCATGAAAAAATAGTCTATGCAGTAGCAGCATTCACTTTTATCTCCATCCTAGACTATCTCCAAAGAACATCAATAATATGTCCTACTAGGCACCATCCATAAGAAAGGCTTTGGTAGGAATAAGGACTTCTCTTCTTTCATTTTTTTAGGAAATAGATAAAGAGAGGGAAAAAAAAAAAAACATCACATGATTGTCAATCCCATGATTATGCACGCAACAATACAATTCAATACAAATTTTATTATAGAGCTACCACATTCAATCAAACACTACTCTATACTGTCAGTATACTCCAAATTAGTAACAAGCAAAAAAATTTCCCCCTCTTTGGCTAATAGTGGTGACTGATGAAAGAGAATGAATTCGTATATCACATAAAACTCTATGTATGAGAACACTAACATTCTGAAGACACAGGCAGTTGATGGGAGAACAGCTTTATGGTTTGAGTGTCAAAAACCTACAAGATCTAGAAAATCAACTGGAAATGAGTCTCCAAGGTGTCCGCATGAAAAAGGTCAACTACCTTTTAATTCATACTAAGAAGCAGTGAAGAGAAATGTGCTTCAATAATCTGATTGAGGACCATTTTAAGCATTAGAAAACAATTAACAAATTTAATCAAATTTTGCAGGAACAAATTCTAACAAATGAAATCCAAGAGCTGAACCAAAAGGTCTCTCTGAGCACTCATCTTCACCAATTTCCCTCATTTATAACACTGACTGACCCTTTTACTTTATATTTCTGAAATACAGGGCAACCTTATCCATCAGGAAAATGTGGAACTTTATAAGAAAGTAAACTTCATTCAACAAGAAAACATGCAATTATGCAAAAAGGTAGCCCAGCTTAGTTACCCTATCTGGCATCCCCAAAAAATTACAAGAGCCTTAGATTCACTTAGGTAGGCTATGAAGTGTAACAATAGAAGCAGATTGCTTAACAATGAGGCTTGATGTCCCAGGTCTATGGCACAACGGATATGGCTGCAGCAAGCAGAAATGTATTTTTTCCACTTCCATTTGTTGTTCATGCAGGAGGGGACTCACAAGCATCCATCCAACTTCAATTAAGCCAGCCTGATCAAGAGACATGTGAGACATCAGGCAGTGCCACAAAATGAAGGTCTAGTCTTCTTTGGTATGATATTTTAGTACTACATTTGGAAAAGAGAGATATAATGATTTAGCAGCATAATAATCACATCCGAAGAAGTGAAGAGTATATTTGTGGATGAATATTCACTTCACTCAAAACAAGAACCCCAGCAGAGAAGAATATCTTCCAGAAATTCGATAGTTTATATAAAAGCTAATCAGTACAATTATGTTTGCAAACTGTGTGATATGGATGTAAAACTGTACGAGAGATCTTGAATAATGTAGCATGGACATAGTTTTTTTTTCCTTATGTAACCAACTATTTCTTGGAGTTAAATTACAAAATAAGAGTTATATGAGAAATCCAACACACTACAGAGTTTAGGTTGTTTGTCATTCAGCATAGATCTTAGCAAAGGATATGCACTTCCACTGCTCTTTTCCTCCCCCTCCCCCAAAAATATGAACAAGGATATTAGAACGCTAGTTTACCTTCTTTTCTTTTTTCTAAAATACAAAAGGAAAGTAGCTGCTGCAGTTAATGTAGAATTTATTTACTGTGTCATTCTATAAGCACCTATTTTCAATGCCTGCCTTTAGGGAACCCAAGTACTAAAAACAACAGCCTTTGCAACTGTGGCATAGAAGAGAAGGAAAGGGGGATAGGATCTGATGCATATCCAATTATGAAGGTGAATTTAACAGTATTTGTTTAGTCATTTTTTGTTAAAATGTTTCAAAAACGGAACAATAAACTATCATTATTAAGCAAAATCATTATTACTTCACTTATACTAGTGATGCTTTTTCTCGCCATTTTGTCAATTCCAATTCAAACCATCATGCAACAAAAGGAAAAAATAAAGAAAAAATAAAAAAACACACACACACAGTCACACACACACACGCATTTATGTTATTTCTGACAGTGCGTATAAGCTAAGAAACACTTGCATGTATTCAATTTTTGTGCATAGCTGAAAAACTAAAAAGAGAATCCTATGAATCTCATCTTACATGCAAATGTTGCTACCCCTATCCTTCACAAAATTGCAATCATTTGTTGGCTGTGAATGCGATGCACATTCAGCGCATGTTAACCTTCCTTCACCACTGAAAATCCAGCAGCATTTCATTGACAACAATGCAACATGATTCAAGGATCAGAAAACACCAAAGCAACAAACATGCATAGATTATAGATACCATAAGAATATCTATCTGTACGCACATGCTATATAACTATACATACTATTGGTTGGGTATGTTGAGTGCATACAGTTGTTTATACAAAGGTGTAAGAACTAGCTGCAATCCAGATAGAATTTTCAATTTTGATGACAGCAAGTAGTGTGCTATGTGCATACACACACACAAACAGAAATCAAACAGAAGAATGAGCATGAGTGGGTAAAGAGAAGATGAAGGTTGAAGGAATGAGGAAGGAATGGTTCTTGCCTGACGTACCTAATAACTAATAAGTGATGTGACTCGAGAGTCGTGAGTGATTCTGATTCTGCAAGTGAAGGGAAGGAAAATATCTTATGAAAGGAGGGGGAGAGGAACAAAATATCTGCCCTATAAATCGTTTTTTAATTCATTAAAAGGAGTAGTCCCAATTGCTGATAGTTGTAAATACAAAAAAATTATATTATTTACACAATTTTTGTGGACACCTAAATGATATTTATATTCATAATTATATATTATATATTGATTCTATCTTAAAATATAATACATCTACATCCTACCTATACTCATACTAACTCTATGTGTAAAAAAACATAAATACAAAAATGATACTAATACAGACACCTTTTTTTTTTGTTTCAATCGCCAACTGTGTGTTTTTTTTTTCCTTTCCAAGCGAAGGGTTGGAGTGAGTCTTAAACTTATGTAGACTTATGTAGAAGAGGGGAAAAGAGAATCTTAAAGGGACGGAATATATTGTGGAAATTTAAATTCACGTAGTTACAATTTATATCTTATAATTTAATTAAGTTTATACGTGATACTGATTTTTACTTTAGTCTTTATATGTATTTTTTTCAAATTAATCCATACACATGACAATCATTATCAATTTGGTCCTCACAATTAAGTGGTGTTATAACGCCGTTATATGACAAGGACCAAATTGAAAATGATTGTCACATGTATGAATCAAATTGAAAATTATTGTCCCGTATAGGGACGAATTCAAATATATATTTTTAATTCAGTCCCTATACGTGACAATCATTTTCAATTTGGCTCATATACTTTAACTCCAACAAACGATGTTACAACACCACTTAACAGTAAGGACTAAATTGAAAATGATTATCATATGTAGGAACTGAATTGAAAATTTTTTTATGTATAAGGACTAAAATATTACTTTAACCTTTAATTAATTGAGCTAACTCAAAGAAATTACAACTTTTTTTTTAGACAAAGAATAAATATTCTAATTCATATCATGAAGAAAATATGAAAACAGAAAAACCACCTAAATTGGCTGACAAATGCCAGCAACCACGTCAATACAACAATTCGAGGATAAACAAAGTCTACACTTTGATTTAGCCTACAACCAACCCCAAGATGTTATCTTGATTTGATCCAAAGTGACAAGCAAATCACATCTTTTATCTGGAAAAAAAAAAAACTCTATAAAATAAAAGTGGGATAAGACTACTCTAAAATGAATTTATAAGTAAAATGAGTAAATCAGGATTTATCCGCCGTTTTCTGTAAAAAGAGAGATCCAAAAAAAAGTTGGTGAAAATATTACCATCATTACAATCACTTGGAAATGGATTTTCTATCATCAAATTATTATGAATTCACTACATTCAAAAAATCGAAATCATTTGATGAAAATTAGTTGACTCAAATTTCAAGTTTATCTCCTAAATAGGATTTATCGAGCTTAAAATATGAAAAAAAAAATTGATTTTTATCAATTCTTATTGTTTGGATAGTTTGAATCAAAATTGCTTTTGGATGTGTAATAGAAGAAATCATAAATTATTGACTCGAGATTAACTTGCAGAATTAATTTTTTTTCCCACGTGAAAGCTACAAAATTTAGCTTCAATACAAACTTGATTTTGGGATTAAAATCACTTTTTAACTTGGGAGTCAAACACATTTCTGATATTAGAAACCAAGCACATACTAAAATATAACAGGAAAGTTTTTTGAACATATGAATGAGAGACCTTATTGTCTTCTTAGTTTTTTTTTATGTATTTTGAGATACATGTATACAAAAATAATAAAAAATAAGTAAAAGATAGAAAAAAAAATATACGTGTAAGATATATAATATCTTTGATATTCAAATAATACACCTGAAAATATAAGCATGAAACTTTGCATGAATCCGGATCCAAATGACAATTGCTACCTAACTTCACGTGCCATCCACGTGATACGACTGTTCTGCTTTCCACTTCCACGAGTCAGGCATTTGGGTAAGAGTTCCCTGTACGTTCTCACAAAATCCTTTTAAAAATTTTAAATATTAAATAA
Organism: Echinosophora koreensis; assembly: GCA_035048595.1. Classification (NCBI taxonomy): domain Eukaryota; kingdom Viridiplantae; phylum Streptophyta; class Magnoliopsida; order Fabales; family Fabaceae; genus Echinosophora; species Echinosophora koreensis. The sequence continues at coordinate 2,584,075 of JAPCYP010000003.1, forward strand.
AAAAAGTAATATATTCAATTTAGTGAGTTTAAAGTTTAATAAGCGGAAAGATTATTAGGGAGATTGGATAATAGAATTTAGAATTATTCTTTGTAAGAGAAAAAACTAACACCTAAAATAGAATGCTTGTATAAATAAATATTATAAAGTATAAACTGACGTGCGTGTAGTTAAATACTGAGGTACTACTCCGATCTTTATTATAAGCAAAAATTAAATAAAATATACATATTAAAGTGGGTAGTTAATCTTATTTAATATTATTAATCTTATTTAAAAATTAAGTTTGTTACCTAAATTATCCATCATCTTATTTATTAAGCTTGTATTGTTAGGAATAAAAGGAATTATTGGAAAACAAAATTAGTATTAAATGAAGGGTAATAACATCATCAAATTAGATAGAAGTAGTTGAAATTTGCTTATATATTGGATCAAAAAGTTTGGGACTTTTTTTCTTATAATAGATATCGGAGGGATTAATCCATATTTTGATGTGGAATAAATATATTGTATATAGATATAACCTTAGTTTCGCTCAATTTTAATGGTATAAATTATATATATTTATATTTGCCATGAAATTGGTAAAAAGTATCCATCATCATAAACACCAATGAATCTTCGTCAGAGGACTTAGAAGACATTTTAGGATTATCCCTCTCAACAATGTTTTTTCATACATAAGATTTAGGGGTTGAATCTATATATGGCCACTTGCTTAAAGGGCCATAGGCTGTTACTACTCGAACCAACCAGATGTTGGTAAATTATATAATTGTTTGTGAAAGAAAAAAGTTACCATTTTTTTGTGCTAAAAAAAAGTTACCGTTTTATCCAGGGGAATAGATGTCATGATAATGTTGTTTATACTCTTTATTTCGACTCAAATCCATACATGTCTCTCCTAGTTAATTTTGGAAGAAAAACTTAATTCTTCCTCAATTCGGATTGAGATTACTGTCTCAAAATAGTATATAACTTTTTGTCACCCCCAATCAGATTGTGTAATATTATTTAAAAATAATATATTTATAATAAATAATATGACTAATTTTTCAAGTGGCACAATCTAATTGGGTGGAAGAGGAAGTGGCACACAATTTCGAGACATGTGATTTCTGTCCCCTCACTTCTTGTTCTTATCATCTTCTCTCAAGTTTTCAAAAAAAAAAAAAAAAGATATATTGGAGAGGTGTATGAGTTTGGGTGTAAAAATAACATTTTTGTAAATGTTATCACGAATTTTTTTACATGATAAAGTGATAGATTTCACAAATCTTGACGTAGCATATTAGTGGGACCTTGTTCAGATTCTTTGTACCTTTTTTATTTATATTCTTATGACCATGTTATCATTCATATGAAAAACTTATGAGATGATTCATTTCGTGTAATAAAGTCTGATTTATGGTGAAACTTTATGTGTGATAATGTAATTATTATTAATATATAACTTTGGGTTGGGGAAAAGATGACCAATTGGAAAATATATGGCACAAAGGAAACAGAAAAAGGTTCACCCTGACTGTCATATTCATAAATTTTTTCGATTATTACTAATATGTCATTTTCCTGCTTAATGCAACTATGATTTCATAAAACCGTACTTTCAGATGTGCTTTCAATTTCATATTACTGCATCTGATTCGTGGAATGGTTGTTGCTTTATGCAAAAGAGTGACTAGTGAAATGTAGCTATGCACCCCAAAACGAAAAAAGAGAAATAAAGTGAAGATTCCTATAAATAGTTGATTCTGGAGACCACTAGCATGTTCTATGTATTTCTAGTTTTGTACATGTAAATTAAGGGATGTACCCAACAATCACAGTTCATCAAAATGATAAACAGGCTAGCTAATATACTAGGGTCATTACAATTTTGCAAATGTATTATACATCTTCAAATTACACTTCATTTCAGACAAACGAGCAGTGACTTTTAGAAGCCATAAGTCTATCAAACATACATCATACAAGATGTTTCCTGAGACCTGCACTGTGAGAAAAGGCATCAATTGTATAGCCCCAGAATCTGCATTCTATTATATTATTTGATCATTATAGATTTATAATCCATAACAGAGTTCCTTTGCAGGCTATATCCACTTCTTTTCCCCCTCTTTACAAGAAAAATGTGAAGGGGGTTGATTTCTTATTGAAGAGTTAGGCATGCTCTACACTCTAGTTCACTGAGTAGTGAGTAGTGACTAGAGAGTGTATCATATGATGACACATTGGATAACTAACTGCTTCATGTTTTGCAGTGAGAATCCAACCGGTGGAGCGCAGCAGCACTACACATAACACACATACAGAAAATGGCAGCAACAATTAAAAAGATTGTTCAGTAATAAGAATAGATGGCAATGGTAGATCCAGTTCAAATAATTACAAATATATAAATTCATTCTCTATTAATAGATCTTTAGTATTATGGTATATATAATGACATATATAGTTGCATATACAACCTTGAAGATAGATTTCTACAAAACTATTTTAATGTTAACTTCAAAAGAATCAAAACAATTGCCATTTTTCTTCTTACATTCAAAGCTATACATCAGGCACATATAACAACAAAGCAGGCATATCATATAGAATTAGACATGTAAATCCCACCTAACATCTTGAAACACTTGGCAAAGCCTTCTAGGTTCCTCAAGATGGCAACCCTCATCAAAGTTCTGGGAGTAGCTAACAGGATCATATTGAAATGATATAGGTTTGGATCTATACAAGGTCTTGCTTTCCCTCATCAACCTTCTAAGGATGTTCCTCCACCTCAAGCCCCTCCTCTTGCTGGGGCTGTTGCAGTAATGGATCCTAGAGTATTGAAGCTCATTGTGGACTGGGAAGCAAGAAGGGGACATCATGCAACCAGAGATGCAAGAGGATCTCTGCACTGTGATTGTGAGATCTTTTTCCATTTGCTATGGAGCATATGTGATGTTTAACCCAATGTTTTCTTTTTGAGGTGGGTATGCCTATTTATCTTCTCAATGATTTTCTTTGGCAATGAGTGGGATGAGGATATAAGTACTTATTACCATTTGGCCCTAGTAGGCTAGTACCATACTGTAAAGTGGTAATTCTTATTCAAAGGTTTTTTTTTTTAACTTCTTTTGTGAGGTTGTTAAATTTATGTTTTGTTCATTAATTATGCTACATGTTTGTCCTATTCAGCCGATTGGAGTTAACAAGATTGATTAGAAAATATAAATACAGATATAAGGGACAAAGGAAGAATAGGTGTAAGGTGCACAAAAACTGAAAATCAATGAATTGAATTATTAATAGTATTAATAGCAAATCATCACATCTTGTGATTACATATATGTTCTGTCATCAATTGAAAACAGTGAGACGATGTGCCTATATGGTGAAGGGCGAGTGAGCTTAATTATTTCTTAATTCTTATCTATTTTATTACTTAGCCGGTGCTTAATATATGATAGGAGTTGGCTATATGAACAACTGCACTGGAATATGTTGATACATTCATGTAAGGTGCAACCTTTTAATTGCTTCTATATTAACCCTTCAACCCAATTAAAAGGGCAGTTTTCGTTGTCCCCAGTAAAGTTATAGACAAAGGGGTACTGTTATTGGATTGTGCAAATCAGAAATATAACTAAGTTATAGACAAAGGGTAATCAACGTTTTTCATTGTTGAATGTTTTATAGACAATATGGGATTGATAAGGACACAAGCAGGAAAAGGACAATAGGAGCCAAGCAAGTCCATAGAATTATTTTTTTCCAAACCAGCAGAAAACGAAAAATAAGATTCTTACCTTATATCATTATTATAAATAAACCTCGTGAAAATGTATCAATCATGTATACATTGTAAAAATATATTCGACAAAAACATTATTTATGAACAAGCCATTCATCAAAAGAGAGGTTTTAAAAAGAAAAAAGATGACAGCAAGCTCAAACAGAGGAACAAATAATAAGAATGGAACATGTGATTTTGGTACAGTCACAGCTCCACAAGCCACACCATCCTACCTATGTGTGTGGGGACTTGGAATCTGAAAAATTATTATTCACAAATACGGGAAGGAGGGGACAGTGTCGTTTGCAAAACATTTCAACCCTTTCCTTGGTTTTGGTGCCATCACTTGCATCAGTTGCATGCATTGTTTCAACTTTCAACTTGGTTTGATTCTTTGCACCTCTTAATTTCCATCCAAGCAATAGTTTATCTTGCATTGGTTATAGCAATGGCTTTGTAAACTAGGATGATCAATGTTCTTCGAAATATGAACATTTTGAGATTCAAAAGAGGGTTTTGGCTTATAATTAAACAAACTATACTGCTTAGTGCTTATATTAAACAAAAAAAACAAATTATACTGCTTATATTAAACAAATTTGTAAAAAAAATTATGGCTAACTCTATTTTAGCTGTTTATTTTTATTTTCACTTTAATCTTTGATTATTTTTTTTCATTTTTTTAAAAATTTATGAACTCACTCTAATTTGATTATAGTGTCTAAATAACCATTATCTAATAAACAGTGACGTTGAAATGTCACTGTTAGAGATTATATGGTGTCATTATTTTCTAGTGCGAGTTTGATAAAGAAGGATTAGATGAATAATGTCTTTTCATAGATTCATGGGTTCATTTTTATTTTGTTTTACAAATGATTGTCGACTACCCAAAAGTGATTGATTGCAATGGAATAAACTATGTCCCGGGCAGACTTTATCTGTAAGTTTAGATATTTGAATCTTAGAGTCGTCATTTTGGGGGGCTATACCTAACTTTCACCCCTGACCCGATGGTTAGTCTTACAGTTTTGTTTGTAACGATACTTGATCAAAGACGAAAAAAACAAATGATTGACGACTATATTTAGTAAATGCATCAAATTGCAGAAGTAATAAAATGATGAGTAACTACTATTGCCAATAGAGTTATCATAGAGTTATTGATTGTCACTTCGCTATTCCAACAATTGTTTACGCAAAGACTTGGTTGAAGAAGAATTTCAAAGTAAAACAAGTAGTTGAAAGAAAAACGGAACAAATAACTTGACAATGATAAAGAAACAACCGATTAGAGAGTAACACAATGATAAAGCTTATGTTTGGTTTTAAGTTTGCAGTTGCAAAATTACGTTTGGAGTGACAATTCCATAATTATTATTTTTTTTGACGTAAAAGCAAAAAATTTCTATGGTAGTTGAATGTACTTTTGAAACGCAAAGTTAAACACAACCCTAATCCTAGAGGGTCGATTTCATCTGGTTTTCCTACTATTATTTGCTATTCTAACCTAATCAAGTTCTAATCAATCAATTGATGGAGGATTTCTTGGTTTAACTAATATCCAACTCCTTAGCATATCAATCCTCTTTGATCTTAGAAATCCAATCAATTTCTTAATTGAATCCCAAGAATTAAAGGCATTATACGATTTATGGAGTCTTAAGCAAAATCTAAACAACCAGCAACTTTTATTTCTGGATTGTCATTCTATTTATTTAGATCCAATTCAAACTGATTTAGATAAGTCAGATCAATTTTACATTTTGAACAAAACTAATTGGATGATTACTTAATAAAACGAATTGAATTGTCAAACCAAACAATTTTTTTTTTTTGCTTTCCTATGATATCATCTGCGTGTAACTGTGGAGACTAATCCCTTGAAGTACTGGACGATATTTAAGGGTTGATATCTCCTAACTACCAATTAAAAAAAGATTGAATTGATCGATTAACTCTTTTTCCTAAAAACTGTTGTAATTTGTCCAAAGAAGTTATTCTTTTTTCCTTTTTTAAGTTTATCATGGACCAAAATGACATTTTCATATAATTGCAATAAGAGATTTAAGTTTATGAAGTCTTACAAAGGAAAAAGATCTTTCTTAAAGGAAATTCATCCTTAAAGTGAGTAAAATTTTACCAAAAAATTGTGGTAAATGAGAACAAATGTGGTAAACGAGAGCATTATTGCCTTCCATTCCTTAATTAAATACTTCATTTGAATTTGTATATGGGAATGAATTTGTCATAACTAACGTAGACAAGCACAAGACCTATCAGGGACCCAGATTCTGATGCCCAGAGAGAGTGTATGTTTTCCCACATGCATGCACTTCGCAATGCTAAATCCCTCCTTTGGCCTTGCTTGCGTGTGGTTTTCGGATTTGGATCCCCGATTTTAGTGCAGGAAATTCACCTACCTTCTTTCATTTTTAATCGTCCTTCTCTCCTTTAGAGACACAAAGTTATCATGTCTTTTCCTCCCTAAAATATGGGAATCCGTTTCCATGGCCTTTCCATGGCCTTCTAAGCTCTTGTTAATTCGATGAAAATTCTACTGTAAGGATTGCTTATCACCGCCGACATGCTCCTTAAATGGCGATCAAATGTCTTTAAACAGTAAAACAAATAGTGATAATAATCCAATCAATTCAATTGAGGTCGGGAGCATACTTGCCACTATATATGTGTTGTACATGAGGGACCCAAATATGTGCAAGGTTAAGGTCTTTTAACTTTGAAATTGAGAATTGCTCTACCAATAATTTAAACCATTAATTGATTAATTAATTGATTAAAGGTTTGAAACATTAAAATATAAATAAATTAACGACTGTTTAACATATGGAGATTCAATCCCGCACAAAAGAGTGAAGGACTTTAGAGTTTAGACTTTACCCCCAAACACAATACATGTCATGGTCTTCCCTCTCGCACATATATGCCCTCGAGATAGATAATTAATAAATTGTTTGTTTTTACCTAATTAAGTATAGTTTTGGTCTAGTTCATGATTCATTTTAGTTACACACTTAAAGTTTGAAGTCATGAACTTCATATTTGGACTATTATAAAGTTTCCAAGTCATTTTTATGCCATCTTTATATTTTCGGATCCGGCTTGTCTCCAGCCTCTCCCGCAACATTTGGCTTCTTTCTCATACATAAACTACTGCATGCGGTAGTTTTCCTTTACCTTTTTGTAGCTGCTGGACGATCCACAGCTGGAGACAATCCAAATTCTATATTTTCTATGCCAGTAAATTCTTAATTTTCAGTAGAAAAGGTTTCTATATTAACTGTTTAACTACAACCGATGTTATATCGATGTGTGTTGATCAAAGTGAAAGAGATTTGGATCACTTAAGCATGTAGTCCTGAATTCGATCATTGAATTCATGTATATGAAAAAAATACCGTTGGGAGGGATCCTCATGGCAATACCCCAAGAGATTAGTGTCTCAACTATTGAGTAAGATGATACACTGGGAAACCCAACAAAACAAACTAAAACTGTTTCTATAAGAAATTGTATAAATTATACTAGCCTCGTTGAATCCATGTAAAATATTTTTCACTATGTTGAACATTAATACCAAATTATAACATGCACTTTATGATGAAAAAATTAGTTAGGATTTCCCCACATATATATGCCATAATGTTAGTGTGAAGTCTTTTTACCGCCAACTACTCATTTAAGTGCAACACCCCATGGTCTTTTTTCCTTCCAATTGCCTTGCGTATACCGGTTTAGCCCAACTTAAGATTCTCATACAATTTTCAGTTTTTCACGGGTTTAGCCCATATAGGTTTAGCCCTAACTTAAATGGGACTCACTCTTTTATGGCGAATGCTAGGGTGTTTTATGGGGTCTAAGATTTTGAATGGGGGCCATTCTGTGCTATTTCCTTGATGCCATGGTGTCTACTATTTTTGGACACCGTATAAAGTAAAATTTCATTCTAATTTTACCATTTTAGTTTTCAAGCAAATTGACTGATTAGATCAAATAACTGAAAAAGAACGAAACAAAAAAGGTTCTTGAATTATTTAAAACATAAAAACTTCAACAATCAAATAATTGCTCAGCTCTTTATTTATTTATTTTGGGATTGGAGGGGAATGTATGTATTGAATTAACACCATTTTATATAGACACTTTTAGCATAGGATAGCATAGGATCATCTATGTGGGATTCTTTGTTGATAGTTGATAACCTCTTAGAAAATAACACGCAAGTTGATAAAATGTCCTCATTAGCAAGAGAAACAGTACAAAGCTTTGGTGGCAACACCTCTTTCAAGCATTTTGACTTACCCTATCAACTTTACATATGTCCAAGAGCCACTCTGTGGCCAAGAAATGTTGGTTGCGGATAGGCCTTTCATGGCCTAATGCTTTCGTTGCCAATATCTTATATATCTCAATTTTCAGTCACAATCTATTTATTTCCACACAAAATATATGAATTTCTATAAGTATCTGCAAACACAAAGTGCCTGCTGTTCATGTCTGGTAGTTGTTTTCCACAATTTTTTGTTCTAGTTTTTTAATTAAAGAAGTCTATAAGAAACCGAACTGAAGCTCATTACCTCATTTCCAAACCCCTTGTCATCATAAACTAATACTCAAATGGTAAAATTTAAAATTTAGCAGTTGATACTTAATAAGGAAGTCTATATTGAAACTCATTTAAAAGGAAGGAAAAAAAGTGTTTATATAGCTTTTGAAGGCTCCTAAAACAATAATTAAATTCTGGTCAACATCTCAAACATACGCCACTATTTGATTTTTAGTTTTTAGAAAGAAAAAAATTTATTTGGATTGATTTGGAAAAGTGGATTAGATAGGGTGTCCATAAACTTATTTTTAGTGGAAAATTCGTTAAATAATATGACACATAATTCATACTATTATATTATAGTGTTGATGAATATGCTTGTTATATGGTAAGTATTCAAAATGGATTAATTTTTTTTTTTTAATAAAAATATCTTGCTGACGAGTGTCTTACAATATTGTTTAAAGAATTCAAATAAGGTAATTATTCATTGAAAAATTAAATATATATCTTCTCAATATATTAATTACACAACTTTTCATAAAAACTTTATTAAATTCCTTAAACAATAGTTTAGAATACTCGTTAGTATTTTCTTTTAAAAATTTTTAAAAAAAAAATTACATATTTAATTTACAAGCGGGTAAGGGAGTGGATCATCACCAACCACCAAACCTTAATCGTATAGGACAGACACAAATAAAACGACCAAAAATATATATCAAGGAACTCAGACACACACACACACTCTGTGTCTGTCTTTCTAAGATGGCAATGGCAATGGCACTTCGGAGGCTTTCATCTTCCATGGAGAAGCCTCTACGTCCTCTCTTCAATGCCGGTTCTGTTTACTACAAGGTCCCTCCCTCTTCTTCTTAAATCAAATTCCAATCGTACTTGCTATATGTACTCACCATTTCCATTCAAATTCTTCTGCTTCCTCGTACCTTAACCGTTTACCTGGGATTTAATGTTTTCTCTCTCTTTTTCTTAATGCAGTCTTCTTTGCCTGATGAAGCTGTCTACGACAAAGAGAAATCACGTGTTACGGTAAGCTGATTTTATGTATATATATGTTTCTCGTTTCATGCAAAACTTGTGGATTTGAATTTGATGCTTGTGATGCGAAGCTCATTCCCATGCACTACTTATCTATGATGTTTTTTATTTGAATAAATTGCAGTGGCCAAAGCAATTGAATGCTCCACTCGAGGATGTTGATCCTGAGATTGCCGATATAATTGAGCTTGAGAAAGCTAGACAATGGAAGGTATTACTATTACTTTCTTAGAGATATATATAATAAAGTCATTTTCATGAGCCTTTTGCTAATAGCTTGGTGCTTGTTTGGTTCAGAATCCAAAATCACATATACTTGTAGTGAAAGTGATTTTGGGTCTCAATGCGTTTGTTTTAAATTTTGTGTCTAATAAAATCGATTTTGAATCGGTAAAATTGATTTTAAGAGAAGCAACAATTTCTAGCTTTTCCATTGAGTATGATTGATTCTATGTGTGGTACCCACAAAATTCTCTATATTTACGTCTCAAAAGTGATTTTACTTTATCATCCAAACTAAGCTTTTAGAAGAGTTGGTCCTTAACATGGTATCAGAGATCTAACAACTTAATCTTTTAGAAGATTTGGTATCTTTTTCTGCAAAATCGGCATGTTAAACTTCAAAAGAATTCTCCACTTGTTTGAGTTTGTGTAAAATATTTGATATAGTTGTCATGATGCATGATATGATGCTTCCTCACATTTAGGGGGAATATGGGATTGAATTTCAATTCCCATCATTAGGATTTTGTTGAAATCTTGTATTTCAATTTTCATCTTACAGATACTATATATAGATTAACTTAGTTGTTTTTCTTTTGGTGAAGGGGCTGGAACTGATACCCTCAGAAAATTTCACTTCTGTCTCTGTAATGCAAGCTGTTGGTTCTGTCATGACTAACAAATATAGTGAAGGATACCCCGGTGCAAGATATTATGGAGGAAATGAGTATGTCAGTCTTTCACTTTCTATGTGCTTGACCTGATAATTCATGGAAAGTCAATATAAACATAGTGCTAGACTGCTAGCATTTTGAATTTTATTCTTGGTTTGCCCCATTGGATCCAATTCAATGATTTTAGGTCTTTCTCATTTCAGGTATATTGACATGGCAGAATTACTATGCCAGAAGCGTGCCCTAGAAGCATTTCGGTTGGATCCTGCTAAATGGGGAGGTAAACACACAAGGCAAACATATCAGTAATTAAGAATATCTTCTTCCTCCTTTTTTTTTTTTTTTTTTTTTTTTTGCGCTTTATAGATTGTACTTATTTTACTTTCCTTGCTGTAAACATACAAGTAGACATCTCTATTATTTGGGATTCAATGCATTTTTTAAGCCATATTACTTTTTTCACAGAACTCTGAATTAGCAATAGGCATGCTAAGAGACTAAGAGTGGCATTTAAGCTATGAATGTCAGAGTTAAAAGTATTTGCTATCTAAAGTTTTAAACAGTCTCCCATGAGCTTTTTTAAGGCTCAATAGATATTTTGATGGTAAGTTTGCTCATATGTCATTGTCACCCCTAATTTGCAGTGAACGTGCAGCCTCTATCTGGTTCTCCTGCAAATTTTCATGTTTATACTGCATTGCTAAAACCTCATGATAGGATCATGGCACTTGATCTTCCTCATGGAGGGCATCTTTCTCACGGATACCAGGTATTATCAACTTCCATCATTCATTTCCTTTCATGATGAAATATAATAATAGATATATGGCTTATTGATCACTGTTGCCGTTTTCTGGGAATTTCTTCAGAGATTAGCTAGAAACTACTTTGTACTAGTTTATGAAAAATTAGACTTATTCATATTTATGTGTTTATATTTCCATTATTGGGACATTGTTTTAACTATTGACATTGTATTGTATTACAATCAATTAAGACAACTTATATTTTCCAGATAACTACAATGCTTTCTTCTTTTTCACTATGCAGACTGACACCAAAAAGATATCTGCAGTCTCTATATTTTTTGAGACAATGCCATATAGATTGGATGAAAGCACGGGATACATTGACTATGACCAGGTATATTTGCAGCTTTTTACAATGTCCATGACCCCTTCGGCCATTATCCTCATTTCTGGATTGTTTTATTTGCACAATTGCACATTAACTTGATCATCCTCATTATAAGTATCCATTGATGGCTGGATCTTAGAGTTAAGATATTCACATGATATACATGTGGTAATTTCAGTTACATGCTGCATGCAGTATAAATTGAATTCTTCAATGGTTATAGGGTTTTGACCACAACACAATTAATTAAATTTTTCTGATGTCCAATGGTTTGGAGTTCTCAAAATCAAGTTCTGATGAATGCTAATTAGAACCTACGTTAATGATGTTTCATTTTATTTACATAGACAATAACGTTAGTCATCTTTGTGATTAACATTTGATTAACTTCCTTGGATTGAGAATAGAAATAAAAGATAATATTTTAATCTGATTGATGAGGAAATGAGTATATTACTATGTGTGTTACTCTGTTGAAAGAATGCATATTATGCAGTTTTTATGCTTTTTAATAAGGTTACAGGTAATGGCTTAAAGTTAATACTTCTGCTGCCACAAAATCCCCAGTTACATTTTCTCTTGTTTATGAAAGGAAATGGGGATTGTTTTGCTCCATATTTAAACAGCCAAATGATACCAGTTGCATTATTATCCAAACTGGTAGACAATTTTGTAAACTTTTAACCTTTTTGAGTTCAATTGAGAAAGCTTACTTCTCTAATAACTCTTCAAAGTTCAAACTCAATTTGTCACCAGGGAGCCACTTCTCAATTTGGCAGCATAGAATTCTATTATTGCTTCTTAAAATCAGATATATATTTACATACCACTTTTGTGTCACTCAGCTCAAGGTTTTTATGAAGTGAACAATTTTGAAATGCAGTTGGAGAGATCAGCTGCACTCTTCAGGCCAAAATTAATAGTTGCTGGAGCTAGTGCTTATGCACGTCTGTATGACTATGCACGCATACGCAAGGTAATGTATATATAGTACAGAATTATTTTCTAAATGCAAATAGATTGCCTTTGTTAGAATTTATTGCTTTACATTGAATGATTATCTTGAACACCCAACATTGAACTCATGAAGCATGTTACAGGTGTGTGATAAACAGAAAGCTGTGTTGTTGGCAGATATGGCACACATCAGTGGATTGGTTGCGGCTGGTGTTATCCCATCACCTTTTGATTATGCAGATATAGTGACTACCACAACTCACAAGTCACTTCGTGGCCCACGTGGAGCTATGATCTTCTTCAGGAAGGGGGTAAAAGAAATTAACAAACAAGGAAAAGAGGTATGTTCCTGAACATAATTCGTTTGACATCATTGTGTAGTGACTTTTATTTTGTGTTTGTTTCTACTAAAATTTATGTAAATTCACGGTATGAGCAAAATGCAAATTTTTCTTATTTGAAGGTGTTGTATGACTATGAGGACAAAATCAATCAAGCTGTCTTCCCTGGACTGCAAGGTGGCCCTCACAACCACACTATTACTGGTTTAGCTGTTGCATTGAAGCAGGTACACAAATAGAGAAGATCGTGATGTTATTAATTTGTGAGAGACCGATGATAGGTATCTGTGTCACTGTCTATTTTTCAATTCTTGATATTGAGGTTTTTATATTGAATTGCAACTGCAACAGACAATAAAATGGAAATGAAGTAAGCCTTTTCATCATTTGAGCTTTAATAAGAAGTTTTGTCTGAGTAGTTAATTTGGAGAGTGACATAGTTTTGACTGAAACCAATTGGATTGTGTTTGAAGCTTAGGTTGCTTTCTGTTATCCAGAGAAATTTTCAGAACTTCCAAATGTTTGGGATGAACAAGTCTCAAGGCTAATGAGTGTAGTTTGTATCTTTAAAAGCAAGTTAAAAATAGCTGAAAATGATTTCCTGTTCAGCTGTTCTTTAAATGATAATCTCAGAAACCAAAATTTCTAGATCCATATCTTCCTCTTTTGTTTCAGTTTGACAGTGTGAGTGTAAAATGTAAATATTTGATATTGGGAGAATGTATGATGTGTATGCTGCATATAGTGATAGTATCTATTGTTTATTTTTCTTGTGTGGATTCAGGCTACAACTCCAGAGTATAGAGCATATCAAGAGCAGGTTCTGAGTAATTGCTCAAGATTTGCACAGGTACATTAGAAAGGAGGACTGAACCGTATGGTCATGCAGATATTAGATTTTGATATTACATAGGGGTTTGGTCTCCTTGCTAGACCAAAGAGATTAATTCCTTGTTTCTTAACACTGAAATCTTAATATGTTGCAGGCTCTGAGTGAGAAGGGCTATGAGCTAGTTTCTGGTGGAACTGAGAATCATCTAGTTTTGGTGAATCTGAAGAACAAGGTAACCAGTAACTACTTTGACTTTTCATGAAAGCATCTTTGAGTCTTCTATGTTGCTAAATTATAAAATTCAGTGCTAATTACTTGTGTTGTAGTAAAAAAGCTGAGATGAAATTATTAGTTATCCTTGTGATTCAGTTTGAGAGAAATTTTGCACCCTCATAAAAGGATCATATTGTCATATCCATAAAAGAAAGTCGCTAGTTTTTTTCTTCTAAAAACTAATATTAAAGTGAGAGTGTGAGACCCATTTTCGTTTTAAAAATCTTTGTTCAGGGAATCGATGGCTCCAGAGTTGAGAAGGTATTGGAATCGGTTCATATTGCAGCTAATAAAAACACTGTTCCTGGAGATGTGTCTGCTATGGTTCCTGGCGGCATCAGGATGGGTACAAGCTCCTTCGTTGCTTATATTTTAATGGAAAATGCTGTTAAACAACCAAGAAAATAAAGTTTACATAGGGAATTGGTTTATTCAATACTTGAAAAAGTGAAATATTTGGTTTTCCATTGAAAACTTGCTTTTCTTGGTTACTCGTTAGCATGACCCTATTTTTATTCAGTTACTTGATATTGATAGCACTTTGTGGATTTCAGGAACTCCTGCTCTTACTTCTAGGGGATTTGTTGAGGAGGACTTTGTTAAGGTAGCAGAGTTTTTTGATGCAGCTGTAAATTTGGCTGTGAAGGTTAAGGCAGAGAGCACAGGTTCCTAAATCTTCAATATCCTTCATGAATTTGTCTTTGTTTTATCTGGACAGTGCTGGTTCAGATCTTGTTAAATGTTGCTGGGGGGTTTCTAGGTGCTTAAATAAGCTAACACGTGATTGCTGTTGATTTTTTTTTAATCAGGAACAAAACTGAAGGACTTCTTGGCCACAATTCAGTCATCAACTTACTTTCAAACAGAGATTGCAAAGCTTCGCCATGATGTTGAGGAGTATGCAAAACAATTTCCAACCATTGGTTTTGAGAAAGCAACCATGAAGTACAATAAATGAGAAGAAAATTTTCCATTTGGTATGCACTTTTGTCAATCATATTTTGAATTTTGTTAACGTATTATGTTGATAGGGGATACAAATTAATTCATCAATAATATTCCTACTAACCATCCATATGCTATTAAGCTGGCTTGGTCACCCCTTTAGCTGAAAAATGCATGCAATCATAGTTTAAGAAATTCAAGAATATCCGAGTTCCTCTTTTATATCCTAATTCCTCAATTGTTTTGTATTATCTGCGTTGTGCTTACTGTCATAGCAGGCTAGTAGTGAACAAGAAAATGATTGACAATTTTATGGTTTTAGACTTTGAAACATGATAAATCA
The DNA here is from genome assembly GCA_035048595.1 of Echinosophora koreensis. NCBI lineage: Eukaryota > Viridiplantae > Streptophyta > Magnoliopsida > Fabales > Fabaceae > Echinosophora > Echinosophora koreensis. The sequence continues at coordinate 2,599,212 of JAPCYP010000003.1, forward strand.
TTAAGGTTAGCGTCATATCATACTGCATTTGATCTCAAGTTGGAAAAATGCACTTCTTTCAAAGCTTCCTTGTTGTAAACTGTAAAAATTCAAGACATATGAGAGACCGGCGCTGTTTTGTGGTTTCTTCCAGTTTTCTCTCATTAAGTTATTCATTTCGTCTTCTGGTATTTGTTGATCTTGATTTTAGACAAGAGGTAGTTGAATACAACATGCAAAAAATGGCACCAGATTTTGTATGTTTCCATCAAGAGTTTGCATCATTAAATTTCATTTGTGTCCACTCAAAACTTCAATTCATACATTAAAAGTAGATTAAAAAACAGAATGATACCTGTAATCAATTATCAACCTTGGGGATAACTTCTGAAGTGATATTTAGACATGAGAACTCCAAGAAAGAAAAGCTTGCCTTCAACACTCCTTAGTCTAACTTTTAAGATCAAGTTTCCTCAATTAGACTGTACAAAATGGTATTATGATATTCTCTTACGTAATTAGTATGCTTTTTGGCAGGTAACACTGCAGTCTTGTTGGTAAGCAATTCAAGGTGATCGGTTTTCCTGATTAATGGAAGAAGTGGACAGCATATTAAAAAATATATTTAGCTAGGAGCCTTTATCTGTATGAATCTAGAAAAAACTTGATCGACGGATATCTTCTTGAGATGTATAGATGCATGTGCAATAAAGGCTTGAACTAGCAACAATTCTAAAAATGATGCTGGTTTGTTCCTACTGCCATTGGTGTATAATTACTATATATCATAAGAATTGCTGATGTTCTCCTTAAATCCAACCTACTTCTGGGTGCTGATATGAATTTTTTTGCCTCGTATGATTTTCCTGTCTTCGTTCTTTTAAGATCAGTGGGCAGTTAAAGCAATTCCAAGACCATTTAGTATGCAACCTCAGTATCAGCCCCATGCTCCCATGCAGCATATTGCATTATTGCTTGACTATAACCTGACTGGTTGAAAATGTGGAGAATCTGGAGATGCATATAGAACGGTTGTAGGTAGTTAAAAAAAAAAAAAAAAATTCCGTGGGATGTATTGGAAATTTTTGACAGATAAACAAGACATCAATAGTCATTTGGTCATAAAGAACTCATGATTCAATGAAACTTTGTAACTGCCATTATTTTTCTTTTCCTAGTTTTTATATATTGATTTAGATAGTACGGTTACGTCAATATTTTCTTACATACTCACCCGTTATTTCACATTCGTCGTGAGATAAGTCTAAAACTGCACTTATGTAAAAAAAAAATTTGACTACACTAGTTTTATTGTCTGAAATGAGAACCGCAATTATGTTGTCTCCTTCGGTCAATTTTATCTTTTAGAAAAATAGGATTGTCATACCGGCCAAGATCTTTAGATTGATCGTTGAACTTATTAATAGGTTAGCACATATAACCTATGGATCATGATAAATATCTTCAACAAATATAACCGTTTTAACCAAAGATTAATATAAACAGATAATGATTAATATCATTAAAATATATAAGATAACACTTATCTAAACCTAACTAATAACCTTATCTCAATATAAGAGATAAGTCTTGTCAAATGAGTATCTTATTATTAGGTTACAAACATTAGTACAAATAGAATACAACCCCAAAGGGGGAAGACACCTGAGATTGAATAGAGAACTACGTTAGCTTTGACTCCCTTCTGGGATACGTAAGATTAGAATATTACATTCTGTCAAGCTACATTCTAAAATATCCTTAGTATTCATTCTTATAAACAATCCCGGCCACTTTCCGGTTATTCGAATTTTGGCAGGAACATCATTCTCTTCCCAAATCCGCATTGAGATGCATGATAACCCAAATTTTCACATAAGTAACTTCTTTTTTCTTTTGAAAGTGAGCTTAGAAACTTTCACTTCTATTTTTTCATTCACATGACTTAAATGTGAGACTTTGCTTAAACGGAATCAAACTTCTTGCCACTCAAATCAACTGGTACGAGTATATCAAAACCATAGTATGAGAAAATGAAAAAGTAATAATTTCTTGCTTTTCATTTCTCCAAATTCAGTTCTACCAATCGAAAATCAAATATGTTAATAGAGTTAATGATATTTTTTTTTTGGGTTTATCAAGGATATCTACCTTTCGAGACGTATAGATCACCGAATCGAAGTGGTTTTGCTTCTCCCGACAAAGCATTTTTCGTACACGTGGTAGAAATTGAATGTCTGATATTATGCTTAAGAAATCTAATTATCTACCAATTGTGTTGAGTCTTCTCGGTAAAATTAATGATAATATATAAGAAAACAAGAATGATGTTAAAATGTTTGAAAGAAGTCTCCAATAGCTAATAGCCTCACAGTAATCCACGTGGAACTCATGAAAAATGACACATGTCGAAAGAAAAACTTACGTAAAAACAAAAGTATCTAGCTATCTATCAATATATTTATATCTATCTATGTTCATGAATCTAATCTAAGTCTAACCAAAAAAAAAAATCTTAACCCTCCCAAAATGAGACACATATCTCTATTTGGTGCTCTTCTTATAGCAAACATGCTCATGGCTACTCGCTTCACTCTTACCCTCACCCTCTCTCGCTCCATCCCTCCACTCCTAAAGCGCACTCCTCGTTCCTTTTACAACCCTAAACAATTCCAAAAATCCCATCCCTGTCCCCTCTGGTCCTCTTCCTTCTCCTTCTGCCTCGACGCACTTCATCACAAGTCAACTTTGCCACTCTCCTTCGCTTCCTCTCCCCTCTCCATGGCTTCTTCCGCACTCCAAGACGACGTCGCATCGAACCCTCTTCTCCAGGACTTCGAGTTCCCGCCATTCGACGCCGTCGAACCCAAGCACGTGCGACCCGGCATTCGCGCACTCCTCGAGAAGCTGGTACCAAGCTCCCCCTTTCTTCCAGTTTTGGATTCTTCATTCGGGTTTGGATAATGGGTCGGGTTTGATTCGGGTTTTAGGGTTTGTTTTCTTTGATGTGTTGTTTTTTCCCTCGTAGGAGGGTGATTTGGAGGAATTGGAGCGCACCGTGGAGCCGTCGTGGCCGAAGTTGGTGGAGCCGTTGGAGAAGATCGTGGACCGATTGTCAGTGGTTTGGGGCATTGTCAATCATCTCAAGTCCGTTAAGGATAGTCCTGATCTCCGTTCTGCCATTGAAGATGTTCAGGTATTGTTTTTTTGTGTTTTTGTTATGTGTATTTTTTTCTTAATGTGCATCTGTGTAGTTATGGATTTTTATAATTCGGGAATTGATAATGTACATTAGTTTGTGTGAGTTCTAACCCATTCATGGGAATATAATTTCATAATAAGCATTTAAAATTCTATTAAATATAACTAACAACTGCGGGGATGCTTTATGAGTACCATACCACGAAAAAATGACGGGTATGGAGTATTGTGCATTTGTTTCTCTGCATTTGGCATGTAATGCGAAACTATTTGCTGTGCCTTTAACATATAGGTGTTCATAGCTTCTCATATTATTATTAGATGTTATCAAGTTTTTAAATAAAGGTCCGCGACCGTGATTGTGGCTGCAACGTTTTGGTTTTGGAGGTCTCCGAAACCGAAACGTGACCGCAATTGTGGCCGCATCGGCCGCATTTTCTCGCAATTGTCCGCGATTGCGGTAAATGCAACGCAACCGCGACCGCAATTTAAAACCTTGGATGTTATTCGGTTGTCTTGTCTCCTTATTTACTGTGTAATCAGATGAGTGTCTTACTATTTTACAGTGTTGTCAAATAGCGGCCATGGCGGATTGTAGTGGCGGATTTTTGGCCAACCGCTATGGCCAATTTGTGAAGGATGGCGGCCATGGCGGCTTGAAATGGCGGATTTTTGGCCTTCCGCCATGGTCTGCCATCCGCAATCGATAACTTTGCTATTTTATACTGCACTGTGTTTGACGCATGGCCAAGCCAGCAAAAAATAAATTTTTTAACCGGACACCTGATAAAGAGTGTCAATATCACACGTGTCGGTGTCGGACACTTGGACACGCCAAAAGCCAGCAGTGTCGGTTTTTTTCTAGCTCTCCAGTTTTTGGTCAAGTCTAGTGTTTTCTTTTATGAATTGTGTGTGCTAGTTTTGTTTACTAACAGTGCTTACTTTTTATTTGCAGGCAGAAAAAGTTAAGTTTCAGCTTAGACTTGGACAAAGCAAACCTATTTACAATGCATTCAAAGCCATTCAAGAGTCTCCTAATTGGCAGACGCTCAGTGATGCTCGCAAACGTATAGTTGAAAGTAAGTTACTTGAATATCCTATGCTATGATGTTTTTGTGTTGTGAATTTGTTTCTGTATTGCCATGTTATTTTATATACCAAGTTGCTGAATTGCTTTGTGCTGCATTCTGATGCTGTTTTTCAGCTTCTAGATTTTCATTTAATAAGATGGAGAACTGTGAAACATGCTGAATGTGTAGTTGGTGTGAATTTTTCTTAGTTATGAATCTTCTCTTTTGCTAATTTGATGCTGAGCTTCCAAGTGTAAGAGAGAAATAGTGTGTGTGTTCTACTTTCTGGTGTTTGTCTTGTAATATGGAATATCTGCATGACTGTCTCACAATATGTTGAATAAGTTCTATTCACATGAAATTGTGGTAAATAACAGTGTTGTTCCATTAACCATTTGTTTGATCCTAAAACAAATATATTGGCTGGGACTTGTCATTTTACATCTACCAAATAACGGTTGTACTTATGCCTTTTTACAGGCCAGATAAAGGAGGCTGTTCTTAATGGTGTTTCTCTTGAAGATGATAAAAGAGAACATTTTAACAGAATCGAACAGGTGTGCTTTTATAGCAAATAAAAACAGTGCATGCTATTTGGTTTCCCTCATTTATAGTTATCAAGTACTAGGCTTTGGCTATATCTTATTCTGTTATATTGAAGCAAGTAGCAACCAGCTCTATCCTCTTTCCCTACAAGGGTGGAAGGTGAGGTCATGGGTTTGTAAATGTACATATTGAAATTTTGAATGTATGTGGCTTATATATCAGTGAGGGGTTTTACTTAATATTCCAACTCCCAAGTACACCAACTATAGTGAGTATTAGTAATAAGATTTTGATTGAATGATGCTACGCATTTGCTCAGATTCCAGAAGCAAAGTGATTGTACTCCACACCTAATTTTTTGAGTCATGATGCTGTTTTTTATTTATTTATTTTATTTGTATTTTATTTTTTAATTTTATATCACGATTCCATGCATAGGAGCTGGAAAAGTTAACACAAAAATTTGGGGAGAATGTTCTGGATGCTACAAAGAAATTTGAAAAGCTAATCACAGATAAGAAAGAGATTGAAGGATTACCTGCTACTGCTCTTGGGTTGGCTGCACAAAGTGCAGTGTCCAAGGTATATCATGTCGACGTATTTTTATTCTTATGACAATCACTAGCTTTTTTGAGTTTTAATTACTTGATGGGTACATGCAGGGACATGAAAATGCCACCGCTGAGAATGGGCCATGGGTAATTACATTGGATGCTCCAAGTTATATTGCTGTTATGCAACACGCTCGCAACCGTTCTTTGCGTGAGGAAGTCTACCGTGCATTTATAACACGTGCATCTAGTGGGGATTTGGATAATACAGAAATAATTGAACAAATTTTAAAGCTTAGGTTGGAAAAGGCCAAGCTTCTCAACTACAATAACTATGCTGAGGTATGATTTTTTCATTATTGAGATTTAATGATACAATCCTATTGTAGGTTGCTGACGTATAACGTATAAATGTATAATCCATCAGGTTAGCATGGCAACCAAAATGGCAACTGTTGATAAAGCAGAAGAACTTCTAGAAAAGCTTCGCAGTGCTTCCTGGGATGCTGCAGTGCAAGGTATTGTATAAGAGTTGTTTCTGATTTCGTGTGTGCATAGGCTTTAAATTGCATTCATTTCTCTATGGCTGCTTCATTAGTTATGTATGTGATAGCCCTAAACTGTCATTAAATATTCCAATATAGCAAAATCTAGATGTCTTTTTGGCAGGATTCAAATGTCAAACACCTATTAGTTTTGAATGATTGTCTGTTTAAATTAGGTTCCTACTATATATGTTTTTGAATGTCCTTCGTCCTTTAATCAGGCGATAATTTATGGGTTGCATCTTTCTTTCTTGTAGATATGGAAGACCTTAAGAAATTCTCCAAAAGTCAGGGTGCACTGGAAGCTGATGATTTGACACATTGGGACATTAGCTTTTGGAGTGAGAGACTTCGTGAGTCAAAATATGACATTAATGAGGTTGTTCACTCTCTCTCTCTCTCCCCCCCAAAGTTTTTAAAAGAACACTTTAAGAACATGAGATAAGATGATACCCACATTTGGAATGATTAGAAGAAAGATTAATATCCATTTACAAAATCAATTTTTTTACATAGCTATTAGCTTTCAAGATGTGATAACTAATGGTGAACATGAACCTTGCCTATGTTGTACTTTGTTGCAAAGCTATACATAGTTGGTCCTTAGCCCAAATAAAAGGTGAGAGTTGTGTTAGACAGTCAACAACCAACGTAAAACTTTGTCGAAGCTCAATGACATGGATCAACGATGTGATAGCGTTAATGCTAAGTCGTTGGCAGAGCAATGTGCTATATGGTTCGAGAAAAATGACAAATGAGCAAGAGTTGCTGCCTTGCCGCCTGGATATAGTGAAAATAAGCAAGGGTTCTTGCATTTTCGCATGTGAGTGTGGGTAAAGAAGCTAGTTCATAAAAAGATTGGCTTCAAAACATGGAATTTTGGTACATAGAGGTAAATCAATGGGACAATCAACACCTTGATTTGGAGGAGCATCAATTTTATGTGCCTCCAAGAAACTAAGTAGGGAGGAGAAATGGCGAAGGAATTGGATGTTTTGGATTTTACGCTTTGGTACACTGGTAAGGTAAAGTCAAGAAATGAGGTAGGCATAATTGTAGATTAGTGTTGAAAGAATGATGTTGTGGATGTAAAAATATTTGGAGATAGGATTATAGCTCTAAAGTTTGTAATGGAAAGATACTTTTAATGTAAAGTCTTGGTTACAAAACAAGGTATCAAAGAAAGATAGAAGAATTATTTTCACAAGCTATTTAATGAAGGACACGAAATTTATTACACTTTGATAGGCTAAAACACTAGAGAAGGAGGACGAAAATTATACTTTTTATCGTAGAACTCAGCAATCTGAGATAAAAGAAATATCGAAGAGGATGAATAAGGAGAAAGCAATTGGATTGGATAATATTTCTATGGAGGTATGAAAGCGGCATTAGTTGGCTTGCAAAGTTTTTCAAGGAGATTATGAGGTCTAGAAAAATGGCCTACTAGTGGAGGTGAATCACTTTATTTCTTATTTATAAGAACAAGGGAGATATACAAAATTGTGCAAATTATAGGGCGATAAAGTTCATGGTTGATACTATGAAGCTATGAGAGGGGGTAATCAAGCAAAGACTAAGACATGTCACTCGTGATACTGAAAATCAATTTAGTTGTGTCGGGGAGGTCGACCATGAAAGCGATATACTTGCTATGATGAATGATGGAGCAATATCGGAGGAATCAGAAAGACTTAACTAGTGTGAGAACACAACGTGGGGTCACAATAATTTTTTCTATAATTATAGGATTACACTAGTGTCAACTTTAAGCTCGTATCTTTTTACCTTGGTCTTGGATGTGCTTACCGAGTATATCCAAGGGCCAGTGCAATGATGCATGCTTTTTGTAGATGATATAGTCATAGTTGAAGAGTCGAGAGATGAAATAAACCAGAAGTTAGAGATGTGGAGACTAGAGTAGTCGATAGCGTGTGAATAGCGGTAGAGCTGAGCTCAGGCTGCAACGGAGTATGAATCACGAAGTGTTTTTCAGTAGCGGTCCTCGCGCGTCAAGTAGAGGTTTAGAACCCAAATTTACCCCTTCCCTTATGCGCTTCCAGTGGTAATTTTTGGCATTATTCTCGAACTTTCCCACTTAGGCTATTTCATTTTCACGCTCCTCCTTCGCCTCACTTTCACGCACGCACCTTCACGCACCTTCCTCCTCCTTCCTCTTTGACGCTCCCAGCTCCTTGTCAGCCTCCTCCTTTTTCGTTTTTTGACCAGGTGACCAACCCAGAGTAGTTCCAGCCACCGTCCCTATTCTTTCTTCTTTATAGTTTTTTTTCTTCTTTCTTTTCTAACCCCCAATTTTTTTTCTTTCCTCTTTTCTATGCTCTTTTTTTTCTCTATTCTTCTTTTCTGCGCTCTGTATGTATAGACTTTGCAAATTGCAATAACGGCTATTCCGCTACTCGCTATCCCAATATATGGGTGTTGGGGTCAGCTGCTACGCCCCGTTATCTGGGATTGATAACTATGGTGGAGATGAGCTTTGGAAGCGCATGACTTTCGTTTAAGTAAAAGTAAGATGGAGTATATGGAATGTAAGTTTCGCATGAAGCGCATCATTCCTAGTTTAGAGTGGAAATTGGAGACCATACCATACTTAAAGTCACATGATTTAAGTATCTTGGGTCCATCATCTACAATGACGGGGAAATAGAGGGATGTAAACTATATGATTCAAGCAAGGTGGATAAATGGAAGAATGCTTCAAGTGTTTATGTGATAGAAAGGTACTACTCAGGCTTAAGGGAAAATTTTATAGTGAGTTATAAGACCTGAGATGTTGTATGAGACTGAAAGTTGGACGGTAAAAAGCCAACAAGAGAATAAACTCAATGTAGCAAAGATAGGAATGGTGTGTTGGATGAGTGAACACATTAGATAAAATAGGATAAGGAATGAATGTGTTAGAGAGAAAGTTGGGGTAGCACCTATTGTAGAAAAGATGGCAGAATCTCGCCTTTGGTGGTTTAGGCATGTGTGGAAGTAGGTTAGATGGAAGGTAGCCCCATCTCTAGAGGCAAAGGGAGACTAAGAAAAACTATAGGCGAAACCTTTAAAGAAGAATTTAGATGTCAATGGCATGTCTATAGACATGATTTACAAAAGAACAGTATGACATCGTTTGATCCATGTGGCTAACCCTACCTAGTGGGAGAATGCTTGGTTGTTGTTGTAATGGTGAACTTGAAGGCCATTTTTATAGAAAAGTTGCAAAAATTTACAAAATATTTATAACTTTTTGGTTGGATGTTGTAAATACCCTATGGATACACTTTCACAAATCTGTACCTTAGGAGCCCCATGTAATTAAAACTTCGTTTTTAAAAAGTTTGTTGTTGCTTATCATGAAAGTTCTCAGTTCTCACACTGTTTTTATTCCTGAATATAAGTTTTTTTGGCCACTCATTTAAACATTTTTTATTCTCTAACACTACACTATAGGTTTTCATACTTCGTTTTTATTCCTGCATATGATTTTTTTTACCACTCGTTTAATCTTTTTTTATTCTAATTACACTATACTATCACGTATTGTATTAAGGAAAAGTTTTAATTTGGTTCGCTGTACTTTACAAATTCTGAAGTTTTTATTCATGTCAACCATATATTGAGTTTCTTCCTCCCACAGCACCCTTATTATAGTTTATGGTTTGCTAATCCTTGTTGACTCTGTTGAATGATGAACTGACTTTTTCTAGATTCTTTGCTTTTAATAATGTGCCAGTCTTTATTTTGTCATTGGAACTTATAATCTGCCTTGTAAAGCTCAGACTTCTGCTGTTGTGTCTTATAGGAAGAATTGCGCCCATTTTTCTCTCTGCCAAAGGTTATAGATGGACTATTTGACCTTGCAAAAACACTTTTTGGCATTGAAATTGAGCCAGCTGATGGTCTAGCTCCGGTAACTGAATTACCTTTTGTTCATCTTTGGTTCTTGTACTGGGGAGCATCAATCTTAAATTTACTGATACATGATTATTTCTATTCAGGTTTGGAACAATGATGTTAGGTTCTTTCGTGTTAAAGATTCTTCAGGTAGTCCCATTGCATATTTCTATTTTGATCCTTATAGTCGTCCATCTGAAAAAAGGCAAGGTGCATGGATGGATGAAGTTGTTGCTCGAAGTCGTGTATTATCACGTGATGGTACCTCAACAAGGTTGCCCGTTGCACACATGGTGTGCAATCAAACTCCTCCTGTGGGAAACAAGCCAAGTTTAATGACATTCCGTGAGGTAACTTGGTTTTACTCAGTGTATTTATCCATTGTATATTTTTTAGCAATGATAATTTCTGTGGAATAAAAATATCTGATTGGGCTATGCTAATGGAAACACGGATTGCCACTGATAATGTCTAGTCTTGATATGCTTACAAATTTTAGACTGAGTCAAAGACTAGAACAATTATGTGTCAAATTGGCATTTCTTAATGAGTTCTTGGCTTTAATATTTGGTTTGAATGCATAAAAAGTCTCTCTTACTATTTTTCCAATTGGCTATATTCTAGGACATTTCGAAAAGAAGGCCCTTTTTGCAAAGATCCCTTTTAGTAAATGGTAGTGTTGATAATAAATTTCGGGCAGCGTTCAGCCTTACTCGGTTGGCTCCAGTTCTTGGTTGAAAGTGTGGATTCAATTCTTTAGAAGATTTTAATTTTAACCTGAATGAAACATTTCAAGACTAATAATAGTTTAAAATTTCAACCTGAATGAAACATATCAAAATTATTAACAGTTTAAAATTCTACACTGTATCTTGTTAATAATGTGATCAAAATCTTCATAGATTAGGATGTTATAGAAAACAGTATAGTTTTCAGTCCAAGTGCCTTTTTAAATTTTAGGTAAAACTTTGGCTTTGAAGTGGATTTCATTCTTGAAAATTCATGTTGCATGTAGCAAACAAAGTCATACTAATAAACTGTCAAGCTTGTCTTATGTTTGTACCAACTTTAAACTATTCAGTACTTACAAAAGGTGGCTGATTATAGTAAAATTGACTGATCAAGGCATGGCATATCAGTTGAGATACAATAGTTTATGTAGTTTACTGATACAATTGTTAATGCGTAGAATGAGCTGCAGTTGCTGCTTACTAGTCTGTTAACTTATTATAAATTCATAATGGTTTACAACTATCTTTTTTATTCTTTCCTTTTTCTTAGGTTGAGACTGTCTTCCATGAATTTGGTCATGCTCTTCAACATATGCTTACTAAGCAAGATGAGGGTTTGGTTGCTGGTATTAGAGGAATAGAGTGGGATGCTGTTGAATTACCTTCTCAATTCATGGAAAACTGGTGTTACCATAGGTAAGTAAGAATGTATTCCATTTGAAGTTTACTTCATACCCTTGTCTTACATGGATGTTACTTTAATCCTTCCTTTTGTCATAACCAGAGTGAAGAATGAACTTTCTGTGTTATAGCCTACTTTATTTAATGTATTTAATTATATTCTTCATCCTCTTTTTTATTGAAGTCTCCTAAACAACTTATGATTTTGCCATATATGTTTTGGAAAATTGATTATTTGCAACTATCCATTGTTCTGAGGCATCAGTAATGCTTGTTCTTGGTTTTATATTCAACATGTCAACTTCTTCCCCATTTATGGGGCGCTGGGAAATTATTGGGCTTGTTTATAGGTTGTTGTCAGCGACCTGATCTATTTTAACCCCTTATATAAGGCAATGTGTTGCACATTAGTATCTTCAATTTATGAAAAAACAGGTAATTTTTTTTTTAACCAGAGTATCGTGCATTTTCATGTTCATGGTCTTTTTATTGATCAGAGAGACTTTAATGGGCATTGCAAAGCATTTTGAAACTGGGGAGAGTCTCCCTGAAGAGGTATATTTGAAGCTTGTTGCTGCTAGGACTTTTCGTGCTGGCTCTCTAAGTCTTCGGCAGGTCAGTATGAATGTGTTGGTTAATAATTCCTTTCCATATTTTGCATATGTTGCATATGTTGCTCTCATTAGCTTATCAATAGAGGCAGAAATATATACGTTTCCGTTTCCAGTTTCAAAATCTATTATATGATAACTATTTTGTTCTTGTGGGTTTGAAGTAATCTTAGCAATCTGCATCAATATTGGTGCTTTGCCATCTCCCGTCTCGTCTCTTATTCCTTTTTCTTTTTGCCCAAATATAGTCAAGCCCCAATACCACCATGCCAGAACACCTCTTAAGCTCAAACCCTTTTAAGCCCAGCTCCTCCAAAGCCCAATATCAAGTACAAGGTAGCCGAATACCATGCCAAAATTCAACAGCTATAATTGCATAGCAGCATGTCGCTTGTATAGCTCTCCCACAACCCCAGAAAGGTCTCATTAAGGGAGGCTCCAGCGTAGAGATAGTTTCCTTTCTTATTCTTAGTGAGGAGCCCCTCTTCGTACTGATAAGGAATATAAAGAAGAGGTCTTAGTCTAACTACTATTAGGGAAGTTCAGAGTTGATTTTAGCTCTTAGGTTTTTAATAAAGCTATTTTCTTGGGTTCTATTAATTCTTAAGTGAACTACCTAACTTGTCTGTAAGGCTTCAATGTTAAGTGTATCTAGTTTTCTATGCTGATTTTGGCCTTACTTTCTTGTGCTGTGTTTAAAGTACTTAACTTACATTCTAATCTATATCCATTAATATCATTTGCAGATAAAATTCGCAAGTGTGGATCTGGAACTTCATACAAAATATGTTCCAGGGGGACCAGAATCTATCTACGATGTTGACCGCAGAGTTTCTGAGCGAACTCAAGTGATTCCTCCATTCCCAGAGGACAGGTTCCTTTGCAGCTTTAGTCATATATTTGCAGGTTTGCTATGCCTTTTATATCTCTTTTTAATCATGTGAGTATCACGAGAAAACTTCAAATTTATTTTCTGGATTTGGCATTTGTTAGGTGGATATGCAGCTGGATACTATAGTTACAAGGTATATTCTCCGTTGCTTTATTAATAATAATGGACATTTCTTTTATCTAGAGAGTCTATTATCTCCACTTATTTACATTTTTTTTTTGTCTGTTTTTTTTTTTTTTGGTTGACTAGTTCTTTTCTTTTCTATTCCACTTTTACTCTCTCCTTTTCCCGTTGAACTCCCTGTCCCTCCAACAAAGGAAAAAATAAAACTGTATCTTGTGGTGAATTTGTCTGCTATGCAGTGGGCAGAGGTGTTGTCTGCTGATGCTTTCTCTGCATTTGAGGATGCTGGATTGGATAACAGCAAGGTATATTTCATTAAAAAAATCTGTCAATGTTGACTTCATTGTTCTAGGGACTTGCCTGTTCAATCTTCAAAATCCCCTAATTTTCATGATTATTTATAATTTAATAAACATAGTAGCCTATCTCTTTTTATCATCTTTTTTTTTTTGGGTTTTCCTACTATGGTAAAGAAGGGAGATTATTTTGCTCTTTGAAAAGTGATACTTTCAAGCAATAAGTAGCTGTATTCAGCCTGTTATATCGCATTTAACTTTGGTTTCTTCCTTTTCTTCTTACTCGCTCCTCTGGCTTCATTTTCCTCAATTGGTGACGATCCTGCAAATTTAGAAACTATTTCTTGAATGGTTTAGCATGTATTATAATTATAATATAATTATCAAAAATGGGTATGTGATGTTTCTGATTTTGGATGTCAGTTATGATGACATTCTACCTGAGCCCTTGTTTAGTTAGACTGCTGCTCCTTTACCACTTGGTACATGTTTGATTGGGATCATTGTGTCTTTACACAGGCTGTTAAAGAAACAGGACACAAGTTCCGGGAGACCATTCTTGCTCTTGGAGGTGGCAAGGCACCTATGGAGGTTAATAATACACCACTCACTCCCCCCTTTTCATTATTTCATTTGTTTTGTGCAGTTTGTTAACAATATATATAAAAAAAAGGTAAAGTAGTATGCACTCTCACTGTAATACTTTTTAGATTGGCATCCACTAACATACTGATATCTATGCTTTTATTTTAGCAATAAGAGAGAAGTAATAATAAATATTGATTTGTCAAATATTATTAAATGTTAGTGTAAAGTTTTTTACACTACATACTAATTAAACTCAAAAAAAAAGTTGTAAAAAATATCCTAATGGAGATATGGTTTATTTTGATCTAATGTCATGACCATGTCCTGCTGCTGCATGTAGGTCTTTGTGCAATTTCGCGGGCGAGAACCAACACCAGATGCTTTGCTCAGACACAATGGCCTATTATCTGTTGCAGCTTCAGCATAGAGTTGCCAACTGTAATATTCAATTATGTGGGACTCATAATTTTTTGGAAAAATAAGAATATTTACCTTTTTAGAATTATTTAATTTTAATTTATAACATTTATAGGAACTAAAATTTTTAAATAAAAAATATTTTGCTATTGTTTTATTATTCTATGATAAGTTCTTTTACAAAATAATCAAACTTACACTGCATGCATGATGCAACTGCATTATTTAAGAGATTAAAAATTGAATGAACTCTTGTTTGGGAACCCATTTTTGGGCGCACACTGCGTGAAGCAAATTCACTTTTTCTTGCAAGATGGGGAGCCAAACAGAATGTGCCAATATGGGAGAGTTCGCTTCTTGCTGATGTTACGGGAATAATGCTTATTAGGTGCTAGTTTTTTTCTTCCTTTTTCTACCGTACTTCAAAAAAAATAATAAGTTAATTGTGAAAACTACGTTCTAACAACTCAGATTCGGTGCCTTCACGTCTTGCTGAAGTGGTGGATTTGCCTAAGTTAAGTGAAGGTGGGTAGGATATCTAATTTTAAGAAACCGCTTTTTTTTTTTTTTTTAACAATTTAATGTTTAAAAATTATATTTGGTTTTCTAATTAGCAACGATGAAACAAAACAATAATGGATTTCCGAAAGGATCATATGTTTTTTTTTTGGTGCTCCCCGAAATGATCATTTTACGCTAGGATTTGAATCCCCTGTAAACATGAGAGAAAAACATAAGATCCAATTTTTATACTATTTATCTAAATTGAACTGCCCAAGTTGTCTATAAAAGGGAAGTGAAACTGAAATTGAAAAATATAAAAACACGAACAAGACTACAAGAGACGCACGTATAGTTAATAATAGTAATAGCGTTACATCCGATTTAGCATAAATTAATTATGTAAAGTATATTGGGGAAAAGGTGACAGATAAGAGAAATTGTTTAAACTTCATCTGTTTTTATGTGAAGGAGAAATTAGACAAAGACTATAATTATTTTTTTTTTTTTTTTTTGGTAATTCTTAATTAAATCTTCTAACGAATATTTTGTATCCTTTTTTTTTTTTATATTCATGTCATATGATTAAAAAATAGAGAAAGACGACAAGGGTTGACATGAGTGGATAATGATCTAGAGTTGAATTCTCACTTTCTTTATAAGTGTCGGTTCCAATCTCCCGACGTCACTAAAATCCTCTTGGTGGTCAACCTCCCCTAGGAGATCTCCTAATGTTTAGGGGTTAATTGAGTAGTTGCAATTTGTTGAGACTATTTGTGGTCAGGCAAAATAATCCTATAGCTTACGCCTCTTTTAATACTCCAAGCATGTCATTGACATCCTATTTGATAGGCTTTAGAGTGCATTCCCTAGTTGATTTTTTGTTAAAAAAAAAAAATTGACAAAAGGATTTCGTTTCCAGCATATTAGACTTACTTTAAATATTTTCAGATCTACTTGAATGATTGAAAGGATCCTGCAACAATCAAATAAGAAGCAGTTCTTGATGAGACAGATAACGGACTTGCCTTCAATTCAAAGATGAAGTTTAATTATCTTTCTTTTTTGGCAATCAAGTAGCTGGGTATTGCAACTGTGAAGTCAACCCCACCTGTTCCTTCTATTTTCCCTTTTTTATGGTGGGGTAAGTAGGTTACCATTATTCAACTCACTTTTTAACTTTCTGCAACCAAAAAGAAATAACCTGTGTATATCCTTTACTCTGTCAAAAGAAAAAAGAAAACATTTATCATTTCTCATTGTGTTTAAAAAAAAATGGATTTAATTAGTATATATAATTAGTGTAAAAAAAATTCTGCTGGCAACCAATTATGATGTGTGATTAGTTGATAGTGTAAAGAATTTTAATCTAACATTACATACCAATTAAACTTTTAAAAAAACAACGGAGACTAATATTTTAAAAAACTATAAAAGGAAAGTGAATAACTAAAAATGGCTTTGGTTCAAAAAAATAAAAATAAAAAAGGCTCAAAATGAAATGAATTAGCTGAGGTTCATGTTTATTATCATGCATTAAAAAGTAGTAAAACTGTAAGAAGCCAAAAGACAGTGTAGGAGGTTGGAAGTGGAAGAAAGTGGAATTGCAGTGGCTTTGGATCTAAGAAGAAGAAGAAGCGATGGCTCGTGCAGGAGGAATAACAAACGCAGTAAACGTGGGAATAGCAGTTCAAGCTGACTGGGAAAACCGCGAATTCATCTCTCACATTTCCCTCAATGTTCGTCGCCTCTTCGACTTCCTTGTCCAATTCGGTATACCAATCTTCTCCCTTTTAACTTTTTCTACATACCCTTTTGCCTCAATCTGCAGAATAACGAATCAAACCAAAAATATTTCTCAAAGTTTGAATTTTTTTTAATGGGGTTTTGTGTTTTGCTGTGTTTCAGAGGCTACAACGAAGAGCAAGTTGGCAACATTGAATGAGAAGCTTGATGTATTGGAGCGTCGCCTCGAACTCCTTGAAGTTCAAGTTGCCAATGCTTCTGCTAACCCTTCTCTCTTTGCCACTTGATGTTGCAGTAATACTCACACCTTTCATGTAAGCACCCCCTCCCACTTATTATGTAAAATCTAAACCACAATTCTTCATCTGTAATGTTTGTTCAAAAGTTAAACAAGTATTTGATTAGTGTCATGCTTTTTTATTGTAAATCTTGTTCTTTATTTGCAATGTTTTTGTGTTATCATATAGCTACTACACTCCTTTATTTGCAACTTTGTTGCACTCATCATATTTTTTGCTTGTTTGTCCTCTAACAATGCCTTTGAAGTTAGGTTGCGAAAGAATCAAACTCATATTCTCTCTTCTGTCACCTCCTCCGTTTAATTTGTAATGCTTCCATGTTGGACTCCAATCATTTGAGGTCCCCCAAAATCAGGCATCTTAGTTGTAGAAATGGAAAGAATACATCAATTGATTACCTTTGGTAATTTACATTTTGTAGGAAAAAAGGAAAGCTCATTTGGCAGAATCTGGATGGATGATAACATGCTAATTTGATAATATATGCTACAACCAGATTAATCACTACACCATATCTTTGTTCTTAACAGTCGCTGTCCTGAGCTTGACATTTTTCTATACACGATGAGTAATGTTTATTATTGACCCTAGCAGATTTTTCTGTGACTCTTAACAAACTTTTTGAGCCATTGGATAATGATTAGACCTCGCTTAACTTTCTTTTGAATGGCTCTGATTCTGCACAATCTCATATCTCTTCCATAAACTCAAATGAGCTTCGAGGATACGGATGTTTAGGTTTTCTCTTCCTCCTTCCTTTTCTTTTGCTTCTTCTCCCTCATTCTCCTTCTAATAGTTAGTGTTCAACATGCAACAAGCATTGTAGCAAACAAAGCAGACTAACTTAGTTCACCAAAAAAAAAAAAGCAGACTAACTTAACATTAAAAAAAAAAAAAATCAATTATTGTATGCAAATCACCAAAAAATGAAATATACATGATCGGAACTTGAGATTGTGTTGGTCGTTTAATATTGATTGTGTTGGTAAATTTTTCCTTGGAGGGCAAAAATTATGTTATCTACCACCTTACTGAACCTTCAGAACTCAAGCCTGCACTAAAATCGGATATGAGTATTATGTGAACTTTTAGTCTTTCTACTGCATAACAAGGCAGACATGTTGTTCCTACAGTTGTAGAACTCTTCTTTGGTACTGTCCTCAACTCATTATTAGTTCTCAATAAGCTGCCTAGTAAGGGAGACGGGAAGAGGGTTGAACAAGGGAGGAATAAGAGCCTACATGTTCATAGCATGCCATTATTAAGTATTAACCCAGATGATTGAGAAACCTATTCATTATTCATTGCCAACTTTCTCTCATTTGGTACTGTCTGTCTAATTCAGAAGTGGATAAATATGCTTGAATCTTCTTTTCCTTCATTATGGGAAAAGGTTTTAAAAATGCCATTGGTTGAATCAAGCGCCACTGATAATTTCTTATTGTCCAACATCATCCCATCCAATCCAGCACTAAGGACGTTTGTTCAAATTTGGATTTTTTAATTATATTTTTTTGGTTACTATTGAGGATAGGGAGTGTTTTGAAGGTGTCTATGTATTTCAAGCCTATTTAAAATGAATTATGCACTATAAATCATCAATCCTATGTCCAATAACATTGAGGAAGTGGGCGTCTGAGGGCACATTCAAAGAAGAGTGAATGGAAGCTTTCCTATTATTATTTCACAAAATACTTTTGACCTAATTGTTTCACAAAATATGCTCTTTTTTTCCAGTGCCATTTCAGTGTTGGGGCAACCCTAAACTTCAATCTGTTGAGAGACAGTTTTAGGAATGCCTCCTATCCTTAAGAAACAACCTCTTCAGCTAATCGCACCTGACTTTTCTGTTTTATATCCTCATCCAGATACCATTAATCTACAAAGATACTAGCGCAATGCTTGTAAGTTTATCTCTAGTGAATAATTGTGTTTAAAATTTAAAGAAGGGAAAAGAAAGAATGAAAGAACATGCAAGCCATCACTGTTTATCTGTTCACCTGTTCCCACCTACAATGAAGGAAAGAAGAGATAATAACTTTGTAATTGTTAGGTTGAACTTTTGAGTATTCACCAAAAAACTTTGGTGTTCGTCCGGCTTTTCTATCACTCACACTCCAACCGAGTGTTTATATCACCATTCAATGCATAGTTGAACTGTCTTAGATTGAACCACAGCCAAATTGGTTTTGACCAATCTTGACTAGTCAAGTCTGGACTTGGTAAATGATGTTGCCTTTGAATTTCTTACCAGATTATTTAACTTGTTTTTGACCCAAAATATTCTGTTCACCCATCAAAAATTGGGTTGAGCAAGAGATTTAGTTTCAAGATGCAGAGTCGATAAAAGTGCAAATCAGAAGTAGTATTTTCTTTTACTGTTTAGAAAGTCATATGACTAAGCAATTGTCAAAAACGAATCAAAAGAATTCCATTCCCTCATTTACTATCTGGGCTGTGGGTGGGATAAGGTTTGGCTGGTGATGGTTGATTCTGCTGTAGATGAAGTTGAGGGCAGCACCCTTTTCTCAATGACAATAGAGTACCGGTTGGATCCTCCAAGGCTGTCTATGGACTTCATGTATTCAGATGCATTGTTTTCTATAATGAGAGCATCTTCTAACTCACGCACAATGTCAACCATGCATGGCCTATATGCCGAGAAGTGTTCAACACATTGCAGTGCTACTTCCACCACTCTCCACATTGCCTCTGCATGGTATCCTCCCTTGATGCCAGGATCCACAATTTCATCAATCTTTGACGCTCTTATATATGGTTTAGCCTGCATGTGAAGTTATTTCTTAGTGCCCACTAGATATATAATCATATAGGATTGAAAATTGATAAGGAAAATGTTTTGGTATGGTACAATCCAGTGAAAGTAAAAAATTTTGGACATCCGTGATGAACCATACCCATTCAACCAAGCTCCACTCATTACGTGATCTCTTTATGTTGAGAGGTTCCCTGCCACTCACAATTTCAAGTAGAACCACGCCAAAGCTGAAGACATCACTCTTTTCAGATAATTGCTGGGTTGTGTAGTACCTGCATAGGGAGATAAATGTCAGCTTTTGTGGAAGTTGTTCAGTTCATAGCTGCATTCTGTACGCATGAAACATATATAGGACTAGGAGTATCAGATTCTTCATCATCTTATTTGAATTCTCACGGATAATTATCCTTTATAATATATACTTACTTTATTACAATTTATTTTCTGTACGTTTATAAAAAATGCAAACTTCAGAAAGGAAATATAATCAGAAACATTACTTCGATTATATAGAGCCTCTTTGAAAGAGACACAGAATGCAGTGTATGATGGGAGATTCTGGTCAGTCATTTTGCGTTGTGTGTGTGCACGTGTTGTGGATGATTTCAAGAAACTTTATGTGGGAAGTGTATTAAATCTTCTGCTCAAAGTGACAGAAGAGAGCAGTATGAGAAGTTCAGGTTAATTAAGACCTGGAAGTCCACTTACTCAGGATCCAGATATCCTGCGGTTCCTCTTACTTCAAGGGAAACATTACTGTCTCCTTCCTGGGGAGCATATTTTGAGAAACCAAAATCTGCAACCTTAGCACACATGCTATGATCTAGAAGTATATTGCTTGATTTTACATCTCTGTGTATTACAGAACGTCCCGGAAATGTGTGAAGATATGCCAAACCTGCTCGATCAGAAAATTTGTAAACATTCTAGTGTGACCAACAAGTTATAGATGAATATTGTAGTGAAGTCAGTTAAGTTTTATGAAGAAATTTAAGAATGTATCATGCCAAGAATATTTTTTTATTTTTTATGTCAAAGTAGATCCATGATGGACCAAATACAAGTGACTTGTCAGATTTTACTAAGCCAATATTGCCCTGTTTCTTCACATGTGTTGCAGCTATGCAGTAAAACAACCAAAAATATGCTTCCTTTCCCTTCCACTTAATTTTCCTTGCAAATATCACTATATCAATATCCATCACTTCAGTACCGCTGAACTATCAGAGACTCTTCTTTTTAATGTTTCTCATTTATCAAATCAAGTATTCTCCTTTTCAAGGTACATTCTGATATTAAACTTAGAATTTAAATAAGGCTTCAGTAATCAGAGGATGCAATATTCCACCGATCATTGTCTAAAGAACTTACAGAGGATTTGATAACCTTTAAACTTTGAATTCTATTAAAAGCTTACACTTGCATTGATATTTCCTAGTTAAAGATTATAAGTAAAGAAGCTTATGTTATTTGAAGAATTATAGGCTCAATTTCCAAACATTTTAACACTGAATTGCAGCTATGGACTTCCATAATATAAATGTGTATTTCTATGGAGTGATAGTCTGACTGATTCTTATTGTTTTAAAAGGAAAATAGTATTGAGAATTCAGCTGATGTACATATTACTTCATCTTCTAATAGTTTTAGTCATTATTTACTGAATTTAATGAATTAAAAGAGTAACATCTGCACTCAACAGTGAGTCAGTAATGCCAAAAAACTATTGAAAACAAAAATAAGAAATTGCTTTAAGAAAATTGAAGTAATAGTGAAATTGAGACTAGTGTATCAAAAGTATTGTCTTTGGATCTAGAAATACTAGTGTATCAAAAGCACGTGATTTGTTATATCATTTCAGTATTGCCTCTCAAATATCTTTACAGCGTCATTCCAATCACTAGAAACCAATATGATTGACTCATCACTGTCAATTAGTGCAGCCTTATCACTTTGCTTATAATGCCTTCAGTTTTTCTATTCATTAGAGAAATCAACTATTATTTTCTTGTTCCAGTTTCAATGCGTCATTTAAATTAGTTGGATGATTTGATCTATTAGGGTTACGTATGATTTCGTTTTGAAACCTTCCTGATAAGATGCAAGCTTATGTTTGGATTAGGTATATTAAAACATCATATAAGTATTACTTGCCTCGAGCTGCACCAAGAGCAATAGAGAGTCTAGTTGGCCAGTCTAATACTTTTCTCTTTGCTGGTTCCCCTGTTGTCAAGTTGAATTTTAGAATTACTGATTATCAAAACATATCAGCTGAAAGAACTGTGATATTTACCATATAATCTATCTTGCAAAGAACCATTGGACATATAAGGATACACGAGAATTTGTTGATCATTTTCATTGCAGTAACCAAGAAGAGGCACCAGGTTCTCATGCTGTATTGCAGAAAGTAGGTTTAGCTGCAAGATGCATCATAGACTAGTCAGATGGCACAATGAGGAAAGTAGGGCAAAGAAATAAATAGGGACATGTCACATTGTACATTTAAGAAATTAAGAACGCACATTGTACCTCATTATCAAATTCTTTAGTTCCCTGAGTTGATGTGGCTGACCGTACTTTCACCGCTACTTCTTGACCATCATCTAGAGTGCCCTGGTAAACAGAGCCAAACCCTCCTTCACCTATCATAGTTTTGTACCTCTCTGTGGCCACCTCTATATATTCCAAAGTGAATGTTTGAATTGACACGCTCATGGACTTGATGAAGAAATCATCCTTGCTTGTTGGCAAAGAGAAAATCACATCTGTATGTTTTAGTAGAAGAACTTGTCATATATATGCTGTGTAGATTAGACCAAATCTGCCATGCTAAAATCAGTATTTCCCTTGTACAGAATAAGATACATGATGATAGCAAAGTTCTTCTTCACAAACTAATATCATCTGTCATCATCATAATTATTGTTGTTGTATCTTGACGTCCTTGTTACAAGTTATGAAAAATATATAGGGATGGAATGCAAAATTGTTTGTAACCATCTATCTAGAATTTGCGCATGTTCAGTTTTCAAGGATATTTTTCCTTTTGTTACTTTTATCATCATACACAGGTACAACATTATGTGAGTTCCTGACTGAGATGCTAGTTTTATCCTATTTTTGCTTTACTTGTGTGTGTATGTAAAAAGTTGTCTACAAACAAATCTATAGTGAAAAAATGGATTTGATCGTAGGGGAAGAGGCTAAGGTGATCTAGTAGTAGTGGAGGAGAATGATTTTAAAGATGTGAAGCCCTTGAAAACTTTGTGCAGAACAGTAGATGCTCATTAATTCTTATCTTGCATGTTTGTAGGAGCCAATAAAAGTTAGAAACTAGTTCTCTGTATGTAAAACGATGTACTATATTAAAGGTGACATCTTCCAAGATCGTTGACCTTATGATCTGGGGTTGTCTTTAAAGAATGATATGGCTATATCTTTGGTTTTTAGTCTAAAGAAAAATGTTGTTTTAGAATGCAGAGAGACATAGGATATCACGCATTAGAGAATATAAAATGCCTACTTGTTGCCATTGGGTAGTTCTTTCCTCCAAATCCTTCCCATGGAGTTAATTTATGTCTATAGCGGCAAACAAAAAGAATTCCAACAGCCAAGGTAATCAAGATTGATCCACATGTAACAGCGCCAATAACGATTATTTGTCCAAATTTGGGGTTGTCTGCCTTGCATCTTCCGCCACTGAAATATTAATGTAAAAATACTAATTAGGAATAATTAACGAAAACAGGATATGAAAATAGTAAACTAGAAACAAAGCAAACAGGTCCTTATTGTTTTGTCTCAGTTCATACTCTGTATTGATTAGTGAACTGTTCAGATTTGCTGGAACCTCTTCACTCATGTGTTGATTGCAGCCATAATATCTGGAAATAAATAACATACAGTTTAAATTTGTGGAAAGTATATTAAAAATTTTGCATGATTAAAAGTAGCTTCCGAGTGTAGATGAAGCAGAACGCCAACATATAAAACTTACAATGATTTTAAATGAGGCAGTGAGGTAATTGATTCTGGAAGCGATCCCATAAGATCATTGTAGCTCAGATCTCTGCTCCATAAATTTAAACCAATCAACATTTACAAAAATTTCAGCGGTAATTTTCTTGATGACACTAGCAACAGAAGGATATTGCTCTATGATTGGAATCTTAGTGAAGGAAGAAAAGAATTAAGCAATATATGTAACATGATAATGTCAAAGCATATCTTCACAAGGATTGTTCATAAGGACATTGAACATGGAGGTGTTTCCGCACCTACTAAAGCGTCAGAGAGAAAGGCCTTATACATAGGGATCGAAATGCACATGAAATTTTTTGATAATGCTCAATGCATTGATATTTTCTGTCTCAAATGTCCCTGACATGATGCTAGAGTTAATGTTATGCATATGGTAAATGTTAGAGCATGTCTATACAAAAACATCAAGTCTGAAGGATTATTTGAGTTGAGTGCTAGCATCCAGTCATGTTTATATGTGTATAGATCCACATTATACTACACTGTCATGCTTCCTCGCCACTTGAAGAAGGAACAGAGTAAGGGAGGCTAGGAATTTGAGTTATTTATGAAGTCATGTGATTTATTGCCATCCATCGACATCAAATTTCAAGTAAATGCTTGTTGATCTGTCTAACAGCGAAGTTTGCTTGCATTTCCACAAAAAAATTTAGTGCCTTCTACCAGCACCAGCTTTTGGTGATAAGGGCTTCCATAAATTTTTAATAGTTAGTTATATCATATACAACATATGAAAGTTTACATTTACAGGATTCCACACTTTGCATAAAATTATAAGAACTTTCTTTGCTGTGATTTTTATTTAGACAATTTCATACCAATTCTGATAAATTCACATGGCTGTGCTTATCGTTTACTATAACATTGACAAGACAAGTATAATATGAGTTCTTTAGCTCATACAGCATCACCCT
Source organism: Echinosophora koreensis (assembly GCA_035048595.1). Taxonomy (NCBI): domain Eukaryota; kingdom Viridiplantae; phylum Streptophyta; class Magnoliopsida; order Fabales; family Fabaceae; genus Echinosophora; species Echinosophora koreensis. The sequence continues at coordinate 2,623,626 of JAPCYP010000003.1, forward strand.
AGGTCACAGTTGAACATGAGAAGGAATAATTACATTGACATCAGCAAGGAGGAGAGCGGAAACGAGGGGATATAACCATTGAAGCTGTTGTGACTTAGGTTCCTGCACATAATAATAAAACAATTACAGCAATGCATAAAAAAAAAGATTCACAGATTACCCACCAAAAATAAATGCAGAAGCAATTGAACAAGAGTGTTGGAGGCAGTACAGTATTTTTAAGTTGGTCATCTCAGTGACACTGGAAGGAATTGGTCCATTGAGATTACTAAAAGAAAGATCCCTGAAATGAAAACAATGTACATAACAATAAACTCCTTATGAAAAGGGGGGAAATAGATCAATAAGCATATAAAATTAGAGTTGATTTATCTAAAAATATTTTTTTTTTAAAAAACCCTGCTTAGCTAGAGAAATTGATTGGTTGATAAAAGCAATAGGGATGCATTACCATAATCTCAGTTTGATATACTTGTAGCAGCATTTGCAAAGGATGGAAGGACTTACAGCTTAGTGATAATATATGAGCCATTTGAACGATCACATGCTATTCCTTGCCAGGGGAAAATCATACAAGGGTCTCCAGACCAACTCTCTATCACTTTGTTGTATTGGTTTTGCAACAACAATTCGTCTCTCATCTTCTGAATCACTTCCACTGAAGAAATAAAGTGTGTGTGTGAGCAAGAGTGCACGAGAGAGAGGGGGGATAGAGAGGGGGAAGAGAGAGGTTAAGTATTGGTTACAGATTAAAAGCATCAATATGGCAAACTTGGTTAGGAGCTAACAAGAAAGTGGAATGTAAAACAGCTAAATGTGACCAGAAAAAGTTAGTGAGAATTTTGACAGAATTCAAGGTTTACTGTTGGCTGAAACAAAATGGTATTGGACTACTAAATTCTGGCCAACAACAACAACAACAACGCTGGAACCTTCAACTACACTCACCATCTGTTTGGCTGGTCTCTTGAATCCATGTTCGCACTTGTAGGATCTCATATGCATTCAGAAGGGGTCCATTCTCAGACCCAGATGCCTTGACCAAGGTTAGATTAAGTGATCCATTTGCTGTAACATTCAAGACAGTGTAGCTATAGTTGGACCCTCCAGCCAATATATCAAATCTTTCCTTTTTAATCTCCCTGTTAACATAGATGTCAAACACCCTTTGGCCTGCTTTGAGTGTGCTATTTAATTCGAGGAAGTAGAGAAACAAACGGTATTCATAATCCTCAGTCTCAAGGCCATTGTGGTTGAATTCCAACTGCTCAGGGTGTGTAAGGGCTGTTTGTAGGACTTGAAGAGGAGGTGTCATATTAGTTTTGGAGTCAAAATTGCTGACATTTGAAGATAATGGAAAAGCATATGCTGGACTTGAAGTTTCTTTCCAGATTCTATCACTTTGGTCAACTGGGAACCTGAAACCAGTAGATACACAAATTATAAGGTCTTTTTGGCCATATACATATAAAATCCGTGGCATATATATCTAGAATGGCATATAGTCATATACATAGTTAGCTGAAAGTAGAATGGTTTATATATCTACCATGTTCATGCATCTTATAGGTTTTTTTCTTATACTTCTTTTTATAAAGCAAAGCATAAGTTGTTTCATTCATTTGTAAGTAAGGTTCATGCATCATGCTGCTCAAATTCAGTTGGTCTAAACATGCTTGGGCATAACACAAATGGCAATTATCCCCTAAGAGGGATATGTTGAATTTATATTAAGCACTGTGTATGAGAGTATATTGCTTCCATAAAAGCAAAAAAGCGATAACCCTTATAGGTTCTCTAGGAGATACTCTTTCTCTGTCAAATGGAGTTTATCTCAGAATAAAGTAGATACATTACCTGATGTCGTCTTTCGTGCCCTTAAGATTATTTCTGCTTATCAGTTTTAAAACACTAGTAGGCAAATCATGTAGGTACTCTTCAGGCAATGGCCTTAACTCAAGCTGAGAAATATAGGGATTAACCTCCTCCCCCTTCACTAAGCAGAAGTCTATGTAGTTTTTTGGTTGCTCTGAAAACTCCCTCAATTCTCAAGTCCTGGAGCCTGGATGATATCACTGCACCTAATTGTGTTACCCCAATTGAAACATAAAAGGAAGAATTTAATAAATAGCCAAATGGAAATATGCCCCTTATCAGATATACTTCATTCTTAGTTGTTGACAAATTGTAGCATCTCTTTCCCTCATCTATATAAAACAATCGAGCATTTTCATTGCTTCTATAGTTTGACACATTCTTGCTTATTTGTCTGCAACTTCTTCTGTCAGAGAACCAACTATAATCTGTTGTGTAATTTAAAGTGGTCAATGGATCCGTATAATTTGAATCAGCACAGCATGCTATGCTCTCAAACCCTGCACAGAAAATGACATAGGTTATATACATTTTGTGCAAACTTGATTTCCCCTTAAAGAAATTTGAACAACATCAGACAAAGAAAGTTTGTAGTGGTTTTAAGAAACTCTCAGTATTGAAGTATGAAACTACTAGTTCCATTTCTGCATCCTTGCAAAGTATTTTCTTTTCTTTTTTTTCATTAACTATGATTATTAAATTGCTAGCTATGATCAAAGGAAAAGAAATCATGTAATAGAGATAGTGATCTAAGAGAATTATAGTATTAAGTTACTAACCTTCAGTTGCAGAAGCTGATCTGATAAATATAGAGATGCAAATAACATATGACACAACCAGTCTTAATATCCAACTATCCTGTTGTTCCATCATTAGCTGAAATACTGGTTACCCCTTGGGGTTATGAAACTTGAATCCATGTCAACTAAGTTTTCATATTCCATCAAGTACCATAAAATTTCTTCTGAATTTCATTTCTTTCTCCACCTTGACAACCAACACACTCCTTAGTTCCCTTATATGTTAGATAAAAAAGAATGAACCTTGGTCAATCCTATAATTTGGTGAACCTGTGTAAAAATTTCTAGTGTTCCTTCATGGAATAATTTGAAGCCATTTTGCAAAATTGCTCAACTGGATGGAGGGTTAGCAGAAAGAAGAATATTCTTGAGAATGAGTTTGACTTCAATCCTGGAAACTGCAGGAGGTAGCTAGGAAAGAGATGGAAGATGAGTTAGAGATTGAATTAGTATAAATCATAGTTAATCATTTTTTTATAGTTTCATTATTGATGTTAAACATTATTGTTATTTTTGTTGTTGTGGTGGTGGTTACTTGATTATGTATATTTAATACTGATATGGTTTAAAATAATTGGAAAGACCACTCCTTCGTCTTCTTCTACCTTCTTGATCCCCTCTTATTTGTAACCAATGGATGCAACATGATCAAAATAAGGTGCAGTATTACAAATGTTTTAAACTAATTGTTATGACTTTATGAGCAGATAAAAAATAAATTAATTAGTTAACTACTGGTTATGAGCATTATTGTGAGAATCCTATGTTTCTAATTTCACCCCAAGTAGCTAATGAGGTTTTAGTAAAAAGTAAAAAACAACAAAATAATAATAATAACAACAATAATAACGACGACGACAACAATTATAACAACAACTACTACTACAAATTAATAAATAAATGAGTCTCATAAAAAAAAAGAAAAAGTAATTATAAATAGTTTCAAATCTGAGACTTTGTTTTATCTTATGCTTAGCACAATTAACTGAACCAATTGTTCCTTTTTCATATTTTGCTGCCTATAATATTTTGCTTCTGCATAAACTTGAAAAATGAGAACCGGCAATTAAGAAACTAGAAAGTGGCTCAAGGAGACCCTCAAAAGAGCAGGTAACCCCTTGACATCCTTGGAGTACTAACCAAACTGTTCAGCATGAACAGACTGATAATTACATTAGAGATTAAATTAGCATCCTTGTACAAAGATTTGGCATAACTTGTGGCCCATATAATTGTTTACATAAATATTAAAGTCTTATTATTTCCATATATTGCTTAGACCATACCTACCAAAATCATATAAAAAGATTTACACTTCAAAAGAGGAAAGGAAATGAAGACTCCACACTTCAGCCACATCATCTCTTGATTATCAACATAATTTTCATTAATCGCTTCAGATAGAAATGAACTGTGATTAGGCTCCATTCCATTTGTGTTTGAGGTTGTTGAATATATAGTAATTACAATTACAATATCTACATAATCAGATGGTCAACTGTTCACATAACACTATCATGTTTAATCTGTTTTACCATGCAGTGATCAGATAATGCAGATTATTATATGGTAGCTTAATAATTTTACTGATCATTGTTCAAGATAAGACTTGTTCTTTTTATTCTTCTTTCCTGAATGCAGGATAGTACGTATATGGGGCAGGGGCACATCTATGGTCTTGTAAAATATATAAAAGAAAATAAAATTGCTGAAAGCAATGTTCTCAAGCTGTAAAGGTTGGTGGTTGTCACGTTTAGGAAACCCCTGGCACCATGTCTAACTGGAAATGAAAAAAGCGTTAATAAATTAGTTTATGATTAATAAATTGTACCAATTAATTATCTAGTACCAACTAATTAATCATTTTTTACTTAAAACAACCATTGGCAAGTAAATAAAAAAAACTCTCAATTTACTGAATTTAGTAAATGCATCTTTTCCTGCTTCATTCATCTCTTTTTTTTTTTTTCATTGTTCTATTTTTATAAAGGGATAAAAATCCAACTTATTGGATCAGCAGTCGCTTCTTACAAAAAATTGGGGAAAAGGTTAGGATGAGTTGTTTCAAACTCAATTTATTGGGAGGCATTGTAAATACAGAAAGGATAGATGTTGATATTCCTGACATATAACGTTTTACTTGGTCAATCCCATAGCATACTCCAAGCAGTTGAATTGTTATTATCATACCAATAAAAACTTGTTATGTTACTTCAGGTTAACAAGTTGCATAAAAAATCTTTTGCCGGTAACTTCAAAGCTGAGTCTTGAAAGGATTCAACAATTTATAAAAGACTAATGTCTATGTTTAAAATGTTTTATCCAGGCATTAGATCAAATATATTCAGATATATCAATTCTGTCAAAAAAGATATTCAGATATATCAATCTATGTTGGTCTAATGTCTATGTTTAGAATAATTGTTTCGTTGACAGTACTTCAGAAGATTAGTCTCTCTTCTAATGCATAGGAGGATATTATGGAAAACCAACAAAATATATTTAGATGTCACTGTATCACATTGCCTACACCGGGCTAACCCTGTTCCAATGATCTTTATTCTAGTTACAAACAAAATTAATGAACCGCCGATTTTCCTTATTTCCCCCACATCTTAATTATCTATTGGGTTAAATATGTTTTTAGTCCCTTATTTTTTTGACAAAAGTTCGGTTTTAGTCCACCAGTTTGGAAAAAGTATTTTTTTAGTCCCTCGTTTTTTAAAATATGTTAAAAGTGGTCCCTACACCACACATTTTTAGTTTCTCATTTTTTACAACCACATATTTTTAGTCCCTCATTTTTTATAAAAATTCGGTTTTAGTCCCCCCATTTTTCAAAAGAAAGTGTGGTGTAGGGACCATTTCTGACACATTTTAAAAAATGGGAGACTAAAAAAGTACATTTTCCAAATGGGAGACTAAAACCAAATTTTTATAAAAAATAAGGACTAAAAACATATTTAACCCTTATTTATTATGAAAGTGAAGAAGCCTTTTGAGAATCGGTTACCAATATTCTAATTTTTGGTCGTTTATAGTTTGGAACTGATAAGTTAATGAATATCGTGGTGGTTTTTTCTTTTTCTATGGTAAGGTAGTATTTGGTCAATTCACGCACTTATCAATTAATTTACCTTTTTTTCTGTTTGATCAAAGATATCCATATTGAAATTAGAGGATTTATAAGTATATTTATATATTAACCACAAGTAATTGGTATACCTAGTATTAAAATCCTGATTTGAAACTTGCTATAAATTTTCAAAACTTGGAAAATGACTTGTATTGAGAGGAATAATTGATATGACATACGAGAGATTCACAATATAATAAATTCTATATGTTCAAACTAGTATTCACCTGAAAATAGGGATTTCTAATTTGTGTTTAAAATTAGTGTATGCAATTATTAGATTTATTCAATTTATTTATAATTGTTTTCATCTATTGAGCTTGCATAGAGGATATTATACCGGTTAAGCTAGGAGAGAAACCTACCAATTTAAGGGTTATAGTTCTACAAACATTTATTTTTTCCATTCACAATACTTGAATCTGAACCATTGTTTGAGGGGAACCAAACTCCTTGTCATGTAGACCAATAGGAGTTGGTGCCCCTTTGTTCTTTCAATTTTAGTTTATATGAAACTTCCTTTCTATGAGAAAATAGTTACAAGATGGAGAAACATTACCTTTTTAAATAACCTTTACTCCCATTTATTGTAAAGAATTTTTTTTTATTATCATGTTATTGGTATAAAGTATCCACCTGTCGTGAACAATGACTAATCTCCATCGAGGGACCTGGATGACATTTAGGGGAGGGGAGGGTTTGAGGATGAAGATAGGGGGAAAGAAGGATAACCCTCCAAAATCCTCCCCATATTCATTTTTTAACAAATGAACCAAAATCTCTCAATTTGGAGGAACTAAAAAAATGAGCTTGAGGAGAGTTTTGGAAGACTATCTTTCCTTCTCAAAGTCCCTTTCCCCCTCCCCTCCCCTCCTCTTCAAACCCTTCCCCTCCTAACTCACAAACAGACCCTTAAGGATTGCCCCCTCTCAATCAAGTTTTCTCTCCATGTACATACACAATAGTCAGGAGTCAAACCCCCAACCATTTGCTTAAGAGTGCGTTTGGATGAGGGAATTGAAGATTCAAGGGAATTTTAAATTCTAGGAAATTCAATTGTTTGAATTAAATTCCCTTGATTTTGAAATTTTCTTGTTTGGATATAATATTTAAATTTCATCATTGTTAAAATTCTTTGTTTGGATAGAGTATACCAAAAGGGACCAGCGGCGAAGGTCGGGTGGAGGAAATAGAGGTCTGGCAGGGGGCGCCGGCGCGGGTTGTCTGGGGGCCTGCGCCGGTTGTCCGGGTGCCGGCATGGGTGGTCTGGGGGCCGGCGACGGTGGTCCGGGGGTCGATAAGGTTGTTCGGGGGCCGGCGCCGATGGTGAATGGCATATGAGTAAAGATAGGGAATTTCAAAATACCACCTCTTTAGGTGGTATTTCAAATTCCTCAAATTTACCTTAAGTCAAATACCCCATAAAATAGTAGTTTAGATTAAAGCATTTTAATTACCGTCTTAAAATACTTTACCCTCTCCAAATGCCTCATCCAAACACACTCTAAGGAGTTCGAGCCCGTTATTGCCTGGATCAACCACATATTGGTGTATAGAATGGTTTTGATACACTTTGATTGTCCCATATATCCTCTACTAAAAAATTTCTCTCCCCTTTTTAAAGAGGATCTGCCACTATTATATTTGTAGAGAAAAATCTCTTCTCCTCTTCAATAAGGATCTTTTGTCTTTGGAATTTTCTTTTTCTGACAAAATTAACCGTTGGAGATACTTTCTTCCCTTGTAATATTTCATTCTTGACTTTATTTTATTCTTCTTCCATTTTGAGTACAACAATTGGCTCAGCTGCATGAGACTTAGTTTGCCTTTTAAATCTGCATCATTTTTTTTTTTCCTTTTTTGGTTTGTTAGTAGACGACTAACTCCAATTGTTAGCATGCTCATCCTTTTAGCAAATTTCAGTTGTGCCTTGCATTCTTTTTTCTGATTCCTCAATAGACAATTAATAGAAATCAATTTACAGAAGCTTCTCATTTTTTCATCTGCACAAATACCCTTAACCAAGATCAAACATAATTATCATAGTCATTGAAAATCATATATATTTTATCATCATAAAATATAGAGGATCCTTGGGTTAACTAACAAGGAGAGTAAATAGCAATTTGAAGTGTCTATAGTATTTTCCCAATCTCAAACAGTTCCCGCGAATCAGACAAGCCTAAGTCATGGCACTATTTAGGGGATACGGACCCGACTCACACTGCTTTAAAATTCATTGATTAAATCATCTTTTGCTGGTTAACAGTATGTTGATATCCTTTGAACTTTTAGTCAATTGAAAGAAGTTAACATAAATGACTAATGAATAGATTTCAACAAATGAGAAGGGGGGAAGGGCTCGAGAGCGTTGTATCAATTGCAAGGATAATACCTCGAATCGAACCCCCTATGGTGACATATAATAATAAATTAATCATGGAATCTCTTGTTATATTAGCCCTTTAGTTATAACTAGAGGTTTTCTTCATTGTTTATTATATTTTGGCCAAAGTTTTTTTTAATAATTATTTCATAACAATAAACTTGGGGGGTCAAGTTGGCTTGCCTATACCAGACAAAGCGAATTTGATGCTTCCGATGGTTTTATTTGCATATTCCCTATTAATCTTTGCCAGCTGATAGTACATATGGCCAAAATCTTTAATATAAGGCCAAACTTGAACCCTCCATATTACAAAAAAAAATTATTAAACAGGTGCTTGGCATGATAATTAACTAGCAGAAGACTTTTTGGTTGTAAGGAACTATTTTATTATGAGCATCCAATAAAAGTTTGATTGGTTAATAAGTCAATCTAATTGGAATTTGTCTCCTCAAAATTATTTTTATATGTCAATGGAAAATCCTAAGATTGTAAAATTTGCAATGATAATTGCTTTTCACTCATTTCTTTGGAATTGTAGGCGTCAAAGTCTTCTTTCAATTAATGATGCTAAATTTTATATCCATATATACATAGATCTTTGATTACTAATCAGACTTGAGGTGCTTTAGAAGGAAAAATTTGCACAGCTAGGCGATATATGATATGAATCACTGAATAGATCAAAATTAAATTCTACTTTAAAATATTATTTCTTGAAAAATCAACTTCAGTAAGATCTCTAGCACTTGATCATGAATTTTACAGACTGCCAAAAAATCATAAACACCTTAAAGGCTTATACAGAACTATACCTAGAGGTCAGGACTCAACAAAATTTAAAGAAACCACTATCCGTTTCAGATAGTTGTGCTACCCATATCAACGGATTTGGATTTCTCACATTCACTTATACTATAGTTTAAACAGAAATCATGTACGGTTACGGTTTCCAGAAAACTATGTACGGATTCTAGGAAACGTACAACAACCACAAGGAATCCGGATCATATATCAACAACAATTTTTCCAAAATGAAGCCAGATCATTAATAAATTTTATATATATTGTTGCAAAGACAATACAATGAAGCAACAGATCCAACAGGCCTAAAAGAAATGTCTGCAGTGCTAAACAATTAAATGGTTAACTTTATCACACACTTTCCCCTTAGGTATACTTTACTATGACCTCTGGTTCTTTGATGCAAAACGAAGGACCACATAAAATAAAATCCTATATAGCACAGCCCAACCTAACATTATGGCCACATTTTCCCATTTCCTAGACTCTTTAGTCCCAATATGAAGACTTGTCAAAATAGCATTACCAGTAACAGGTGTACCATCATTGTTCCCAAAGACAATATCTGTCTGGTACTGATTCATCAAGAGCCCTTCATAAGGAGATGTCATGGTTGAGATTTTGTTCATCCAACGCCAATAAATTGGAAGGTCACGTTCGCTCAAGAAGTATCCACAGAACAAGAAGAAAAGGGCAGTGAAGGCAATCACAGCAGCATAACCCAAGATGTAGTTTGGAACCACTGAGCTCACAAACACAACAAATGAATTGGTTGACAGAAGGGAAATGAAGAGAATAATCAAGAAGAAGAGGAAAGAGCCACGAAGCTGTAGAGCAAACCAAACAATGCCTGCATAAACTGAAGCTTGCAGTGCAAGAAATGGCATGTGAGTGATTAGGCCTGCTATAGTGTAGGAGGAAGCTCTGTAGGCATTATGTGAAGTCTCCCTGATGAAGATGAACCTCTCTTGGATGAAGGCTGGCACCGCGTCATTGGAAGAGAAGAAGAAGAGACACACTGTGAAGATGAAGAAACTGAGACGGTTTGTGATTCCTTGCAAGTTTTCTTTGGGATTGTGGAACATAGTGGCCATCATGAAGCCCATGATGGTTAAGACCATTAGTCTTGACAGAAAAAGCTCAGGGGTTCTCCTTATGTTTATGAAGTTGCGGCGCATAAGGATCCAAGTCTCTTCTAAGAAAGAATTTGCAAACTTTGGGCCAAGATGGTCTGGTGCTCCATTTGCGGGAGTGAGGTAGTCATTCTCATCCACTGTGTAGTCACTGCTATGAGGTGTTGGAGTGGCTGGCAGGACTTCACTTGAGTATGTGTAGTAGCCAGGGGAAGCACTACTGCTAATCAGTCGTCAAAAAGTAAGATAACAAATTGACAAAATAAGGAAAATAACTCATGTACAACAAAATTTTCACGACACCTTTACAACGGTTGAAGATGACTAAATTCTTGATTAACAAGGTTTATATATTAGTTATCTAACTTGTAACTGTTACCTATAAGTTAAGAACACATTACTAGCTATACACAATGTTAACTAGGAAAAAGATATTTGCAGACTAAAGTGATGATCAGGCATGCAAATTAATCTAATGATTGAAAATAGTTATTGATTTCTAGTATGTGATTATCAATATATTATTTGGTGTTCAGTGTAAAAGTGTTATGCAAATTTTGTTGTATGAATAACAAAACTGTTATTAACTAATGATTAAGGATGTGTTTGAAATTCTGTTGGGAAGGTTCCAAATATGTGTTTGGACAAAAATTACCTCTAATGGCATTTGCCCAAAGGCTAGCCAAAATGGCCATAACTCCAAACACAAAGTCATCATTCATTGTTGTAAAAGTAACGTGAAAATTTTGGTATGCATGTGACATCACCACAAAATGATATTACATGTTTTGTTTTTGTTTTTTTTTTTCAAATGTTTGATAAAAATTCCCATACTATTACTACTGAATCAATGATTTACCTTACGGGCTTCTGCATCTTCTGCTCATTCTTAAGTCGTGAAGGTGTGAATTTCAGAAAGCCTGCACTATTACTGGCGCTCCATGACTTTGATGTATTATTATATGGACTTCTCACACTGTGATCAAAATCGTTCAAGGCCCTCCAACTTACTTGTGAGGAGTAAGAGAAGTCTTGAGATTTTTCCTCATATGTAGAGCCTTGATGATGTCCACGGTGTGAAAATGGGGCTGGTGAGGGTGCAACAGAAGAAAGTGAGAGTTGGTCCTGGTGAGACAAAGGGGTGGTTTCATCCCTGTGCGTGCAAACGCAGCTAGCACCTCAACTCCAACCTCAGACTGATCATACTCTTGGATCACATCAATGAGATGCTCAATGGGGTTCTCACCCTTGGGGACTTTGCGTGGCATGCGCCCCAAATGGAGTGATACATCTTTAGGTGACCCTTGAAATATGAGCTGCCCTCTAGCTAGGACAATGAGATGATCAAGGAGAATTTGGATTCTTGATGAAGGTTGGTGGATGGTGAGAATCACTGTGCTGCCACTGCATGCAATGTCATGCACCTTTTCAATCACGCTATGAGCACTGGTGGAGTCTAAACCTGATGTTGGCTCGTCCAGAAACAGAAGCGATGGTCCATGGATGATGTCCACGCCAATTGAGACCCGGCGACGCTCTCCACCAGACACTCCTCTGGTCCCTTCATCTCCTATGTAGGTGTTCCTAGATGACTGCACCACCCAAAATACATAAACATACAATCAAAAGAAGGAGAGATTCCTAGGCCACCCTGAAATAAGAAAAAAGTTCTTAACTTGTACCCTCAGTTATTAGTTGTAGCTTTTCAAATTTTATTATTAAAGTGGAAAACAATGTTGTCCCACAATGATCCTGAATCACCTAATTATCAGCAAGAGCAATAAAAATTTTATTAAAGTGGAAAAAAAATGATGTTCCACATAGCTGAGGTAATACGAATGGACTTGGAATTGTGTCAAAGACACAAAAGCTATTAGTACGGTGTGTTTGGAAACGAGCACTTGTACGTGCATCCATAAACTACTGAGTAGCTTCTGCATTTTAGAAACGTGATTCTTGCTATTTGGAACGCAGTTCCAATCACACATTTAGTAGCTTTGGAAAACGTGTGTTAGTAACATTCTACAGCGCATCCAAACATGTACTGAGTGATATATCATATAAAGCAGCTAGAACTTTTTATTCTCTGGAAGTACCTAATAATTTCTCTCAAAATATCAAAGAATTTAAAATGAAAAGGAAAAATTACAAAACAGGAATTGTTGGTAAAAATATTATTGAGTTAGGAATAATTGAACTCCTCAATTAGTTAACCATGTTAAAAAAATATGGTTAATGCAGTACAAAGATGATTATTCCAAATCCAAAGGTTGGAATAAAGAAACTTACAGATAAGCCAAGCTGCTCAATCAGCTTCTCTACCCTCTGCTTCTTATCAGCAAGTGAAAGTGGCCCCAGGCGGAAATCAGCAGCAAACATCAAAGTCTCATAGACAGTAAGCATTGGAAAAAGCCTATCCTTCCTGCATAATATATGCAGAAGTTCTTTTGATCAAGCTTGCACTCACAGTTTTCCCATCCAAGGAGACCCTCCCTTTGAGGCTCCCACTTGCAATTCTCCCAGCAAGTCCATCCAAGAAAGTGGACTTTCCTGCACCACTAGGGCCCATCACTGCAGTGATGCAACCCTTTGGTGCATACCCAGTGATATCATGCAGCAAGTCCACCTCTTCATTGAACCACTTCCCATCAACCTTCTTCTTCTTTGTCACAGTGTAAGTAAGGCCTGAAAACTCAAGACCCCCAGTGAAACTCACTGGTTTCTTTATGTCAATCACTGTGTCATGACGATAACCATTGGATTGAGTCATGTTTGAAGGTGTCACCAAGTGCTGATAGGTGATCAGTTTGTGAGAAAATATATGTTCAAACAAAAGAGCCTAGCTCAGGAGGGCTCCAAAATTGAGGGGGAGGCTTACTGAGGAAGTATTATAAGAGGAAGGGAGAATGTGAGAAAAGGACTTCATGCAGCCGGTAGGATGTTTTAGGAGGTGCTTCCAAAGCTATCACAATATTGTCTTCATTGAAGAATCCATTTGAGGTCGTTTCCATCGAAAAGGAGATAATAGTTTCTCGGTTTCTTCATTGTTTGTTTGATTATAGTATTCGTTTAGACATTAGCATGCACATACGTGATATATATAATTCAGTAAAGAAAGCCTGGCTATGAACCATACTTTTTTGGACTTATATATCTTTCCTAATATATTGTAACACAACGATATTACCAATTTTATATAAAAGCTATTTTTTAAAAAAATTGTAACTTTCTTTTTTGGTATAATTTGTGATTTAACAATGCAGAAAGCTGTATTGGAAATGTGAGAACTGTTATCCATAGGTCATTGTTCCACGAATGGTTATTGAGCCCTTATGCTTCAGTATTCGGCATAAGAAAATAAAAATGTCCTTGTCCGTGTAACTTACAAGCAGAAGCTTCCATAAGCTGTAAAATAAGTGTTGAAGGAATGCAGGGGTGATCATCTTAGCTAGAATACTTTCTTTTCCTTCTGAACCAATAGGATCTACATGTGTTGTTGCCAGTTGATCTACACGACTTTCTAGCAAGAAATTTTTTTGATTAATTTTCACCTTTCGTTGTCACGAGACATGCAAAACTAGAAACAGTTCGTTTAAGGTGATTACAGTTCGTTTAACATGTCTTTGGTATACAGCAGCTAAATGAGGTCTCTACTATGTCCATGGTACAAAGCAGCTTAATGGGATTTCCCTTATAAATTACATAACAAATAAACTATGACAGCATGCTTTTCTAGCATATAGAGCTTAAAGTATGTTATTTGTTCACCTAGAATCCGACTCGTGGGCGATACCTAGTTAATGCCTTAATGACATATAAAATCTTTATTAATGTAGTCCAGTGAATGGTTAGCAGCGAATTGTGAACTCTTGTACTCATTAACCAAGTTCAATACACCATTAACCACGATGGTGAACATTGTTAACCAAGTTTAAAGGTGTACAAAAAAATAACATGCACCAATGTAGTATATGCATGAGTGGCTAACACCGTTCCCAATCGTAGTTAATGGTATGTTGGACTTGGTTAATGAGTACAAGGGTTTCACAATTCGTCGTTAACCATCCATTGAACTGCATTAACCAAGATTTTGTACGCCATTAATCAAGTATTGCCCAGATGTCCAGATTCTAGGTGTACAATTAACATTGCTGTAGAGTTTAATGTGGAAAGTAAAAGTTAAACATAAGAATAATAAAGCAAATGAAGAAGACAAGTGATAATGTGTTTTGCACAAATATCTTGTCTATTTTCAATCATACCAAACACAAAGATGAATTTAACTTCGTAATGAATGTGGGGTATTATCTTAGTATTCATCACGGTGCTATCACAAGAGATGTCTTGTGGTTCTTGACGTGACAAAGCAGCCAAAGTCTGCGAATATATTCATATGAAAAGAATAAATGTGGAGAATTTGAGACATTCATCTGTTATGGAATTAGAATGGAAGGAAACATACAATAAGATGATGACCATAGTGGACCAGAAAAGATAAGAAGAAAAGAAAGTGGAGGAAACACAGTAATAATTTCCTGTCCAAAAGAAAAAAAGAATACACAAGTACACTAAAACATGCAATCCCATTTTTATGTTTTCATGTAACCAACAATATTTCTTGAACATCAATCGAGGGACATTGTGCCTGTGTTGTTTTGATTTTTATGTATTTTTTGAAATAAATGTATATAAAGATGACAAAAAATAAATAACACGAGATAAAAGTAAATATATAAAGTACCAGATATGATGTTTAAAGTTTGATATTAAAATAACAAGGGCCATGCTAACCAGTGCCCTAAGGGGGCACTGGTCAAGGATACCCAAAAAAGGAACAATTCATTGGAAAACTAAGTTCAATACTCTCTAAAATATGAAATACATCAAGTCCCAATGAAAAATTTCCCATTTAAGTTCATTAACCAGTGCTCTTAGCATTCTCCAAATAACAAAACTCTTCATGTATTCTGCTCATCACAAAAGAATCCTGCTATTTGAACAATAGTTTTAAACATCAAGGAGATTTATTGCTGGAACCAAGGAGATTCAGTGGCAGACCTATTACCGTGCTTTCTCCAATAGCGACAAAAAACCAACATCTGAAAAGAAGCAATTGGATTTTCTAGAAAAAAAATGTTCAGCATCAAATACTATCTCTAGTTTCTATTGAGAATGTTCTAGGAACTGGTTCTATTGCTTAAACAGGCAACTTTCCCATGTTTATGAACACTTAAGATGCAGAAACACACCTCCTGGACAGTAGTCTCTGACGAATCATACCACCATATGACTGGTAATGCTAAATTATTTGATACCTAAAGGCCAAATTTTGAAAATCTCATGGTTAGAATTGTTGATGGATCCTTATCTAAAGTGGCAGGAATAAGATCAGTAACTATAATTGAGAATTTGACCTTAAATTTTGTTCTCTTAGTAGCCAATTTGACTTGTAACTTGCTGTCCATAAGCAAACTGCCAAGGAACTGAATTGTGTCACCAATTTCTTCTCAAATCATTGTGAATTTCCAGATTTGGAATTGGGGAGGATGATAGACAATGCTAAGGAATGCATAGGGCTATATATCCTTGATTGTTCTAACAAACTTGAAAAACAAGCTCAAGCTGCAAGTTCATGTCCAGCTTCTTGTGATAGTGTTTTTTTTATTATTCAATAATGTCAACTCTGACATTTTTATCAACTATCTATACATTCACGAAACAATTTTCCATCACAAAAATACAAAACCTCTCACCCACTTGCAATGCTTCACATAGAGTCAACATCATCTCTGGTTTTAGGTGGTTTGTTTCTTTTGTTGATGACCACACTCGAATAACATGATTATACTTAATGAAAGAAAAATTAGAGGCAGGCACTATCTTGAGAAGTTTCAACAAGATGATTCAAACACAATTTCAAGCTAAAAGAAAGATATTCGGATCAACTAATGTCAATGACTATTTCAATTCAATACATAGTGAATATCTTACGAGTCAAGGCATTGTGCATCAAAGTTCATGGGTTAACAGTAACACTTCTCAATGCCATGTTATCAGCCAAGAATTATTCTGTTTTGACTACAATCTTCATTCCAATGAAATAATAATAAATAAATAAAAAGGAAAAGTTACCCACTTCAGAAAATATACAAGGAGATACAATGAGGTGGCACAAAAACTGGATTTGCAACAAAGAAAGAAAAAAGATTGGATAACCAGAATAATCGTTTCAGAACGGGCAAAGCCAAGGGAAACACATGGTTAAATTTTAGTGAACATTTGGAGCAAATAATGTACCATACTTTCACAGTATAATAATGCTTCAAACAATGTCACCAAAGTGAGTCAATAATATGAATGCAGATACCACAATGTGTTTATGCTAAAAAATTTGTCTCAGGGAAAACAGACAGCATGTCTATATCCATGAATTGGTACAAACTCATAACGTTTGGACCCAAATAATCTTGATAATAGAACCAATATTTAAACAAACCATGAGTCAACTGAAGCAAGCAAACAAAGATTTCCCCAATTCATTTTAATTTCTGCATTTCACCAGTAGCAACCAAGGACATAGTATTTCAATGCAAACTCCACCAATGTTATGTGTTACAACTCTTGAAAACCACATATGACCAAACACAAAATTATCTTCTCGTGAAATTTAATGAGTAATTATGTTAAAAGATCAATTACATGCTCTAAAGGTAAATGCTTGTACAATGTTTGAAATAAAGTACTATTCTTCCAAATGATGTTTTCAAATTTTCCAGCACAGGCATTGCTCAAGCATAATAATAATAATAATAATAATTTAAAAAAAAAAAAAAATCAGCCAACATCTAGTGATTCATTTACAGGAGAATATCAAAGAAGAAAGATACATGGTCTCAATTATTAGGGAGCCATATACTTGCACGCTTATAGCCATTGAAAGTTCCAACACTTTTACCATGGAGCAATCTGAAAACATATATTAACATGCTAAAATTCAAAACTAATTAACCAGACAGCATCAGCAACACAATGAGAAATTGATTCATGCAATTCGTACAGATTGTGTAGCTGAAGTTTGGGCGGTGGTAGGCGTAGGAATAGGGGGCTAGAAGAAGGAGCGTGGCCATTGGCTACTGTGCTGGGGTTGGAAAGGGGAAGAAAAAAGAGAGGTTAGGATCCGGTTTTGGGTTTTCTGTTGGGATTGGCCCGGTGGATGAAGCCAATTGTTCCAATTTTTTGTCTTTCACTTTCTTTTTCTGTTTTTCACTTTTTTCTTTTTTCCTTTCTTCTCCTTCTCCTTTTTCCTGGGAAAAAAAAAAATTTAAATAAACATAAAATTAATAATTAGATAAATTTGGTGTTCACATTAGACTTAATTGCACTTCTAGGCTCTCTATTATTGATTATGTGCAAATTTGATTCCTATAGTTTTTTCGTGCACATTTAGTCCCCTTATTTTTCAATGTTGCAAATTCGGTCATTCCGTTCGATGTCTGTCAATTTTTTCAATGATTAACATAGAGAAATCACCTATCAAAGCGCACAAAACCTTTGGTTGAGGTTTTCTCTCCTCCGTCTCTCCAATTCAACATGATTTAATGCTCAATGGTTCCTATCTATTATTTAGGCAAATTCACCTAAGTAGTGCAATTTAAATCCCCAATTACCTGATTGGTGTACTTTTTAAAATATTTACGTAACTAGTGTAAGTCATAAATGCGGAAAACGATATAACATATTAAAAGTCGTATCTCATACTCACGACTCATTTTTATATTCAAAAAAAAAATTTAGGGAGTCGTATACCCTACACACGACTTATATTTTTTATTTTTTATTTTTATCATAAGTCGTGTGCAGTGATAACGACTTTACCGTTATATTTTTTTTTTTTATTATTCGTTTACAAGTCATACCCAAAGGATTGTTTATAATTTTTTTAACAAAAAATTGGCCAAGTCGTATGTACCTTATACGATTCATATATTTTATTATTTTTTTGAAAGTGTTAGTCAATACTTGCGACTTTATTTATTTTAATATTTTTTAAAAAATTTTAAGAAATCATATGGTGACTTTGCTAGAAACATACATCATGTAAGCATATAACCCACAAATCGCAAGCACGTCACATGTACAATACAATCATCACATAAAGTCCTCTTAGAGGATCACATATACACAAAGCCATAACTCTAATACTTAGGACTTTCAAGACAACACAAACACAACATTCTGAAAATACGACTTTATTTTTTTTATTTTTTTTGTTAAAGTTTTAAGAAATCGTATTCAACACTTACCACAATTGTAACATTTTATTTTATTTTATAGAAAAAATAACCAAGTCGTATGTTACATATACGACTCCATTGAATAAATAAAGAAAAATTTAAATTCATATTTTCATAATATTGTGGGTGTGTGTGGTTGATGTTGTGTTTCTGTTGTCTTGAAAGCCCTAAGTATTAGAGTCATGACTTTGTGTATATGTGATCCTCTGAGAGAACGCTATGTGATGATTGTGTTGTACATGTGACGTGCTTGCGATTTGTGAGTTATATGCTTACATGATGTATGTTTCTAACAAAGTCACCATATGATTTCTTAAATTTTTTTTAAAATAAATAAAATAAATAAAGTCGTAAGTATTGACTATTGGCCAATTTTTTTTAAAAAAAATTATAAACAATGAAGTCGCATCCTTTGGATACGACTTGTAAAGCATAATATAAAAAATATATATATAATGGTAAAGTCGTTATCATTATAAACGACTTATTATAAAAAAAAATAATGAAAAATATAAGTTGTATGTAGGGTTTACGACTCCCTAATTTTTTATGTATTTTGTGAATATAAAAATGAGTCGTGAGTATGAGATACGACTTTTAATATGTTTCCTGTAACACCCTGTTTTTCATAAAATGTTTTATTAAGCTAGTTTTGTTAATTTAATAATGTTGGTTAAGGGCTAAGTGGGATTTTAGCCTAAAAGTCCCTTTCTGGTACATGAGCACGCTCGTGCTCATCAGCCAGCAAGCCCGTGCTTAAAGTCAGAAGCGTGTTTCTGATTTTAAGTTGAGCACGACCGTGCTCAATAGTAAGCACGCCCGTGCTCAATGCGTGGACCGCGTCTCGCTGACGTTAAGTGGAGCACGACCGTGCTCAGGTCCGGATGATATAAACGTTGCAGAGGCCGAGGGTTTGACGTGAAACCCTGCTTTTTGGTGCAGCTGCGGCCAGAACTCGTTCTTGTGCTATTTCTCCTTCGTTCATCGCCGTAGTGGAGTTTTGAGGACCGTTTGGGGGATTAGATTAATCTGCTTCATTGTTAATAGGTAATGGTTTCGTCCCTTTTAGTTTCCTTTCGTGTTTTTGGGATTGGAAACTAACCGGTTGTGTTCTTATTTGCCCAAGGTTCATCAGTGGAGTGAGCCGCTTTGGGAACGGTACCGGTTTGCTAGTAGGTGCGGTGTTAGAGCTACCTTCAATCCAGGTATGGGGAGAAGTGGGATTGTATTCATTAGGCAGTGGGTAGTGTAAGGTAACAGGGTTCCCTATGACCCCGGTGTTGTTGTATGTATGTTCGTTGTAATATGGCATTTAATCTGTGATAATATGTTTCTGGTTATTGTAGTATTATATGCCTATGAACATGTTGGTTGTTTAATGAACATGATGATATGTTGAGGATTGTTATTAATCTGATGATTGGTTGATTGATGTTGTGGCTATGATTATCAGTATGTTGATAAAACTGTTAAATTGAATAGTTAGGTTTAACAAACGTGTTAAGTTAGGTTTTAATCCCTAATGGTCTAGTTGAACTTGGTTTCTGTCCCTGCCCAGAACAGTGCAGTTGTGCATTGAGCACGACCGTGCTGAACAGGGAGCACGACCGTGCTCCCACTTAAATTCTGGAAAATGGCCGTGCTGCTCAGCACTGGCAAGCAGGTCAAACAGCACGATCGTGCTGCTGAGCACGACCGTGCTTCACTTAAAAGGGCAGCACGCCCTCACGTGTCCAAGCACGATCGTGCTAGGGTCTAAGCACAACCGTGCTGACCCCCCTGGACAGTAATGCAATTAAAGGACTTAAGGGGTTTTTAACCCCATTCCCCTATGATGATAAGTTGAGATAAATAATCAAAGATAAAGATTAGACAACCTGGTTATTAATTATATAAGATAATTAGATAATCAAATATTAAGTCGGTATCCGTTGGGTTACCGCACGTTGATAAGTTGAAGTCTTGGGTGCTTATAGACCCAAGTACGTTGAGTTGAACCTTGGTGCTTATTGGCCAAGGGAGCCTTGACCCCACGGTTTGGGTCTAAGGTTACGTTGAGTTTGATGTTGAAAGTCTTGGGAGCTTCATGGCCCAAGCAAGGAGGTGGTTGAGATTGTTTGTTGTTGTGCCATTAGCATAAAGCATTGGAGTAGTTGATGGGGGAGGTTCGACAAAGGGGAGATCGCCCGAGAGTACGGTGATCTGGCCATCCACGGTAGGTCACCCAAGGTTTGGTGACCGAGGCCCCCCATGATGAGGCATCCACGGTTTGATGCGTTGGCTATCCATGGGGTTCACCCAAGGTTTGGTGAACTGCCGGTGTTGGTGCTTTTATGGCCAATACGGATATGTAACTCCAAAGTCGTTCATCTTGAGTTAGTTTGGATCCACATGCATAGTTGGAGTAGCGTTGTAGTTGATGCATTGCATAGCATAGCATAGCATACTTGGTTGTTATGATACTGTTGGATGTTGATGTATGCTTATGTGTATGTTTACCTTGCGTACTATTCCCCTGCTGTTTATATGATTACATGAATCTTACTCCCTGTATTGTTTGTGTTTGGCCTAATTGGCATTTGCAGAGGATGACGAGCAGCCCGGAGAGGAGTGACTCTGAGGAGCCGCCACTCATAGTTAGGGCCTGTTTATGTTTAGTTGTTCCTTTTGTATTCCGAGGATGTAATTTTCCGGCACGGTTATACCAGCTCTGAGTTGTGACATCGGGGTTGGGTAGTTGTTACTTCATGTTTTATCATTTTTGAACTTGGTTTATTTTCCACGTTGTAACTGGTTCATGTGGGACTTTTCTACCCATGGACAATTATTTTAAACTTATTAAATGAGTGCATGTTTTTATTATTAAATTATTTATATTAATTGCCTTTTAACATGCTGGGTAGAAGGGTGTCACATTTCCGTTACCCACAGTTACGACTTACACTAGTTACGTAAATATTTTAAAAAGTACACCAATCACGTAATTGTGAATTTAAATTGCACTACTAACTTGAATTTGCCTATTATTTACCTATCTTGTTCCTCCTTTTTAGGGACCTTTTTTGTTTCCACCACAGGGTCTTTTATCATAGAAGCTCAACCAGGGGTTCTATGCACTTTGAGTAGTAGCATTAATCATTGAAAATTTGACGGACATGGATTGAAGGATCGAGTTTGCAACATTGAAAAAATAGGAGGACCAAATGTGTACGGTAAAAACTTTAGGGGTCAAAATCGCACATGTCCAATAGTAGAAGTACCGAAAGTGCAATTAAGCCTTGATATTATACTGACTTCCTTTAACCAAGGGTGAGTGTTACTTTTGATCAAAAGAAAGTGTAAATCAAACATTAAAGAAGATTAATACAATTTTTACTATATTTTTAGGGGGAGGGGGGGGGGGGGGGGGATATGTAAACCATTAAGTAACCAAATGGATGTGGCTTGGTTGGTTGCGCAAACTGAGTTTGTGGGGGAAATACCGAGTTCAAATTCCAAAGAACACATTCTTGGGGAGGAGCAAAGAACCTTAACTGTGACTAAGCACCCAAGCGGAGATTAGTTCCATAGCGGGTCCAGGGAATCTAAGCTGGTGGGGATACTCTGAAGACCCATTGGAGTGTCAAAGACATTAATTACGGCGGGTTCCTAACAAAAAAATCAAGTAATAACTATGAATGGCAGTGGGGAGTCCCCGTCCCCTATTTTCCTCCCCCCAATTAGGAGTATTTCTCCCTCACGGAGACCCCAAAAAGGACAATTGGCTCAAAATCAAACCGTAGCTTCATTTCTGTCAACACATATTTTTCTTTCAATACAATTCCCCTTTTAGATTTCATTAAACCTCTCAGTGTCACACTCTTGTTTTCAGTATCGTGGAAGATATTTGATACTCCTTTCTATACTCATTTTTGGATATTGGAACCATATCTGACAAGTACCACAAGAACATGTGTAGATTTATATATACATATGAAATTAGCAAAATAGGTTTATATATATATATATATAATGTTCTTAGGGATGAGGATCCACTGGGGTAGGAAGTATAATCCTCATCATCATCCTCAAACCTAGTAATACGTGCATAAGAGAAATTTAAACAAATTTAAAATAAAGATGTTAACAAGTGTTGTTCGTTAACATTTGAATGTAACACATTGGAACTTTAGTTAAAATAATTTGGAGACAATTTAGCCAAGAATTATCCAATTTAATATATTAATGTTTGATTAAACAGGCCTCTGAACTAGTTGGTGATTTATAAATAGGTCTCTATATTTAAAAAAATTGTAATTAAGTTCGGAATGGGTCTCTCATACAATTTTTCGTTAGGATTCTGTTAAATGATCAATCCACTCAATATTTGTAAGTCCTTAAACTTTTTGAAAAATCCAAATAGGTCTCCTTATTTTTTAGGAAATTTCAAATAAGTCCCTTTTTGAAATCCTAACGAAGCCCTAATAAAATATATATAAGAGACTCAATTATAAATTTTTTAATGTAATAAACAACCTAATTACAAACTTTTAAATTATAAAGACTTATTTTAAAAAGTTCAAATAGCTAAAAAAAAATACCAATTAATTAAACCTTAATGTGTTCCGTGTTGGAGACTTTTTTTATTGGGTTTACAATCTACTCAAAATTAAGACGTTCGTTCCATGATATTAAATTTTGATGTCAAAATATCATAACCCATAAAAATTTGAGGGACTAATGCGAAATAAGTGGAATTCTTTGGTAAACCAAGGTGGTAATTTTCTTTTCTTTGTTTGTTTTCCCTTTTTTTTTTTATAAAAATAAAAAATAAAGCTTGGAGTAGGATAATAGATTCGGCCGAGCTTGCCCATGTTCTCCTTTGCAGTGGCAAGCTGAAGTGAAGCGTGAAGCTTGATGATGGGGTACGAGGTATCCAACTCAATCTTCAACACCACCACCCTTTTCTCTCTTAATGATAATTTCTCCCCATTTTACCCTCTCACTCCCTACCCCTCTTCTTCTTCCAACTGCTACCCTTCCTTCCATCATCAAAGAAGAAAACTTCAGACTCTGAAATTCAAACCCCATCTTCTCCCATGCGCCCCTCTACCCCGTGAGTATTGTTTTCCCTCTTACCATGCTCTTTTAGGTTCAACAACATGGGTTGGTGAAAAAGATTAGTCTTTTGGTCTTTATTTGAAGTGATAAGGCTCTCACACAGTTGGGTAGTAATATAATTTTATTGTTTTAGTTTACTAAACTGCTGATAGTGTAAGAAATTATTATGTTATCACTGCGTTTTTCCTATTGTGCTAGCAAACAAGAAAAGCGAGTATCTTCATATTTTTCTGTTTTGAAATTTTCATGGTATCTTATTCTATGGTTTTTCAGGCTGATTTCTAGGTGTAGTATTTGTCTGTGTCTTGCTAAAAAGTGAAATTCCTTTTAGGTCCACAAGCTGGCAGTGTATCCACTGCTCAAGTGGAGGAGCAAGAGGAGGTTGAAATTGCAAACGGTTACACTATGACTCAAATTTGTGACAAAATGATAGATTTATTCTTGAATGAGAAAACCAAATCAAAGGAATGGAGGAAGTACCTGGTATTTAGGGAGGAGTGGAATAAATACAGGGACAACTTCTACACTAGGTGCCAAACAAGGGCAAACATGGAGAATGACCCAACTATGAAGCAAAAATTACTTTCACTGGGGAGAAAGTTGAAGAAGGTAAAGTACTATCAATTGTTCTCTATATTTCTTACATTTCAAAACCATGCCCCCTTGCTATTTTGATTTTAAGAAATAGACTCTTGTTTTGCTGAATGAAAGTTGAAAATAACAAAGAAACCTTTTCTTAGCTTTTTTTTTTTTTTTTACTTTTTTGAGTTTTTTTCCTTCAAAATATCATGAAAGCAAAAACTCATCCAGATTTTGTTTGTATTAATGGTGTAGATACTTTTTCCTTGGAGTTCTTACTAAACTAGTTATAAGATGAGATATTTGTTTGTTAGTAATTACTTTTGTCAGAAGTAAAAAGTATAAAGCAATCAATCAAAATTTACTTTCATACTTGGACACTTGCTTGGTTTTAGAGCTTCTTCCTCGATCCTGTTTGATCAGGAGTAAGCATTGCAGATTGATGATGAAATGGAAGTACACAGTGAACTTCTCAAGGAGATACAAGATACCCCAACTGACGTTAATGCCATAGTAGCACGAAGGCGCAAAGACTTTACAGGAGAATTCTTCCGCTACCTTTCTCTTATTTCAGACACATATAACAGCTTGGAGGATCGTGATGGTAATTACGTATGAGTGCAAAAAGTTGTTCGATTTTGGTTTTTTCTCTAGATGATTATATATTTTAAATCCAGTTATCACCTCATATGATAGTTAACGTTCATAGTTGTAATAAAAAGGAACTGATCATAATGAAATTGCACTATTTGTACTTGAAAATTTGCTTAAACTAAATTGGAAGAATGATATTTCTTTTATAAAAGAAGATATGAGATATTTAAAATATGTCTGGCCAAAAGATGGATTTGATGGGTAATTCTTACATTTATAATTTTCATGATGAACCCAAAAAGGTTAATACTTATGATTTTGTCCCTTAAGTAACATGTTTCTTATGATTGGCCTATTTCTTGAACAGCAATTGCCAGGCTGGGGACTAAATGCTTGTCAGCCATCAGTGCATATGATAATACTCTTGAGAACGTAGAGACATTAGATGCTGCCCAGGCCAAATTTGATGATATTCTCAATTCTCCTTCTATTGATGTAGCTTGTGAGAAGATCAAAAGCCTTGCGAAGGCAAAGGAACTTGATTCTTCACTGATATTGTTGATAAATGGTGCTTGGGCTAAAGCAAAAGAGTCTACAACAATGAAGAATGAGGTATGATTTTGAAATATGATGTTCCATGGTTGTTATTGTCCTTCCATCCTCTCTATCAGCCAATAATAGTGATGCTTTATAAAACATGAAACCAAGTATAATGTGTTAAGCATACTAAAATTTCTTTTTCTGGTGCTATCTGCCTTTGCTGCTTATTTTAAGTTGGTCTTGGCTGCACATTGTTATTTTTCAAGTTTTAACTTACTAGATTTAAATGAAAATGCTGATAGATGTGATATTGTATATAGACAATCAAATATCGTTTACTATTCTGTTTCTTAATATCACTCTTTGAATATTTTGGTTGCATACATCTGGTAACTAGACAAGCCAAAGGTATTGTAGAATTGTCAGACTTTCAATCAGTTAATAACCATATCTAACATCGGTTCTACACTCCTTTGTTATTTTGATCCAACATATTTCCAAATCAAATGGCAAGGAAAAACAAGATGCACACAAAAACCATGCCAAGGTCTCAAGGTGACTGTTGGATGGATATGTACATGTTGTTTTATTATTATTACTATAGTCAATGGTCTAGACACCCAAAAACATTAATATGGAAGAGTTGATGTTGGGAGAAGTAGCAATGGTCTCTTTTTTCTCTTTTCTGTGACTAAGTTCAGTGGCATTCATTAACAAAACTCAATGATCGGAAAAGACCGGAATTGGATCTATGCTAATGTTGCTTCCACATTATCCTTCAATCATAATTCTTACATACGAAGGCTATGAATGGTGCATGGGATGGGGATTGAGAAGTTTCCAGGTCTTTCCCTATATAATGTTACCAGGGCAGGCCGGCGAGGTTTGAATCTTTAATACAAGGTTAGGATCTAATGGAAACAAACTAATTGATTGTTCTGATTTTTAAATTGATCTCTAAAATCTGAAAAACATAGTGTAGAACCCATGTAGCCTTAATATTGTATGCTCAGGCTTAGAAGAGATGATTAGACTCTATGAAGCACAAACACACCAATTTGATACTGTGTTCCACATGAACACACACATGACACAACATTCGTATGACATGCTTGCCGCAAGTGTGCAATTTAAGGGGGGAAAAAACTCACCAATCTGAAAAACCTAGTGTAGAACCCATGTAGCCTTAATATTGTATGCTCAAGCTTAGAAGAGATGATTAGACTCTATGAAGCACAAACACACCAATTTGATACTGTGTTCAACATGAACACACAACAACACTCGTGCGACACGCGTGCCATAAGTGTGCAATTTAAAAAGTAAAAAATAAAAACTCGCTTGGACACTTAGACATGGCTCGCACTCGGCCTATGACCAATTTATAATTAAATAAGATAAAAAAACTGTGATATACCAAATTTACCCATTACCAAACCCAGTCACTCAATTTTTTTACTTTTAAATTTGGAGAGCAAAGGTTCAGTTCAATCACTTAGTTTCCCTACCACTTACCCTGGCAAGATATTTTTTGGAAGATGTCAATAGAAATGGTGCTTTGTAGTTTTTAGGAGGGTCTTACTAAGTAGCAAAAATTGGCATCAAGATATTGTAAGTCTTGAAGCTCGTATATATAATGCTAATGAGATATAAATCTTTTTCCTTAAATTTTCATGTGTGTGCGCCATGTCCGTGTCCCTCAATTTTAGGATTTGATGTGTTCGGTCACCGTGCCTGTGCTTTAGACTGACTGCATTCTGCGTGCTCAACAATCTTGCTCTGTATTATGCAGGCGAAAGATATAATGTACCAATTGTACAAGACCACAAAGAGCAGCCTAAGGAGTATTACACCAAAAGAAATAAAGCTACTCAAGCATTTGTTAAACATCACGGATCCTGAGGAGCGGTTTTCTGCATTGGCAACGGCTTTCTCCCCTGGCGATGAACATGAAGCCAAGGACCCTGATGCTTTATACACGTGAGAGAACATCCTACTGCTTAATTCTAAATTATAATCTTTTTTGTGATTGTTCTGATACTCCTCTAATTTTAATGTGATTAAGCAGTACCCCAAAGGAGCTGCACAAGTGGATTAAGATCATGCTTGATGCATATAATCTGAATAAGGAAGAGACAGATTTGAGGGAAGCCAGGCAGATGAATCAGCCTGTAGTAATGCGGAGGTTGTTTATCCTCAAGGAGACTATTGAAGAGGAATACATAGGGAAGAGTACAGTTCAGAAGGCTGAGACAGAAGATGACTCTAAATCAGAAGAGTTTTAACTTTTAAGACGCCTGTCCCCTGGTTTACATGATAAAGTTATGGGTTGTACTTCTAGATGTGAATGATAAAGCATCCACCAGAGCAAGGTGGAAGACGACATGAACCATTTTGAACTGGTATAACCTAGAATAGAACCAATATCAATAGTGAGTAGTTTCATTAAAACTCTCCATTTTTCTTCTAGAAAGTATATGCATTAATGCATTATGCACAGAACCTGTTAACTATTCACTAATAATATGACTTGATTTATGAGTTATCATTGGGACAGGTTTTTGAAGGAAAAAAAAAAGGGATACTTTAGTCTCTGGAAAAAAATAATCATGTAGTCCTTGATATTTCCAAAGTTGAGACATTTATTCATTTTGATTTTATAAGTTATGTTTCGCCTTCTATATTAGTTTTTTTCGTCAATTGTATCTTGACGGCATTAATTTTAGAACTAACATGGTGATAAAACATAACAAATATGATCAAACTCAAAAAAATAAAACATAGATGATCAAACTCAAAAAAATACAGGATCAATTAATTTATTGTGTGTTAAACATACAAACCCAATCTAGAGTGGTTCAAACGGCTATCCAAACATACTTTTAGGAGTTTTGATTGTAATAAGACAGCATAATAAGGTGAAATCGTGAAGCACTAGGCATCCCCTCTGTGGATTATTTAGTCGACCTTATCGTTTTTTGATGTGAATATGAATTCAACGTCTGGGACCTTGGCAGTTTGCTTAAAGTACAGTATAGCTTTCTAACTGATCAGTAAGTAGTACTACAAGAGAGAGAGGAGAGCCCAAAACCAAAAACCACTAAACTAGCTTGCCTTTCTTCGTGGACCCTCATGACCCACCAGCCCCACACTATCTGACATCACTTCTTTCCATTTTCTCAAGAGTTACATAATAGGATCCCACTTACTGACCACCCAATGAAATGACATATTTGGGTATGGAAACAAACACCATCCCAGCCAGGGTCCCCTCCCCGTTTTTCTGGGCCTACAATACAATAACGGTGGCAAGAATAGGTTGATCCTCACCATTTTTTTTGTCATTGGCAAAAATAACTCATGGAGTGATGGCTGCATTTATGCAATAATCGTTGTATGTACATTCATTTATATCTATAGAATTTTACCATTTAATTATAATTCAACCAATCTTATTTTCTGCACATTTAATTCTATCACCTAAGCATACGTGAGAGATATATGAAAAAGGTTAAAGTAATGTTTTGGTCCCTATACGTGACACTGATTTTCAAATTGGTCCCTATACGTAAAAAATTATCAATTTGGTCCCTATACGTGACACTGGTTTTCAATTTGGTCCTCACCGCTAATTGGTCCTGATATAAGAGGACCAAATTACAAATTATTGTCACATGTAGGGACCAATTCAACAAAAAAAAATTGAACTCGGTCCCTACATGTGACAATTATTTTCAATTTGATCCCTACATGTGATAATAATTTGCAATTTGGTCACTCTTATATAGGGACCAATTAGCGGTGAGGACCAAATTGAAAATCAGTGTCACGTATAGGGACCAAATTGAAAATCAGTGTCACGTATAGGGACTAAATTGATAACTTTTTACGTATAGGGACCAAATTGAAAATCAATGTCACGTATAGGGACCAAATTGATAACTTTTTACGTATAGGGACCAAATTGAAAATCAGTGTCACGTATAGGGACCAAAACATTACTTTAACCTATGAAAAATAATGTGTAATTAACATTTTCTTTCAAAATTGGCCTTGCAAGAAAATTATTTAGCTAAATCCCAAAAACAAAAATTATGACAATATAAAATATGGTAATTCTCTCTTAGCAATAAAATTTTACTAACAAATGCCTAATTAAAAGAATTTATTGATAAAATGAAAATACAAAGTTTTAGTTGAGTTCATAAAACTTTTTTCAATATCTAATACATTAAATTTTTTATTTTGATTTTCTTAAAAAGCAACTTGTTAGAAAAAGCCAATTGATCCCCAAAACAATATCTTGTTCTATGGATAGAGTAGTTGGTTGTAACTTGTAGTACTAGTTTTCATTGGACGATGACGTGCAGTGTTGGTACCCTTTCGGCTTCAGTACAACACAAGTAGACATTATATAACGCAGAACCCGCTCGTAGTGTTGCCTATTCCAATGTCAGAAAAGACAACATAAGCTGTTTCAGATACAGATCCTCCTTCACCATCGACACTCTTTCTGGGTAATACGTAATTCCAACTGCTTTTTCTTAAAGGAAAAAAAAAATGAGATACTTATAGTATACAATGGACTTATACTCCTATATGTAGTGGATGATCGTGAATCGTGATGTTTAATTTCTTGTTATGAGCTTTTTTTTCTGTGTTTGTTTTTTGTTGCATGATCTTAGTTGTATACCCTTTTAGAGTTTTGGCTTGAAAGTTTGGTCGTTGACCAACCTGTGGGTAAGATTCTTCTCTCATATCTGCTCTTGGAGACCTTTCTGTGAATTTGACACATTTTATTCTGGTTAGATTCCTTCAGATTACAATCGAAAAACATGAATTGAAAAGAAAAAAAAAGAATGATGGCAATGATATTTGTTTTTGTGAAGTGTGTTTTGTCTTGGATGAATTTTCCATTTTGGTCTGTAAGAGGCAGTTTAACTTACACCAGGAAGTTTCTGAAAGATTGCAGTTTCTGAGGTTAATATTCAGAGATGGATGCACAGCAAGAATTGGAGTGGATGGAAGCCCAAAAGGTTGGAATAAGCGTGGACCTCGTAGCTGTGGCAAAAAAGCAGCTTCTGTTCCTTGCAGCTGTCGATAGGAATCGTCACCTCTATGATGGTCCTGCCCTTGAGAGGGCTATCTATAGGTGAACATTCTGAATTATATAGTGTCTGTGTATGGTTTCTGGTTACTAATTCTTTTATATCAGAGGACTGTTTTTATGCATCTAAATCTATAATTTATTTTCGGAGAAGGCTAACCATTGCTCTATAAGGAATCAAGAAAAAAAAATTCATTGAGAATTGATGTATTTAATATTTGAAGAAGTGATATACTTAGTTTTTCATTTTCAATGAAAACTTGCTTTTTTTAGATTCCTTAACTGGTGTTGACTCTTGTTGGTTCAAAAGAAGGGAGTGGAGGGGGGAGATTTTAATGGAGGGGAGGTGTTATTAAATTGATTCATCATGTTTTCATTACTGTACTTCATACCCACTGTAGAGGCATTGCTCATTTCCAATTAAAATCAATCATTTAATTTCAAAATTTCAAGTTACAACCATGATATATGCGGATAAAAGTTTCATGCTTTACAATGGTTACAAAGAACAAATCTTTTGTAAGTTGCTTTCACTAAACTTCATGAGTCAAGAATTCTGTTCATTCATGGTCTAAAGGAAGGATACTTGACATTCCTGCCTTACGGAATTTTAATAGAGGTGAAATCATCTATATGAGTTATCTGGATGAAATGCCAGATTAGGTCCATCGTTACATAGAGATATCAATACTTTTATATATCCTTGTAGAGTTGTAGTTTATGAAGTTTCATATCTTCCAGCAATCTGCAATTCTTCCTATGAGAGCTTTGCCATGCTGTTCATGTGATGTAGGTATCATGGATTTACTCTCCTTATATATTGTTCTTTCGATTTTACAACAATGGAAATGCATAATCAGGTACAATGCTTGTTGGCTTCCCTTGCTTGCCAAACATTCCGAGTCTCGGATTTTTGAAGGGCCTTTGGTAGTTCCTCTTGACTGTGAATGGGTTTGGCACTGTCACAGGCTCAACCCGGTAGGCTTCAGACTAGAAAATATTTACATTTTCCTGATTATTGGCATTTCTGTTTGTTTAGTGGGGTCTAGTTGCTGATAATGAATTTTTTTCAATTCTATTCTTCAGGTAAGGTACAAATCTGACTGTGAGGAACTTTATGGGCGGATACTTGACAACTTTGATGTTGTCTCTACTGTTCAAGGAATTTGTGGCAGGCAAACTGAAGAAATCTGGAATAAACTGTATCCTGATGAGCCTTACAATGCTGATTTGATTAACCTTTTTCCAGAGGATATCTCTGAAAAGACTGCTAGACTTGCAAAATACACCAAATATGATCTGATTTCAGCAGCTAAGAGGCAGAGTCCATTCTTTTACCAGGTAATGTAGACTTAGTGTTTGTCCCACTTCACATAGCACAACCAAAGCCCTTTTTTGGATGTTAACAATGTTTAGGTTTTGTGTTCAACCTGACTTATCTCCGTGCTTATCGATTTGTTATTGTCTATATTTTGAATGATTTCAATTATACTTGTGTGGTTTCAAAATACCTAGCGATTAGAAAGAATTATCAAGTTTGTATAGTTTTATTCTGAACATTCTTAATTCTATGACAGCATCTGCTAAAAACATTAAAATAATATATGGGGATGTATGAGTGCACGATTCAGTTATCAATCTGTTCGGTTTAGTTGGATAACGAACAATTTTGGGAAATTCGTTTTCCTGTGAATTTTTCTTGTGCATGGCTAGTATATAATGTTGTTTCTTGACTTTCTTCTAAATGGATTTTATATCCCTCATCTTTGTGAAAGGTATCCAGACCCAACATGAAAAATGATCTCTTTATCAAGGAAGCTGTGGCCAGATATAAAGGCTTTCTGTATCTTATCAAGACAAACAAGGAGAAGGGTATTAAACGCTTTTGTGTCCCAACATATGACATTGACCTAATCTGGCACTCTCACCAGTTGCATCCAGTTTCTTATTGTAAAGACCTCAATGAAGCACTTGGAAAAGTATTGGAACATGATGATACAGACTCTGACAGAACTCAAGGAAAGAAACTGGATGTTGGTTTTTCTGGAACCACAAAACAGTGGGAAGACACATTTGGTACAAGATATTGGAAGGCTGGGGCAATGTATAGGGGTAATGCACCATCTCCTGTCACAGTTATCCCTTCTTCATCTAGCATGATTTGCAAGAAGGTTGTTTCTTCCAATGAGCATCCACAAGAAATTGGGCTACAAGATCGGAAAGTTGTGGAGGTACTTTCAGATCTCCTTGTCTGTGCCATGGCTTACATATTATAAGCTCTATCTCTGAATTATTTTCTTGATACATACATGTATAAGCAAGTACATGTAACATTTATTGAAGCATGTACTGTATGCCAATATAAATCCATCCCACTTATCATAAGAAGTTTGTTTTACTAAGTTGTATCGCTGGATCCATAGCAGGACAATGCTTCCTTTCAGCCCCCTTGAATAGTTCGATGACTAGCAAACATTTACAAGAATATAAACTGTTTGAATCATGAACATCTGAAAGATTTGTTTTATAAAGGCTCTAACTAGGGTTAGGATTTTGTATGCTGTTAGCTGGGCATGTTTAATATTTGTGTCCTAGCTTAAGGGGGACTGTTAAGACAGTGGACAGATATATGTGCTGCTACTAAATGTATTAATGTAACCCTTTTTCCCTGTGGATATTATATAAAGTGATGGCAAATTTTCTTGATTTTGGGAAATTTAGAAATATCATTTCAGATGAATCAGCTTCTTGCTACATTGTACTCCTGTACATGTATAAAGGCATATGCAGACTAAACTGAATACTATCACTGAAACAGCTTCTGTTTATATGAGAGTATTTGTAATTTCCTCTTGATTCCTTTTCCAGGTTCTCTTGGAGTTTGTTGGGGTTAAAAACTTACCAGAGGGACAAGAAGGAGGTCTTTGTGTTTTATTTTCCAAATCACAGCCTGATGCATTCTTTGGTGCTAAAAGGAGACTAAGTATTTTGTCAGAGTCTGGAGAGAAACAGGTTGCGTCTTTCCAGTGTGAACCTAGAGGAGAGCTTCATTTTGAACTCATATCCCATTCTTCTTCCAAGTTATCAATAAGAAGATCAACAAAGACACTAGGTTCTGTTTCATTCTCTATTAAAGAATACCTTGACCCAGTTTCAGAACTCTTTGTTGAGAAATGGT
The DNA here is from genome assembly GCA_035048595.1 of Echinosophora koreensis. NCBI lineage: Eukaryota > Viridiplantae > Streptophyta > Magnoliopsida > Fabales > Fabaceae > Echinosophora > Echinosophora koreensis. The sequence goes on from JAPCYP010000003.1 coordinate 2,657,152, forward strand.
TGGAGATGGTGCCATGTTCTGGTACCATGTGCTCAAAGCCTATCTTGTTACGAGTAGCCATCTCGTTTACTGTCCCAGTTGCTGCTCCATATATGCTGGAAATGACTCAATCTCGTCTATTTTCCAAAAATACATGTTTCTTCAACCTTCCTGTTATGCCCCAACATGCCAAGAGCTGGACTCATGTCACAGATGAAACTGGCACCAGATTCATTAGCCTTCAAATGAGGTACAGTTTATGCACTTTATGCCAGATATTAGTTGGAAGTGACAGGATGCATATATAGTGTCCTTATGATCATGCTGGGGACTGGTCTCTGGGTGATTTCTGTGTGTAAGTTACTATATCAAATGTGTGATTTGTTTTGCTGCTTGTTTAGTGTCCTGGAAATATCAACTTGTTTTAATTGCATTTGAATTCCAATACCAAGTGGTTGATGGCATCTAATACCTAGATTATTAATTGTGTTGATCCTTCACAAGAGCTTGTGAACTTGAAAGCAATTTCAATGGTTTTTGTAGCTCTCTGTACATATTGGTTGAAGTTTGCCATTCTGAGTATCCTAATTTGTAATAACCAGCTGAGAGGTGTTGGTTTCTAATAGATACAAGCCGTATAGTTTTCCTGATTCCTTTGTCAATACAACTTTTAGCATTCAATCATAATTATGATTAAAAGCTGTGAGGTAAAAGTAAAGATCATCAGTCCATACGAGCACATTGAACAATGGGAAAGCTTCATATTTATTTAGGCATTAATATTAGTTACAAATTTGGGGGGTGGGGGTGGGGGGATAAATACCTGTAGAAGAGAGAGGATACTTATGTTACAACAATGAGATGATTGCAGTTAACCAGTTAAGTTGAATTATCTACTTAAAGTCTTAAACGAAGCTTTTCCATATGATTGACTTAAAATTTAGTCGAAACAAAGATATCCAGAAAGTGATCCCCTGTTTGTCATGCATGTCTGAATTTCACATAGTTTATCTTCTATATATTATGTAAAGTTACTGTCCCTTTTTATGAAGTTTTCTTAAGCTTTAATACTCATTCCCATATCTTGTTATATTTCAGGGATTTGAAGAACACAAAGAACACCGGAAATTCGGGAAAGGAGGTTGTAGGCCTTATGAAGTCTGGGGAAACATGCATTCTTGCTGTCTCTATGGAAGATGGGTGGTCTGTTATGGACGATCTTTGGTTGTTTCACCTTCCAAACAAAAGCAGAAATGATGGTCATCTCTTTGAGCTTACAGGCCCAAAGATGGTAGGCATTTATTCTAAATAAAATTGTTAATAAAAATATCTTGCCACCCCAGGAGATCTTTTGGATCTTGATTGCACCGCAGTCACCACTGGTTCTTCAGTGTACATCACATGATGATTTAGTTGTCAATAATGTAGATGCGTTAAGGTACTGTCAGGATAAAAGAAGGGGCAAATACACTAATTAATCACATTTTTCCTGTATCTGCTAAAAAGGGCTCCACCTAAAAGCTTAAATTTTCAGAAGGCTTAGTCATTGCCATGGTATCCAAGTCGCAATACCATGTCAAGAACCAAATCAATCCAAAAGCTTAAGGTATTAAATGCAGTCTCAGGTTTTTTTTTCCCTCCCTGTAGCAGTATATCAAATTTGCCTAGAATGTTACATGGCGAGGATTTTAGACCTGTGGAACTTATAAGCTGTCACTGTCCCATAAGCATAAGTAGTTTATAGCAGAGTGTGTGGCTGCTATTGATTCAGTCAACACATTATAATCTTGCATTAAGCGGCAAATATGATTTGCGCACTTACTATCTATTGACTTGGTTTGCTCACTGTGATTTCCGTTGCTTCTTAGGTAATCCTCTCGAAGTTTAAAATTCCTAAGATCAGCAAATATTGGCTTATTAATGAGCATATGTAAATGGATTCCCATTTTACACTGATAAGTATTAAGAACACATTATGATCCCAAACTGTTATATTTAGGACCTCTTTCCATGCATGTAAAGAAAATTTATGGAGAGGTCTTAGATTTTGGGCTTGGGCCTAACTCAACCTCAAAAGCTAGCTTATAAGGTGAGGATTGCCCAAGCTTTATAAGCACTACTTTGGCCATATCTCTAGGCGATGTGGGACTAAACACACCCCTCATACTCAGCACAATGAAGGTGCTGGAGGCTGCAATGAAGGTAGCCCAAACTTGCCGCAATTAAGGCGGCTAGGGGCGAACCGCAATTAAGACAGATTTCCAACACACCCCCTCATGCCCAATCCCAATGGGCTTGGAGCGTGGATGATGCGGGCAACCCAACAACAGATCTAGGATAGGCTCTGATACCATCTTACAATTTGGGTTTGGGTCTAACTCAACCCCAAAAGCTAGCTTGTAAGGTGACGATTGCCCAAGCTTTATAAGCACTACTTTGGCCATATCTCTAGGCGATGTGGGACTAAACACACCCCTCCACTCAGCACAATGAAGGTGCTGGAGGTTGCAATGAAGGCAGCTCAAAGTTGCCGCAATTAAGGCGGCTAGGGGTGGACCGCAATTAAGGCGGATTTCCAACACACCCCCTCCAACAAGAGGGATGACAGATGTGAAATTTACCATGGAACTTTTCAACAAAAGAATTTGTATTTGCAAAATTTACTAGAGGAATTCATCAAGTTGATATGTGCCTTTTGTTACAGGTGAAAATTTTCTCAGGAAGAAAGCTAGACTATGAGCTGAGACATCATGGGAAAAAGGGAAATGAAATGGACTTCTTAACCGCAGTTGAATTTTCCATAGAAGATCCTTATGGCAAAGCATTAGCATTGCTGGACTTGAGATCAAGACTTGTCGTGGTACCTTACTTTCGTGCTACTACTATCTATTAAACATTTTCTATAGGCATATTCGTTTTATATTATTAATTTTTTTTATGCTTTTTGTTCCATCCTTATAATTGGATAGGCAAAAGAAAAGTGGATGGTGTTGCCTGGAATCATATTGGCTTTCATTACTTCTCATATGATGAAAAAAGAAGGATCATATGAAGGCATCATTGCTAAAAGTAAAGATTTGAAAGTGAGTGACCATGATGAGGAAAAGGAAGAGTTGAATGGAGTGGAGTTAAGCTATAACGTGACCAGTGGAGATGAAGGGGAAACAAAAAAGTTTGGAGTCTCCAGTGGAGGCTGTGGTAGTGGCTGTGGCAGTGGCTGTGGGATTGCAGTCCAAAGTGGTGGCTGTGGGGGGTGTGGTTCTGGTTGTGGAAATATGATAAAGAGTGGGGGATGTGGAGGGTGTGGTGCTGGTTGTGGAGGAGGCTGTGGAAGTATGATAAAGAGTGGGGGATGTGGGGGATGTGGTGCTGGTTGTGGCGGAGGCTGTGGAAGTATTATAAAAAGTGGTGGTTGTGGGGGGTGTGGTGGTGGATGTGGCGGAGGCTGTGGAAGTATTATAAAGAGTGGTGGATGTGGAGGGTGTGGTGGTGGATGTGGCGGAGGCTGTGGAAATATGATAAAGAGTGGTGCATGTGGTGTCTTAGGAGGAGGGCATGGAAGTGAAAACATGAAGAAAAGTAGTGGTTGTGATGGTGAGCTTGTGGACAGTAAGTGTGGCATTGATGAACATTTGGAGGGGGAACTGAACTATGTGAATGAAGGAGCAGTCCCTGCATGAAAGCGTGCGTGTTTGATGTGTCACTATATATGTACCAAGCCTTGTATGTCTGTGAGCTTCCTCTATTTCGCTCTTAATCTCTCAGTGTTACGTGTTTCAAAGACAGAAAAAATAGAAAAATAAACAGGAGAGAGTTGAATATGTAATAATCAACCAGATATCATGACTTGCATGTAGTTAATTACCTGTGTTATGCTATGCTTTTCCTTGTAATAACATGCATGTCCCAATAATGTCTATTACGATATTTCCATGTGGATCAGTTCTACGATTGTAGTTGTGTTGCATCCTTTTCTTCTTTATTGTGGAGTTTATGGATTTTGATAGCCAAAATTGCAGTTTGCAAAAAAATTATGTCATTCCTAGCCATTAGGCTTTAAGCATGTAATGCAAAAATTGCCTGAAACAGTTATTTCTACGTATATCATTTTTGTGTATTATTTTTATATTTGATTAATAATGAATAAATTATATGAAACTAGTAATTGATTATCAATCTTTTTAATCCCATAATACACACTATTAACCAAATATTTATATATAGTAGTATACAAAAAAATGCGAAAACATCATTTTCCGATTTTTGTACCTAAAGGCTGAAAATGCGGATGGTTACTTAACAATTGACATTTTTTTTAATGTCTTTCATAGAACGGAAAAACTATTTGAACACCCCAGCTCTCGACATCATATACGACACCCAAGATTTGAAAGCATGGTTTTAGTGGGTTGTGTGAAAAAATAAAGAGAAAAAATAAAAAGAAATGTGTAAAGTAATATGGTGTTGGTATTAGATTTAGATGTACAAATAACAATCCTCTTCGCAGAAGGGCATGAGCCCAATCTACTATGCCGGAGCAATAACCATAAGTCCAGCAGTGTCAACTGTCAAGCTACTAGTTGTTTTTTTTTTTGCCTTTTTCTTTTGAAATTTCAGTTTGGTCTTTGTTTTATTTAATATAAAAATTGAAATAGTTTATTACAATTTTAATTGTAATTGGTATGTAATGTTAGTGTAAATTATTTTTTATACTGTCAATTAATCATAAATTAGCACATCATTCAAAATGTAAAACACCCAATGAAGAGCAAATAAAACACCCAAAGCTTCTCCATCAAGAACATGAAGGCAAGTGGATTTCCACAAGGTCTTGGCAGCTACAAACTCATCAGCTTCATTCCTGATACACATACCCTAACCTGTAATGTCATTCACCTCTGAGAAAGATGCATCAACAGTGCACTTAAGGGAACCCACAGGAGAAGCACTCCATTTATCTTCAGCATTCAACGTTGGAATATAGTGGGCATCAGGGCAAAGCGCTCGAGCCTCCCTTCAATCATCCAAGTTGGTTGACACTTTGTTACACATGAGCATCGAGGAGTGATTTTCATTCTCCCATAACTTTGCATTCCTAGAGTTCCACAAACCTGATGCAAATAAGGCTCCAAGATTTCTGTCCAGCATTTTTAACATCACAAAACACCATTCTTTAAAAGATTTAGCACCCTGCATAGCAACTCTAACCTGATCAAGCAAACCCAACTTTGTCCAGCATGCAACTGACGTTGGACAAGTAACAAAAATGTGCCAAGTATTCTCCATGGTAGGGGGGGCGTCCCCATAAATTTATTTTAATTAGAAAAAAATCGATTTTTGAAGTCGAGATCAATTGGAAAGTTAATTATGTAAGTAGTGAAAACTCAACTTAATTACACTCGTGATACATTAGTTAAGAAATGGTTATCCAAATGAATTGGGCTAATTACTAATAACCTTAAAATATTTATTTTATCTTTTATTAAAGATAATAAAATGAACCAATAAGTTATCAAAATTAATTTTTGCTTGATAAAATAAGGATTTTGTTTCTACTTATCTCGTGATACAACAGAGAATTTAAAGTCACGTAGTTCTTTAAAACAAGTATGGATTGATTAATTTTAATTTTGAAAAGATTAATAAAAAATTATTTTATATTATATTTTGTATCAACTCAATTGATTAAACTGTGATAAATAAATCATCAATATGTGAAATGAATTCATATCCTACAATGCTTCTACCCATCTCCCATCTCTTTTTTCTTTCTCATTCTTCCTTGTGTGAGATGTTCTATGAACCCCTGAAAAAAATGATAAAAATGAAAGATAAAATTAAGTTTGCATATCTAATATGAGATAAATAATTCTAAGTTCAATAATAACTCTTTTTTATTAAATAATGAAGATATTAAATTCTTCTTGAATTTTTAAAAGAGTAGATATCAGTGTTATTAAAACCGGACCGGCCCGGTCGGTCCGACAGGTTGGACCGAAAACCGGACCTATGATCGGTCCGGTTGCCATATCAGACCGGATAGACTATGAACCGGTGCTGACGTCATCAACCCGGCTTTGAACTGGGGTGAACCGGTGAGAACCGGTGACTCGACTCGTGGGTCGGACCGGATGTTGACGTCATCACACTGTCATGCTGACGTCAGCATGCGGGTGTGGATCTTTCCAAGCAAAAATTCGTCCGGATGGTAGCAAGCGGGAAGATTGTGAGGAGCAGTGCCGCTGAACCAATGTTTCTTATTGGTAAATGTTTACAAAATATTATATATAGAGTTTATGTATAAAAATTTTATATATACATAACTTACCTATGAGATTGTTGATTGTTATTTAGTTATTTGTGAGCTTGTGTGACCTTGATTGATATTTTTTTGATGGTAATGATTTTGAATTTGGAGTATGAACATGTTGAATTATGTTCTCATATATATGAATATTTTAGAATTTTTTAATGTATACCAGTTCAAACCAAGTCAATCATTGACCCCCGGTTGAACCAGTGACCCATTAACCCAGTACCCTGATCGAGTCGATCACCGGTTCGGTTTTAATAACATTGGTAGATATATTATCTTTTTATTTAATATTTTCTTTATTTAATATTATAAGGATTTTATAAGAGTATGGTCCACCAGATGGAAAATTGCAAAGAGGACCACATATGGGGGGAAATGGGGAATTGATTTGTGTAGCAAACGATAATTTGGAATTCCGAATTCCACTATTATATTCTGTGCATTCACATTCATTTATTGCAAAAGACTATAAAATTACACACCCTTTTGGATAAAGTCGCATCCGTCACGTTCAATATTACTTTCCACGCTAATGTTTTTTAAACAACCAGCATCGACAACTATACGGGACAACCAGTATAGTTACACAGTATAGTGTTATTGTACAGTACTGTAGCACTATACTGTTCATTTTTTTTTTTAAATTTCGAAATTTAAAAAAAAATGTTTTTTTTCTAACATTTTTTTAAGTATGTGCAAATATTTGGTTAATCAGGTATAAATATCTGGTGAATTCAGTTCATTATCTGGTTAATGGTTTTCTTTTTAGAAATAAAATTTTGGTTAAGTATGTGCAAATATCTGGTGAATTCAGTTCATTTGGTTAATGGGTTTTTTTGAGAAATAAAATTTTTGGTTAAGTATGTACAAATATCTGGTGAATCAGGTACAAATATCCGGTGAATCACGTTCATTATCTGGTTTATTCATTATTTGGTTAATGGTTTTTTTTTTAGAAATAAAATTCTGGTTAAGTATGTGCAAATATCTGATGAATCAGGTACAAATATCTGGTGAATTCAGTTCATTATCTGGTTAATGGATTTTTTTGAGAAATAAAATTTTTGGTTAAGTATGTGCAAATATCTGGTGAATCAGGTACAGATATCCGGTGAATCACGTTCATTATCTGGTTAATGAGATTTTTTGAGAAATAAAATTTTTGGTTAAGTATGAGCAAATATCTGGTGAATCAGGTACAAATATCCGGTGAATCACGTTCATTATCTGGTTAATGAGTTTTTTGAGAAATAAAATTTTTGGTTAAGTATGAGCAAATATCTGGTGAATCAGGTACAAATATCCGGTGAATCACGTTCATTATCTAGTTAATGGGTTTTTTTGAGTAATAAAATTTTTGGTTAAGTATGTACAAATATCTGGTTAATCGGGTACAAATATCTGGTGAATTTGATTCATTATCTGGTTAATGGGTTTTGTAGAGAAATAAAATTTTTGGTTAAGTATGTGCAAATATCTGGTTAATCGGGTACAAATATCTGGTGAATTCGGTTCATTATCTGGTTAATGGGTTTTGTTGAGAAATTTTTTTTATTAAGTATGTGCAAATATCTGGTTAATAGATCTTTTTGAGAAAATAAATTTTTTATTTTTTTTAAAAAAAAGTCAAAATTAAAAAAAAAAAAAAAAAAAAAAAAAAAAACTACAGTAGTACTACAGTACGCTATAGTGGGGAGTTGTCCCGGTAACGGGACTCTACTTTCCAGTATCCACATTCCAAATCCAATTCAAATTCAAATTCAAAATGATGATAAGTAAGAAAAAGATAAAATTGGGGAACAAAGGGACCCAACTCAATTCATTAGAATTGTTTGTTTTTCACTTTTTCCACATAATCAAAAATCAAATCATGGAACCACATGTGGCCATGTGGGCATAGTAACAAGAAGATCAAGGACCAAGTTGGAAAATGGAAACCAAACCCGATTAATCAAGCATAAACAACAAAAGCTCTAGACAAACTAAAACTGTTCCACTACACATCTTCTGGCTTAAATCCCGCTGGAAGCATCAAACATTATATTTGTTATAGCTTCCTTATTTTATTTTTTTCTTCTGTTGCGGGAACTTTGATATCATCAGCTGATAAATATGATTGAAGGGTCACAGCAGCACTCATCTATGAGGCAACAACAACACAGAGCTGCAAGACTGAGATAAGAAGAGAGAAAAACGTGTCAATTACAAACAAAAAAAGAAATATTTTGCGCACATCTTTATAATTCACATCACCTCAAAGGTGAAAGAATCATAGTGGGGTTGTGCAGGAAAAAAACGAGAGCAACTATTAAAATGTAATGAAAATTTAAATTTTTGTAGCTAAGCAGGTGTGAGTAGCATTAATCTTACAAATTAATAGAAATTCGCAACAAAAAAAAAGTTTTTAAAAATAACCTGATTAAGTTTTAAGAATTTATTTTTTATTCCTTGTGGTAACGAAAGACAAAACAAGAAGAATATGGATAATTAATAAACATTACAAAAAATTGCCCTGCATAGCAATGGAAAGTTAAGAACTTACCACCCCTCAAGGAATCCAACCTCTCTCCTAGGTGGTGGAGCAGCATATTGTGGAGGTGCCATCACAGGAGGACCTTGATAATACCCTGGAAATAAAAGTTCCCCACAAAGAAAATAAAATCAATTTTTGTCTCAAAAGTGGGAAAAGATAAAAGAGGAAGAGCAAGTTTTCTCCACCAATTCACTATCATCTATCATGTGAAACAAAACAAACTGATGAAACTTCTGAACACAATATGATAGTAGCTCTTATTTTCATTAATAAAAAAATAAAACCTTAGGATCTCACAATCAACATAAGGCCTAAAACATTGTTGATACTAAAATAAAGTCCAGTAGCCATATCATAACTTCTACTTGTGTGTGTGTGTGTTATGGAGAGAGGGATGGATCAAAAATAGAAACATGAGTGGAAGGGTACCTTGAGCAGGGTAAGGATAGGCATATTTGGGGTCACTCATTTCTGCAAACGGTGCACAAACCACTATTTTTTGTCACTTTAAAATCAGAATGAGTCTCTGGAGAGGGGACACACAATCTCTGTAAACTACAGCTCTATCTGCTTGTAATATGTGCTAAGCAGAAGGGACTTGCTTTTTGACTAGCTAGTGGATGTTGTTTTTCATCACACTTCAAATTTAAACTTCAAAAACTCTAACCCTTGGCTATGACTCCCATCTATGTAATATAATTCCAAAAATTAAAAAAATTAATCAATCAAATTATTTCTCCCTTTACTTTTCCAAGAGCATTACACATTCTCGAGACAATTAAAGGATAGTTTAATAATTATAACTCATTTTTTACATAAATTAAGATAACCAAATTAAGTTAACTAACTTCTTTAATAAATATGAAATTAATTATTTTTATTTATAATTGAATTTTTTTTTTTGGGTAACATAAAGTGGTTTTTATCTATTTTGGCAACTTTGAACTTCTAGAAAAAATATATATCCGAATTGACAAAACAGGGTCTAGGTTCTATCACTTTGATTCGATCATTCCCACCCACAACTTTACATCCAGGACTAGGCAACCTTTTCTTACGGTGTCGTTTTATTTTGAAGCTCATATTGAACACTTATATTATTTGAACATCTGAATTTGACATCTCATGTGACAACCCACTCATAATTATATACTATGTATATACTCTATTTTAAAATACTATACTCACCCACACTCACATCAATATACGGTGTCTATATGGGGTGTCAAATTCAGGTGTATAAATAACACAACTCTATTGAATGGGCCAGCCATGGATATCACGCTACGTGTCATCATCTAGTGCCTTGAGAAAACGATTCCTTGCGACTATGAACTTGCCAGACTAGCTGGTCACAAGATGATATATTTAATATTTATTTATTATTGGCTAAATTACATTTTTCTCCCCAAATTGTTTTTCAATGTTCAATTTGGTCCTCAAGTTTTTAAAATGTTCATTTTGGTCCCTAAGTTCCTAAAACTTATTCAATCGAGTCCTTCCGTCAAGTTGACTAACGGACATGGATGTTGACCCCAAAATAATGGTCCCCAAGTTGTTTTTCAATGTTCAATTTGGTCCCCAATTTTGTTTTTCAATGTTCAATTTGGTCCCCACGTTGTTTTTCACTGTTCAATTTGGTCCCCAATTCCGATGGATCAGACGGGATCAACATCCATGTCCTTTAGTCAACTTGATGGAAGGACTCGATTGAATAAGTTTTAGGAACTTAGGGACCAAAATGAACATTATAAAAACTTAAGGACCAAATTAAATATTAAAAAATAATTTGGGGACCAAAAGTGTAATTTAGCATTTATTATTAATTGGGGAACAACTATGAATGATCATGCCACAAACCGACTAAGCATAACAGCGTGCGGGAAAGGAGCAAACACAATAATTTTTTTTAAGTAGAACGGAAAGTTAAAATAACAAATTATAAATAAAAATAATTTAATGCATTAAAAGTCGAAATTTTTTATTTTTAATTAATTTTTATTTTTTCATTTTATGTCCAAGAGAGAGGTTCTGCCAGGAGGTGAAAAGGGAATAAGAAGGCAGAAAAAAAACAGAACACATTCTGAGAATAATGTCCTCAACTTAATGAAGTGAGCTCACAATTCCTAATCAAGGTTTTTATTTTAATCTATAATATATACAAGGCAGAATAATTCTTAATTTCACATAGAGCAACTTTTTACACGTGACAGTCAATCATAGAGTCTTACATGAAACAATACACGTGTCGCTCGCACAATGAATAGAATTGCGGCTCATTAATTACCTTTTAATCCGAGTATATTTTGATTATGATACTTATTACCTCAATCAACATTAATTTGATTTTTTGTCATCAAATCACTAATCAATCAAATCTTTTTTAAAAAAAAAATCGACTACTATAAATAAAATTGAATCAAATCACAAGCATCATATTTTTTTTTTCATTTGCCATAACCTAATTCGGTTTTTTCCCTATTTGTTAACATGTGTAATGATTTTTTTAAAAATTTGTTCTTTCGCATGGTAACAATGATTAGGAATTGTTTTTGGGGAGAAGCTCAGGCTACTGAATTTCTAATAGACACTGAGTGATCAGTGCTAGAAAGAAAAGGAACATAATTTGCTCAGGTGACCACCGCTGCTCGGATTCTAACAGATCTAATTTCTCTTCTACTCATACTTATTTTTTCATGTTTTTGTTTTCCTTTCCACTCTCTTCTCATTTGTTCTCATCGCATTCTCTTTCTTCTTACCAAAGACGCAAATCTCATTTCCATATTGGTCTAAATTGAGAATTGAGCTGTAGATGTTATACAAGCTAAAAATGGAATCCAGATGGAAAAATATTTGATATGTGGATCTGGGGATTTTTTGAAGGCCCGCATGAAGTTCAAGATGTGTTTAGCTTAATTCAAATTATCATCGCATATTCGATAATTATTATTTTTGCCACAATATTTTGTTTAGCTTCAAACACTGAGCATCAAAGAATACTATGATTTTTAACTATTGGTTATGAACACAGACTTTGCATTTTTTTTTCTTTCTATTTTATTTTTGCAATTAGGTCACCTTTTTTTTTTTTGGGCTTTAGAAGTTGCAACAACCATGAGTATTAAAGAATACGGTGGAAAGGATTAATAGAAAAAAAAAAACTTTAATGAAGATTTACTATAATCTCTTTTTATATTCTATTTTTTTTATATAGTTGTACCATTTTCTACAGTGTGAAATTATTGGATTTAATTCTTACGAGTCTTTTATTTCTCTAATTTTGTACTTATTGATAGATGATTGTCAAATATTTATATTTAAATAAATATTTATTTTTTTTGTCTTTAATCTCTTTACTATGATATGTTTATTTGTTTTGATTTGAAATCAAATAGTACATTTTTAGAAACAAAAGTTTTCATCTTATTATTTGGGATAATTATAACTATAATTATTATAATAAGATTAATTATAATTAGAATTTTTTACAATAAATGTCATTCAGTAAATCATCGTCATTTCAAATTTAAATAACATTGATTGGAGATTGCAATGAAGGTTAGGAATTGTAAAGTAATTAAATGAATTACATAAAAAAAATAATTAAATGAATTAAAAGGATTTTTAAAAATGCATTATTATTATTATTATTATTATTATTATTATTATTATTATTTATTATTATTATTATTATATTATTATATGGTTATATAAATGCTTAATGGCTTTATTAATTTTTTTTGGGGTGAACTAATGGGTTTATTTATTTTATTATAGATTAAATATATTTTTAGAAATAAAATGTTCCATTATATGATTGAAGCCATAGTAACCAAAAATATTATAATAACTTTATTTGTAATTATAATCACGAGAAATTTGCAATCAATACCATTATTGAAATTATTATCATTGATTAATGTTTATATGAGTTAATTTTATTAAAAAACATCATATCACAAGTTCTCAATTTTAAAAAAGTAAGATTTTTAAAGAGTATATTATATTGGTGAATATTTATTTATATGTTTTAATAAAGATATAAATTATACAAGAAAACTTATTTGTCAAAAAAATTATAAAGCTTATTAACTTATGGATTGTAAAAGGTAAATATATATTAAACTGAGATGAAAATTTTGAATGAAAGCATAATAAGATTTAAATATAAATACTTATATGATATTGAATTATTTTTTTTCACAAAAGCACATTGATTTATAACATATAAATAAATAAATAAATAAAAATAAAATATGATTTCCTAAAAATAATAAATACTAGACAGTGATGAATATTTTACATAAGAGTATATAATTGATTCAAAAACAACTTATATTAATTTTTTTATAAAATATATTAATAGTTTTTTTTTTTCAATAATAAAATTAATAGTTAAATTATATAGTAAGAACAAGAATAAACATCGAGCTTCGCTTGATTTGTCTTAAATTAGGAGATTAATATATATTGATTAGGGAATCTTACTGTTTGTAAAAATATAAAACAAAGCAATATATTGAATATTCAATGTTCAAAGAATGTCAATCTCCCTTTTTCCATATAGAAATTGTTCTATTAAAATTCAAGCTGCTCATATGTTGAATTATGGTATCATTTCACTTTTCTTATTTTATTTTTTCAAATCTCTTTAAAACGTGGAGAATAGGAGTATCAAACTTAATTGAAAAATCGCCAATGTCATACAAATAATCAAACTTACTACTGATCGGGAACATGCATTTAATGACAATTTAATCATCTGTAAAAAAAAATTAGGATTGTGAATAGAAGCATTAATGCTAATATTTTTTTTTCACATCCAAAATATATGATTGCAATTAATTAACATCGAATTATCTTATACAGTCTTCAAATATATTAGGAACATTATTTGGCAAGCCTAAGCTCTAATTTAAATCAAATTTAAAATGATAGTCAGGCTTTTAATAGCTCGGATTATCTTATACATTATTGCTTGATATGCCGATTAGTCATTAATATTAATTTTAATATGTTATAATTTCAATGAAGTCAAATTGGAACCTAACATTAAAATTTGGAAGAAAAAAATCTTAGATGTCGTTTGATCTGGATCGATTGAAAACAAAGGGTGAATACTCAATGTATAGAGCATTAAAATTGAACCAAAATAAGAATCAAGTATTTAAAGTGTTGCTTAAAAATATTTTGAATTTGAAAATGTTTGACATTTAAATCATTCATTAAAATAATTGATAGAATTTTTGAAGAGATCAATCATAAAAAAATATCTTTTTTTTTTTACAAATCATTAAAAAATATCTTGAATTTGAAAATATTTGACAATGAGATCAATCATTAAAAGAATTGATTAAATATATTCTGGAATCAATAATCATTCAAATATTATGTTTCCAGTACATTATACTTAATAAAGAAAATTCAAAAGCCAGGTAGTGTGATTTCGAATTATCAAACTTAATACAATGTTTGCTATTTTAGCTACTGGAAACAATAATACAATCAAGTATAATCGGAGTATCAAAATTAACTCGAGATGACAAATAATCTTATAATTGATCAACTATTTATAACGTTCAATAAATTAAGAAACTTAGTAAGTGTTGTACTTTATCATTCACATTTGAATAAATAATTTTTTTAATATTTATTGTCTATATTTGAAAATAAAATATATTAAAGTTGAGAAATTTTTATTCAATTTTTCATAAGTCATATATACCCGTCAAGAATACTAGTTTCTTTAACAATTAGTCTTAGAACAGCAAAATGGAAAAGACTAATTATAGTGATTCTTTTTTAGAGTGGGGCCATGACCCACATTAGGTAATAATTATTAAACAAATTGCACAAGAAACCTTGGTCTGTGGAGTGGGTTGCTGTTAATTGTCGTTGTTAGCACGCTCTTTCATTGAATTTCCATAATTCCATTGTAAGTACTATTCATGCTAGAAAATCTATAGCTGTAGGACGTGGGATTCTGCTAAATATTTTATAGTATACATGATCAAAGGATGAGAAATTGTCTAATAATAATAATAGGGTTTGATTATTGAGTTAGTAACTAAACTATTTGAGAATTTTCAATTGGATCCCTAAAGTAAAAATATGAATATATAAAATAAAAAACAATAAAATGATGGATAGTGAAATTTTAAAAAATAATATTGTTTGACATAGTAATAAAATGACAACAGATAAATATGAGAGGAAAAACTCACTATTTAAAATAATAATCATAAAAAATAAAACTTAGTGAGAAAAACTATTGTTTAGCATAATAATTAAATAAAAATAAATAAATTTGAGAGACAAAATTTAGTTCATGAAATGATAATAACAAAATAATGAAATATGAAATTGTGTTAGAAAATTCATGTTTTATAACACAATATTAAGATATTAAAATGAGTCAAATATTTAATATTTAAAATAACATTAAAATAATAACAATAGATATAGCAAGCAAAAATATTATTTAAGAAGTATTAAAATAATTTGATAAAAACCTCAATTAAAATATAAAATAACATAACAAATGATAAAATAAATTAAATAACTCAATAAAATTGACAATCAAACTAAGATGTGATATTTACTTAACTAGATTATTTATTTTATTTATTATTTCAAACAATAACTTTGTTATTAATTGGGGTTTATTTATTTTATTTATATTTTTTAATTAAGGTTTATCAGTTTAATCTCTTAATATTTTGTTATAAAACATGTATTTTCTAACACAATTTCATATTTTATTATTTTGTTATTATCATTTCAAGAACTAAATTTCGTTTATCAAATTTATCTATTTTTATTTAATTATTATGCTAAACAATAAATTTTCTCACTTAGTTTTATTTTTCATTTTATTATTATTATTAATATAAATAATGAGTTTTTTTCTCTCATATTCATCTTTTGTCACTTTTTTTGTTTTTAAGGGTATCCTCCATGCGCAACCTTAGAGACTAATCCCTAGAGCCGGGTAGGACCACAAGGGCGACAAAGCTCTCCCTCAAGAGTTTTAACGCTGCTGCATTCCTAGTGCCAAGATTTGAATTCGAGACCTCTGGATAAGCCGAAAGATATTCGTGTCATCTCATTCAAGCGTTCTTAGGTATTCATCTTTTGTCATTTTATTATTATGTTAAACAATAATTTTTGTTTCTAAATTTCATCATCTATCATTTTATTACTTTTTATTTATATAATCACTTTTTTTTTACTTTAGAGACCTAATTCAAAATTTCATATTAGTTTAGAAATCCAATTAAAAAATTTATATAATTTCAAGGATTTAATTAAAAAAAAATTTAATTCAAGACCAACTTAATAATTAAACCTGATAATGGGATGTTTCGCTCCCTGGAAAGAGCCTATCCCGCATCTCCAAAACGTGACGTTGTTGTGTTACTTGCTACTAGTTGTTTTGGGTACGTCAATGGGTCATGTGTGCTGCATTTTGTCAAAAAAGAGGAAAAGCCTTATCTGTTCTTCTACTTTCCTTTCGGCCACACGTATGCACTGACTCAGATTGGATTACAAAAATTCAAACCTCTCTGCCCATGAGAATGGACTGTTTTAATTTTCATCTCATTATGACAAATTTTAGTGTATGTTTGCAAGTTAGGAGAAGGAAGAGAAAGAGGAATGTTTTAATGAAATAGGGAGAGAAAAGGGTGAATAACCCTCCAAAACCCTCTCCTGATTATTTTTTAATAAAAGAATCAAAATCTCTCAATTTGAGGAATTAAAAAAACGAACTAAAAGAAGATTTTGAAAGATTTTAATCTCTTAGAAGATTATCTTCCCTTCCCAATCCCTCCTTCTCTTCCTCCTCAAACCCTTCCTTTTCCTTCCCCTCTTAACTTGCAAATAGACCCTTGGGGTGAGGGATGTATACAAGTGTCTCACAATGAGAGAATCCTCTTTTGCAAATAGAAAATTATTTCTCAGTCCTTTCTCTCTCATTCCTCCTCTCCTCCTTCCCCACCCCCATCCCCACAGCCGGTCTTCCTCAGACCCGTGGGTTTTTATGAATTGATATGTAGCAACATATTTATA
This sequence comes from Echinosophora koreensis, assembly GCA_035048595.1. Lineage (NCBI taxonomy): Eukaryota > Viridiplantae > Streptophyta > Magnoliopsida > Fabales > Fabaceae > Echinosophora > Echinosophora koreensis. Next base: position 2,674,050 of record JAPCYP010000003.1, read on the forward strand.
AACTGAATTTTATAATATCTATATATTTTATAAATTTTCAGCAAAATGTCAAGCCATCAATGAATTATACACTTGACATTTTATTAGGCATCAATAAACTTCAATTGAAACAATGTGCTCTACATCCCCTACACTCAAAACGTGATTTCCCAGGGGCAATATCCTCTTTCCTTGCTCATCTGCAAAGCTCAAGTGTTCACAAGGATCCACCAAAATGCTTGTTTCAGTAGATTTGTAAGAAATAGTATGTAGACGACTGAATCCAACCAGCTGTGTTACCGGAGATCCTTCTAACACTTTGGGCCATCTAGAGAACAACATCACAACATGGCTGCCATCCAAATCACCAAGGTTCATCACAGAAATGTGCACTGAGAAACTCAATGAGTTGCAATTTTGCAACTCATCAACTTCAACATAATCAACTCCATAAACCTCATTCCCTACCTGACTTAACAATTTCTTTCTGGAACCACCGTCTTTGATGGTTCTAGACAGACTAATTTTACTTGGAGATGATAAGAACTCGTATGAGAAATCACTGTAACTTAAGCCATCCCCAAATCCATATATTCTACTTCCGGTATAAAATCGGTAGGTCCTTCCTGGATAACCGCGAGAAGGATCAGCTCGCATGTTCATGTCATTCATGGGAACATTAGTGAATGACTCAGGGTACCAAGTCATTGGAAGCCTTCCAGCTGCATCAAAATCAACTTCATAGTTAAATCTCTGCCTTAGACAATTGACCTACCAAATTTTAAATTCAAGTATTTCATACAGTACTAACATTTTAAATTCAAGTACTTCATAGACAATGGCTATAAGCAGATATAATTTCAAAATTGAGCCTATTGCAATCCCAATTGCTGATTCACACTACCTATAAACTACTTTTAATTTTCCTAAATTGCCCTCAATTACGTCTTTTTTTTATTCAGGCCAAACCTTGATTATATTCTTATTTATCTATTCACATTTTATTGAGGATAATTTAGGAAATTGCAATTAAAAGTAGTCAGTGGAACTGTGGAAAGTGTGAATACACGTTGGGAGTGCAAACATCCTCACCCTAATTTCAAATGTTCATGATGAATAAAGATGTGTCCATTTTTAGCAATATTTTCATTTATGACTATACATACCTGGATTGACCTCTCCAAATATAATTTCAGCTAGTGCTTTTCCACCAGCTTCACCGGGGTACCCAACCCAAAGAATACTTGCAATTAGTGGATTTCTTTTGGCAATTGAGACATCAAGGGGTCCTCCACCCGTAAGAACTAGAATCACTGGATTTTTACTAGCAGTGGCAACAGAGGATACAAGCTCCATCTGTTTACCAGGCAAGAGAAGACTAACTCGGTCAAGATCTTCAGTCTCTTGTGTTACGTTAATCCCAGCAACTATAACAACAAAATCAGCTTGTTTTGCTGTGTCAATAGCCTCAGCAAAACCATCATCAGAAAGGCATGATACATTGTGGCAACCAGAAGCATATGATATCCTCTTTGCAAACTCTTTAAGTCCCTCATAAAAGCTTTGTGGGGAGCAAGGAGTTCCTACATTATTAGGTACAAAATCATATGGTTCAGCATCAGGAATTAGCAGGATCTTCAAAAAGATATAAAACATGCATAGTGTTGATGTTGGTCTTAGAGTAAAGAAATTTGAGAATGCATGCTTCTCTCATCATTGGGAGAAGATGCCCCTGCACCGGCAGGTCGTTAGCTAAGAGATTGAGAAACTCCCACCAGTTACTTCCACTGTAGCTTAGCTATGTTTTTGTAGTTATATAGCATGAAGTTTGGAATATGGTAAAAGAGGTAAATAATTTTATTGGAAATTTTTTCCTCCTTCTCTGAATACTACCGTGAGACTAGGAATAATAGACATTGTATAGTATAATCTCATCGATCAGACCTTCAAGAAAGCTAGAAAAAAAAAGTTTCTGGGAAAACAACATAATAGTTGTATATTCGGTACTCCAACTACAATGTGCTGTGTACATACTACATATACCATTGGGATTGAACTGATTGTAGAGGGTAGTGTTTCATAAACTGGATAGCCTGAGCAAGGGTGTACATAGCAAGTAAAATTAAATGAAAGAAACAAATGAAGAGGGGAAAAATACAATGCTCCAACATGGAAATCATACCTGAGTAGCCACCGCCTAATTTGTGTGTAGTTGCCATTGGGCCAATGACAGCTAAGGAGGCACCAATAGTCCTACTCAAGGGAAGGAACTTCTTATCATTCTTTACAAGTACAATCCCCTGCCTGGCAGCTTCAAGTGCCAGTGTTTTGTGCTCTGTGGTGCAGACATCCTGGGGCCCCAGTTTGCCAAACTGGCCTCTACTAGGTTCTCCATCAAAGAGTCCAAGGCGCAGTTGAACAGAAAAAAGGTTGAGAAGAGCTCTGTCTAAATCTTTCTCTTTAACCTTTCCTTGTTTGATTGCGGATTCAGTATTTCGAAGCATATATGTTCCACAATTAATATCGACACCTAAAAATCAATGAGTTTTGCTATTTAGTACCAATAGCATTTTCATGAAAAAGAGGAACCCGTTCAAAACTAATGTTGGTGTTTCTCTTTTAATAAATAAAAATAAAAGATAAGTTTAACAATTCACAGTAGTAAACGGCTACAATGATGGTAACGAATTTCGTTTGTACCATTTACCATTTCCCAAAATCAATTGATGAATCAAAATATCTTGAAAACTATCCAATTCATATAAAGTTGCTGCAATGAATTCAATGGAACCATGCATTTAACATTGAACATACCTGCTTTGAGAACATCAGCAACAGCATCCTCTGGCGATTTTGCATACCTCTGATTCTCAAAAATCGTAGCCACAGCATCACAGTCTGAAGTGATATACCTACAGTCAAAACCATCAATCATGATAATCAACAAAAGTTTTTTTTTTTTTTTTTCCAATCAAGATAATTCAAAAGCGCCTGAAAGTCTTATACCCTTTAAATCCCCAACTATTTCTAGCAAGTCCCAAGAGATCCCCACTAGCACAAGCAGGAACACCATTCACTGCATTGTAGGAACACATCAAGCAGCTAGCTTTCCCTTGCTGAATGCAACTACGAAATGGGGGCTGATAAGTGTCCTCCATATCCTGCTTCGAAACCTACGTACAGAACCAACCAAAACCAATAAAAACACAATATATTTCATACTTTTTAAGGAATCTCAAATATTTTTTTTTAAAGTTTTCATTGATGATATGTAAGAAAATAATATACTTATGTTTTTATTACAGAACAGTGTATCCAAAATACTTCACCTAAGTTTTTCTTTTAATCTAACTCAAAACCAAGTAACAAATGAACTAAAACAATGTGATTGTGGAACTGGGCTCGGATCCCTCAAGCAAGGTCTCGGGTTCGAGCATTTGGATAAAAAAACGTGGTTGGATGGAAAAAAAAAGTGGCGAGCTAGTTTCCCCGACAGAAATTAGTCATCGACGAAACCGGTGATACTTCGCACCTATAACATTGTAACCAACACAAAAAACACAATGCCATTGTGGTGAATCATAATTTAAACATGAAAAACTTACCACAGCATTGAAGTTATATCTAGAAAATTGTCCCCATTTCTCCAAATCATAAGCAGTGAAATGTTTGCAACAAGCAGACACCATAAGCCCAGCATCATCACTATTTCTACCTTGAAGACCCTTCACATATTGAATGCTATAAGCAGAAGCCACCATAGGGTCCTCCCCTGGTGTCTCCTGGCCCCTCCCCCACCTGGGGTCCCTAAATATATTCACATTCGGTGCCCAGAACGTCAACCCCGCCTGCCCCACGTTATACATGGCGCGTGCCTCCACCGCCACGGCGGATGCGATGGCCAGCCACAAAGACCGGTTGAAGGAGGCGGCGGAGAGGATGACTTGTGGAAACGAGGTGGCGGATGAAATGACGCCGATGAAGGATACGCCGGGGCCATTGGGAGCGATGCCGTGGAGAGACTCGGACCACCACTCGTAGGAAGGGATGCCGAGCCTTGGAATGGAAGAGGCGTTGTCGGAGAGTTGTTGGATCTTTTCGGAGAGTGTGAGATGAGAGACGAGCCACTGTGCTCTGTTTGGAATGGAGAGTGATGTGTTGCAGAATGGGTAGGATGAGTGGGGTGCTTTGCATGCTAATTGTGGAACTGAATTGGGTTTGGATAATTGGAAGAGTTGGATAAGAATGAAGAACAACAGGAACAAAATGGAACTCCGTTGATCTGACATTATTCTTTTTCTTTCGAAGTGTTTTGACTTTTTTTTTTTCAGATAATAAATTGAGTTGAGTTCATAAGTTCATAACTCACACTGACACAAAACTGCTTAACAATTTAAACAATAAGAAAATTCATTCACAATAAATAATGCCAGCTTTAAAGTGCAAAACTATCCTTTATTTCATACATAATTAGAATGTAGATGTATCAAAATTGAGGTGGCTTTCTCTTTAATCTTGCTCCTTTTCACAACTGAAAATAGTATATCAGAAATTATCAAAGATAAAATTGATTAATGCCTAAAATTTTACAATTGATTTATAAATTTATTCAATGTATCAAATAATGGAGAATGTTATGACATTGACTAAGGAATAAGAAAAGGAATATTTTTACGAAATAATTTTTTGTAAATGGAAATAGCCAAAAATTTGTTAGCACTTGCTTTCTCTCCTGGAAATGGAAATAGCATGCGAAAACTTAGAAAGAAAGTAAAAATAAAATAATTGATATAGTTTGCATCAAAACCTAAGTTTTCAAAATATGTCCTTAAAAAAAATAGAAATCAATTACATTCTGCATAACTCAACTCATGAATTGGGGTTTCTTGTTTCTCACTTTCTTGTTCTAGCAAGAAAGCCGTCATTTAGCTCCATGAGGGGTTCAAGTTTTGTACGTTAATAATTAAGTTTGGGCTTTCAGCAACATTGAGCAACTAAATTCTCATCATGTGTAGGTAAGTAGCCCAACTATTCGACAAGGAAGTAAGCTCGGGCCCAGGACCAGGCCCAACTAATATGCTTGATGCAATCTGCAATCATAATGGTGCATAGGTTTGCTATGTCTTTATAATGTATTTTGGTTTAGAAAATGCAGCCAGCAAACATGCTGATTGAATAAAGTTTTATAATGAAGTTGGGAATATATTCTCCTCATTTTTCTAAAAGAAAAAACAAAACCCTTTCCTGGACTCAGACTGTAATGAAAACAACAACCTAGATTCTATACAAAAGGAAACCACTTTCCCCATTAATCTAGTAGTACCTCAATATTTTTCTTTACCCAAATGCTTCCTGTCAGGAAATGAATAAATTTTGATTTGGCTTGCTTGCTGTCTCTTTTGAGTACTTCCAGCAATGTTCTATATATTCGTCCAGGAATCTTTTATAGTTTATTTAGTTTGATGCTGTAAGGAATCCTGACCCAAGAGTCAGAAGGAACAAATATGCGCCAATTTTACTACTTGATGGATAATCGTGTAACAGATTCTTCAACAAACAACAATAACAAATCAGGATTGAGTCAAAGATCAAAGATCGTACATTAAAATAAGGTCTAGATCACATCTCTTTTTTTCTGTTCTTTTCTACCACACTCCAATTAAAAACGACAAGTGATCTTTGTTTTTTGTGTCATATATAACATGGTTCAATATAATTCATGTATTTTACAAATTTGATTGCCAATCAAAGCATAAAACTAATTATATGAATTCCATACGTACAATTTATTAATTTAATATATATTTGTTACTGCTGTTGCAATTAATTGAAACTCTATGGTCTATACGTACAATATGTTAATTAATCTTACCCTGTGACCTATCCAACTCTCATGTCTGATTTCACGGTGAACAGAACTTACAGATGAACATATATAATCCATATTCTTGGATGCAAATGCAAGTAAGCTGCGGGAATCTAATGATCTCATTTTTGGACTTTATTGTAATAGAACATCCCATTTTCCACATATTCTCATGATACTAATATTCCGGCATGTGAGTTTTGAGAAAGCGTGTTACAGTAATTATGGCTAAGGTTTAACTTGGTAATATTTTGTGACAGGTGATGGTAAACATGAACAAAAAGACATAGAAGTTTCAATTCGATTTGAATTTAAAGCGAGCCTGCGATTTAAATTGTTGGAGCTATGTCCACACATGAAGCTACGTTTTAATTAATAGCTAGAAGCCTATAAAGTTTCAAACCATGAATATTATTCGATAATGACAATGATTGGAGATTTCTTCAAATTGTAATATATCACCATTTAGCAAAGAAAACAAACGGGAATGAATATATGATAGCAAAATACAAAAACTCAGTTGGGGTTTAGCAAGCAAAGTCATGTGTCAAGTTGTATATCATTGGAAGCCATTTTGAATCAGCATTGAAGTCCTAACTAAATCCAACCATGTAGGATGCAATCATCAGCCAGACATGATCATTACACCGTTTTAGAAGCATTTTCAAGGGGTTCTAGTGGCCACTTTTTCTATCAGCCCTTGGTTTATTTTCCACAAAAAAATGAATTACACTCTAGGTGAAAAAGAACAGTTATTTAACATTGACTTCTAAAAAGTTCAGTAAATGCATGTGGCCATGTTTAGCCTTGACTTCAATTAAATGGAGGGTTCCTCGACTCTTCCTCCCTACATTTTGGTTTAGATGTCAACTCAATATGATGATGTTGCATATAGAGATTTGATCATATATTCTTCTCATCATTAGTTATGTATCTAGCTAGCCTTTTCACATAATATAAAATTCTCTGATAGCATCACTAACTTTTCATTATAGTACGTTGTTCTTTAATGCAGCTAACTTTGCCGCCATCCCTTCTTTTACCTTTTCATTTTTCTTTCATGTGATTGCAGCCATGAAGTGTTGTCATAGTTGCAATTTGCTACTGCTCATGCGTGCTCTTATATCAGTTATAAGCAACCATGCTTAAAATAACTTGCATATATCTTTTTATTTCCTTTGCTGCTAAACATTTAGAAAAGAGAAAACACTCAAGTGAGTTTTCTTATAATTAACACAACGTCGAATGGGGTTTTCACTGGTAGCTCAATTTGTATATAAAATAATATTAATGATATTAATATATCTATTTGTCTACTTTGGGTGCCTATATAAACTCTATAGCCTAATGAGTCTATTGCTATTTGCAAGTATTAGGAAAAAGGGGATTTTCATGGTATACGATATATTCGTACTTTTCAACCAATGATGAAGAAAGTTCGTACCATATTCTTTTATTGCAATTAAAAAATTAAACTTGCACAACACAAGTTGTTCTCCACAAAAACTGAAAACAATGAATTTCAATAAAATATGACTACTTGCTAAAGCTAACGCTTAAGGTATGTGAGCTCAAATAGATAAATCTTTTATTAAATTATGTTATTTGAACACTTAAATATATATCTTTCTCACATTTATATATATGGACTTTCATTCTAATTATTTGACATAGGATATATGATATTTTTTTGGCAAAGTATATTAAGGGAGGAATAAGGGGTACCTCAACCCATGTACGTGAATTAAGTTTGATCTAACTTCATTATTGAAGACAATATAATTTCTAGCTATCTAAATGGACCAAACAACTGAATGTCATAACACTTGCCATGTTGCCCTTACTTTCCTCCTTTTTAAATAACCCAAGTGCTAAATGTGATAGCAGTTTGAAATCAGTAGGTAGAACATTGTCAAATCAAAGCCAAAGGTAAAAAAATTTCCGAACTTGGTTTGGTGATCGAGCAAGATAACATTAAGTGTACTGTAGACTCTTCCTTGTATCTGCAGAGTGCATATAGAAAATTCTATTGCCCTAACAAAATCTTTCTAGCCAATAGATTTCTTTTTGAGGGTATACCGTCCAACAACGTCCGTCAAAAAAAAAAATGCTAAGACATTTGGGGTCGATAAGCATTTCCAAAAGGATATATGAGAAGCCCCAACCATTTTGATTCGTCCAAGCAAAAAAAAAGGATTTATGAGAATATAAAATACGAGATACGTCGTAGGCCAGTGTACTCAAAATACATTTTTAATTTCCATTCTAATGCATGGTGGTATCTCTTTACAAAGAGTTGGCAATTTTGACAGACTTGAGAAACATAATAACATATAGGAAATTATTTCTTGTACACTAATTAGAACATGATATCCTGAGTGGACAACATATATGCGTGCGAGTATGATTGAATGTTGTTGTATACCGTATGTCTTGTAGATGTCGTATTCCTAATGTTTTTAAAAACAAAATTCTTAACATGTAATAAAATCAATTGTATGTAATAAGTTAGGGCACACTTGAAAAGTAAAGTATAAAATTTATCGTGGTTGATTAAAAAAAAAATTGAAAAAGTTAAATATTGTTACTTCCTCATTCACATTTTTCATAAATTATTCGTTTAGGGGACAAAATCAAATATAAGTTATAGAAAACAAGGTAAATCAAATAATAAAAACTGTAGAAATATAACTTATATACACAAGTATGGATGTAGCATTGTTAAAAAAATACATAAATATTATACAAATAACAAATACAAATCCCAAGAGATACTATGTATTCCATACGCATTCGTGCATAATTATTCTTGAAAAATTCTTGTGTTCTTCCTCAGGAACAGGATCTAGCACCATAAAAATAATGGTAAACTTGCATAATTAATGGGACTCTGAGACGAGGGAAGTATCTCTCATTATACTTGGAGACCGACCAGGTAAGACCTTCTGCCCAGTCCGCAAATTCTGCCTACGGAAAAGTGAATTGACGTATACTTGTCCCCATCTGTTTGTTCTTATAGTATATAGAACAACCATTATTGACCTATATTGTTCATAATCTGTTGCATATTAATTTTTTTTTCATTTATTTTGTTTTTGTTACTATATATTCTGTTGCATATGGTCTATATCTTGGAGTCAGTAATTGCCTCATATCATACCAAAGAAAGGGTCAATTACGGGAGGCATAGAAGCCGGTTAGTATTACATATGTCAAGGAGTGATGAAGCTGCACCTCCTGTCAATATACAGAAAAAGGCCAAAAGCAAACCATCATTATCCTACAATATACAAAGATCAGAACTGTCCAACTAAATTAAACCAAAGGGATAATGGTTGGCAGCAAGGTTTCAAATTGCGGTCGTGGTCGCGATTGTGGTTTCATTGCATTTATCGCAATTGTGGACAATTACGGAAAAATATGGTCGATACAGATAAAGTTGCGGTCACGTTTCAGTTTCAGAAACCTCCAAAACTTAAATAATATTGCATCTCAAATCGCGATCGCAGACCTTTATTTAAGACCATGGTTGGTAGACCTAAGATGTACACTAGCTACAAAGCCAGAATATATAAGTTTAGAAAACAAAGTAAAATATTCTTTATAATTAGATAATAAAAAGTGACATACATATACATTAATGTGTGTATATAAGATTGTTGAAATCAGAACTGGTTAATTACTGAACTGATTGATGAAGGAAGTTAATTTTTAATTGGAATGGAAGAGCAAAGAAACCAAAATGTTGAACGTGAACATGATGACCCTGAAGGAGCAGGAGGGAGTGTCCCCTACTGCAATGTTAGTTTAAATTCTCGTCTTTTTATGGCACTTTTTGCCCTCATTATTTGGGGGTCTCACTGCTCTCTTGTGACGATCCCGATCAATGGAAAGGAAAGATAGGACCCATAACAGTCCTCTCACCAACAACCATTCTTTACCCCACTCTATACCAGCTCTCAGATGGTTAGATCAAAACGTACGGATATTGTGACGTTTTATGCCAGAGACCTTCCCCTCCTACAGGAGGCAACAGCTAGCTGTGACCCCTCCTAGTCCTACAAAAGAAACAAACCCTCTTTCTTTCTTTCTTCCCCCTCCCCTCCGTGATATCATATATATATTAACATGCAAATGCAATCTGACGCGCATGGAACCCAACACCAATCATCGTCCCTCCACTGTTTTGTACTGCTGAAAGAGCAATACTCAACTCGATTGCACGTTCAAGTACAGTGATTAATGTTGAATACACAACTCTTTAACATATAAACATACTAATACTACTGATTGTAATTAACTTGCTAGTTTAGTTTAACTTTTATTTATATAATGTGTGTGTGTGTGTGCGTTTCATGGTCTGGTTTAATTTTTCTTCCTACTCCAATAAAGCGATGCATGCAGAGTTTTATTTTTGATAAAGACAAATTTAAGGTCACTTGGTCACCTCGTCACAAAATTAAGGTAGGCTAAGCGTGTATACGAGTATTTATACATAGTCTATCAACAATATTAATCCTATCAAAGTTTAAATAATATGATTAACTTAGTTTGCTCTTATTTATTGTGATTGTCTCTATTGGCTGCTATGCATGTACAATTGTTCTTTAGAAATGTTGAAATGACACAAGCATGCCGTATATATGAAAATGTTATAATTATACAATGATCAGCCTAGTTTCCAGTAAAAAAGTGTTTTTTTTTTTGTATAAACAGTAACAAAAGGTTAACTGAGGGTCCAGCACCACTAATCATACACGTGGAAATGGGTTCAGATTGGTTGGTCAATTATTTGAGGGGTAAGGAGGCTAGTTAAGAAATTCACAAAAAAATAAAAAATTATGTAAAAAATTAAATATATCATTATTTAATAATTAATATATATATATATATATATATATATATATATATATAATTTTTCAATAAAAACTTACTTTTTATATCTTTTAGCGCATTAGTTCCATCTAATTAATCATACGGACCTATACATGTGTAGTACAAATATGCATGTATGCATACATTCACATACAAGAGATGCACTTATACTAGAAAATACTTTTGAAAATCAAAATTAGAAAGAGTTTTATTATTTAAATATAAAATTTTGAATATCATATTTATTTTTTATTTGAATTTTTATATATTACAAAATTTTTTTTATATATATTTACACAATTACACATATTTTAAAAATACATAAAAACAAAAGATGCCGTATGGTATATGTTTTAATGTTCGAAAAATCATTTCCCAGTTGGAAATTAAAGGCATACTTCATTAGCTAGCATATATTAAAAGGAATGTCCAAAGGCAAAATCTTGTATAAAATAGTTTATGAGTTTAATTTCTATGTACTGTCAGTGTAAAGATTTTTACACTGATAACCAATTAGAAATCACGAAATTGATGACTTTTAAGGTGGTTAGGATAAGAATCAAAGATTTGTAATGATGTTTCAATTTCTGATTGATTGACAGTGTAAAAAAACTTTACACTGTCAGTGTATACCAATTAACTCCATGGTTTATTAGATCATATGGTACATATTTCATTTCTCATATATTAGATCATATGGTACATGATTTGAGCTATCGCACATATTTCATTTCTCATATATAATGAATATTTCATAAATAAATAAATAAAGATTACGGAGATCTTTGCATGCATGGAGAAGAGCTGAAGAGGACGTGTCTGAAAGAATAATGTAATGTATACATCTGATCTGCATAAACGAGTGTGGGCTAAAAATATTAGGAAATGGACAAAAGGTTGGCGGTTTTGAAGGGAAGGGAAGTTCAATATTGTGGACGCTGCCTGCTGATTTGTTTCTTTGAAAGGGGGGAATTGTGCATATGTCGCTTTAGCCCCGTTTTGTTCTCGGTCATGTTTTTTTTTTTTTTTTTAAGGGTTAAATATATTTTTTTCCATTAAAATAGTGATAATTCATTTTTAGTCTCTCATTTTTCAAATAGACATTTTTTTTATCTCTCAATTTTTAAAATAGATCACATTTGGCCCCTAATGTTAACTCCGTTTCATCCGGTTCTGATCGGTCAAATAGAGTTTCACGTCCCTTTTCCACGTCCCTCACTTCACTAATACCATATGTGCTTCCACACAGGAATAGAGACGCGTGAAACTCCGTTTGACAGATCAGATCCAGATGACGTTAGGGACCAAAGGTAAGCTATTTTGAAAACTGACGGACAAAAAACATACGTTTTGAAAATGGGGGACTAAAAACACATTTTCACTATTTTACAAGGACCAAAAACATAGTGCATCAGTCTAAGGTAAGAAAAATGTTCAGACTCTAAGAGCATTTACAAAGGAATTTACATTTACCGCCCCCATGGATGAGCCCAAAAGTTTTGACTAGTGGGGAAAAGATCATATATTATAAATATTTTTTAAAAAATTATATAAATATTGTATAAGCCAAAAAATAATGACATCATTATCATTAAGCTAGAAATTGGAGATTATAAAAACTATATTATTATATACCCATAAAATTGAAGACATCTCAACTTCTATAAATTATAATTACTCTCTATGTGTCTTCATACTAGATTGTTGTATATTTTTTCGTTTTCAACGCTTCCAAAAATATTTCTCTATATACGTGAACAAGTTGTACTGAAAAAATTAAAGCTGGTATGAAAAGTAGGGTTGTAAAGCAATGAGGACAATAATTTTAGTGTTATTTAGAGTAGGGTTATAAAACAATACGGCGATATAATTTTTTTGGTGGGGGCAACAATTTTTTTATCTAATATTAATTAAAAAAACCGCTTGACCACTTGATGGGGGCAGCTGCCCCCGATGTGATGAACGTAGGTCCATCCCTGACCTCCCCAAGGAGACTAATGAAGGTTTGAACCTTCGACCTATCAGATACGAGACCCTGTCTTGCTATACGATACCAAACCCCTTAGGATTTTCGGTCATGCTTCTTTCTTCTCATCTCGATTCCTTTGAAAAATATCTGAAATCAAAAATAATAATTTAGACATATGAACATTATATATATATATATATAAAAGCTTGTAACATTTTGTGGCAACTGTTGAAAGAAATATATACTGTAAATTTTACAAATATCTTAACATAAGAACATCCATATTGTAAAAACTTTTTCTATTAACTTATTCTTAATTTTTTTAATGTTATTTACATTTTATTATATTGCTAATTATAATCAATAAAGGCAGTAATATAAAATAAACAGTGTTGAATGGGCCATGCATATAGTTTCTTAATTATTTCCTTTAGTTAAAATTAACAACGCCACAAAATTAATTGGAAGTAATTTAAATTATTAATTTTTTAAAATCATGGGAATGAGGTATATGAGCAGAATTTGCAAAATTCTTACTCTTGAGTTATTTGAGTCTTGTTCGTTCGGTAATTTTTGAGATACTGTAGAATTTCTTCTCTTTCTTCTTGTATCCTTGTCAACACATTACTTTTTCAATCCTACTATGAGATGAGGGTACATAGTTTGTGGGAATAAACTATTGTTAAATAGTCATAATAATATCATCTCAATTTGCATGAGGCATAAACTAAAAACTACCTTGAAAGAAAAATACCTTCGACGTCTTTTTTGCTTTTGCTCCATGTTCATTCAAAGCCTTCCATTTGACACTTTTCCTCACCTATCAATTAAGGAGATCAGCGGTGGCGGATCTAGGATCTTGAGTGAGTATGAACAATTATTTGGAAAAAAAACTAATAAAATTAATATCATACCATACATATAAAGATAAGGACAGAGGACTCGGTGAAGATGAGAGTTTGATAGGGATGAGAGGGTTTGGAGATTAGGTTTGTTTGAAAAAGTAGAAAAAAAAAGGGGTCGTACGTAGGTTCAAATATATAAAAATAGAGGGGATAAAATACAACACTCAAAATATTTACTGGGAATTTTATTAAAATCAAGGGTGCACACCCTCATCACTAGGGTGGCAAATGGATGGATTGGATGGATTTTGATTCAGATTGCAATGGATCGGACCAAAATAATCCATCAATCCATTTCGATCCATTAAAAATATATTAAAAAAATCCAATTCATACATGATCCGTTTTATAAAAAACCATCCAACTCATCCATTAGTCATTTTTATATAGATGGATACCCAACCCATCCATTTAAAAGTATTTTTTACACCAAAATTTTATTTTAACAATTTTTACATACTAAATATTTTATCTACTCTACTAAAAAAATATTAAATATTTTTTCTTTCACTAGAATTTTTAGGACATTAATTAAATACATGAATTTTAGACTAAGCCACCTTAAGAAAAAATTAACAAATTTTAGGCTCACTAACAGCATAGTACGTCAACTAGTAGTAGTAATCTCTCATTCAAGCAAATATAAGAGGTAGAATTTAAAAAAAAAATGAATAGAAAAAAAAAGTAAAGAAATAGAGGAAATATTTGAAGTTACGGATCTAACGTGGTTGAGTTTGCTTTGTAAAATATGGGAAGTAATGAAAATGTGTTGACCATGACCGAAATCATTATTACTTTCATAATAAATCAAACAAACACAAACAACTTTATATATGAAGATCTTAGTTTGATCTATGGGTCAAATCTCCTATGCTTTTTGAACCGAACCTTTAGGGAACTAAACAAAACTGTTGGTAGGAACTAGGAAGAAAGAAGAAATGAATATCGTGAAAACTGTTTCAGTTTGGACAAAAAAAAAATTGAATGGATCATAAATGATCCATTTCCTTTTCTTTTTTTTGATCCAATGGATTAAAAAGTATATCGGGTGGATCATTAACCATCCATTAATAAAAACAATCCAATCCATCCAATCCATTTAATATTTTTTTATTATTGGATGAATTTTACTGTGGATTGACCGGATGGATAATTGGTCCGCGGATCCTTTTGCCAAGCCTACTCATCAGCATATAGTTTCACCACCGGAGATGAGAAGGTTTAAAATGTGTTGTTGTTTGATGTCATGTCTCTCACATTTGGATATCATGTCACTCATGTCATGACTGTTTGGACACTTAAAGGATAAGTATGATCGTTAGTAATAATGTTGGACGGAAATTAATATTTAGATCTACTTTATTAACATTTGTAAATATATGAAATTTATTTATCATAAAAAAATTAAGGGACCAGATTGATGAAAATCAAAAGATTAATTTTGTCTGAAAAAAATGTGTCGGGAAAACAAAGCAACCATAAATTATTAGACAACTTGGAGGACTTTTCGGTTCATTGTCAAACTCAACAGTGAAGGGTAATTAATAAAACAAACAAGGAGGAAAATGACCTTTCAATACTTTACTATGAATCAATTGATAATGGATGGGATTAATAATAATGCGATCATATTCGAATAGATTACACGCAAGAGCGGACAGCCTAGCTACGTTCTAGTTACTTCATTCTGGTTCTACCACTAAAGACGACAAAGTGTTGTTAAGCACCCAAAAAATAATTAAAGAAGATAAGAGGACAAAGATTTTTTTTTTTTTATAGACAAATATCAACGTTAATGTTAATAATTTGTATGTTTGAAAAAATGTTAGTAATTTGTTAGACATTAGTGAGTGGAGTTTAAACCTCCTCCTTATCACTCCACACCTTAACTCCCCATATCAACCATCAAGCCAACCTTATAACCCCATAGAGGATAAAGGGTTAATACATACTATTGAACTCTAATGATATCGTTTTCGTATCACTCGGGTATAGTTGGAGGAATCATCAATACATTTTTTCATATACTTCTTTCAATTAAATTTTTGTTATTCAGTCTATATTTTATATATACTCTGTTACTTTTAAAGAAAATACAAGGTATCATCTAATTAAAAGGATGTTATTTACACATTTCAATATCTAATCTAAGATACATAATTTGAATTTTATTTATAAATAATATATTTGGCAAAAACATGATTAGATTATTTTTATTTTTTTTAAGTACCAAAACATTAATTGAAGTATAGATGAAACGAATTTATAGGAGGAAACTCATTTGCACAATCTTTTGTTTATGATAATTGTATGATTTAAGTTTAAATCTTGCAACTTTAGGAGGAAACGACTTTGACATGCTCTACTAAATCAACCTTTTGGGATTCATTATCCTTTTAGTTGATTAAACACTAATTGATAAAAATAAATAAGTAAATTAATGTATTAAACATTCACGTGTCATTGTGATGCTTATGGTGTGTTTGATTTACATTGAGGTACGAGACAAAAAAAAAAAAACAACACAGGACAAATGCTTGGGGAATAGTATAATTCTTTATCCAGTATATTGTTGGATGAACAATGGACAACAAAAAAAATTAATGTGAAATTTACTTAAACACCTTTTATGAAATATAATAATATATATAATACATAAATTATTTTATATAATATATATATTATAGTATAATATATAATATAATATTATAAATTATAATATTTTATATGATGATATGATATTATAATATATATATATATTATAAAAGATTATTTATATAATATATATTAGATTTATATTATGATAACGTAAACATAAACAATTTACGTTAATATATATCAGAGAGAGAGATGATAACGTAAACCAAACAATTTACGTTAATGTGTATAAGAAAGGACAATTTTGTCTTTTTGGTAGTATATACAAGTGACAAAAAATTATCCCATGATTTGGTAAGGGACAAGATTTCACTACTAGGAATCTTCTGATTACCTGTAGATTTTCCTGAAGATTTTGCTCAAAAACTGCGGATTTTCTTACCGGTTTTTGTCCCCATATAATATCTTGCAGTAAATTTTTCCTGCGAAATTTAAAATCCACAGATTTTCTTGGGAAATTTTAAATCCATAGGAAAATCCGTAGAAAATATCAAAAGTTCATACAAAATTTCCTATGGATTTAGTTTTACATTAAAAAACCTTATTTTTTAAAAAACTACAATAAAATTTGCAGGAAATTCATACAGAAAAAATCCGAAGGAAAATCGGCAAGAAATTCATTAATCTCTAGTAGTGTTTTGGGCTTTTGTCGAGTCCCTCACCCATTCCTTATCTTGTCCTATGATCGTTTTTCAAATCAAACATACAACAATTAATTTTATGTTGTCCAGTCCTTTACTTTCTTGCAAATCAAGCTAATATTTAATTAATTTTGTGCTTCAAGACATGCATAGCACTGCAACTGATTTACTGTTAATACAATTATCATTGATGAGAGTGAAAAGGTTGAACCAAGTTTCAATGTTTCATACTCCTTTTCCTTATAAAGTAATGATAATCCATGGACGAACGAAGGGGAGGTCTAAACTTTTGATTAAAATATTGCATCTACTATAACCAAAATAAGCATATTTATATTGTATCAGCAAAACAAAAGTCCTCCTACAACTTTAAGTGAATAAGAAATTATAGGTGCTTATTATCTTTTTCTGTAACATTGCTGCAATAAGGATTTTGGGAGCATTTCTTAAAACTAAAATAACAACTCCATTACAGACCTCTCATTTTTTCCCTTATTTTTTCAACTCTAAAAAATGTTGGATTGGGTTGTAGTTCGGGGTGACCCATTAACAAATTCGAGCCAACTCAACACTGCTGTTATTCCATTGGCTTGTCCTTTCAAACATTTACATTGTGTGATTCTTTTTTCACAATCAATATGAATAAATGATCTAAGACTCAATTTAGAAGAATGAATGTAAAGTAAAATTATTAAAAGTATATTAATAATATATAAATGGTTTGAATTAATAATTTATGTTGGATCTTTACTTCAACTTGCATTCGTTATAACCATAACTTTAGTTAAAATGTGGTTGGATTTGCATTTATACTGTGTTTATTGTAATTATAAAAAGATTCAATTGGTGCAAGTAGTATATGATGAAGATGAGGTTGCATAAGACTAGAGATTTGTTGTCTTATTTTGCTGTAGCATATTTTGTTACTTAATATTATCATGTCATATTAGTTAAAATTCTATGTAATGTTAGAAAAAGAGAATATGTGTCAAGATAATATTAATGAGGACATAATGTGATACAACAAAATGAAACAACATATCTTCATCCGATTGCAGAAATTTTCAAAGTTGCACTATATATTGTAATACAATTGAATACCAATTTAAAACCGTAGTTATAACAAAATGAATAAACCTTAAGTAACCATGAATGAGATGAGTATAGCCGGGGACGGATGCAGACTTCATTGATTGAGGTCCAATTATAAAAATTCATGTTCATCCGATAAATTTATATACGAGTTTCACACAAAATATTCATATATAAATATGTTCTAAAAGGTTAATTACATAGGTAATCTATCAAAACACAAAACATCTCTTCTACATGTCACAAAAATCATCTATACTTAAATAAAGTAATGATAGGTGAACACCCAAATGGGACACCCATTTGGGACACCTGATTAATTATGTATAAATATTTGGTTAATTCAGTTTATTATATGGTTAATCTCGTTAATGGGCTTATTTACCATAATCATGTAAATATTTGGTTAATCACATGCAAATATCTGGTTAATTCAGTTCTTTGTATGATTAATGGGTCATCATGAATTAATCAAATATTTACACGTGATTAATCATATAATAAACTGAATTAACCAAATATTTATACATGATTAACCAGGTGTCCCAAATGGGTGTCCCATTTGGGTGTTCACCTATCATTACTCACTTAAATATACACTTAATTTTCCAGTAACTTTCTTTTCAATGTATTCCAGCAAATAATCGGTCAAAAATTCATCTTTTATCTTGTTACTAAGTATAGTCTTGACTATATTCACAGCTGAGCTGAAAAATATTGCGTGTAGTAGCTTTAGAAACTACGAAGTATGAGAACAAGAGTTGTCATCTATATATAAGACAATAAACTTTTGCTTATATATTTTTTACCGACATATAAAATTAATATTTTTAGACTATTAATAATTTCATTTTTTTTTTTTTTTTTAAATGTTTGGGAGTGCCAAGGCCCCCCTCAACAAAATATATACACACCTCCATCCCTGTGCATAGCCATTGGAAGGAACCGATGCAATAATGTTTTCTCATAAACCAATTCATGGTCTAAAAAGAGGGATGAATCCATAATGCGATCAGAAATTCAGAACCGATGAATCCCTTTCAGTGATCAATGACTTTCAGTCAAGAATCCCACAGTCTGAGCTGCATGATAACTGTGAAAATGAAAACTGTGCGCATTAAATGAACATCAATTATCATCTGCTACGACTCAATTCTCCGTCTTCTTCCACCATTGTTTCTTAACATATCTTTGCAGCCAAATACAATACAAAAAAAAAAAAAAAAAAAAGTGCCATTACATTTACGCTATAAACAATCAGTGGTGGGCCTAGTGGCAATTCTGGTGCATCATAGCTGATATTGACAGATGAGCAATTTTAACTTTATATGACAACCTATATATATAGTTCATAATAGTCTGGACCCAAAATATAGTGTGAATTTGTCATTTGCTTACTGTTGGCAAAATGGGATTTAGATATAATTTAATTGAGAAAGCAATTTAGTCACTTAATTTGGAAATGATCATTCGAAGTAATAAATTAACAAGTTAATTAGCATGTGACTGAGAGAGCAATTTGGTCACACGAGGTACTCCACTGTTTGATATTGAACAGCGTTTGTTACTGTTACGGTGACAGATGAATTATTTGAAAATGCTCATGATTTTGTGCGATTTTGCACATTGCCATGTTGTCACGCTGAACTGTATGGCGATTTCACAAAATCCAGACCCATCCATGCATATGCTATATAAGTTGTCGCCTAGTATTATGTAGCGGTACTTCTATCAACGTGATCACACATTTCATGTCTGCCTCGGGAGTAGGTGAAAAATGAAAATTATAGGCAAACGAAGAATTTTAGAGAAATTTTCTGAACCTTGTAAACTCGTTTTGGACGGACATACTATGTTCACAAGGCTACATTTTCGTACTACACTTAAAATTTTATCTGCTCAAATAAGCTTTAGGCCTAGCTGGTGAGTGATACATATAATAAAACTACCAACTAGACATAAATTTTAACTCATTCAAGAAACCACTGATTCTAGTAGAAGAAAATATTTTTTTTAATTAAACTGTTTACCTTATTAAATTGCATTTCTGTTCTAGAAATTGGCCCATTTTTATTAAAAAGCTCTTAGGTTATAATTATTAATGGAGTCCAATTTCAAACTATAGGGTATAGATCACTATGGACACTTGACTACAATTGAAGATATGAACAAAAACAGGCTGTCATGAAAGGAAACTTGTTAACATGGAGAGATTAAAAAACAAAAGGAAACACTTAATGGTTGTTAACGAAATCTACAATGTTCCAAATTATTACATTTCTAATCACGTGTATAATTACTTATAACTTTCTTAAAATTCTATACACAATCAAAACTATTGACTATTGATATAGAGTAGAGTCCAAAGCATGATAGGAGGGAGAGATGAATTATTTCTTTTGGAGCATGAAAGAGTGAGGGGTTGCATTAAAAATGGAAGAAGTACCTGACAACCTATGATGCTTACTCCACCCATTTTCGGTAAAGACAGAATTGTGGGTCAAAGTTTTCAACGAATGGGAATTAAATACAAATTCTGTCTGGGTGATTATTTAGGTGAAAAGGACATTAGTTCACCTTGAGTGTGTCTGAGAGAGAAAGAGATTCCATTTTAATACTGTATGATGCTGTTTAGGTACTATTTACACTTAACTTTTCACTGTAATACATTCTGTTAAGATAGGTGTTTCATGAAATGACAGGTGTTCTGGTGTTGGATTGGATGAATAATAATGGACCCTTTAAACTACAAATAACGTTACACAGTCACACAATTAATTATATATATATATATATATAATATTATTTCATATTTATATATTTTCTATCTTTGGTTATAATTATTTTAGTATTATTTTTACATGGGCACATTTTGATTTTGTAAATCTTACAGACAGATGTGAGGTGACATATCTACAGGAGGAAAATGATTTTTCAACATCCAAAGAGGAACAACAATACAATGTTTTTTTTGTTTTTTTTTTATATATTTTCGGAATGCGTGTAATAAAAAAAATATAAAAAGTAAGTGAAAGATAAATATAAACATATATGGTGTCACATATGGTGTTTAAAATTTGATGTTCAAATAACACAATTTTTTTTTAAGGAAGAAGTGTACCAAAGCATCTTATTTATGCTCCTATAATAAACATTTACACTATTATTTAAACCAAGTCCTCCCACTAGCTTCAACTTCATCTTATCAAGCCTCTCTTCTATTTGGTTTGTTCACAATTCACCTGCCATCTAGACTAGAGTGAAGAGGAAGACAGAGTAAAACAGAACAAAGATGGAGCTTTCTCAACTTGGTTTTCTAGAGGAACTACTAGCTCCAAGAAGAGACACTTGGAATGCTTTGTCCACTGGGTTGAATGAACTATTCCCTAGTGGTTGGAGCTTTGATTCTTTTGATGAGAATCTGGCTTTAGCTACTATGAATCCCCCATTCACTGCATTTTCAACACCAATGGACCATAGATTTGAATGCCCTTATGCAAGTGAGGCAGCATACCCTTTTGTTGATGGGTTCACATTGCCAGAGCTTGATTCATCATACACAAGAAATGATGATTCAGCACCACTTTTACCACAAGAAGATAACCCATCAATGCAGGATGAAGAGCTTGGCTTTTTGGGCAGTGATAACCTGAGTTTGGAAGAAAGAAAGAATAGCTGCAAAATTGAGGAACAAGCTTCAGAGATTCCACTATTCAACATAGGCATTTGTGGAGAGAAGAAACCAAAATACAAGAAAGTAGAAGGGCAGCCCTCAAAGAATCTCATGGCAGAAAGAAGGAGAAGGAAACGTCTGAATGACAGGCTTTCCATGTTAAGGTCAATAGTCCCTAAGATCAGCAAGGTGATTCAAAAGATATTAAATTTTTTTTTTGCCTTAATATTTTCCTTCCATGTCCTTGATATTAATGTCTCAGTCAATAGTAATCAAATTAGCTTTCTGAAGTAGGTGGTGGCCTTTTCATGATTACTCATGATAATACTTGCATTTTTTGTTTGATTTGCTCTATAAATAAACTTTGAAGTTTGTACTAACATGTGAATATCCAAATTCTAATAGATGGACAGGACCTCCATTCTTGGAGATACCATTGATTACATGAAGGAGCTTCTAGAAAGGATAGGAAAGTTGCAAGAAGAAGAAGTGGAGGAGGGAAATAATCAGATAAACCTACTGGGAATTTCTAAGGAGCAAAAGCCAAATGAAGCAATGGTAAGAAATTCTCCCAAGGTATGGCTTTAGCACTTAGTCAAGCCCCTGAATCCATGCATTACCACATACCAAATTCCTGAATAAAATTTATGTGCTGTCATGATTTTGCAGTTTGATGTTGAGAGGATGGACAAGGACACCAAGATCAGCATCTGCTGTGCCACAAAGCCAGGATTATTACTGTCAACAGTGAACACCTTAGAAGCACTAGGCCTTGAGATTCACCAGTGTGTTATAAGCAGCTTCAATGATTTTTCATTGCAAGCATCTTGCTCAGAGGTTTATAACTATAGCCCTTATTTTGGTGGCTGCAATATATTTTTACATAATTGAAACCAAACATGTTTCTTACTTCTTCTAGCTTAATTTTTCTCATGGTCTTAGGCAGCTGAACAAAGAAACTGTATTAGCCCTGAAGACATAAAGCAAGCACTATTCAGAAATGCAGGCTATGGTGGGAGATGTCTCTAGGAAAAAGATGGAAAGCAGCTATACCAATTTGCAGATGGTGTAAAAGAAGCAACATTTTCCTCTTTTGTAATTCAAGGAATTAGGGTAGTAGAAATTTTAATGAGAATCCAAATAAGTTGGCTTTGATTGATGATTTCATTCTTACAGCCTTACCCTGTATGAATTTTTAGCATATATTGGGGTATCTTTAGTACAAGCTTTTCTTTCCCTTTGTGATAATAAAGTTTTGTAGAAGCAATTCATAATGTAGGAGAATTGTTGCTAAACTCATAAGTCGAACAAAACTTATTTTTAATAGGTTCCTGAATATTCGGCTGCTTCAAAATTTCTTTTCTCAGACATTTAACAAATAATTGAGAGTCATCTGTATCCTGTTGCCATGGCAGTGTTGGCCACGCAACAACAATTGGTTGGTACAATTTTATAAGGATTATGGTCATTGTCAGATATATATAACACTTACATAAGAGGTAAAAATTGCATTATAAAATGAATTATTGGCTTATTGCTTTATGATTTCACAATAATTCCAAGATGAGGCAGTCCCATCAAGGGGCCATTGTTAAGTTGTATATATCAGCTCCTTACTATTACCTCATAACTATTTAAATAAATATGATCCTTTTCATGTTCAAGAATGGAAAGAAAGCTATATCTCCATGCCTTCTAAAGTGCTAAAGCTAGCTGCATAAGTATTTCCAATGACAATGGCGCGACAAGAGAAGTTACTAACTCGGTTTTTGGTGATGACTTCAATCCTCAGTGACTCGAAACTTATTTGGTTGAGATTTTTCTTATCGTAAAAGTAAGAAAAACACGGCCTGGGGTACTTTTTTCAAAAGCTATATGAGAGGAGCTTTTGGCTAACGTGATTTTGAAATGTTATTCTGTAGTGAAGAATCTAAAACAAACATACACTTGGTTAACCATAAAGCAAAGCAGACTGTGACAATCAATCTAATGTCAAAACAAACTAAGAATCATATAATCTTACCCCAAAGCAAACCCCTTGACTACACATAGAGGCGAAATTTAGGTGTGCTTTTCATCATGTTTTATCTGCCTCTCTTCTTTTGGTTACATTACATTACAATCCAACTTTCTTATTTTGTTTCACTCAATATAAAAAGCATTCCATGTTAACAGTTTGCATGGTGCATCCTTGAGAAAACTCAGTGATCAAATCATCTATTTGTGCAGAGGGACTTTCTGACTTAGCTTTAGATGATAATAATGGAAGTAAACATTTCATTTAATGTTCCTGATGAAATAGGCAATCTATTTTCTTCATCTTCAACATTAAAAGCATTAAAACATGAAGATGAAAAAAAAGGAGCGTTTGAAATATAATAGGACCAAAACATTCAGAAAGCCTACTTGGCACCACGTTATAAAGATAAGCATGGATAGCTTCCAACTAAAATTGAAAAGTAAACAATTTTTGTACAGACATTGAGGCCTGCAGTCCAAAAGAAGCTAACAGTAAAGAATTTGTTTGCTTTAATCACAGCATGCATAAAGACATAACCAACTATGCCTAAAAATATCTACTCACAGTAGAATTCCCCACAGATTGTGTCTATATCAATCTAATCTTATTCGATGTCTTGAAGAAAACATCACCAACTATGCCTAAAAATAATTCCAATTCAAATGGGTCCTCCAGTTGTTTCTCTCCAAATATATCATAAATAAGCATAGCCTGGGGTACCAGACAATTTTTGCGAAACCAAATTGTGGTGTCTCCTTCTATAAGACAGGTATACATTACATTTACATTAAAAAAGGGAAAATTACGATTTACCTATGTCGACTTTCATCACTTATCATGCAGCTCCTAAACATTTTTTTTATATCACTACACCCCTCTAATCTTTTGTTTAAAGTGAGAACATCAAGTTTCATTAATTTTAACATCACTAAGTCTAGAAAAACGGAAATTAAATAGCTACAGATGTAACTGAAAACTGGTTGACAGTTCGGTTCAGTCAAACCAACTAAACCAGGATTTTAACAGGAATACTTGCTTCGATTGAACTATGATATTGGCCTGTGCTTTTCATAATTTTTTTTTTTTTTTTGCTTCTCTTCTTTTGGTTACGTTGCAATATATATTATTTTGTTTCTCTCAATACACAAGGTACCCCATGTTAGTAGTATGCATATTGCATCACTGTGAAAACTCATGATCAAATCATCTTAACGTCTCCTTAAAATTACTGATGGAATACACTATATTTTTGTCTTCAACCTATAAAAGCATCAAATCATCAAGTTAACCTTCGATCATGATCATCTTGGAGACTTGGACTGAATGATTGCAAGTTGCTACTACTATTGAGGCTGCTATATGTAAACCGATGTACAGAGCTAATTACTGAAAGATAACAGAAGCAATGAAGCATGTCTTGCCCATCGTAATCTATATTTCAAGCCAAGTACCAGGACGAATAGAAAAGCAATAATTGCTACAAAAGTCGATCTAAATGCAGTATATCCACCAAATTTTCATTGCCCGAATATTATGGAACCCCAAAAAAATGGATTTCTCAATTATTAACTGCAGAAAAATATTGCAAAACCAGGGGTTTTGGGGAAAAAACTAGTTTTCAACTAAGCAACAGCTTCTAAAACTAAAAATCAAACTACTATACATACATTTATGAATGAGTTTCACTTAATTAGCTGGAGAAAAACCTATTGACTGTCATATGCAACTCCAAGGCCATCATCATCTTTGTCCTCATCAGAACTACAAGTGTTGCTGAAATTGACTTGCGACTGTTGAAACTTATTGATAGCATCTCTAGCTTCAGAAACCAAGGCCGCTTTTGCAGCTTTAACTACATCCCTTTTCTGAATGCTGTTTCCTTCACTAATTTTTGCAGTTACGGCCACTTGTGTTCGTGTAGAGGCGACTCTTCTCCTAGCATCCCTACAGCGCAATTGATGGATATATTTCTCATGCAGTACCCTGTTCTTTACTTTCTTTAGTACAGGGGGACTAAGAAGATCTTTAATGCATGAGCTACTAAATCTTGAGAGGGTCTTCTTATGGCTTGAAGATGATGTCTTGGTGCAACTATGCAGCAATCCTTGGTTTTCTTTTAGCTGCTTTGGAGTAGAAACTGCATCACTAGGTTGAAAAGCATTAGTAGAAAAATCAACGTTGGGCTCAAGAACAGAAAATATGTCCCCTTCATTGTCATTATCAACTTTAAGATGGCGCTGTAACAGCTTCTCAACAGACTTCTTGGCAACGTAGTTCTTCGGTTTGAGAAAATTTGATCTTCTAACCTTATCAATAGGTTTGAGTAGTTTACTTGCAGATATTGAGAATTGATGCAGGGGTGACGACATAATTGTCTTTGCCCTCGAACGAGGTTGAGCTTGAGGCGGTGTTATATGGTCACCGTGAATTCTATCAAAGCATTCTTGTTGAGACTTTCCAGGCACCTGCAACAGATTTTGTATGGAAATGATTCAATGAATACAAGAATAAATATAATGGTTACAAGCTAGCCCCAAAATGAGAATGATCAGCATCCATCTGACATGCTATTCTACCAACAGATTATAAACTTGTATATCTTATTTGTAATCCTTTAGCTTTGGAAAATATATACACACAGAAAAACTTATCACTAACAACTCCATTTTAAAGACAGTTATCAACATTTTACAGATTTATGCATTTGACTTAAAAAATTACAAAATCACTTATCCACTTCTATCCTCAGTTGTCTAAGGACATGTAAGCTATTAAGTGACACTTCAAACATTATATTTGTTTTATACATTAGTGAAGGCAATCATCAACCAAGGTCATCATCCTTGAGAGGTTTCAAAGTAAAAGCATACTGTTTCAATTTCTGAATCAGTATAAGCTTTTGTTTGAACTCGATTATGTGTCACTATTCTACGATCCTCAATCCCAGAAATTAACCATTCAAAATGTAAAACAGTTAACTTTATGCATAAGCCAATCTGAAGAATCAAAATTCCAAATTTCAGTAAAATTGCAATACCATTTTAGAAACGATCTTCCAGAAATGGGGGCTGGGCTTTGCAGCAAGATACGCTCTTTGCAGAGCCAATTCTTGCTCCTTTGTCCACCCTTTTGCAACAAATTCTTCACGGTTTCTCTTCCTCTTTCTCTTCCTCTTCCTCTTCGCTTCAACTTCAACCCTCTCCTCATTCGTCCCCTTCCCTTCTTCAACTGCAAATCCCTCACAATGCTCCACAGAATTTTCTTTCGATTTCGCTTCACCGGCACCACCAACTTGATTTCGACCCTTCACTCTCGCGGATTTTCTCGACCCGGGATTCGAATTCCCCGAATCACCCGAAAAGTCTTCATCTTTACTGGCTTTCTTACCATTTGGCTCACGGACCAACACTTCGTGATTAGATAACCTTGGAGATCGTCGAAGAGAGGGAAACCCGACGAACCCATTGTTCAACCTGGGAGATCTTCTCAACCCAGCGGTGCAATTTGTGGACTTGCTGCGAGATTCTGACGATTTCTGATTCGAATGTTTCTTGGCGGAATGGTTGGATTTCGATGGTTTGGTGTTGAAGGGTTTGTTTGGTGTTGTGGGGTTGAAGTTGATGGGTTGGTGTTGGTTTTGGAGGAGGAGCCTTGGTGACCTTCGTGGAGTGGTGGAGGGGTTGGGGACGATAGAATTTCGGCTTGGCATTTTCGCAAACACTTGATAGGTCACTACTCTCTCGCTCGCTACTACACTGTACCCTTTTCAGGAGAGGGAAACAGGCGAATTCAAACTTGAATGTAAGATTGACACCGCACATAACAAACACTCATTTTGGGTCCTAATGCCCATATGGGCTACAAAGCAGAAACCCAAAGCGTTTTGTGGGTTGTCACAGCCTCAAACCCAAATCTTCTCTACCATCACATGCACTTTCTCTATTTTCGCTCAGCCATGTACTATTATATGAGTGAATGAATTTTATGTTAACAATAATTATTAAAAATACAAACGTTGTTGGTTAAAGTGGCAAGGAGCTTGATTCCCCTTAAAAAATCAAAATATTGGATTCGAGTCTTGTGAATTGAAAAATAAGCACCTGAAGAGTTTTGCCCTCTTAATTTGGTCTTCCTGACTCGACTCAAATTACTTGGAGTCCAATGTAATTACTCGGAGTCCTCTCTTTTTTCCGTAACATAATACTATGTTTATAGGGATATTATTTATTTCAAAATATATATATTGTAAGATATACCTTGTTTTTAGTTTTCTGATTCTTTAATTATATGATTTAATTAATAATGTTGAAAATTATACATCATGTCAATAATCGGGTTAGCCTAGTTTTAACCTGATTATTGTCGAGTCATGTTCAAAACAAATGAACTTATAATGAGGACTGAGTTTAATAGAACTACACGATTATCAATAAGCATTAAAAGGACATAAATCATTTGTTTCTTAATAATAATCATTTAAAATTTAAGTGTACTAATTAAGATATTAATTAAATAACACAAATTTTATGGAAAAAAATATAATAATTGACAAAATTGTCCTGACAAAGATAAGAAAACTAGAATGAGAGAGAGAAATTTCGGTAGTTAAAATAAAACTAGTGTAAGAACCCGTGCATGCACGGGGTAAATATTATTTTTTAAGGATTTTATAAAAAGAAAATGTAATTGATGATTTCATGTTTTTTTTTTTTGAGAAATTATATACCAAAAATTATTAAAAAAAATTAATTTGTCTTTGCCGTCGATCGCATGTTGTCTTGTAAATATGTACTTTAGCCTGTTATCTGTGCGGCTCACATGGAATATCACAAAATTTAAGCAATATAAAAAGATGGATATAAAAAATGTTTGCATGTGAAAAAAAAAAAGAAGAAAATTGTTATTATTTGAAAAAATATGTTTATTTGAAAATAAATTAAATTTAATGATAATACAAAAAGATGAGGTGTATAAACAAAATAAAAATGATTGTGATTAATCAAAAAGGTGTAGTCAATATATGTTGTCAAAGCTACAACTATATTTGAAACTAATTAATTATTTCTCAATTACATATATTTATTTAAACTCTAATGCCAAACTCTTCCCAATATCTTGGTAATCATATAAAACCTATTCTTTTCTTTTGAAAATCTATTTAATTTATTTCTCCACTTTTTCCTATTGAAGTGAACAATCTTTAGAAAATAGATTTAAGTGCCATATTATCACTATTCTCTCCTAAAAATCTATTCGATTTATTTATTTTCTTTTAAAAATCTATTGATTTATTTCTCCTATTTTCCCGTAAAAGATAACCATTTAAAAAAAAATTATCTATCATATTATTTTTTATTCTCTCTTCAGAATCTATTTATTTTCTTTTATTTTCTTTTTCCTATTAAATTTAATCATTTTTTGAAAATATATTTATGTATCATATTATTATACATATTTCATGGAAATCTATTTGATTTATTTATCCAATTTTCCCATCCAATTTAACTATTTTTATAAAATACATTTATCTATCATATTATTTTTTATTCTCTATTGGCAATCTAATAGATTTATTTATCCTTTTTTATAGTGCAAGTTAATCATTTTTAGAAAATATGTTTATCTATTAGATGAACGAAAAAATCTTATTTCATGAAATATTTTGATTTATTTCTCCTCTTTTCCCGTGAAAGTTAATCACTTTTAAAAAATATATTTATCTACATATCATATATATTTTTCTCTCTTAAAAAAATGGTAGACTAATTATAAACAATAACTGTGGACGTCAAATACATAAGGTTGCGACACATCAGACTTCTTTTGTAGGGAATGCTTTAGAGTATGACACATAGGAGAGGAATTTATAGAGAATATTACATAATTCTATATCGATAAGAAAAAAAAATATGAAAGGATACGACCAATTAAATTTATTATAATATTTAATATTTAAGGACAAACTTCTGCTCAAATATTTAATATTTAATTTATATCCAAATGCATCTTCTGCTCTTTCTAATTATCTTTATGAAAGTAATTGTAAAAAAATAAATTGTCAAAAAAAATTATCTTTATGAAAGCTCAATTTCCACTTATTCTATTTAATAGTATCATAATTCTCCTTGACAAAATAAATTATATGGATATCCATTGGATAAAAGAAAAGTGTTATCAGATTTTCTACAAAGTGATTTGGAAGTAGCCTTGTAATATCATTTAAAATGGTCCTCGAGTTATGGTAGTCATAATATGAAAATACAAAGAGCCACCGTTGCATACTTCATTTTGAAGTCTTCAACTTCTTCCTGATATTCTGAAATTGACAACTCTTCATTATCATATTAAAGAGAAACTTTTAGTAATACAAACTCTAGAAGCACTACTAACTTCTGCAAAACTTCATCAATAATTGACTCTGACGTACGATTTTTCATGATTGCTACTACAAGCCCTATTATCAAGCTATCTCACAACCTCACACTTCAAAATCACTCAAATAGATATAATCTATAATATATACAAAATAGTGTAGATATTTGAATATTTCATTCATTATGCTGAATTGATGCCAATTTTTTAACTCGAATGCTTTCAAAATTCAAATAAAAACAAGGCTTGTTATCTTAATGATTTCAATTAATTTCAATTAGTGCTGAAATTTGAATATTTCATTCATTATGATAGATTACACTTGGATTGTGGCAAACTATATATTTCAATATATTTGAATATTTCTATTTCTGGAAACTCGTATAGGAATATTGTTGTGGAAAATTTATATTAAATATCATATTAGTATTTATATTTAAATTTTATGACATTTTCACCCAAAATATTCATCTTTGTGTAATATATATTTACCTTTTATAATCCATATATTAATAAGTTTTCTTGTATAATTTCTGTCTTTATAACATATAAATATTCACCAATATAATACACTCTTTAAAAATATTACTATTTTAAAATTGAGAACTTGTGATATGATGTTTTAAAATGATTTGTTTTAAAAAAAAAAAAGGTTAATCATATAAACGTTTAATCAATTAATAACCTTTGCTTTGAATATCCATTCAAAATTATTTAAATTTAAATATGAAATGATAATAATTTACTTAATGGCATTTATTGCAGATTTCTTATGATTATAATTATAATTAAAGTTATTATTTCAATAATTTTAGTTATTATCTGGCTTTAATCATATAATGGAATAATGGAACAATTTGTTTCTAAAAATAAATTTATTTATAATTAAAATAAATAAACCATTAAGAATTTATATAAGCATGTAATTTTAATAGTGATCGTTATAATAATAAATAAGTTGACTAATCTTAAAACTAAAATAATAGATTCGAAAAAATAATTCTTTAAAATAATTATTGTTATTTTTGTAATATTTTTAATAAGAAGATGTACTACAAATGTTTTTCTAAATTTATATAAAATAAATTTTAATATTTTAAAATTGAGAATTGTTGACATGAATTTGTTTTAATGTATTTTAAAAAAAACTTTTAATTGAATAGCACACTTTCCGTTTCTTAGTTCAGTTTTTTTTTCAAAACCTTAACTTAATGATTTTTATAATATTTATAAATAATTTTTTATTTTGTTTTATTTTACAATTTCAGCTAATTATATAACAATGTTATCTCATATGAAAAAGAAAGTAAAAAAGAAACATAAGTGTATTTCTTTTCTAAGTTAATCCCATGTTATATTTGTTTTTTATAAATTTTATATTATTCACATAACAGAGGAATATTGTTAGAATCTTTGTGACTTGTGTTAAAAAGAAACTCAAGATTAAAAATGTCGTTACATCAAAATATTCAATCTCCAAAAAAATCAGACTTTCAACGATATTTGATGGAGAAAATATGAC
This sequence comes from Echinosophora koreensis, assembly GCA_035048595.1. Classification (NCBI taxonomy): domain Eukaryota; kingdom Viridiplantae; phylum Streptophyta; class Magnoliopsida; order Fabales; family Fabaceae; genus Echinosophora; species Echinosophora koreensis. The sequence continues at coordinate 2,705,622 of JAPCYP010000003.1, forward strand.
ATAAAAAAATTAGGGGTTTAGTGATATTCAACATATAACCATAAAAAAACACCATGAAAATGAGAAAGAAGATACAAACCAGAGATTTTGAGTTTTGAGGATTAAGATTGAACTTGAAGAGAGTTGGACAAAAAATGAAGACAGAGAGAGAAAACACATAATAGAGGAATATTGTTAGAATCAAAAAGAGACAGGAAAAGAAAATTAAAAGATGGACAAATATTGTTCCTGAAAAAGTTGATCAGAGTCAAGTGACACACAAATAATGACGATGAAAGAGAGATTGAGAATGTGGTTTTGGATTATCCAACAGTTGTAACAATGTCTTACTAACAACATGTTACGGCCCAAGGTGCAGCCCAACAAATCAGGCATCAGCAATGAGGAGGAAGCTTATGATGAAGAGTTTACTACAGAGGAAGAATTGATTCCCAAATTTAGGGCCAAAAGGACTAGGATTAGGCCCAAGTGGCTCAAGGACTATGAAATGCCTCGAGCTGCCCTTGTTAGAATATGCTCAGTATTGAAGATTCCAGAAAGATGCATTTGTCATATTGCACTTGCTGAAATCTAGCACATGATCCTTTTTCTGTTATGCTGAGGTGTCCTGTTTGTTAGGCACCTTGCTTTAAATAATGGACCTGATGAATAAAGGAGAATAATGAATTCAGGCCCCTTCCCTCGAAGAAGGTTTATTTCCCTGCTTTTGTTATTTTGCCATTTTACAAGAGTTCTCCTTACAATTGGTGCTTTCATTGACCATGCCTCCCTCAAATAGGCCTGAAGACTATTCCAAATGTAATGGCCTAAATACTAGCCTAAGTAATATTAGCTCTCTTAGACGTCACAATGCACTTAAATTAGAAGGGTCTAGAATAATGATGAGTCACATCATTTAGGAAGTATCCAGAATAATGATGAGTCATTTCTAGGTTTGTTAGATTTGTTATTCAATGGTGCTATATATGTAACCAATTATGGAATGAATGACAAGAAGAAGAATATTGAGGAAGCATTTGCTTAAGGAGGTTGCTCCCCTCGAATGAGTGTTTTTTTTCTTTCACTCAAGCTCGATATACCCAGATTTGATGAGTCTGACCCCTCAGGCTGGCTTCTTAAAATCAAACAGTTCTGAGTTCCATGGCACACCCGAAGACTAGAGACTCCAAATTGCTTCCTTTTACTTAGATGGTGAAGCTTTATCGTGGTTCCAGTGGATGCATGCTAATGGTCAGTTGCTATCATGACCGATCATCCTCCACGCCTTAGAGGTACGTTTTGCCCCATCGATGTATGAGGACCCGAAAGGTGCGCTTTTTAAACTCTGTCAAACCTCCTTTGTTAAGGAGTATCAAACCCAGTTTGAGGCCCTAGCAAAACGGATAGTCGGCCTCCCACCTCAGTTTTACCTCAGCTGTTTCATTTCGGGGCTCCAACCGGTGATCCGTCGGGAAGTGCTAGCCTTCCAACCCATGAACCTCACACAAGCCATCCACTTAGACAAACTCTAAGAGGATAAACTAAACGATTCCACTCCCAATCCACCCAATCGTAACCTAAAACCCCCACAAATCTCTACCCCATCCTTTACCCCAACCACCACTTTTCGCCCTGGCCAGAAATCCTTTCCACCCATCAAACGCCTTTCTGGAGCTGAGTTACAAGCTAGACGCGATAAGGGATTGTGCTGTAACTGTGACGAAAAGTGGCACGCCGACCACAAATGTAAGCATCAGTTCCTGCTCTATCGGTGAGACCCTCCACCCACCAAATCCCTCACCCAGATGCTCCTAGCCGAAACTTCATTCAGGACTGCACAGCTAAGCAATTGGGCCTGTCGCACAAACCAGTCCAGTCGTTCCAGGTGTTAGTAGGGAACAGTGATGAACTTAAGTGTTCCTCTATTTGGCCACAAGTTCCCCTCACATTTGGGCCTCACCTTTTTCCAGTGGATCTGTTTGTTTTACCCTTAAGTGGGACTGAGATGGTCTTGGGCGTCCAATGGTTAAAAACCTTAAGCCCAATCCTCACAGATTATGATAACCTAACCATGAAATTCATCAAGGATGGCCAACTGATACAATTATTCGACGAGCCCAAACTGCCACCGGAAGAGGCATCCCTCCACCAACTGCGCCGCCTCGCAGTCACCCACTCTATCGATACCCTACTACACCTACAACTTACCCCACCCTCCTCTGGACAGCCACCCCCACTCGATGATGACCCCTCTCTCCAAGCCTTATTATCCAAATACCACGTCCTATTTAAACCACCCACCACCCTTCCCCCAACCCTAGCCATCGACCACCACATCCCTTTACTTGAGGGTTCTAACCCAGTAAATGTCCGGCCATACCGTTATCCGTACTTCCAAAAACAGGAGATTGAAAACCAAGTTGCCGAGATATTGCAAAATGGTCTTATCCAACCAAGTTCTAGTGCATTTTCCTCTCCTGTACTCCTTGTCCGCAAAAAAGACAGGACTTGGCGGTTCTGCGTAGATTACAGGGCTCTTAACGCCGTTACCGTCAAAGACCGTCTCCCCATCCCATCTATAGAGGAATTGCTTGATGAGCTGTATGGAACGCAATGGTTTTCCAAATTAGACCTCTGTTCAGGTTATCAGCAGATCTGTATGTCTCCCGACGACCGCCACAAGACAGCTTTCCGGACCCATCAAGGGCACTTTGAATTCTTGGTAATGCCTTTCGGCTTATGTAATGCGCCCTCCACCTTCTAGGCCACGATGAACCTAATTTTCAGGCCATACCTTCGCCAATTTGTGATAGTTTTTTTTTTTACGATATTTTGATCTATAGCAAGTCCCTGAATGATCATTATCTGCACTTAGAACTGGTCTTCCAATGTCTACAGCAGCATCAGTTCTTCTTAAAACGGTCCAAGTGCATTTTTGTCCAGCCTTCTATTGCATATTTAAGCCACATTGTGTCTTCTGAAGGTGTCGGTCCTGATCCTGAGAAAATTCAAGCCATGTTGAATTGACCCACACCTACATCAGTCTGCCAGTTACATGGATTCTTGGGTCTAACAGGATTTTACAGAAAGTTTGTCCGCAACTACGCAACGATTACAGCCCCACTGACTGATTTACTCAGAAAGGATGCTTTCACGTGGGATATTAAGGCTCGTGACTCTTTCAACCTGCTGAAACAAGCCATGACAGAGGCGCAGGTATTGGCCTTACCCAATTTCGAAGAGGACTTTGTTCTAGAGTCTGACGCTTCAGTGCAAGCTATGGGGGCAGTCTTATCACATCGAGGACACCCCATTTGTTACAATAGCAAATAGTTTTGTCCTAAAATGTCTCAGGCCTCAACATATGTGCGAGAGCTGTGTGCCATCACTTCAACAGTCAAAAAGTGGCACCCCTACCTCTTGGGGAGGCGTTTCACTATCCACATAGACCAAAGAAGCCTCCGCGAACTCATGACCCAGGTAGTACAGACACCGGAGCAACAATTCTATTTGTCTAAACTGCTGGGTAATTCCTATGAAATACTCTACAAGCCAGGGGCTCAGAACAGAGTGACCGACGCCCTATCTTGCATCCATGATGCGAAATCTCAATTGATGGCCATCACTATTCCACATTGGGATTTCCTTACTAAACTCAAAGAGGAATTAGTTGAAATAGACAACTATAAACACGAGAAGGGGAGGTTGAATTGTGTTTATCAGAAATTAAAATAAAATTGAAAACTTTTCGCACACAGAAGCTAGGTTCAGACAAGTGTAAACAGCTTACACAGACAGGTCACCTGTCTCGTATATTTTTCATAGAAACATACACAACCACATAGATGAAAGACAAGCTTGATATGCACACTTTTAACCCCTTAGTTGGAACACAAATAATATACCCAAAACAACTAAAGAGTTTAAGGGAAGGGAGATTAACACAGTTGTTTATCCTAGTTCACTCTTTAACACAAAGAGCTACGTCCAGTCCTTGGCAGCACCAAGTTTTATCCACTATAACTGATCAGGTTACAGACTCCAAGTATTGTTTGCACACCTAGCCTCTTCAGGCTCCAAGACAAGTATTCTTTGCTCACTTAGCCTCTTCAGGCTCACACAGGTTTGTTTAGAGAAGTTTGTTTGTAATAAATACAATCAGACAAACAGATCTTTCACTAACACTCAGAGAGTGGATTAAATGTAGACTTTAGGAAAGACTGTGTAATAACTTCAAATGATTGAAGATTACAGATAGAAAGAATGAACAGAGTAATGGCTCTTTAATGCTTTGTAATCTCTGATATCTTCATCTTCAATGACTTCTGTATTTATAGCCTTCAAACATTTAATATCCGTTAAAGACATTCCTTGCAACGATGGCTTCAAGCAGAGCTTCATTAAATGTAATAGAGACGTTCTGGGTAGCCATTAATGCAATGGAGACGTTGGTTGTACTCTAACATAAAGGATTGTGGCTTTATGCATCATACAGTAGCCAAATCAGAGTTGTGCAGAATGCTTTTGTACTTTGCAGAGTATATTTCCCTTTTCGTGTAATAACCAAGAGTACTAGGAAATAAAGTATGTTGGAAACATTCTTTAACTGGAAGCTGTCTCTGACTTCCTAGGTTGCTTGAGAGAGTGACCTTCTGAATTTCTTGATAAGCGTAAGAGAGAGATTCATAGTCTTCTGCAAGAGGGGACAACTTCCAAAAGCTTCGTGTACTCGAGTTCCTATCGAAGAACCTTAGACGAGTATGAGAGCATAGTAGAGACAGGTTTAAACTGATTTGTAGAAAGTCAACAATCCTAGTCAGCAGACGGGTTGACTTTTGCATATCCAGACAGGTTGTCATTCATGTGGACAGGCAGGTGAGTTTTGCTATTTTATGATCTGTACACTGAGTAGACAGGTTAGCAACCACAAAGTAGGTTAATTAAATCAGTAACCAATGATTAACTTTCATCAAAACTTAGGGAAATGTACGTAGACATTTTAGAGACTTAACATTAGTCACTGATTCGCAGTTTCAGGAACTGTTCCATAAGGTGCAAAACAACCCAACCGAATATCCCAATTACAAGGTAACCCATGATCTCCTTTTTTATAAGGAAAAAATTTACATTCCTGCAAATTCTACTTTGAAACCTATGTTACTTGATGAATTTCACTCATCCCCTTTAGGAGGCCATGGAGGCATCACCAAAACTTATGGCAGGCTTAAGGAGAACGTATTCTGGCATGGGATGAAACAAGATGTGACGGCTTTTGTCAATGCTTGCACCACTTGCCAGCAGGTCAAGAATATTACGAACCTTCCTTATGGCCTTCTCCAACCTCTACCAATACCTCAGGGAGTTTGGGAAGATGTTTCTCTTGACTTCATTGTTGGGCTCCCTTCGTTCCAAAATAACACAACAATACTGGTAGTGGTCGATCGTTTTTCCAAAGCAAGTCATTTTGGGATGCTGCCCACAAGCTTCACGGCCCTGAAGGTGGTAGATTTGTTCTCCAAAATGATTTGCCGGCTTCATGGAATGCCAAAGAGCATTGTATCGGATCGTGACCCGATTTTCTTGAGCAGATTTTGGCAAGAACTTTTCAAATTGAGTGGTACCAAGCTCCGGATGTCATCTGCTTATCATCTACAAAGCGATGGACAGACGGAAATTGTTAACAAGGCCCTCTAACAATACCTTCGTTGTTTTGTTCATGAGCAACCCAAGCAATGGGGTCAGTTTCTGCTTTGGGCAGAGTGGCATTACAACACCTCCGTCCACAGCTCTACCAGGTTCTCTCCATTTCAAGTGGTTTATGGTAAACCTCCTCCGTCACTACCTCAGTATGTTGCTGGCTCAAGCAGACTAGAGGCATTAGATTCTGAGCTCACCAACTTAGAGAAGAAAATAAAGAAGGCACAGGAACTAATGAAGGCCTATGCGGTCAAGAAAAGACTTCCTCACCCTTTTAAAGTGGGTGACTTGGTGTTTGCCAAAATGAGACCCTATAGGCAAAGTTTAGTAGCAGGAAACTGTGTTCAAAAACTATCTAAAAGGTACTACGGGCCCTACAAGTTGATCAAACAGATTGGAGAAGTAGCCTTTGAGTTAGAGTTGCCACCAACCAGCAAAATACATCCAGTATTTCATGTCAGCAAGCTGAAGCCGTGTCATGATTCATCCCCCAATATGCTTCCATTTCCATACGCCATTGATAACCACCTCCTGGTTCAACCAGTGGCTGTTTTGAATGTTCGAAATGAAGCTGATTCTGCACAGACCGAGGTACTGGTCCAATGGTCGGGCTTATTTCCGGAGGATGCTACCTAGGAACCTTTACAGGAAGTTCTGAAAGCTTATCCCAATTTACACCTTGAGGACAATGTGTTTTTGGAAGAAGAAAGGGATGTTACGGCCCAAGGTGCAGTCCAACAAATCAGCAATGAGGAGGAAGCTTATGATGAAGAGTTTACAACAGAGGAAGAATTGATTCCCAAATTTAGGGCCAAAAGGAATAGGACTAGGCCCAAGTGGCTCAAGGACTATGAAATTCCTTGAGCTGCCCTTATTAGAATATGCTCAGTATAGAAGATTCCAGAAAGATGCATTTGTCATATTGCACTTGCTGAAATCTAGCACAGGATCCTTTTTCTGTTATGCTGAGGTGTCCTGTTTGTTAGGCACCTTGCTTTAAATAATGGACCTGATGAATAAAGGAGAACAATGAATTCAGTGAAAAGTTATTTTCTTTGTTAGGAGGCCCCTTCCCTCGAAGAAGGTTTATTTCCCTGCTTTTGTTATTTTGCCATTTTACAAGAGTTCTCCTTACACAACACCTTTGAAATCATCTCTACATTGAAGAGTCATAGATATCATCCTGCGAGAAAAGCATCACCAATTAGCAACGCATATAAATATGGATTTCAAATGCATAAACAAACTTTGATGGAAGGAAAAAAAAACACAAATTAAAGGCGGATAGTAAAGAAAGGCAGTGGCGTTTGGAATATGCACGACAGATAGTGGGTGTGGATGACCCAATATATAGATGCATTTTTAAATTCAAATTTTGAAATGAGCGAATTAATTTTTGATCTGATATGCTATTCGTATATTAAAACGTGAAATTTGCGCATTATTATTTTGATCTTATATGCTATTTGTATACTAAAACGTGAGACTTGTACATTATTATTTTGATTTGACATGTTATTTGTATATTAAAACATGAGACTTGCATTAAATTTGTTTTTTTTAAATGTCGGGAAATTATTTCCTTTTGAAGAGAAATTGAATAATAATCTTGTCATCCCTTACTTTGTAGTATGAGGGACATGTAGGATTCTGCTGATATGGATGCTGTGATTGAATGACACGTGTTAACATGAATTCTTACAAACATTCTCATTTGTATATATTATAGATTATAGATTATAGATTATAGATATAGATTATAGATTTGTATATATTATAGATTATAGATTATAGATATTAAGGACCGGAGGGAGTATAAGCAAAATTAATTAATTTCACACTTATTAAGGAAGTTAGTTATTTTAGTTTAATCATCTTGATTTATGTAAAAAATAAAATAAAATAAGATACAATTACTAATCTACCATTTAATTGCATTGGGAGTGTGCAATGCTCTTGGAAAAGTAAAAGGTGAATTGATTGGATTAGTTAATTTTCTTGATTTTTGTAATAGTAACATTAAATATAGTTGAATTGATTGAATTTTACTTATATTTAAATCCAAAAAATATAGGTAATTTTTTATTTATAATTAAGTTCAGAGTGAGTACCGTATTTATTCAAACGTACCCTAAACATAAAGTACTAACCACTAGGCACTTGCTACTTTCCTTAAACATATCCACTTGCCATTTTTCCTTTGTGAGCATTTAATAATTAGTTTTTATGATTTCATAGTCAGTGGTTTATTATTCGCCATCTTTGGTTCTTTTTCTTGCTGCGTAGAAGCAGATGATGATGATGACGGAAAGGAAAAAGGTGAAGTGGAATATAATAGTTTGACGTATGACACAATAATGAAAAGGGACCGTTGCGGTGGATTGTGCATTTGTGCTATTGCATGATGGCTATGAAAATAGTATCATCTGTACCTAACTTTTTGCAACGATTTTCCAGCATATAATAAGTACTCATCTCATCATCATAATAAAAGAAACTAAGAAAGTACTAACACTGACAGGATATATTTTGTGCTTGAAGTGCATATGCACCCCTCCATTATGAGTCCTTTATGCAGTGTTTGTTTCCAGTGATTTTGGTGCGACAGAAGTAGGGGCGATGGATTTTGAGCAGAAAAAGTAGTTTTCATAGGTTTGGCACAGGAGAGAAAACTAGGTGAGAGAGAAATATATATGGGTCCCACAAAAAAGTTTTTCTCCTCTTATATGGCGAGAGAATGAGAGGAAAACTGACAAAATGTTTAAAATTACAATTATACCCATCCAATCTCTCATGTCTTTTTTTTTTTTTCCAGAAAATATATGTAAGGGGCAAACATGTATTTACTATAAAATTTATTTTCTTTCTATCCAGTTTTCTATCCAACCAAATGAGTAGAGTGAAAACTCAACTTTTCTTTCTCTCCTACTTCTCTCCTATTTCTTTCAATCCAAACAACCTAAAAATCTACTCATTTTCTACTCATTCTCTCTTCTCTCATACTTCTTTCTTCCCTACTTCTTTCCTCACTACTTCTCTCCTTACCCAAACAAAGCATTAAGACTGAATGAATTATTCTTCTCGATAAGGCTAGGCTAAATAGAAACGCCGGGGCTCCATTACGTTGTATTGTTTTTTTTAATCATTTCATTTGGGGCATCACCATTTAAGATATACTCCCACCGATCCATAATATAAACAAAAATTTCCAAATTTTTTTGGTCCAAAATATAAACAAATTTCAACTACTTTCTTCTCATTTAATGAAGTTATTCTCAAAATATCCTTCATTTAATACAAATTTTGTTTTCCAATGACTCCTTTTATTCTCAATAACACAAGCTTAATAAATAAGAGGAAGGGTTATTTAGATAACAAACTTAATTTTTTATTCTCAATGACTCTTTTAAATGAGATCAACTAATTATCTTAATATATGTGTCCCATTTAATTTTTGTTTACAATAAAGACCCGTGGGAGTAGGTGTATTTGTTGCATAATTTATAATCTAACAACTCCTTCAGGCTTCAGCCACGAGTACATGTATGCAATTCTGCTTATCAAACATTTTACACAACATCAAAATTAAATTTTAAATACTTTAGTTAGAACATTTTTTTTAAAATGTTTTACATTATCAATTCATAATATATTATCACATTTGTCGAGAGTTATAAAGTGGTCAAGATGGTTTTGGGGAGTAACTTTGGGTTTGGAGTGAGAAGGAGGCCATGGTTTCAAATCCCCCCGCTAACATAACACACTAATTACTAACATTTGCCTATAATTTTTTTTTTATCACATTTGTCTTATTCAAGGTTATTATTATAAGATTTAAATATTTTAACGATATTATAATATGCGATTAATTGATGGCCGTAAAATTCCTTTACACTTGCATTATATCTCAATTAAATCCAATATTTATATATATTCTTTTTTTGAAACAAATATTTATTTATTTATATATATTCTATATAATTCTATATGATACATCATTATTCATTAGACCAATGATAACTAATTATACTAAGATTTTAATGTGATACATTATTAGTATAAAGATCTTATATTATCAACCAATCATAAATCATCTTTAAGATACTTTAATGATAACATTTTTAATGTATAACAATATACACGATTGATTAGCCGTGTACAAAATATTTACAGTAACAATGTATATAAATTAAATCATTATAATAATGTGTTAACTTATTATGATTTATTGGAAGATCTCGAAAGATTCTTAGCTACTTTTTTTTTTTAACAAGGAAAGATTCTTAGCTACTATTTCGACATTGTCCATTATAGAAATGAACGACCGTCTAACAATATTAACCGTATTCTTTCATTTGTTTGTTTCTTGATGGCATTGCAGCATCATTAAGGTGGATGATGATCCGATGTCTCATTTTAGTATACTACATCCTGTTCCCACCAATCATGTATTATCATATATTCTAACTTTTTAAAATTATAAGAAATTTCTACTCATGTGGCAAGATATGATGGAAGAAGACAGGATCTGGTACACAAAAATGAGACAACGGATCTTCATCCCATTAAAGTAGCAGTAAGAGAAGACAATGAATGGATGTATTTATTATTATTATTATTATTATTATTATTATTATTATATTAATAACACAATAAACTTTATATTAACTATGACATATATATGAAGTATCCACCACCGTTAGTGATGACTAATCTCCGTCGGGGAATCTGTTGGGCACATAAGGTGGGTTCTCCCCTTCCAAGCAGGTTTTCTCGATCCATGCACAAGAGTAAGGATTTGAACCCCTGACCATCTACTTAAGGTGTCCAAATCCCTTACCACTTAAACCAACCACATGTTGATGATAAACTTTATACTAACATGAACAATAAAACAATCGATACATGATCAAAATGCACGCTGCGAGAGATAAGAGCACTAAGAAACCCACTAAGAAATGTTGAAGAAAGGCAACGTACGTTCCCATGTGGCTCATTTGGGGCGTTGTGAATACTGAATAAGACGGGGCCATGCTGATATATAAATATTTTGCAAATGTTAATACACGTATACTAATAACTCATTGAGCTAATTTCATTCGTTTGTGTCTCTTTTACGCTTTATCTTATTAAATATGAACTCGTTCAAATTAATGAACTTGTGTAGCTATATTAATGAATGTCTGAATTTTTGCCATTCAGACTACACTAGCTATATTTATGAGGCCCAAAATTGCCTCATTTCCAATGACATTCATTTCAATTTTTTGGGCCTTTGGTAATAACTCTCAATTTTAGATTAAAAGTGTTGTGGGCATGATATTTCTCGTTGGCCTTGTGATAGATTGGGAAATTTTTCAGTTTCAAGTGCTTATCAATTGCTTTCAGGGTTTCTTAGGGAGAGAGCATATTCGTCAATGGAAGCTTACTAGTTTTTAATACCCGTGCAAATGCACGGGTAGAATTTCCATTAAGCAAATTCCTTTCAAATTTTATAGGTTTAATTATTGAATTGGTCACTGAATTATTTGTAAATTTTTAAATAGATCCATGAACTAAAATATTTGTAATTGAGTTCCCGAATTTTTCTAAAATTTTCAGTTGTATTCCCGAACTAAAAAAACTTCTAATTGTGTCATCAAGCTTATATAAAAATTTCAATTTAGTCCCTTAGATAAGGTTCCGTAAAGAGGTCGTTAAGTTTGTTAAAGTGCAATGTAACCCTAGTTTTTAGCACCCGTGCAATGCACGGGTAAAATTTCTATTAAATAAATTTCTTTCAAATTTTATAATATTGATAATATTGATAATTAAAAAATTACATTATTATAAAAAATATAAAGGCAATATTATGCGTACATTAATTTTTTTTATGATAGTGTAGAAAAATTTATAGAATGAGTATTCTTTAACAATGCATCACTATATAATTACCAAGCAAGATAAAAATCTTTAAACTAATAGCATGTACAATTTATTTTTTTCTTAATACATATAAACTTAAAACTTTATTATAACAATATCGACATTATACTTATTACTTTAATTTGCTGTACAATATTTTCATTATCATAATAATTAATATTACTATCACAAATAAAATTATTTTCATTATTACTCCATGTATTAAACTCCAAAGCAAAGTAGGTCGCCTAGCCAAATATGGTAACGTCACATTTTCATTCATACAATATATTCAAAATTCTACCCTGGAACCATTTTTATGTTTTCCTGATCGTTCCTCAAACGAAACCATTTCGCCACAATGGTCGCAACACTGATTCATTCCTCCAAAGTCTAGACAATCTAGAAAAAGTTTAACAAATCAGTCAACATGTAAAAAAATAAAAAAAAAATGTCAAAATAAATTAAATTAATATATGCAAATAGACAATAATTAATAAATAAATACTTTCACGTTCATCTCCAACGAATAAAGGATTCTCTCGATCATGAACTTGAAAATCAATTTCTATAATATCAATAACAATGAACAAATTAAATAAAAAACTGAAATGCAGGTGGAAAAAAGTTATACAATAATACAAATAAAATAATAATTTCTATTACCTGGACGGATTGTGAAATTAACATTATTTCTTATACGTATTATATCTCATAACTCACTAGGGTTGGTAGACTATGTTGTTGGCATTCCACTTGACTTAAAAAATCTAAATCTATTTGTTTTTGAAAAAATAAAGCAAAAAAAATTAAATATAAACAAAGTATTCGAAGACAAAGTTAGTACATTCACATTACCCTTTCAAAGACATAATTAAATGTTGAAGTAGAAAATAAATAATAAAACTTAAATAAGTGATCCCCTTAGTTACCAAATAAAATAAAAAATAAATAACCCCCTAAAAACCAAGGCCAATAATATTTAGAACTATATAATTAATAAATGTTGTAAAAATACTTAATAAATATTTTACATATTAAAAATTAAACATTGTACATAAATAAAATATATTAAATAATTATATTTATACCTATTTATTAAAACAATAAAAAAAACATATCATAAGATTATGCCCACCACTCAATTGATTGTTCATCTACAGTAAAATGGTGGATGAGGCTTAGTAAATTAATAGATTTGGAAATTACGGGTTCCAGAGAGGATTCGTTGCTTCGCTTGGCAGATAAATCATGGGCACAACATAAGGCGTTTAATGACCAATGAGTGAAAATTTAGAAGAGGCCTTGGAGATCCTTATTGTTACCACTGTTCCACAGTGGTGGAGCCTATCTTGCATTTTCTTCGAGATTCCGACTTGCAACATGTGCTTGGTGTCACTTGGTGGAAGCAGATCATAGAAGCAATTTCTTTTCGGGAGATTTATAGCAGTGGATTGCTTTAAATTTGAGTTCGAATGTGGGAAGAATTTTGGATTTTGAGTGGGCTCCTTATTGGATCACATGTTTTATGTTGTTGTCCTGAGAGAATAAACAAGTTCATAATTCTGGATTCTCGAGGCCTTCTTGTCCATGGATGTTGGTGGAACAGAGAGTGAAGAATATCGATGGGTGTGGTGCTTTTGTGGCAGCGTGTCGCCATATAGCATTTTTTCTAATTTATACATTTTTTTTTATAATTTATTATATAAAAATGATTTATTTTTTTTGCAATATACCCGAATGAAATAAATTCTTTTCAAAATATTTTTAAACAAAAATAATTCTAATTTCAATAGATTATCACAATAATCTTATTATATATATAATCAATTATTAATATAATCCTTTGTTTTTTCAATGACCCTAAACACACTTTACATGTACACTGCTTGTGATGTGATGGGATTTAGCCATCTTTTCTTGCCACGTTAATGGTAGAAGGCTAGAAGCATGGATTTTTCATTGGGATTTACTAACATTTTATCTTTAATTAATAAAGGGGCTAGTTGTGGATGGTGGGAACGTGTTGTGTGCCTAGATACTAGCTAGAATCCAGAGACCAACTTGTGGAATTAATGGTCAAAATCATGGGATCGATGAGAAGATGGAAAAACTAAAAAGTGTCCTGTACTGACAGTAATCACGGAAGGGTACACATTTCAGGTACTGCACCAAACAAAACAGGTGGCTCTCTGTCTCTGGGCCTCTGCCTCTCTTTGGTTTTTCTTTTCTTTAAAAAATAATAATAAATCTATTAGAATAAATTATCAATTTTCGAAGAAGATTCACCATATCGTATAGAGTACGATATTTGAACACATGTATTTGACACCCAAAATTGATATCTTGATTAATTATGTATAAAATTTTTGTTAATTTAGTTCATTATATGATTAATGGGTTATATAAAGCTTATTTTCCACAATCATATAAATATTTGGTTAATCACATACAAATATCTAGTTAATTCAGTTTTTTATATGATTAATGGATCATCATGAATTTACCAAATATTTACACGTGATTAACCATATAATGAACTGAATTAACCAGATATTTATACCGATTAACCAAGATATCAACTTTAGGTATGTAAATATCATTACTCTATCGCCTATCAGAAAGAATCAGGATTACTAATTTATTACTAATAATTTATCAGAAAAATACTAATCAGTGCTCTAAATCATTCATTAAAAAAAATTGTTATATTTAATTATTCAAGTTTTATTTTCAAAAATAATGTATTCAATTTTTTTATTATAAGAATTTGATTTTTTTTTTATATATAAATTTCTTAACCTGATTAGGATGACAATATAAAGTACTCCCACTAAGCTCAGTTATAAGGGGGAAAAAAAGTACCTATATTTTATGGACCCAAATATAAACAAAATCCAACCAACTAAACTTTATTTAATGTCATTATTCCAAAAATTAAGAAAATTAATCAATTCAAGCAATTCTCCTTTTATTTTTCCAAGAGTATTACACATTCTCGAGACAATTAAACGGTAGTGTAGTAATTATAACTCTTTTTTTTTTTACATAAATCAAGATAATAAACTAAAATAATTAACCTCTTTAATAAGTATGAAATTAGTTAATTTTGATTATAATTGACTTTGGAGGAAATATAAAAATAACATTTTTGCTTTTACTATTTACTCCCTCCGTTCTTTTTCTTTGGTAATTTTAGCTATTTGTTTTTATTTCAAAACAATGGGTGTTTTATAAACCTAAGATATATTTGACCAATTTTTTTTCATATATATCCTTATAATATAATTAAATTATAATATCTTAAAAATACACAAAACCTTCAAAGTACATAAATAATTAGTGGAATATGGAGTAAATGTAGTTGGAATTTGTAAATAATTAATGGTAGAAATAAAAATATTTTAATATAAATATAAATATATTAATAATTTCTTACTCTATTTATAAAAACCTTAAATTATCAAAGGAAAAAGAATGGAGAGAGAGTACTAATTAGCAAAGAATGAAGAATAATGTTGAAGCCACAGTGAAATTAGGTCATGAGATGCCATTTTTTGGTTTGGGGCCTCCATTGCAAAATAATTCTATGCGGGTCATCATGTTCTCCAACCACGTCTCCCTTTCGTATCTTGAAAGCTCGTGAGCAAGAGGGGACAGCATTCCCCACTCGGTCTTATCTCACTTTTACACGTTTACGTGCCCGTCTTTTTATGCTAGCTTCTTCTGTTCTTTCTACCAATGAAGTGATGGGTGAGTGAAATAAGTGAAGGGTGAGTGATACAGATTTCTGAAGGTGTCATTGGTTCCATTGTCGTGGTTGATGGGATCATTGACCTATACTTTATCTTCTGAAGATTTAAATATGTTGGCAAAAAAAATAAAAAAAATAAAAAAATTAAATATGGGATGTGTGACGAGTGAATTGAATGTGTGTTACGGGTGGCGTTAGGCCTGAGTCGTACCGGTGACCCGATCAACCTGATCTAATCCAAACCCAGATTTTTTAGGTTAATTCGAGTGATTGAGTTGGATTGGGTTTAAACTTATGTAACTCGAAATGTATGGATTGAGTATCGGGTTCTAGATTTTTCAATCCAATAAACCCGACCTAATGCGAAGAGATAAAAATCCTTTTTGGTGCTAGTCTAGGAATAAGTCTATTTGTGATTCTTTTGTCCCTTTTCACGTTTCCATGACAGATCCTTGGGACCGATCCAACCTAACCCAAAGATGGTCGGGTTAGGTTAGTTCGAGTTACTTGATTTTTTTTTTTTTCAACAACCCAACCCAACCCAATCTATTTAGATTTGGTTTGGTTCCAAATTCCATCCAGACTGACCTAACCAAACCTATGGTCACCCCTTGTATGCTATAGTAATTATGAATTTGATTCATTTATTAAAGAGAAATTTCATAAATTAATAAATGTCTAAATACAAAATTAAAATATATAGTTAATTAAATAAATAGATAAAATAATTAAAAAGTCGTACATAATTTATATATATTATTTATGGTACATACATTGCTTGCATATATAATTGTAAATTGATTTTTGGTGTTGATTATTATTAATGTTTTTTCCTTATTCATTGTATTCTTGTATTGTTGTCGTTTTATGTTTTGTTTCAAGTATGTAAGGGATATTATAAATTGGATATAGCGATAAAGTTTTATTTTCTAAAAGAGTTGATCGTCGAGAAAAACCTTAGTTACCCGTTTGTGGTGCAATATTTTAGAGCACGTGTACTCCTGCAAGTCACTGAGCTCTTGACATTGGACCTCGAATTGTCCAAGTGGGACAGTTTGAGAGAAAAAAATTATTTACTAGTATAATATTTATTCATTAATTCTTATGTTATATATCTAATGAAAATTCGGTCTGACGTATTACCATTTGTTCTCTGGGTATATACTTGATTGTGGTATCTCACACCGGTCAAGTTATGTACTTGGAGACCAATGGGAAATGCTACCGAAATTTCGTCAGATATAAGACATGAGAAGTGATGAGTAACTATTATACGAGTGTTGAAAAAGTTTTTTTTTGAATGAGATAGGGCCATACCAATGAAAGAAAGGGAGCAGTTCTGCGAGGTGAAGCATTCATGTGTCTTTTTTTGGATGTATCCAAGTTTGCCCAAAATAGTTTTTCAATATAGTTATCTTTTTTTGGCTCAAATGCAGAGGATGGAATTTGTTCATTCGAATCGTACTTTGATGCATGATAGGGTAGATATGCACAGAGGGGGATTGAAAAGAATTTATTACCAAGGCAAGTTAGCAGAATACTTATAATAATGGGGGGGGGGGGGGGGGGGCGCGATCAGATGTCCTTGTGTGAAGTGTGACTGTTCACGGATTAAGAGTGTAGACGATATGAGGCTCGACCTGTATAAAGTTGGGTTTAGGGCTAATTGCTGGATTTGGACAAATCATGGAGAAGAGCCGCAATTTGATTTTGGCATTGACGAGAATTGCACTGGTGGTTCAAGTAGTGGTGCAGAAGTGGGATATGGAGATCATTTTGTTTCCATGCAAGAGATGGTGTGTGACGCTCTCATGATGCCTGAGTCGTTAATTTGAGGCTAAGTTATCTCAAGTTCGGTCTTAGGCAGCCTCATCTTCCCCTACCACCACACTTGACCCAGAGGTGGAAGCCCGAGTGGAGTTGCAGACTTGCAGACATGGGTCGAGGTTGCTGGCGAAAAGAAAAAGGGTCGCATATACGGTATGGGAGACCTCGCCAGTAACTATCGACACGGGTGCTACAGCGTCTTCATTGAGCAGAAACGAGCATTGTCCAGTAGGGCCCGCCAGTCTCAGGAGTCCACGAAGATGGTCGAGATGCGGCAGAGACTAGCATCTCAGGAGGAGAATCATCAGCAGCTAGTGAATCAGATGGCCGAGTGTGAGCGTCTGATTATGGAGCAGATGCAGATGATGGCAGCTACACAGAGAGAGCTATTGATGCGTTTAGGACCCAGCACCCCTCAGCCATAGCCGCAGCAGGACCATCACCTTCATAGCACCCCTCAGCCGCAGTCGTTGTCATCCCAGCAACCACCATCCCAGCTGGAGGGTCATCAGCAGACCGGTGATGAGGGGGACCAGTCCTTTATGGATTTGTTGTGGGGCTATAGAGAGGACTATTATTTTTTTAGGATTAGATTTCATTTTGTATGATGTACGCACTCTTTGTCAAAACAGTTTGCTTTTAGTTATGAATTTCATTTGATCATTTAAAGTTATTATTCATTTATCATTTAAAATTATTATTGATTTATCATATTATAGTCTAAATTATAATTTAGAAAAAATAACTGAAGTTTATATTAATTATGAATTTTATATTAAATATTTAATTAAAAATATAATAATTCATATTTTAAATAATTAATTAATAAAAAACTAAATAAATTAAATTATTTATTTTTAAAAATATATATTGCATTTTGCGACGGCTTGGTTGTAATTTGTGTGCGACGGCCAAGCCGTCGCTACTGGTATTGTGATTTGCGACGGAAAAGGCCGTCACTACTGATGAAATTTTGCGACTGAAAAGGCCATCACAAATTTGTGACAATCATTTAAAAATACCGTCAGAAACGGTTTGCGACGATCACATATGCGACGGATCCGAAGCCGTCGTAAATCCGTCAGAAACACTTATTTTGCGACGGATTTTTGATATTTGCGACGACTTTTGGCCTTCGCTAATACCAATTTTTCTTGTAGTGGATATTAATTCTTAGGAAATTAAATTGGTTTGAATTTGGGGCTACTTGCAGAATTTGTAAGAGCCGTTTTGATTTGAAGAACATGCTCCCTTTGTTTAGCTTTAGACATGTCTACATAGTGCAGGTAGCAGGTGCATTACCAATTTACTTTTCTCAGGAGACACAGGCTGACCAAAGTGGCTCTGATTGATTATGCTGGCCTTTCCAGTTAGTACTTGCTCCCACGACTTAAAATATCAGTTGTACATGCCAATCAAGAGCATGCCTTCGGAAAATTAATGTTACCAATATGGAAGTAATGTGTGTTGTATTGTGTAAACAGAAAACCATACTTGCCGTTGCAAGCAACAGGTAGACAAATTGAATCTTCCTATCTGTTTTCTATCTTAGCTACCGAAACTTTTATTTATTTATGTTGCTGAATCAGCGAACCTTTAATCTATTGTTAATTAATCACAATAGATAGAATAGCATATTCTTCTAGCACAAATAATTTGGCAGAATGATAAGTTTAAAAAAAGAAAACCCAGATTACGCATTCTTTTCTCGAGGACAAAGTGAATTTGCAAATTGTTAATCCAAGCGCTCTAGCTTATAGGATAAGATTTTTTTTTTTTCCGATCGAAACTAATTTCCTTTCATAAACTAATTTTAAAGATGGCTGATAAAAGTAAAGCCGATAACTTAAACCACATGTATACACAAAAAAAGACAATTGTAGTAGGTGCAATATCTATCTTGTGTTTCGTTAAAGAAAAAGCCAAATTAGAAGTTTTCAATAAGTAAAAACCGTTTTTGAGTCGCTTAAATTAATTAATAGTTGCATACAAATACAATAACAGAGATATGGAATCAAATGAAATTGGTCGTAATCATAATTAATCTGGGAATGAACCTGCTACCTACGTGTCCATTGTTTCTTTTGTCTTAGCGCCTCATCCGGGTCATACAACAAATGGCATCATTGGCAAATGGCAACTAGCTAGCTATATGCACAGCAAACTAAATGATCAATAATAATTAATTAACAAGCTTTAATCTGGTTGCTAATACAAAGGCACCGGCATTCGCGGTGGTTTGTGCGGTGGCTTCTCGACGCTCACAATTGTCTTCTGATCCGGCCGTGGAGGCTGGCACGGGCACGGCATCGCTATGAACTTGGGTAACTCATCCCCTGGCATCAACACTGGCAAGCTCTGCCCCTTGCTTTGCTTCCATTCCTGCTAGCTCATCAACAACAAAGGGAATCAAAATCCAATTTACGACTACTGCTTCTATAGTTCTTGTTCTAGTTCTAGCTAGTGTGAATTAAGATGATAGAGTATCCTATAAGTACACATCTTTTCATACTAGCTAGTTAATTATGGACATACAAATTTTTAGTTTATAGTATAAGGATATATCTATGATTAATTAAAATAAGTTGGATTTAATTTACTCAAGGTACATATACCATTCTTTACCCACTCTACACTCAAAGTTAGTATATACTATGTGATTAACAAGATTAATAATTAAAGGCGCTTATAAAAAAAGACTTGTTAGCCGTATAATATATTTACACGTGTTAAATTAAGTGAATTTGATTTGAGAAATTGAGTGTAAAAATAAATTTGCATACCGTGGAGTTGGGGGATGAAGATTGAGTGGGGGCGTCTGAAGGGTCTTGATCGGAGAAAGATTGATGGAGGGAGCGAAACTTGTCCCAGTGGTAGCAGCAAGAGAAGATGCCACTCAAGCTGAAGATGATGAGCAAGAGTAGTGCAGTGCCCAAGGGGAACCCCAGGGACGGTCGAGATGTGTCCACGTTACTGGGTGGCGAAAGATCTTGTTGGCTTTCCATATTTCATCCACACTTGGTTGTTGTTGTTCCTACACTCATGTATGATGGAGGGAGGGATGGGAAAGCTAGCCAAAAGGGTTATCAGAAAAGAAAGTGAATGAGAAGGAGGAGTGATTAGTGGTGAGTGTGTTGGTGTTGGGACAAAGAAAAGGGTGTGATATATAGACACTTAAAAGAGGGGAGCGGTGCTGAGTTTAGGTCGCTTAGCGTGAAGGTACAATATTGACCCTTATGTCCTTTCCGGCCCATGGTACGGAATAAGCTCTAGTGGGGTCCACTGCTTTGGTATGATGATCATACAGATCACCGATGCATGGGCGATAATTAAGGATAAATTGATAAACGTGTTTTAAGCACAATAAATCTAGAGTGAAGATATTCAGACACACAAATTTAATATCTTATATGGACATTATAGAGTTTATAAGTGTCTTAGGATTAACGAAATATATGATGAGACAATAAAACAATAAATAAGTGGGGAGTACTTTTATGGACTAAACTTTGTACAATATATATCTGTGGTTAGTACTGTTTTAGACACAAGAAGGTAGTTATTTTCATTAAATAGGTGTATCTTTTGAGAAATACTAGAAACATGATACAAGGAACTGTTTCTAAATTTTCCTCTACTTTTATACGGTATTGGATAGTACCATCTTTTTGTTCAAATATCATCACTCATTAATTTACGTTTTAGTAGAGATATTTATTTAAGATGAATAGTACTATATGTTTTCAAATATATATATTCATGTGGAGAAATTAGCGAATTAAAACGAGATTGTAAATATTGACGTCATTCAGGATGGAAATTGGAAATAAAAAATTTGAGAAGGAAAAGGAAAATGAGTGTTGTGGTGGCAGGCAACAAATTGATTCTGAACAGTGAGCATCAATGCTTGCGAGGAAATGACAAAAAACAAAGCGGCTATTGGGAGGCATGAAAGGCTGCGACCCAAATGTGTGTGCATGTGCCCCTGGTAGTGGGTAGAGGGTTTATCAATGGAGTTGCAAGCGTCGGATTGCTAATACCTGGTACGAAATATTATACAGGGTTCGAATCCCTCTCTTTCTACACCTTTACCTAATTCATAATGTTACTAATCACAATATTTCAAATAACAATGGACACCATATA
The DNA here is from genome assembly GCA_035048595.1 of Echinosophora koreensis. Classification (NCBI taxonomy): domain Eukaryota; kingdom Viridiplantae; phylum Streptophyta; class Magnoliopsida; order Fabales; family Fabaceae; genus Echinosophora; species Echinosophora koreensis. The sequence continues at coordinate 2,726,929 of JAPCYP010000003.1, forward strand.
CCATTATTCCAACTTTCTTGGCTATTGGTTGATTGTCTATTTCTAATTTCTTTCCGTGATATGAAGAATCCGGGAAAAAGTGGACAAGGAATGAAAACCTTCCTATACTATATCTATGCCTATGGCACATGAATGGATCCTTGGATTAAAGTTTTTATTGTCCACAGTATCCTACCCAATAAGTGACTAATCCGTGAATCAAATGGTTGAACTGAAAAACCCAATTGAAAAAGAAAAAAAATTTTAAAAATAAATATATGAAAAAAAATCTCTTACAAAAAAAGTTGCTAGTGTAGCATTAGGTTTAAAAATTAAATTGATTCAATCATAATATAAATTAAAAACCTAATGGCACATCTCAACAAAAATACTCTAACGAGAAAATGCATTTGAAGCTCAACAAGAATCTTTTATTATATATCAAGATTGATTTATATAAGTAATATTGATGGAATTTTCGTATTTAAAAAAAGGTTTAAATAAGCTTTTAGTCCCTGGAAAGTTCATCAATTTTGGTTTTAGTCCTTGTAAAAAAAAATCTTAGGATTTCGTCCCTGTATTTTCGAAAATTTTGTAAATAATCCATATTGTTACCCCTGAGTATTAGAAATTATACTAGATAAATAATTTTGTCAGTTTTAACCCTATGGCCCTAATGTATGATTTTATTTCTACTTTCTAGTCAAATTTTGGAGCAAGTTGGACAAGAACGAGAAATTACCTCGGTACCCCCTGAGTACTAGATATCATACAAAATGAAAGAATTTAACAATTTTAACCTTATGTCCCTAATATATGATTTTGTTTCTATTTTATGGCCAAATTTTACAGCAAGTCGGACAGTAAAATAAAATTATCTCGATACCCATAAGTACTAGATAACGGAAAAAGATGACGGTAGGGACTATTTGCAAAATTTGTGAGATTACAGGGACGAAAACCTAAGAAAAAATTTCACAGAGACCAAAATCAAATTTGATGAACTTTGTAGGGACCAAAAACTTATTTAAACCTTAAAAAAATGAGTGCAGACCAGCCCAAGGTGGTCACGGACCACGCCAAATTTAATCAACCAGTTTACTTCAAAAATTGATGGCAAACAAGAACGGAACCGACCCATAAACAAAAACGACGGGTTTCTCAATCCAACCGGCCCAAGCCAGTACGTGTCATATGGCTATGGTAGGAACCAGATGCAATAGCTCGTGTATACGCGCGCGGAATAACACTAACAATAAGAAGTGAAGAAAGAACGAAAGGATGAAGGCACCGACAAAATGGAAACACGATCTAGGTATCTGACTGATTGTTATGTAAGTAGTTGCGCTTGACAGTAATGGGCAGTGTCACCATCTTAGTACGTAGATATGCCGTGTGGAATTCAAATTCAAATAGTTACTTTGGCTGCTTTAACAATTCCTTTATCTATTTTATGACTTTATGACTTGCGTAACACTAGTTGGACTTCATTAATTAAGGTAATATTAGATACAAAATCCCACCATATTCATCAATGTAACCCATCAACTCTAGCTTCTGCACTTAATTATTCTATTGCGCAAATTCAACTCCAACCATTCCAACAAATATCAGTTTGAAAAGAAAAGAAAGTTCACTAAAGAATGACCAAGAGCTACCAACGTACGTAAGCATTAATCTCTAAGAACATGAAGAACAGACTCATTCTGACTACCGCACAGAGCACGTAGCAACAGCGATCGATAAGCGGTGGAACAAGTAAGGAGATGACACTTGGAATAACGTCCTTAATTAAAATGTCAAAAAATTAATTTGCCATTTTCAGTTGAGGATTTTGAGGTAGCAAACTTTAACTGGATCCATGGGATAGAACATTCATACTCTACTTATATATGATCATTACGATTAGAAACAAAGAGTATCATTAGAAAGTAGAAAGCATCGAAGCAAAGCTAGCTAGCACTAGCAAACCCTATTTTTTACCAACAAAAGAAAAAAATCAATACACAATGAAATTTTAAAAAAAAAAACTCATGTACAATAAGTTTATTTTTAAAGTGAATAAGAATCATTAACACATGATTTAATCTAATTTTAAATTATATTGTAATCTCAATTCATTAAAAATTAGTAACGAGTATATTTTCTTTTATTCACTTTAAACACGAATTCATATTTAAAAAAATTATTCGAGAACCACATTGCTTGAAATTTAAGAGATAAGAACGGAAAAATTCATCCTCTTGCATGTTCTCATGACCCCTCTTAAGAGAAAAAAAAATCAATATCTTCAAGTTGATTCTATCTCAGTTAGTCGCTAGCTCCAGAACTTCAGTGTATGGCAATATTTGTACACATTACCACTATATTGCCTTTATTTTACTAGCATCCCCTTTAAGAATTTATGGGTTTATCATCCCCATGCATGCTATCTTACAAGGGTTTTTCTATCATGTGCAACTTTGCACAGGTTAAGAAACCCAAAAGTAACAACTATTTATTGGAAAATTAAGCATTTCAGTTTTGAAAGTATAAAATACACAAATTCCTATGTAAATTTACTCTTTTAATATCCTTAACATGTGCAAAATTGCACAGGTTAGAAAAACCCATCTTATAAAAGCTACGTCCCTTTAATCTTAATCTAATTTTCAGAAATTTTAAAAAAATAAAGTTATACTTTTACGATCAATTACAATTTATAGTTTCTGGCCTGCTAGTTATACATTATTATAGCTTTTTCCCCCCTCAAATTTTATATGCAATGAGGCACTTAAGCCGGACCCTATCCCTATATATTTCCCTGCTCATTGTTTTGTAATTTATTGTTAGCGGGTGCTTTCTTTCCGCTGCAGTAGCTGGTTATCAACTTGCAGTTTTGCATCCTTTTTCTTTCACTAATTAACTAACCACAAGTTGGGGTCCCCAGTGTTTTGGCTCCGCAAAGGTCTAATTCTTGGACTACAGAGTTTGGCAGCAGCACGGAAAAATGGGAAAGAAAATACTGAATTGCATGTGCAAGCTGTAGTTGATCCCCTCAACCACGCATGTAATTTTACGGTTAAAAAGACATTGCGATAGGGGAGATAAGTCATCAACTTTGCCGAACATAATAAATTAAAAGAAGAAAAACAGATCTTCCCATTGATGGCTGAGCCTGACTACTGTGTTCACAGTAATTACTATTTAGAATAAAGAATGCCGTGTGGGATCGAAACTTTATGTGTGAAAAGGTGAATATACATATACAATCATATGTTAATGACTCCATATGTATGTATGCCTTGAACCGTATCAAGACATTAAACCCCACCAAGCGCCTAAACAGAAAGCAAAGGAATTAATGACAGCACCAAAAAAAAAAAAAAAAAAAAGAGAAGAAAACAAAGGAATGACTACTAGATTTATGTGCTCATGTTTAACTTTATTTTTTATCAAAGATAAAATCGATTCTTGTTATCATCATGAGAAGGAAATTGCTCTTTTTTACGACTATAAAATATTTAGTGGTTCATACACAACTTATAATATCAGAAGCAATATCCATCAAATTAAGAATGTGTAGTATATGTATTGGTCCTACTGAAAGAGGCTTTAGGAAGCATGTGATTTTGGATTTAATTCTCGGATTTATCTATATGGAAAAATAAATATTATTAGAAAAGATCCAGCTTAGACGTTTGACAGTATCTCGAAAGATTAATCTCTTACTTATGGAAGGATACTCTAGAAAAAAAAATGTGTAGTATAGGTGTGAAAATGGGTGAAGTAAATGCAAAACACTTATAAGCATCAATTAAGGCATACAATTAGAATTTAATCAAAGAGGCAAATAAATGCAAAGATAATCAAAAAATCAGAAAATTAAATTAAATTATACAAAGAAAAGCATATAAAAAAGTAATAAAGTTGTGGAGTTTTCTTTTTGTGTGAAACCCTCGATATTCAGAAATTACATTGAACTCCGACTAATTTGAGTCAAGTCGGGAAAACCTAGGGGGCAAAGCTCTATAAGACTTATCTTAATGGGAACCAAACTCCTTGTCACTTGGAATAACAGATGTTACATTGGTAATAAAGTCATGGAATTGAAACAATATAAAGTTAACTTAAGACCAGGAAAATTAGTAATCCATTGGAAAAGATTATTTTGGTACCAACTCTTCATTAATATCTTCATTCATCTCCCGCTAGTACAACGATTAACTTCAGTGAAATAAACAAAAGTAAGACCAGGAAAATTAGTAATCCATTGGAAAAGATTATTTTGGTACCAACTCTTCGTTAATATCTTCATTCATCTCCCGCTAGTACAACGATTAATTTGCTTTAGTTACTATATATCTTAAAAACATTAATTTTGATAGTAACATATTCTTTATCACATTTTTTTTAACAGATACTCCATCCGGTTTGTATTATATATAAGAATAAAGTATTAAACTTTTTGGTCCAATATATAAGCAAATTTTAACTACTTCTCTGATTCTCTCCAATTTAATGACGTTATGCCCAAAAGATCCTTCATTTAATACAAATTTTGTTTCCTAATAACTCCTTTTATTCCCAATAACACAATCTTAATAAATAAGATGAAGGAAAATTTAGGTAACATACTTAATTTTTTAGATATGATTAACAATATTAAATGAGATTAACTAACCACCTTAATATGTATGTTTTATTTAATTTTTGCTTATAATAGAGACCAGAGGGGGTATTCTATTATTGAATAGATTTTGTGTGGGATCTATCGAATAGAGAGTGGGTCCACGTATAATTTAATGGATTCTACATTAAATTCATCAAATAATAAAGAGTTTGTATATATATATATATATATATCACTTCTCCCTCTTTATCTGATGATTAAGAAAAACGAACGAAATTTTGGGCTAGCTTGCCCATGCGATGACGTCTTGTGTTATTATTGCCATAAAAATGCAGTAGATTTATGTTGAGAGGACGAATATCAATATACATAAATGAAAAGGGGAAAGGTAGGTCATGTTTAGTAATGCAGCATGTTGGAAGATGATGGAGGCAAGCTAGGGCAATAAGTATTCATTTCCTTTTGAAGCGTTTCTCCCACTCTTAATGTTAAGTCTTATCCACATCTCGAGCAATAGCTGGAGGAAGTGGACTCTAGCTCGATTGCCAAGTAGGCCAACGACAATATCATCTATGATATAGCACCAAAAAAATATCATATATGATATATCAATATCTATATATACTTATATAGTTCTATTCTTCGTAAGCAAAGAGTGGATTCCTATGTGGATGTAATACGTACGAGTCTTAATTTCTTATCATGTGTGATTTATTGCGAGAAATTTTCTATTTGAGTTTCTATTTCTATTTCGAATACATAACTGGATTCCGGGACCATTGAGCACATATTGAAGAAGAGGACATTTATGTACTACTTTCTGGACTCAGCTAAATTATTTGGAATTCAGCATCTATTTGAAATCTTTGCTCTGTCTAACAATGTGCACGCAAATGCTTTTTTGTGAAACCAATAGTGTTCACTTATTACTATGATGTATCTTTCACTAATTGGGACCATTTCAGTGGTGATATCCATTATCCAATCCATAGAATCAAAGTGGTATATGATGCCTCCACTTCACCCAACCTTTACCTAAAATATATAGAAGCACTAACAAACTGGCAATAGTAATATACTAATATGCATGTTATCGATTAATATTCAATGTACTTATTATATGCAGACTCCATGACTTTTTTTTTTCTATAATGTGCTGCTTGCAGATTTGCTCAAGACTTTATGATATTAGGAAATCGACATGTTTACGCTTTTCACCCAATTAACATTGCGACTAGGGGTGGGAATAAACTAGGCCGATATAAGTCATGATAGGCCTGAGCCGCGTTTCAATCTCAAGGTCTGAGTCTGACCTATTAGCCTGATATAGGCCAATTTTTAAGGCCTGAGCCTGACCTACTTCAAAGCCTGACCTGGCCTGAAAGCCTTAACAGCTTATTTATCAACAAGATCTTTAAATATTTCTTCACTTATAAATAGGTCATAGACCTTCACTTGTAAATAGGTTCTAGGCTTCTGATGATAAAGAGTTCGGTAGACTTATACTGATAAATAGGCCAGTAGGCCTTCACAAATAAATAGGGATGCTACATTTAAATGGGTCAATAGGTTTTTACTTTCAAATAAATAATATATTATAGTATTATAAATATATTATATTATCCACATATATTTATGTATCTGTATGTGTTAAATAAGTCGGCCTGATAGGTCTATTAGGCTTTTTTTAAAGCCCTGGGCTTGATCTCTTTAGCTATATATGCTTTTTAAAAAGTCTTGACCCGATATTTTCACTAAATAAGCTAGGCCGAGTTAGGCCTTAAATAGGCTAGGCCAAGCTAAGCCTTTAATAGGCTAGACCGAGTTATGCCTTAAATAGGCTAAGCCATAGGCCCCCGATGAGCGGTCTCATCTATCCCCCCTGATTGCGACTAAACAATAATTAGCGATAGTGCAAATTTATAAAATTATCTTCCACATACATTATTGCGATTTCTGTCTTTTTATTCCCCCCTTACAAAAGTTATATACTTTAATAATTGATCCGGTCGCATGGTTTTCCTTTCTTTTCAATTAATTAATATAATTATACGTTGGAAGTCAAAGGATTGGAGTATCACTTTTGCTCACACATACAGGGAAGGTAATCAGTGTGCAGATTGGCTTGCTAATTGGAGTCTCTATTAGGACTTAGGATTTCATGATGTTTTAGTCCCAGGCCCTGAGCTTGCTAGGCTTTTAGCTTTTGATTTTGCTGGGGTGTCTGTACCCCATCGTGTTGCTACTTCTAGTTAGTTTGTTGTTTTTTTGCTTGGGCTGTTAGCCCCTTTTCATATCCAAAAAAAAAAAAAAAACAAGAAAGCTTTGTCATTCCCTAATTGTATATATAGAGTCAGTGATGGTATATTTGTCTTGACATATGTACAAATAGTTTAGTAATTTATAAAATATTGATTGTGCAAGATTATTATAAAAACAAACCAATAACTTATATATATATATATATATATAAAGAGATCAGAATTAATGAGTGATGATAATGGAAATTCATAAAACTTAATTAGCCAAGTTAGGTAGCAGGGCCGGATCCAGAAATGCAAGCAACATATGTTCTCATCAGTATAATATAAGAAAATATATCACATGTTTACACATTATAAAAGAATTTTTGGAGCTGTATAAACACGTTTTAAACAATAAAGTTGGTGTCAATAGAATTACAAGCTCAATGACACATTCTATTTAATTTGATAGTAAGCAAGCATGCCTATAGTCTGTTCTTGTTATTATTATTTTTCCTAAGATGTCAAAAATCATCTCATACTTATATATCAAACATAGAAAGGAGCAGAGACAGATCCAGAAATTTATAGGATAATGTGGGCAAAAAATAGTCTATAAATTTTGTTAGCAAAGGAAGATTTTATAAATATGTATAAGCAATAAAAAAAAATATAAAATACACAAGACATAACGTGATTAATAGGAAGCAATTTACTGAGCGAATGATTAGAGATTTCATAAGTAATTTTTGTTTTCATCTCATGATGAGTGATGAATTAGCATGTGGGGGCAATATCTAAAATTTTTTGGAGGCAAAATAAAAATTAGGGTCAAGTATGTTTTTAGTCCCTTAAATTTGGGTCATGTTGGATTTTAGTCTTCCGTTTGGAAAACGTATTTTTTAGTCCTCAAAATTCTAAAACGTGTCGGTCATGATCCCCAAATCGAACTAAAACATACGCTGATTGATGATGATGTGTTAAAGCACAATAATGAGGAGATACATACTCAAAGATTTTCGGCTAGTATATTTGTTTTTTGTTGCAAAAAACACTTTTTATTTTTAATTTTGAAACTTGAACAGATGAACCCTACCATGGGAGGACGGTCGAATCAGTTCATCCATTTCCATCTATTGCTACTAAGATAACAACAAAGTCCAAGGCATCCCAAGGACCTGTTTTGATTTGTTTCCAGTTTACTGTTTTTATTTCCTGTTTTCAAAACTAATTACAAAACTGTCACATTGTCTTTATTCTATTTCTCGTTGTCAAAAAATTGTACTGAAAATACTGAAAACAACTCCTTTTTATTTTCACTTTTCTTGTATAAATTTCTAGAAACAACAAATAGAATGAAAACAATGTTACAGATTTGTAATTTTTTTAAAAACAACAAACTGGAAACAAAACAAACTTGTCCTAATCTTTTTTCTCCCTTTCTGTTGACAAGAAGAAGGTCAAGGAACCCAACGTGTTAGTGTTGAGTTTCTCTTTATGTTTTTTTTTTCTCTCCCAGGTGCATCCTTTTGAGTTAACCCCCAGATGCTTTAATTAGCAATACTTGGGCCATGTAGATGGGCTTAAACATAAAGGCAAGCCTTCGGGATGTATACGACAACTAGGCTGAGCAAATGTTTAACCGTCCAATAAGCCGAAATGTCTTGTCAGTCGTCACTATGGGTCCATTTCCAAAAGACTGGTTATGACTGACTATACGTGTCAAAATTGGGAACTAAAACTTTTACATAAATTTTATTTTATTTTGTGTTAAACACGTAAACTTTAATTGCAATAAATTTCAAGAATATCTAAATTTTAAATAATTAGAAAAGTATTAATTAGTGTTGGAGTACTTCGTAGAAAATCAGATATAGAGTTATAGTAGTTGTATTTTTGCGAAATGAAAATATAAAGCAAGAGGAAATCACCTAATTCTTTTTTATTTCTCAGGCTATCTTCTGCTCCTAACTGCGAAGACTAATTCCTCGAGGTACTGGAAGACATTTAAGAGCTGACATCTCCCAACCAGGTTTTCTCCATACGCAAGAGTCAGGGACATCTCCCAACCAGGTTTTCTCCATACGCAAGAGTCAGGGATCGAATCCCTGACCTCTTGCTTAAGGGGCCCAAGCTTGTTACCACTTGGACTGGTTCGTGGAAATCACCTAAATCTAAGTCAGAACAATTATAGATTTCAATAAAATTCTATAATAGCATTCTTAAATGACCTAACCAAGAATTATAATTATTGTGAGGTAAGATAGGTTATATATATATTATAATGTTCCAAAAAAAAAAAAATAACACCTTAAATATTCATTTAAATGGACTTTTGTGTTGGGTATTGGTTAAGCCCAACGAAGCCTTCTTTGTTGTGGGTTTCAATGCTAATGGCAGAACAGAAAGAGAGAGGTCATGATTGTCTTTTGAGGTCTGGAAAATGATCAGATGAAGAGTGGCTTGTAACAGGATTTGGTTAAATAAACAGTAAAGTAAATAAATTCAAGTAACTAGGTAACTAATTTCAGTGATCACATGTTGTGAAGCTGAACATAGGCTTAGGTAGGTAGAGCCTTGTGGCTTGTGGGGTGGGTGGGGGTAGATCTAACAAAAAAACAGGACATAGAGTGGTACACACTACACACACTATACAGTATACTGTCTAGTTCTACACAGTGCAGAGCGAGAGCGAGAGGGAACGCACGCACGCACGGTCACACTCACGTATTGAACCTTTCACACGTGAGTCTTAGCCTGGGAATTTGGGATGGCCCCCACTTGTTTCATAAGTCGTTTTGAGCCTATTGTGACTTGTGAGCTGCTTTCTCTGTCAGTCACGTGCTGGACACGTGCCACTCTTCCACTTCCTCTTTTCTCAAACTCCGTTTACTTCCTTTCCTACTTCAACGGTTATCAAACTCCGTTGCTATTGGATATATCTTACTCCCTCCGTTCCCTTTCTATGGTAGTTTTAGCTTTTGGTTTTTGTTCCAAAACAATGGATCTTTTATAAACCCAAGGTATATTTGACAAATTTTTTCCATATATACCCTTGTCATAGATATACTAAACATTTCCTACTTAAATTCAGTCATAAATACACTACACATATCAATGATCATAAATAAGGGTAATTTGGTATAAATATAAATAAATTAATGTTTTCTTAATCTGTGTGTAGAAACCTTAAATTACCATAGAAATGGAATGGAGGGAGTAATAAACAAATGAAAATGAAAAGAAGAAAGGGTATTGGCAAAAGCGGAGTGCTTCCGGCATTGGGTCCCTGTGTCGCAACACAGCCCCGCAAAACCTGTGGCTCCTCAACAAAGCTAATCCTTTTTTAATATGATTGATAGAATGCTATTATCTTTAATAATGTCAAATTATTAACTAGATATTTACCAAAAATAATAATAATATTCACTAGACAATTCAGATGAGTTTAATTTTAATATATTATTAATGTAATTTTTTTACTATTAATAAATCACAAATCATGTACATATGATTTTTAAAATAAGTATTATAAAATGTCATTTTTTTAATAATGTGATAATTCTTGATTAATTAACGGTATTAACTTAGATTGGATTAATAATTCTATCAAAATTAACTTTTTTGAGAATGTTAACGAATGTCCTTAGTACATTTGTTGAAAAACTAAGAAAATAAAGATTATATTAAAAATTGTGGATTTGATGTTTTGAAAATATAAATATTTGATTTTCTAATGAAATCTTGTTATTTTTTTGTTTTTAATTAGTGTCCTTATGACATCTATTAGCAAAATCCTGACTTTTTTAATGTACAATACTAACCCATTTATTTATTATTCCTTGAAACAGGGGGCAACAGGCAATTGTTTAGAAATACAATGTAGCATTATTAATTAGTTAAACAGTTATCACTTCCGCAGACGTAATCATTCTTAAATCTCTTTACCTCCTCCTATCCACAGTATCCAGCCATTCTTAAATTAAAGCTTTCAAGCAAAAGTAAATTCTTTTTTAATTACTAAAAATTCTCAACGAAGAACATTCACTGAACTTTATAGTTCTTTACTTTTGTAACAATGAGTTCTCCTCCATCCAATTACAGCTATTCCAATGTCATCAATATGTTATTACTACATCAGCATTATGTCAAACAGAAAAACCTAATTCACCTCTTAAAATTCTAGGGTAAAACATACACATCCTTTTTGTTGTTGTTGAATAAATCAATAAAACATACAATATCCACATCATGCTATTTGGTTCACTATATTATAATGCTATATATTCAACACCATGATGTCTTACTCAACTCTATCAATACGACAATACCAGTTTCATTCATTAACAGAACCAAAATAACTCATTACTACAGGTTTAGCCGTCTAGTAATCAATTATGTGTTAAAAATTTAATTCATCAAATTACCCAGGAAAAAGTGATAATTCATCAACATCTTACATATGGTGAAAGTCTCCTTTGCTGCTCTCATGAATAAAATTAAACTAAAATAAAATTATTAAGCCTAAACTTGATATGAAAAAAAAAAATTAGAAGTCTAAAAGCAGAACAGTTTTCAATCTCATCGGGTAATTTATTGCATGTTTGGATCCACGCCAGTAGCTCCTAAAAGCGAGTTTACATGAAGTTATTATTTGTAGCATTTGCATTTTACAAAATGATTTTGCTCAACTTACATAAGTTTCCAAATACGCTATTCATCAATAATCAAAACAATTTATGCATAAGATGACATTCGGTTGAATATCACATGCACATAGTCTATAAATAACTCTATTTTTCCTTTTTATTATAAAATTATAATAGAGTTATATGAAAATAATATTTAATAATAACATAATTCCTATGGAACTTATGATAATTATTTACTTCTTATTTTTTTTAAGTGTGCTTATTTTCTTAAATATGAACAAAATAAGCAACTTAGATAAACGATCGAGTTTAATTAATTAACGGCCTCAGATTGTAACACCCCGTTTTTCGTAAGTGTTTTTATAAAGCTGGTTTTATTAAGTTAAAAGAGTTGGTTAAGGGCTAAGTGGGATTTTCACTTAAAAGTCACTTTCTGGTACATGAGCACGCCCGTGCTCATTAGCCAGCACGCCCGTGCTTGAAGTCAGAAACATGTTTCTGATTTTAAGTTGAGCACGACCATGCTCAATAGTGAGCACGCCCGTGCTCAATGCAATGACCACGTCTTAGTGACGCTAAGTTGAGCACGGCCGTGCTCAGGTCCGAGCTATATAAGTTTGGCATAGAGCTCGAGGGTTAACGTGAAACCCTATTTTGTGTTGGCAGCCGTCACCAGTTTCGGCCAGAGTGATCTCTTTCCTTACTTCCACTAAACTCAACCAATTTCTGGAGTTTTAGAAGCCTTTGGGAGCCCCCTGTGAGTCTTGTTGGTTTAGAAGTAATGGTCCCTTCCCCTCTCTTCAGTTTCTTTTTTGTTTTTGGATAGAGAAACTGACCAAGGATATTTTTTGGTTAACCAAGGTGTAGAATCGGACTGAGCCGCTCGTGGGGACGTGATCAGTTTGACCATTAGAGCCAACCTTCAATCCAGGTATGGGGAGAAGGACACTGTATTCATTAGACAGTGGGGGCAGTGTAAGGTAAATGGGTTTCCCATAACCCCGGAGTCGTTGTATGATTATGTGTTAATATGTCTCTATTGATAATATGATTGTTTTGATTTAGTCTTGCTATGTGATAAACATGTTTTGGCTGTTTTTGACATATGATGATGTTGGATGATTGGTTAAGATGATGATGTTACTGTTTTGAGTTTCAAAGTTAAGATGGTAACTGGTAAAATAGGCTTAAAAACGTGATGAGTTTAACGGATAAAAGATCCTAAAATGTTGGTTAAGATTAGATGTTGTTCCTGCCCAGAACAGCACTGTTGCGCGATGAGCTCGACTGTGCTGAACAGAGAGCACGACCGTGCTCCCAGTTGAATTCTGGAAAATGGCCGCGCTGTTTAGCACAGCCGTGCAGGACAAACAGCACGACCGTGCTTCACTTGAGGGGCAACACGCCCTTCACGTGTTCAAAGCACGACCGTGCTGGGGTTTTAAGCACGATCGTGCTGACCCCTCCTGGACAGAAACAGAATTAAAGGACATAAGGGGTTTCAAACCCCATTTCTCCAATGATGACAAGTTGAGATAGCTAATCAAAGATGAAGATTAGACAACCTGGTTAACAATTATCTAAGAAGATTAAGATAATAAGATGTTAAGGTCGGTATCCGTTGGGTTACCGCACGTTGATAAGTTGAAGTCTTGGTGCTTATTTGACCCAAGCATGTTGAGTGAACCTTGGTGCTTATTGGTCAAGGGAGCCTTGACCCCGCGGTTTTGGGTCTAAGGTTACGTTGAGGTTGATGTTGAAGTCTTGGGAGCTTCATGACCAAGCAAGGAGGTGGTTGAGATTGTTTGTTGTTGTGCCATTTGCATATAGCATTGGAGTTGTTGATGGGGGAGGTTCGACATAGGGGAAGATCGCCCGAGAGTACGGTGATCTGGCCATCCACGGTAGGTCACCCGATGGTTTGGTGACCAAGGCCCCCTGTGATGAGGCATCCACGGTTTGATGCGTTGGCTATCCATGGGGTTCACCCAAGGTTTGTGTAACTACCGGTGTTGGTGCTTCTATGGCCAATACGGATATGTAACTCCAAAGTCGTTCATCCTGAGTTAGTTTGGATCCACATGCATAGTTGGAGTAGCGGACGGAGTAGTTGATGCATTGCACAGCATAGCATACTTGGTTGACATGATATTGTTGGATGTTGATGTATGCTTATGTTGTATGTTTACCTTGCTTCTATTCTCATGCTGTATATGTTTACATGAATCTTACTCCCCGTTATTTGTTTGTGTTTGGCCTGATCGACATTTTGCAGAGGATGACGAGCAGCCCGGAGAGGAGTGACTCTGAGGAGCCGCCACTCATTGTAGGGTTGTTTCTTGAGTTTAGATAGTTTGTTTTTTCAGTTGTATTCCGATGATATATTTTCCGGAACGGTTATACCAGCTCTGAGTTGTGACATCGGGGTTTGGGTAGTTGTTTATTATGTTTATTAGTTTTATACTTGGTTTATTTTTTTTTTCGCGTTGTGTAATTGGTTCATGTGGGACTTTTCTACCCATGGACAAGTGTTTTTATTTTATTTAGTAAAATACATGTTTTTATTTTATTTGTTTTTATATTAAATGCCTTATAACATGCGGGGTAGAAGGGTGTCACATAGATCATATAAATAAAGATGAGACATCAGACATTGATCAGTTGGGATTTAAATTACTGATGATTGACGTAAGTTTTTTTTTTTAAAGCTAAATTCATTGATAAAACTTGCTAAAAGCATAATAGATGTTACAAGCAAGACATAATACAACAACGACAGTCCACGCCAAAACCAGGAAAGATGAATGATCCATGATAGTAGAGGGGTGTGTGAAAATGAATGATCCTCATAGCTAAGCGTGTTAGGATAGGTAACCGGATATGTAACAACAATCAGAAGCTAAATTAGGACTGATCATCAACTTGTGACCCATCCGAATCCATACAAACCGATTCATAGTTTGGTGAAGTTTGTGGGTTCGTCGGGTTAACGGGTTAAAGGGATGGAAAGAATAAGTTTGCTAATGACATAATCGGGTGGGTTCGGTTTTCGCATAATTTGATCAATCGGTAATCGAGCTCGACCGAACATGGTTAAAAGAAAATTGTTTCCTTTGTCTTAGTGTCTCTCGGCTCTCCCACCTTTACCAAGTCACCCAGTTGACCAACAAATGACGAATCTTATTCAGACCAGCTCCCTCACTTCCTCCCTTCCCAAACTACCTAGCCCCCAAGTCCAAACCATCGCTAGTCGTTGGAGATCTGCATAGCCACCATGCAGCCCCACTTCCCGGGCCGCCGCCGTCTGCCCTTCATCACCATGTAACACATGACGAGGCCCAATCTGATGGTGGTGAACGTAGATCTGGTCGCTTCTTCTTTGTCTCCATGCCATACTCACCGGTCGCCCACCTCTGCCATCGTATCGCTGTCGTCCGTCGTACAACACCATGCCACCATGACGAAGCCGGATCCGACGATGATGAACGAAGATTTGGTCCCGTCTTCTTCCTCTCCATGCACAGACCCGACTCGCCCGCCTCTGCCATTGTGCTACCGCCATACAATACCGTCTCTCTTCCTCTCACATCACCGTCTCTCTTCCTTTCACAGGTCCATCGTACAACATACTGTGGGTGTTGGGGTGAATACGGGATCTGACATACGAGTACTCCTTCGACATATGACACCCTTTTCATCCGAGGCTCTCCTCTGTTTCCCCTTTTATCTTTTCTTCCTTTTTTATTTTCTTTGTTAAAATTTTCTAAAATAATAAAAATTAATTCCACCCGCCTAACCTGCTATATATAACGGACATAATGGATTACATTTTTATCTCATCGATTTGGCTCCGGGTGGGCCTATTTGAACTTGAACCCGTCCGAATCTGACCAATGCTCACCCCTAAGCTAAATTAGCAAACAACAATACACATTTAATATATGCATACATGAGATGTATCATGTGAGTGAACTATTTTTATAAGAGGGTTAGAGTAACAAATCTAGGTCATTAAATTATATATAGATGATTACGATTATAAGTTAATTAGTAATTATCCGATCATTTAAAAAGTTGTCTAATGTTGCATTTTAAAAAGTCTTATGACTTTAAGTATCTAATCAAATTATTCATGTACAATTCAAAGGATTAAATTTGTTCCTTTCACTCTTATATAAAAAAAGCCATCTAACCTGGTACATTCTTTATATATATATATATATATATATATATATATATATATAAACTAATCATATTTTTTTCCAGAAATTATAATAATCTCTTTCTTAATTTATATATTATAATTATACTTGCATCTTCAAATATTAACTAATCGTTAATATTAAATTTAAATTTTCTATTTTCAAGGATATATATTCAGCTCCCAGCCATACAAATTAATGTGCATATATAATAGATATATATCTGCACTGTGTCACTCTTCAATAAAATAAAATAAAATTTGCTCATAATCAATAATATTCGAATTTTTCTGAATATTTTTTCAAACAATTTTTAAGATAAATAAAAGTGATTAAAAGAAGTAACTATACAAGTATACATTTCCATAACTCTTATTTATTAGAGATATGTGATGAAACCAAAATATAAATATAACTATAAATATATAAAAATTAAATAACACGAGTTATATTCAGAGACTCAATGAGTGTGTTCAGTTGGTTGTGCAAGCTGGACTTATAAGGGAGAATCCGAGTTCGAATCCCGCAAAATTCATTTTTGGGAAGGGGCGGTGAACCCTAATTTGACTAAGCATCCGAACAGATATTAGTCCCATAACAAGTCCAAATGATCTAAGCTTGTGAGAATCCTTTATGAACCCACCGGGAAACCAAATGTACTAATTATAGTAGATTCCTTAAAAAACAAAATATAGAGAGATATAAAATAATGCATTAGTAAATTCATGTAACTAGTATTCAAAGTTTTCAAGAAAAGGTCTGCGACCACAATTCGGATCGCAATGTTTTGATTTTGAAATCTTCAAAATTGAAACACGATCGTAATTATAATTGTATTTTTTTCACAATTGTCCGGACTGTGATAAATGCAACGAAACCACAATCGCTATCGTCATTTAAACCTTTATTTGTATTATCCACACTATTAATTAGGATAACCTAGAATCTACTAGAGTGATGAGTGAAAGGTTTAGCAAAGCAAGCAAATCGAAGGAGAAATGGAATTGGGGTTTGTAAAGAAAAAGAAGGGTAATAATGGAAAGAGAAAGTGACAAGTGGAGGAGGTTAGCTGTCCTGCTCACCACCCGGCAAACCCACTTCTATTGCCGCTTTCTTGTCTCCCCTATTCCCTGTTTTCCTCTGTTCCCCTTCCCATTCATTTCTTTTCTGCCTTCCCCTCCACCCACTTACCTTTCTCCGTCACTTTTCCCACCTCACCCCTGCACCCCATTAACTTCCTTTAATAATGTTTGACCCCTTCTAATCATGACCAGACTGAAAAATATACCACTCTGCACCATGATTAATGTCTTGTAATTATCCTTCTTCCATTAAATAATCTGCTTCGATGGGTAATCATATGTGTTTGCTTTATTTAATATACCTCCATTAAACATTATTTCCCTAAGCCGCTGGATTACAATTTTTAAGAGTTTCTCAATTTGCATATCTAAAATATATATAATATGCATACAATAATTCACTTACTTTTTTTTTTTATGAATTTCATTTTTGTTTTTTGGTAAATGAAGTTGGAACTAACTAGGAGACACTTTATAGTAAGCATGCAAGTCTAAAATGGAAACCAATTACATATAAAATATTATTTAATATTTTTAAAGATAATTTAATTAGAATATACATTACCATAGCTTATTCCCATCATTTATTTACCAGGAAATGCTGGTATTCTATATTTTTTTGTCCTGTGTTAGATGGAACTTTCATAGTATTCTCAATCCAATATAATCAATTTTTATCTGATATCTAAGTATTTACCAATGACTTAACGAACAATAAAGAATAAACATTTTTCATTAGCCATTGTTGACTTGTGTAGAGTAGTTAGTATTAGAGCCAAAGAACTGATATGGTGTGAATGACAGAAGATTGTGGTATATGATCCCTCCGGCAGTAATCATTCATGTCAGTAAACGGTCTGCTATGCCTTGACCTGGTTGCTCTATGGTCCTCACCCATCCCCCACCCTCTTTACCTTCCACAGGAAGACAAACAAAATTAATGAGAGTCCTTAATTTGCATTGGAAGGATGAGGGTAAGCCAGATCCAGAATGCACTCTATATATGATGGTGTTGGTGTTGTATGAGTGTGTCAACATCCTGCACCCATCAACTGCTATTTTCATCATGATATTTTGAGCAGAAAAAGGACGTCAAAGAAAATTACAATGATAGTGAAAATTAGGTTTGCCTTTGAGTGCCACAATCGATCATTTTTGACGTTTTCTTTGTTGTTTTTCCCCCTACCTATTTCAATTTGCGCAAATAATTCATCACCAATAATACTGTCATCCCTTGCTATGTTAGAATAAAAACAAAAGTGACATAAATTTTAGATACAGTATCATCATTTTTTTTAAAAAAAAACTTGCCCACCTTACCCCTGCTAAGTATAATATATAAGAATCGTCCTTTATCTCTTACGTTATGTTGTCCTCTCTCAAAA
Organism: Echinosophora koreensis; assembly: GCA_035048595.1. NCBI lineage: Eukaryota > Viridiplantae > Streptophyta > Magnoliopsida > Fabales > Fabaceae > Echinosophora > Echinosophora koreensis. Next base: position 2,745,084 of record JAPCYP010000003.1, read on the forward strand.
ATCTTCCAACATTATGCCTATGCATGTACGATGGGGATATTGAAGTGTTAGCAACACACTCTCTAACACACACTTTCCAACACACTCCCTTCTATTTGTTGAAATTTATATGGGTCTCATTAATTCATGTGGGTCTCACTTAAATTTTGTAGGACCCACATGAATTATAACCAATAGGAGGGAGTGTGTTAGAAAGTGTGTGTTAGAGAGTGTGTTGCTAGCATTTCTCATTAAAAAATTATATTTGAAAGGGAACAAAGTTTCGAATTCTACTTGTCAAAAAAAAAAAAAGTTTCGCATTCTAAATGAAGAGTCTGATAAAAATATACGCACGAGCCAGGAATCGAATCCTTGACCACATGCTTAAGAAACTTACTTATCTACCAATTGTGTCACACCATATTGGTAAAAGTATAAACACCTAAATTAACATTGTCACAAGGCTCTTGCAAAGGGTAAGTAATAAAGATAGGACCTATTAAAAAATTGTGTATTCAATGTGTTGAAATTTCAAAAGCATCATTAGAGAATTTTCTAATGAAGACTTTCTAATTTTTTGTCTCTTTCTATATGTTAACGTTTACTTTGTCCTGATCAGATGAGGATAAACCAATTAACTGTAAACTGAACAATTAATTGGATGAGGCTAAACCGTTTAACTGTGAATGAACTGAACAATTAGCCAATTCAGAATAAAATTCAACCTATTAATTTAATCTATGGTGTCTCCCAGAAGCAGCACCAGTGGTTGTTGTTGTAGGTTGAATCTCCTCTCACCTCTCATATACTCCGTCCTTTTTTCCTACCCCAGTCATGGGGTCTTCCATAAAACAAAAAAAAAATTACAATAAAACTACCTTAGACCAATTAAATTTGATTAAAGCCAATAAAAACTTGTTTGATTTAGTGTCGTTGATAATAATTTTAACCTATAATTACATATAAATATAAATGCTAAATAGTCAGATTTCTTCTTCTATGATTATTGTCCGAATGAATAAAGGTTACTAATTAATAAATGTTGAATATATTCCTTAATTTATTTATGGTTACAGACTATAGTTCGGAAGCGACAAAGGGCAAATGCGATATTTCCAAATTCCAAACCAATTAAACAAACCAGAAACCGGCATTACATTGCATTGGGGTCTATGGACACATTATTATTATTTTGTTATTTAAAAAGGAAAGGGGTCAGAGTCATTATTCATAGCACCTGTTAACAGCGACAAGATATTTAATTTCCTGTCCCCGGAGGTGAGAAAGAGAGAAATGGACGGTTTCGATTACTCCGTCAGCATCAATCGCAACCGTCCAACGCGACTCCACAGTCCAAAATTCCATTATTAAATTAACAGCATACGACATCACTTTCGCGATGTATTTTCCGTTTTGCCCCTACCCACTCTTCATTACGTTGTATTTCTGTCTTGGTTTTTCAGTCTCAGAGAGGGTTTTATACTTTTATTCATCTTGTTGCTTTCTGCTTAATGGAAGGACCTTAAACTCTCTTCCTCTTCTGATTTCTGCTTCACTCTCTTGTGTGTGTCTTCGATTTTGCATTTTCCTGTGACAGAACGAACTGCTCAAAACGATTGCCGTTTTTCTTCTGCCTCTGATCTACCAAAGCTTGCTTCCTTAGGTGCGTCCTTCAAACATTCTTCTTCTTTTTTATTTTTTGAAAAACAAAAACAAATTCAGTTCAGCTCTTTTGTTTGTAGTTTCAGCTAGAATGTGCTCCTTTTTGTTTTTTATTTTGAAATTTTTTTGAGTAAGGTCTCGGTGTTGGTGCGGATCTATTGTGCTGCTGCATCGCTTTTTATCTTTCTATGCTTTGGTTTGTGGTTTGAGGAGAAAACTGAACGCACGAAGAAAACTGAGGCAGAAACAAGGAAGAGAAGGCGTGTGCTATTTTGATAATATGATTCTTTGTGAAAATGATTAATCATTTAATGTTCTATTTTTCTGGAATTATTATTTATGTTTGCATTTAACTCTGCAATTACTTTATTATTATGGTTTATTGCATGTTAGGTTTTGACTTTTGATTAACATTTAAGGGGGAAACAGCTCTGATTTTTTCAATAGCTCTTTTTAGTAAGATTTTGATTATATAAGCTGTAAAAAATTCTAATACAAATGACTAAGATAACGTATGCATGCACTATTATATGATTCATTGTTGTTTAAATTGCTTGCTAATTGTGTGATTATTGTGATTAATCTTTTTATTCCTTGCCAACATCTTGTTTCTGGTCACACTTGGAGTATTTGTTTTGTTGTGGAGTCTGGAGCTTCATTTTTCTGCATCTTTTGTTGGTTTTGTTATTAGCATAACTTTTGTGTTTCTGGTAATATGTCAAGTTGATTGTGGTTTTATGGTTTTTTGTGTGGCAGTTTGTTTGTGTATTTGGAGTCTGATGTCTCCGCCGCTGCTGGTCACGGAGGAAGAAGGGCAGAGCGAAGTCTCATCGACGGTAGCATCTGCATCTTCACAATCCTTAGACTGTTTCTCCCAAAATGGGGTTGAATTGAAAGAAAGAAATTACCTGGGATTGTCTGATTGCTCATCAGTGGACAGTTCTAATTCTACTGTCCCAAGCTTCTCCGATGAGAAAACTGTGAACCTGAATTTGAAGGCTACAGAGTTGAGGTTGGGTCTCCCTGGATCCCAATCGCCCGAAAGGGACCCAGATCTTTTCTCTTCAAGCTCAGCTAAACTTGATGAAAAGCCACTGTTCCCGTTGCTTCCTACAAAAGATGGAATCTGCTTGTCATCCCAGAAGACTGTGGTTTCGGGCAACAAAAGAGGCTTTGCCGATACCATGGATGGGTTCCCTCAGGTGAAAAATTCTTCATGCAGTGAGAACTTAAGTGGATGTTTTGCATTGCTTCTGAGTCTGATTCCTCACAATCTTTGGTGCAGGGAAAGTTTACTGGCCATACAGGGATGAGCGTAATGCTGTCACCTAGACCCACTGGAGCTCAGCCCACCACAATGAAAGAAATTCCAAGCAAGGTGTCGCGAGAACGGCCTTGTGCAGCTAATGGAACTGGCCATAACCATACGGGCCCTTCTATCAGTGGCAGTGCTCCAGCTTCGAAGTAAGTAAAACTTGCCATATCAAGGATCATTTATTTTAAAGAGAGACTAGAAGTTAGATAAAGACCTTAAAAGGGATTTGTTTCATGTATTTCTAGTTATGCTAATATAGTAAGTTTTCATGTATGACAGAGCACAGGTTGTTGGCTGGCCTCCTATTAGATCATTTAGAAAAAACTCAATGGCCACCACTTCAAAGAACAATGATGAAGTGGATGGAAAACCAGGCCTTGCTGCTCTCTTTGTGAAGGTCAGCATGGATGGTGCCCCCTATCTTAGGAAGGTAGATCTAAGGAATTATGCCACATATCTGGAACTATCTTCTGCCCTTGAGAAGATGTTCAGCTGTTTTACCCTTGGTGAGCAGTTGCAATTCTGATGTATTTTAACAGTGTTTTAAATTAATTTTGTGGTCACTTTATTTTTATTCTGAAATATACCTTCGGTCCTTGTGTACAATATCAGGTCAGTGTGGCTCCCATGGAGCTCAAGGAAAAGAAATGTTGAGCGAGAGCAAGCTGAGGGACCTTCTGCATGGTTCAGAATACGTACTCACTTATGAAGATAAAGACGGAGACTGGATGCTTGTAGGGGATGTACCATGGGAGTAAGTTATTTGAACTCTCTCTCTGTTTTTGTCCATCTTGTCTTCGCACTATATATATTTTTTGAAGTAATAATAACTATGTCCACCTTGTCTTCGCACTATATATATTTTTCAAGTAATAATAACTAATGTTTGGTTCTGAGACAACATATCATATCAAGGAACTTTAGCAATATTTAATCTGAAAAGTCCTAATTATTATTAATCAATGACATATGTAATATGTCACTAAGAGTCAAACAATTCCCAAGTGAAAATTGATTATAAGTCATCTTAGTGGTTTTAGACATTGTAAAATGAGGATATCAAGGCAATGTAGATTATTGTGAATTGTGAATTCTACTCCTAGAACTAGTTGTTGTTTAGAAGATTATTTACTAAATGATGTTTCACTCCCATTGTCAGTAAACCAGAATAGCTTGTTTTGGTTCCTTGAACTCTGGGTCTAGTGATCAAACACAAACTTGCTCAACCTATGCATCATTGATACTGATATTGATTTTTATTCTTCAAGTACCACTGGAAGTCCATGTAGATCTCATTTTATCAGCAATTCCTTTATTTTGCTTCTTGTTATGTACTTTTCAATTACTTACATGTGCAAGCACCTGGATCACTTAGTTCAATTCAAAATATGATCAGAAAATGTCAAGCGCCAAATTTATTTATGACTGCATTTTGATATTTTTTTCTTCTCCCAACTAATTCTTCGACTTAATAACCAAAAGGGATTAGTGAATGTTAAGAGTGCAAAGTAGTTATAGTTGGGAATAAAATAGCTGCCAGTTTAAATGATTGATGTGCATTGGGGAGGGTTGCATGACAACATAGAATTGGTGTTAAATCACAATTGATTTGTGCAAAACAGGTTTCAAATGCAAAATATTTTTTATAGATAAAATAATGTTATATGAGATAGCTTATCTAAGTAATTGCAACTCACATGAAAAGATAACCAGGAAGTTGTTGTCTTTGTCAGAAAGGAATGTGCAATAAAAACTATAGATATGTAGCATGCACCATATTTGTCAGTTGTCACTTTGCTTCCTACATCAGAATTTTCATGCTAGTTCAATAGATTTCAAAAAGCATGTAGAATCCAAAGTACTGAAGTGTTAACGGCATGTGTTAATGTGATGTGCTTGTTAATGTAGGCATCCAGTTTTGGTTAAAATCAGTCTCTCCTAATAAATTGGATGGCTGACTGATGGAATGAAATTTTCACTTCTCTCAACTGCAATTTCACTGTTGTTGCAGGATGTTCATTGACACTTGCAGAAGACTGAAAATCATGAAGGGTTCTGATGCCATTGGCTTAGGTATGTATTCTCAGTGATGGTTCATTTTACAGTCACGATACCTAATGCAGAAGATGATGACATTGATGGATTAGGACGTGCTTTACATGAGACAGTTGCTTGTCTAAGGACTAACAACCTGCAGCAGATTATAATCCTGTATTCCTGATGTGTTCTAACATCACTGAATCTAGATTAATCATCAGTATATGCTATATCATGGAAGATTAAACATTATTTAGGAGTAATAATATAAGGCTGAGAGCAGAAAAATTATTGTGCTTTTTTCAATTGCAATTTTGTTTAATTAATAGATTGTTTGTGCCTTGGTTTTCAGTGAATCACCGCAAGCCAATCAATACTGGATTTATAAGTGCAGTTTCTAAGGAATTTGTATTTGGAAACAGTACTCTAAATGATGAGTTTTTCCACCTAAAAAAATGTATTTTAGGAGTTGGATGATCTTGCTTTTATGTAACTGGTAACATGACTGAACATATTGGAAGACATTATGTTTGCAACTCTATTATAACCGTGACTAGAATAGAAGTAACTATCTAGTCAACCAATGCCAATTCAAATATTAACCACTCTACGTATGACTTTAGCTAATGTTCCTTAATTTGCTTATGTGGATTTTCTTTTCTCCACAGCTCCCAGGGCCATGGAGAAGTCCAAAAGCAGGAGTTAGATGCTACCTGGGATTGATGACTGCTTTTTGTCTATTGAAGTTTTAATGCCCCTGATCTTGGTGGTTAAACACAGTTCAAATGTTATCTATGTTTTTAAGTCCCTTAAGTGTTTGTCTTGATCTCTGTTTGTTATTTGTTATTACTATATATATTTTATGAAGCTACACTCGAAGATTAGTATTTGTGGAGTCTGTAATCATTACAGGAACCTGTTTGTTTGAATGAATTGAAAGTTTATTACTGCCATCAACGTTCTTACGACATTACTCCCTAAACTTGATAATAAGGGAGACTGCCTGTGCCAGATTCGGGGGATGGGAATTGAATTATTTTCTCCACCTTTGGTGGGACTGGGAAATACCATTTGAGCTGCAGTTCATTTGTTCCTTGGTCTTTTTTCCTTTTAATCTTGTATTGCATTATTTCTTGCCTCCTTTTGAATCTCATTATTCCTGCGCGCAGTAGGTAGGAATAGGACCTGAGCTCAATATCAAAGAGAATTTTAGTTGCTTTCTTGTTCTGCAGTAATGAATGACTGAATGTATAGCACCTCACCTGCAACATAGAAAACGCAGTTGAAAGCTGAAGAGTATGTCAGACTGAGGTGGTACGTGGAAGAAATCTCGTGTTCTTGGGAGCAATTAAGAAATTTTCAATACCAATTCAAGTACGGGTTATTTGGTTGATTCAGTGTTTATCATGTCCTGGCCTCTGGGTATCTTGATTAAAGGTTGGCATTTCCTGTTTGGGTAAAAAAAGATTGATAGTAACTAAAGGTTGGCATTTATCTTTGGGTGGGTTTTATCAAGTCTTATTGAACTAAGGAAATATGAGCTTCGGGATCCAATTCTCATCATATAACTAAGGCTATTGATAAGGAAATACGGTACTGAGCTACAATTCACTGATGGTAAACGTTGGTTTTGTTAAAGGATTCAAAAATTAGAAGTTTGCATTGAAAAATGTCCTATAATATATTAAAATTTTGGAAGTTGTGATTTTTAATAATAATAATAATAAAAGAAATCATATCTTGACTCCTTGAAGTTGTGATTTTTAATAAGAATTTTTCATATTCTGATTTTCTTAATGGTAAGTAAGACCTTTGTAATTATACCATGTTAGAAAACTGTACTGTTTGACAAGAATTGTTTACCTCACTTGAAAGATCCAGCAATTGAGTTTATCGTGCCAAAACGGATGGGGATTAGTAAGTTTTGATCCTTGTAGAGTACTCTGCAGATGATATCACAGCAAATTAAATGTATATTTAAGCTTACTTACAAGGGTAAAATTGTATATTTTATTAACGCTGTGAAGATGTTCAAAATGTAGTTTGTGTTGTACTGCATTTTTACTTGAGCAAACTAAGGGGAGCATGATGGTCGTGAAGCACTACTATTTTTATTCTAGTCTATGGCTTACCCAGGATTCATAATTATGTTGTTTCGTTGTTTACTTCATCCGCATTTCTATAGTTTTTTTTTTTCACTCTTCCCTGTAAGGATATCGATATCATATATAATGGATCATGATCTGTTCCTTAGCATGCATTAACATGGTTCCTGTAAGAATGTGGAAGGTCCTCTGCTTTCATAGTGGGTTAGAGATTGCAGGATGCCTTTGCTATAACCGTATAACGTTGTCAATTATATTTCTACAGCAAGCGGCCAAATTATGTATTTTCATGTCTATGAATATTTACATTATTATATGCAATATCAAAATATGAAAAACATAAGGATGTCAATTGACTAAGTTCAGTTTAGGTATAGCCAATCAATACAATATGATATCTAGTATGGCTTAGATTTGGCGCACTGCTATTTTGTAAGTTATATATATATATATAAACTTGGCTGTTTTCTTTGCGCTTCTTTTGACTTCTAATTGATACTGTTTAACTTTATGGTTGTCAATATCAGACTTCTTTAAGCTTTGTTAGTGATGCTTGAAAATGATGGATTTGAATTATTCCCAGGTTAGTGCAGGATCAATTAGTTATTAATCAAAAGAATTAAACAACTATAAAAGCGCACTAGTGGTGGTTTGTCATTTCTTCCAAGATTCTATGGATTATAATGTTTATTTGAATTTAATCATGTCCTGTTAAGTGGCAATATGATGGCGTTCCACCTGAAGGAAACACAAACTTCACGAGATAAGCTTTTGACATTAGTGCATATAGCTTTTTAAGATATAGCTGTACTTATATTCCCGGACCTAGCTACATTTTTACCAAACCTATCTCTTCGGACTATTTTTCAGCAATTTGATGAATATATATCATCTCGATCTATTTGTGTTTCTCCCGGAATTGGACAAGGCACAATTCCTAGACGATTAAACCAAACTACTCACCATGAATATAAGAAAGCCTCTACCTCCTCACAAAGAGACTCTCACACGAACATCATTAGTCTAGGGTTACACTTGTATCTAGGCTATATTGAATAAGCCACTCATGACTCTTGTAATCTCAGACACATCTAATAAAATGTCTTTCCGCCTCGCCGGAGTTTATTGTTTCCTCTTGATCGAAACAATTTGTTTCTCCAAGTATAGAAGTGGAGAGTTTTAACACATTGCCTTCGTCGGTCAATTGCATTCATTGTGTTGTTGAGCCTTCCATCTTTCCAGCATGCTTGATTTTTTCCATTCTAGCTTCTTTTCCAAATGCAAGTAGTTTTAAGACTTCTGTTTGAACTGGTCATGTAACCCTTTCTTCCTGAAGTCTGAGGCTTTGGTTAAAACTAGATGCACCCCTTTTCACCTCTTGATTCTTTTTGGAGAGTGTAGGGTGACTTTGGAGTAGTGTCTAAGAGATATAATAATCCAAATCCAGAATCTTAGAAGAAAAGTAAGATATAATCCAGAATCTTAAAAGAAAAGTATAATGTTGGTAGGATTAATCGTAATCATTACCTAATTAGTGGAGAAAAGCTGTACTGGAGAGGTTGGGTGTCAACAATTGATTCATTGGAGTTGGATGTCACTTGTTGCTTGGAATATTCTTACATTGATGTGATATTAATATAAACTCACATTTATAAGTTTCTTGGTGTGATTTATTAACCCCAGAATGTGCAGCACCACGGCCACCGCCGACTAATTAAGTGGGAAAAAGAAAAACTATGATCCTGCTTCCATAAAGGTAGGTTAGGATGGTAAATAACTTTGATTCGGATAAGAATGTGGGTTCATATTCTAGTGAAGTAACTCTTGTAAGAGATTGAATAACACTTGTGCTCCCACACCTAAACGGGTGATTAGTCTCATAGATGGTTCATATGAGACCCTGCAGGAATACTTCGTAGTATCCCAAAAAAAGCTTGTGTTTGAATATTTTTTTTTTTCACTATCACTGTTATGAAATTTTTAAAATAAGAAACAGAATGGAAATTGAGTTTAATTAGTATGTATGATGGGTGTCAATTAATGTTGTATTGATATATTTTATATATATATTTTTTAATAATTAAATAATAGCACATATAAAAAAAAATAGTGGATGATGTCAGTATAAAATTCTTGATACTGTTACTTTTTTTGGGTAAGAATTGATACTATTACTTAAACTCATGAAAATAACCTTTTTTTTTTTTTTAATAATAATAAGATATCGACTGAAAATAAAAGCAGAAAAACAAATCAAAAGCGCTTTAAAGGTATACTATACACATCATCGTGTTCAAGACTTCAAGATCAGATTTTCCCCTAATGACAAGGGCAAGTAACCACTAACTTTATAAACCCCATGGTAAGAATCCAGGAGTGGAACCAAACTTCAAACTGTGGATGATAAATTGATAATAACGTATGATCTTATAATAGTGTTCTTGCTGTGATTCGAGTCCTACCACAATGAGCAGACAACCCATAGTTTTGTTTTGTTTTTTTTTTAAGATTCTTGAAATCCAATGTGAGACATTGTATTCCGACTAATACAAATGGAGTTGAGAATATTCATTTAAGAGGGTAAAGCTCTAACAACTTTTTTTTTATTCACAATACTAGAACTCGAGACCTTGCTTAAAAGGAACTAAGCTCCTTATCACAAAACAGTGAGTCTGCAACATCCAGGAAAGCCCATAGTTTTTTTAAAGACTCGCGATATCCGGAAATCATATTGGATTCCGACTAATCCAAGTTGAGTTGAGAAGATCCATTTAAGAGGGTAAAGCTCTCACGACCCCTATTATTTTTGTTCATAAGACTTGAACCTGAAACATTGCTTAAGGGAAACTAAACTTCTTGTCACTTGGATCAATAGATGTTGATGCAAGCCCATAGTTAGAGGCAAGGAAAGATTGGGAATACCTGTCCCAGCATGTGGCATATGTATGACATGGTTTAATTATTAGCCTCCAAAATTCCAGTTAACCTTGTAGCCCTCTTTAAAATTTTTGCCTCCATGAAGAATATAAAGTTTTGTCGATGAGACTGGCAATCTACAACTCATTAAATTCCTTCTAACCATTTTGCCCATTATACATTTCACTTGGTAATAGGAGTTTCAATATTAGCCAGATATGGAACACACAAATTGCTATTAAGGGCAAATGAGAGCCGTACAAAGTGAGCAATTCAGTGGGAATCAATGTTCACATTCCTCTTTTAATCTAAAAAGTTAATAAGTTGGACAAAAGATTTTGTTTCTTTCCATTTATTCAAAAGCACAATTATATAACAACAGCACTACCTGTAAAAAGAGATAGTCCTGTGTGAATGTTGGAACCAAACTATATCTAACAACAAAACCCTCATAAAAATCAAGAAAGGAAAAATATCATCCTAAGTATATATCATAATGACGAAAGCTTAAAATCCAAACATGAAAATGCAAATTACAAGCTCCCTTCAACCCTTCACAGAGCAACCATATGTTTGATGAGGACATTGCAAAGATAATTGATTGAGATGTAATAAAAGGCATTTCTATGCCTTCGCCCTTCATAGGGTTGCTATATTGTGCAAAATAATTTTGTATGAATTTCAACGAATTTCAATTCAACCAATTAAAACATGAGTAGAAAGATAAGATTGGAGAGAGAGAACATGCATAGTAGGAGTACGAAATTAGTTTCACACTTAAGTATTTCTCTTAGATAAAACTTTTGGAAGAGTCTGATTCATAGTTAAGTATTTCTTATATTAGAATCTCTATGATCAAGTGATCATAACTGCCTCATTCTTCTGAATAAAAGTTGACTATAAGCATTTATTAAAAAGTGGTCTATACATTGTCCACGCTTCAAGATCAAAGAGCTATTATCAATTGCCTTGATCCTAACAACCTAAGTTTTGGTAATCTGGATCCCCTCCAACCAAAGCCCCCTGCAGCGCCCCTTATGCAACAATCAATGGCCCGGATTGTTCTCTCCCACAATCATACATTTTCATAGGGCCCCACATGTTTGAATTGGGGAAAAAACACTGCTGCTGCACGGTGCAGCAGCAGGAGAGGATCCAAATTAAAGTTTTGGGGATAGTTGGTTCATGACCATGACCTTTTTTTTAACAAACTAGATATTGAGGTGTTCTTGGTAAGGCTTGTAAAAGTGAAAATGAGAACTTGACAAGGTTGTTAGACACAAAAATAAAAAATAAAAAAAATTATAGGCACATTGTTCCATTTTCTCTCTAAGAACAGCGCACCTATTTCCACTCTAATTGAATGATTTCGATCCACAGAAGGAGAATTGAGTGATGATCAAACAATTTAGTAACTGTGATTTCTACCTTTCATTTTCAGGAAAACTAGAATGATCAATAAGTTTGAAATGGTTGTAGCAGCCGTTGAAGTCACTATCATATATCTCCTGGCGACAAATTATGTAATATGAGTTAGCAACAATACACCGTTAAATGTTAGGACATTTTGTCCTCAAAATAGCATTGCCTATTATATGTCCGTATATTTCAAATGTCATTAAGATTATGTTGCTAAACTGAATAGCAACAATGCAAAAGACAATAAGGAAACTTGTTGGAATCAAGTTCTAGAATCCTCACCTCATTTTGTGTCGATCGAAGAAAAATAAAAACGAAAGAAAAAACAAATTAACCTGATCAGCAGAATGAGCTGAAATTTCATGTTTTACTTTGAGATAAGATAATGGAAAATGATAGGAATTAAAAATACATTAGAATTTTCTGGTTCTCTTTCTCTCAATTTTAGGGAATATATTTTTATATTCACATAGACATATATCAACACCATATGATGCTCCATCCATTCATGTACCCTATGCTGCCACATTGCCCGTTACAGCGCCATACATACACCAAATAAAATTGGAAGTTTCTTTTTCTACTATCTTTCATGTTCTTCAACATTGAGCCTACGTGTTTCTTCTGCTACCACCCCATATATGAAATGTCTTATGTTGCAGGTCAATGTCACTTGTGCAACGTTGTGATTATATTATCAGAAATTAGTCCTATACAGTTGTTTGAAAAGCATCTGACATGAACATTCTCTACATTCGTCTTTTTTTTTTTTTTTCGTGGCAGAATTTGTTGGGATAAAATAAATTGTGGTATAGTTTGATGAAGAAAACTGTTCCTTGTTTACATCATAATCATTCTAGTAGATACTCACTCCACCGGAATACATAGTGTCATTGAAAAGGATTGGCATAGAAATACTGTAAAACTTTATAAATGCTTGAGAGCTACATGCTTAGGATCAGATAAAGACTTTATGCTGTATGATGATTCAATTTTTTATCTGTTCCTCTCCTAGTAAATTGGGATAAGGGTAAAAGGAGGAAACATGTTCATGATTGAGTTTTATTGAAAAGAGATCACAAGTCATCTTGTTTAGCTTTTTAACCAGCAAATACTTGACGTATAATATTATAATTCATGTTGCTGTATATGACATCACTTAGAATGCTCCATTATATGCTATGTGAGATTAATTATTATAATTGGTTGGTGGGGATCCTAGCATTTACTAGTCATAGCATGTGACCAAATTATGGTGGCCACACAATCACCAATATTCACCATTCACCACCCTAAAGAGAAGCCTCTCATTCTGCACAATGTTGAAAGATTATTGGCCCTCAGTACACTAGATTTGTGGAAATAATTATCCCTGTTCCTTTGTCCTGCTTGTCCATGTGAATTTAAATTATATACAATAATCAAATGGCAGTTTATGGGAATCTCAATTTAACAATACTAACTGCTAATCATGTGCACTCTAATAGAAACAAAATAAAAAGCCTAGGGAAGAAGATTATTTCATATTTTCTTATGTTAATTAGTTTATGTGTCCTCTGTGTTTAGACATGTCAGGTCAAACAATTTGGTCAGTCCTATCATTGGTGAGTGTCGTTTTTAAAGAGATCTGGCACGGCACAACCATGGTGTGAATGATTGGATTCATTCAATCTTTCACTCCTAAGAGTGCCAAAATGGTTTCAGCAACTTGTAACATGATGAGAATGTTAATTAAATAACTTCAATATCTCCCCATTTTTATGCAGATGTATAAAATATATAATGACTTTTGTGGACTAGTAAATATCATGTAGATTTTGTGGTTTCCCAATTGTCACTTAAAATTAAACAATATTTAGTCCTTAAGGGGTTACGGTATGCTTGATCCTCTCAGAATGCTACTTACTCTGATAGCAGAAGAATTTATTCAAATCCTGCGAAGCTTTCAATGCCATGAGCTGCAATCAAGTTGAAATTTTAAAAAATCTTGGTCATCTAAAAAAACTTGAAGTCCTTGTGTTGTGGGTCAGTCATATTCATATGGGGCTGTCCGAATTTCATGTGGAAGGAGGCTATATTTTAACATTAAAAATGCTATACTCGTGTCATGTCCAAGGGTATGCAATTTAATGTAGAAAAATGGGATACCCACCTTCTTGCTCTCGCTGCCACATTACCAACCATGATTAGGGAACACTATCCAAATGGCTTGCATGTGTTATTAGTCTATATCAGGTGCATTTATAAATGCCGATATATGATCCTAGTTTAAATATATCAATAAACTATGCACTGTGAAGTCAAAAAGAAGATGCGGTAGATTTAGGGGTCACATTGGAAACCTTTGGATTTAATGCTTAGTGGCAATAGTTTCAACACCAAATACATTTTAAAATTGAAATTATTAAGTGTACATATAGTCAAATAGAGATATGTACATGAGCATGTCATGTTGGAGAGAGGTTAATGAATGGGTATTCATTATTGTATCATAGGTTTTTTTTTTTTTTATTACAAGTATCATAGGTTTTTTAACATTTAACAAAGTAGGGTTGGGAATTTCTTGTCACTTATATAAGGAATGCACACCCAACATGCCAAATTGCCAATTTAATTAGGTATTTTCTAGTCAACAAACTTTCTATGCATTTTTATCTTGTATGAGTATACATGGGTATTTGAACATCTAAAAATCATGGTTGATGACATTCAAAATCGTGGTTAATTACGTTCAGTGAATAGTTAATGAGTTGCGATACCTTATTATATCAATTAACCATTTATTGAATGTAATTAACCACGTATTTGAACAGCGTTAACCATCCAAATTGTTATCGAAATGTCGAAAATTGTTGTACCATTTTTATGTTCAAAAATCATTTCTCAAAAACAATTGGCAACAAATTTCAAGGTCCATTGATGGTCCAAAACAATTTTGTTTCCGGTCGAACAGGTAATAAAAAAAAGTTTGGTTTGACTCGGCGAAATAATTCATCGTTGATTTAACACGATCCTATTTTAAGAAAACTCTGCTCAATAAAATTATATTTGTTTCTTTTTCTTTCTAACACATTGTAATTCGGGTTTTTGGTTCCCTAGTGGGTGTCCCAGGGTATCTCCACTGGCTTAGGTCATTTGGACTTGTTATAGGACTAGCCGGGACTAATCCCCGAATCGGCAGCAGGGCGTCCGATTTTTTATATACGGAGTTGGGCTGCCTCCCAAATAGGCAACTCTAGGAATCGAACCAGATTCTTTTTTTGGGGGAGAGCCAGGTTACCAACTTTCTTGATACCATGTTGGTTATTTGTTTCTTCTCTTTAAAAGACCAAATAGTAACATCAACGAGGAGAAATTAAGCCAAAAAAAAAAAAAAATTGCAAATGCTTGGAAGTATCATGATTAGTTTGGAATTTTGGATGACCTTGGCCTCTCACAAATAAAAAAATCAGATGGAATTGAATTAGTTTAGACATCTCAAGATGAGATGGTTGACCCGCTGTGCTGGTTCATTACCATCAAAGTCCTTCTCATGGCATCACGCTAGCGGCACTGAGGGACTGTTTGAGAGTTTGGAAGGGAAGGAAAGTGAGGGGATCAAAAGGGAAGAAAATGGGAGGGGAGAGAGAGTATTATCCCTCCTCTTATCTGTGAGTGCATATTGTACGAGGGAAAGTAAATGGAGGGTTTATAATATACTTTTACAATTTTACCTTTATTTTAGAAAATTAACATAAGTAATTATTCATTTTCCTCTAAAAATTAGGGTAAACCCCCCAAAAAACCCCAAATTGGGGTAAACCAAAAAATTGAGGTGAGGAGGGGTTTGGGGGGTTTTCTAAAATCCTAAAAAACTTCCCCTCCAAATTTTTGCACTCACCAAACAAGGGAGATGTTCTCATAAACCTTTCATTTCCCTTACTTCCACTCCTAAACGAGACTCGCAAACAGACCCTAAGTGTATTTTGGATTAGCGTTTGATAAAAGTGTTTTTAAATATAATTGATTCTGTAAAATTGATTTGGTTAGAATTGAGTTTAAAGTTAAGTGATTTATGTTTGAATGATTTTATTTTGAAAGCAAGTTTGATGTAAAACTTAGTGTAAAATTTTTAACTCAACTCAAAAACCACTTTTTTTAGCTTTTAATTAGAATCGCTTCGGGAGGCAAAATCAATTTTACATGACAATAATCAAACATCTTATTTTTACTAAAATCACGTTTGACAGAGGGCAGAATCAATTCTGGAGGTTTCCAAGTGTGTGTTTTGTTCCACTTCTGGAGACACCAGAAGTGCTTCTGCACCAGTCAAACGTGATTCTGGCAAAATAAGATATGTTTGGTTACATGTTTGGGAAAACAATTTTGCATCTAAAATTGATTCTACTGGAAGCAGCTTGAAGTAGCTTCTGCTTTTGGAATGAAAAATTATACTAAGTTTTATATCAAACTTGCTTTCAAAGTAAGTGTGTGTTTGGTTCCACTTCTGGAGACACCATAAGTGCTTCTGCAACTGTCAAACGTGATTCTGGTAAAAAAAAAAAGAGGTGTTTGGTTATATGTTTGATGAAGCAATTTTGCATCCAAAATTGATTCTACCAGAAACAGTTTGGAATAACTTTTGTTTTTGGACTGAAAAACTATATCGAGTTTTATATCAAATTTGCTTTCAAAATAAAAATATCTAAACATAAATCACTTTACTTCAATCTCAATTATATTAAAATCAATTCTAAAAAATCAATTGTAACTAAAATCATGTTTGTCAAATGCTCGTCTAAATACATATTTAGTGTAAAACTTTTCACGCTACGATATATATTACTTTAATCTTATGTTAATTATGGTTTTTTAATGTCTTTTTTGGTTTCTGTTTAAAAATAATAATTTGTTTTTAATCTATACTATATACAAATACAAATAACCTCATTGATTACTATTCCAAGTATCAACCTAATAGCAACTTAACATTTAATACACCAATTATTATTAATAATAATATTATTATTATAGTTCTCATAATCTCATATGACTTACAAGATGATTGGGAATTGTTTAGCATTAGTGTTAAAATAAATTATATAAAGAAATTATTAATCAATGATATACCTTTAATGTATAACCCATGGTACAAATAAGTTTTCAGAAAAATAGTATGATAGATAAATAAATCGTTAGATTTTCAAGAGAGAAGACAAAACTAACATGATAAATAAATAATTTTTCTAAAAAAAATGTTAACTTGCATAGGAAAAGAAAAGAAAGAAATCAGATGATTTTTTAAGAGAGAAAAATAATAATAATAATAATGTAATAAATAAATATATTTTTTAAAAACGATTCACTTGCACGATTAAAAGAGAATAATTAACTATAACATATTTCCAAGAGAGAAGAACAAAGTAATATGATAGATAAATATATATATATATATATATATATATATATATATATATATATATATATATATATATATATATATATATATATATATATATATATATATATATTTTAAAGATGGTTAACTTGCACGAGAAAAGATGAGATATAAATCAAATAGATTTTCAAAGAAGAAGAAAACATATGATAAATAAATATATTTTCTAAAAATGTTTAGCTTGCAACGAGAAAAGAGAATAAATAAATCAAATATATTTTTATGATAGAAAAAAGTTATAATATGATAGATAAATATATATTTTTTTTTCTAAACATGCCTCACTTGCACGAGGAAAATTTTCAAGACAGGATAAAAAAAATATGATAGATAAATATATTTTCTAAATATGGTTAACTTGCATGGGAAAAGAGGAGAAAAAATCAAATAGATTTTCAATATAGAAAAAAAAGTATTATGATAAATCAATATATTTTCTAAAAATTGTTAAGTTGCATTGGACAAAGAGATGAAATAAATCAAATAGATTTTCAAGAGAGAAGAAGAAAAACTATATGATAGATTAATACATTTTTTTAAAAATGGT